>CM046661.1:134320219-135672719 GCA_025594165.1 Tamias sibiricus | reverse complement strand
TTAATTCTTGGTATTAATTCTTGTGCTACCGGATTCTTGTTAAGGAACTTGGAGCCTAATCCGACATGTTGGAAATTGTAGCTTACTTTTTCTTCTATTATGTGTATTGTCTCTGCTCTAATTCCTATGTGCTTGATCTACTTTGAATTGAATTTTGTGCATGGTGAGATGAAGGAGCCCTAATTAGGAAGGGCTGTTGCAGCTAGCTGGAAGCCATAAGTTCCACCTGATATGTATGTGACGCACCTGTAGGCACCTGCAAAGCTGAAGGTATATAACCGGGTGAAAGTGGTCCGAGTTAGGAGAACGGAAAATTCAGTCAGTCGGGCAGTCACTCGGTCGGTCGGAAGAATCAGAGCGGCCAGAACGTAGGCAGAGCGGTTACAGAAGAGAAACCAGATAGAAGACAGAAGAGAAACCAGATAGAAGAAGTAATGACTGGTCAGAGTTAGGCCGAGGCTCCTGAGGAAGACAGAAGACAGAAGAAAGAAGAAGGAAGAAAGAAGAGAGAAGAAAGACAAGAAGCTAAGCTCTATCTTTCTTTCTCTCTAAGCTAAGAAGAAAAATCTTTCTTTCTCTCTCTAAGCTCTCTCTAAGAAAGTAGAAGTAAAAGTAGTAAAAGCTTTACTCTGCCTCCGAGAGTTTCCCTCCCGGTTTTCGGTACCAGGTAGCCTCTGACAGTGAGAGATACAGGTTTAATTTCATTTTGTTGCATATGGCTTTCCAGTTTTCCCAGCACCATTTGTTGAAGAGGCTATTCTTTCTCCACTGTACATTTTTGGTACCTTTGTCTAATATAAGATAGCTGAAATTATATGTATTAGTCTCTGTGTCCTCAATTCTGTACCATTGGTCTACTAGTCTGTTTTCTCCCCATTGCTATTTAACATAGTACTTGAAACTCTGGCCAGAGCAATTAGACAGACAAAAGAAATTAAAGGGATCCAGATAGGAAAAGAAGAGCTCAAATTAGCACTATTTGCTGATGACATGATAATATACCTAGAAGACCCAAAAAACTCTACCAGAAAAATTTTACAACTAGTAAATGAATTCAGTAAAGTAGCAGGATACAAAATCAATACCCATAAGTCAAAGGCATTTTTGTACATCAGTTACAAAGCCTCTGAAAGGGAAATGATGAAAACTACTCCATTTACAATAGCATCAAAAAATAAAATAAAATAAAATACCTGGGAATCAACAAAAGAGGTGAAGGACCTCTATAACGAAAATTATAGAACACTAAAGAAAGAAATCGTAGAAGACCTCAGAAGGTGGAAAGACCTACCTTGTTCTTGGATAGGTAGAATTAATATTGTCAAAATGTCCATACTACCAAAAGCATTATACAGATTTAATGCAATTCCAATCAAAATCCCAATGACATTTATGAAAGAAATAGAAAAAACAGTCATGAAATTCATCTGGAAAAATAAGAGACCCAGAATAGCTAAAGCAATCCTGAGCAAGAAAAGTGAAACAGGTGGCATCACCATACCAGACTTTAAATTATACTATAGAGCAATAGTAATAAAAGCTTCTTTAAAGCAAAAGAAACAATCAAGAATGTGAAGAGAGCCTACAGAATGGGAGAAAATCTTTGTCACCTGCACCTCAGATAGAGTATTAATCTCCAGGATATATAAAGAACTAAAAAAAACACAACACCAAAAATAAACAAATAACCCAATCAATAAATGGGCTAAGGAACTGAATAGACACTTCACAGAAGAATAAATACAATTTGTCAACAAATATATAAAAAATGTTCAACATCTCTAGCAATCAGAGAATGGAAAATTGCGGGGGCGCCTGGCAATCCAACCAGTGTTTGACAAGGATCCACTGGGAGAATGATGTTTGCAAGGACTCATCATCTCGGGATAATGCCAGATGTATGCCTCTGGGCTCTGGTGCCTTTTCTGCACTATCTTCCTAATAATACAATACTCATACTATTTTCTAGTGGTGATCACTGGGGGTGAGGGGAATACTACAGCATTTTCTGAGAATATTAATAAAACATTAGAAACCATAACCCCTTCCCTACCACAAATAGTAAATAATTTTCTGCCACCGTGTGATGTGTCTTTTTCCTGGGGTGATTGTTTTAAACATGTATTGTTATATATGAGAACAGTCACAGAGCCACCTGTTTCTCCAGTTATGAGTACGCAAAAAGCACATAGTCTCACTGATAGTAATCAGAAACAGAATAAAATCAAAGTACTTCCTGCTAAAGAGACCCCATGGGAAAAGGTCCCTTTGGTGCCTGTGACCCCGTTCTAGTAAGATTTACTTTACTAAACAATATGGCAATTATCTACAAGGAAATTTGCCATGGTAACCAGTGAGATCATTGCCCTCTTGACTAACCCGAACTTAAAGTTTAACTTAGGGAAGAATAGAGTCATAAGGTCTGATATGCTTACTATTATTAAATATAAGTGCTAAGTACATCTAGGTAGAAATAGGAACTTAAGATCAACTTTACTGATTATATTCATAAATTTAAGATCAACTTTACTGATCATATTCATAGATTTAGAACAATAGCAAGGGATGTGGTGGGGGTGTTATTATCTCATACAATCACTTTTTCCAGTAAGCCTGTGAAGGAGCCCTAATTAGGAAGGGCTGTTGCAGCTAGCTGGAAGCCATAAGTTCCACCTGATATGTATGTGATGCACCTGTAGGAACCCGCAAAGCTGAAGGTATATAACCGGGTGAAAGCGGTCCGAGTTAGGAGAACGGAGGTCAGTCGGGCAGTCACTCGGTCGGTCAGAAGAATCAGAGCGGCCAGAATGTAGGCAGAGCGGTTACAGAAGAGAAACCAGATAGAAGAAGTAATGACTGGTCAGAGTTAGGCCGAGGCTCCCAAGGAAGACAGAAGACAGAAGAAAGAAGAAGGAAGAAAGAAGAGAGAAGAAAGAAGCTCTAATCTGTCTCTAAGCTAAGCTCTATCTTTCTTTCTCTCTAAGACTCTAAGCTAAGCTCTATCTTTCTTTCTCTCTAAGACTCTAAGCTAAGAAGACAAGAAGAAAAGCTCGCTTTAATCTTTCTCTCTAAAAATCTTTCTTTCACTCTCTAAGCTCTAAGAAAGTAGAAGTAAAAGTAGTAAAAGCTTTACTCTGCCTCTGAGACTTTTTCCCGGTTTTCGGTACCAGGCAGCTTACAAGCCTGTTCTGTACAAAGAATTCTATGCGTCTTATGCTAACCACATTCTTGGCATGTTAAACTTTAAAAAATGTATAAAAACTGTGTGTGAACTCAATGAACTTGTCAGCATTCTACACTGGCCTATGAGTCTGTGTGGTTGTTGTCCATCCATCGCCGACGCTGTCTACCCCGTCACAACCTCTAGACCAGGAAGACCCCCGACCCTGCTAGGGCTGGACCCCGGCAGAAAATTAAAACTACACTGAGATTTCATCTCACTCCAGTTAGAATGGCAATTATCAAGAATACAAGTAACAATAAATGTTGGTGAGGACATGGGGAAAGGTACACTCATGCACAGCTGGTGGGACTGCAAATTGGTGTAACCATTATGGAAACCAGTATGGAGATTCCTCAGAAAACCTGGAATAGAACCACCATTTGACCCAGCTATCCCACTCCTCTGTTTATACCCAAAGGACTTAAAATCAACATAGTACACTGATGCAGCCACATCAATGATTATAGCAGCTCAATTCACAATAGCTAAATTATGGGACCAACCTAGGTACCATTCAACAGATGAATGGATAAAGAAAATGTGGCGGGCTGGGATTGTGGCTCAGTGGTATAGTGCTCGCCTAGCACGTGGGCGGCCCGGGTTCGATCCTCAGTACCACGTAAAAGTAAAGGCATTACGTACAACAAAAAAAAAACAAATAAATAAATATTAAAAAAGAAAAGAAAATGTGGTACATATACACGATGAAATATTATTTAGACATAAAAAATGAAATTGTGGCATTTGCCAGTAAATGGATGAAACTGGAGAATAACATGTTAAGTGAAATAAGCCAATCCCCAAAAACCAAAGGCTGAATGTTTTCTCTGATATGTGGATGCTAATTCATAATATGGGGCAGAGGGTTAGGGAAGAATAGAAGTACTTTGGATTAGACAAAGGGCAATGAAGGGAAGGGAGGGAGAATGGGAATAAGAAAGACAGTAGAATGAATCAGGCATTACTATCCTATGTGCATATATGATTACACGACCAATGTAATTCTACTTCATGTACAAGCAGAAGAATGAGAAATTATACTCCATATATATATAATATGTTGTAATATACTCTACTATCATGTAAAATTAGAACAAATTTAAAAAAATTTAAAAATACACCTCAAAATGATTGGGAACCTGAAAGAAAACTCATTCACTTTGAGCAAGGTGGCCCAGAGGAGAGTACAAGAAGTTATTTGGGAGAAGAAAGCCACACTCAGGAGACTCAAATACTTTCAGTGAAACAGACTTTGTACAGGGTTGTAAGAGCTCTAATCGCTAAGTAGTGTGATTACCTATATTGGTACTACTGATATTGTATCACTTCTGCAATGCAGTCCACTTTCCTCAGCATGTCTGAGATTCTTCAGTGTAAGGATTTTGTCTTGCTCATCCTTAAATTCAAAGAAATATGTTGTTTAACATATATAGTAGGAGCTCTACTAAATACTGGCAGAATGAATGAAGCTTGACTGAACAACTAGACAAAGCCCAGTGTTACCTATACCAGTCTGCTTCAAGAAAAACTTGACCTTCATGAGAAATTTAACAAGTCATTTATTTTCTGTACCAATGCTATATTCTTCCATCACTATGAAGAATAAATGTATCAATATTTTATGTATGCTATCTGGTACACAAATAATGTAGATTACTGACCTTATTTTCACCCCCAGACATATGATCCCCAAAACTTTTCTACATCTCAGTCTCAGTACCTACCCTGCTTTGTTCAATCTCCTTATCAGTTTTCATAATGCTAAACAGGACCACTAATAATACTCTAAACCTAATTACTGTATTTTCCTGAGTAGCTTGGGCTATAAAAAAATCATCAAATAGTAGTTATCACATCTCAATTTAAGCCCTCCTAATACTAACTAACTGCAATTAATATAGCATTTTAAAGTATTTAAGGTCCTGTATGCACTGGAAGAATTTCTTTATTGAATCAAATCATAATGAATTAGGCTTTCTATATTTATTTTCCCCAGATTAAAAAGTAGAAAGTAATCTACATAGTTTACTTGAAAATAATCAGAAAAAAAAAATCCTAAGATAATATATCTCAGCAACTTATGGGCCTAACTTCATTGTGCATATGTAATAATAAATGATAAATATAATTAAGAGCTAAAGTATAACAAGTAAAAAAAATGAAGTAGAAGTAGGGAATCAGGAAAATCCCATTTTTTTATTGCTACTATCTGCTCATATTTCCCATAAAGTAGAAAAATGTGAGCTTCTTGAGCATCTCATAGTAGCATTAATAAATGATGCTCCAAACCTTACCTCCTGAGAGGTCACTTAATTGTTAGCATGGAAGAGTTTTGTCTTTTTTTCATAAAATGGATTGTTACATGATTAAATGAATGCATGTGTGTGTGTGTGTGTGTGTGTGTGTGTGTGTGTGTGTGTTTGCACCCGTGTGGGTAGTTTTTATGTATTGTGTCTCCAGTGTTCCTTGAATCTTTTACATAATAGAAGTAGAATAAAACACAATGTAGTCCCACTGGGCCATCCCTAGTACTCAATGCAGATACTTCCCTCTTCTAAGAAACCGACACGCACTGAGATTTTGATTTGAACCATGTATTTGACCCTCTTACAGAACAACATATCCCCTCTGGCTCCTCTTCATGTAGTCTGTGCTGAGCTTGTATTTAGCAGTTAGCTAGGGCAGGTCTGATCTGCTGAGAACTGGAGGGAGAACATTGCTTTTTAGAGTCCTGCAACTGAAGACTTCCTTTAAGAATCTTGATTGAGCTTTGACATTTGAACCTTAGAAAGAGAAGCAAATTCCATATCTTTAGTCTTATCATGAATCGTTCAATACACATCCCTTTAGACTTGGTTCTAAAGTAACCCTCAGTTAAAGTCAAAGACAGATGTTTTTCTTGCATCTCATTTATACAAAATATTGTTCAGCTGAAGCATATCAAAAATAGGAGCATAAAATCTATATTCTGCTCAAATAATTGCTAAAATAATTAGCATGAGAGACATGAATCCTTTAGATACATTTTTGGTTATTATTTTAGAGGTCAAGAAAGAAATTCAAATGACTTTTTTTTTGTTCTGGAGGAGAATGTTTTGTGGGAGATTGACACAGAGTTCTTCAAAGTTAACTAGTGTTGTAATTTGGATCTAGAATGTTCCCCAAAAGATCCTGTGGTGAAAGTATTGTCCCCAATGCAGCAAGACTGAGAGGTGGGCAATGTTTGGACATGAGGGCTCTGACCACCATTGATAGTTGAATGGACTATTGGGAGGCAGGACCTAGTTGTGGGAAGAAGGTCACTGGGGTATGGCCTGGAAGGGTTTGTTCTTCTTCTCTGCTTTTCTGGTACCATGAGCTGAGCAGCTGTTATCCACCATGCTATTCCACCATGATGTTCTGCTTCACTTCAGGCCCAAAGAAATGAAGACTGCCAGTCATGGACTGAATCCACCAAAGCCATGAGCCAAAATAAATCTTTCCTCCTCTAAGTTGTTCTCATCAGGAATTTTGGTCAAAGCAACGAAGAGCAGATCAACACAAGTAGGAAAAAGACTGCAATGTGAAGTTAAGCAGAATGACTTTCTGCCTCAAAAAGAACACACACACACACACACACACACACACACACACACACATTATGACGGGAACAAGGAGGTCTTTTGCCTTATGAAAGCCATAATAAATAAGGCAGTTCACTCAGCTGTAATAAAGTGGCTGATTGTAAGGTGAGAATTGGGAAAAGCCAGAGGGTAGAGGGGTTATTCAAACTGAGGGGAAATGTATCTGTATAGTATACATGTATTGACTGCTTCCTCTAAGAGCTTTGATTGGATTTGCCAAGAAAGGCAGTCAATGATTGGCAAAATGTAAATTTTTTAAAGATTATTTTCCTTTAAAATTCTTTTTAGTTAACATACAGCACCAGAATACAACTTGACATAATCACAAAAGCATGGAACCCAACCTGGTTCAAATCAAAATCTCAGTGCGTGTCCTTGTTTCTCAAGGAAAGACAATCATAGAGCTCTCTTTCCTATCTTGACTATATAGAATAGTTTTTGCTTAGAAGCTCTTCATAAACTGTTAGAAGACCCACTTATGGGGATGGTGGAACAGTGAGGGATACTTTTATTCAAAAGTTTGCCATTGGATGCCTGACTTGTAGTAGGTAGAATGCCAAACATTCCAGATTAAAGATGTGGTTTTATGTAGGAAATTATTAGTCTAAGGGGAGGTTTAACTGGGTTCATCTAGTAGCAAGAACCAGGTATTTGGTAGATTGACCCAACTAAATTTAAGATAAATCAGGTTTATTGGGAATAAATGTATATGCTAGAACAGGAATTGACAGAGGCAGCCATAGATGTCTTTGTTTCTCTCCCACCTTCCTTCCCCTCTCCACACTCCACACATAGGCTCTCATTCTTCCTTTGATACTCTGATCTATGTTTATTTCCTACCCTCTCAAGTTTTTGCTTTTTATGAAAGCAAAGCCTTAAAGGCTATGCATCCATACATTAATGGGACCAGAATAGGCAGAAAAAAGACTTTCCTTAAAGAAAAACAGAGAAATTAAAAGTGATTGTTGAGATAATGGGAAGAGAAATGACCTGACTATCAGGATAAAACTTCTCATTGATCAAAGAGAAGGAAGGCCAAAAGTTACCTGCTGAAGCAGTGGAATCAAAGCTCAAATGGAGAGAGTTCAGGAAGGAAGAAGAGAAATAAGATAGTAGCTAGAGAGGAAATGGGCAGTCAAGGAAAGAGTTCTTTTCCTTTAGATGCAAGAAATTATAAAATACTTGCATGCACATGAAAACAATGTATTGGGGAGGGGAGGTAATATAGGAGAAAAGGGAGAGAATTGGTAGACTCATGTTCTCAAGTAAACGTGATTGGGCACGCCAGCAGAGGCACTAGCTAGTAGGCATGGTCTGTGGGCATATCTGTGGTGAAGGCGGCAGGCAGAGTATGTGGTACAAGAGCACACATGTAAGGGGTGAGCACATATGGAGATAAGCATGTGTGAAAGACCTCCTAGAAATTCCACCGTCAGGTTATAACTCTAGTCCTTCCAGTTCACTTTGCCAAGGCAATCTGATCAGCCCAAATGTTAATACTCAACATGACATTGGTCCCAACTCATGACTGAGCATCCTTTGGATCAGCTGCCTTCCTCTTGGCTGAGTGTTTCTGGTCAGAATATACTACAAGCAAACAGGATAATCTGATCCATGTCAGGATCTATTAAGAGAAGGAGTTTAGGAAGAAGTTTCCTTAGGAAAGTTTATGACTGGCAAGTTTGGTAATCATGCTTTAATGTTTTTTATTTACCAAGAGTTCATAAAGATAAAAATTGACCAAATAAATTATTGCCTAAAATGTGTGCCCTAAATAGAAAATGCAAGAGAAGGAATAAATCCTTATAGAATTTTATAGACTCAAATATAATTATTTTCATTTTAAAACAGGAAATCTCTCACCAGTGGGATTATTCTCTTATCTAGTTTTATTTTGGTTTTGAGCAAAATAAATTATATAATTTGAAAAACTATAATTAAGTATATTATTATGACATTAGTGATAATTCTTACCTTTTATATTATTGATTATACATATGATTGTATATGATTATACTTAATACTTTGAACAGATACATATATCTTCTCATTTCATCTTCACAACATTTTCTCTGAGATAAATAATAGATGAGACATCAGAAGAATGGACAGGAGTTAAGAAACTAATGCAAGCTAATAGTTGATAGAGCTAGGATTTTCCCTTCTGACAGATTTTAACAAGATAGAGTACTGATATTTGAGTAACTATCTAAAAGGAAGAGACGAATATGTGAAGAAATGGAATTTTGAAAGGCCTATGCCAAAATTAAATATAGTGTATATACAGTAAAGATTCATGGTGGAAATAGTCAGTATGTCTTAAAAAACCTGAAGAGACTGGAGGACGATTTCATGAATCTTGAACCCCCAAAGAGGGGGTTGCTTTTTAACAGAATATTTCAGCTAAAGAAGTGTGAGAGGGGATCAAGGTATCCAGGAAACTTAGACGTTGGGATTGGTAGATGGCAGGTACCAGAAGGCCAGAGCAGATTAGACCCTCAGGAAAAAGGTGGGCTGCAACTTGTCCTTATTGAAGGACAAAACAAGGCTTGTTAAAGTGTGGTCTGTCCACACTGAGGTCCCCAGGGTCCTCAGAGTTCTTTGAGCAAGTCCATAATATCCAAACTAGTTTTATAATGCTAAGTTATATTCAGCAGACATTTTCTTGAAAATAAAGTTTCTCTTTTTCTTTCATGAAAACAACTGGCAATTATTATTCATTGCCAATGATAAAACTAACTTTCAAGGGAAAATGAAAATTTTGGAAAACATGTATCTTTTTCTGTGAGCTTGACAGCTTCCTAATATTGAAGACATCTTAAATTGGGATATATCAATGAATGTGACTTTTATGATTGATACTATATAATAAAATGCATCAATATTTGGAATATCTGTATAATTCAGTGAACCAATGCTATTCATATAACCAAAGCATGACATTAAAAAATCATACATGGGTAAAATTTCCCTTTAAGGTGCAAGTTATACCAGTGGATTTTAATTTAAGAGAGCAAAAAATGCCACTTACATTTCAGATTACATATTGCAACAACAGTGTAAGAAACTACCATTTGTTGAGATTTGGTGGGAGCAGACAACATGAATATCCAAAATTACCTAAAAATGACTAATATAGCCCTTTATTTTTCAACCACATATCTCTGTGAAACACAATTCTTGTCACATACTATGAATGACAACAAAAAAAAAAATAATTGATTAAATGCAGAAGCACAGAAGAGAATTCAGTTGACTTTTGTTTAAGCTAAGTATTACAGAGATTTACAAAAATATTAAACAATGCCAGTCTGCTATTTTTTGTTTTGAAAAGTATATTTTTCATAAAAATATAATATTTGTCTTTATATAGAGTTTTTGTTATTTTATATAAATTAATATTTATCTCAGTTTTCATTTCTAACACAGTTAGTAAACATAGATTTAACCTACAGGAGAGAAGTCTTCAAGAATCATCAATAAATTTTAAAGAGAAAAAGCAGTCAGTAATCCAAAAAGTATGTGAACCACTGTACTAATGAAGCTAAGAAGTTTTATTCATTGTGATAAATAGAATATGGATTTGTGTTTAGAACGTGATTCAGCAAGCAAGGTAGATATGGTCTAGGAGACCACTGTCTGAATGAAATTTTATTAAGATTTATCTTACAAGTAAAACTAGGAGAAGTTTTTTCTAGTTTCTATTATTAAAAAGATACAAACTAGTTACAAAGTATTCCATCCTATACTGATCCACTCCAGCACAAATTTTTTTTTTGAAGGTTCTAATATACTCATTACACTTAAGAAAGTTCATGCTGATGCTCAACTGGGAAGAAATGAAGAGGAGTTAGAAGCTGTGTTCTGATCTCTTAAGGTTGTTCGTGTGGAAGAAGGAATTAAACTTATCTGCTCCAGTGAGCATAATGAGTTCCAATGGTTGGAATTTGCAGGGAAGCAGATTTCAGAACTTTGTGATAATTAGAACTGTTTAAAAACAGACAGAGAGGCCTTATTTGGCTGTTACGTTAATCCCTTGAAAATAGCTACTGTTTATAATGCTAACTCTACACAGGTCACTCTATTAGACACTTGATCTGATACCAATTCATTTGATTCTTACAATAAGTCAATAGGTATTATTATGTCCCTATTTTACAAGTGAGGGAAATGTTTAAGAGTTTAACTCTTCAGCATCTTCCCCAAGGCTACTCAGAAGCAGCCAAGGGAACCAAGAACAACAGCTCAATGCAGCTGCTCAGTTCTAACTCAGGTTCCCTGATTCTCCAGCTCAGGCTTTCGACTCATGTGTACAGTCCGCCCATGAACTATGTGTAAGAGCTGTGAGGAAGATGGTGACAAGCCAGACTGAAGACTCTGCACAGTACCATTTAAGCACTAGGATTTTTTAACTACCCAGGGAGGAGATTTTGTTAACTTTCTTTATTTCTCAAAGTTTTTCACAATACCTGAAACATAGTATATTTTCAATAAGAATGTGTTAACCGAAGAAATAAGAAGTTTACAGTTATAAAGTAAAAGAGAATATAGGGCACTCGTTGGAAAAGTTCTTGAAATGAGTGATGGTTAACTTTTGTGTTACCATGACTGGTAACATGAAGGGACACCCAGATAGCACATATCCTATTATTTGGGGGTATGTCTGTGAATTGTCTCCAGAATAGACTGGCATTCCAATCAGTGGATGGATGAAGGAAGACCCACACTCACCTAATAGGAGTGGATGTCATTCAATTGGCCAATGGCCCACACAGAAAACAAAGCAGAGGTAAAGCACATTTGCTTTCTCTTCTGGAGCTGGCACACCCTCTTCACCTGCTCTAGGACAGCAGAACTCCAGGTTCTCCAGCATTTGGACTCTAGTTTGCACTAGCAGGACCCTAGGTTCTTAGGCCTTCCTGAGTGACATCACTGGCTTCCTCACTACTGACACCTTTGGACTTGGAGTGTCCCATGTTACCAGCTTCCCTGTTCTCCAGCTTGCAGATGACACATCTCAGGTTCAGAATCATATAAACCAATTCTTCTAGTAAGTCTCTTTTTATCTATCTCTCTGTCTTCTCTTTCCTTCTCTATTTAATCATCCATCCATCCATGCTCTTGATTCTATCTCTGTATAGACCTTACTAATTCATTATTTTTGATCATCCTGTTGACTAAGAGTTATATTTTGTGCATGTTAATATTATTTGGTCTGGCTGAAAATAAAAATTTTTATTTAAAAACTTTTACTTCAACAGTTCTATATAGATGTGACCTTCAAACCAAGGGGAAGTGAATCTTCAAGAGTTTTATTAAATTGTTTTTGTACATAAACTGAAATGATTGGATTTGGATATTGTATATTGAAATGGCTTTTTCTTAATTATTTTTGTTCAGAAGTAGAATAATACAAATAACAAGTCACTGGTTATTTTCCATGAACGAGTCCCAAACAACTCTCATGAGGGTGGAGAGGAGCGACCTGCTAATATGATGTGGGCTGTCTCCAAACTCTTTCCTTTATTCCTATGGATTATCATAGAAGGATGATATGACAGAAGAGAAATTACAAGATAGTAAGAGTCAGAAAGACTTGGCCATTTCTTTTTCTACCACTAGCCAGAAATGAATTTAGCTACTGGATTAATTAAACATGTAAAATTAAATTTTCAATTTTGTTTATTCTGTAGAGAAAGGAACCACAGAGAACAGAGATCTGACTGTTTGTGTATGCATCATTTGAAAATGGTTCCCTGCTAGCTACTAAGAATACAGCACTCCTATCTCACTACTCCTAAGCCTCATGGCCCAATGTGTCATAAATTTCAGATGTCCAGGGATGAGAATGAAGATCAACCTAAGAACTTGCTTTCAGGAAGTCTCTTAGTTTTCTTACTTGGGGATAAGACTTCTACAATTATGTATTCAAATTTATGCATATAGTATGCAGATTTTATGGTCTCCAGATTTTCTGACAATATCTGGTAGCCTTATTGGTAATGACCACTGTTGCTGTGAGGTTTCACTGAGCAGATTTGGAAAATAAAGCCTGTGGCCAACATGTTGGCTGCCAGTCTGAACCAACGCCAGATTATCTAGTCCTTTAGTGACAGGCTTCCGAAGTTAGGCATGTCATTTTGAAGCATAAAATAATTCATAAAAATGATAGCTTGCATGTGATTTAGTAACCACTAATTTGGCAAACATTATATGTACACACAAACATTTATTACATGTACATATATGTGTGTATGTGTGTAGGCACATATAATTTCTAGATGGGAAAATATTTGAAAGATCACAGTAATCAGCTGTATAGACTATGAATGATGTACCTGAAATTTAGCAAAATTAAATATAAGCAAACAAATAAAAAAAATCATTTTTCTTATAAAAGTTTAATTTAGCAAATTACTCAATACTTTAGAGACAAGACTTTCTAAAAAGTTAGATATGTGCAGAATGATATAACTTGAGGATATAAAACTAGAAGATACAGGTCAGGGAAAGGTTCCCCTATTTTGCTTAAAGCTTTGATAGCAACTGTTTTCGTTTTTATTTTTTTTAAAAATATACATGCTGAGTTCTGTTTCACAGCTTATCGAACAGTGTTACCAGCTTGAAGGCACTTTAGACCTGTGCATATCAACAGAAGGGTCATTTGTAGAAAATTCCATTTTGCTTGGTAAAAAATGATGATAGAGTTGGGCAAATATTGAGATATTGGATCCCTCAAATTAAAGATCACTGGTATTAGAACAGATTCCTTAATGGCTCTTCCTAAATTACTCTTCTGGTTCCTGTGTGCTCTCAACTAATGTTCTCTAAACTATGGAATCATTACATGTCAAATGAGCATTAGTTATGCCATGAGACAATAAGTTATTTACTGATAACTCTTGAATGCTGAAGACAGGGGCTAAAGATATTTACTATGGATTTTGGATATGTAGTTCAACTTATAGTGCTTCATTTTTGCAGGATCTATTGCCCTAGGAAAAAAATCTCCCTTCTTCCTCAAAACAGAGGATTTAAGTCTAAAATGTCATTTTACTTACCCACACATGGCCACAAGATATTTTATGTCATGTAGGGAACCTAGGATTCTAGAGAAAAAGTCCATGAATTGGCTTTGGTTCTTTTAATTCTGTTCTCTCTTTTCCTCAACTATCTCCAATGAACTGATGTTCCAATCTGTGTAACTTTCATGAAAAATAAAAGGAACCAATCTGACAGCTTGAACACATCTAGGGACTAATATTCTGTAGTTGGCTTGAATTCAAACCCTGGGAAAAGAACTGAAATCCCATCATTTCTCCTATTTTGTTGCTAAAATTCCCCTGGAACTAGAAGGCTTCCTTCAGCATCTGTTGAAATAACATGGCTCAATATAATATAAAAGTGTTAAGAATGAATTTTTTAAAAGTATTTTTAAATGTTTGAAGATCTAGTTATTTTGGTGAGTAGGTCGATAATGTAGGCATATTTAAAAGTAGTAGAGATTTTTTTTTCCTATTCTAGATAAAATCCTAATTAACAAAAATATCCTCATTAGGACATTTATAACCAACAACCAAACCAGGACATTTGAAAGACAGAAGCAAAAGAGTTGGAGATTTGTCTTAAATTAAGGCTGAAAGATGGCCAGAATTGCTGCAGAATTTTAGGATATTTCCACCACACTAAAATTTCCAAGGGAGTTAAAAGATATAATTTCCTTTAGAAGAACTCTGGCTGGGAAACTAGGCAAAACTGAAGGTGAGTTATTTGGTTTCCAGCATCTTGTTTTGATCCTTTCAATCTTTCCCTCCTTCTATTCACTCCCTAAATGTCTCTGTAGGGCAAAAGATTTGTTAAATGTGCTTGTTTAGCACTAATGACACCCACCAGTGGCCTGGTGATTGTTCTGCCTTACCTGTTAAGAGGGTCTACCTTTAATGTTCTGCTGGATACCTTTGGGGAGACACCAAATATGAGGGTATCTGGAAGCCTCTGAGTTCATTTGCTGCAAAACACCTTTAGGAGGCATGCAAACCTGCTAAAATTCAGCACCATTCAGTCTTTTTAGTTCTTTGGATCATAATACGTTCTCACTAGAATACAATCTGAATTTATATATTTTTATAATTTGTGTACTTAATTTCCAGATGCTCAAATATTTTTGCAATCGCTTTCCACCTCCCATTTCCATCTGAACTAAAATACTTAACATTTGTATAATATGTTTTTCCCCCCAAAGAGCATTGCCCCAATTAGCTAACTAGTATTGGAAATGTTCTTAAGGTTTTTCAGATGTATGAAAAGAGCCTTATCTCAAAGCTTCTGGAAGAGTTATGGAGCAATTTAGCATTCAATTTTCTTTCATTCACAAGCAGTACTTTTGTGATCATAAAGGAAAAACTTACTGTAAACAAATAATATTGCATATGTATAAAGCATTTTTAGACCATTATGTGGAATGTAACATGCTGTATATTTGTATTCATACAATATTCAAAAATAATACATGTTTTCATCAAATTGTATGAGTTTTCTGATATTCATTAATTCATTCATTCATGAAATCTTTAGTAAGCAGATACAGCCTGCCAAAAAAATTTACTGAGCAGGTAATAATAATTGCTGTTAGGGTTCTTCAATATGTCATGTATGTCATAAATACACAGACGTATATATGAAGAGAGAGAGGAAGAAAGGGAATAGCAAAAAGGGAGAGAGAAAAAAATTCTAAGGAACTAGTGCACACAAATTTTGGGACTGGCAAATACAGAATTTAAAGAGCAGGCCAGCAGGCTAGAAGTTTAGGTAAGATCAACACTGCAGTTTTAAGTCTGAAATCTATAGGCTGGAAACTCTCAAGGAGCTTCTGTGTTATAATTTTGAGGCAGAATTGCTTCTCTTCCAGGAAACCTCAGTTTTTGTTCTGAAAGACCTTCAATTGATTGCAACAAGGCCCACATACACTGTAGAAGACAATCTACTTAAATCTTACCTAATTAAATGTTAATGACATCTAAAATAAATACCTTCATAGCAGCATCTTGACCAAACAGCTGGGCACATAATTTTCACATAAAATTAACATGATGATGTGTACTGCTATTCTTATTTTATGCATAAGGAGGTTGAGGCTCAAAGAGTGATTTACTGGAATTCACTCAGATAATAATTGAGAATTTGGATTGGTTTTTATACTGAGCCAATGTGTTTTATTCTCTATAGAAATATATATTACAAAATCCAAGTCATAGTCCCTAGGTTTTAAGTATTTAGAATTTTATTTGTGGTGGTGGATGTTAAGTTACTATGTATTCATTAATCCATTCAATAAATATTTATTGAGAGTTTATCCTGTAAGGGTTAGTATGCTACGAGCTTGGGCTTTATCTTCTCACAGACAAACAATAAACAAATAAGCATAAAAACCACCTATGTCAAATGCATCAAAGAAAAGTTAAACCATGTGAGGGTGATGGAGCTAATCTCTGTAGTAGTGAGATCTGTATAGACCTGAGTGAAATGAGAACATAAACCATGTAGATATCTAGAGAGAAGCATTATTTTCAGCTCAAGGGAAAAGCAGGTAGACTGGTCTTAAGAAGGATAGATGCTTGGTCTGCTTCAGAAACAGCAAGGAACCAGTGCAGCTAGAGAAGAAGGATTTAAGAAGACTTATTGAATGATATTTTCAACATAGCCAAAGACAACATAGTTGTTCCAAAGATGGAAGAAATTCAAGAATAGATAGTTTGGAGGTACTTAGAAAGAGAAAGTTCTTTAAAAGTTTAAGCACAATGTTGGAAATTTTAAAATTTTTTTAAAAAAGAGGAATGACTTAGGCAAAAACACTGAATCTGAAGGACATCAGATCAAAATAAAGAAGGATGGATGGTCATGAGGGTTTAATGAGACAGAGAATTCATACTGTAGAGAAATCATGCTGATTGGAAGTTAAGACCTGACCTGTGCAGGCTAACTGTGAATTTAGGCAGGTGTCAAAATAGTTGGTGTGAATTGACTGAACTTGAAATGAAGGGTTCATTTTTATATTCTTGTAGTTGCTCAAAATGGGAGGAAAATGCTGAAACATAATAATAATAATAATAAGAAGAAGAAGAAGAAGAAGAAGAAGAAGAAGAAGAAGAAAAAGAAGAAGAAGAAGAAGAAGAAAAGAAGAAGAAGAAGAAACAGTTATAAGTGCTTTCTACAAGTTAGCATGTTTATGGGCATTATACATGCTTTGTTCCTTTTAATAAGCATTATTAGATTAGACGCTGTTATATTCTTGGCAGAGATGAGGAAGCTGAGATAAAGAGATATTAAATAACTTACCAAAGTTGTATAGTTAATAAGTTGTCAAGGTGGCATTTTCACTAGAATGGTCTGGCTCCAGGGCCCAAGTCTTAACTAATAATGCCTTGCGAAGAATCCAGCTATCCCATTTATGATATGACCAACAATCTATGAAACAAAGTAAGTTTGCACTCATATATGCAAAATTTAAAAGAAAATTTAATTACTTTAAAATAAATGGAATGGAAAATATAAATAAATGTGGATATATAATATAGTAGTATTCCTGGTTTAATGTGAAAGTCTGCACCAAGCTTTTATTATGGACTAAGAAAAAGCGGGGGGGGGGGGGCACTGGGGACCATAATCAAGAAAGCATGTTGAGCTGGGTGCGATGGCGCACTCCTGTAATCCCAGCACTTGGGAGGCTGAGGCAGGAGGATTGTGAGCTCAAAGCCAGCCTCAGCAATGGCGAGGCACTTAGCAACTCAGTGAGACCCTGTCTCTAAGTAAAATACAAAAAAAGGGCTGGGGATGTGGCCCAGTGGTCAAGTGCCCCTGAGTTCAATCCCTGTACTACAAAAAAAAAAAAAAAAAAAAAAAGCATGTTCATCAGCCTGATTTATAAGGTAAAATAACAATTCCAGTGTTGGAATTGTACAACCATCACAATATTAGCAGTGGGAAGAACATAATCATGTATCACATATGAAACAAAGAATCTTCAGTTTCACTTAAGCCTCCAACCACTATGAGGTTTCTGAAGAATCGCTATTTCCATTTTATAAGTAGTATAGGTCAAATATACACCCCAAAGCTACCTTGGTAGCAAGCACCCAGCTAAGATCAAATCTGGTCAGTCTGAATCCAAGAGCCATAGTCTTCATTCTTCATGTCACTTTAACTCTTTGACAAGTTGAGGCCCAGCTAAAGTTTAGGGGATTTGCCCATGATGTTGCCCACATATTAAAGCCAGAAACGCACTGAGGTTCAGAACTGAAAATGCGTTTTCAGGGATTTCCAGCAAAACATAAAAAGTCATTGGGTTTGCAAGAAATAATATTTAGAAAGGGAAGAGCTATGGCCCAGAAGCAATGCTACAAGGTGAGTTCTAGAGGAAATGAAGGACAAGGATGGACCCCAGTGGCTTCTGGAGAGTGAAGAAGATGCAGAGGCTGTTATTCTTTGGCACACAAGTTCTTCAGAGCAAGGAAATCCAAAGCCTAAGCAGAGGAATGACACTTCCACTGTGCAGTTTCAGCTGTGTCCCCTGCATAAGCGAACACCATCTGCCGTGGAGGCGGAACAGCGGTGAATTGGAATAGCAGTCCAGACTCATTTTTGAAAACTTGGCAATGACTGTCCATGGCAATGTGACTAAAGTTTGTAGGGATGTAGGAAGCTTCCTTGTACTAGCCAACTTACTGTAATTCTCAAACAGAAGCAAACAAACAAACAAAAAATCTGTTCAATTTATGAAAGATTTTCTATAGTTTTATCAGAAGAAACAAACCTTCAAAATAATAATCTACGTTCCAAATAACATAATTCCTCATGCTTTGTTAAGATTCCATCATACAAAATTAATTAGTGGGTTGTATGCATGTAGGGAAGGTAAGGCATTTGGAGGGGAAGAACTGACTCTGAATGTTGGTAGCCACAATCTGTTGTTACACGGTGTACCAATATCTTTTAAATAGGCTAATTTATTCTTTTGCATTTCATTCTGGCTTGTAATATTCTATAATAGAACAAACCAAAATAAGTCATGCATTTAAAATTTAAGTGCAATTTCATGAAAATTGTTAGATCTTGTGTTTTTTTTTTTTTTTTTTTTTTTTTTTGTACCGGGGATTGAACTCAGGGGCACTCGACCACTGGGCCACATTCCCAGCCCTTTCTTGTATTTTATTAGAGACAAGGTCTAACTGAGTTGCTAAGTGCCTCGCCATTGCTGAGGCTGGCTTTGACCTCGGGATCCTCCTGCCTCAACCTCCCAAGTGCTGAGATTACAGGCGTGTGCCACCATGCCCAGCAGATCTTGTTTCTTAAAGATGAACTAGATAGAGGTAAGTTACCCATTTACAGCAGTCAGATAGTGGTAAAATAGAACAAATGTTTATTTTCCTTCTTTCTCTAAGTTTTAGAGGAACAACCAAGATGTATATAGGGGACGGAAAAGCAAGTTTGTATGAGGCACACACCCCAGGCAGCCAACACTGGTTTGCTTAAGCCCCTAAAGTGCCATTTGAGCAGATGGAAAATTCTGCTTGCCTTAGAAACTACTCATCCATCCCTGGGGCTTAATTGTCCCAGGTGTTGTGGCCATCTGCCAGACTTATTTACAACAAATGCTTGCTTAAAAAATGGGAAACTGAAATTTCACAGCTTCCTTAGGACATGGTCAAAGAGCATATGGAATTGAAATTGAAGCCTGAATCTCATGCCCACTGTGCCTACTATAGCAAGCGCTGCTACAGAAAAGATAAGAGAGATTGATTTGGTAGAATGAGTTGTTGACATAAACTGAAAGTGAGAGAATGCTTCAAGGGCAGACGGTGAAGAATTCAGGGATACATTAGAAACTGCAAGCTCAAAAACAATCAAATTTTCTGAGAGAATTATTTTCATTCAGTTTTTGTGGTGAGAATTGCTGGTCATTTGGGTTTTATATTAACAAAAATTTCAGAGAAAGAAGTAAATGGAGGAAGAAAGGAATGAGCATTAGTGGAAAGAAATAAATATTTTTAATGGCTTAAGTACTGTCTGCTAAGAGTATACATGTATCAAATTATCATACTGCACGTACCCCAAAATTTATAAAATCAAAATAATAATTAATAAAAACAGGAAAGGATGCTCTTGAAGCTGCTCCTATGAGCAACGTGTACTATTGTGCTTTATCCATGAAGTGCAAATGCCTGCAATATACTTAATTAACCAAAGCTGTCATTTCAACAAAGAATGGGATATTCTGTTGTTCATGAATAAACAACTTCATAATTCATTTTCAATTTGCTTTTACAGAGCTAAGAAAGCTAAAATGAGCTCAGCTATTTTCTGTTTTCTGTAAAAAGGAACAAATTTTAGTGGTTTGGAAAATAAGATGTTAAAAGGAAAGAACAATAAAAAAATCATAAATTAAATATCAAATAAATGTTGAAACCCTCTTAAATTCACTAAGGAGTTAAATGGCATATAATAAAGATAAAATTCTAGTACTTCATTAGCAGGTATTTCTAAATGAATGTTGTATTTTTTGCTTCTATTATTTTTAACTCCAAATATTTTTCCTAAAGCAGTAAACTTTTTTTTTCTCTTTGGTAAAAACTAAAGGCTCAACCATATTTCAACACCAGTGCCATTTGACCTACTACTAGGCATTTCTATTTCTTCCTCTGTGTGAGTATTTAAAACGTTGTCTGCTTTCTGCTTGAAGTTACTTAAACAGAAACAGTTCATGCATTCAGCCCCATCTTAGAGCAACTTTCATGTATAAAAATCTCTAACCTGAGCTGGGATTGGGGCTCAGTGGTAGAGTGCTTGCCTCGCATGTGTGAGGCACTGGGTTTGATTCTCAGCACCACATATAAATAAATGAATAAAATAAAGGTCCATCAACAACTTAAAAATTAAAAAAAAAAAAAAAAAACCCTCTATGTTGTCGCTTGCAGCTATTGCCGCTTGCAGCTATCGCCGCCTGCAGCAACGATACTGTGGGAAAGAATTCAGAAGCAGACTGGAAAATGAATAGGCTCTTTATTCTTGCTTCTTCTAACTTCTCTCTCCAGCTCCAACAACCTCTCCAACTCCAACCACACTCTGTAGCCAACCTCACCCAGTGAAATACTTTTTGCCTTAACAAGTATACACATGTCAACAGCTCAAACTTACAGGTGCGTCACATAGTGTTCACGGGCATAGAAAGATTCTTAGATAAATGCATGAATATCAGGTGAAAATACTGGAAACACCTCTTATGGCTCTCAGCTAGCCACCATCTTAGCTATCTCCTTATTAGGGCTCTTACACCTCTAACCTGATGAAGGTGATGGTGGCTTCATACCTTTCTAGTAGCTCCTGATTTTGTCTAATGATGGCAAATCCTGGGTAGCTAGCAAGGGTTTTTTTGCCACATAAAGACTCAACTCAGCAACTCCTATTGATTATTGATTTTAAATCTATCAGTAATTCATTTTGCTTGCTGGTCAATTTATGACCAGTCTTACCATCAGCCTTAGCAAACACTGAAGGGCTGCTTTCTGCTACTCCCTCAAACAATGTTAGGAGCATCTTCTAAGAGGTCCTTCTTACTGCTCAACTCACAGTAGCAATTATAAGTAGCAAAGCTTTTTCCAAAAAACAATTGTTGGTCCTTTGGGTTGCCTGGGAAAACAACCTAAGTACAATTACAGGGTGTGACCCAACCTTTTACATGTCTTCTTTCTCTTTGTTCTTTGTTCTTAGATCCACTGGATTCTCACTGTGTGTGTGTATGTGGTGTGTGTGTATGTGTGTGTGTGTGTATTTGTACCGGGAATTGAACTCGGGGCTCTCGACCACTGGGCCACATTCCCAGCCATTTTTTTGTATTTTATTATTAGAGACAGGGTCTCACTGAGTTGATAAGTGCCTCGCCATTGCTGAGGCTGTTTCTGAACGCGCAATCCTCCTGCCTCAGCCTCCCAAGTGCTGGGATTACAGGCGAGTGCCACTGCGCCTGGCTCTATAAATTTTTAAATAAAAATGATCAATTACACAACACTCTGAATTATACAATTAGGCCATACTGAATATGATAATTGGAAAGTATAATATATTTTTAAATCAATAATTTAATTTTAATCAATAAGCATGGTACTTTGCCAAATTCTACAATACATGAACATATATAACAAATCTTGGTAATAGCTACATTGCAATAATACAAAACCTGAATTTCATATGTGAATCTGATTCTGAAGGTATTCCCAAAGAGATATTCACCATACTGTCCATATACCCAAAATGACTACTTTAAAGATCACTTCTGGCTTAGAAATATATTCTCTTGTTTTAGTCAGCTTTTTCACTGCTGTGACTAAAAGACCCAACCAGAACAGCTATAGAGGAAAAGTTTATTTGGGGGTTCACAGTTTCAGAGATTTCTATCCATGGGCAGTCCACTGCCATTCCTTGAGGCTCGAGGTGAGGCAGGACATCATGGCGGAAGGGGTGCAGCTCACATGATGATCAGGCAGCAGAGAGAGAGAGACTCCACTCACCAGATACAAAATATATACCCTAAAGCCACGCCTCTGATACCTACCACCTCCAGCCACACCCTACCCACCTTCAGTTACCACTCAGTTTATCACCATCAGGGGATTAATTCACTGATTGGGTTCTCACAACCCAATTATTTCTCCTCTAAATATCTTGCATGGTCTCATGCATGAGCTTTTGTGGTTCACCTCACATCCAAATCATAACAGTCTCAAAACATCATTTTATTGCTATAGGTACTGTAGAGAAATTAAGTTGAACTCTAGAGGCAATACTAAATTAGATTTACATTCCTTACCTTCACATTTGTTTTCACATTTTTTTTCAGACAATGGAATTTTCTATTGTACATTTAAAATGAGATGAAGTTCTTAAATTCCTCATAAAAGTGCACTTGCCCTAATTCTGTCCTACTTTTTGTAGTAGGAGGACAGTTGGTTTCCTTACCTATTAATTATCAAACTCATTTGTGGGACTGTCATTGAGGAGCCACCAGGGCTTCTTAGGTAGAAGAGGGATGATTACACATGATAATTTCACAACTAAGAGAATTAAAACGGGAGACAAATGTTCCATAGAACAACTATCTAAAGACTTTCTACATTTTAATCAGTACTCTGACTCATATGTGTAACCTACAAATGCCCAATAATTCTCTTTAGCCTGTTGTAAAATCTTCTTTAAGAAATTAATTTCTGGCTATACAGACTGAGGCAGGCTTCTTAAGGAGAATGTCTCTATGAGAATAAATATAGCATAAACTTTCAGTGTGATGTATTTCACACTGGCAAATGATTTTGTTAGTCCTTTAGCAGGTGTTCAGAAAGAAAATTAAATTTACAGCATTAGGAGCCAAATAATCTCTTCCTCAAGCCCCATGGTATGCCTATGATAATTAAAGTCCTACAAATAATGCAGGCTCCATCCATGGCAATGGCAGCCTGGATTCAACCTAGCAGTTTTCCAGGGAGTTAAGGGAAGTCATCTCTCCCTTGGCTGGCATCAGAAGATGACTTAATTCCTGTCCAATGTGCACACCTGCTGCATATCAGGGCAGAGATTATTGCTCTTTGGAGATGGTTGCCAATAAAACTTTGCCTTGATGGTTTTGCCATGCTTTGTTAGCTCTTTGACATGGACCTTATTATTCCCTGCATCAGTTTCTCCAGCTGCATACACAGGACATTTGGTGATGAGTTTGTTTTGAGCATGGCTGTGGAGATGATGGATGTTTAAAAGGTCAGGATTACTGAAGATATATTTTGTTCTGATTCAGATGTGCCTGGCATAGTCGTGGAGTACTACTTGTGCCCCACTTCTCCATTTATAGGATAAATAAGTTGAGATGTATTTATTTAGAAAAATGCAAGCATGAACATTCAAGCAGAAAAACACTGAGTTTCAGAAGCCAAGCTATCTATGATATTGCAATCCCAAGTTTCAGAGACCATAGCAGTTACACAATGATCAAGGCACTTCTAAGTCAGCTTGCATACTGCTCTCTTTCTACTAAAGAGATAGACAAGCTGTCTCATTATTGTAAGGCCTTGGGGAAAAAAAAAAAACTCCACTATAACTGACAGAATGTTCAGAGCAGCAGAAGAAAACTTCAAGCTAAAAGGCAAAGTGAATATTTTTAAAAGAACTGTCCTGGACTAAAGCATGCCTCTTTAGGAGCAGAGTTGATGAAAACCCTTTACTTACGATATAAATTTTGGGCAATTATGGGGAGAAAAATAGAAGTAGTCTCAATCGGCATAAAAGGAAATAGCTACTTCAAAATAGGTAGTAGCGAAAGCCATATTATCTGTTACAAATATGTTTTCATTGCCAAAACCACATGGAGTCTGCCATTAGCAAGGGAATAAATGAGATCTCTGGTAATAAGCCCACAGGTTACTTTGGATTTATTAGTTTATTTAACTTCTTTAAGCAGAAATGGGCTTCTATCTGTTCTTAAGTCTTGATATACTTCAGAATTCCAAAATGGTCTTCTCTCACCCTGAAAATTCTATATAGATTGTATTTTAGTCAGTTTGGGCCCAAAACCACAAAAATTCCATAGACTGCGTGGCTTAAAATAACAGGAATTTATTTCTTACAATTCTGGATCCTATATCAAAGTACCAGTATATTCAGTATTTGGTGAAGAAACTTTTCCTGATTTAAGGTGGTTATGAATGAACTTGGTGGGGAGAGAGAGAGATGAAGCAAGTTCTCTAGTGTCTCTTTCTGTAAGGGTACTAATTCAATCATGAGGGTTCCATCCTAATGGCATGAGAACCTACCAAATCCTATATTTCAAATACCACCACATTTGGAATTAGATCTTTGACATCTGGATTTGTGGGGTGGAGGCAAAAACACTTAATCTGTGAAAGATTGAATAGCCTGTAATATTTCAAATTCATTTCTATATGTTCCGAGCTTTATAATATAACTGTCCAGCACAGAACTCCTTTCTGAGTCCAGACTGTTATCTCAGACATTTTACCACATGGCTCTATCTGAATGCTTTACATATGCTGATAACTGGTATTTTCTTCATTCAACTTCAACCTGCTTCTTCTGTGATCCACATCTTAATGAATGATACTTAATCACCAGATGTTAAAGAAATATATGGTCCCTCCCCTTCAGCAAATTCAACCCAATAGTAAAGAATAAAACATTAACAAGTGACCATACTAGGACTGTTACGCAAAAGGAAAAGCAGAGAATATGCAAATGAAATTGAGTGCTTACCATTATTGGGGGATGGGAGCAGGTCCTCACTGATTCTCTAACTTGCTCACCCCTAATAGCTCCTTATGTATTTAAATTCCTTAATTTCCCTCCAATCCTTCTGCTTCCATTTTAGTTCAGGCGCCATCCCCTTTTATTTGGATAACAAAAAAGTAACTCCTCAACAGGTCCTGATATCAGATATATAGAAAAAGCATTTGGGTTGTGATCAGAGAATCACCCTATGACACTTCTGTCACCTGAGTGAAGAACACTTGAATGTACACCAAATCTTGAGCATACAGAAAATGGCCAGCTGTTGTCAGAAAGCCTGAGAATCATCTGTCCTGCAGTCATAACAAAGCAAAGCACAGCCTTCTCTGCCATGCAAGTAAAAAGGAGAAACACTCAGCTGCAAGAAGGCAACTTCACACACCCACAGTGTTGTCACCTTCTGAGTCTAATTAGAAACTTTAATCCAGAATAGCATGGAACAAATCAGATTTTCCCATCTAAAGATGTCACGGCTGTCTCGTGTTTTAATAGCAGCAGCACTGAAGTTAGTTGTGAGATGTATCCAAATAGAGGCAACACCTACAGCTTACTATATGCAGCACTGTATGAAAGGAGCAGATGCTCAGGCTTGTGCTGTAAATGCCCCCTTAGACCAATGACACCTTGAATTTCATGGATGGAGCCATGCAACTCAGAGGATAGAAGGGCAGTAGGTCAACTGAATGAGGAAATCCTCTTTCAATTGGAACCTAAGTTGTACTTTGGATCTGTAATGTCCTCCAAGGGCTCATATTTTCAAGGCTTGGTTCCCAGTTGCTGTCACTACTGGGGGATGGTAGAAACTTTAGGAGGTGGGGCCCATTTTGAAGCCCTAATTTCCTAATAGGTCACTGACGATGTGACCTTGAAGGATGCATTAGGACTCTAACCCCTTCTTTATCTCTCTCTGTTTCCTGGTCTTTGCTAAGCGGTGAGCAGCTCTATCTGGTTTTCTGCAACATGCCTCCAGCAATGTTCTGCCTCACCACAGCAATGGGGTGAAGCCACCGTGGGCTGAAATTCTGAAACTCTGAGCTGCAATAAATCTTTCCTCCTCTAATTCATTTTTCTGGTTGCTTTTTTCTTTTCTTTGGGTACCGGGGATTGAAACTCAGGGGCACTCGACCACTGGGTCACATCCCCAGCCCTTTTTTGTATTTTATTAGAGACAAGGTCTCACTGAGTTACTAAGTGCCTCGCCATTGCTGAGGCTGGCTTTGAACTCGCGATCCTCCTGCCTCAGCCTCCCAAAGTGCTGGGATTACAGCTGTGCGCCACCACACCCAGCTTCTAATTCATTTTTCTAAGAATCGTGTCTCAGTGGGCGAAAGCTGATTAATACAACTTACCTTTACTTGACTGATGCATATCATGGGAGAAGTCACCATGATAAATCTAGGGTTAACAAATGAAGGAAGGAACATCTTTAGGAACCAGCTTTGATATTAAGACTGTTAAATTTGATAAACTTAGAATAGCTGGGCAAAGTTGAAAGTCATAACTTCTTTTCCTTCAGGTGCTCCCTAAAATTTCCATTCCTTAGGGATATATTTTGTGTACATACTCTTCACATTGGTCTATTCTGAACCCACTCCTAGAATCAATTACAAAGATACATTTTCCAGAACATAAAGCACACATCTAAAAACCAATGGCTTTCCTATACATCAGTAATGAATCTGCTGAGAAAGAAACTAAGAAAAAAAAAGATCCTAGGACTAAATCTAACCAAGAAGATAAAAGGCCTCCACAATGAAAATTATGGTGCACCAAAGAAACAAATTGAAGAAGATACAAACATCCAAGAAGATGAAAGGACCTCCCATGTTCCTGGGTAGGCAGATTCAATATTGTTAAAATGGCCATATCACCAAAAGTAATCTACAGATCCAGTACAATTCCTATTAAAATGTCAATGACATTCTTTATGGAACTAGGAAAAAAAAAAAAAAAAACAGTTCTAAACTTCATTTGGAAAAATAAAAGACCCAGAATAACCAAAGTATATCTAATCCAAAATAAGTATATCTAATCCAAAATAACAATACTGGAGGCATAACAATAACAGACTTCAAATTATACTACAGAACTATAGTAACAAACATGTACCGTGGTGGTATAGAAACAGACACATAGATCAATGGAACAGAATAGAAGATACAAAGTCAAATTCACAGAGATACAGTAATCTGATCCTTGACAAAGTTTCCAAAAACATACTGAAGAAAGAAATGTGCTGGGAAAACTGGTTATCCCTATGTAGAAGAATAAGATTAGATCCTTATTTCTCACCCTGACCAAAGTCAACTGCAAATGGATAAAAAGCCTAGAAATTAGACCAGAAACTATGCAATTCCTAGAAGAAAACATAGAGTCAACACTCCAACATGCAGGCATGTAGGGAAATTACGGTAGGGGCTGAAGTTTGTAGCTCCCCCTAAACCCAGGATGGACCTTCTCTGTCCCACAGAGAGGCTGAGAGAGACTGCCTCAGAGATAAGGCAAAAATGGGAAGGTAAAGGTCACTGGTATCCTCTCCCCCGCCTCCAGAAGACACAGGAACATACCAGGGAGCCCATTCAGGTCAGCGCTGGAACTCAAGTTTATTGAGGAAGGTGGATGGTCTTATAGTGGACAAGGACCAATAAGCAAAGAGATTATAGAGACAGGTAAAGAACATGGGCAAATGCCATTGGCCTATCCTTGGGGTGGTTTCAGTTCTCATCTTACATCAGGGGAACGCCCCTTGGCCAGACCAAGTTCCCAGTACCAGGAAGTGGGAGAAAGCTGGAGTTTCTACTGGCGTGCTATTTAACGTCCCCAACACAGGCAGAGGCAATGATTTCCTCAATAGGACTCCTAAAGCTGAAGCACTACCAAGAATTAATAAATGGGATGAGATCAAATTAAAAAGCTTCTGGGCAGCAAGAAAAATAAAATAAAAATGTGACAAGAGAACCTACAAAATGGGAGAAAATCTTTTCCAGCTACTTTTCTGACAGAGCATTAATATTCAGAATATTTGAAGAACTCAAAAAAAAAAAAAAAAAACCACAAAAAATCCCCAAATGACCCAATCAATAAATGGGCAAATGCACTAAACAGACCCTTATCAAAAGAAATAGCATAAATTGCCAATATAAATGGGGGGAAAAAAACTGTTCAATATCTTTAGCAATTATGGAAATGTAAATCAAAATTAACAAATTCTTGTGTCACTGTAATTAATATACCAGCCATCAGGAATATAAATAATAATAACTAGGCATGGTGGTGCATGCCTGTAATTGCAGTGGCTTGAGAGGCTGAGGCAGGAGGATCATGAGTTCAAAGCCAACCTCGGCAATGGTGAGGCACTAAGCAACTCAGTGAGACCCTGTCCCTAAATAAAATTCAAAATAGGGCTGGGGATGTGGCTCAGTGCCCCTGAGTTCAATCCCCAGTACCAAAAAATATAGATAGATAGATAGATAGATAAACAATAATAAATGCTGGAGAGGAAGTGGAGAAAAAGGAACACTTTTACAATGTTGGTGAGGTTGTCAATTACTACAAGTGAGGTAGGATTAAAAAAAAAAGTAAGGATATGGAGAAGAGAGACAAATGGGGAAGGAAAGGGGAACTATAACTTTAACTCAAAACTCCATGGACAACCTCATCCTCACCCTCTGCCCTCAGGCCTGTATTCCTCTAGGTGTGAATTCTTCAAAGTTGCAATAAATCTTAAAATACTATAAATCCAATTAATTAGTGATTTTATACTTTGTTAGTTTACAAAATATATTTTTAGATGATTAAAAGAAGTCTAGAGAGTTAGATTGTTAGAGACTCATGATACGGGTACAACCCCAGCATTATTTATCAACTAGATGACATCAACCTGAAGACTTGGAGAAGATCCAGACCACCATGACCTGGTCTGGGCTCCACAATCAAAGGAATTGAG
Organism: Tamias sibiricus; assembly: GCA_025594165.1. Classification (NCBI taxonomy): domain Eukaryota; kingdom Metazoa; phylum Chordata; class Mammalia; order Rodentia; family Sciuridae; genus Tamias; species Tamias sibiricus. The sequence goes on along the minus strand of CM046661.1, from coordinate 135,643,588 downwards.
CTTAACAACCTGACTCCACATCCCCGTGTTTCTCAAGTTCACTATTTACAACGTTTTCTTTAAAAGAAGCCTTAGACCACCATAATGCTTCTTATTCTCAAGTACTTGAACTCCTTCTCCATTTGAGAATCCTGCTCTATTACTTGCTTTCCCAAATAGATCTTGCATTCCTAAATAAATCTCTACTTGTCCTCTTTTGATACATCCTGAAATTTATTTCTGTAGTATAGGTGAAGAATCTGTCAGGGCTGAGTTGAGGTCCCTTTTCACCTTCTGAGGAGCTCCTCAGACCTCATCCAGTAATATAACTACTATAGAAATCAGATGGAGATTCTTCAAAACACTAGGAATGGAACAGCAAGACCACTAGGAATGACCCAGCTAGACCACTCCTTGATATTTATCCTATATGATTAAGGTCATCATACTGTAGCAATACATGCATACCCATGTTTATAGAAGCACAATCCACAATAGCCAACTATGGAACCAGCCTAGTTGTCCATCAGTGAATAAACAAATAAAGAAAATGTGGTATATATACAGAATGGTTTTTACTCAGCTATAAGTAAGAATGAAATTATATCATTTGTAGGAAACTGAATGGAACTTACATACCTTTTGTTAAGGGAAATAAGCCAAACTCAGAAAGTCAAGGATCATATGTTTTCTCTCATATGTGGAAGCTAAAGATAAAAAAAAAAAAAAAAGGAAATAAGAACTTAGGAGAGAGGATCTCATGAAAATTGATGAGATCAGTGAAGTAGAGAAAATGGAGGGAGAAAGGGAGGAAAAAGGGAAATATTGGAGAACAATATTGATCAAACTACATTGTTATATTAAGTGCATGTATAAATATGTAGCAATGAATCCCATTATTGTGTATAAATATAATGCACCAATAAAAATATGGAGAAAAAACAAATATACATTCCAGCCCTGTTTGCTACACTCCAGTCCCATATTTGCTCATCTTATTCAGAGTCTTCTCAGCACCTACCACACAAGAGTCTCTATGTATTTGTTTTATCAGCTGACTTGATGTTTCTTCTACCCAATCTATGCTCCAGGCACAGTTCTAATACAGAGGGAGAGAGAGAAAGAGGGAGGGAAGGAGGGAGGGAGAGAGAGAGAGAGAGAGAGAGAGAGGGAGGGAGAATTAGATAAAACAGAAGGAATCTTTGTCCTCAAAGAGCAGACAATTCAGCAGGGAGGACAGAATATAAATTGCATGCGTGATCATTGTACTTAATATTCAAACAACTTTTAGGCTAATTATTTTCAACCCATTTTTGCTAGTTATAAACTTACGATTTTAAGATATTAAGTAATTTTCCTAAAGATATGGGACTGGTAAGTAGTAAGCAGGACTTGAAATGCAATGACATTAACTTCACAGAACATAATTCTAAATATTCACTGTTTCCTCTACAACAATGTTTATAAAATACTTCCCCACGAATGTCCCAAACATACCTCATAGCCAACATATGCCACCTTAAACTCAGCATATCTTTTCTTCAGACCTGCTTAGATCTTCCATCTCAATAAACCACAAATAATCTATTATGATTTTCAAGCCATAAATCTGAGAATTATCATAGATCGTGCTTTCTACTTCACCTCAACCATAAAATCACCTCTCAAGTTTCATGGATATTTAACATCTTAATCTTGTATCTTCTTTCCTTTCCATTTATTCTGTCATTTTTGTATTTTAAGTTTTACTTTCTTCTCTGGGTGACTGTGATGGCTTATTGTGGTACCTCCCACCTTGTCTTGCCTCCAGTCACCCAATATGATGCCTAAATGATCTTCCCAAAACAATATGGTCATGGCACAATTTTGTAGGGGCCCCACTCCAAAAGAAAAAGATGACTTTCATCACACAGTCTATGGTTTTCTTCAGAAGCTGACCTTTTGCTTTCTTCCTCCTCCGCTTGATCACTCGCAGTACCAGTTCTCCCAAATGCATCCTGCCACTTCATACTTAAGTACGCATACACACTTGGTCCTCTCTGCATGAATGCAGTCTCCCCAACATTTATCTAGCTATCACTTATTTGTTCTTCAGTTTCAGAATCAATTGCTTCAGCAAGTTTTCTTCTCACATTTCCCATCCCTTTTGAGTCTTCTATATAGTTTTAAATGCTTTATACATATATCTGGCTTGAGCTCCAAGAAAACATTGGAAATGTGCCTGTCTCCAAAGATAAACTGAGCTCCCTGAGGATAAGCTTTATCGATTTGATTATTGATAAATATTAAAGCATGGTGTGTTCTTCAAAGATACGTGATTATATGCAAAAAGTCCAACTCTTTTTCCCTTGCTAGCTAGAACCTTGACTAAGTCATTTAATCTCTTCCCTTTTGTTTTCTCATCTGCTAAAAGTAAATGATAAGGAATACGCTGTAGGAAGAATGTAAAATGAAACACTGCGTGAAAATATTTCTTCACATATAAAATGCTATAAAATACCACTATTACTTTGAGACTGAGCTCTGTGGATGCACATATCATGTTCAGACATCTTACACATCCTTGTATGATTCTTTTCCCTTCAGAGTCAGATGTAGAATAGAATTGACCTGGAAAAAAGTTCATGTATGACAAACTACATGCTTTTAAACTAGTAGTGGAAAAATTAATTATTTTGTATTTCATTTATTGTTTATATATGATATGTGAAAATGTTTCCTAGAAGGATAAATGCAATGTAAAAAGCATGTAAACTTTAAACCTGAACTTGGCACATTAATTAAACCTTGCAGAATAAAAAGAGCACAAGAAAAGGAAATGATAAGATTCACTAAGGTCTATTAGAGTATGCATTGGTGACTATTTTGGAGGGGGTTATTATTCAAATTAGTAGCAATTTAAATTTGAAGACCTTTTCCTCAGAGTCTGCCCTGGGCAGAGCTGAAAAGTAGGCAGCTTGGCTTTTGATTTCTTCCCAAACCTCTAGAGCCATTTCTACCACCTGGAAACCTCTCCCCTCACCTGGAAGTTACCAGTCTTGCTTCCCTGTACCTTCCTAGAACTGGCATTCCTAAAGATGTCTGATTATTTCTGACTTCCCTCTCTTGCTCCCTCAGCTATGTTTCCAGCTCAGCGCTATTTTTAGCAGGTTATGATTTTAAAAAAGATTTTATCTATCAACTCAAGCAAAAACATCTGTTAGAAACATAGTACATGGCATATTTTAAGAAATCTAACATTGGATACCTCCAATCACCCAATATGATGCCTAAATGTTCTTCCTAAAATAAAAATTTGGTCATGCCACAATTCTGGAGGGTTCCTACTTGAAAAGAAAAATGTTACATTTATTTGCACTGTCTATGGATTTCCTCGGAAGCTAAGCTTTGTCTGTTTTTAGGTAGTCTGCCATCTAGCATAGAAAAATTATGATATACAGTATGGTAATTAATAAAAGACACAAAAGGAAAGCATTGGGGGACTTCAGAAAAAAAGCAGCTTACCATTCTGGGAGAGTTGGGGAAGGATCCACAGAGGAAGTGGCTTTAAGCTGTGGTCAAAGTTAAGCACAAGTTTAGAAAACAAAGTCTGCAGTGGGCAGGAAAGGACAGAATATGTGTATTTCAGGCAAAGATAATTGCCTTTTCAAAGGCCTACAACTATGAAGGGGCACAACAGATTTAGAAAATGTTGGAAAATCAATGTGGAGTGGGGAGAAAAGAAAATGAGCCACACAGTTTACTCTCTTACTGGGATACTTTTGTTTTACAAGCTTCTGAGCCAACTAATTATCTCTCTAGTGGTAGGTTGTCTGGCTATTGGAAGAATACAATGGGGGGATTTGAGACTATACATGATAAATATTTTTGTCAAGGGGAACCTGAGATGTGGATAAGTATTTAAACCTGTCCCCAGCTGGTGGTGTTCCTCAATCACCCCCCTCCTATTCTAAATCACAGTCAACCTTTTAACTGCTTGAATTCATGTCTATCTTTTAGGCGTATACTATCTATCTCATTTACCCTGATCTGTCTGCTACATCGGGTGTATGCGTGAAAAAAAGTCATATATGTTTTCTTACCTATCACAAGGTTCTGGGCTGACATGTCTAATAACAAAAGACAGGTTAATAAAAGAATTTATTTAACCAAGTGGTATTATATAACACGGACATTTTCAGAAATGACGACCCCTAAACCCAGGGAAAACTGTGTATTATTCTACAAAATCTGATGAAAAAAGTGGACAATTATGGACTAATTTTTTGATTGAACAAAAAAATGGGTTTGATCTAATGGTAACAAACTGAAGGACACAGTAATACCTGTTTGTTCAGGTTCTTCTAGGTCTCTCTGTGTAGTATTCTTTCCCCCTTCCAACTTACAGAACAGGACACCTATCACAAGAGGTTCTTGTGTGTGTGTGTGTGTGTGTGTGTGTGTGTGTGTGTGCACACGCATGTGTTTGTGTATGCACGCACATGTATGAATGTGTCTTCTGTTTAGATATACATGAAAGTAGAGTGCATTTCGATATAATATATATACATGGGATGCCCTATCTTCAGGGAGAGAAATTCTGGTTTCTGTTACCCATCTTCAGTGATACAGGTTAACAAGAGACAGAAGGATAGAGATGTATAGACAGATCTTACTTCTGAAGCCCTCCTAATCTCTTTCAATTAAGTGCTCAATATTCTAAGGTGCCATAATTTAGTGTATCATTTTCTGAGCCCCAACACTAGGACAAGTTTCTAAGTGTATATCAAATTTTTCTTATGAAGATCTCATTTAACTAAATTCTAAGCAATAATAACAAACATATATATGTTGACATTTATGCCTTCTGTTTATTTCAATACCCAATGGGCTGGGTACCATAATCATTCTCACCAAATATTTGAATAAACTGAGAAACAGTAAAATCTTCATCTCCCTTAAAAAGTATTCAATCATGTTAAAACACTCATTTATTTTCATTTTTAACTTACATTCTGATGCCAATTTTTCTGAAAAAAAATAGCTATTTTAAACGTATGAAACTGCTTTGTATATGTGTATTTTTATGTTTTATAATGAAAATTATCTTTAGTAGTCACATTATACAAATGATTCCTCCAAAGAAGAAAATAAGTGCAACATTTTTGAAATGATGATCATTCATTACAAATTCCTCTGTGTTTGTTCCAGGAACTGTGAACCATCTGTACCATGCAAACAGCTCAGGTCATGTCTATAACTGTGCGGCAGAATGGGAAGTACCAAAATGTGCAATTAGCTGTACCCTGTATACATAGTTTCTTTGTTTCAGGGATGTCAGAATTCCAGGGCTGAGCATATTCTAAGAGACATCCTAGAAAACAAAGATTTTTTTACCTCTTTAGTGATAAGCATTTTTATAGTTTTCCGTTGCTCTATAGGGAATGTTGACAGTATACTATAGCTAAATGATTTGATTGTTAAAAAATTCAGACTAATGTTTAGGCTATCACAGAAAACAAATTAATAAGCATATTAATGGATTATATTTCCAGCAATATTTTTCAAATGATGAGGGGAAAACCAAAATTTTTTATCCTAAATGCATTTACTTAAATGTAATCCCTATATTCATTATAATGCATGCTTGTTTGAGCAATTTATTTACAAAATAAGTAAATCAGATTATATTTTGTCAGATCTTCAATTTATCCTTATAAATTTTTATTTAAAATATTCTATAATTCCATATGTAGGGTTTTATTCTTTAATATCAGAATGAACAACATAACTTTGCTTTCAAGGCAATTTATGTATGGTTTTATGGATTCATCATCATTATCCTCCTTAAAATAAGTAATAGTTTTATATTCTCTCAGTAATGGCACAAATACCCATGGGTAAGTCCAGTTGGTTGTTTTATTCAATTTCTAAAACCATCTTGGGAACTTCTAAATAAGTTTGTTTCTCACAGGCATTGACTTAATTTTCTAGAACTTTGTTATACACTGTTAAGAAAGTACAGTAAGTGAAGACATTAAACTAGATGAGAATCTATGCAAATTTAGTCATTCAAATAGAACCAAATGAAACAAATGGTTTGTTCCATGGTTAAAGAGCTACTCAGAAGTTAAACAAAAATGTGCTTATCCTCTCAATCTTACACAGAAAAATACTTACTCACAGAGGAACTCCAGAAACTCAAGAAACCCAGGATTTTAAAGTTGAAATAGACCTTAGAGTTTTCTAGAATGAAACAGGACTCCATGAAAATCCCCCAGTTAGCCCTCATTTAACTACTTTCTTCAAGCAGTTGATGAAGGGGAACTCATTGCTCCCTAAGATGGTCAATTCCGCATTTAAATACCTCTAAAGTTCTTTATGCTCCAATCTGATTCACTGTAACATTAGAGACAAACTAAATGAGTTGAACCTTTTCCCACACAGCAGCTATTAAAGAATCTATTCTTCAGCACAAAGACACAGAATTGATCACCCTAAAATTTGTTTTGTTAATTTATTTCTTAATAGGGATTCCTTCCCTAACCCTAAATATACTATGCAGAGAGAAAGTATCAAACATTTTGGTGTAATTGAAAATTAAAACAAAAATCATACTTAAATCCTCACAATGAATAAATTAGTGAGTAACAGAAGGGGCATCTGAGAGCTATGGAAGGGCAGCTATTTAATGAATAGATCTGGAATATATTGTTAGTAACCTAGAAAAGATTCACTTTTGTTCTTTATATAGCACAATATGCCAAACAAATTGAAGTTGAATTAAACAGCTAAATATAAACATTAAACTTTAGCAAAACAAGAAAAAAATAGTGTTGATCAAATATCTTCAGAGTAAGAAATTTTTTAGGCTAGAAGCAAGAAAAGAAATTCCCAAGGAAAGCATGTATAGTTTCACAGACACAAAGAGTGCAAATTTCTACATGCAAACAAAAGCCAGAATTAAAAGCCAGACAGAATAGGGAAATGTTGCAACCAGCATGACAGGGACCAAAAGTCAATCTCTTTATTATATTAGGAAGATCAAAAAATAAATAGGAAAAATTTATCTCAAAAAAGAAATGGGTAGATAAACGGTTTCCAAAAGCAAAAATGCAAATAATAAACAAATATATGGAAAAGTGTTCATTCACACAGTAATCAGACACAAATCAAAATGCCACAAAATGTATCTTTGTCTATTAGAGAAAATGCAACATAAACAGAGTCTTTACCATACATTATGCAATAATTTTTGTACTTATGTACATACATGCATTACTGGCATAGCTCTGTTTTGATTTTTTTTTTCCAAGTAAATAATAGAAATATGAAGAAAGTTGACATTCAATGATGCCCATCATTGTACTACTTATATTAGTTAAATAAATTAAAATAATCCAAAATAAACTATCATTAACAGTAATTTTAAATCAAGTAGTTGATATAATGATACATAGTAGAGTAAGTATAATTATTAATTTTAAATAAATAAAATGTCTATTCAATATAATAAGTAATTATAATAATAAATATTTACTAAGACCCTATTATGTGACAAATACTATTCTAAGAGATTTATATGGTAACTCATTTCATGTGCCCTTTTCACAGCAAACTGGGGAAGTTAACCCAAATTTTAAAGATGAGATGAATGAGAAACAGAAAGTTGAAATGGCTTAACCTAGATCACACAGTAAAAGTGGTATAGATAATAAGAAAAAAAAAAAATTGACTCTAAGCCTTAAATTACTAAGCAATAGCAAAATGTAGAAACTATTAATGCAGCAACAAATTCTACTACTTTGTATAGGTACTACATGATATAAAAATTGCAAATTTGTGCATAAAATTTAACCATCAAAATTTATTGCATGAATTAAAAAACTGCATGGCATGAATTAAAATACTAGTAATAGCTGCATTATTATATTAGATGATTTTTCCCCTTAACATTCTAAATCTTTCATAAAGTTTTAATGCTATCCTTGTAATTGAAGAGAGAGGTTTAGAAGCTATTTCTATTAGTATGATGAGCCATTTGGACTATTCCTTCTAATAGTCTATTTCCAACTAAGATAATTTTAACGTTGTTTAAAAATCTTTGTTTTAAAACAAAGTAAATTCAAGGGAAGTTAGAAACCAAGGGAAGTAAGCATATGAAAAGAGACCATGTTTGCCTTGAAAGCTTTTGATAACCTGGCAAAATTTAGCTTTAGTTATGATGGTCTGTAGGGAAAAGAAGACCAAAATAAAACCAGTCATTCCAGGCAGTCTTGTTGAAAGGAAAGCTAGAACTCCAAATGTCTGCACTTAGAGCAAAATGGTTAAACACAAATAACCCTCTCCTACTTCCACTCTGGGAGACTTTATGAAAAATCACCTTGTCTCCAAGCAGATCAGAATGGGGGAAAGAGAGTCCCTCGGATGACTCCTTTTAGATCTCTGTGTTATAACCTATGATACTCCAAAACGCCTCTTGAATTATAAATGTAGTTTAATGAAGTGTACAGAAATAGTGTTACAAAAGCTTGTCAGAAGAAAATGCAAATGGCCCTTGGAGAATGCATTTCATCTTGAGCCTCAAAGAATTCACAAGAATCCCAAGGACTATCAATACTCACAATCCAAATTAACCAAGCACACAAGGACATGACACCATAACTGAGAATCAATGGCACTAGAGTCTAGAGAGTTCAGAGAAGAATAAAGAGAATGCAGTAGAGAGGTCGTATATGAGGTAAGGGTGGGAGATGGAAATCCTGAAGAGCATCAAAGGTCATGTTGAGGCCTCTGACTTGTAACCTGAATGAGATGGTTAGTAACTGAAGTGTTTTGAGCTGAGAGGCCATGTGGTCTGCTTAATTTAGGTATTAAAAATGTCACTCTCACTACCAAGAATGAAAGCAGAATCCAAATGGAACAGAATTTTTTTTTTAATAATCAGGCAATAGATGATGATGGCTTCAACTAGGTGCCTTGTCACCACTGGAAATTGTAAGAAGGAGTCAACCTCTAGGTATTCTGAAAACAGAGACCATCAGATAGACTGGTTGAATTTTTTAAAAAGAGTAGGACTAATAATATCCAGATTTTTTTTTTTTTGCAGAATTATGAGCAGAGAAGTTGTTGATAAAGGCTTAGATTCATGTTCTAAAAAATAATACTTAGTAAACATGAATAGAAATGTTCTTAATTGCTGAATTGTATCTCCACTTTATCATGAGCAAATATTGGAGTTAATAGTGAAATATTGAGAGTGATCCCTTTATATAAGGATCAGTAAATGAATGACACCAGCAACATTTTTATTTACCCATTTGCCTAGGAAGCCCACAGGGCCAAAAAAAAAAAAAAAGATAAATGAGATTAAAAATTAAAAAACAAATCTCTCATTGTTTGGAGACTATATCTGTATTTAGTAACTGTAATCTATATTATCAAAGAATTTACAAGTAAATTAGTAGAATTAATAAAAGATTAGTATGTTGGCTAAGAAAAAAAAGAAAATATAAAAATATATTGTTTTTATATACTATCAACAACTACTTAGTGCATGAATTTTTAAAGATAATTTTCTAGTATATCCAGAAGCATAAAATAACAATAAAGATGTCCACTAACATATATAGTATTTTTGTAAAAAAGTATAAAATTTAATTGAGATATGCTAAAGAAGATCTAAATAAATGGAGAGAGAAATCATATTAATGATAAGAAAACCTGATATTGTAAAAATGTAAGTTTTACCCATATTATTTTATGGATTATATGTGCCACTCCAATAAACTCCTGACAATTTTGGTCAAACTTAATGAGCTTGTTTGTAATTTATCAAATAATGAAATGAGTCTAATAGCCAAGGAGTTCATAAAGAAAGCAAAGTGGAAAGAACTTTACTAACATATTTCAAGCTTATTATAAAATATAACTGAAATAATATGGTCATAGTCTTGAGCTAGATAAATATATGAAAAGAACACAATAGAAAGTCAATAAATTGACCCACACATATATGGACACAATATATGACAGAGATGGCATTACAAATCAGTGACAAAGACAGACTTTTCTATAAACATTCTGGGAAATTATGTACACATATGGAAAAAGAATGAAATTAAATATTTACTTCACACTCTGCATGAAAACCAGTTCCATGTGGATTAACAACCTCAAAGTGAATGTCCCAGGAGAATTGCATTAATCTTTAAGAATGGTGCCCATAAAAAAATGTGTCTTCAGAAATCAGCCAATAGATTGTCTATTACCAATGAAGAGCTCAACAGATTCCTCAAATCTACACAGAACTAGGGATTAGTTAGAAAGACAACTTAGGAGGGTCCTTAGAAGGATTTGAAAATGTAATCCAAGACAAACATAGACTTATTGAGTTTGTGCTCATCCTCTTCTATGAAATCTTTCTTATAGATGCATACTATAAATTGTCAAGTACAGATGAAACAAATAATATTTGTAGTCACAAAGTAAATTTCCACCAGGGATGAAAGATTTCAAATCTGATCAAAAAACCAAATGACAGCTGGGCATGGTGGCCCAAGCTTATAAGGAGGCTGAAACAGGAGGATAGGGGAGTTCAAAGCCAGCATCAGCAAAAGCGAGGCACTAAGCAACTCAGTGAGACCCTGTCTTTAAATAAAATACACAATAGGGCTGGGGATGTGGCTAAGTGGTCAAGTGCCCCTGAGTTCAATCTCTGGTACCCCCAAAAAAAAGATTCTTCAAAGGGATTCTACTTCTTGGGACATAAAATAAAGACACTTGGAGCTCAAAGAAATCAGTGCCCAGACCCATTATGAGATCAATCCTAGTGTCATGTTTAGGAAGATCTCTGAGACTCTTAAAGGACTTCCATGGAGGACACTCTGAGTGAAGGTCTTTGAATCATTGTAGCAAGGAAGTCCTGAATGGGTGTCAGTGAGATTCCCAAGCTTGAGAAACTACCCAAACTATCACCAGATTCCTATCAATAAAGAAAAGCTTAATATACTGTAAGCTACTGAAGGAGCCCTAATTGGGAAGGGCTGTTGTAGCTAGCTGGAAGCCATGGGTTCCACCTGATATGTATGTGACGCACCTGTAGGCACCCGCAAACCTGAAGGTATATAACCGGGTGAAAGCGGTCCGAGTTAGGAGAACGGAGAATTCAGTCAGCCGGGCAGTCACTCGGTCGGTCAGAAGAATCAGAGCGGCCAGAACGTAGGCAGAGCGGTTACAGAAGAGAAACCAGATAGAAGAAGTAATGACTGGTCAGAGTTAGGCCGAGGCTCCTGAGAAAGACAGAAGACAGAAGACAGAAGAAGGAAGAAAGAAGAAAGAAGAGAGAAGAAAGAAGCTCTAATCTTTCTCTAAGCTAAGCTCTAAGAAGCTCTAAGCTCTAAAAGCTTTCTTTAACTCTACTCTAGAAGCTCTAGCTCTTTCTATCTTTCTTTCTAAGACAAGACAAGAAGATCTTTCTTTCCCTCTCTAAGCTCTAAGAAAGTAGAAGTAAAAGTAGCAAAAGCTTAACTCTGCCTCCGAGAATTTTCCTCCCGTGGCGGCGCCGTGGCTGGCCGTGACAGGCAGCTTACAAATGGTGGTCCGTCCGGGGCTCGGCAGGCAGAGAAGAAAAGCTAAGAAATAAGAGCAATGAAAAAGCATAGCCTCAGACTCAGTTGAGACCAGCAAAAAGAGTAGAAACAAGAGAGCATAGCCTCTGACTCAGTTGAGGCCAGTTAAGAATTAAGCTGAAGCAGAGTAGCCAGCGAAAAGCCGAAGCGAGCCGGCCAAAAGCCGAAGCAGAGTAGCCGGCCAAAAGCCATAAAAAATATAGAGAAAAAGCCTTGAGCTTTAGTATAAAGAAAAAAGCCATGAGCTTAAAAGAAAATAGAGAATTAAATAGCATGGTAAAAACCATGCAGAAAAAAAGCCATTGAGCTTTGGCAAGAAAGCCATAAAGAAAAATAAAGAAGAGGAGAAAAAAAAAAAAAAAAAAAAGTCAAAGCCGCTTATGCAATTGTGCTTAACTAGGTGCGTTAGCTGCTCCTCAGCATTAGGCTTCCTTAAAGCCACAGCACCTTCTCAAAAAGGGCTCAAATATCCACCCTTTCAAAAATAAAAGGTGAAAAGCTAGGTAGGGACAAGAAAATAAAAGAAAATAGAGAAAATAAAATAGAGAAAATAGAACAAAAGCACCTTTTTAAACTAAAGGGAAGGAATATGAAGGAGCCCTAATTAGGAAGGGCTGTTGTAGCTAGCTGGAAGCCATGGGTTCCACCTGATATGTATGTGACGCACCTGTAGGCACCCGCAAACCTGAAGGTATATAACCGGGTGAAAGCGGTCCGAGTTAGGAGAACGGAGAATTCAGTCAGCCGGGCAGTCACTCGGTCGGTCAGAAGAATCAGAGCGGCCAGAACGTAGGCAGAGCGGTTACAGAAGAGAAACCAGATAGAAGAAGTAATGACTGGCCAGAGTTAGGCCGAGGCTCCAGAGGACTGGTCAGAGTAAGGCCGAGGCTCCCGAGGAAGACAGAAGACAGAAGACAGAAGAAGGAAGAAAGAAGAGAGAAGAAAGAAGCTCTAATCTTTCTCTAAGCTAAGCTCTAATCTTTCTCTAAGCTAAGCTCTATCTTTCTTTAATCTACTCTAAGCTAAGACTCTAAGCTAAGAAGACAAGAAGAAAAGCTTGCTTTAATCTTTCTCTCTAAAAATCTTTCTTTCCCTCTCTAAGCTCTAAGAAAGTAGAAGTAAAAGTAGTAAAAGCTTAACTCTGCCTCCGAGAGTTTTTATCCCGGGTTACGGTACCAGGCAGCTTACAAGCTACTACAGTGAAGACAAGCACTACATTTGGAAGATCATATCAATGATTCATAGGTGAGTTCCTAGGGTCTTGGATCAGGTAGTTCAAAATAAGACTTTCAAGTCTGGGCACTTATTGGAATTATATAAATTCTGAGACATCATATATCCAACTAGTAGGTCTAACAAAGTGCAAATCAATGAATTAGGTCTTAAAAAGTTCTCTCACTTATGTTTCACAAGTAGCAATGTTATTTATTGGTTTATAGTTTATCTTTTCTGAGCAAAGTTTTCTTTGGAAAAAGCAACTAATTCATGTTGACAACATGCAGTCTCAGATTTTAGTCCTACAGCTATTTTTGATATATTTGGATGAAAATCTTACCCTAAAATGCTGAAGAAATACGCCTGTCTTTATTATTTTGGGCTACTACAATACAAAGAACTACAGATTAGGTGGCTTCTAAAGAACAGAAATTTATTGCTTATGGTTTGGGAGGTTGGAAAGTCCATCTCAGGGCGCCAGCATGGTTGGCTTGGTGAGTTCCTCTTTCAGGTTGCAGACAGATGACTTATTTTGGTATCTGCTATAGTTTGGATCTTGACTATCCCACCAAAGTCCCTATATTAAAGGCTTGGTTTGTAGGGTGGCACAATTGGGAGATCTTTAGGTCACTGGGGACATGCCTTTTTTAAAGGATTGTGGGTACTCAAGCCCCTCTGCATATTCTTGCACTGTGACCATGAGATGAGTGTTTTTTCTCCACCACACACTCCAACCATGATGTGGCCAAAGCAATAGGGCCAACCACAGACTGGAACCTTCAAAACTGTGAGCCAAAATAAATATTTTTTCTTTAAAGTTGATTATCTCAGATATTTGTTGCAAAGACAAAAAGCTGACTAACGCAGTATCTTCTCATGGTGAAAGAGGGCCCACCAGCTCTCTGAGCTCTTCTTATAATAGCACTAATTCCATTAATTGATCTAATTATCTCTTTTGTGTAATTAATTGATCTAATTATAAATTATAAATTAATTGATCTAATTATCTCTTTTGTGTATCTGTCATGGTTTCAACATATAAATTCTTTTTCATTCAGTAGAAGGAACACAAACTTTTGGTCTGTTGCAGTGACTTTACATAAAGTTCAGAAACAATAAAATTATATAGTTTAAAAATTCATATGTAAGTGGCAAAATTATTTAGAAAAGAAAAATATGGGCTGGGGTTGTGACTCAGTGGTAAAGCACTTGCCTAGCATGTGTGAGGCACTGGGTTCGATTCTCAGCACCACATACAAATAAATAAAATAAAGGTCCATCAACAACTAAAAATATTTTTTAAAAGAAAAGAAAGGAAAAATGCTTATCACAAAATTTAGGATTAGTGGTTATCTTTGGGATAGACAAGAAGTTGGTGATCTTCAAGGATAGTTGAGATGTTTCTAGAGTTCTGAACTTGTAACCTGAAGTGTTTGGTTTTATGCCTGATATACTAATATTTGCTGTATAATTTTTTAGACTGTACTTATATTTAAAATGTCCTGCTGAATGTCTGCTACTCTAACAATTTCAAATTAATTAAAATGCTTGCTCTGAAATCAAAGTCTTACTCTTTTGTACCATCTGATGTCTAAATTCCAGTTATAACTCCCATCTCCTCTCTTAGTTCTTCATATTTAAGTGACTATGATAATGCTGCTTATTATTACAGTTTGTATCTGGAATGTCCTCTAAATACAAACTGTATTTGTACATGTGTGAAGGCTTGGTCCCCAGCTGGTGGTGCTACTGGGAAATAGTGGAAACCTTAGAAGGTAGGGCCTTGTTAGAAGAGGTGGGTCACTGGAGACGTGTCTTTGAAGGGTGTATTTTGTCTCTATATATACTTCTTCTTTGTCTCTTTTCTTCCCAGATACTGTAAGGTAAGGAGATTTGCTCTACCAATCCCTCCCTTCCATGATGTTCTGCCTCACCATAGGCCCAAAACAATGGAGCTCGATGATCATAGACTGAAACCTCTGAAACAGCAAGTCAAAATAAATCTTTCTTCCTTTAAGTTGTTTTTCTCAGGTATCTTGCTTTAGCAATGGAAAGATGATTAACACACTCACCTTTCTCATCTTCCTCCAAGTCTGAAGAATGTTACTACTTTTGTGAAAATTAAAATTATAGTTCATAGTATATAATTTAAATGATAACTGTTTTGTTCTTTTGTTTGTTAATAATACTGATTCAAATAATGATATCTCATTACATTTCTAAGTATCTCTGTATTCTATACATTGATTGAGTCGAAAAACATTTGATTTCCATTTTCTCCTTTTTTAAAAAATTTCAATCACCAAAGGATTCTCCCTTGTATAACTGGGCATTTTTTATTTCTTGGAATTACTATATTTATTCCTTTTTCTTGCATACTAGTTGCTCCCTCCCAAATTCCATTGCTGGTTCCTGCTCATATCCCGAACCTCTTAGTATCAGACTATCTCAGCAGTCTTTTCTCTTTCATATCCAGATTATTTCATTAAATCTCATGACTTTATGCCCTGTCTCTAAATTGACAACTCCCACTTATATCTCCATCCTGAGCCTGTGCTGTGAAGGCCAAACTCTTTGTAAAATTGCCCACTTGGCAGCCCTACTAAGTTGTCTATGAAGCAGCTCAACATTGATATTACTGAAACTGAGCTCCTGATGTTTTCCCCTCCAAATCTGCTCAGCACACAATCCTCCTTATATCTTAAAGACAACGTCAAACTTCTATTTGCTAAGTCCCCAAATCTTGGAGTTATGCTCGGTTTCCTTTGTTTCTTCATATCCAACATTGGCTCTGTCAGCAAGTCCATCCATTTCTTCCCTCACAATGTGAACAAACTCCAGCTGGTTCTCACCATCTTCACTGCTGCCCCCTTAATTCTACTCACAGTCTGTTCTCTGCTGAATTTTTTTTTTTAAAATGAATAGTTCCCCAACTGTTATCGCTTTACACACTCAGTCCATTTCAATTTCCTAGTAACACAATGGCCAACTAGAAGGTCACATGAGATTGCTCTTTGGCCTGCTCAAACCAAGCATTAAAAAACTTCCTATTTCGAAGTTAAAGGCAATGTTTTTGTTGTTGTTGCTTTTTGGGTTTTTTGGTTTTTTTTTAGTTGTTGACAGACCCTTATTTTATTTATTTATTTATTTGTGGTGTTTAGGATCGAACCCAGTGCCTTACACATGGTAGGCAAGCACTCTACCACTGAGCCACAGCCGCAGCACTAAACACAGTATTTTAAAAATCCACAAGATTCAGGATTGCACACACACTTTCCATCTCCCGCCCTCACACTTTCCATCTCCTTCTCTTATTCATCTTCCTTCATGATCTCCACCTCCCCCTCCAATCTCACCTCTCTGATTTCAACTTCTATTAGTGTTTCCTCACCTCCCTCTGCTGTGGCCACATCAGCTCCTGGCCTTGTTCACACCTCAAAACCCTGCAGTTCCACCTACTTTAGAACTCTTACCTTGAATTTTCAAATGGCTCACTTCCTCATTTTCCTCGGTTTTTATTCAAATGTTGTCTTGTCAAACAAACCTTCTGTGATTACCTGATTTATAATTGCAACTCTTCCACCCCACACCCTACCAGTCCTCCTCTTCCTTTTCTGATTTTCAGTCTAGACTATTTACTATGCCAGACTTTATAACACAAAATGGTTCATTTATATTTTTAAATTTCTGCCAACACACACACACAAATACACATTAGAATTATAGCTCTGAAAGTGCAATATTTTCACTGTTGTTCACTGCTATATGCCAAGAACATAGAATTCTGCCCATAAAACAGTGAGCATTAAATAAATGATTATTGAAATAATCAATATATGACTGTTTGACCTAATAACTACATGGCATCTAGTATCTCCGTTTTATCTAGTGTAGAACAAATGAGTTCTTCTCTACAAGATAGATTCAGCATTTTACTGAGAATTGTAACTGTTGATGTCAGAACCCATACTTTTCACAGGAAACTTCATTAACCAAAATCTATTCTTATTTCATCCTCTATGTTCTTCCATTTATTAATTTAACACTGATTGAGTTATTCTATCTTCTATTTGGTAATCTCTTCGTTGGATATTTCCAGAGTACATAAAATTTCTAATCATGGACATCCTTCAACAAACCAATCCACATGATCTGGTACTAGGCAGCACTTCTTTTATGAATATGCTTACATAATGGAATATACCTCTAGCAGAAGTATTAGCATATTCCAACCTAAATAGGTCATTGCAGCATTCCTTTGGTTATCAAAATTTCTTTGACAATTAGAGATTACTGAACTTTTAAAATCATTCAACATCTACTAAGGACTAAAAGAGTTCCAGGAGCTATGCAAAATACTAGGATGCTCAGATAGATTCACATCTTTGTGATTCTGCAAATTGTGATGCCAAATTTCTTGTTTACTTCATTTATTCTCCAGAATTTAAGAACAAGTCTCTTTAGACCAAATTCCTAGGACTACTGGATCTTCCTACTTGAATCTCTTAATTGCCAAGGGCCTGAGGTTCAGCAATAATGAATAGCTACTAGTGGATACAAAGATGTCTAATATCTTTTTAAACATATTTATAAACAACATATTTAGACTTTATTCTACAAATCAGAAAGTGGGAGGCCTAAAAGACGTGGACAAACTTCAGTTTTGCAGACCACCAAAATATTATGCCTCTGTGAATTTTGGTTCATAGAACTACAACATTAGAATTGTTGGGGATGTAATGAGAAATATAGAATCCCAGTTGATGCCAGGACCTACTGAATCATAATATGCATTTTCACAAAATTCTAGGTGAAGGGCTGAAGTTGTAGCTTAGTGGTAGAGCACTTGCCTCACATGTGTGAGATCCTGGGTTGGATCATCAACACCATATAAAAATAAATAAACAAAAATAAAGATATTGTGTCCATCTACAACTAAAAAAAAATTCCAGGAGAATTTTTATGTCCATGAGAATTTGAGATACTACTGTACTTCGCTTTGAATTTTTAAACTCTTGCTTATAAGTGTTTAAAGTTCTTTTCTCTAGATATCCAACTCCTTTTTGTGAAAATAAAAATGAAGTAAAATTTTGACTCCAAAGAGGCAAGCATCAGGCTTTTTTGTTAGACATTGTAGATAACCTAGAGTTTTAATGGAATGATGGCAAAGATAAGCGGCAAAATCATTCAAAAGTTTTCCCACCTGTTGACTTTATCGAAAATGCCTTCAAAGTAATTTAAATCCTCATACAAGAATAATGTAACCTGTCAATCAAGAGGCTTTTGAACACTTACAAACTAATTGATGTTCACCTCTGCAGGCATGGAATGCAATTACTGTTCTACTTTGGATACAATTGAACCACAAGTTAGCTTACTGAATGCAGAGAGAATTGCAAATAGGAAAGGCATGAATGTGTCCACCTTTCTGTTCAGGAACCAGATACCAGCACAGTAATGTAAGGCCTGAGTCATATTACCTTTTTGTTACAGAGATAAACAAACCTGAAGTCCCATATACCATATTTAAGTATGTGCAACATGCTAGGAAATATTTTACAATGGAATGAATTCTGAGATCAAGCTTTAAAAAAAATACAGCTAAGGACTTGTTAGTATTTAGTCCTAAGAAAAATAATGCGGGGGCTGTATTACATTAACTGCAAAATTAGTTGATGGGTCTTTCTCCTGGAGTATATTTATTACCTGAAGTTGAGGTTCCCAGTTGTGAGGTTGGTGTGAAGACTGCAAGGATACTCTATGAGTAAATGCAGTGTAGACATACAGAAGTTGGTTAATGACACTGTATTATTCATTAAACTGAGATAAAACTATCTTTTTTATTTGAAATTTAACTCAATTTTTCTATAAAACAAGTCTCATTATTATTGAAATTGCAAACCATATAGTACAAACGCCAAGCAAATTTGTTATTTACTCCTCAGTTCTCAAGCAATACATGTACCAACAATAAGGATTTCTATATTAACTCAATAGAATGCCTGTATTGCTTTTTCATGCTGCTCCCAGTTGCCTCAAAACACAAATAAGATTATTTATATGACACGTAAATCACTTCCACCCACGAATCGCTTTACTTTTGAATCCCTAGGCAAGTGTGATTTAAAGTTCTCACTGTTCTTATTTTAGAAAAAAAAAACAAAAACAATATGTATGTGATATTACAGTCCTTGCCTCCAAACTATAAAATAAATGTACTGAAGCATAGCCTATTCATGTCACATGGAGACATTCAAAAAGTATATGATTAGATATTGGTATGCTTTTAAGAAATATTCTATCAGAATTTCTTTTGTTGCTTTAAATGTATATGCACACAGAGACACACATATATGTGTATATGAATAGAAATGAAACAGATTATTCTTGTCAGCTCTAGGTACTTCTACTTAGTATGGCAGAGATTAACTGTGTGTTCAATACCCAGTTCCCCTTTCTCCCAGGCATGTGGGCTAGACTTCCTGGACTGCATTAAATTTAGGACTGTCCAGTTGATTGAGTTCTATGTTGAAGAAGGGAAGCCTCTAGAAGCTTGGACTCCTGAATAACTGGTGCAGATCCCTTCCACTGTAAATAGCACACATTTACTGTTCCACACTACCCACCCCCCCGCCAATTCCCATTGCCAACTTGAATTCATGTGGGCAGGGTAAACCTCCATTGTGTTCAACCACTGAGATTTTGGAATTTGCTTAACAGTGTAGCTAGCATCATTTTCTCTAACAAGATAAACATGCCTCTGAGAACAAGCATGGATATGTCTCAATAAATCATTAGTTGCCATTCCTAATCTTACTCCTCCCCACCTCACACACATTTATTTTTAATATGGAAGAAGAATTTGAACAATAAAGGAATAACAAAAAAGAAATAAAACTAAAGCTATTATAAGGAAGAGAGATATGGGTGTATAAAAGTTTGATCTTGCCCAATGAGTAGCTAGGTGCAGTCTACATATTCCGAATCTAAGTAGAACTCAGTTTTATTATTGGCCTATTTTAATTCAGGGCCAATATTCATATTCTGCTCTCATTCTTACTCTCATCTGTCCACCTTGATTCCCATTTTTCCTACAGTACAACAGGAACCTTCTCAAGTGCAAATGTCTTTCTTCTCAAAAGTCTAAAAACATTTTTTATCATAATAATATTTCTGTGAACCAAATTCAAGTTCAGTAGTTTTTAATCCTCTCAGATCTGGTTCTGCATTCTTGTTTTTAGAAAGTTGGTTTTTCTCTGCTTTCCGAATAAACGATTACTAATTTCTAATATGAAAGCTAGCACTGGAATCATAGGGAAATAAGGTACCTCTACCTGTGAGAAGATCTCAAACTTCTGTAATTAGTCAAGTACAAAGCAAATACCTTAAATACAATGTGACAAACTCTACAATTGAGGTATATACACAGTTCTATGGATACTTCAAAAAGTTAAAAATTGATTCTGACAAAGGAATCAAGGAAAGTTATAAAAGGTGATATTTATGTAGCCTTATAAAATTGAGCATGACTTTTTAAAGTAGCTTAGGAAGTATAGGATACCTTGAGGAGGTGAAAGATCATGAGCAAAGGGACAGAGACAGGATGCCCAAGGGACAGGCTCCTCAATGGAGTGCATGTTGCTGGGGGAAGAGGATTTGGGTTCACTCTGAAAGGAGTCATGGAAATTTTTGCATAGCCTTGGTGGCATGCTAAGAAAGCACTGGTGGAATTGGTTTATGCTCATCTATGTGACTTAGACTTTACTTCTGGCATTGCAAGAAAGCTAATGAAAGACAGGATAAGAGGATGAATTAGCCATTGATTTCAATAATCCAGAGAATGATGATAATTCCAATCTATAGCAGCAATAATAGGATCAGTGATAAGCACAAAGAGACCATCTAAGACATAGACTGGACAAAATACAGTTACAAACTAAATATGAAGGAGTCAAGGGTGGTTAGGCAGAATATACGCCCCAAGGAAGAAAATTGGTGCATCAGTGGAGAAGAGCATATAAATCCACAGGAGCTGAAAACTTTGGTAAAGTAAATCACATGTTCATCAGGTAGTTCAGTGTGATAGGAACAAAGCTACCAGTGTTCAATGCTGCTGAAACTAAGTAAGAATAAAGTTCTAAAAAAGGGAAAGGATGGACAGCTTTACCTCAAACATTGCAGAGAAAACAAGTATATTCCAACAGAATTCTGACCAGAGAAAAGCAAATTATTATTGATAGATTTTGGAAGGGACCAAAATTAAAATTTTCCTTTATATCTAAATAAATATTTTAACAACTAATTTTCAAATAAAATTGCTACTGTTTTTGTCTAACACAGAAAAAAAATTATATCACAAATCTACATATAGAAGGGACTGAATATTTGTGTTCCCCTAAAATTCATACATTCATACCTAAACCCCAAATTAAAGCTGTTAGGAAGTGGGAGTTTGGGGAGAGATTAGAGCCCTTATAAAAGAGTCCCCAGACAGTCCTCTAGTTGTCTTTGCCCTGTGTGAGGATACGAGCAGAAGGCAGTCGGCAAACTGAAAGAGGGTTCTCATCAGAACCTAACCATGCTGGCATCCTTACCTCTAGCCTCTAGAACTGCAATAAACAAATGTCTGTTATTAATAAGCCAACAGTTCTATGGCATTTCGTTATAGTAACTCAAACTGACTAACACATCTGGAATACTAAAAACCTAAATTATCTGAGTAGTTGACTATATATGCCTAAAGCCAGGTTTGCATGATAAAAGAAATCTCCCCCATGTGACATTTGGGGGAGACATTTTCTGCTAAACAAGCCTAATCTTCAGCCCCCAAACCTCTTAAGACCACAAGAACTTTAAAAAAAAATTCTGTGCTTTGTCATGAAGATCTTCATTAAAATTTTAATCTATCAAGTAATTTCAACCAGACATCAGGGTAATGGTCCACTGAAACATGCTATAAATACAATAGGACAGAAAAGAAGTAAAAATCTTTTAAACATGTCAAGATATAATGGAAAATTCCTGGCAATACATCTCATAAAATTCAAACTCAAGAGTAAAATATAAATTTGAAGGTAATTAATGTAAAAGCAGATCCAGAGATGATAGGAAATGATTAAGATTTGGAAAGGTATAATTCAACAACGAAAATGTTCCTACAAATGAGTATAAGTAGTCTTAAAGTACAACAGATAAGAATAAGAAGATAAGAGTCATAATACTGATTTCCTTTCTTCTTCTTCTTTTTTTTTTTTTTCTTTCCAGAACACATGCATGCTTTGTAAGGGCTAGATCAGAAAACTATATCCTCAGACCTTCCTTGACCATTCCAATTTTAAACATGAATTAAAAGTACCTTCCAAGAGATTAAGAGAAATGTCTATGATTTAGGAGTAAAAAACATGTATTGCAAGCATCTCTTAAGTATTTCCTAGACTTATTTAATAACACATCACAATTTTTAAGTAATTTTTCCATCCCCTTCCTGAACACACCTAAACTTCGAATATGTTGAACTGCATGCTTATATAAAAATAAACAAAGAACAAACTTTGAGAGAAAATTCTGTGTTCTTTCACAAAAGAAATTGATATTCCAGACTGTCCTCCCAATTTCTCTTAGATTTCTTTATTTGGATATTATCCTAAGCCTCAGATTTAGTATATACCAAAATTAATTCTCTTTTCCATATCCTATTCATTTCTCTGGATTTCTTAATTCCATTACCAACACCAGGATTAAGTTCCCTTTGACTTCTTCCTCTCTATTTTTGATTTCTAACTGGCGACAGATCCTTCTGATCCTCACTATAACTCCCATTTCCTTCCTGTATCCTGCTCTTCCTCTTCTCGCTACCTTTCTCCTGGCAGGTTGTCCTATTTCCCCAACTTCTTCTATTCAGAATTTCCTCACTTCCCATCCACTCTAGACTTTATTTTCAGCCGAATCCCTTATCATAGGGGTAGCCAGAGCCCTGCCAAGGTAGTTTCCTGCTCAGAAGGTGTGAGCCCCCTGAGAAAAAGAAAGTCTGAAATAATTAGTAAAAAAATAAGAGACAGAGTCAGAAATTAGATTTAAAGGAAGCAGAGTGCCTGATAGGTCCTTCCATCCTATTAGGAGCTGGAACTGAACAACTAAAAAATGGCTCCAGTTCTTTATTTAAGGGAAAGTACATCAAAAGCAGAGATAAGGTTTCAGTGGGAGGAGTCTTGCTTCTCCCTGTGCCAGCGGTCCTGCAGCAAACAGGTTGATTGGCATCTTGGCAAGCCATAACCATCTCCAAGACACTGTGTGGCTCCAGTGGCTCACCCATCTCCTGTGCTGTGCTGAACTTAAGACAGAGATAGGAAGGAAGTCACATGTATTGGGCAGTCTCAAACCAGCAGAATTGCTGCTGGGAGTTCCAAGATACCAGACTTTCCTGCCTAATGGCTTCCATATTGTTCTTAGTTCACACATAGTTCACAGATGGCTCCCAGAGAATCCTACTGGAACTCAATTATATTTTTGAGAAAACACTTTATTATGTACAAAAAGCTAAACATATTTAATGTGTGCAACTTGATGATTTTGGATATGTCTGTATACCCATGAAACCAGCAACAAATTCTATGCCCTACACCTACCCTTCACTTCCAAAGGTTTCTTCCTGTCCTCTTTATTTAGTATTATGATTAGTGATAATAACACTTAACATAAGACTTACCCTCTTACCAAAAATTTTAGCATACAGTACAATGTTGTTAACTGTAGACACCATGATATACAGTACATTTCTAGAAATTTTTAAATTGAAGCTCAATTCTACCCATATCAGTCCAAAACTCTCCATGGGCTGTCTCCTGAATACAAAACATACTAAATGTCTTTGCCAGGTATGTTCAATATTTCTCAAATTATTTTTTTCCAGTTTTAATCACCATTGCTACTTTTTATATACCTCAGTTCCTAGTAACAACAAAGTATGTTTCCTATACACACCCTTTGATGTATTGATTTTATATACTTGCTCATGTCCTATGCCCATAACATCTACCCATTGTATCTACCAGTAATCAAAATCCCACGTAGTAGTCATCAATCTCTTTTCTAAAGTCCAAGAGCACTTTGTTTCCTCTCTATACTACTACACTCATATTTATCCAAGTTTTCTATGTGACTGGAAATTTGGGGGAGATAAATGTGGTTTATATCAGAGGGGCAAAAACATCTTTAGATTTAATACTGTATTGCTATTCCTTATCCTTGGGCCACTATGAGATTTAATAATTCCATTTTACTAATTCATCCTGTCCCTCTCTTTAATGTTAAAGGCAAAACCATACAAGTTCAAACCTGTAATGATACTAACATCAGCCTTTTCATTTCCTAATGCAGAGAAGTTTAGCTCTGCAAAGCCCCTGCTGTCAACTCAGGTCAGGGCTCCCCTTTAAATGTCCAAAAATTCAGCCAAAGCTTTGAAATGACCACTTTGAAGAGCCTGGTGAACTTCTTAGACCACACAAAGTGTTTCATCTTTTTTTTACATAAGCATCTGAGATGATGGGGTTTTGAACCTAAAGAAGAGCCTTTACTCTGTACCAACACTGGTCTAAGAATCATAAATATATAAGCCAGTTTAATTTCACAACTTCTACATAAGCTAGGAATTATTACCAGTTCCATTTTGCCGATAAGGATTCCAAAGCATGAAGGCTTATGGAATTTACCCAGTGTTACATGTCTAGAAAGTGGTAGAGTTGGGAAAAAGGAAAGTTTTTTTAGCCAGGTCAGGCTAGATTATGCTGCAACAAATAAATCAATTCAGAGCAGCAATTTGACCCAGTAGTTCTTGACACCAACTTATTTCAAAAGCATAACATAAAAATAAGTTGCAAAAAGCAAAGTCATATTATAAGCCTGTCTGAGCTTGATTTCAATAAATTTCTATTATGCATAGACAGTTTGCAAGTACACTGATTATTTAACCCATTGAAAATAACTCTGAATTATATAAAAGTGAAATGATCCTTTGCTTCCTCACCCACAAAGTCAATGGATTATGGCTTTGAATTACCACACGAAATCTAAGCCAGTAGGGCAAAGCCTGTGTATGAGATCACAAAAGACTAAGGTTCAAATTGCAGGGTATCACTGACAGAGGGTATGTATACATATATTAGGTGCTGAACTCTTCTGGGCTTCAGTCTTCTCATCCATAAGATGAGGATTGTAGCACTGACTCAATCAGCGTATTGTCTGGAATAATAAATTCAATAATATGTGCTAACTGGCAAGGGAATTGCCTCCTCTTTTGGAAGCAATGTCTTGTGTTCAAATGCCAATTCTGACATCTGGATTGCAATGTAACACTATGGTAGTTACTACTTTCCTCATTTTTGACATGGTAATAATAAAACTTACTTCAATCTCATAGGGCTATGGGAAGCTTTGGGATAAAACACAGAAAGTTGAACACACAGTAGGAACCTAATACGTGGTTGATATGAATATTTAAAATTATCATTTTCTTAGATCTGTTGGAGACAGCATCAATGATATTTCTAAATCTTTTTTTAAGGCATCATTAATTACCCCTGACTTCAATCTACTTAAATCGCAAACGAAATAATCACATATCATTTATCTTGTAAATCCCTTTACTGACTCACCAGTGCCTTCCATGTAACATTTTAATTTCTCTTCCTAATATTTCCTGTATCTGCACAGTGGGCTTACTAAGCAGCTCTTAATCTGTTCTATATGCATTCCCTGGACCCAAGGAGGACCTAGTTCATTAAGCCCTATAGTATGTTTGTTTCAGTATAGAAAGTTAAGAAAACGAGTTCCTGCAACCTGACTTCTCAATTGACTTTGTTATGCAACATGAAATTGATTATTCAGTCTCTCCATCATCTTTTTTTCTTGCTTAGATACTACTCTAACTCCCCACTTCTATCTTTCTCTCCTTTCACATCTATCTACAGAAATCCTAATTGGAATAGCTCTGGAGCTTCATTAAAACAATAAGCACCTTAGTTTATACAATTTGTTCAGGTGAATAATATAACCTCGCAGTGATTATTTATTGATGTGGGCATTAAACTCATGTGCTCTGAACTCTATTGTGCTAAAACAACATTTTTCCTTTTACATGTCTTGATATTTTTCTTTTACATGTCTTTTTGAGGGTTTAATTGATATGAGGAGACAGCAAACGACAAACCTCTGGGTCTTTGTTACAGACTAATGAGGGCAGAGAGAGGCACTGCATTATGCACACAAATCTGATTCATCTTCAGGGCACTAGGCTTTGGAAAAATCACATACAGATTACACTAAAATCTGATATGCTTACACCTTGATGGTGTTGGTCATTGTAGCTAGCTGCACAGTGCTAGTTCATTCACTTGTGCAACAAGTTTAGAGGTAGGAATTAACTCGTTGCAAGTTAAGAGAGAGGGGTGAGAGAGAGAGGGAGAGAGGTAGGAATTAACTAGTTGCCAAGTTAAGAGAAAGGAAGGGAGCGGGGGGGGGGGGCAGGGGGGGGGATGGGGGTGAGAGAGAGAGGGAGAATGTGTGCTAGCCTTTCTGTAGTCTGAAACAGGACTAAAAGATGAGAAGGAATTTTCAGGGAAGGCAGAATTTTTCAAGTAGTAGGAACATGGTGGCCAAAGATCTTAAGGTTGAGATGAGGCTAGAATGACAAATAGTAGTTTGATTCCCAAGGACCTTCAGCTTCTGTGTGAATAAGTTTAGGCTTTATCTTAACTGAAATGTCCCTCACAATCATACATTATAAAAGGGTTTAAAAGTTCAGAAATCACATAACTTACAATCCAATGTGGATACTAATCCTGGGTGAGTTCATTGTGCAAAAGGAGCACGTAACAACTCACCTAATGTCAACCTGGTGCGTCCAGAAATGGTCTTCTGACCAGACGTCTATGCCAAGACCTGCAGGCTGAGGAAGCAAGGTAAGGAAGTTATTAAAGCTATTTCTGGTAGAAGGAATAAAATGCAAAAATATGGCAGAAAGAGCTTGATGTATTTGTTCTCCAGGGGGCAATGGTGTCAGGGACAAGCAGAGATCTGATAACAGGCGAGAGATAAGGAAGAATAGTGAGCAAGATTTGCACCAAGATGGGCCTTAACACTCACAGGTACTAACAACTTTATTCTAATGACAGAGAAGATAATGAATGGAATGTCTTCTCTCCTGCCCTCAGAGTTGTCTTCCTCTATGTCCAACACACACAAGAGAAGACCATTATAGTACACTTGATTTGATTGTTCAACACATAGCTCTCAGTAAGCACCCACTCCGTGCAGGGCAAAGCCTAAGGCACTAGAAGAGACAAGCAAGAACACAGGTAATGCATTCATTGCTCTCCTGTATGTGTGCGATTATTTTTTAATTAAGCATTTACTATGTGATCTGTGCCAGGACTATAATGACAGGAAATACTGACAGGGTCTTTGCTCATATTGAACTCTAGTGAAACACAGGTTGGTCTAGAGAGTAGCCGCTGTGCTCTGGGAGCACAAATGAGAAGCACTGAAGGGATTTCTGTCTCTGTGTAGTTCTTATGCACCAGGGTAGATAAGTGATAAAAGAGTTATCAGGACAGATTTTTCAGAGGGGAATAGAAGAAAGAGAGACAAGAAACTTTTACAAGGATTCAAGAAAAGAGTGATGTGTGTTCTAGAACTACCATAAAGAATGTCAACTATACAGTCAACTCTAGGACAAAACACAACCAACAGAAAGAAAGACCTCTGCTTAAAAGAGGTTTTCTGTCTTGTTCAGAGAAAGAACCAGATTTATTCCTTTATTAAATATGAGACTAGTTGCTTCACTGATATTAGGTTAAACCTGATGGAAGCTGGGGACTGGAAAAGGAGACGTTACTATTTTAATTTTAAATGACTTTATTTCTATACCTCTAATAGAGAGTAAATCAAAGGCTTATGATAGTTCTGCAGCTGGTAAAGGGAAGCATGATGCAGATAACTATTTTTATTTAAATTGATGTGTTGTATTCATAGAGATTAGGGCAGGATGCTGCAGCTGCAAGAGGAAATTTAAAATTAGAGCAGCTTCAATAGTGCTGTCACAATTTCATCCAAATTCTCCAGCCTTGCCCTATAGTAAGCATTTTTTTTTTGCATTCATGATGTGTGTGTGTATATGCATGCACACACATTTAATATTTTCATAGAAAATTGAGATCAAACTGCTGTAGGGTCTGAAAATAAAATTATTTTCTGTTGACTAGTCTCCTTTTTTCTGTTCACGTCCATCACTTGATAGTCATGTCAAAACTGCCACCTCATATCTGCCATTTCTACAAATAAAGCATCCATCATTCAGTTTCTAGTACCTGGACAGGTACTGTTTGTTCCACATACAACAGAATTATAAAAACTTTGCTCCAGTGTTGTCTGACCAAAAATAATTGCTGCATTTCAAAGAGTTGCTTATGTAATTCAGATGTCCTAGATTCCTCCAGACTTCAGGGGTCATCTTTTCTTTTGAAGCCCAAATAAGAATAGTTCAAATCCTCACCCTACTTGTCCACAGAGCTCTGGTCTAGCTTCACCCCCACCCTTGGGGTTTCCTTCTTCATATAATTCTGAGAATCTTGACAAAAGTGTTAGGCTGGATAAATCATAGTACCTAGCCTCACCTACTATGGTACTATGCAAGTTCAATGATAATATCTTTGCTTTATTTATACAGAGCCTTTTACAAAGCCCTTGCTCATTCATCATCTAATTTATCCTCACATTATCTTGTACACAATGAAGATGCTAATGACATGCAGATTTAATTGTGGCTTAGACCTACATTTTATGGTTCCCCATCCAGTGCTCAACCACATACTACGTTGTCTCAAAAGTCTCACAGGTTGTTCTAGTGAAATGGGCTAATACATGCAAGGAAATGCTGAAAAGGGATAAAGTGTGTTGCAAATAAATGGATGCTGTTTTGTTTTGTTCCTGTGTTTGACACAGTTGAAGGAGAGACAGACAGCCTAAGGCTCTTCCTTCTCTGTCCTATTCTTTGGGCAATGATCAGATTAATTTCTGCACATTGTATCTATGACACTACCAAACATATAAGGATGCTTAATTCTGAAAATTCCTTTATTTACAGTCCAAATAAAGGATGTATTCTGTGCATCAGAATAGTGTTAGAAGTTCCTAGCTCAAGGGAAACTCCTGTGGCTTGATGATTCTGGCTGTGGCACATGTCTTTGCAGACTGCCGGGTCTTCTCAGCCAGACTCTCAGTATCTCTGGGGAGAGTAGATCTGCCATTGGTAAAGTTAGCAAAACAACAAGGCCACTGATTGATTTAGGAAATGACAAATGTGTCAGGATTCCCCTGTGGGAAGCTGTGGAAATCTGGCTTGTCCAAATATCCTTGGCAACACTCACAAAGTCTTTTCAACTGTGGTAAGTTGTAGTCGGGCTGACTAATTTAAAAGGAACTCATGCATGGCCCAATTTTCTGCCAGTCTTGCATAGAAACACACAGTAATAAGTCCATGGAAGAGAGTACCATTTGCTTTACACTCTCACAAAAGGCCACAATAAGAATGAAATCCTCCTGCACAGCCAGGTGCTATGAACAGAATAGCCTGGAGAGTAAAGGGGTGACTATTTATAGGGAATATTAGAAGGCCGTAAATTATTTGGGCCTGGAAACAAATTTGAAAACATTGCTTATAACAAATATGCACTCTATCCTTTAGGGTATTCATTTTGTGCCATTGTGATTTATGTGCAGTTCTTTAACCCAGTCACATATTCCAGTAGTTTTTTTAAAACATACTTTTAACTGGTATATAGAAACATAAAATCATTGTAAATATCAATGGCATACTCTGCAATGCTTCCATACATGGATTCATTGTATAATGTTTAAATCAGGTTTAACACATCTACCTACTCAAACATTTATCAATTCTTTATGGTGAAATATTTCAAAATCTTTTCTAGTATTTTGAAATGTAGAACATTTTACTCTTACCTGTAGTTACCCTACTGTGAAAAAACACACCAGATCATCTTTCTCCTAACTCTAATTTAGTACCCAATGA
Source organism: Tamias sibiricus (assembly GCA_025594165.1). Lineage (NCBI taxonomy): Eukaryota > Metazoa > Chordata > Mammalia > Rodentia > Sciuridae > Tamias > Tamias sibiricus. Next base: position 135,613,699 of record CM046661.1, on the reverse strand, counting down.
CCATGCTGTCCCAGGTTCCCCTAGCCCCTGGCCTCTGGTAACCACCATTCTACTCTCAATTTCTATAGATCAACCCTTTTAGATCCCACATATGAGTGATATCATGCCAAAACAGTACCCTGAAAAGATATTGTGTCCCTGGGGCCATGGCAGGCCCAGATACCTCTGGTCAGGGACTGTGAGATTCTGCTTATTCTGCCCCAGATTCCTACATTACACACATGGTCACCCATGTTTACAAGCTCTGTCACACCTTCAGCACAGGACCTGCCAAGGCCAGCTCAACACTGGGGTAGGACCAACGCCCACAGTGCAATGGCTGCCTATTACTAAGGTGGACTCAGGCTCAAGATCGCTGCAACTGGCTACAGGTGGGGCTAGCTGAAATGGGAGTCTGATAGACTGGGGCCACACATCTTCCCCTGGCACTAGAGCTGCTCCAGAGGCTCTGTCTGCAGGCAGGGGGATGGGAGTCCTTAGAATCTGCTTGGTGTTTGATTTCACCAGCCCAACACCAAGTTCCAGAGCAGTGTCTCATACTTACTATCCTATTCTACTCCCAGAAAATGGAGTCTTTGCTACCTGTGGTTGGGATAAGGTTGTGAAGGCAGACCCTTGGCCACTTATAGTGATGTTAAGCTAGGTTATATCTGCATGTCACAAGACCTACAGAGTCTCAGGTGTGCACCAAAGTTCAAGCCCTAGCTGGCAGTGCTAAACATGAGTCTGATCTGTGCCTGGTGCTGGGGTAGTTCTACAGCCCAGTCTGTGAGCACTGGCCTATATACAGGGGCTTCAGTTCCTATGGGATATGGGGTCTCACCCTGGTGTGCCTCAATTGCACTCCGAGCCAGCCCTGTGCTAGCTTTCCTGCTCTGTTTCCAGCAGTGGGAGTCATTCTCCCAGTTCTGCTGCTGAGGTCAGAGGAGGAGAGGGGTTTTCAGTCAGCCACCTGGTTTATGCAGTTCTAGTTGCTCCGTTCACAGTCCACCATGGATGGCCTGGGGGTGGAAGTTGTGGGGCTTTGCACAGCACTTGGTTTCACAGTGGCAGACATGGTACTAGGTTTCAAGATGAGGCCTCAGCTGAATTCCCTCTCCCTCCCACAAGAGGCAGGTGTCTCTCTGCACCTCCCACCTTCTTAAACAGGGCCTTTTGTTTCATTATAGTAAATGCAGGCACTGTGGTCTCCTACCTGATTTCTTTAGCTCTTGTGAAAGTAGTTTGGTGCATGAATAGCTGTCCAGTTGGTTGTGGTTGTGGGGAGACAAACACTGGAGGACTTTTCTCAGCTGCCATCTTGTTCTGCCTAACACTCATTCTTCTAGTTCTGACTCAGGGTTTTTACTTCACTTCCTGTCTTTCCTTAATGTGATCCCTAGACTGAAAATTGTGTTATGTTACTTTCTTCAGCAAAGATTTCATCGCTATTTTTGGCTCAGTTCCATTTCACTTAAATGAAGTTAAAAAAAAAAAAGAAAAGAAAAGAAACAAATTATGTGTACTTGACATTTTTGTAAATACATGTAAAGTACTTAAATGAATAATGTATGTTTTGAAGAATTTGTGGTAAATACCTTATAGATGAGAGCTATTAAAGTTGAGGAAGGCAGAAAAAAAAAACTAAGGTCTTTGAGAAAAGAAAAATATTACTTATAAATGTAAATACATAGTTCATAAATCATAACTAAAGTACCTATGCTCCTACTCATGACATGTAATTCTACAACTGATTTTACAATATTTTATATACTTTTTGAAAGAATATTTCAACCAATCATCCTTTCATCTTACTAGTTGTAAAGGAGGGAGGAATATATATTTTTAATCTATTCCTATGAAAAATTAATGTATTAAAAGGAGATGGATGGTATAATTAGAGCACTGACTTCCTACAGCATATTAAACTTTAGGATTTTGTGTTTAAATTACAACCAGTTTGTACTTTTCAAAAACTCTTTCCTTTTACTAGCTATCCAAAGCACCATGAAAGCCATTACCATCATCAATACCAACCGATTTTCTGTCTTTATCCTTTGTGAAAGAAAAATATATATTCCCTGAAACACTAAAATGATACAAAACCCTTCTGTTGGAAGATACAGAGCTACACAAGTGTGAATCTATTAGGGGTGGGGGACACAGCCAAACATAGGGAAAACAAAAATGAAATTATAGAGCTCAGAAGGTAATCAGAATTTGTTATCTGTAGTGGATATTTGTCATGTTTGGTTTGCACTAAATCATTCAAATTTCTTTTGCATGTTGGGGAATTTCCTACGAGTCTTATCCTCCTATGGTAGATACCAAGACTCATTGTGTTCCTATGGCACAGGCAAACAACCCAGACCTGCCAATTTGACACACCCTTGCGAGAGAGTAACAAGGAACAAGAAGAACCTTGATGAGACACGTAGGTGTCTGCAAGATCCACCTGTCAGTGATCATGGTCATAGAGGAGTGAGGTAGCAGTGGTAGAAGTTTATGGTCAGGTCATTAGCTTGATTGGTGCAAAGTGTGTTGATTCGGATCACTGTTAGTGCTGGTTGTGTGTAATTGATACCTTCGTATACCTTGATGAGTCCCTTGCTTCCCCAAATGCTGAAGTATATATATAACACCAGAGAAGCACACCGAAGCAAGTGTAGAGTGGAAAGTAAAAAGCTTTATTAAAGGATAGCGGAAAAGACACCCCCCTCCAAGAAGGGGACCTGAAAGGCAGAATCCTTGGGATGGGGAAGTCTCATCCCTTTTATACCTAAGGTCTTCTTTTGTCCTCCTATATTCCTGTCCTTTATCTTGCTTATTTCCCTTTATCCTGCATGTGATGGGAGATTCAGATGGGAAGGCCAAAAAGTGGAAAACAGGTGGGCCGATGGGGAGGTGAGTCGGGGGGGGGGTGAGGGGTGGTGATCTGGGCAGAAGGACCTAGGGTGAATTGATTAGTACCTCCCTATCTGCTGGGAGCTGTCAGGCCTTGGAGGACATTAACATTTCAATTTCCCACATGTAGTTTCTGATTTCCTGAACTCAGATCGGACTCTATTTTCTTCATTAGACTGGACTCCATTTTTCTCTATTAGACTCAATATCAGACCTGATTTACCTAGCTACACTAACTACCTATCTTTAAATCTGGCTTCATAATAATTTTCTATAACAATTTACATATCATGATATGGGTTTCTCCTGGTTGGTTTTTTACTCTCTGGAAGATACTTTGAACTATTAATATATTTTAAAATTTTTTTCTGAGTTGTTTGCAATTGTGAACATTGATAAACTAAGCAACAATTCTCTCATTGTGTTTAAATACAGTCTTCACATGGGTGTGGTCTCATTTGCTGACTTCCCAGGACACTGTCTAGTATAATCATAAGGTCATCATTCATTGATTCATGTCCACAGTATTTGATGCCCACATACCTGCTTTTCTTCTTTTTTATTATTATTTATCACCTTAAAAAAAGTGTACATTTTATTTATTATGCTTATTACTTGTTGCCTACTTCACTAATACTTGCTGCAAAATGGAAACTCCAAAGGGTGTAGAACAGTTGACAGTCTGTTTGGGACATTAGTGCATTCCCAGTGCCCCAGTAATACCTGACACATACTCAAGGGTCAATACTTAATTTTTGAATTAATGTGTTTACAAATATAATATTGATTCATCTTTGTGCTTCTAGAAGATATATGTAGAGATGATGCCAAATAAACTGAATAGAAACGTGCTAGAGCAAGTGTCCTTATTTTTCTTGGCATTCAGGTAAGCCTAGTAACTTAAATTAAGGGAATCCTGGGCATGAATGAAGGAAATACCCTCTCTCCCACTAAGTTGCCTTGATAAAAGAAAAATCCACTGTTTTTCTTCTATTAAAATACTTTTGTTACTTATACAGATGTTTCACTGAATATCCTTGTACCTAAGTACAAATCATCTAAAAATTTTATTAGCATTAAAACATTATCAAGTAAATGATTTTTAAAAATGCGTTATGAGCTGGGCACGGTGGCGCATGCCTGTAATCCCAGCAGCTGTGGAGGCTGACACAGGAAGTGAGTTCAAAGACAGCCACAGCAACCAACTCAGTGAGACCCTGTCTCTAAATAAAACACAAAATAGGGCTGAGGATGTGGCTCAGTGGTCAAGTCCCCCTGAGTTCAATCCCTGGTACCAAAAAAAAAAAAAAAGCATCATGAGGCAAGATCACTGTATATCAAAATAAGGCATAGGAAAAAATGAAAGTTGACATAAATATAGGAAGAATTTGCTCAATAAAATTAAAACAAACTATTAAATATTTCAAAATTATGTTCAGAAATAAATACATTTTCAGAAAGTTAATGAATTTCTCCTTACCCACATGAACATCAAATCATTTTCTTCTAACATGGTTTAATATCACCTTTTTCTTCTCTTTGTAGAATGGAAAGTATATTCTGCAGGACTGGGGAAAAAAAAATACAAAATTTTGGGCCAAGTATAGATTACTGACAATGTATGCAATTTATCTTAGTAAGCATATCAATTTAAGAGAGGGAAAGTAAAGGGAATGAAAAAAGATAATGTGAATACATTTATTGTACATCACTGTGGGTCAGAAATTGTGCTAAGTGCTTTATACATGTCCCTTTACACATGTCATTTTACATAATCTCCATCATGGTTCTTAGAGATAGCTATTATTGTCATTTTTTATTATTATTGATGAGAAAACTGAACCACTAAGAACCAAGTCCAAGAAGTTAGTAAATGGAAAATTTACAAATATCTGACTTTAAAGCTGTTGTTTGGTTTGCAGTACATGGACACACTAAAAGATAAGGCTAATGGAGAATTAGCATCATGTCCTTTCTTACCTCTTATTGATGATAGGAGAGATGATCTCTTATTCTCAAAGGACTTGAAGAAAACTACCACCAAGCTTTAGACGTGTCAGTTGTCACTGCACAGGAGAATTGTGATAGAAAGGAATGTTGATTACTCAAATCCAAGGAGATAACTGTGCCAAGAGTTTAAATTTAATTAAAAACACATTTTCATCCCTGGCAATCTAATTTGCATTCTTGGACTTCATTCTTTTAATAACATAAATATACGATCAGATAACATAACAAAGAAGTAAAAGAGTGATAGGATGAAAGGACATATCTTTATTTACTTCATAAATTTCATAAACTAGTTCCTAAAATTTCATTTTCTAGTAAATAATTCTTACCCTGGTTTTCTAAGGCATTGCTTCTAAACAAAATCTTCATCTGAATAACAAGTTCTTCTTTATGAAATTTCCTATGTAAGTCAAACTAATTTTCTCCCCAGAGAAAGCGCTTTCTCAGTATGACCTAAACCCCATGAAGTATTCCCAAAGAGACTAATCAAACTGCATCAATTTGAGATAGTATGAATTTGACTTTCATGAGAAAAATTTACAAATTTGTGTTTGCAAATGTAATCAATTTCAATAAAACTACATATTATAGTACATTTCCAATGAAATTTTAGGATATTGCTATTGAAGATGTTATTTAAAAATATTCTTACCCCACAGAACATTTTCCATAAAACCTATGTAGTCCAAGAAATACTTCACAAAAATAATTATACTCCATTGCACACATCTGTAAGTTTTAAAAATGCCCATATATCAGCTCAGTACATTTTGGTCTAAACAAAGAAATAAGCAAACACAAGGATATTCAAAGAAGTTTCAAGTGTGTTAGCAGTTTTCTTCCAAATGAGAGATGGAAATCTTCCCCCTATATTTCAAAACTGAAAGCATGATCCATAAACTGAACTTATTGCCAAAGCTTAATGAACTCCTTATAAAACTAATTTTGACTAATCAAAAGATTAGAAGATATTAATTGTATGTACCACACATTAGCAATATTTTGATTTTGCCATTAAACAACAATTATAGTTATTTTCCAAATTATAAGGGAAAAAATAACAATGAATCTGAGATAGATCAAATGTGCCTTTCTCTGAAGGTTAATTTTACGTTTCATATGATCTTAAATCCTAACCATCCAAGCGAACTACCAGTAGGTCTTTGGCCACCACTAACTTCAGTCTAATGAAACAATTTTTATAGGTGGGTTTCAAAAACTGTAGGAGCAAATTATTTGAATCTCTGGGAGCTATTCCTATGTGGATATATTAGTACAATTAGGAGTTGAATGTTTTTAGTATTTTATTGTACTGTGTGATAGTGTGTATTTTATAAACAATTTAGGAATGTTTAGACCTTCATGGTTCCATCTTATACATTAAAGTTGAGAGATTAAACGTGTGGGAGGTAATGTGGCAGGATGCAGAGACATTATTAAAATCAGTAAGAAATGATTTTGAATTCTGAATCAGCATTTATTCTAATAGCTCTATGACAGTGGAGAAGTCGATTAATCACTTGGAGTCTTAGATTCCTTTACTGAAAAATAGGAAGAGATTTATAGCATGAGCTTTTAGAAGCCAATCTCCAGTTCTCAGTCTAGGGTCGCCTCCTTCTCAGCTGAGGAGAACTTCCCACACTGTGAATCTCTGAATTCCTCATCTTCCACCAGAGAAAATTCTGCCTTTAATAGATTAATGTGATCAGGCTAAGGCCACTGGATACTTTTTCTATTTTCAAGTTCACTGTGTCATATAAATAACTTAATAAGAGGAAAAAGGTACATTATATTCACATGCTCACGAATAACATAATATATGCCCACCAGAGAGATGGAGGATCTTGAGGAATATCTTAGAATCCTAACTACCACAATTGAAGAGTAATACTAAATTCAACCAATATATATATTAAGAAAAATCTAAACTATGAATTTTGTTGAAGAAAACACAGGACAAAATCTTCCCAATTTCAGGGTAGACAAACATTTCTAAAGCAGGAATTTGTTAAAATACTAACTTTAAATATTAAAAACAATAAATCAGACTTCATTAAAATTTTAAAATTGTCTTTTGAGAGATTTATAAAAATTAAAAAAATGAATATTAAAAAATTATATTTACAATATATATTTTAGAAAAGTCATGTGTTCAGATTATATAAGGGAGCCCTTATGACTTAATGATATAGGATAACCAAATTAAACTTGCTTAAGATGTACAGTTATTCAATAAGCACATAAAGGGTGCTTAAAATAACAATTTTTAGTAATTATTTTGAAGGGTGGCAGAATATGCCAGTCCAAAATATTCCATTTTGGCATAAGGACAATTTTGAGTTAAAGACACTTTAAAAATGGCAGATGTAGGAAGGGCACTCTGACCTTCCTTTTTCTTCCTAAAAACAGGAGAGGAAACTCATGTGAAAGACATCCTCCTTATACCAGAAGGATGAAAGACATTCCTATCACTGAAGACAGGGAACCAAAGTGAGGGAAAATATGTACCAACAAACCTTGATAAGCCTGTCCTTGATCTTCCTACTTACTTCTCCATGATTAACTGCTCTAGCCCAGGTCCCTTTGTTTTGACACGTTTACTACTCTGTCCAATTTTACATACAGATGAGCATTCAGCTCTATCTACTTCTTTGGGTCTCCACTTTCCTATTGGGGTTTCCATGAATATGGAAAATCTGTACATTTTTATAGACTTTCTCTGGAAAGCTTTTCTCCTGTTAATATGTTTTATATCATCCTAAATCTTAGGCCCAACTGGAGACCCTGAGTGGATAGAGGTAAAGTTTTGCTTTTTCTACAATTTCATCACGATCCTATCATATACTCTCTCTCTCTCTCTCTCTCACATCTCACTCTCTCACACACACACACACACACACACACACAAAGTCTATCATTACAAACACTGAAACACATGTATTCTCAAAATGAGGAACAACTGGAACCCTTCTGCATTGCAGATTGGGAATATAAAATAGTAAAACCACTTTTTTTTAAATGACTGGCAAATTTTTATTTTAAAAAAGTACACCTACAGGGTAATCAGCAATCCTATTTCTATGTATCTAAGATTATTCAGATTGCTGGCCAAATTCAGTTTTTTGTAGTTTCAGGACTCTAGTTTCTTCTTCCTGGCTAGATATTTCTACTTGGGATTGCTTTCAGGTCCTAAAGGGTGTCTTCATTCCATGGTACTTGCCCACTTCATCTTTAAAGAAATCCATGGTAAGTAAATCCCTCCACGTTTTAAATCTCTGACTACTCTTCTGTAGACCAGCCATTAAAAATCCTCTTACTTGATTAGAATAAATTAAAAATTTTTAATCCTCTTTTTAAAAAGGGCTTCTATGTTTCAGTTGGCCTCACTGGATTAATCCCTTTTGCCAAGAATGAAACATAAATATAGAAATGATAACATATCCACAGGTTCCACCTATACTCAAACAGGAAGGGATTTCATAAGAAGGAGGACATTGAGGGAGGTTCTTAGAATTCTGCCTAGCATAGCGAGTAAACCAGTGATCAATCTATCCTATAAAACACAGCTCAGCAATAGAAAGACAACTGGTACATACAATTGTTAAGCAATAAAAACATTATACTCAATGAAAGAGACTATACATTAAAAGGGTACATGCAGTATGAGTCTATACAAATAAAATTCTAGAAAATGAGAACTTCATCTATGGTGATTAAAATGTGAGTGGTTGCCTATAGTAAATAAAACTGTATCTGTGTGGCACAAGTGTAGACTCCTACATGATTTAGATTAAATAGGCATATATGATTAAATAAAAATTTATGTATAATTAATTTCATATAAAATTAATTCATTTATGTTTAAGCTCATTTATAATCATATATAGTGTTAAATTAGGAAGGATTCTTAACTGAAAGTTATAAAGGTATTCTATATTTTCATCTAATAGCTTTGTTATTTATATTTAGGTCCTTAATCTCGTTCCTTTGGATACTGTGTCATATATTGATTTTTCTATGTACACTTCTTCACCAGCCTGAGTAAAATACTCTCCACTCAGGCTGGTGATTATTTTTATTTTCCTATAAATACAGTCATTTTATCTGCATTGATAATATGTGATCTCATTTCTATTTCATTCTATCTCTCTCTCTCTCTCTCTCTCTCTCTTTTCTACATTTTAATGAACTTTCAAGAGCTGAGGGTGTAGCTCAGTGGTAGAGTTCTTGCCTAACATTTTATAGAATGTTTCAGAACAATATTAGTGATAATGGATATGCATGTCCTGTTGATAAATGGATTGAAAAATATTTATTGTCTCAAAATTGAGCATGAAGGTGTTTCATTATTAAAAATAAAGGTAGTGATTCAATTGGTTGAGAAAAAGAAAGACAGACAGTCAAATGGAGAGCAATAGGGAGGAGGAAGAAGGAGGTGGAGAAAGAAGTTGTCAAAGTAGTTTCTATATGTTAAATGGTCAGTGAAAAATTCAAAGTTTAGATCAGTACAAAGTATAGTCATCACTTTGTATGCCCCATCACCAATAATAATTTTTAAAGCAATATGAAGTCATCACGACCATCTTATATTGGACTCTATGCCTTACTTAAAATGGGAGTACACAAAAAATCCAGATAACCCACCATGCCCAGACTCTGTCTGGTTTTGCAAGCCTTCCATAATCCTGGCTTCCTTTTGCCATTAATTCCTCATGTCCACTAATCCATAATGTGTACTTTTTGCTTAAATGATGCCACCCTTTCATCATCCCACCAATGTGTCATATTTTTCTACATTCTGTTTTCTGAACCATTTAATTCCCATAGCTGAAATGTCTTCTTTTCAGTGATCCTCCTACTATTTGCCAAAATCCAGTCTGCTTGAAGAAATCAAAATCACTGTGTCAATATAATTATATTGGGTTATTTCCAACACTACTTTGTCAAATTTTGATACACAACAAATTGATAACTTTTTTACTAACATAAGAAAAATTGAGAAAAAAGTCTCTTATCATCATTCATGAATATAATAGTTCTGAGTAATAGACAATTGGAGAATTGTCAATATTCTTTGTTATATCAGAGCATCCAAATAAAGTTTATATCTCAGATTCTGGAGAGAAAATCTAATTTCAAATATCTGTTTGCTATTCCCATAAACCACTAAAATATTTTCAAAATTCAATCGATGTACCACTGAAACTACCTTCCCCAGACTGTTGTTCATGCCCAATGACTGAATAAAAAAATTATTGTAACATGAATCCTGATTTTGGTTTTGTAACATATGGTCATACATTTATATCACACAATATAGCACTTAAAAATAGATGAAATTTGCATAATTTGCATAGACTGTCATACATGCTTGCCAATATCTTCAGGCTTTTTTGTATTACCCCCTTGTGTATGTTAAAATGCTGTTGTTTAGGAATCACACCTAAAGCTCATCTGATACAGAGTAGGTTCCCACGTTGCTTGCTGATTAACTCGATTAATTGTTCCACTGATGGAATAGAAAAACAGAATGAGATTTCTATTAGAGAAAATCTAAAGTTGATAATTTGATTAATACAGAGTTAATTACACGAGTCATTCTGAAAATACTCTGCTAAAGTAACAATAGGAAAAAAAGATGAAGCCTCCATGCCTAAAGCAATTTTTCCTGAAGATTTATGAATTTTAATTTTCCTCTATAAATGGCATGAAAACAGTACCTATTTCTGCAAACATAGGAGATTGTGCTCCCTCCTGCATCAAGAAGTGACCACGTCAGTGATCTCAAAGCCTTGTATCAAACTGGTAATATTCTATGCAGTGTCAAAAAATGATTCTTCTGCTTTCAAGGTTACACTAGAAATCTTTTTTTCCCATTTCTAACATAGTAAAAACACAGCCTAGAAAATTGCTCTGGAAGTGAAACAACATAACCTTTGTTTATGAGGAAAAAGACCCAGTGAGTAACATTCTTGCCTTGCCCTGGGCCAAACATACTTATCCATTGAAAGGGCGGAATCTTCTACTCTTACCTAAAAAAGTACACCTTGGTACATGTGGCCTTTTTAATATCCCCTTGGGTTGTAGCTGTCTTCACAAACTCAATTTGACTATTTTCACTCAACTATTTCCCATTGTTTACAGATAGTCCAAAAAGTTACAGTTTTCACAAAATGTTAAAGTCTGATGAATCATTTTCTTTATATTGTTATACAAATAACCTTACAATTTTTTCTATATCAACAGTACCTTTTTCCTAATAATAATTCCCTAAACTTGAAAGAAATGCTTGTCTTATTTTAAAAGGAAACTATGTTGATTTGAACAGAGTAGGATCTCAAAGATCAATTCCTTTGTGGGGAGAATGTTTTTTAAAAAGCATCTGAGAAAATATCCTATCAATGATGATGATATAATGACTTTCTCACTTTAATACTTATCATTTATTTACATTAGGAACATGATCACTAGGATACAGACAGAAAAGCTGAAATCTTGTTTATTAAATTCATGTTTCATAGAAATATTAAAATTTATATTGTTCCCTCATGGAATTTTAATAAAAACCTTTATGATTAATACAACAAGGATAGAAGTTCGGTTGTAAATAGTATTAATCAATTAAATTGAACCAATTTGTTATGAAAATTTCAATGACCTCTTCCTTCCCATTGAGAAAAAGTAAAGGAAAAAAGCTTTGTAAAGTTCTATGCTAAGAACAATAACTTATTGCATGTTCTGTCTGAAAAGTACAGAAAATTTCATATGAAAAACATTCCCAACCAGGCACGGTGGCTACACAGGCCTGTAATCCCAGTGGTTTGGGAGGCTAAAGCAAGAGGATCACAAGTTCAAAGTGAGCCTCAGCAATTTAGTAAGGCCCTAAGGAACTTAGTGAAGACATAAACAATGTAGGGAGACCCTGTCTCTAAATTAAAATGGCTGGGGATATGGCCCAATGATTAAGTGCCCCTGGGTTAAACCCCTAGTATGAAAAAAAACAAAAAACAAAAAAACGTATTCCCAGGCTATCAAGCAGACCACATAATTCATACACATGAAAGTAAATTTTAGAATATATAACCCATGGCATTCTGTATGGAAATTTCACCTTGATTTTATCCAATTGACTAAAACAAAACTAAAGATCCAGATAGATTGGAAAGAGAGGTTCTACTGAGATTATTTAAAAGCCATGAATAGTCACATTGTCCTGAAATTTAAACGAGATGGCCATCAGAGATAAAAATGGAAAGTTTTGACTCAACCTGGAGATATAACAGGAATGCTCTAGAGGTGGGCTTCACCAACTAGCCAAGGCTTCAAAGTAGGAAGCAGCTTTGAGAGGCAAGAGAAAGAAACCATTAATTCCTTCCTCACAAAAATTTGGGATAAATGGAGGATATAATAAATGAGTTCAACTTTTTCAAAATCAAATCATCATTATGTAACATCTACCTACCATGTGCATGCTCTATCTAAGAACAAAACAACACAGAACAATTAGTCAGAAGTTAGATCAACTTGGTACCCAGGTCCTCTTTATTCTCACACTAAAATTGGAGAAGTTGAAACTTTATTGCTCTTTTGTTCAAGGAGATAATAAACAGAACCAGGTATTCAAAAGAGTTAGAAAAGAAAAAAATGAATGTCAGGTATTTTATACTTGTCCCACCCCTCCCTTCTTCTGTCACAAGGGGCTGTAGGATTTACCCAGAGATTCTTATTGCTCTACCTGAATGACAACCAGTGCTTACAGCAGAATGAAGATACCACCAATATATTTCCCCATGGTATGAGATTGACATTCATATTAATATAGACATTTTTAGATATCTAGATAAAATATTCATGTTACTGAATTAGATTTGGGTAACTCAGTAATAAAAGAAATTGTGTTACTTATATTACAAGGTACATAAATGCATTTTAAAGTTGCTTGTATTAGAATTCATTTTCTTGTAAAGCTTTAATTGTATGAAAAGAGGCTTAGACAGAAATCCCCAACAAATTCCACATAAGTATCATGAAAATCAACAAAAGAAGTTAAATAAGAGATGTGTCTACAAAGAAAGAGAAACTATGGCCAACTTATTACTGCTCCCAGTGTACAGAAGACAATATTTAATTTCATCATCACACACAAAAATAAAATATACTTCAGAGTTATTCTGGGGTGCAAGGGAATTCTTTTTGAAGACTTTATTAAAAACAAGTCCAGGTAAAAAACTATTCCAAAACATGCTTAATGCCACAGGCCACCAAGGTCACTGACTCTTTTTCTGGGTACTTTAGCAGCAGCAATTCAAAAAAGCCTGCTGATTACCTAGAAAAATCATGTATTGTTTGATAGCTTGCATTGTCACATTCAAAAAAATCAAATGAATATAGTTATACATAAAATTCTTCACAACTGGCCTGGTATTATTATTTCTGAAGTCCAAAAATAGTCAAAATTTATAAAATCTATTGTTTAATGTGTCTGATTCTTAGATCCTAAAGATATTCCACATCTGTATAAAGAAAATTCTATGAAGTAACATATGAGTGGAATCAAAGTGGGCCCACACATTTTTTTCTTTTCATTTAAGAGTAGATCATGTCTTTACAGGATATAATTGTTTTGCATGTATCAAATATTATATAAAAATAATAATTTGAGAATACATTTCATTCAACTACCTTCACATAGGAAAATAATGTGAATACTTCATACTCTTAGGAAGGGAAGTCAAGTATTAGAGTAAAGTAGAAATCAGTAGAGTTCAGTAGATTTTAAATTATATAAACCTCTATCTTGAGGGGCTGGGGATATAACTCAGTTGGTAGAGTGCTCGCCTAGCATATACAAGGCCCCTTGGTTCAATCCCCAGCACCATCAAAAACAAAACAACAACTTTATTTTGAGTTCACAACCTTGTAAAGCTCCTTTATATAATAATGTATTTTAATTTACTATGATAAAAAATATTGAATATTATACAACCACTAAGAATGTATGCTTTTTGCTTCATTAATCATAGGCATGTACAAACATTTAAAAATAACATGTATATTACTAGGTCTTATGGATACAATTATATTTAAAACTTAAATTACATTTAAATTGATGGATGCTTGAGCCCCTTGAATCACTTTTGTCAGTCTGAAGCCACAGATGGTTGTTTATAAATTTAGAAACTTGGTTTTCATTTCCAATGCAAGTGGGAAATTATGGTTGTTGAGGTATTTTCTATGGTGCCTTAGCATTTTATGATTCCAAGACTAAGTAAACACTAATTTAGCCATACATAATGCTATTGTGAATTGAGGATGCATGAGTGCAAGTTATATATTCAAAAAATAATAATAAAAATCACAATGGACACTTCTTTGTTCCCCTCTTATTTGGCTTCTCTGCAATAATTAAGAGTCATCCACTTTTTTTAAATTCTTTTTTCCCTACAAGATTATGGGATACCATTTTATGTTGGTTTCCCTCCCATTTACTCTGAATTTTCCTCTCTGCCTTACATTTCCAGCATTAGGATGTTCCTAATAAGCATCCTTCTCAGGTCTGTCAGCCATGACCCTGTAGGTAATATAAAATCCATTGTATTTGGTGAAAGACAATCAACCAGAGCATCATTATGTTTCAGTCATTATTCAATAAGTCAAAGCGTACATTTGGAAAGAAGGACAGAGTTTATAGATCTTCAGCAAAGGAGACATCTGAAACTCAGCTGATCCTTAGTGATATTTGGCAAATTGGCTTTCACAAGAGAAAGAAATTTTTCTTGTGTTTTAACAGCCATTGGCTTCACAATTTTAGTTCATCAAAAGGGTAGTAGGGAAAGTTAGTCACTAAGGTCAGATTAAAGAGGAGGCTAGGAAGAATAGCTGCAGGTTCAAGGGTATGGAAAGGATATGGTGGAGAATTTTTAATCTTTGAAATTCTCTTTCAATTTAATTAACATAATCCTGATAGATGCCAATATTTATTGCTTTCATTATATTCATTTTCAGCTATTGTTATTTATAATTGCTGACTATATTAATAGAATATAACAATTTAAGTAGAAATTCTAATTCCTTATAGGACTTCACCATGCAATATATTGTAATTAATGAATAAAATTATTTTATTCATTTTAAAATCCTCTTGGAAACTAGTTATTTTTCTAAAACAATATCTGTGAAAAATTAATATGCTTTTCATATGTGTCCTGAGCACTGGAGAAGTATGAGATTGAGCAGATATTTCTAGATATTCACCTGGTAAAAACAAATCAAGAGTAGTGTATAGTAAAGGACTTATTAAGAGCAAAAAAGGTGGAAAAGTGGAGTCAATCTTTGAAAAATTGAGTAGAATGGAGATCAGCAACATATATTTTAAGGTTCCTCTTGGGGAGCTTACTAGCTCAAGCTGCATGCTGACAGCCAGCTCCTATTAAATAGGGAACTCAATGAAGTAAACAGTGAGAAACACTGCATGGTTTGGGAAAATAGTGTTCTTCAAGATAATAGTAAAAATGAAAATCTCAAACGTATAAAGTTATGCTCAAATAGACAATGATTATGCTCCATTCAGTTGATTCTTATGTGTTTAAAAAACCAATTCAGGATCCTCAAGACTATAGGAGATATGAGTATACGCTATGTTCCTCTATTTCTGTAAGAAATGTGTATATTTGAAAAAAGAGACAAATGTTCTTGAAGGTTTGATGCTTTTCACAAACCACTGTGCTCCATCAATCTTTTTCCAAGCTCATGTTGACATACATATAGCTTTTTATTGTATCTTGGATTTTTTTCCAAAGAGCTTAAAAGGTTGCACCTGGTGAATCAAAGCCAAGCATATGTATATTCATCACAGCATACTGAATAACATTCTAATAACTGATCCAGGGATAGCATTTGTAGATTTTATAGATGGTAATATTAATATATTCCTAGGGAGGTGGATCAGTGGTAGGGCACATACCCAGCATGCTTGAGGCCCTGGGTTAGATCCCCAGCACCACACACACACACACACACAAAATAGAATTAATATCTTACTACAGTTTTTGAATGGCTATATATTCAAATATAAACAAACTACTAGCAGATTGTAGAAATATGATCTAAAATAATCACAATTAATTCTGAAGGGAAGCACATAAAAGAAATCCAAAGATTTTCAGAAGGAACAACTGTGACAAAAGGCCAAGGAACAAATATAGTGAAGAGCACCTGGAGGGTGTGAAAGTGGATATGACAAAAACACTGGTTCCCTATGATGCTCTGAGACATAGAGCTTATCTTTAGACACTGGGAGGTGAGGAAGGCTAGTAATACCCTTCTAGTATCACCTTACTCATTATCACCCCTTGACTTAAGTCCTCATAAACATGAATGGGAAGCTCATAGAAAATCATATTTACATTGCATAACTGTACCTCCACGTCCACTTTATTGAACTTGTGCATTTGACACAAGTTTCTCTATTCTGAGATATTTTTTCCCCCACAGAAAATATGGAATTTAAAAATAAGAAATTCTCAGCCGGGCATGGTGGCACACTCCTGTAATCCCAGCACTTGGGAGGCTGAGGCAAGAGAATCGCAAGTTCAAAGCCAGCCTCAGTAATGATGAAACACTCACTCAGTGAGACCCTGTCTCTAATAAAATACAAAAAAAAGGGCTGAGGATGTGGCCCAGTGGTCGAGTGCCCCTGAGTTCAATCCCCGGTACCAAAAATTTAAAAATTAAAAAAAAAAAGAAATTCTCATTTAAAGTAAGCCATTTCAAAAATTTCTCTGAACATGGGAAATATACACCCAGCAGAAGTAAGCCAGCCATATTCCAAAAGTACATAGTCTAAGAGATAGACATAGTCAACCTTTAGGGGTAGAAAAATGCAATAGATGCACAGAAGTACGCTACAGGGTTTCCAAAGGTTCACCAGTAGTCCCTCTTTTGGAGACATGAGTAATAGCCTACCTTTGAGTTCGTTAGATATCTTTGTCTTATACTTTCTTATAATACATTTTCTCTATTAATATTGTTGAAGATGGTTTCTCATACTTACAACCAAAGGGTCCTGATTAATGTAGGGAAACCAAAAATCTAGAATAGTAGAATATTTTATCTAAGCAAAGATATGCTTTTCAGGTAAAGTCTATTCATGTTCATATGTAATCAAACATGAAAAAGTTCTAGAAATCTTGGATATGGCACACATAGATAAAATGCACCACGTTGTTAGACTAAAAGGTAAAGTCAATATATACTCTCTTGGTATATATATGTCTGCTCAATGAGAAGATTCCACTTCAGACCACCAAAGATTCAAATTGTTGTGAAAGTCCATGCACATGCGTGCATACACACAAATCTACACACACACAACCATTCTGAGTTTAAATCTTTTCACATATGAATAAGAAAGGAGCCACTTGCAGTGGCACATGCCTATAATCACAAAATCTTGGGAGGCTGGGGCAGGAGGATTGCAGGTCAAGGCTGGCCTCAGCAAATTAGTGAGACTGTCTGAAAAAGCAAACAAATAAAAAAAGGTGGGGGAAGGGAACTCAGTGGTAAAGCACCCCTTGTTTCAGTCCCCCAAACCAAAGAAAGAAGAGAGAGAGAGAGAGAGCCCACAGGAACATTTTGAGGTGTGGATCTGATTTCCTAATGATATGACCATCATTTATTGCTTTCACTGAATGTCAAATTATAGACACTGTCTCAGCAGGATTAAATACCAAAATAGGATTCAAATGAATTTTTTTGACATCTCTCTCCTTGGAGGCCATTAGGAGAACTGACAAGTACTTACTTTTGGGAAACTGGTTCCAAACTTATGACTAATCAGGGAAGTGGATGAAGAAGAGTTGTGATAATATAAATATGTTTTAAAGTATTTTTTCCATAGTTCTTTAAAGTTTATGGCTAATAACCTTTTCCCATTAAGTTCCTAATACTATTGCTTTACTAGGAAAATTTAGAAAAGTTTGAAATAAGAATTTGTCCTTTTTCAGTAGAATGATTTTTTTGTCTTGTGAAAATACTAAATGAAAGAAGTAGGATGTACTGATAATTTACTATAATGCATGCCAGGCACTGTGCTGAGTTCTTTCTTTCATTATATTTAATTTTGATAATAACATCTAATTCTTATTCTTCAAATAACAGACAAATAGATGTAGACAGATGTGAGAAATTCAGACTCATTAGGTAACTCGCCTCCTCAACTAGCAAATGACAGAGTTGGGATTTAAAATTGATTTCAGTTTGACTGCAAAGCCCACGCTCCTATAAACCCTCTATGTTGCCATTATTCACTGTCATATTCTTTAATAATTAGAATTCTGTTGGATAAAAATATATACCATTTTGACCTCTATGTATACAGCAAAGTCCTGGAAACTTCTCCAACTTCAATGTGACTTAATGGAGTGGAACAAATCAGTTTGTCCATGGCATGTTCCACCCAGGATTTCTGGCATTCACTTTCAGCATATTAGCTTTGTTTACTCTATGTTGTCTGTTGTTCTCACTGAAACCACTTCTCATCTTCAGAGAGTTTTCAGTAGCAGGAAATCAATCTTTCTGGGGCCATGATGGGAAGAAACAATTGGGAGACAAAATACAGAAAGGTCTACTTAAGGCACATGATGTTGTCCATCCACTCGACCTTCAAAAGTTAGAATCCAACCTACAGGAATTTTTACCACTTGTTAAAAAAAAAAAAAAAAAATTAACAATCCATTCTGATGTAGAATGTATGGAAAGAAATATTCTAAAATATTTATTTTCTCCTTTAAAATGTTACTTTCAAATGCCAGCCCATAATTTCCAGGGAGCATAAATCACTGAAACAATCAAAGAGAATTTAGTAGTTTTCAATGGAACAACACATTCAATGAACAATTTTACCGTTTTGGTTTCAGATGTAGGGAACTGGGTATTCTGCATATTTCTTCCCTGTAATTTGATGTGGTATGTCTACCAGAATGACTCTCCTCTTTTTGGATGGAGAGGCAAAATGTGGGGGCTGGTGACAATGGCTACAGTGACAGAGACTATATGCGGTTAAGAGATTTGTGCATGATTCATGGAAATCCCAATTTCACTTTGCAAATGTGTCTCAAAATTCCAATTGAGTATTCATCAGCCTGTGAAAAAAAGAGAAAACATTTTAAAATAAGTTTCAAGATGTATTTTTAATTCTCAGAACATTCCATTTCATATTTTTAATCTACATCAATATCTACTCTGTTTATTGATATAGGTCCTATAAAACACCTCCATTTAATCAATTATTTTGCTTGACTTTGGCACTGAATTGACTTTGGGCCTTAATTCCATTCCTCTCTCTTGATGTCCATGATAAAGTTCCCAATCATTTGTCCTGTTCAGATAGCTGACTAGTCATTTTGAAATATCATTTTACACATTCAAGTGTTCAAGAAGTCTTTCACTGAGAGAATGGTGCTGTTTATTTAAACTAGATAAGAAAACATAGTGACTCAAATGGTTAAAATGATAATGATCCACTAGTAAACATCATGGGAAATAAAGCAAACTAAGATTTTGGCTACAGAAATTATTAAATTATTCCATTATTTGTCAATGAAAGAAGAAGACACCTGCCAGTTATTTATTTAAAAAAAAAAACCCAGTGCAGACAATGGGAAAAGATGTGCCTTTCACTGTAAACAAAGGCTAAAACTACAGGGGAAGAAACACATAGGACTCCTCCCAAAAATATACACCCCACCCAGAAATGCAAAGTTAGTATCTTTTGTGACAGTGAGAGGGGAAGAAACGACAAGAGACAGTGAGTGGCCATGGATGGGTAATGCTGAGGAAAGAACTTGTTAGGCTGGGATGACTAGTCGACAGTAAAGTAGACCAGAACTAACACTGCCATGGAGAGAGAACACCAGGTTAATGGCAACAGAAGGAAGCAAACTGTCACTAACTGCAACATGAAGTTCATAGTCTGCTGAGCCTCCATTCCTCTCTCTAGATACCTCCCAAGAAGGAGAGGCTTATCCATGTGGTAGTGTCACCTGAGCCTAAGTGTAATTGTGGTGGTAGCAACAGCAGCACTTATGTATTTCATGCGATATCTGGCTGCCTCAGAAACTATATGGAATCCCTGGATGGCACAGATTTTATTAAAAATGAGTAGAAAAAGTCCAATCAGTCACTTGAGAGTGAGTGAAAGGTCATAATAAACAGGCCTACAAAGGAGACGGCAGTTGCAATATGTCTCAAGTCACCTGTACACCACCCATCCCACCTCTTCACACACACAGTCTCTCAAGTGCAAGATGACTCAGGAACCTGGTGTTAATTCCCTCTGTCACTATCTAGACCCACCACAGAAACAAAGAGGATTTAAGCAGATTTTCAACAGTAAGGATTGAAGCCAGAAGACAATGGAGAGTGCTACACATCTTTGCATGAAAACAATGGTCAATCCATAATTATGTATTAATAATATGTAAGGTAAATTTTACCCTGAAAGGAGGTGAAATCAAGACTTTTCAGAAAACAAAACCTTACTATTTATCGCTATTTGAACTTTGATTAAGGAAGTTTTGAAAGAAAGCAGAACTAAACTAGAAATAGTTAAGTTTAAGAAATAGTTAGGAGACAGGTGTAGTGGCGCACATCTATAATCCCAGCAGCTCGGGAGACTGAGGCACGAGGATCATAAATTTGAGGCCAGACTGGCAACTTAGCAAGAGCCTGTCTCAAAATAAAAATAAAAAGATTTGGGGATACAGCTCAGTGGTAAAGTACCCCTGAGTTCAACCGCCAGTACAAAAAAAAGAAAAAAGAAAAGAAAAAAGTAATGGTGATCAAAGAATATCATAAATGCATGGGTAAATTCAGGCAAGAGATAACTACATCATGCAATCACAATAATAATAATAATTTGGAGAATAAAACCAAGATTTTTCTGGTCAAATTAAAAGATCAAAAAACAATAATATGTAAATTGGAAGAGGTAATGTTAGTCAAAGTATAACAATTGTTCAGAAAAAGCCTAAAGATATTGATTTACTTTAAATCCTGTCAAATAGGCATGTCAAATGTTTCTGGGCAACAAATGTATTAGAAATTAGAAAATGAGATATAACTTCTAAACCAGTATGGGAAAACTTATAAAAGCATTGCAAATATTTCAACAGAAGATATTGTAACATTAAAAAATTGAAAGCTAGACAAATCTATTAGAACTAGGTATATTAGTATACTCATAAACAGTAAATATTAACTAAATATATTTATCAGTTAAAAGTGAATATTTTAAGATTGGATTCAAATATTTTAGCTATGCTGTACTTATAAGGGGTAAACCCAAAACATAAGATCCAAAAGTATTAAAGATCAAAGTTTGTGACAATCAGGTATAGCTATATTATCATCAAACTAACAGACTTAAAATTTAAAACAAAATACTAAATATAAAGTAAAGCATACCATAATAATAAAACATTTTAATCCACCAGGAAGATAATTATTCTATATTAGTTTATACCTAGTAATGTGATTTAAATGTCATAAAATAAAAAGTACACATACTTCAATGTGGAAAATTCCAAAACATAGTAGCTGATATGTCTACAGACAAAGTAAACATGGAAGTTTCAAAAACATAAAATGGCATTAAAATTGGAGAATATAGATATTTTTTATCAAATAGAAATGGGGAATTAATGATAAGTAATCAAATATTAGTCCATAAAGTAGGCCTTAAACCCCAATACAAAGAATTCCACAATAAGAGATTGTGAGTTTGCCACCTATACCCACCAGGTTTTATTTTAATCATGGTGGCCTTAAAACATCAACAAAGAAGAATTTAAAAATGTACCTTTGAAAGGGAAACAGGTAAGACACATGAAGCATCATTCATATAAAACATTCAGTAGAAAAATATAGACATGTATTGAAGTTTTCAAATACAAGAGATGCCATCTTCTAGGGATAGTAGGTAAGAAGTAGAAGGGGACTAGGGACTAAGCTCTATTTGAATGTTTTATTTCTGAAAGCTTGTATTTGCATAAGTATTAATTTTATTATTTTTTACACATTTTGTATACCTGAAAATTTTTGTAATAAAGAATAAATTCAGCCAGGTAGGCTCAGCCTCAGCAACCTAGTGAAGCCCTAAGCAAGTTAGAGAGAATCTGTCTCAAAATAAAAAACTGGAGATGTAGCTCAGTGGTAAAGTCCCTCTGGGTTAAATCACTAGAACCAAAAAAATTTTTAAAAATAAACAAAACATGCCTATAATACCAGCACTTGGGAAGCTGAGGCATGAGGATAGTGAGTTCAAAGCCAGCCTCAGCAATGGCGAGGCACTTAGCAACTCAGTGAGACCCTGTCTCTAATAAAATACAAAACAGGAAAGATAGTGCACCACGATCAAGTGGGGTTTATCCCAGGGATGCAAGGTTGGTTCAACATATGGAAATCAATAAACGTAATATGTCACATCAATAGACTTAAAGATAAAAACCATATGATCATCTCAATAGATGCAGAGAAAGCATTCGACAAAATACAGTACCCCTTTATGTTCAAAACACTAGAAAAACTAGGGATAACAGGAACGTACCTCAACATTATAAAAGCTATTTAAGCGAAGCCCTAGGCTAGGATCATTTTAAATGGAGAAAAAATTGAAAGCATTCCATCTAAAAACTGGAACAAGACAGGGATGCCTGCCCCCTTTCACCACTGTTATTTAACATAGTACTTGAAACTCTGGCCAGAGCAATTAGACAGACGAAAGAAATAAAAGGGATTCAGATAGGAAAAGAAGAACTCAAACTAGCACTATTTGCTGATGATGTGATTCTATACCTAGAAGACCCAAAAAACTCCACCAGAAAACTTTTAGAAGTAGTAAATGAATTCGGGAAAGTAGCAGGATACAAAATCAACACCCATAAGTCAAAGGCATTTTTGTACATCAGTGACAAATCCTCTGAAAGGGAAATGATGAAAACTACCCCATTTACAATAGTATCAAGAAAAATAAAATACTTGGGAATCAACTTAATGAAAGACCTCTATAATGAAAACTACAAAACACTAAAGAAATCAAGGAAGACCTTAGATAGGCAGAATCAATATTGTCAAAATGACTATATTACCAAAAGCATTATACAGTTTCAACGCAATTCCAATCAAAATCCCGAGGACTTTCCTTATAGAAATAGAAAAAGCTGTCATGAAATTCATCTGAAAAAATAAGAGACCCAGAATAGCTAAAGCAATCCTTAGCAAGAAGAGTGAAGCAGGAGGCATCACAATACCAGACCTTAAACTATACTGAAGAGCAATAGTAACAAAAACAACATGGTACTGGCACCAAAATAGACCTGTAGACCAATGGTACAGAATAGAGGACACAGAGACTAACGCCCACAACTACAGCTATCTTATATTAGAAAAAGGTGCCAAAAACATACATTGGAGAAAAGATAGCCTCTTCAACAAATGGTGCTGGGATAACTGGAAATCCATATGCTACAAAATGAAACTGAACCTCTATCTCTCACCATGTACAAAGCTCAACTCAAAGTGGATCAAGGATCTAGGAATTAGACCAGAGACTACGCCTAATAGAAGAAAAAGTAAGTTCTAATCTCCAACATGTCAGACTAGGCCCCAACTTCCTTAATAAGACTCCTGTAGTGCAAAAATTAGTATCAAGAATCAATAAATGGGATAGATTCAAACTAAAAAGTTTCTTCTCAGCAAAAGAAATAATCAGTGAGGTGAATAGAGAGCCTACTAATTAGGAACAAATTTTTACCACATGCACATCAGATAGAGTACTAATCTCTAGAATATATAAAGAACTTAAAAATCTTAACACCAAAAAAACAAATAGCCCAATCACTGAATGGGCCAAGGAACTGAACAGACACTTCTCAGAAGATGATATACAATCAATCAACAAATACATGAAAAAATGTTCAACATCTCTAGCAATTAGAGAAATGCAAATCAAAACTACTCTAAGATTTCATTTCACTCCAGTCAGAATGGCAGCTATTAAGAACACAAACAATAATAAATTTTGGAGAGGATGTGGGGAAATAGGCACACTCATACATTGCTGGTGGGACTGCAAAATGGTGCAGCCATTACGGAAAGCAGTATGGAGATTCCTTGGGAAACTGGGAATGGAACCAGCCTATGACCCAGTCATCCCTCTAATGGGCCTATTTCCAAAGGACTTAGAAACAGCATACTACAGGGACACAGCCACATCAATGTTTATAGCAGCACAATTTACAATAGCTAGATTGTGGAACCAACCTAGATGACCCTCAGTAGATAAGTGGATAAAGAAAATGTGGTATATATACACAATGGAATTTTACTCAGGAATAAAATAATGGCATTTGCAGGTAAATGAATGAAATTGGAGAATACAATGCTAAGTGAAGTTAGCCAATCACAAAAAGCCAAATGCCAAATGTTTTCTCTGATATAAGGAGGCCAATTCACAGTGGGGTTGGGTTGGGGAGCA
Source organism: Tamias sibiricus (assembly GCA_025594165.1). NCBI lineage: Eukaryota > Metazoa > Chordata > Mammalia > Rodentia > Sciuridae > Tamias > Tamias sibiricus. Next base: position 135,589,272 of record CM046661.1, on the reverse strand, counting down.
TAGGAAGATTAGAGGAACACCAGAAAGGTCAATGGGGAGGGACAGCAAGGGAGAAAGCAAGAGGGTATAAAGAGAGGAAGAAAAAAAAAAAAAAAGATGGTAGAATGAAAGGGTTATCATTACCCTAAATGCATGTTTGAAGACATGAAAGATATGAATATACATTGTATACTAACAGTGATATGTAAAAAGGTGCTCTTTATGTGTATTATAAATTGTAAAGCATACTACTGTTATATATACAACACTGAATTAAAAAAAAAATACAGGGCTGGGGATGTGGCCCAGTGGTTGGTGCCCCTGAGTTCAATCCCCAGTACCAATAAATAAATCAATAGGGCTGAGGATATAGCTCATTTGGTAGAGTGTTTGCCTTGCATGCACAAGGTCATGGGTTCAATCCCCAGCACCAAAACAAAACAAAACAAAAAATCAATAAGTAAATAAACAAAACAAATTCTCTTTGTGTATAAAAGAATACAATGGATAAAAACATTCTTTTTTTAAAGTATCTTTTCTACCTCCCAGATATTTAAAAAAAAAAAAAAAAAAAAAAGATAACTTTATGTTTGAGCATCTGGAAAAATTCTAAAAGATGAACCAAAACATGTAAATGCAAAATTGGAGACAACCAACCATAGCAGAGGGTGGTTGAATGTAGGAGCATTATATTATTCCTCCAAACTGTATGTTCTGAGTTAACAGACATTCTGTGTAAGAAACATTCTTAATGACAGGGTTTCGGCCACACTGTGCATTACAACTCTTCCAGAGGACAAGGCACATTACCTTATGATATGATTCTGAGAAACCACGGGTCAAGCCCATTTAATTTTGTTTAGATTCAAGTTTCCCAAATTCCTATCATTTTACAATCCTTATTTCAATGAACACTTATTACCAAACTTCAGGACATAAATGATCCACTGAATATAATTTAGGAAATAATGTAATAAACCTTTATTTCCTAGTGTCATAATTGAATGGGAAAGATTTCACTTTTGTCATTTATATTTAATTTTTACAAAAAGTAAAGAGTACTCACTTTTCAATTCAAATTAAAATGCTTATAATGCTTTTTTTTTCCCCTTTCTATCTAGGCCTACTGTCATTTCTGTAGTTTCAATTAAGAAAGGGTTTTAAAAACAGAATGCAACTTGTTAATCATAGGAATTTGTTCATAACTACTTGCCAAACAGCATATATTTTTATTTAAAATATTTTCATTTCAATTTTATTTTCCTTTGTTTGAAAGAGCAAAACAGTAAGCAAATAAAATATGAAAATGAAATGGAAGAAAATAAACCCATGTAAAATCCCACTACCCAGATATAACCACTGTTAGGGTAATATAAGTAGGAGGGGCCCAATTACGTGTATTTTCCTAATGTCCTTTTTCAGAGAGCTTTGCTCAACTGAAACAGCTTCTCCCTCCCTCCCAAGACCCCCATAATCTGATTTCTATGTTATTCTAAGAATCATTTATAATTATCTGTGAATAGCTACTGTTTAACACTTAACATCTTAGATTCAACCAATTCAAGCCAACTACTTGCAGTTCATCATATAGGCCAGTGGTCTTTATGTCAAAGGTAGAGTTTCCAGGGAAACATATTCAATCAAGGTTAAATTTTGCCTTACCAAATTCAAGAACCCCTTCTGTTAGTACAGTTGTCCTTTTATTGGCTGTCAAAAAAGAGTAGCCACTAACATCCTGATCTTTGTATGACCTCATTTCATTCATGAATTTATACACTGATTCATTTTCCCCCTAGCTAGAAAATAAAGAGGTACATAAAAATAAAGAATATAAAGATGGATTACACAGGCCTCATTGTATAGAGGAAAGAGAGAATGTGAGAGAGAAAAAGAGAAAGAAAGAAAGAAAGAGAGGAAGAACATTCTCAAATTTGGTTTGCGTTCTCAAAAGCAAAACCATTAGAGCAAAATAGTACTCCTCCATTAATGCTAACTGTAGGTCAATGAAGTACTGCTTTCTGGAAAACACAGAAAACATAGTTGAAAAGTTATACTAAATAGCATAATTTGGGAGGAGCAAATTCTGGTTTAAAACTACCTTAATTTGCAACTTCTAGATTTTCCTACTACTTATATATATTTATCACAAAGCAGTAATTCTAGCTTCAGAAAGTACTGTTAGCAAGCTTGTTAGATAAATACTGCTCTCAATTACCTTAACACTTTTATTATGAAATTTTACTTAAATAATTTAAATGGATAGAAGTGCAAGTACAAATGGAAATGATCTTATGTATGGCATCTATTTCCTTGAATAGCCTATATTTCTTTCAGCATACTTAAGTTTATTTACATGCCCCTCGATTCACATTTGTGAATTTCATAACTCATCATGTATATAGTCTATCTCCATTCATGCTTAACAGCATAGATTAACTGACTGTGATTCTGTCTTTTAACTCCTTCAATCTCTTGAGTCATAGGAGAATTTTATGAATCTGAGAGAGTAGCTATTCCCTTCCCTCTGCCAAAGATAACCAAATCAACCATGAATACCATTTCAATATTTCAAAATTAAGAAACTATAGATGTAAGAGTCTGTATTTGTTTTTGCCAAATTTTGCTCATTTCTGAGTTGTGTTCAGGAAATTTTAGAAATATTTTCAAAAAGAAAAAAAAAAACAAATAAAAATCAAAGGAAGAAAAATTCTAAGTGTAAACTTAATAAACATGCTAAATTTATAAACATGCAATGAGGTGGGAAGAGATTGCCATATTTTTAGGGGCTAAGTACTATTTATTAGCCATTTGCAGAACTAATGAGCTTAAAAGTTAATTCCCCAGTTTTGTCAAACCGTTAGTATGTTTAACCTAATTCACAAAATGTTCTCAAGTCTGAAGCTATCAACAGACTATACTAAAAAGTTAGTGAATTTCCTCTTGTTCTAATAGCATTGCTTCCATGCAGATTTTATCACATATGGATTCTAGTTTAATGCTGAAGAAAAAAAAAAAAAAACTAAAAGTAACCTTAATATCCTTTCTACTGATCAAATAAGTCACCAACTCAGTTTATAATATATAAGAGATGCAGGTAAGTAAAATTATAAATAAATTACTTTTTCTAAATTGAACTAGAGAGTATTCTGTCATATTTTAGAAATACATGAAAAAAGACTTGTTAGTAAAATAAAAAAAAAAAACAATTTTAGCATGCAAAATGTGAAGTAAGCTCTCTAACATCAGTTCCATTTCATCCTCTCTCCCCTTGTTCCTCATTAATCCTCATTTTCTTCCAAGTGCCAAGTGTTGATTATCTGCAACCTACCACAACCTCAAATCAATTTATGCCTCAAGATTGTTTTGATTCTCTATTACTTAACACAGGTTACCATTTTCTGCATGTCTTAATGCTGGTATTTTTCAACATTTCTTAGAATCAGAATAATCTAAATATCTTTTTTTTTTTGAGCCTCTCAGTATATCTATTTATTTATTTATTTTTATTTGTCCTAATCAGTTATATATGACAGCAGAATTCTCTTCGATTCATTTTCCACAAATAGAGCACAGTTTCTCACTTCTCTGGTTGTACACATCATCTATTTTTTTTACTATTTATTAGTACCAGAAGTGTTGGGAGAGTGAGTATGGAAGAGATAGCAGAGAGAGAATTTTTCTGTCCTTTACAGAATAATAGAAATAGGAGCAAAATCCTTAGGGAATCAAAAAAAGGCAGTAGGTAGATCCTCCTTGGGGAATGTGAGGAAATATTACTGGAAAAGGTGACATTTGAGGTGGTTAAAAGATAAGTAGAAGTTTACCAAGTACACAAAGGCAAAACATTATGCAGTACGAAGTTCAGCCTGCCTGGGCAGTGGACTGTGCGCCTCTGGAAGAGTGAGAGAGACAATCCCCAAGACAGCGACTGGGGATTTGAATGCCCCGCTAAGAATTTTGTCCCTGATTCTAAAGATGGATCCTTTAGGACCCATTCTGTTGCAGGATATAGAAATCTCAAGTGAATTTATCTCATGAGAGCAACTTCATGAAACAACCATTAAGTTCCCACTGCATTTCAGAGGTCATCTTATCTGATGCCTGTGCTTCCCTTGAGCTGAAGTTACCTCAAACTACACCTGGGGGCAAAAAAGCTGCCCGAGAACTCATGCGGCACTCTTCTCCCATGTCTAATCCCAAAGAAAACAATGTCAATTTTCAGTAATTCTTTCAAGCAGTCACACAGCTGGCAGCCACTCAGGGCCACATCCCAGCAGGTTCTATTCCATGTAGGATGGGTGCTTGTTCTCTGCAGCTCTGCTACACATCCCAAGATTCAATCTGATTGTATCAAGTTGAGTGACAGTCCTATTCCTGATCAAATCACTGTGCTGGGCATGGCAGGTAGGAGTAAAAAGCAGAGGGACATGGGTCAGGACTGGACAAATGACCATTTCAAAAACATCACTGTGGTTAGAGGAATTTGATGCCCTTATTAAAAAAAAAAAAAAAAATGGGGGAGTGAATGTTGAATGTCAGAGACAAAATATAGTATATTGGCAACAGAAGTAATTCTGGTAAGAGAGGGAAGAATTGGGGAGAGGAGAGGCTAATGGCAGGATCAAACTAGAAGATGAAGACCTGAATTAAATTAAGAAGAGTTCAAGAGAAGTAGAATCTATTGGGCCTCTGAATAATGGGGTGTGGAAGGAGAGAGGCGGTTGGTGTTAACTATGTGCACAACTGGCACTGATTTAGAGATATTTTCAGGACCTAACTCACACTTTCTCCAGAGAGTCTCTGCCCTCATAAGATCCTAATGAGTGAATGCTAAATCTCTCTGAAATAATTAAAACTACTGAAACACTGAGAAACTTGCACTAATACACCTTCAAACACATAAGCATATATTTTCTTGGCTTCTAATCTATGTGCTGCTAATTAATGCAATGTTAATTAAAATTGTGAGTTTGTGATACTGTTATTGCCATTACAGCTGATTTTTCAGTTGAAGTTTTTAAAAAGGTATTCCTATGAGCCCTTGCAAGAGAAATAACTCTCTAAATCCAGAATGTTTCTGTTACATGATTTGAACTGTCAAAAAATGCTCTTAATTGCTGTTTTAAGACAAGTTGCAACAAAGGAAATTTTAATCAAATTGGAATTGTTACAACAAAAAGAAATTGAAAAACTCTGCTTATTTACATTTAAGAATACTAAATGTAAAAATCTAAAGTTTAGGTGCAGCTTATGAGAGGATGCATTGGAAATGGAATTCTTTCAGGCTTGCCTACTCCACTCATCTTTCAACTTGTTGCTCACTATTAAAGAATATAGAATGTTTTATACACAATATGCAAGCAATTTAAATTACCTAAATGAGTCCCTTTAAGTAGCTGTCATCTCAGTCTCTGAATACTCCCTGTCAGAGCAATTCCAGATCCCATTTAACTATACTATTAAGAATTTTACTGACAGGCCACTTTCATGATTATTGACACACTTAAAACTTATTGCTTCCAGACTTCATTCAAAGGGAATATACAACAAAAGTCAACCTTGTAGCTATTTGTTATATAGAAGATAACTTTTGTAAGAGATGTGTCTGTTTAAAAATGTGTTTTTTTATCTCTTGGAGAGCAAGCACAAGGAGACAGAACAAGGTGGAAGGCAAGTTTCCATCAAATTCTTTAACTCCAGTGACTTGGAGGCTACTGTCAGTGAGTGGACCAGCTGGAACGCAGGAAAACTCCACAAGTCTGCACAGAAGTAAGCAATTCCTATGGCATTGTTATGGGGAGTTTTAACCAGCAACAACCACACACCCATGGAGGGGGCTCACTTAGAAAGTAAACACAATGGATGCCCAATCTACCATAAACAGAGCCTCTGGCCCACAGAGCCAGTTTCTTCTCTGGAATTGAAGAAAAGAAAGCCAAAAGCTGAAAGCTTGGGGAGAAAAGCTGAGGGCAACTTTTGGCTTTGTTGATAGAAATGTCTGGTGGGTTCACATCTCAGCAAAAATAATTACAAGTACTATGACATTGAACTTGTAATCTATGAGCCTTGTTTCCAAGGTTTATTAAAATGTTCCATAATGCCTGCCTCCAAGGGTGATAATCAAAATGATCAATTATCAGTCTAAAATTTTCTTTGCTATTACACTTTATATTCTATCATCAGACGAGAAGTGTGACTAATTAGAAAAAAAGTAGAAGTGAGTATCCACCCCTATCTGCCCAGCTTCTTGTCCACTTGCTTTTCCTCAGAGTCAACATGGCAATCAAATGAAATAGCCGTGAAAACCATAATAGCACAATAATAACAGGGGCTCAACAATTTATCTTGTTCTCTTGCTTGTTTCTTGTCTTTCTTCACTGCACAAGGCTGATCCTAGCACATCCTCTTTTTCTCAAGAGCACCATTTCCAAAAAATCCTATACTTGGATGAGGCTAAAACGTGTCTGCCCACAATGAAGGACTACAGAAAAGAAAAAAAGAAAAAAAAAGAATTGCTGCCTATAAGAAATCACAGATCAGCTTAAGCATTTCTCATTGACTCTAACTTCTCTCTACATGTGCTCTTCTAAATTTTCTATGAATTACTATCTAAGTGCCAATAATTCCTAACTCTGTCTCCAGCCAGATCTCTTCAACTACAGTTCCATTTACACTGTTCAGTCTTTCATTCATTCAACAAATATATATTTAGCAACTACTAGGCCAGGTCTTTATTAGTTATTGGTTATTCAATAGTGAACAAGACAAATACATCAACAAGAATATGTCTCAGAATCCTCATTCTTCACTGTAATCAATTCATTTTCCTCTCAATTCATTCCCTTATGGTGAATTGGTACCACCAACCAGTCAGTGGTTCAAGCCAGAGACTCAAATGATATATTTAATTCCTATCCTTAAATATCTAATTCCCAAGATAAAATCAACCACATTAGTCATGAAAGTTGATTCTCCAAAGTAGAATGTTCCTCGGTGAATACATTAGGACCATCTTACTTGATAAGAGAAAGAACATCCATATCTCTATAACCCTAGGTATTTTTTTAAATTTTTATATATAGTTGTAGATGGACACAATACCTTTATTTTATGTTTTATGTGGTGCTAAGGATTGAACCCAGTGCCTCACACTGGGCGAATGCTCTACCATTGAGCCACAACCCCAGCAACCCCTCCCACTTTAAGTATTTTTGAAAAAATTGTTACAATGTTTGACTATTGTACTTTATATCTGGAGGTTAAAAAAATAGAACAAAGGCATATTTACCTGGCAGATAAGGATGATTTCTCTGTCACTTCTTTCAGCATCCTGAAATGTTATTGTTCTGGCCCTCTGCACTCCATGGTACCTTTAATGATCATTTTGATATTGATTCCTCCTTGAGATTTGTTCTGCGGCAACTGTGACCTCTGACTTCCCATTTTCCCATTGAAATGTATATATTTCACTCCTGCTAAGAAGCAACCCACATGTTTTGTCTTTTGAAGCTAAAAGTCTCAGTCTAAAATTTTCTTTTCTATTACACTTTATATTCTATCAGCAAGAGACAAGGTTCAGCAAGTGAACACTGTTCTTTTGGTGGTGTTTTATTCTATTGGAGTTTGCACAACATCTGAAATTGCAGGCTGAAACAGTGGGTCAAATACATAGTAGCAACTGCTGGGCTTTGAAAAACCTCTTTTATACTTTACTAAAAAAAAAAAGAAAAGAAAGAAAGAAAGAAAGAAATTTGCAAGACCCACACTGTTCTATCACAGTTAGAGTCTTTCTCTGAATAACTATATCCAAACTTTTGCTTTATCTTATGGCTAGGATAATTTCACATATCAAAGAAGGTTCAGACAGGCCAAAAGAAATACATAAATATCTAAGTGCTGATTGTCATTACAAGGCAAGGAACCATATAAAAACTGACACTGCTCCCTGATAGCAACTGTATTTTTTTAAAAACCCATTATCACCTTACAGTTTTTGTGCTTTTCAAGGCTTTAAATCAATACATAATCCTATTAGAATTTATTTGTCCATTTAATAAATATTTACTAAAAGTCTCCTGTGAAGCTGTAAGCCAGGCCTTCTTTCACATAAGGGGGATACAGAAATGAAGAAGTCAAGCTCATGGTATTAATTAAACATTTATTTAAAGAATAAAGAAGGAACTATTCATAAAGAACTTATTAAATTTGTTTCCAGAAAGATTATCCTTCACAATCTCAAATTAAAATTAATTGTTCATATTCTTCTGGTCTTTGACCTGGATTTAATAGTAGAATTGAAAAGGAACCCATAAGTGGCTTTCCCACATAGGGAGGACAATAACAACAACAACAAAAATAGGTTGCCCTGTGAAACACAAGTGAATTTTTCCATAGTCTTTTGTTCACTCACAAATTTATTCTGTGAATATCACCTAAGAATCAAAAATATATCAGACACCATGCTGCAGGCTGGGGTTGCAATTGTGGACAAAGCCCCTAGGTTCTGCTGGAAGAGGAAGAAATAGTCAAATAATATCACAAATATCTGATTTTAAAATGTGAATAGCTTTATACAGATGAAAATGAATTACGGTGAAGCAACATAATCTATGTTATACACTTTGTTTCTTGTTTGTGCTGATAATTGCTCTATACTTAAAAATAAAATTGGAAAGTGCTTACTTCACTCAGGGAAAATTGGAGGGAAAATCTAGTAATGACCCATTTTTGTCCCCGTGTATAGACTTACACCCTGAATACATTCCTATGAGCATGGGTGAGATTCCCTCAAACTTGCAAGTTGTTCATACTTCTTGGTTGTCACTTTTTATTTTATCTCCAGCTGATGCAGCATGATCACGTCTTTCTTTTATTTTTGAGGAGGTATTTAGGTGTTGTGATAAAAGCATAAATTTTAGAACAACAAATCAATCACAGATTTTTAACCTTCCTATTCTCATTTTTCCTGTCTATAACACGGGGATGCTACCTACCCCTATAGGGTTATGATGGGGATTAATTAATATAATTTTACTGAATCCAGTCTTGTAATTTAGAGACTTAAAATTCATTTTATTTCTCATGTGTTTGTTGAAGTGTGTGTGTGTGTGTGTGTGTGTGTGTGTGTTCTTTTCCCATAAACATTCTCTAGTTGATCTCCTTTTCTCCGTAGTTTCATTGTCAGTGCAAATCAGACAACTGCACATATAACATCTCTGCTGGGTGTCCTACAAATGTTTCAAACTCAGTATATCAAATACTGAACTATTGAATTAGTCTGTTCCCATAAAGTTACCCCTACACCATGGGGCTGTGTTCTCAGCCCAGCCTAACATCTGCCAAACTGACCAAAGCTTTGAAGTTAAACTCATCTTCTCTTTTCCTTACATTTCACACTTCACTAAAAACTCTGCCAGGTTTTCTTTAACACTAGGTCTTGAATCTTACTATTTAGCATCATTTTCCGTGATGAAAATCCTGATGTATGTCAACATTGTCTCTAACTATCTCACTGACCTCTCTGCTTCTACTTTCAAGTCTACAGAGTAACCAAAGTGGCTCTTTTTTTGGTAGAAACAATATGTCATACCTCCATTTGAAGCACTTCAATGATTTCCCATTGCAGTTAGAATAAAAATTAAAGTTCCTACCACAACTTATGAGCCCCTCTGTGATATGATCCCTTAGACCACCTCCATTGATTTTATCTCCTATAAGTTTCTCCTTCACTCCCTCTCTTCCAGCCATTTTGTGTGTCTTGCTGTTTCTGAACTATACTTACTATTTTCTCCCCTTGAAATACTCTTGCCTTCCTTCAGTGCACTCAGCTCTGAAACTGTACCCCACAACTCTGTCCTTGTGCTAACATAATCACCCAATTCTACTATTCAAAACCTGTTGAGTCCTTCTCTGACTTCAGAATCCAGGTAATCACTCTAGTAGTACCTATAAGAGGCTCCACATTCTTGCATGGGCATAACTGTAGGCTGACCATCCATCCTGCTCTATCTTTTGCCACAGCTTATCTTTCTATTTCCCGTGATCATTTTCCCACGAAGACTGGCAGACATTCTTTTGGGTTCTAATTCAAGGCATTAATAGTAATGTTTGTGATTTCTGCCTACTTTTATGCACTGTTGGACACTTTGATGCCCCAAAAGAAAAACAAATTGTCCTTGTTCTGATCATGTATGTTGACCCACGATGTCCACTACTATTCTCCCCACAACACTTCACAGTTAATTTTATTGCCTGATGTTATGCTCCGGAATTTCCTAAGGCCATTTAAAAAATAAATATGTCGCTGTTCTTTCTTCTTAGACACGGAACTTCTTGGGTATCTTGCTATTGTCAGCCCTTCACCCATAGCTAGCTGAGTGGAGCTGAAGGGCAGCAAGGCTGACTTCTCTGCTGGTGGACATTGCCAACCAGGATTCTACCATTGCTACTCCAGGTCTGCCATTGGATGACTCATGGAAACTTTGACATAATTCATCCAGAGCCTATGTGAAATTTCCGGTAGTGAATTAAGAAGTGTATAGATAAATGACAACTGATAAAAATATATCTATATGGCTCATTCTTCCACTCAAGTCCAAGATAATGATTAGACTTTACTCAGCTACACATATGCACCTGCTTACTTCATCCATTTGGTTATCTACAAAATATTTATCATCTGTTTCTATGTATACAGTGGTGACGATGGGAATAAAACAGATGAATAAGCACAGTATGGCGCATAGTAAGCACTCAATGGTATCTTTAAGTTTTGGGGGTCTTTTTTGGGGGGGATCGGAGATTGAACCCAGGGGAACTTTAACCATTAAACTACATCCCCAGTTGTTTTAGTTTTTATTTTGAAATAGGTTTTGTTAAGTTGCCTAGGCTGCTCAAATTGGTGATGCTCCTGCCTCAGCCTCCCAAATTGCTGGGATTTCAGGTGTTTGTCACGGTGCTGGGCTGATAAATATAAGCTTTTTTTTTTTTTTTAATATTTTTTAGTTGTCAATGGACTTTTATTTAATCTATTTATGCTCAGTGCTGAGAATCAAACCCAGGGCCTCACACATTCTAGGCAAGCGCTCTACCACTGAGCCACCATCCCAGCCCCATAATGGTATCTTTAAATGAATGAACACTTGGCTGGATGATGATAAATCAGTATATATCTACAAGGACATTACATTTAGCAGAAAAGCTAGCCAAATACAATATAAAGATATTGTCATTAAAGAAGCTATGAAATACACCAAGAATAACACCTGGCATATAGTAGGCAACACATGTTTGCAGAATGAATAAATATGAATGAATAAGGAGGTACTAAGTATTATAAATTTATAGAAAAATGAAGCACCTAGTTTTGCCAAAATAAATAGGGAAAGAATGCTGAGGTACCATCTGAGATGGATCTGAGGTTTGGTTAGCTAATGGCCATGGCTTGCTGACTACTAATAATATTGTAGTAATAATAAGTGTAGCCAGACACATGATTTATGGAACCCAGAACAAAATGAAAAGACAGGGTTGGGTCCCTTGTTCAAAAAGCTTGGGGGAAAGTGCTATTAAGTTTAAGAAAATATGAGACTTTTCCTCTCTTCCATGTTCTTTCCCTTAATTTGTCATTGTGTTTATTATTTACTAGGGATGTTGTTCTAAGAAAAATGAAAATTTTAAATTATGAGGATGACTTGCACCATTTCATTTTTATTTTGTGTAATGCCAATTTTAAATGTAAATATAAGAGTGTTTAACTGGTGTGCAGAGTCAATGAATTATACAGTTTATATTTCATAGCTCCTACATACATATATAATTTTCTCTTACTAGAACAATGGAATAGCTGCAACAGCCTAATCAACTATTTTGATTTTACTTCTCGATACACACACTTTCTACCAATAGTCTCTACATTCAGGCTCACTGAAGAGAAAGAAAGAACTGAAAGAAAAAGGAACCACGTGGGTACCCTATCTTTTCCTTTCCTTCTAGGTCATCATTTTCTGCTAATGTGGTTCGCTAATAACAGAGAAGTCACACAAAGTTGGACATTCATATTGTATTTCTCTTCTCTGCTCATGCTCCCTTTTCCCTTCAAACTTATTTTATAAAATATATGTTCAAAGATAAAATTATTAGTAATTTTTGGACTATAATAGCACAGCATTCAACCAAGCACAGGTCTCCTCTGTGCATAGCATTCTGTATATTTGCATAGGTTGCATGATCTTGAAGTGAATTCTAAGACACAGAAACATGAGAGGTATGTCCAAAGACATTTGCATGGACCAGCTCCAAAGAAGACTTGAGCATGAAGGGAGTGAGTGTAGCCAGAGAGGTAGACAGGGATGTGTTTCCCTTTGTCCTAGTAATCCACAGGTAGTAAATCTTTCATATTCAGGACTGATGGGCAGATGGAGGATACAGCTCAGTGTGAGCTGTTGATCCAGGTTGCCTGGATTCGATATCTGCTCCACTAATTTAATTGTTCTGAGACTTTGGGAATTTGTGTTTTCTGTGTAATGGTTTCCTCATCCATACAAAGTGGAAAATCAGAGTAATTCCCTCATAGTGTTGTTTGACTTTTGTAAAGCACACAATACAAATGAACTATGATCCCATAGCCTGTGGAGACAATGACTATAATGCTAACTGATCATTCATTGCATGAGTGCAGCAGTCACCGAGCTGGTAGATTTTGTTAAGTCAGGGACTTATGTAGAAAACTTAATTGTGGCGAAATAAGGCCATTGAACTAACTTTAACTACAGCAAGAGAGAGGTCTTAAGAGAGAGTATGGAAATAACACTCATCACTGTGAAAGATGCCTTTGGAAATGGGCCATTAATTACAGCTGGTCAGCTAAGTGACTCATTTATCAGGAAAGAAATCAGGGCATTTGCCAGCCACATGGACAAAAGCAGCACATTCAGATGAGTTACATAAAATCTGTTAAAATTTAATTCTTTAAGATGGGCTCCCCAGAAAGTAGGCCATACTCTTCAGGACAAGGATTATATCTTATGTTGTTTCATGTTCCTCCTGCCCTATAACAAAATTGTTTGTCCAAAAAAGACCCACAAAAGTATGTTAAAATAAGATATTGGCTAGAATCTTGATGATAGACATCAATAAACATTTCAGTGATGTTTCAGTTATGATAGATGTAGGACCATCTCCTTATAAATGTTAATAGCCCATATGTGTAAATTAGTCCATTTGCCAATAGGCACATTTATTTGTAAGTTGGCCAATTCTCTCTATCCAAAAATTCAAGAAAACTTTTAGAATGATTTAGAAGCATAAAAATAATTACCATTTTACTTCAGAAAATTGGTATAAAATGCATCTACTGATCATATGAATTGATAGTTACCTGCAATAGGTTCCTACCTTTGCTCAATGACATTTCATTTCCACACAACAGTAAAGCTTTTACGGTATAAATCAGATATCACTTTACTGCAAGAAACCCTTCAATAGCATCCTAATGCAATTAGAATAACATCAAAAGAACTTAATGTAATATTAGAGATTGATATTATCTCTCACCTCAGTTTTTAATAATCTCTTTCAGAAAATACATTCCATTAGGCCAGCAACCTTTTTGTTTCTGGAAGATACCACCAACTTCTTTCCTTGCATCTGATATGAACATGGCCCAGAATCCCCAAGCCATAGGTTTGCCCATAGCTGACTTCTTTATACTCAGTGAAATTCCAGGTGAAATATCTTCTCAGAGCAACTTCCTCTGGCCTATCAGAGGGTGCACTGCCTCCTCTAGGTCACCTTTTATTCCTGTTTCCTCAGTTGTTTTTCTTTTTCTGTTGTTGTTGTTGGATTTTGTTTGTTTGTTTGTTTTGTTTTGTTTTGTTGTTTTTTTATTTGAAGGACACCTATTATTCTTTAAGTCCTTACTTAGTATTTACATGTTATTATTGGTCTTATCCTAGGACATAATGAGGAAATTTTTTGACTCACCACTATATCTCCACCATCCAAAACTGTCATTGGCATCTACCTAGGTATTTTTTATAAGCATTTAACTAAGCTGCTCTGGAATTTTATTTAGCTTTCTTATTTTTTCCATTGGAGTTTTGGCTGCTTTTTCAGAGTATTGGCAATTATCTATCTGATGTTTTAATTGATTTCTGTCAAAGAGATTTAATATTTGATCTGGTTTTAGAGAGCTTTTTGCACTTTATTTCATCAGAAAAAAATATTTTATTCTCTAAAATTTGCGGCAAGAAAAATAATAATTGTGGAAGATAAACTGAAACAAATATTATAGGTATAAGTACTGCCTTAACTATAGAATATTAGAAGCTATAGCTATAAATAAATCAATCTAGTAGGCAGAACTCATTCATTCATACTCCTATCCTATAAGGTCCTGCTCAACCTCATTAACTCTGTGAAGTGTCCCCAGAGTACTTCCTTCTTCTCAGCTAAAAATTAATCACTCTTGAATCCAAGTTTCTCTATATACTTTATTACCTCCTTTGATAGGGTATAAAATCATATTTAACTATTTATATACAAATCTCTTCTACAAGATTAAGAAATCCTTTCGGACTAGGATCATATTCATTTATCAATCTAGCCCTTATATCTATTATATAATAGTAACCAAAAATCTTAATTAATTTGATGTTTTTAAAACCCAAAAGTCCAATTTAGACCCAGCCTAAGTATGTATTGAAATCTATCACTAGTCTTGGTATCTATCAGCTATAGCTTTAAAACAAGAATTAGCAAACTGTGATCTATGGTCTAAGTTCTGGCTTTTATATACAACCCACAGGTTAAGAATGGTTTTTCCATTACTGAAGGATTTTTAAATATTCAAAGATAAATTATATGAAATACAAATTTCAGTGTCTATAATAAAGTTCTATTGAAACTTTACTATATATTGTTACCCCAAAAGAGGCATATTGGCATTTGAGAAAATAGCAGGACCAGGAGGGTCAGCTTTACCTTCTGTTGCTCTCTCCTCTAAAGAAAGACATAAAACCTAGGAAGTATTTTCTGATACAACAGATAACAAGACTCTCATTCTACAGGTGCCACACTATACCTGGAGAACAAGGACTTCTTTATTTCTGAAGACACAGGGACGCCAAGGAGAATCTGACCAAATAGGCTTGCAAAGCTTCTCTGTTTGCCACCATGAGATTATGCCCTCTTTGTCCAAACTACTTGCTCTACAAGTATCTCCTGCTTCTTCACAGCTAGCATAAAAATACATGAACTTAACTCTTTCTTAGCATCTTAATTTCCTTATAGAGTCTTCTATGTCATGTAAAATTGCATTAAGTCAATTTGTATACCTTATCTTATTATTTGTATTTTGTTTTAGAAGCCTGAGCTGTGAACCCAGGGTAAATGAGGAAAAGAAATTTTCCTCCTACAAAACACAACCACACCAGGTGCAATGGTGCACGCCTGTGATACCACCAGCTCCGGAGGCCAAAACAGGAGGATCACGAGTTCAAAGCCAGCCTCAGCAATGGTGAGGTGCTAAGTAACTCAGAGAGACCCTTTCTCTAAATAAAATACAAAATAGGGCTGAGGATGTGACTCAGTGGTTGAGTGCCCCTGAGTTCAATCACGAGAGGGAAAAAAAAAAACCACAACCACACAATACAGTTGTGATAGAGTTGAGCAATTGTGACAGAGACCACACAACAGCAAAGCTCAAAATATCATATAGAAAAGTTGCCAATTTTCACTCGAAAACAGTCTATTCTCATGCATCATAGGAAAGAATTGCTGTCCCCCAAGCTTCTCTACCTGCCCCAACCCCCACTTCTTATTGCTCACATAGACACTCACAAGAAAGTTAATTTGGTAGCTCAGTCTTGTTTTCTAAGATAATGTTGTGTTTCAGGAGCAAAACCAGCATCTCTTCTAATTCACTACACTGTAAAAAAAAAAAAAAAAAATGTTTCAATAGCACTCAACTGACTTTAAAACTGAGGGCATTGTCCTTATTATCATTGAACTAATTTAATGTGACTTATGAAAACGGGCTGTGTTATAAAATGGATTGAAGGGGAACCTGATGCATATTGTGGACAGTGAGCTGTTACTCCATTTGATGATACATCTTGAAATGAAGACCATGTTCTTTTTAGCACTGAATAAAAAAGGAGGGGAGAGAGAGGGAGGACGGGAAGAAGGGAAATAGGGAGGGAGAGAATTATCCTTGGCTTCGTGAAACACTGGAATGAGTAAGTTGCCATTTCATTTACTTGATGATAAAATTCAGGGAGAGCCAAAATGTAATACTGAGAGAGGAAACCAGCATGTCACTTAGTGTACCAGATAGTCTGCCTGAGATACGTCTGTGTCTTTTGTGTTCTTATTCTTTGACTTCCTCACATCCATCGTCAGTGCCCAACACAAATCCAGAGTGCAAGTGCTTATCCGCAAGCACACCTTCCTATTTCTCATTTTCCAAGTAAATCAACAAATTCAAACAGCTGACAGAGCCAGTGAATTGCTACACAACACCATTGCCCTCAATTAACATCTCCTCTGGCAATCCAGGCTGAATGAAGTTCCCTTTGTCTCTAGGCGACATCTTAAGGAAACAAGGTAAAAATTGATGAAAAGGAGAGGGATCTTTTAGATTGAGCTTGTTAGGATCGCATCTAAGTGGCCATCTTTTTTCTCCTTTTCAACTCTAAAAACAGCAGCAAAGAGGCCTTAACATATTTCCCATTTGTTTTGAAGTGATCACTCTGCAGGTTGATTGGAAATGCTGTTCTATGAGTTAGCAGACCTTGAACACTGTATTCTGAATAAGAAGTGAAGCATCACCTCTCTGAACAGAATTTTTATCCCCTTGGGATAAAAATAATTAAAACTCTCTCTGAGGCCCTGAAACAAATACTGAAGGTCTAAAAGACAAATTTACTGTAAACATGCACACACATGCTACATGCGTAGATATATACATGTCTAATTCGTGAATGCTGGACATTTGCAAACTAGCTCCACAAATTCAGAAAATCATTTCCATTTAGTGATAAATGTAAAAATCAGAAAGGTGCAAGTGAGTTTCTCCCTAACTTGCTCACTCTATCTTTAGAGAAATGGCATTTAGATACTCTTTTCCTCAGACTTGCAGCCAGAGAAAAGTATTTTACAATTTCAAAGCTGAAAAGAAGAGCTACAGTATAGAGATATAGCAGCTGATAAAAGTAATGCTGACCGGGAAGCTTTTAAATTATTTCCTAGATCTTTTATCAACCTATATTCTATCATAGAATATGGTGGATTTTTAAATTGGATTTCCCTCTAGCTGTAAAAGTAAGCTTGTTGTTTGGCTACTTTCCCCTTTGAGGGAGCCCCAGGGTTATTAAAATAGTAGCTTAGCAAAGATGGAAAACAACCAAGGGTCCATTTCCAAGGGAGAGTTGGTGTCTGCAAATCTATAGAGAGACTGGAAGAATGTGTGTCCATTGACCAAGCTGACATGTACTGAGCCCCATTAAGTGCAGTGGATACATCAGCAAACAAAATAGACAAAAATTTCTACAATTAAGAAGCTTACCTTCTTGTTAAAGGAAACAGATAACAGGCAGTCAATATATCTAATAAGTTAATAGCATAGTACCTTGAAGACGACATGTGCTATAGGAAAACATAATGCACACAAAGGAGGATTGAAGGGTGGAGGGGGTTGATAAAGTTTTTTAAAAAGTTTCAGTGAAGGCGGGCTTCATGGAGAAGGTGACATTCGAATATCCAAAGAGTGACTATAGAAGAAGAATGATTAAAGCAGAGGGAAAGAGCTAGTACAATGGACTTCGGGTTGGACTACGCCTGGCATGTTTGAAGAATATGAAGGACACCTAGGGGGTGTGATTAGATAGGGAGAGGATAAAAGTAGTCAATGAACAAGTTAAGGAAGATCTCAATAAGACTTTAAGTAGTAATCTGAATCATAAACGGGGACCCATTGGCAGATTAATGCAGAGTCATAAAGACATTGTTCGGTTGGAGTTGTGTGGCATATCACTTTGAGATGGCATGAATGTTTTAGAACCTGAAATCCATTCTCTTACATGATCCATGCTTGTCTCCCATGAGACATGGTAGTATAGAGATAGATCAGTTAAAACTGCTCGTTCAGATCCCAGAACTAACTAGGTCCAGGTTTTCAGGATGAGAGGTGAGTCCCCGAATCCCTCTACACCTCCAGGAGGCTGTAAACAACAGTGTCGCTTGCCACGTGTAGCTCTCAGAATGGTTTGAAAAACTGGGGAGATAATGGAAGAAAGATAAAGTGTCAGATCAATATGGGTTGTCTTAAAGCTAAAGAGTTGATGGCGATGTTATATATGTGTTTGTTGTCCGACGATTATAATCCTGTCAGGAGCCGCAGTGTCTACATTGAGGCTGGAAAGTCAAATTTGTGGAAGATTGTTATAGTTGTGAGAATGATAGGATAGAAAGTATTTGTAAGAGTTGTACAGTGATAATGTAGTGGAGGTGCTGACAGGAGCACCCGTGCTAGATGTCAGATGAATCTAACAGATGGAAAACTCGGGAGTGGTATGTAAAATGTGGGAGGAGAGACTCAATCTCAAGTCGCGCATGTCACCTATGTTAGGTGACAATACCAGCTACTAGAAAAGCTTAGAGAATAAAAATTGCCATTTTAAAAAACGTTCGAACATCAGAACTTACTCCTGTTGCCTAACTGAAACGTTGTTCCCATTTTATGGCATTGTAGAGTGAATATAGTTAAGAATAATGTATTTTATACCTTAAAATGGTCAAAAAAGAGAGTTTTGAATATACTCACCATAAAGAAATGAAAGAGTAACATTATAAATACACTAATTACTCTGACTTGTTCATTACCCAATGTATACATGAACGGAAACAACACATTTTGCCTCATAAATATATTTAAAGAGTCTAGTTTGTCTTCTTGTGTCCCTGCTAAGGCGGAAAAACAGATTTTTATTAGCTGAAAATTTTAATGGAATCATATTTTAAATGTCAAAAATGAGACTGTAATATTTTCTAAGATTATAGCTATATAGCAAAAAATATGCATCAATTAAAATGAAAGGATAATGTAGACGATTTACAAACAGACTCTCTTGTATAAGATGAGGGAAGTTAAAGCTTATCTAATCAAAATCCTGAACATTACATTATACAGAATACCAATGATGAAAGCAACTGTGCTCCCTTATAGCCCTTCTCTAGAAAACATATGTTTAAAAAATAAAATAAATTAACTGTTGGCAGAAACATTAGTGCCCACCATAGTGAAATGAAATGAATAGGTTAACCAAATATCTTCTGTTAAGAAGAGAACTAGTGGGACAGAGTCAAAATGGAAACATTCTGATTCTAGAAGATCAAAACTGAGGACCGTGTTTTCCAAAGTGGTTGCTTAATAGTTTTATGACAACAGATCAAATATATTTGGGAAATACTTGACAAGAGCATATCATCCTTCAAAGAAAAGCAAATTATATAATGGGGCAAAGTGAGAGAATATTTTGGAAGAGAAATATAGGATAGGCAAGAAATATAATGAGAGAACTAATTCAAAGTGACACAATAAGATGGGCATGGTAGCAAACACTTGTAACCCCAAGTGGCTCAGGAGGCTGAGGCAGGAGGATAGCAAGTTCAAAACCAGCCTCCACAACTTAGCAAGGCCCTAAGCAACACAGTGAGACCCTGTCTCAAAATAAAAGACAAGAAAGGGCTGGGGAAGTATTCCTGGGTTCAATCCCTGGTACCAAAAATTAAAATAAAATAAAGTTACACAATTACAAATGGCTATCATAGACTATGAAAAAAACTATTTTGTGCTCACAGTATTTTAGAGGTGGAAGGACCCTAAAGAGCATCTGATCTGCTCCTTTGCAACAGTGTGAGCTGAGACCTCAAAGGTTAAGTGATTTACCTAAGACCATAGAAGCAAAATTCAGTCTTAAATTTAAGCCTTCAATCAAAATAGTGTTCTTTACTTCCAAACTTCTAAGCATCATGAAGAGAACAAAAAAAAAACTTTCAATAAATTTAAGATATCCTCCTCTCTGTTTTTTAGTGGATCATTTCTAAAGTGTTTTACCATGAGAATGGAATTTACCTGTTTCAGCAGAGAATCTTCAATCCCTAGTTAAAAAAAAAAATGAAAAAAATAAACTCCTGTACTTACCAAGTGTTCCATAAATACAATAATACAATGCTGAATATTTGATTTACATTTTAATTTTTTACTTTCTCCTAACACTTTATCATCAGTAGTTTTTTGTAAGTATTTACAGATCTGAGACAACTATAGAGATGATGTCAGAAAGATATTACAATGTAGGTCATGAAACACGGATGTGTGATAAATGTAGAATGAGATAGGAAACCCAACATCAATGATCTCAACAACTCCAAAAGAAAATGCTGTACATGTGCACATGCATACAGATACACAGTTTCATGTCTGGATTTGAATACAGTCCTGGAACCCAGATTGCTTGTTTCCAGGACAAGGGCTATAAATGTAGAACTTTTCCATTGCACTTGGAGCCCAGTCCAACAACATGGCATAAAAAGAAGCCAGTGTCTCGATAAAGCCAAGACAGGTAAATTGCTTCCAGTAAGAGTTTGAGCAACATACAGACAAAAGTTATTCAGCCCATTTTTTGCAACATCTGTATAATATTATAAAAATAAAATGATTCACCAACAGAATTAATAAAGCATTGGTAAAGATTTCATTTTGTCATTTTCATGATTTACTTTTAGTGTATGCATGACAGAGCAAATGATCTGTCTGGATTATTTAGTCCACACAGGTTAAATTATATCTAGGCTTTGGGAAAAGCAGGTCTATTGACCTTAGTCTCATGCCTGTGGCAGGATTCCTTCCTTACCTCCTGGACAAAGCCAATGCTAGATTTATCCTGTGGGATTCTGAAAAGAATGTCAGATAACATGTTTTTGATACCTTAAGAGCTTGTATGAGATGCTGACAGGGTAAAATTTCAGTTCTTCGGTGTTTTTGGAAATCCTGCCTCTTATTTTGCCTTTAGAATAATGGTTGTGGTGCCTTATTTTATATAAGAAATTTTAATGGTCATGAACCTAGAATCCCTGATTTTGTGAAGTATTCCTTTTATCTCCTCAGCAATAGGGCCTTACCATCCATGACTGTCTGTAAAATCACAGGCATCTGAATTGTTCAAATCTTGGGGCTCCCAGGATCAGAATATCTCAAGTGGTATAAAACATCTATCTAACCCTGCATTCATCTTGCATACAGCAGGCGGAGTGAATGAAAACGCAGAAAGTACCTATTAAGTTTTGGTCTAGAATCATTCTACAATAAAGTGAGTTCACTGGAGTTGATTTCCACAGTCAGCTACATTAATCACCAGGCTCTCAGCTGTTACGTTCTGCATGCTTGCTGCCTAATATGTAAAAGAGGATAGGTAAATCTCACCAGTTCCTTGACAAGCAGCCATAGTTTTTTATTCTTTACTACAGAATGAAAATCCCACTGGGAAATGGATTTTTTTTTTCATCACTCAATGTCAAGTAAGTCAAAAAGTATTAGCTCATAATGCACATTTCACAGCTTAAACACTAAAAATGTGGAAATGTAAAGGAATATGGAATACTGTATGCAGGAGATGAGGTGAAGATCTTAGGGTATAGAAGACAAGTAGCCTCAACAACAATGAATTGCCCTTCCTTTCTTCCCTCATTTCCTTCCCTCTTTAATTGTTACCTTTTCATTCATTTTTCCCTCTCTTTTACTCTCCTTACTCTTCTTTCCTTCTTCACCTTATTCATGCTTTTTATTTTTTCACAGTGATGAAAAAGACCATGATTTACTCTATAACCTGACTTTAGCAATGAAACAGAAATAAACCTGGATGAGTCACATTTAATGGGACGATCCTTCATGGTTGTGAAGAGTATTATAATAGGGGACTGCTTTCATTTTTTATCCAACAAATGTCTAGCATTACTTAGCATATGTCACACAGCACATAAGACACTAGGGATTCAAAGGTGAACATGACAGTTAGGAACTTCAGAGTATATGAAGGATTCAGAAATAAAGGAGGAAGCAACACATTTTTTAAAACTCAGATACAGTTGTGAAGAGAGGCCTGAAATGTTTCCTATTGTAGAGAACAACAGGATAAGGAGGATGATCTACTTTTTATACTATAGTTACACATGTAGAAAAAAAAACAATCACATAGTCAGTTTTATAGTATTTGGAGTAAGAATAATTTGTCTGAGACAATCAAATGTTTTAGTTGATGGAACAATTTTTTGACTATCAGCTATTGTATCAATATTATTTGCTAAAAGAAACATAAAATCATAGTCTGACAAATGTGTTTTGAATGTGATTTATATGTAAAGTACTGCTTATTCACTATAGGTGATAGAGAGCTGAGGGAGGTCTAGACTTTGTCCTTTGTGAATTTATAGTTAGTAGAGGATATTTATAAACCAATAACCACATTGCAAAAAAATGGGCTGTGAAAAATAACATCTGAACATTTTAAAAAATCTACAGAAGGTCACAGGAATGATACTTTTACAACATGAGATGAATTATGGCACTCCTCTGATCCAACCTTCTAATGGCTTCCTGCCTCCCTCAATATAAATGTCAAAGGCCTAGCAATGACCTTCTGGGCCCCACACAATCTGGCTATATTTTGACCCCATATCCCACTGTTATTCTTCCAAGCTCACTTTGTTCATTCACACAAAAGTGATTGCTGTTTGACAAAGCACCTGTTACAGTTTGGATGTGAGGTATCCACCAAAATATTCAGAGGTGAAGCAATGAATTATGAGAGCTATAATCTAATCAGTCCATTCTTGTTTGAGTGGACTGACTGGGTGGGGCATGGCTGGAGGAGGTGGGTCACCAGGAACTGCCCTGGAAGAGTGCATCTTTCCCATGGCCCCTAATCCTCACTCTGCTTTTTGACTTGTGATAGTAAATCTGGATTTTCAATTTGATTGAATTAAGAGACTTCTGGAAGTGTTGATGAGAGTATTTACAGAGGTGATTGGCATATGGGATAGCAAATTGAGGGGGAGAGTCATCTTAAATGCGGTTAGTGCAGTCCAATGGGCTGTGGGCCTGGACAGAAAAGGGGGTAGAGGAGGAGGAAGCTGATACAGGTGAAAGCCTCATTTCTCTTGGGCAGGTGCTTGTATTGCTGCTGTGATCACCTGAAGACGTGGGACTCCAGCTCCTTCACTTTTCTGGAAGAGGACTCTGGCTAACAGTTGTCTAGGTAGTTCCAAGGACTTCAGTCCCAGACTGTGGCTGCATCATTGGTTCTTCTTCTTCTGAGACTCCACCTTCTTGGGTTGAGCAGCTACTGGTTCCTCTAGCCCCCAGCCTGCACATGGCCATTGTGCAACTGTTCAGCTTCTGATCCTGTAAGCCAATCATTCATTCTTTTTCTGTTTTAATCAGCTTTTTCATTGCTGTGACTAAAAGACCTGACAAAAACAATTTTAGAGGAGGAAACATTTATTTGGGGGCTTAGAGTTTCAGAGGTCTCAGTCCATAGACAGTCAGCTCCATTCCTCAGGGCTCCAGGTGAGGCAGAAAAATATGACAAAGAGGGTGGCAGAGGCAGGCAAAGAGACACTCCACTTGCAAGAAACAAAATATATACCCTAAAGGAATACCACCAATGACCCACCTATTCCAGCCACATCCTACCCACCTTCAGTTACCACTCAGCTAATTCCGTCAGAGGATTAATTCATTGATTGGTTTAAGGCTCTCATAATCCAATCATTTCACCTCTAAGCCTTGTTGCATAGTCTAACACATAAGCTTTTGTGGGACACCTAATATTTGAAACATAACATACTCTCTCTCTTTCCTTCTCTCTCTTTCATATGTGTGTATGTATATAGTTATATACATATATCTGTGTGTATATATATATATACGTATATATACACATATGTATTTTTTTTCAATCTTCTCTTGGTTCTGCTCCTATAGATAACCCTGACTAATACAGCACCAAACTTCATCCAGGATGAAGGCTTTGGAACTGGCTCTTTCCTCTAAAAATTCCACATGGCTAATTCTTATTTCCTTCCAGACTGTACTTTACTCAAATCTTACCTTCTAAAGTAGGCTTATTATAATCCTCTTACCCTATGTTGTCTTCTTTATTACATTATGTTTATCTTCTCCTGTAATATGAAGATTAATCAGGTGTTATGTGTGTTATTTATTGTCAATCTATGCCAACTAGAATACAAACACCATATGAATAAGAGTTTGTATATTTCACTCCCTGATGTATCCCAAGCAGCATAACAATTTCTGAAGCAATAATAGGTTCTCAATAGATATCTGTGGAAAAAATTAATGAATGATCAGCTTTGATAGGAGGGTAGAAGCAGCGAAATTATCAGAAATGGCTAAATGTATGAGATAATAACTTAAAGAGGAATGCTGTCATGACTCATCTCCCTCACTTCAGATTATTGCTTTCAGCATATGCAAGATATTTCTCAGATAAATTCATAAAATTTCTTTATGTAACTGGTACATTGGATAAGAATGACTCATGGGATGTAATCATAGAACAAATTTATTTTAGAGTCCCATTGTCCCTTTAATATATTTAGTTGTATCCATTCTACTGGATGAAAACTCAGGCAATATCATGATTCTCTTGGTCATTCTTAGAATATGGTCAGGTTAAATGAAATGTTTCCATCTCAGTTCTGTAAGGAAACTATCAAGTCCAACTGGATTTGACACCAGAACTTAATCCTTTCCTCATATCCATCAGATCCACTGGAAGGTGGTGAAACAGATAAGGTAGGAGGAGGGACTCAGGATAGGTAAAGGAAGGAGGGTAGATAGGCTTCGCTCTTCCTCTTTCCATTTTGGCAAACACTGACCTCTTCAGAGTTAGAACCCAGGAAGGGCAAAGGAGAGTGGAGAAAAGGACAGACTTTAATTGACTCACAGTGCCCTAAGCTGGCATTCTGTGGGTCTGGCAGCTGTCTGAAACAGACTCCCTCTCATTAGTGCTTTTATGGGCTCTTAGGAGATTGCTCAGTCACGGGTGATCTCAGCCTCTTGTTCTCTAAACCCAAGAAAAGCATCTCTATTATGAGTGATCAATTATTCCTTCTCAGCCCTCACAATCCTCATCCAAGAAAGTAAGGTCTGTTTGCTCCTGTAAGCAACCCTTTACACAGGACCTAACATAATATCCTGAGTATTCTTCTCATTCCTGACTATGCTTGACTGTGGAAAATACCTCAAGCGTTCTTCAGCTCAACAAAAGTAGCTTTTCCTTTGCTCTGGCTATTTGAATAGCCATCTAACCCTTTTTCTCTTTAAGAATTTTTAAAGTAGGAGTAAACTATCTGCCCATTCTGTATACCCTCCCCCAAATTATAGAGCCTGTTAAAATATTTGAATGGTGTTAAAATTGTCCTTTCATAATTGAAATGCAGAAAAAGCATTTTTCTGACGCACTGTCACAGGTGGGGCTGAGATTCACATAATAGCTTTCTTCTCAACCCCCTTGCACTCTCTACTTAATGACCTTTAATATACTCATGATAATCTTTGGTAAGTTCAAGAGCGGCAATCCTAGTACATAGCCAATTTCTGTGAAGTCCTGTTTGTAAGATCCTAGAAGATGGTCTTTCTCAATCCTAACTTCTTATATGGAAAGATATCTACTTTCTTTTTTTTTTTCTTTTGTATGCTTATAGTTAATTTTTATTTTATTCTAATTTGTTATACATGTTTGCAGAGTGCAATTTATTTCGTATTACATATAAAGAGCACAATTTTTCAAGTTGCTGGTTTTATATAAAGTATTTTTACAACAATTGTGTCTTCATACATGTACTTAGAGTAATGATGGCTAACTCATTCTACAATTATTTCTATCCCCTTTCCCCCACCTCTCCCTCCCCCCTCTTTGTTCTATTTAAAGTTATTTCATTCCTCTCATCCCCACTCCCTTGCCTTTATAAGTTGGTATCTTCAAAACAAAGAGATCATTCAACATTTGGGTTTTGGGGATTGACTAATTTCACTTAGCATTATCTATCCATTTACCTGCAAATGCCATGATTTTATTGTCTTTTAGTGCTGAGTAGTGTTCCATTGTATATGTGTGTGTGTGTGTGTGTGTGTGTGTGTGTGTGTGTGTGTGTGTGTGTGTATCAATGTTTCCCTATCCACTCATCTGCTGATGGGCATCAGGATTGGTTCCACAATCTAGCTATTGTGAATTGTGCTGCTATAAACATTGATGTGGCTGTGGAAAGTAGTATGGAGATTCCTAGGAAAACTTGGAATGGAACCACCATTTGACCCAGCTATCCCACTCCTTGGTCTATTCCCAAAGGACTTAAAAATAGCTTACTAGAGGGACACAGCCACATCAAGATCTACTTTCTTAAAATTTTGGCTCTTTCATTTTAACATCCAATTTCATGTGCAAAATTTTCTGATTCTCAGCTACCCATAAGACAGATTCTAAACTCCTGTGCTTGTACCCACAAATTTATAACACAGTTTCATTCTTACTTTTCAACCCAGTTTTCTGTTATGCACACTTAATACTTCCAAGTCTGATAGTCTTTCATTCATTAATTGAAGAAATACCAACTACATACTATATTCCATTCCATGTTTTAGATGTTGATGTATGTATACCAGAGAGGAATATGCCAGAGAATTTATCTTCCCATATACAATACAAATTATTTTACTTTTTTGTTACTTTCCCCATATTGTCCCCATGTTATAGAATATCAAAAATTATGAGGAATAAAGTATATAGGAAAATGCCATTTTATAGAATATTGGTATAAGAAAATGTTTACAATGCATCCCAAAGTCATTAAAGCATATGCTGTAGAATATTTTTTAAAAACTTCTAAAGAAATGCACTACTGAAGTTGAGCTTTAAGAACAATCTGACAATGTTATACAGGTTGCTCAGAAATAGGACAATTCCAAGAGAATAGTCATTAGAGTAATGACTGTGTAACATGAGAAAGAATAGCATAAATGTAAAAGAAATGTCACTTGAATCACTGTCGAGTGGGAACTCTCTTTATGAAAACATCAAAAAAATGAATAGTAAAAGATACTCTGATTGATGCTGGATGATTGGCAGAATGATGGTACAATTGTTGTGGGAGTTCATAAGGGGAAGAAGATAATTTTTAGTCTAGCTTGGACATGTTAATTTTATGGGAGAAGTGAGACACTCTATTAAGATTAACAGGAGGCAGATTGAAGCACTGGCAACTTGATAGGGTCCTCTATGAAGGCTCTGAGTAGAGAATTACAATAATTTGTGGAGGAAAAAACCAAAGCCATGTATAATTATAAGACTTTACAAAATGTATGCTATAGTTTGGATATGAGATATCCCCCAAAAGCTCATGTGTAAGACAATACAGGAATTCTCAGAGCTGAAATGATTAGATTATGAGAGCTATGACCTAATCAGTAGATTACTGCATTTGATGGATTATGAATTTGAATGGACTAATGGGTGGTAAGGATGGTGGGAGGAAGTAGATCACTGGGGCATGCCTTGAATATTATATATTTTGTCCCTGGATCCTCATGCTCTCTCTGTTTCCCCTCTGTTATGATCTAAGCAAACTTTTCTCCACCACGCTCTTCCACCCTGATGTTTAGCTTCAACTCGGGCCCAAAACAATATAGTCAGCAAACCATGGACTGAACCTCTGAACCAACACAATGACATAGCTTTTCCTTATCTAAATTATTCTTGTCAGGTATTTTGGTCACAGTGACAAAAAGCTGACCAACACAATGTACACTGTGTTTTTTTTTTTTAACTTATTAACCCAAAGAACAATAAAAAGCACATGAGAAAGGGTTTTAATACAAGAAAAGGTAAATAATGTCTGATTCAATAGATTCCCAATTCACCTCAAGGAATAAAATAAGAACAAATCAGTGAACCATTACCATTATGAAATAGAAACCATAACAAAGAGGAGGAAAAACTGTTGATCAACAACACACTTATTGAATTTAAAAACAAACACTTCAGTCTGAATCGATAATTAGCAGACTTGACATTGCAGAAAATTTAATTAGTGATTTACAGGACAGAACTGAGAAGAAACTGAAGGATCCAGAGGAAAAGGTCAGAGAATATACTGACAGAGAATATGAGAAAAATGGCAAGCAAAATGAAGATCCAGCTTATGTAAGATGAATTCCCCAAAAGAAACAAGAACAGATGGAATTTAAATAATAATCAAATGAAAAATTCTAGAAAAATATCATTTCTAAAAAATAATTTATATCTTGAAATTAAAACAAGTCATTTCCCAAGCAAATTAATAATACAAACCACACAACAAAAATAAACTTGGTGACAATGGCAAATGTTAAGCACAAAGAATGCTTCAAACACAGCAAAACAAGATACAAGATGGCCTGCACTCCTTTGCCAAATGCCAGAACACAAGGAACCACACCCACAGAGGGAGATGAGAAAAATCATGACCTGTGATTTCCACATTCAGCCATGTTGCTGCTCAAATGTGAAGGTAATAGCTGAACAAGTCTCATAAAACAGGCCATTGTTGGAGAAAAATTTTTTTAAAAGAATCAGAGGTAAATGATGAATTAAACAAGTAAGATCAAGGATGGTAAATAGTGCAGGGAAGGATAGTGATGACATAGATCCTAAAGCACTACTGTCTTCATTTGTTCAACATGAAGAATTAGAATGATAGAAAAACTGATAGAATTAACATTTTTAGAATTTGAATTAAGATACTAATTTCAGAATATTTGCCTAATATAAAAATGAACCAGTCACTAAAAAGTAAGCAAAATTACATAAAAGGAAGCAAACATTAATAGATGGAAACATCAAAATATAAAAGGCAGAATTAGTAAAAATTAAAACATAAAAACATCTTATATAGCACTGAGAGTATTTCATCATGTGTAAAAGCCTTCCATGTGTGCAACTTGTTTAATCCTCAAAATACCATACAGAGCACATTCATTATTATTTCATTTTTACAGAAGGAAAAGTAAAGTTTGAGGAGGTGAGGTAAATTTCCCAGAGACACACAACTAACAAATGGTGAGGCCAGGATTAGAAACCATCTGAGTCAGAATCTTTACTCTTAGTCCATAATCTGTGCTGCCTGAAATGTACACACATTCTCACATGCAAATAAAACACACACACACACACACACACACACACACACACACACATATAAATAGGCACTGTCATTCAGATATTTTTCTGTATGTACATATATTCATAGAAACAAATGTTCATCAAGACACATTCACATATATGGATATATTTGCATGTACACATGCATACATACATAAAATTTTGAAAACATTTAAATCCCTCTATAGTAAGACAGAATCTCTAAAATAATTTTTAAAAGATCAAAATTTAACTCTAAACTTCTTTTCATCAAACCTAAAACCTCCATATAACTTGATTTTTTTCTTCCCTCCAGTTACAATGGGAGAGGTGTTAAAACTTTTGCCTAAGAGTAATGTGATACGTGCTCTGAGATGCCCTTTCTTCTTTTTCAGTGACTGACTTTATAGATTATACCTTCCTTCCTTCCACCTACTGGATCCTTCACTTTAGCAATTCCATATTCTCAAACATTTCTCATTTGAAGAACAATCATCCCCCGATTACATTCCAGTTCCCTTTTCAGCCACCTCATTACCATCCCCTGTCCTCACCATCCAGCTCTGCCCACAACGTTTTCCTTATCATCTGTCATCCACTATTTATGCCATCCCACAGTCTCCATTCCAAATTTCTCTGGTTAATGTTGCTCAGTTGTTTGACTCTTAAATACTCATACACTGCCTTTGATTGGCCTTGTTAGTTAGTACTTGTTAGTATTTTAAAAAATTAATGTCATTTGAAATTTTAAAAATACATTAAGGCTGAGAAGAAATCAAAGCAAAGGGATAATATGCTGTTTGTTTTAAACCATGAATTTTGTCCTCATTTTCTGAGCACCTGTTATGTGTGGGAACTCCAAACCATCTCACCATCTCCATTCTTCTCTGGGCTTTGAGAATTGCTAGCTTTAATCCTTAAATGTTGTCACTTCCTGGGATTCTGTCCCAGGGTCTATACTCTACACACTCTCCTTAGGTGAGCTTATCTGCCTATTTCCATGGCTTTAGTTATTATCTATCATACATGCTTATGATTGTCAAATCTTTATCTCTTGCTTAGATCTCTTTCCTGAGCACCAGACTCATTTATTTAACTGTTGTCAGAATCGCCATTTGGATGAAATTCTTCCTTCTGAATTGAATATCTCTCACATGTTTCAGTTCTCAACATTCCCAGAACTGCCACCTAGTTTAGGTGATACTTATTTCCCTCCTAGATTACCATAATACCTCTGTAAGCTTTTTCTGCCTTCTATCTGCATCTCTTCAAGTCATTCTTCATATATTAACTGGAATGATTTTTTCCTACAGTGCCATTTTCATCATTTTAATCCTTTGGTTAATACCTTTATGATTCTCTTTGCCCTTAGAATTAAAGCTCAATTTTCTTAACAGTTGAAAAGCTCCATCTGGAACCACCCCGTGTTTATTGTTCTATTCCTTATCTGCTACACCAAATTATTCCTCTGGTTCCAATTCTAGAAACCTTTTCCTAGTCACCAAATTTAATACTTATTCTCTGTCACATTTCCATTCTGAAATTCCCTTACCCTCTAGTTCCACTTTTGTTTCTCCTGCTCTCCCATTTAATTTTACCCTCTGCCTATGTCTTTCACCTCCTTCTAAAGACAGGAATGACCTGATTAATCAGATAACTGTTTACTGTTTTTCCTTCTTCAAAAATTTTCCATGGGGCATGGTTGCTCATGCCTATAATCCCAGTGACTCAGGAAGCGAGTCAGGAGGATCATGAGTTCAAAGCCAGCCTCAGCAATTTTGCAAGACCCTAAGCAACTCAGTGAGACCCTATCTCTCAAAATAAAACATAGGAAAAGAGTCAGGGATGCAGTACAGTGGTTAAGCACTCCTGGGTTCAATTCCTGGTATAATTTTTTTTTAATTCATACAATCTGACTCTTCATTGTTTACTTATTTATTTTTGAAGTACCTCTCATGCTAATGCTAGTCGACCATCTGCAATCATGATTTGTCAGCATCCGCCTTCTCTTAGACTTTGTCTTAGCAATTATTTCTCTCTTCACACAGAGGCTATCCTGTGTTGATCCTTTCCCTTTGCCTATGACAAAAAATGACTGCCTCCTCATCCCAAATAAAATCTTCCCTCAACCTCAACTAGGTTCAAACTGTTTTCCCTAGCCCCTGTCTTCTTTCTTTAGTTCCAAACACTTTGTAAGAACAGCGTTACAGTTTGGATGTGAAGTGTCCCCCAAAAGCTTATATGTGAGCTTCTCTTCAAAGAAGTAAATTAATCCCCTGACAGGGATTGACTGAATGGTAACTGAAGTGGTAGGGTGTGGCTGGAGGAGGTGGGACATTGGGGGTGTGGTTTGGGGGTATATTTTTTGTATCTGGCAAGTAGAGTCTCTCTGCTTCCTGTTCACCATGTGAGCTGCTTCACTGTGCCACACTCTTCTGCCTTGATGTTCTGCCTCACCTGTGGAATGGGGCCAGACTTCTGTCAACTAAGACCTCTGAAACTTTGAACCCCCAAATAAACTTTTCCTCCCCTAAAATTGTTCTGGTCAGATCTTTTAGTCACAGCAGCAAAAAAGCTGACTGAAACAAAGAGGTCCAATTTGCTGCTGCTTTTCCTCTCACTATTCCACAGTGCTGTATAATCAGGCACCTTTCTTAATATTGTTTCTCAAAAATCATAAGTGGTATTGGAATCACTAAATATTATGTTCTGTAGAGGCTTCATCTATGCCAATCATTCCATGCTCTTTTTTTGTTTTGATATTTTGTCCAATTTTGAAAAATGTAAGCATTATTTCTCCATTGATAGAAATAGTATTTATTAACAATAAAATTTTGTAATATATTAAAAAACATTAAAGTGAAACAAAATATAAAAATAACCATTGATAAGATTATAATGAAGCCAGGCGCGGTGGCGCACTCCTGTAATCCCAGCACTTTTGGGAGGCTGAGGCAGGAGGATCACGAGTTCAAAGCCAGCCTCAGCAACAGCAAGGCACTTAGCAACTCAGTGAGACCCTGTCTCTGAATAAAATACAAAAAAGGGCTGGGGATGTGGCCCAGTGGTCAAGTGCCCCTGAGTTCAATCCCTGGTACCAAAAAAAAAAAAAAAAAAAAAAAAAAAAAGATAAGATTATAATGAATTAAGTTTTCTCTCTAATCTCTCATGATTTCTTTGAAAATAATTCTATGGTTATAAAAACTATTATGTTTTTAATGTAAAAGAATTTAGATTTAATCCTACCAAGTAATCACTTTTTATTTATATTTTTTAAGTATTGTCTTCCTCTTTTTCTTTTCCCATATTCACAATCCTCTGGAATTAATGTCACTGCTTATTCTTTTATTACTATTATTATTCTAATTTGTTATACATGCTTGCAGAGTGCCATTTTGTATTACATATAAAAAGCACAATTTTTCAAGTCACTGGTTTTACATAAAGTATTTTACACCATTTGTGTTTTCATACATGTACTTAGGGTATTGATGTCTAATTCATTCTGCCATTATTCCCATCCCCTTGACCCCTCCCCTCCCCTCCTTCCCCTTTGTTCTATTTAAAGTTCCTTCATTCCTCCCATCCCCCTTCCCTTGCCATTATAAGTCAGTATCATTATGTGTCTGCTTATTCTTTAAAGAAATCCAACTACTATATTTACCATAGCTCTGGACTTTTCTAAATCCATCTATAGTCTTCCTATGATGGGCTCATTCATCTTATTTGAGTGTTCAATAGCATGTGGTACTGCTACACACCCCCTCCCTCATGTTTCAACCAGATGCTTATTTTTGTATGTGTGCTTGTTTTGTTTGTTTGTTTGCTTGTTTTTGCTTTTGCTTTTGCATTTGTGATGCTAGAGATCGAACCCAGGGTCTTTGCTTTCTAGGCAAGCACTGTACCACTGATCATATCCCCAGCCCTAAGATGCTTACTTTTTAAAACAGATTTTAAACGGATGTTTTCTTCCTTTTCTGTCTCTCAAAATCTATCCCAGTTTGTCAGATAGAGAAAATAAATAGGGAAATTTGTCTATAATTACAGTACTTAGAAAAGAGTCAAAGATACATATACAATGACTCATACATAGAAGATCATAACAGAAAAGGTATTCCCATATTTGACCTTTTGGAATGTAGAGATTACTAAATCATGTAGGTGGCTCAGAGTTATTTAAAAGTAAGAAAAGAAATGACTGTCTTTAGATGGAAGAATATGTGCCCATATATATTAGAACTGTCATTACGATAGATTGGGTACAGGCAGAACTGCTTTTACAAGTAGACTGCAAAATACACTCATTTGAAAAGATTTATTGCTCCCTAATTTCATAGTTCAAATGTAGGCAGGTATTGGAGCAATTTGGTTCCACAACGTTACCCAGAAACTTTCCACCATTTTCTGGCACATTTTCCACATATAGTCCTAACTATATTCCATCACCAAGTCCTCAAGAAGCAGCAAAGAGGAAGCTTAAGGCAAGCACTGGAGCTGGAAGTGCTACAGTCCTTATAATCATGCTCATATCCATTGTCAGAACTGCGTTCCACTGTACAAGCAAGGGAGAGGAAAGAAAGGAAAGACCACAAGGAAGGTTAGAGTAGTCTTTGGCTGGTTGATGTTCTCTGATACATATACTGAGATGCTTTTTTTTTAAAAAAAATTTCTTCTAAGTTGTAATATATGACAGCAAAATGCATTACAATTCATATTACACTTATAGAATAAAAAAGACATATAGACTGCAGATCCAGAGTCAGAATAGTTGGGCAACAATTGACAGTCTTAAATATAAGTTTAAAATACAGGAGAGATAGAGAGAAAAAAGAAAACCGTGAAGCAGATTTGAAATCAGTGAAGAAAGCACAATTGGAACCTTTTTTTTTTTGGCACGTACATAGGTGACTTCAAAATAGCTTTTGGAAGAATACAGAACTCTTGAATATTATGGTCAATGCTACTAAAATTTTTTCTAGATGGTAATGCTTTCATGTGTTCACGGATTTTTTGAAAGGTCTACAAATTGGTTAACATTTTACTACAACATGGAGGAAGCATGACAGCTGCAATATGCTCATGAGATTGTAGTTTTGAGTCTTATTTCTGTTGGAGGGGCTTTAGTTCTATGCTTTTAAGTAATGTAGTACTTTGGTATGACCCATCAAATTTTGCATCAGACCACTTGAAAAGTCTTATTTCTGCTATTCAGTGACCTCTTGGCTATATACTAATAGATTTCCAATCCACTGAGAGGCAAACCTTCACAGACACTTTTCAAACTTTCAAAGCTATGATTAAATGTGCCTTTACATCAAAAATCAATCTTTTTTAAAGCATCCAAGGGATTTGCTCTGCAGAGCAGACTTATATGCCAGACAAGCTCTCTTAGACTTTTAAAATATCTTTCTTTCCCCTTGCAAGAAGTCATTATTCCAGGGAATATTTATACAGGCAGATTTTCAATGGCTCCCAAATCACATTTAAGATCATGTTGGCTTATGCTCCCATTTATTACAGGATATTCTTGATGAATACAAAAAGGGGACACTCTAAATGTAATAATCATCAATTAGTAAATGTGCCTTTTTGATACTTTGATTAGTTAGCTAAACAGAAGATAGTCCTTACTTTTTAGAAACATCAAAGTGTTTTCACTTTGTTTTCAAAGTAGTTGTAGTGACTCCCTAAAGTAGATAGTATTTTTTTTTTAAATTGTCATAGTAAAAAAAATATTACAGGTAAATTTACCTAGCATCTAAATGAGTTCCTCAAATACAAGCAAATATTTTTGCAGGGGTGGGTTCTGCCCAAGGGCATCTAACCACTGAGCTATGTCCCCAGCCTTTTCTATCTACCTATCTATCTGTTTATTTATTCATTTATTTTGAGACAGCATCTGACTAAGTTGCTTAGGGCCACCTTAAGGTGCTGAAGCTGGCTTTGAACTTGTAATCCTCATGATTAACCTCCCCAACCACTGGGATTTCAGGTGTCCCTTCAGCACAAGATAACTTTTGTCAACATAGATAATGTATTGTATTTAGTTTCTTTGTAACTATAATGGTTTCCTGTGCATATTAACTTTGATTTTCCTAATAGACTCATAAACTGGGAATTCAGATACCATCTAATATTTTGTTTAATTTCCCCATTATATTTAGGAGAGTACTAGACATTGGTAGGTAATCATAAATATTAATGATAAACCTTTAACAATGGAATATCAATTTTAAAAAATTTATTTATTTTTTGGTACCAAAGATGGAATCCAGGGGCACTTAACCACTAAGCCACATCCCCAGGACCCCCCACCCCCAATCTGCTCCCATTTTTTTTTTGAGGCAAGGTTTTGCTAAGTTGCTTAGGGCCTCATTAACTTGCTGAGGCTGGCTTCGAACTTACGATCCTCCTGACTCAGCCTCCAGAGCCACTGGGATTGCAAGTATGCACCACCACACCTGAATAAGAAATGTTTTTATGTGCAAATAATAGTATCATTGAATACAATGCATGAAACAGTAGATTGAGATTTTTTTTTAAAAAAGTCCTAGTCACTGATCTGATATTATCAAATCTCTCACAGTTTTGTTGTGGTGAAGCTATCATATTGAAGCAGTCATTACCAATTGTCCTAAAGGTTGTACTGACCTCTTATAGGCTTTTTGATGTCAATCTATTATATTAGCTTCAGCTGCATCATTCTGCCATTTCCAAAACTTTCATTTGTGCCACCACTTCTTTATACTATCAGGTCTCCATGTCATTTCCCACCATGTCTTTATGATGTTCTAATGTTTAATTATTTTGTTAATTTGCTAACAAACCACATAAGTGGACTTAAATTAATGAAGGACGTCTACAGACGATCACAGATTACTTGGCAGAGGCTGGCACAACATGAGCCAAAGGAAGGCTTAGATCATTTATCAGCTTGCAAGAATTAGGTGCTGAAAACCACTGACAGATGTCCAACAGGAACACAGAGTAGAAATCCAGGAGGAAGTGATAGTGGCTTGCATTTACAATAGAATGATCCAGAGTCACTAAAACTGGACCAAAATCTAGTACCACATCTGTCTCAAATCTACTATATTCCTTAGACTGATGAGCATTCTTACCACGTATCTTGTAGAAAACAGCAACAGGATTTCTTTTGCTTTCTTATAGTTCATACTTAATTGGTCAAACATATTATTAATTCTATTTTCTTGATCTCTTTCAAATTTTTCTAACTCTTTCTTCCCTTGGAACCACCACTACATGCTCCACCTACTGGGAGCCTTTGAATAGTGTCCTAAACAGCCTCTTAACTCATGTGCTAGCCTCTACATTTCTACATAATCCCACTTACCCCATCATCTCCCTATTGGCTTCCTAAATTCATGACCACATTCTTCTAGGTTTAAATGTTCTTCGCAGATTCATTCCCCATAACTTTCAAGATAAAATCCAAATTTCCTAGTAGGATATTCATATTCCTTTATGATCAAGCTAATCATGGGTTTTCTTATATTGTCTGTTCCAGTGACCTTCCATGTTGAGTACTTTGTGTACCAGGTCATGCTGCTGTCCTCTGCTACCTTAACTATCCACCTATTCCCTCCCTTTGTGTGAATAACTTTTAACTAAAAACTCTAATTCCATTTTTGTTTCATCTCCTCTGGGATTCATGACATCTAAAGAAATCTCTGCTGTCTTTCTCACATAGAATCACTCTGACCATAGACTCTGCTGTCTTTCTCTTTCATACTTAGAAGACACCAGATAATCCATAAAAATCTTCCTCTTTTAAGATCAGGTGATTAGCAACCTTAATTCAACCTATAATCTTTATTCCTTTTTGCCATGTAACTCAGTAAATTCATGGGCTTCTAGGATTTGAATGTAGAAATCTTGGGGCCTGAACACATTATTCTAGCTACAACAACAAATAAAGTCACAGATTGTGTGCTTCCAAAATAATTCAGGTCAGTGTGCAGTGAGGTCTTGTGATTAAGTCTTATGGGTTCTATATCTACAAAAATCTATATAAATCCTGGCTCCCCTACTCACCAGGAAAAAATGTCAAAATTCCCTAAATTGGAGTTTCCTAATATTGAAATCTGGGGAAATTAGGGAGGCTATTTTGCAGGATGGTTAAGATATGCATGCTGTTAGAACATAAAGCTTCTTGTAGTAACCACTCTGCCTTAAATAAAATAACAATGGAGTTGTTTTGCGTATGAAATAACTCAAAATATGTAAAATGTATGTAAAGCATGTGGAATGACCTTTACCATGTTCAAAGAGCTCAATAAACAATAATTATGATAGTTTTATGTCTCATGATCAGAGTTGGCATTATTATGAAGCTGAAAGAAAAGTAATTTCTTTTAAATTTACCAAGATTTCAAGTTAGGTGTCATAAGAAAATATCAGAATTAGTTTTAGGCAAAACAACAACTCTTCTAAAAAATATATTTTTAGTTGTAGATGGGCACAATACCTTTATTTTATTTATTTATTTTTATGTGGTGCTGAGGATTGAACCCAGTGCCTCACACATGTGAGGCAAGCACTCTACCACTGAGCTCCAACCCCAGCCCAAAACAACTACTCTTAAAGCATTTAGGTAGTTGCTTTTAAAATCATAAAAGCTGATTTTGAATCCACACCCCATAGCTTAGAGGAGCAATAAAAGAGAAGGGGCCCTGGTGCCCCATGCTGGAGCTTCCGTACCAGCCGCCTTACTTACTCTCAGACTTTTCAAATAAAAACCAGTGAACTTCTACCTTATTTTAAAAAATTAATTTAAAAAAATAAAATTTTGGAAGCTAAGTCCTTCTGTATATAATCTGGAGGGAGAGTAAAAGGCTCTAAATAATAATAATAATAAAAAAAACTACATCTGTGGGTCTCTTCCAGACAGCTGGTTCAGGAGGAGGTTTCTGTGGAGATGGGCAAGACCATGGGAATGGAGAAGGCTCAGCAATCCTGCCAAAGGCAGAGGTCAGAAGAAAATATCGTCATTGATATATATATATGTATATATACATATATATATATATTTTTTTTTTGATAGCTTTCAAATTTTTCTAACTCTTTCTTCCCTTAGAACCACCACTACATGTTCCACCTACTGGTAGAACATAGATAGATAGATATAGATATATAATATATATGTGTGTATATACATATATACAAATGTATATGTATATATATATATATCTTCTAATACAGAGAAAACTAAAAATCTGTTAAGAATCACAATTATAATAATAATTATAAGTTGTTCTTTGTATACTACTGTTATAAACCCCTCTATTGTTAAATCTTAAATCCTAAAATTGTTAACACAAAATATTTAAAATCCAAAAATTTTTGGAAAAGGTAGTTCCCATCCATAGTCTTATTTTAGTGGCACAGTGGGGCATAATGCAAAAGGAGCCAGTGTTCATCTCAGAGCAAAGCTGCCTGACCAGCTGCATAGTTAGATCAGTTGACACAGAGAAGCAGGGGCCATATGGAGAGTGACTCAGCAGAGACATGGAATAAATATCTCTCTCTCCAAATATCCCACAGGAAGGAGGGTTTTTTTTTTTTTTTTTTTTTTTGAGGAGAGAGAAGGTAAAAGGAGTTGTTGATTCCTGACATATGTTACAGAGATTAGAGGTATCCAGATAGCAGGTATAATGTTGTAAGTTATTCACGTTATAGTGATGATGATGACTGCCATCATTATTATTACTTTCAGATGATCTAGATTATTAGGGCATTTAGAAATGTTTAAGAGTTAAAGCAAGAAGAGATATAGCTCAATGGCAAAGTACCACTGGGTTCAACACCCAGTATCCCACCCCCAAAAAAATTAAACACTAAACATTTAAAAACAACAATGGTTCTAGCATGATAAAATCAATTATTTAATTAAATCAGGGGTTTACATTCATGTAGAATGTTGTTGTTGAAGCATTTTCTATACCATCTTTAGAACTTGAGAATGTTTTTAGAAGCTCTGATTTTTTTTTTGCCAGAAAGTTCCTGTAATGTATGCATGTGTTACAAAGAAAAAGGTGAATATATATTTGTATGAATGTTTAACTTGAAATGGTCATGGAGTTAGCTAATTTATATTCACTTGTTATTGTATATAAAATTCTAATGTTTTTCATTTCTCTATCATGTAAACTTTCTTCATTTGAGTAAATTCTCTAAATATTTCTAAAAAAAAAATCTTTACCAAGGATAGTGAAAAAAAAAAGAGTTAAAGCAAGATGTCCATGGAATAGACACACTGAAGGAGGCAGAAAGGAAAACATTACCTGTGTCATTCCTTCCCCAACTTTAAGCAACACAAAATACAGAGAGATCACTTATGGTTGGAGAAGGGAGAGGTTAATATCAAGCCTCAGACATGGAACCCAGTACCGAGCCTGCCATGGCAAAA
The DNA here is from genome assembly GCA_025594165.1 of Tamias sibiricus. Classification (NCBI taxonomy): domain Eukaryota; kingdom Metazoa; phylum Chordata; class Mammalia; order Rodentia; family Sciuridae; genus Tamias; species Tamias sibiricus. The sequence goes on along the minus strand of CM046661.1, from coordinate 135,549,606 downwards.
CCTGGAGAAGCCCTGCTGCCCCTTTCCCAAGTCTAGTAATTATAAAAGAGCTTCTGGACCCATATTGACTTGGAGACCAAAGCATTACCTCTACCACTCCTTCCACAACCCTGGTACATAGCACAGAAAAATATTCTGTGTACTTAGAGTGGGACAAAGAAGTCTATGACTTTGCCTTGAAACTCAGTGCTAGACCAGTGAAACCCAACACTGGGCAGAGTCCAGTGACCCCTGTCCACAGGCCAATGCCCATGGTTGACGATCTGGACCCTCCTCAGGTACAGGCCTCAGTTGACTGGACTTGCATTCTGGCCAGTATCATCTAAAGCTGTGTGCACTGGTCTTGGGCCATGTGTACACTACAGCAATAGAGAGGCCAAAGAAGAATAAGCCTTGATCTTGATTCATGGGTCTGAAAAGGTGGATGCTAAGTGTGGTCCAGCATTGCAGCTACAATGTTACCCCAATGACTACAAGTCTGCCTATCCCATCTTTCCAACACAACATGGAGAAAGTTACTATTCTCTTAGAAGAGGAAGTGGTGGGAGGGAGGTCCCAACTCAGTATATGGAAAGTAGGAACAGTCCTATGGTGAGGTCTAGTGTCAAGTAGAATTCCAGTGTCTGACCATAGTCAGGTGACCATAGAATAGGCATCTGGGCTTGCTCCTGCCCAAGATGGTAGCTTGTATGAATGGGATTTTTGGTTAGGCATTCCCTCAGTACATCTGAACAGCCTACCAACTACATATTTGAAACAAACTTGATCCTGGGGCATCCTCTAGTGTTGAAACACACCAATGGGGACTTGTGGGCAAAACTGGACTTAACATGCACTCTAGTGCTGAAATAGTGGTAGTGACCACAGGTTCAGAGAAAATAAGCAATTTGATTAGAATTTCTGAAAGGACAGGTAGAAAAAGAGACAGATAAGAAAGACTGAAATAAATAAATATAATCCATTAATGTACAGACATTGTTGTATACAAACAGGTATCAAGAACTCAGGAATCCATGACCTTACCTAAAAAACAAAGTGCCATATGAAGATCAAAATGACCACATAAGAACTACAGGACAGAGAATTTAAAATAGCTGTTTGCAGGAGATTCAATGAACTTTAAGGGGAAAAAAGCCAGAAGAACAATTCAATAATTTATCAGAGAAACTTAACAGAGAAAATGAAGTAGTTTTTAAAAATCAAACAGAAATGAGCTGGAAAATATACTAAGTGAAATTAAGAATGCAATAGAATCCATTAATAGAAGAATAGATCACACAAAAGAAAGCATGAAATTGATGATAGACTATTTAAAAATATACAGAGTGGAAAGAAACAAAAAAGAATAAAGAAAACTTATAGGAAATTTGAGACAGCAATTTAGAGAACATCTGGGTTATTGAGGTTTAAGAGGAATTTGAGATTGCCAGAGGGGCAGAAAACTTATCCAAAGAGGTAATAATAGAAAACTTTCTAAACCTAGAGAAAAATAAAAATATCTGTGTATAGAAAGATCAAAGATCACCAGTCAGACTCAATTCAAACAAGTCTACCCCAAGACATCTTACAATCAAACTCTCAGAGATGTTAAAGAGAAGATTCTCAGGGAAGCAAGAGAAAAGAAACAATTGACATTAAAATGTATCTCAATTAACTTGACAGTAGAATTTCCAGCAGAAACTTTATAAGCCAATGGGGAGTAGAATGAGATTTTTACAGTGGTGAAAGAAAAAATAACCACTAATCAAGACTACTGTACCCATAAAAGCCATAATTCATCATCATGTCCTATAATAAATACTAAAGATAATTCTATGAACTGAAAGAAAGAGATATTAATGGGTGAGAAAAAAATTATAAAGTATAAAACTCACTGGAAAGATTATGTAAATCAATTCAGAATGTTCTAATACTGTAAACATGATGTAGAAGTCAGTTTTATCTTTACGATGAAGACTAAAAAACTATATTGATATGTTAAGAGTCAATATAATAAGACATAAAATGAGATATAAAATTTCAAAATATAGGAAGGAATGGAGTGAAGTGTAAAATTTTTATTATTTTTTCCCTATTTCCTCTCAAATTTCTTTTCCTCCTTATGACCAGTGCCAAATTACTATCAAAGTAACTTCATACAATCAAAAGATGTTCTCTGGTGCAGGAATACAGCTCAGTGCTTGCCTGGCATGTTGAAGGCATGGGTTTGACCCCCAACTTGAAAGAAAGAAAGGAAGAAAGAAAGAAAGAAAGAAAGGAAGGAAGGAAGGAAGGAAGGAAGGGTGGTGGGGAGTGAGGTAGGTAGAAAAGGCAGGGGGCAGGGGTGAGAAGGAAGGAAGGAAGGTAGGGAAACAAAAAGAAAAAGTGTTTTTAAGCCTCATTTTGGCCATATAACAAAAATCTATCATAGCACATCAAAAATACTAATCAAAGAATCAAAATATATTAGTACAATAAATCACTTAACCACAAAGACTAAAGAGAGGGAAGAAGAAAGAAAGGAACTACGAAACATTCAAAAATAAGTAACAAAAGGGCAATATTAAGGCCTTACCTTTCTATAATTACCTTAAATAAAAATGGATTAAATTCTCCAATTGAAAGACAAAGAGTGACTCAAAAGATTTAAGGAGATGGGGGCTAACGATATGCTACTTATAAGGAACCTACTCCACCTCTAAAGACATGCATAAACTGAAGTGAATGGAAGGAAGATACTCAATGTAAATGAAATAAGAAAGAAAGCAGGAGTAGGAGTAGCCATACATACATCAGATAAAATAGACTTTAGATCAAAAACATTAAAAAAAAAAGACAAGGGAGGTTACTATATAATAATAAATGTATCAATTCAACAAGAGGAAAGGACTGAAAATATACATGCACTTGATAGGTATACAAATATACAAAGCAAATATCAATAGACCTAACAAGAAAGAGAGATTCCTAGTGTGTGAGTGTGTGTGTGTTTGTGTGTGTGTGTGTGTGTGTGTGTTTGTGTGTGTGTGTGTGTGTCTCTGTGTGTCTGTGTGTGTCTGTGTTGCTTCCTATTGAACCCAGGGCCTTGCACTCGTTGGGTAAGTACTGTACCACTGAGCTACATGCCTAGCCCAAGCTAGATTCCAATACATTAATAGTTGGGAACTTTAACATCCCACTTTTAGCAATGAACAGAACATGCAGGCAGAAAAATGAAAAACAACAAAAAGGCAAGTTAAATTGTACCCTAGAACAAATGGACCTAACAGACATCCATAGAACATTTCATCCAATAGTCACTATGGAAAACAGGATGCAGGTTTCTCAAAAAATTGAAAATAGGACTATCATATGATTCAGCAATCCTAGTATGGGGTATATATCTAAAAGAAATAAAATCAGTATTTAAAAGACACAGCTGTACTCCATGATTACTGTAACACTATTCACAATAGGCAAGAAATACAAACATCTTAATTATCCATCATCTAATTATTAGATAAGAAAGTAAAAAGTGGATAATATTCAGTCACTATAAAGAATGAAATTCTTAGTGCATTGATGTCTAGCTCATTCTGCCATTTTTCCTATCCCCTTGCCCCCCCCTTCAAATAATTCAATTCAAATCAAGCAATTAAATTAAAAAATCAATGTCTTTAAAAATTTAACTCACAAAATTTTCTAGGTGACCAAACAATTCAAACAATAAAGTCTTAATTTCTTAAAAATGTCTAAATGTAATACAATATCCATTGCTTCTAAAATTTTTCTTCAACACAAAAGAGATGATTAATACTGTTAATTATATTTTTCTGTTTTTATTGCACAATTAAAATAAATAAATTAAATTTAACATAAATGGGATTAATCTTCATAAATATGATTTCTTAAATAAATTAGAAATTACAGCTGACGCCCCCCCCAAAAAAAAAAGATGGGTGCAGGGGTCTAAAAAATGTGTATTTTGAATGAACATGATACACACAAAATATATTGCTCTCCATTTTCTACAAACAGTGAATAAATACTTCTTGGATTGAAAAAAAAGAATGAAATTCTGTCATTTGTGATAACATTGATGAACTGTAGGTACTTATGGTAAGTGGAATAATCCAGGCACAGAAAGAAAAAATACTGCATGATTTCATTTATACATAGAATCTTAAAACACTGACCTCGCACAAGTTGAAAGTAGAATCCTGGTTACCAGAGACTGGGGAGAGCAGGGGAGAGAAAAAGATGGGGGAAAAAATCAATCAACAGGTACAAAATTACAGTTCATCAGGAGAAATACTTTCTGGTGTTCTATTGCATAATAGGTAACAATAATGTGCTGCTTGTTTCAAAAAAAAAACTACAAGAAAAATTTTTGAATAATTTTGCTACAAAGAAATGATAAATGTTTGAGGTAAATATCTTTTCCCTGATTTAGACATTATATAATATATAAATGTATTGAAACATCACATGGTACCCCACATATATGTACACTTTTATGTGTCAGTTAAAAAATAAATAGAAAAGGAAGCACTTGAAGTTTAAGTGGCACCTTAAGAAGGAATAGTTGCAGGCGTGGTGGTACATGCTTGTAATCCCAAGAGCTATGGAAGCTGAGGCAGGAGGACCGCAAGTTCAAAGCCAGCCTCAGCAACAGCAAGGTGCTAAGCAACTCAGTGAGACCCTATCTCTAATTAAAACAGTGTCCCTGAGTTCAATCCCCCATTAAAAAAAAAAAAAAAAGGACAAGAAAACTTGGAGCACACAGTAAGTACAAAAAAAAAAAAAAAAATGACAATACCAGAGCTTAGTTTTTCAAAGGTAAATAGTTTAGTTTTCAATATATAAAGAAAGGTTAACCATGTGAATCGTCACAGAAGTCTAAAATTTATTACTAAATTGATTAATTATACTTTGAAAGTATTTATTAGGTCACCCAGAACTCAGATGCATTTACTTTGCAAAAAAAAAAAAAAAAAAAAAAAAGAAAGAAAAAGAAACCAACAATAGAAAAGAGTCGTGCATAAATATAGATGGCATTTTCTAAACAGACTCTTTTGGTTAGGGTCTGGGTTTAATTTTTGGCCAAGTTTTAAATGTTTTTTACAAAAGAACTATTTTTGACTGACTCATGATATTCTTTTCCTTCTCTGAAACAGTTTTGTGGGATTGGGGCTAGGGAGGCTGAAAATAGATGGATCAGATACTGCTAACAAAGGCACATAGCAGGGAGACACAGATAGCTTGCAGCATTTAGAGCAGTGATTTAGGACTCCTGGATTTCTGTTGACTTTTTACCTTGAGAAAGTTTAAGCCTTTTCATTTTCTTGAATCTAAACAGAAGCAAAATGGGTTCTCAACTATTCCAATCTAAACTAAGCTCCTATTTTCCTACTGGAAAGAACTATTAACTTTCCCCTGAGAAAGATAGCTTATATAAGAGCCAAATAAATAAGACTCCATTTAGAGGACCTTAAGAGTGCATACAATGAACACAAAAATCAATGTGAGCCCCTTTGACAGCTGAAATTAGATGTCTCATAATGTTTTGCCAGCTTCATAGAACATTGTTTATTTTCAAGCTACCCTCTCTCTATTCCTTTGTGATCCTTTATCTTCATTGGCCTCTCTTGTTAAGAATACAATTTTGCCCTTTTGCTAACATTTCATGGGCTTAGGGACTTACTTTTAAGACCTGGCCACAAGCCTTGAATTGGTGGCACAGGCACTGCTAACAGCAAATTAACCTAAAAAAAAAAAAAAAAAAGTGCATTGGTTATTCAATAGCACATTACCATTGATAATTTTTGTTTTGAAGTTTGGCCTTCTTTTCCTTTTACGGCACATGGCATCTAGACAAAAAACTGAACAAAAGCTACAGAGAGTTGCCAGGAAGAGATGAGAGTGCCCTGTGATTTTTCATGGCCAGTGATGTATCTCCTCTCTAAAGAAATAGAAATGAAATGTGAGGCACAGTTCTCAAATTAGGAGAAAGAGGTGGTAAACCAGCCAGCTAGTCAGTTCAAAATCAAGTCACATAGGATAAAGGAAATTTATAGGAATCAAGTCATGCATTAAACAGAGAACAAGAGAACACAATTTGTAATAAAATGAATTAAATACCAGATGTGCTTTGCTCAACTTTTCATACCTTACCTTGAAATCTGATTTTATTTTAATGGAAGAAGAATTGATAAGAACATGATTGACTTCCAGCAATATTTATTCTATTATAAAAATGATATGATCTACAACAGCCTTTGAGGCCATCTCCTGATCACTTGTTTAAAATTCAGTGGCTCAGCCCCTACTCAGCATCTTTACCTTCACTTGCTTTTCATTCAGTCTAACAATTATAAAATGGACTTTTTGTGAGCATGTTTATTATCAGCTACAGGTCTCTTTCCTAATAAAGTACAAAATTCATGAGGGAAAGGTCTTTGTTCTATGCATGGATATATTCCAAAAGTATAGAATAATGCCTAGCACAACACTTTTGGTAAGTGATATGGTTAGAATGGGGTTTGTTCCGCCAAACTCAGGCAGGAGTTTAATCCCCAAAGTCTTAGGTTAATGATATTAAGAGGGTGGAAAGTTAATCTGACTGTGGTGCTTATGGTGAAGATCCACAATTTAATCCTGGTGGATTTATAAGCACAGGGAGAGGGACATAAAGGCACCAACAAACATGCATGTTCTTGTCTCTTGCCATGTGGTGCTCTGTGCCACTTGAGACTCTGCCAGCAAGAAAGCCATCACAGATAAGGACCCTAGACTTTGCGTCTCTGGAACTGTGAACCCAAGTAAACCTTTATTTTTATTTATAAAGTATGCTGCCTCAGGTATTTCATTGCAATAATATAAAATGAACTAATAAAGTAAATGAATAAATGAATGAATGAAAGGTAGCATGACACAGTTAATCAAGATCATTTTTTGTTTTTGCTATATAGAATTCAACCCACTAGGCACTAACAACTTAATCTTTACTATTGACTCTGATATTTAAACTCCGTATTAGCTGTATGTCATAATTTACTCCTTCTGCTTTCATGTTATATACATAAATTATATCACTTGAAAGATATTGGAGTATCTCTCTCAATTTCAAGGGTATTAAGCAATTAAGCTAGAAGGACCACGTAGGACCATGCAGCCCTACAGTTATTCTTTCATGTTGCAACATAGTGAATAAAAACTTCCAGTATCTATCACCCACACGTATACATGATTTAAATCAAACAACAAATAAAAGAATAAGGAAATAAAGGCAGTAAACTATATCATTGTACATTAATTTAAGGGACTAGCAGAATCAAATACTAAAGTACTGAATTTTTTTTTAAACAAACATAACAGCTGTAGAGAGAGATTGTGTCTCATTGTGAATGTTTTGAACTCAAAAATAGAAGGATGGCAGATTTGGGTTTAGAAAATGATTTTCTGTGACATTTCAATGAGTTGTCAAATCTTTAGCCTTCTTTTTCTTGAGCGTAGCCAGGGGACAGATGCCTTTCCTGTGGGTTACACCTCTGTGCATGGTTAAAAGGGAAAGGGTGACCTTCCTGCACACAGCACCACTATCCACTAAAGATGATTTTCATACTAAGTCATCTGTACAAAACCATATGGTTGGAAGAAAATAGACTACTAGCCAACATACGGCATCTCCAATAGCCTTTAACCAGTATGTATGTATATATGCATACATTCATGTTTTATTACAATTTCTAGGCCTTAGAAATGCCATTTGCTGTTTTATGCCTTTGCTATAGAAGTCTTATAAATACCTCTTAATCCATCATCATACATGTCATAGGCTGAGTTGTGTCCCACTCTACCCCTTCCCCAATTTCACAAATTCATATCTTGAAGACCTGACCTTCAGTGTTTTACCATGTAACTCTGTTTGAAGATGGAGTCTTGAGAGATGTAATTAAATTAAAATAAGGTCATTGCAGTGAGTTCCAATCCAACATGGCTGGTGTCATTACAAGAAGAGGAAATTTGAATATGGACATATTACAGAGGGAAGAACATGTGAAGACAAAGAGAAAAGATGACCATTTACAAGCCAAAGTGAGGGAGGCCTGGAACACATCCAGCCCTCACAACCTCCAGAAGAAACCAACACTGCGGACACCTGGACTTTGAACTTCCAGACCCCAGAACTATGAGAAAATAAATTTCTGTGTTTAAGTCATCCCAGTCTGTGGCACTTTGTAACAGTAGCCTTAGCAAACTAATAGAATATATGAAAATCTAAAAAACTGTTTCTTCTGGACTTTATTAATGAGGATAACCGGCAAACTAATCCAGGGCAGGTGATTGCTGCTCCTATAAAAATGGAAAAAAAAATATAATCTCCATTTAGGGATAAAGAATAACATGATACTAAACTTGAATGAATTTCAGAGAAATAATAGTGATGATTACCACATAATTAATGTTTGCAAGGTAATCTTGCCAACCTCCTACTTCACACTACCAGCCCTCTGAAATGGAAAAGCTACTGAAGTGGATTTCAGTCTTCGCTTTGGCTTGTCCCATTCCCGCAGCTATGATTTGGACCCCTATTTTCTAATTTTATGTTCTATTCTATCAAAATGTCACCTCTGTGCCCTGATTTCATTCCAGTTTAATGTCTCTGGGCTAATTGTCTTTAGTGAAGAAACTGTTCTTGTTTTTTTTTTCTTTTTGACCTAGGTAAATACCATGTTACCTATAAACAACAGAAGTATTGGCAATTGGTTGTATGTAAGATTGTCCTTAGTTTCCAGTCACTTGAAATTACTCCTCATTATTTTGTTCTTATGATGACAATTCAGCTCCTCCAAACACTAAAATCATTCAGCCTCATAGGCTTGTAATCTGTCTTAAAATTAAAAATGGTAAAATATGTTATTTGCTATTTTAGTGTACCCAAAATTACAATACAGAACAACCTCAATTATTTAAGCAAAACCTAATTACTCCCAGCATAATTATTGAAGCATTTACTGTGATGAGGTCACAATGGATTTATTTCAATTTTTGCTATTTTTCTATATTGTGCAATGACAATTGATGTTTAGGATGAGGGAATTATAATTTTTCTAATAGCAGATTGCCAATTATTCTAGTAAACTTTATTTACAAGTCAAGAAAATGTAGATATAAGTTTTTATTAAATTTTAGTCCAAGAATATTGAAATAAATTGAACTTTTTGTTAATATATTGCATTTATCACTTTCTATATGCACTAGAGTGTTATGTATAGAGTAGTCTCCCCTTACCTGCCATTTCACTCTCTGCAGTTTTGGTTACCTGTGGTCAATTAGAGTCTGAAAATATTAAATGGAAAATCCAAGAAATAAATAACTCATAAGTTTTCAATGGTGCGCCTTTCTGAGTAATGTGATGCCATCTCATGCCATTCTGCTCCATTCCACCTGGGCCATGTATTATTCTCCTTTGTCCAGATTATCCAAGCTGCACATGCTACCCACCTATAAATCACTTAGTAGCCATGAGATTGACTGTTGTGGTATTGCAGTTTGTGTTGATGTAATCCTTGTTTCACTTAGTAATGGCCACAAAGAATAAAGGTAGTGATGTAAAGGCAGCTCCAAAGCATACAATATGGAAGAACACATTAATTCTGGTACTACAACACTGCGGTGGCATATTAAAATACAGCTCATAAGGTGTTTGGTACTATCCACAGTTTCAAGCATCCACTGGGAATCTTGGAATGTGTTTCCCAAAGAGAAGAGGGATTACTACATTTGTTTTATCTTCTATTGATTTGTCAATTTGTTGCAATCAAGTTTTATACGATTAATCTTTGCAACCTCTATCTAGTTCGTAATAGATACTCAATAAATACTTAATTCATGAATGCATTAACAATAAAACAGTTTTCTATTTATCAGTTATTAAAAGTATGAATTAAATGAGAATAATCCACTAAGTAATTATTTCACATTAAAGAAACTTTGCACATCAAAATAAGAGTATTTATATCTCAGTCAGATTTTAAACAAATGAAGCGCTAAAAACAGATGGTAAAACCCTTTCATCTGTGCTAAACACATATTTTATATTAATTTATGAATGGTGTTTATCAAATTTCTATGGCACAAAAAGTACTTTCTTCCTTATGATTTCTGCATTTGATCTGACTTAAGAAACTAAAGTCCATTTCTCTGGCTTATTTAAGCCATCACCTCAGCACATCGGACTCCCCTGGGACATCTGGAAAGCCACCATTCTCTCCTGCTGTTTCAATTAACACTCTAGAACACTCATTATCTTCAGTGGAAACTGTCTTTGAAACCGTAACACCCTTCAGCTGGAAATATGTTTTTGGGCTATTCCAAGGTAAAAGGGTTAGGATTTTTATTAAGGGACTCACATGGGGATGAAAATTACAAGGGGAGGAAGACCTCAGCAGAAACATTTAAAGAAAGTGATCACTGAGTCCCCTGCTGCTTGGCAAAATAACCGAGCCTGAGTATTAGGACATAGTTGAAGTTAAAAAGCAAGAAACACACGTTGTCAGCTCTCCAAGTGAGAGAGCCTTTGCTTCCTAAACCAGCCATCTCATCAGCTCAGGTTACAAGACCTCCTTTGTCACTTGGCCCACCTTTGAGATGGTAAAAGCAGTTCTTTACTATGAAAGCCTGTGATGCTGTGCTGTATATCAGCACAGAAAGACAGGGGGAAGTATCTTTCCCTTGGAAGATCTCCATACAAGAGAAATTCCTACATCATCTCATTCTCTTATTGGACTACACAGCAAAAGAATCAGAGATCAATATGAATAAGTGCTGCCAAAGACATTTTTCCTTCTGCTTTGGGTATAATGAGAAAGACACCTAGGATAAAATAAGAATCCTAGCTCGCACAAATTGGCCTTATTTTTAGGCAAGTACCCCACATGAAATTAAAAACACACACCATTTACTGAAAGGTGACCTTATTAGGAAAATTAGCAACTGCATGCTGTAAAGGAATGAAATGTATGATAAAATGGTTCTAAATATAACCTAGCCCTTACATTTTCTGGCAAAGACTACTTGATTAATGCAGGGGAAATCCAGGTTTATCAAAATCTCATCTTCATTTAAGCAAATGACTGTTTTAACATAAAGACTTGTAGCAATAACCAAAATGTTTTATTTTCCATAAAAAGGTTTGGGTTGGGGTTTTGTTGCTTTTTTTTCCCCCCCTCATTTCCTGCCACCTCATTTCATTGTGCAGTGTTTTGATAAACGGATAAAGACAATGTGCAGCAACTCTCTGGGAGAGGGAAGTCAATTTCTAGAACCATCGTGTGATAACTTTAATCTCGCCTAATATCTTTTCCCCTACAATGTTCTTTATGATCAATAAATAAAGTTTCTCAATGTTCCTGAGATTGATTGGTTTCATCACAGGCAAGAAATTTATTCTACCTAAGTTCATTGAGTGCTGTCCCCACCAAAATTTTTGTTCTCTTTTTCATCTCCCTTCTCCACTCTCTTGTCTCAAAACATTTTAAGGGAAAGGGGAAAAAATAAACAGAATAATGGTGATTAAGAACTATAACAGGTAATTCTTTGACAAATGTTAACCTCTAGAAAGTAGGGATGCAGTTAAAGTTGAGTTTTTAGCTACACGAAAGCTGAGACCTTTTATAGAAGTAAAAGGTCAACACTGAAATTACGACATTGATAAGAGCATCAGATAATCAGTACACATTTAAAACTATTAACTGGTTATGTTTTTACCGACCTCTATTTTTATTACATAAAAATCTCAAACTTTTATCCTTTCTGTGTGGTATTTGCAGAGGTCAGAATAGCAATGACTTCCCACTGGCAAGATGCTGCTTCTTAATATTCTACAATAGGGCATTCCCTAGGAAATCTTCTCTTGAAATATTCAGCTACTGCAAAGATAGGTGGGGATAGGAGCAGACTGGGGGAGTGTGGGAAGTGGGTAGTAATTTGATTAGGAAGTCAAGGTAGCCAGTTCTGAAACAAAAGTTATTTCACCAAAGAAGTACTTGAATGAACCAAAAGTAAGGGGGGAAGATAACTGTAGGGAATTTTTATGGGAGTTTTTTTACTTTGAAGTCAAGGTGAACTAATTTTATAAAATATGCTCTGATGTCATTTTTTAAATTGAGTTATTTTAGGATATTTTATGTATGTGTAGGCTCAGACCGTGTCTTAGGTGTTACATGGGGACCACTGTATTTTCTTCTGAAGGAGAGGAAGGTACTTTATTTCTTGAATTTGAATTTCTGTATCATTCATGCCAAAGAGCTTATTGTAAATTTGAAATATATAAAAATATAGATGTGCATATGCCTAGAATGTTGGATATTTATTTCTGGTCTGCAGATAGGGGGTTGAGTAGAATTGTTCAGTGATTCCACAAATACAAGTTCACTTTTTTCTGGGTTTTAGAAATGTACAAAGTTGAAGAAAATATGATGATTGTCCCCAGGAGCTTATAGCCTCAGAGGGAAGTTATAGGATAAATATATATCATTATTGTTAAATAAAATGTATTCATAAATTTTACAGAGTACAAAGTGCTATGAAAATGAGAGCAGTAAAACAATAGTAATCCTGCATGGAAAATTATAAAAGGTTTCAGTGAGGTAGCTGTATTTGGGCCTTAACATTCAGGCAAAAATTAGATGAAGTAAATTTAAGAAGTTAGGAAAGAATTAGTACCATTAATAAGAGTCTAGGGGAGCAAAAATAGTGGATATGGTCCCTGAGAGAGAATAATCCCACCTAACCAGACAATGGAATATTAGAAAATGAAGAGAGAAAAGGAAGCCTGATAAGTCATCCATGTTCATGAGTCCCAAGCTAAAGAAGTTTGACTTTAGTCTTCAAGTAATGAAGAAGAATGAAAATTACCATACATTGCATGTATTGGGCATCTTTTTAAAAACCAGTTATTTACATATGCTGTTATTAATGTCCTCATTGGCTCCATAAAGAAGGCAATTAACATGTAGGAGTGTATAAAAGTGATTCAAGCAATTCTTGTTCCAAAACTTTTCCCCCTATGTGACCTTTTTGTAGTCAAGAATAACTTTGAAAATCTCATGAAAGTGCTGAATCTTATTTCCAGGAATATGCCTATGTACATATATACACAAAATTTTTCTTACATTTTTCAAAGTATTCATCAATGTCTTTTTACATTCCCTCTGTTAAAAACTCTTGCTCAACCCAAAAATATCTTTCAGTGAGGCAACTTATTTCCTTCTAAATAAATTGGTCCAGCATTTATTTCAAATTGGAAATATATTAGAAAACGTTAAAAAAAAAAAGTAAAGTTTTCAATAAGGGCATTATTTTTTTCATTATATCATTAAGGAAGAAAAATGTAAATTGAATGATAATTTTAAACCATGAAATAATAACAAAGGCGTTCATAAAATGCCAGGTGAACACAGATGAAGAAGCAATGAGTGATTCGTGAAGTGGTACCATGAAGAGTTTCTGCTCAGAAACTTCCAGAAGGGGTTTTATTATATTACTTGTCCTGTTTATCACTTATGTGTCTCTTTCATTATATTGTGATCTTTTACTTGTTTTCAAAGTTTTGCCTCTTAAAATTATTTCTTTATTTCCCAAATTTAATGCCGCTATCCCAATTAGATGATTTTTAAGGATGGTTGACACACTGAATAATAATGAAATATTATATTATTTTTATCATTTGAAAATTTTCTACATAAAATAAACTTTTAAGGAAATATGTGTTTATTATTTTCCCCATTTTGTGGAAGAAGAATCTGAAGGTTTTTACAGTCTTAAATAAGTCATACTGTGTCAATGCTAGTAAGTTCAATTCAGAACACATATTTAGCCATTTTCTCCCTAAGACCATGCATGTCCTCTAAGCAACTGAAATATAAGAATTCTCAACTAATGAAAATGTTGATATTTGAACTAAAAGATTTGAGTAACCTTAATATGATATTTGGAGTCCTTAAAAAGATAGAGTATTGGTTTAAAATATTAAGATAAATAGAACAAAGGCTAATAAAACATCAAAGGGATTTAAGTGATTTAGAGATGGTTCAAATTTAAACTAATTTATTGGGCTTTTTATTTTATAGAAGGAAAACTTTCAAATTTTGCTGATATTTTTTCCCACTTTACATAAAGATGAAAAACCCAAGGTTGAAAGATATTAAGAGATTTTCCCAAAGTCATACACCTGGCTAAAGAATTGGAATTCAAACTTAGTGTACACAACACATCAATTTTGCACACAGGAAACAATTCCCAAGATGCCTAAAGTTAGGACAATGAGATATATGAAATCCCATCCAAGCTCTACATGATACAAGTGGAGCCTAAGATCTCCAGAATTAATACATAAATCACAGAAATGAGATTCTTAATCCCATTAAGCTGGCAATTTTTTTTATTATAGTAAGCCAAAGAATGCACCCTTACTAGTTAGAACCAAGGAGAAGATGGTAAGTTATGGCTTTCTTATCCCTGGGTTGATAAGTTTAGACTACTAATGCAGGGCAGAGGGTCCAGCTAGTTCAAAGGAGCTTCAGGTCTCCTCTGTCTTAAAGTTTATTCTCTATTCACTTGGGAAGTGATATCATCACTATGATAATCAATTAACATGAGTTCTAATTACCATATGGCTTAATATAACTGAATGGCTTCTCTAAACAAGAGACATTCTATCAGTGTCACAGAGAGCAGAATTTCTGTCCCAGAGTTTGCAAACAGCATAGTTTTCCCACATGAGGCCTTGCTAGTCTAGGAGTTTTCTGTTAGGCAGTCCTAGGCATTACCTACTAAAAATGTCTTCCAGCTAGAACCTAGGATTGACAAAGTTACAGACATTAAAACATTATTTTTTAATGAAAAGAACAATGAATGAGTGAGGTCAGATCTAGTATATATTGATGATTACCAAGTATAGCATGCCTTATTTACTTTTGTTCGTCTTATACCCTAAATAACAAAACAAAATAAACAAATAAAAAAACAAGTAGCATTTCATACTATTTCAGAAAATACTTGTGGAAAATTCTTTGGCTTGTTATTTACATATAATCACATTATTTAGACTACAAAACAGGCCTGTAAATATGCTATCATTTATTTCCATACTTTAAATTACTTTTTTTTTTTCCCCAAGAAGATACAGCTTGTTAGTGAGTTTTCAAATCAGAGCTTCTGACTCTAAATCTAGTTTTTAATATAACATCATGGAATTCAATGACTCAACAACCCAAAACAAAAGGCAAAAGACTTAACATACATGTAGTATATACAAATTATGAAAAGCATCATCAGATACTGTTAATACAACAATATTGAAAGGCAGATATTAGTTTATTTTATTTTAATTAATTTTCAACTGATAAAAAAAATCATAAAATTTGTATGTATTAAGGGGGTACCATGTAATATTTCAATACAGATCTGCACTAGGTAATTTTTTTTTTTTTGGTACCAGGGATTGAACTCAGGGGCACTCGACCACTGGGCCACATCCCCAGCCCTTTTTTGTATTTTATTACAGACAGGGTCTCACTGAGTTGCTAAGTGTCTTGCCATTGCTAAGGCTGGCTTTAAACTTGCAATCCTCCTGCCTCAGCCTCCCAAGTGCTGAGATTACAGGTGTGCACCACCACGCCCAGCCTGCACTAGGTAATCTTTAAATAGGTTTAAACATATTAATCTCCTCAAATTTTTATCATTTTTTGGTAAAAACATTCAAAATTCTTCTTCTAGCTTTTTGAACTGTACAGTACATTATTCTATAGTCACCCTACTTTGCAATAGCACACCAGAATTAATTTCTTACTCCTATCTAACTATAATTTAGTGCCCATTGATAACCATTCCCTATCCTCCCCCAATTCCCCCTGGGTTCTGATAACCACCATTCTAGTCTTAATTTCTATGAGATCAGATTTTTTTATATTCCAGTATGATTGATATTATGTAGCACTCCTTTTTCTATGCCTTATTTCTCTTAATACAATGATCTCCAGTTTCATCCATCTTCTAAGTGACAGGATTTCCTTCCTATTATGGCTGAGTAGTATTCCATTGTGTCTATTTGCACCACATTTTCTTTACCCATTCACCAGCTGGTGGACACTTAGGTTATCTCTCTTAGATTGTCTATTTTTTGCTAAAAGTGTTAGTGCAGCAATAAACATGGGGATAAAGATGTCTTTTCAACTTGTAGATTTCCTTTCCTTTGACTATATAGCCCATACTAGGATTGGATCATAAGGCAGTTCTATTTCTAATTTCTTTAGGAATCTCCATACTGTTTTCCATAATGGCTGTACTAATTTACACCATCACCAACAGTGTGCAGGGGTTCCCTTTTCTCCCTTGTCATCATTTATCTTTTGTCTTTTTAAGATAGCCATCTTGTATAGGGTGAGGTGACATCTTTGTGGTTTTGATTTGCATTTCCCTCATGATAGGTGATGTTGGATATTTCTTTTTTTTTTTTTGTTCAAAGTTGTTGTATTTACAATAGTAGTATGCATTATAATTCCTAATAAACATATAGAGCATCTTTTTACAAAACACTGTATACAATTTATATTCGTACCATTCAAATCTTCAATCATGCAGTTAGGATAATGACATCCATCTTATTCAACCACCTTTTCTTTTTTTCCCTCCCTCCCTCCTTGCTCCCTTCCTTCCCCTTCCTCCCCTTTGACCTTCCTAGCATTCCTCTAATACTCCTATGTACTCCGACCCAAAACCACTGTGGATCAGCCTCCTTATATCAGAGAAAACATTCGGTATTTGGATTTTTGAGATTGACTAACTTCACTTAGCATTATATTCTCCAACTTCATCCATTTACCTGCAGATGCCATTATTTTATTTTATTGCTGAGTAAAATTCCATTATGTATATGTACCCCACATTTTCTTTATCCATTCATCAACTGAGGGACATCTAGGTTGGTTCCACAATCTAGCTATTGTGAATTGTGCTGCTATAAACATTGAAGTGGCTGTGTCACTGTAATATGCTATTTTTAAGTCCTTTGGGAATAGACCCAGGAGTGGGATGGCTGGGTCATAGGGTGGTTCCATTCCCAGTTTTCCAAGAAATCTCCATACTGCCTTCCATAACGGTTGCACCATTTTGCAGTCCCACCAGCAATGTATGAGTGTGCCTTTTTCCCCACATCCTCTCCAACATTTATTGTTGTTTGTGTTCTTGATAGCTGCCATTCTGACTGGAGTAAAATGAAATCTTAGAGTAGTTTTGATTTGCATTTCTCTAATTGCCAGCAATGTTGAGCATTTTTTCATGTATTTGTTGATTAATTGTGTATCTTCTTCTGAGAAGTGTCTTTTCAATTCCTTAGCCCATTTGTTGATTGGGTTATTTGTTTTTTTGGAATTAAGTTTTTTGAGTTCTTTATATATTCTAGAAATTAGCGCTCTATCTGATGTGCATGTAGTGAATATTTGTTCCCAAATAGTTGGCTCTCTATTCAACTCACTGATTGTTTCTTTTGCTGAGAAGCTTTTTAGTTTGAATCTATCCCATTCATTGATCCTTGATATTAATTCTTGCGCTACAGGATTCTTATTAAGCAACTTGGGACCTAATCTGACATGTTGGAAATTTGAGCTTACTTTTTCTTCTATTAGGCATATTGTCTCTGGTCTAATTTCTAGGTCCTTGTTCCACTTTGAATTGAATTTTATGAATGGTGAGAGATAAAGGTTTAATTTCATTTTGTTGCATATGGATTTCCAGTTTTTCCCAGCACCATTTGTTGAAGAGGCTATCCTTTCTCCACTGTACATTTTTGGCGCCTTTGTCTAATATAAGATAGCTGATATTTCTTTTATGTACCTATTGGCATTAGTATATGTCTTTTTTTGAGAAATGTCTGATTAAGTCTATTTCCCATTTTATTATTATTATTTTTCTATTGAGTTTTTGGAGTTCCTTATATATTGTAGGTACTAATCTTATTAGAGGTACAGCTTACAAATATTTTCTCCTATTCTGTACATTGTCTCTGCACTCTGATGATTATTTTCTTTGCTGTGCTGAAGATTTATAGTTTAATATAGTTTCATTGTCTATTTTTGCTTTTATCTCTTATACTTTTGGGGTCTTGTGCAAAAAATCCTTATCCATTACAATGTCTGGAACTGTTTCGCCAATATTTTCTTCTAGTTGTTTCATTATTTCATGTCTTACATTAAAGTCACTAATCCGTTTTGATTTTTTATAACTGATAATAAATAAGGGCATAATTTCATTCTGCTTATAGCTATCCCATTTTACCAGCACCATTTATTGAAAAGATTCTGATTTCTTCAATGAACATTCTTACAACTTTTGTCAAAAATGAGTTAGCTATAGATATATGGATTTACTTCCAGACTCTCCATACTGTTCTATTGAGAAATCTATTAGTCTATGTGTCTGTTTTTTAGTAACAATACCATGATATTTTGATTACTGCATCTTTGTAGTATGTTTAATGTCAGGTAGTATTAATGCCTCATGCTTTGTTCTATTTGATTAAGATGGCTTTAGCTATTAAGTATTTTTTGAAGTTCTATATAAATTTTATAATTGTTTTGTCTAGTTCTGTGAAAAGGTTATTGGTTATCTTGACAGAAATTATATTGACTCAGAAAATTGCTTTGGGTAAAATGGGCATTTTAAGAACATTGACTCTTCCAATCCTGGAATGTCTTTCCACTTCTTTGTTTCATTTTCAATTTCTTTCATCCATGTTTTTTAGATTTCAGTGTAGAAATCTTTTTCCTCTTTTTTTTTTTTTTTTTTTGGTGCGGGGGATTGAACCCAGGGCTGAGCTATATCCCCAGCCCCTCTTTTTCCTCTTTTGTTGAATTTATTCCTTTGTTGTTGTTGTTGTTGTTGTTGTTTGTTTGTGGTTATTATAAATGGGATGGCTTTCTTGATATTTATTTTAGATAATTTGCTATTGGCATATAGCAACACCATTGATTTTTATATTTTGATTTTTGTATCCTTCAACCTTGCTGAATTCATTTATTAGTTCTAATTGGTTTTTGTAACATGGAGGGGGTTTACATGTAAGATTATGTCATCTGAAAACAGTGACAGTTTGACTTCTTTTCCAAATTGAATGTCTTTTATTTCTTTACCTTGCCTCATTGCTCTGTCTGGGACTTCCAGAACTATTCTGTTATTCTACATCTTAAAAAGACTTCAGCTTTGTATATTCAATATATTATTTTCAGCTGTTAACTTATTATAAATAAAATTTTTAATGATAAGTTACATTCCTTCAACATCTAATTTCTTCAGCATGTTTACTATGAAGGAATAATTAGTTTTATCAAATTCATTTTCTGTATCTATCAAGATTGCCATATGGTTTTTGTTCATCACTCTGCTGATGTGATATTCCATATAACATCTTTCTGTATTGCCTGTCTCTTAACATATCAATGTAGTTAATATAATTTAGTTGTTGTTTAATTCTTCGTACTAAAGGTATGAATGCTTGATGAACAATGCTATAATATTAGAGCATTCTGATTATCTAGATATTTACTCTAACTAGTGAGTTTTATACTTTATCATCTTTTCTTTATACTTATTAACATATCTTTCTGTTTGAAGAACTTCAGCATTCCTTATGAATAGGTTTGGTGGAGATCTATTCTTTCAGCTTTTGTTTCTTTGGGAAGGTCATGATCTTTCTTCTTTTCTAAAGGATAGCTTTGCTGGGTATAGTATATTCGGTTGACACTTTTGTTCCTTCAGTATTCTGAAAAACTCATGCCACACTTTCTTGATCTATAAAATTTCTGTTAAGAGGTCTACTGTTAGGAAATTCAGGCAACCCTATGTGTTATTTTTAATTTATTTTATAGTCTTAAAATATTCCTTTTATTTTTCATTTCATAGAGCTTAATAATAAAATGTTTTGAGACAGACTTAGTTAAATTATATTTGATTGTTTTTCTCTGACCTTCTTGTACCTGGATATTTGAATCTTTTTCTGGATTTGGGAAGTTTTCTATTATTATTTGTTTGTATAATTTTTCTACTGCTTTGGCATTCTTAAGGCCTTCTTGAACCCAATTAACCCAAATTTTGCTCTTTAGGTACTGTTCAGAATTCCCTTAAGCTTTTTTTTCAGTCTTCATTCTTTTTCCTTTATTTCTCCTTCAACTGTGCACTTCAAGTAGATTGTCTTCAAGCACATTGATTCTTTCTTTCTTTGTTATTGATGCTTTCTGTTGCCTTTTAAATTTTACTGTCAATAATTTATTTTTTGCTAGACACAGTGGCACATGCCTGTCATCCCAAGCACTCAGGAAGCTGAGGCAGGAGGATGATAAGTTAAAACTAGCAACTTAACTAAGCCCTAAACAAATTAGTGAGACACTGTCTCAAAAAATAAAATAAAAAAGAAAGAAAAAAAAGAAAAATAAAGGGCTGGGGATGTGGTTCGGTGGCAAAGTGTTCCTGGGTTCAACTCCCAGTACCCCCAACAAAAAAAAATAACAATAATTTTTTTAATAGCTTCCGTTTCTTGAAGTTTCTCTATTAGAGTATTGAAACATTTGTCTCTCTCTTTTTATTTCAACTCATTGAGTTTTCTTTAAATTCTCTGAGTGACGGTTCTTCCATACTTATTACTATCTGGTCAGTTTCTGGAACTTATTTTGATTTCTAGGTGAGGACATAGTTTCCTGAAAGATCTTGATGCTTATTGACATGAAAAGTCATCTTGCATTGAAAGAGTACATATAAATATTCCAGTCTTTCTAAACTGCTTTGTTCATCTTGTCATTTCAGAAATTCTAAGAAGAGTACTTATTTTCTTGAAGACTGAAGATACTTGACTATTTCAGCACTGAATAGCATCTAGGTCTATATTTTCTTGGAGTCTGCTATTGGTATGTTGTCAGTATATTAATACAAGAGGGCAATCTAAGCCAAGGCTTGTCCAAATACAGAGGTATATTGTTCAGAAAAATCCAGGAAGAGTACCTAGCTAGAGTGGTCTGTCCCACAAGCTTCTTCCTGCAGTAGTCTCAGATGCCTCAGCCACAGTTATCGTCCTATGGTCAGGTACTGCAGGATTCTGCCCAGCTCTGGAAAGAGTCACCTTGCATGAACTCGCCCCAGGCTCCTATGTCATGCCTGTGGCCACCAATACCAACAATCTGTGCCACACCCTGAGCACACAGCTCATTAAACCAGCATAACACTGGAATAGGACCAAGGACCTACTTGCTATAATATGCCTGTTGCTGAAGAGGACACTTTGTTCAAAACTGCTGCAACTAGCCATGCATGATGCTAGCTGGAGTAGAAATCCAAAAGAACTAAATCTGCATGTTCTCCTCTGATACTGGAGCTGTTCCAGATGCTCCTTCCACAGGCAGGCATGAGGATGGGGATGATTAAGATCTTCTCAGTGTTAGGTTTCACCAGACCAGCACTAATTTCCAGGGCAAAGTCATTGGTTACTATGCTGTCCTACCCTTAGCAAATAGGGTCTTGCACCATTCTGTGCTAAAGATGGAGTAGTGTTGGTGAAGAAATCCCTTGGCTACCTAGGTTGAGGCTAACCTGGGTTGAATCTCAGTCTCGGAGTGTCTGGGGTACACCAACAACCACAGTGCAGCTGGTGGTGGTGCAGGCCAAAATAGAAGTGCTGGGACAGCTTTAGAGCCCTGTCTGTGATCATTGGCCTGTGATAGCTTTCCTACCCAAGGCTGGGGGATAGATGTTGGATATAGTCCCTTGGTCACCAGGGATATGCTAAGCTGGTTCACACCTGAATTTCACAGTCACAGGGGCCTACACAGTCTTAGGAGGAGGGTAGATATTCCCCAGGCCCACTACCAGGTTGAAAATGATGTAGGCTGAAGCATGAGTCTCTCCCACTGGTGCACAGGACTATACCTGATGCTGGAGCCAATCTAGACATAGAGTTGTGAGCTCTAACCTGTATACAGTCTTCAAATTCTACCAGGTATTGGCTTGTCACAGTGACTTGTCTGGCACAGAACTCCAAGTCAAAATCCCTTGCTAGCTTCTGTGCCCTTGTCCTCAGCAAGACCAGTCATACTCCTCACTCTACCTGAGATTGGAGGAGGAGTGGTAGAAGCAGTCACTTGCCTGGTGAATGTCATTGTAGCTGCTCAGTCTGTAGGTATTAGCCTGAGTAAGCGCCATAGAGCTTTCCCAGCACTGGGTTTCAGTGTGGTAGGCAGGGTAATAGGTTTCAAGTCTTAGGACTGGCCTTACTTCTCTCTCTCCCACCACCAAGCAGATAGCACCTCTCTCCATGCTGGACTGCGTGGAATTAGGGGTGACACGGGCACCTCTTTCCTTCCTGCCTTCTTCAAAGTGTCTTTTCATTTTATTATACTAAAAGCAGCATTATGTTCTCTCCCCCAATTCCTTAGCACTTGCAAAGTTAGTGAATAGCTGTATAACTTGTATCGATGGGGAAACACTCACCTGAGGGCATTATTGAGCTACCATTTGGCTCTACCTTGAGAGCTGGGTATTGTTATTACAACTTAACAGATACAAAAAAATAAGACTCAAAGATGTGGAAAACTGTAAAATTTTCCAAGGTTACACAACTGGAATATGGCTATTATATGTTGAGTGCTTTATATGCATTATCCTCTCATGAGCCAGGGAAGGATTGAACCTCCTATATCAGACTCATGTCCACACTATGTTATTCTTCATATATTTATTCTGTGAGACTTATTTTAATTTCAGAATTTGATACTAAGTATTTGGATTCAAGCAGTAATATCCACCAGATAAAAATTCTCAAGTCCCTTTCACATAAAATTTTAGGGCAGTACCCACAAAATTTATTGGATTTTGTAATCTTAAATGCACATTTTGTACTCATCTGTGTAGTCTCCCTCTTTACTGAACCAGTTTTGAATGTTTAAACCTAAACCTCAATTGCAACAATATCTCATTTGATTCTGTTTATAAATAAGCTAACATAACACAATTCAAAACAAAACAGTCAAGATAGAAAAATGTTCACCTATTATATTAAAGACAAATTAACCTAAACATACTAGATATGCACAAACTGATTTTATGGTTTAAAAAAAATTCAGAATTTCATTTCAGGTATAGTACTATAAGGAATAGCTAATGAGAGTCAACTTCTAACTCTAAAATTGAAGATAACAAGACAAGGCCCTGCTTTGATAACCTTGGACATTTTGGAGAAAGGAAATAATTATCTATCCTCTCCACAACCCTGTTGTGAAGATAAGCCACAAAGAAAGCATGACAGCATATATTTTACAAGTAAATGATTTAATAGAGATTTGAAAAATTAAAAGTAAATAAAAAGGGGCACTATCTTCCTCATACTACTTTATATATTTGCAGGTCTATCATCATTTTCTCTTTTGGTTTGTGAGCTCCTAAGAGTAGTGATCCGTGTTTCTTATTCATTGTTATAAATCACCGTGCACACAAGCCATGCTCCATAAATATATAATAAGATGAACAGGAGCACAAACATTTCAACAAGAAAATGAAGTCCACGGAGAGTCAACTTCTCAATTCACATGTGCCCTTCAATTTCCTTTGGCTCCGATTCAAACCCTCAGCACCACTGAGTTTCTCCCTTGTCAGTAGCTCTTTCCATATACCTAAGGACTGACCTTCACCTTCAAACCCAGTGCTTATGGTGGCTAATTCTTACCAAGCAATTATGAAATAGCAACTATTACTAGTGCTAATTTATGAGGTTCAACAAAGATTAAGTGGTAAAAAAATTATTACTAGATCTCAATTAATCAACAATTGCCCCAACTCCATGAAGAAGACAAAATGAGTGAAGAATTATGAATCCAGGACTAGAGAGGGAGTATTCCATGAAAGCATTCATGTAGATAACTTGGGACTGGAATATTAAGGCCAAAGTACATAAAGTGATTACCACCTGAAGAAACAGATTTATGTAAATTAGATCCTACAAATATGAATATGTCCCTTTAAAATTTCTCAACATTGGACATAGCTATATAAACAAAAATATCAGTGATTGATTTAGAAATGTCCATACAAGTGCACAAATTCTTCAATGCACCTTTCACAATTATTAAACTATACATTTTTGGCAAAGGATCAGAAACGTCAACAAAATTATTTCCCTATTTATTTTTCTTCAAAATCAATGTTTTTAATAATCTATTTTTAATCCCTTGTCAGTAGCTCTTTCCATTTATCTAAAGACTGACCTTCACCTTCAAATGCAGTGCTTACAGTGGCTAATTCTTACCAAGCAATTATGAAATAGCAGATATTACTAGTGCTGAATTTAATATATCAGGCTATAGTAAAATTCTGTTAAAATGAAAATCATGCTTGCCTTTTAGCTCATACAGCAGAGATGTGTGAATATTTTATTTGGAAAACTGGCAAATAATATTTGATCCTAAATTTAATACTTTTGGAGAGATGGTCAGATTCTGTTTCTCCCTTCACATTTGACTTGTCTTTTTCCTGGTCTGTGCATATGGATATTATATATTCCTTTATTCTGGTTTAGATTTTAGACACATAAACATGCTAATTTCCTTTTGGTTTGTGTATTTGAGGCAATTAGACCTTTAAATAAAAAAGTGGTAAAAAGAATTAGTTTGCAAAAACATAAAAGCACCAATGATAGTTTAGTTCTTACTGTTCCTTCTGAGAGAGATATATACTCCCTAGGGTAAATTACATATGGTTCATACGTATTTGGTGTCTCTCCTTCAGAGATCTTTCTATGGAAATAGGCTACATCACCATATTTTTAAATTAATATGGCCTTG
This sequence comes from Tamias sibiricus, assembly GCA_025594165.1. NCBI lineage: Eukaryota > Metazoa > Chordata > Mammalia > Rodentia > Sciuridae > Tamias > Tamias sibiricus. Next base: position 135,524,767 of record CM046661.1, on the reverse strand, counting down.
TGGGTTGTGTAGGCCCATAAAAAGTGAACAAGGGTTGTGTGTGTCATTTTCAAGCCAAAGTTTCAAGGGTGCCTGTTTTGCAGGTTCCCTATGGCTTTATCAACTCATTCCTTGGGCAGTGCTCCAGAGAGTGGCTACTTGGTCATGGAGCCTAGAATAAATAAACAGCTCACTTATCACATGAAAAGGAAAGAAACCTGCCCTTTGTTGTTTGTTTGGTTTGATTTCTTGGTAAATTTCTGCAATTCTGTGGTTGTAGTTGTTCACTACACAGAATCACCTGTATATCCTGTCTGACAGACCCTTTTCAAAGTGCCTTGAAAATAAGTGATGCTTTGTTTAGAGTGGGTGATCTGCATTGTTTTTACATGAAGAACTCTAAAATAATTGGTTTAATCCAGGTATGGTGGTGCAGGCCTGTGATCATAGTTACTCAGGAGCACTAGGTAAGAGAATTGCAAGTTTGAGGACAGACTCAGCAACTTAGCAAGGCCCTGGCTGGGGATATAGCTCAGGAGTGGAACTGCTCTGGGTTCAATCCTCAGTACCTCAAAAAAATAAGTAAATAAATAAATATGTAATATAAATTTTTAGTAGGATCATGTAGCATAAGGAATTAATTGTAAATAAACAAATCAATGTTATTGTGATTGTGTAACAGAACACAGAAATGGTTTAGTTTTAAAATTTCTCTTTGTTAAGTAGGTTTTATCTAATCCTGTTAAATAAAATAACCACACCCAAGTTTAATCCTTGCCTGTTTTGAAAACTGTGAGATTTGCCATTTTAGAATTTTTCACATACAGAATCAAGAGTGAAGAACATAATCGGTGAAACCACATTTAATTATTCCCTCTTCTCTAAAAAACATGTATATTATCATTTTTTTCCCCTAACAACAACAAAAAACACTGTTCCCTAGTCTAATGAGAAAAATAAAATGCAGGGAAAATGTTCTTTGGATCACAGCCCAAATTTTCCCACTTCACATTTCATTTTGCTCTTGAAGTGCTGGTACTCAGAAGTGATTTTACAGTGTAAACAGTTCAGGGTCCCTAATCATTGCTAGCAGTTGCTAATGGCCTTCCATTGTAACTTCTGAGAATTTTTTGTTTCAGTTACTGTCACACATATAACATGTGTGATAGATCATGTTTAAACTAAAAGGAGGTAACTGGGTACCATAGCATCAATACTGTCAAATTCTTAACCCTTACATATGCTTAAATATGTGGCATAGATAAGAAATGATATTGCATTAGTAATCTTGAAAAAGAAAAAGGGAGAGAGAAGGAGATAGCAGGAGGGTGGGAGAAAGGCAGAGAGACATAATAGCCATAGCAATAAGCAGCCCAGCAACCTCAGAAGGGAACTGACATATCTGATCAGTTTCCTGTAAAAATGGCACAAAGAATTTCAGGATATACTTCTGGGGATGATTTAGAATTAGAGAAGTCTTCTGTTACATTAAAATATGGACATATTTCCTAGCTTAATAGGTTTTATAAAATGTCAGGCAATAATCAGCAAATTAGATCAGATTAAGAAAAGAAAAAATATCCAGATGTTTTCTGAAACTGAGTGACACTGGAAGCCTTCGTTATATGCCATATGCATGTTCTATCTTGAGGTGGCTGATGATCAGTCTCCAAAATCCCTGGGGAATGCCCTGTGATATGGGGTACCTACCTAAGGGCAGGCTGAGGAGAGGCCTTCTTTTCATGCCTGTAGCAACACAGTATTTTTGTTCACAAGGTCTGTCATTTTGATTTACCTGTGAAAAACAATTGCTTCTTCTAGTCAGCGCTCATCTCCCTCAGACACAAGTCCTCAGCAGGGGCAGCAAACGGAGGAGAGTCTAATGATAAGAATGTACAGACATCTTGTTATAACAAAAAGATATTCTTAATGATGATAGCCCCAAGATAGGGGGAAAGGAGATATTAGAAAACACTCTCAGTTCAATGAATCAGTTCCTACTTTTTCCTCTTTCCAGAAAAATAAAATATACATGAATGAAAGATACAAGAACAGCCACATACATCAGCGCTGTTTCACTGTTGAGTGATTAGCCTTCAGAAGTTCTTCAAAGGTAGCTAGGGTGAAGGAGAATTTCTTGGTTCCTTCGGGGAACTGGTTGGAATTACAGTGACATGAAATGAGAAACGGATGCAGGAGAGAAGCTAAACCTCTCATTCAAAAACCAGGTCGAAAACAACTAGAAGATGATAATGAGACCGCATTCAGGAGCACCCACAGACACCTAAGTCTGTCTGTCCTTCTAACTTTATTTTTGGTAAGCCTGGAGAAGATACTGAAGAAAACTAGGATGTCTCACCCTCAAAAATAGACTATGCTGTTGTGAATGAAAAAGGACAAAACTTCCTATTTGGATGATGGGCTATTAAATGTTTGGGGGGAAAATGTTTCCTAAGGCAAACTAATATGTAGTCAAAATGCATTTTAATATGGCATTGTTATTTACAGTAGGATGTGAATTGATAAGCATACTGCTTGATACATATACCCGATTTCAGCCTAAGTATTGATCTTGGTTATTCAGAGAACATAAGACCCTTGAAAGCCATGTGTCTGAATGCATTTCCTTGCATGCTGTCTGAAGGTGACGTGACGAGCTGCTCTCAAGCCCCAGCCATGGACATGGCATCCAGGAGAGGCTGCTCGATGAAAGCCTGAACTGGCAGCTCCCACCTCTGAGCTGGGCTTGATTGCCCTGGCCTTTAAATGTCAGGAGGTATGCAGGAAAGGTCGAGGCACTGCTCTTAAAGAGCTAGCAGAACCCAGATCCTCCCTGTCAATGAAGAAAAAGCAAATATTTCATTTCTTTTAAAATTTAAAAAAATTACCCTCCTCAAATCAAACAGCCTGGGCAAATACTTCTCTCTTGTCCTTTAACTAAGAGAGAGCCATTTGACTTAGCATCTTTCTTAAAGGTGGCCTTTAAACTTCAAAATAGGTATCTAAAGCCTGTTCTTGAAGGGAAAAAAAGTGAAATGTGAGATAAGAAGCCTTCTCTGGAGTTGCAGAACAGATACTGATTAATAGGAAGTGTGAAGAGCTCACCATCACTAAGGAAAGTGAGATTTCTGCCCCTGTTTATCTAGAATGTGGGTTCCTCCTACGAGAACTATTTAAAGTGGGGAAAGGAAATATATACATATATATGACAATATTTCTGTTGAACATTCATAGCCATTTTTTAAAATAAATGTCCAAGTAAGTAGAAAGATAGTCAATGGAAATTATTTCTCTGAATCTCTACTGTCCAAAAAACATACAAGAATGACACAGGTAATTTAAAAGGTTCTAGAAGAAATGCTGAAATAAAGTAGGAAAAAACAAGATGAACCCATTTTAGTATTTCATTTCAATTAATAATCAATATTAAAACACACGTACACTTCATTGGCTTTTAAATTGAACTTTAAATGAATTGAAATTAAATATAAAATGAAAAAAATCCCTCAGTGGCAGTAGCTGAATTTCAAGGACACAGTAGTTACCTGTGCCCAGTGGCTCCCATGCAAGAACTGCACAGTTTTCGAACACATCAAGGTCAAAGTACTCCCATAAAAGTTGAGCGAAGGGAGGCTCAGATAGGATTATAATATTGATTCTGAGTGAAGTTTTTTGAACTCAAATGTTCAAAATTTAAATTTTATATACCAAAATAGAAAAAAACGTTGAGAGTTATCCCTAATTCTTATTAATAATGGAAACATATGAAGACTAACTCATTGATCATGCTGCAAAATTCAGATGTTTTCAAATGAGATTCCTTTTGACACATTCAACAATTCTACAGTCTGAATAGGAGAAAGGGGTCTCTAATGGTTCCCATTTTATTCTCTTATTTATTTTTTTATTCCGAAATCAGACTGAGGTCCAAATTGTCACCGTTTTCCTGACCATCACTTATTTCTCATTTTAGTAGAACACTAGGTCTGTGGTTTTACTCAGGTTCTTGTGGTAGTGTCAGCCACATTCCAGAAATAAAGTGCTTATTATGCCATATCCAGTTCTTTTTAAAAGTGTCCTTCCAGACAACTGGACACAGGCAGAGACAGTTCAGTCAACTCAACTGTAACAGATGATGGATCTTCTTCACTGTGGGATCTTTCATCCATCATAAAACCATCCTGGCCTCTCTAGAAATAATACATCATGACAGGGCTCAAGGCCATCAAAGAGAAGAACTATAAAGAATAATATACAAAAGAAAGTATTTTTGTCAGCACAAGATAAAGCTAACTCAAAAAAGCAAACAAACACTTAGCATTTTCTTCAGGTGTGAGTACATTTTTCTTAGGAAAATCCTGTTTCATACCCACTTTTGTCTGCTCCAAATATACTTTGTTGCTGCATAAAATTGAGAGTCATTCTTTGCATTCTCAGGCCTTATATCTCTTTCATTGAATTATCCTCTAATGTCCTGGACTGAACTGGGAACTGTCCCAGAGCCTTGTCAACTCCTTTTATTTTTGTTATGAAGCAGGTTTTACCTGAAGGAGATGCCCATTTGTTGCCAAACTTAATTAAGGAAAGTTGGATCTTTTAGAGCAGGAAAAGCATGTGAGTTGCTAAATAGCAAAGAACATTTTATGTGTTTTTCTATGGCACTAAAACAACACCATGTTCTTTCCATCTAAGTAAACAGACAAAAGAGAATACTTCCAATCCCTGCTTACACTGTGCCCGTTATTTGATCATCATTATCCCCATTTAATAGGGAGGGAAATTGAGATGGCGGATGATAATTGAGCTACCTAGTGCCACAAAAGAGAAGACAGAGCTAGAAGTCATTAACTTTGTCAATTTCCACAGTGCAGCTGAGGCACTGTGGTTTTGAAAAAGAACAGATGGTAAGTGAAGGCAAGGACTAAAGACGGAGGCCTTCCTTTAGTAACTTGGAAAGCTGTGGAGTGCTATTCTGCATGCTAAATAGGATAGAAATTCCAGACTTTGAAAGCCAGCCATACTGCCTTATATGATTCTTTAAAAAATAGTTCTCTTTTGAAAGGGTTGCCTAAATTTAAAATATCCCTTAGGGTCCTATTTTTAGGGGGTCCAATTCAAACAAGTTTTCTTTTTTAACAGCAGGTCGTCTTCTCAGTGATCTACTTTCAATGGGTTACCCTTAGCAATAGGCTAAAATAACACTGATGAAATTTCTCTAATATTTTTTCCCATTCAGTTTCATAGAAAAATTGTAGATTAGATAATCTACACATAAATTCTATCCCTTTTCCCTGGTAAATGAATTCTAATCTATCAAGGTTTTGTTTCTCTTTTTGGTCATGCAAACTTAAGTATCAAGAAGTAGTCTAGATACTTTGCTTTATAGTGCTATTTTCCATTTATCAATGATAATTTACCTCCTTGATACCCTAATAAAGGGTTACTTTAAGTCATGACATATAATTTTCTTCTGCTAGATTCCTATCATTGACATTATTTAATTTTAATAATACCTTTTTATTACAACCCAAAAATTAAGATAAATAATACAATATTCATGCACATATGATAAAGTTGTTCTAATATGGTGCCTATTAACCACTGTGGATACCAGCTTGTGAAACATGGATAATTTCAATTCAGTTGTACTGATGTATAAAATTTACATTGGATTTCAATGCCTGGGTATAAAAAATAAATATAAAATATTTCATTAATAGTTCTTAATATTGAATATACATGGAAATGATAAAAAATCAAAATATTAACTTTTGTGTTTTCATTTATTTTTAATTATTTTTAAAATTTTTTTCAGTTGTAGGTGGACACAATACCCCTATTTTATTTAGGTGGTGCTGAGGATCCAACCCAGGGCCTCACACATGCAAGATGAGTGCTCTACTGCTGAGCCACAGACAAAACCTAAATCTACATATGTGACTCCCATTGTATTTCTGTGGGCAACGTCACTGAAGAACAGGAGTCAGCGAACTTCTTGTAAAGGACCAGATAGTCATATTTTAGAGTTGTGGCCATATGGTCTCCATTTCAGTTACTCGATTCTGCCATTATAGCATGAAAGCAGGCATAGACACTGCAAAATAAATTAGCATGGCCATGCTCCAAAGAAACATTATTTATGGACACTGAAATTGGAATTTCATATAATTTTCATATGATATGAAGTATTCTTGTTTTGATTTTTTCAGCCATTTAAAAATATTAAAAATATTCTCCCTTCACAAGTGCTATGGTTTGTACATGCCCACCAAAACTGATATTGATATTTAATCTCCATTGTGCATTTTCAAGAGGTAAGACCATTAAGAGGTGATTAGGTCACCAGGGTTCTGCCTTCATAAATCAATTAATCCATTCATGGATTAATGGGTTAATGGGTTACCTAGATAGTGTGTCTGTTACAAAAGCCAGTTTGGCTCTGTCTCTTAAATGTGCTATTTCACCATGACCCAGCAGGAAGGACCTCACCAGATACTAATCAGATGCTAGTGCCATGCTCTTGGACTTCCCAAACTACAAACTAAATAAACCTCTTTTCTTTATGCATTATCTGGCCTATGGTATTCAGTAATAACATCAGAAGATGGACAAAGACAATAGATCATATAAAAATGGATGCAAGATTGTTAGTCTGATTTGGCTTATGAGACATTCATTGCCAACTTTTGCTATAAACTATAAATTACAAAAATTGCAATGTGCAGGCAATCTTATCATCTGCCAAATTCTATTGTTCATGCAAAAGAGAACCATGATATGATATAAAATCAGAACACAAAAGAAAACCACCTCATTTGAGGGTTGCTGGACCAAAAGCAGATGTGGGAAAAAGGACTGATTTCTCATGTATCAGGAATACCAATGATATATTTTATTTATTTTTTATCTTTAGGAATTAATAATATCAATTCTTATTCCATTTTTTATGCAAGTTTAAAAAATAAAAGAGATGATGCAGCTAAGGCAAAAGGTAGAGAAGAACTGACAAGTGTTAGGTTCCACTGGCACTCTTGAAAAGGAGGTAATCAGCTCATGAGGCTATAAAGAGAAGTCAGCAGAAGGCTGTGCCTTGGCAGAGTTGAGTAGCAAATGAAGTTTCTTATTGATATCCACCTATCTTTTGCACCTTTGCCCATAGGTACCTAACTTCATGCAGCTTGTGATCTAGTAAGGCAAAAAGCCTTTAGGCAAATAAACAGATATACCACTTAAAGATGTGAAAATCCTATGAAATAAAAGAGTAGGGACACTAGAAGAATGTTTTCGAACTTAAACATGTCTATGAATAACCTGAGGACCTCATTAAAAGGCAGAACATGATTTAGTAGGACTGGGCTATCACCCTATTTTCTGTATTTTTCTCAAGCTTCTAAATGATGCTGATATTCTTGGTCCATGGACCACACTTCAGTGGCAGGTATTTTTGTCTCTGGATTGCTGATGTATCCCAATTACCTAGAATAGTACTTAATATATAATAGTCATTCAATAAATATATTTCAAATGAATGATAGTTGACATTAGAGAAAGTCTTATGGAGGCATGTATCATTTAGATTGGGGTATCAAAATAAGGTCTCTGATTTTAAAAAGTTTAGCTGAGTCTAGGCCCAGAATCCTCTTACCTTCTGAATACTACCACTCTGTCACTCTCTACTCTGTAATTAACTCTTTTAAGAATGGGTTCTTAAAATGCACTCCAAAGATAGAGATTATGGAAAATAATAGTCAAATATATTGTCTCTCTGGTGACATTTGTATTTCTACCATTGGATGCCTAGAAAAGGAACATTTTTAAAAGTATGACTTTCTAAGGGTAGAGTTTAAGGACCAATTACAACCCAATAAGGTCCTATTTGGTGTCTGTGTCCTTTTGATCATACCAAATAATGAAAGATATTACTAATGTCTGCACAAAACTAATGATAGAATTTTAATAAGGATGAAGCACATTTTTCCTATAAATTAAGGTTGGCATCTATGATTAACACAGTTTCCCCTCACAGAGGATCTATTAAAATAATGGACTCTTACAGTTGCCAAGAATCTAAAAAATCAACTGTTTCAACCACTTTCCTAAGGGAGGTACTTTTTATTCCATATATTGCCTTTAAAATGGTCACTCTGAGCTTCCTCACAAAACAGTCCATTCCATTGATGGCACCTTGGAAGATGATACTAAATTTTGCCTTAATGATTTCTCTCATTCTCAAACTTGTATTTACAGGTTCTGTTTCTTTCATTCCACAGATATTTTAGGGCTAACAACATGCTGGGATATAACTGTGCAGCATTTCATAGGCCTTGCTTATGTCACCCTGTCCTCTGAAACCCATCAGAACAAGTCTGATTCATCTTCTCTATGACAGAGCTTCACAGTTTTGGAAGACAGTTATTCTTAAAGATCTGGAAAACTACCCATTAACCTTTTTAAAAAATTTATATATTAATTATAATTTGTTATACATGACAGCAGAATGCATTTCAATTCTTAGTACATGTATAAAGCACAATTTTCATGTCTCTGATTGTACACAAAGTAGAGTCACACCATTCATGTCTTCATACTTGTACTAAGGGTAATGATGTCCAGCTCATTCCACTGTCTTTCTTACCTGCATGCCTCCTCCTTTCTCTCCTTCCCCTTTGCCCTATCTAAAGTTCTTCAATTCCTCGCATGCTTCACCCAATCCCAATTATAGATCAGCATCCACATAAAAGAGAAAACATTCGGTCTTTGGTTTTTTGGGATTGGCTTACTTCACTTAGCATGATATTCTCCAAATCCATCCATTTACCTGCAGATGCAATGATTTTATACTCATTTAATGTGGAGTAATATTCCATTGTGTATATATACCACATTTCCTTTATCTAGTCATCTACTGACAGGCATCTAGGTTGGTTCCACAATTTAGCAATTGTGAATTGTGCTGTCATAAACATTGATGTGGCTGTATCACTTTAGGATGCTGATTTTTAAGTCCTTTCAGTATAAACGGAGGAGTGGGATAGCTGGCTCAAATGATGGTTCCATTCCAAATTTTCCAATGAATCTCCATATTGCTTTCCATATTGGTTGCACCAATCTGAAGTCCCACCAGCAATGTATGAATGTGCCTTTTTCCCCACATCCTTGCCAACACTTATTGTTGTTTGTATTCTTAATAGCTGTCATTCTGACTGGAGTGAGATGAAATCTTAGAGTAGGTCTGATTTGCATTTCTCTAATTGCTAGAGATCATATACTTATTGATTGATTGTATATCCTCTTCTGAGAAGTGTCTGTTCAGTTCCTTGGCCCATTTTTTTTTTTTTTTTTTTTTTTGGTGTTAAGATTTTTGAGTTCTTTGTATATCCTAGAGATTAGTGCTCTATCTGATATGCTTGTGGTAAAAATTTGCTCCCAAGATGTAGGCTCTCTCTTCACCTCACTGATTGTTTCTTTTGCTAAGAAGCTTTATAGTTTGAATCTATCCCATTTATTGGTTCTTGATTTTAATTTTTGCGCTATAGGAGTCTTATTAAAGAAGTTGGGCCTAATCCAACATGATGAAGATTTGGGATTACTTTTTCTTCTATTAGGCTCAGAGTCTATGGTTTAATTCCTTGATCCACTTTGAATTGAGTTTTGTGCATGGTGAGAGATAGGGGCTTAATTTCGTTTTACTGAATATCAATTTCCAGTTTTCCCAGCACCATTTGTTGTAGAGGATATCTTTTCTCCAATATATGTTTTTTATGCCTTTGTCTAGTATGAGGTAACTGTTATGTGTGTGGGTTTGTTTCTGTGTCCTCTATTCTGCACCATTGGTTTACAAGTCTATTTTGATGCCAATATCATGCTGTTTTTGTTATTATTGCTCTGTAGTATAGTTTAAGGTCTGGTATAGTGATGCCACCTGCTTCAATCTTCTTGCTAAGGATTGCTTTGGCTATTCTAGGTCTCTTATTTTTCCAGATGAATTTCATGATTGATTTTTCTATTTCTATGAGGAATGTCATTGGGATTTTGACTGGAATTGCATTAAATCTGTATAGTGCTTTTGGTAGTAAGGTCATTTTGACAAAACTAATTCTGCCTATCCAAGAACAAGGGAGATCTTCACATCTTCTAAGGTCTTCTTTAATTTTGTTCTTTAGCATTCTGTAGTTTTCATTGTAGAGGTCTTTGACCTCTTTCATTAAGTTGATTCCCAAGTTTTGTTTTTGTTTTTGTTTTTGGTTTTTTTGTTTGTTTGTTTGTTTTTTGTTTTTTGAGGCTATTTTAAATGGATGGTTTTCCTAGTTTGTCTTTCAGAGGATTTGTCACTGATATATAGAAATGCCTTTGATTTATGGGTGTTTATTTTATATCATGCTACTTTGCTGAATTCATTATTAGTTTTAGAGGTTTTCTGGTGGAATTTTTTGGATCTTCCTGGTATAGAATCATGTTGTTGGCAAATAGTGATAATGTGAGTTCTTCTTTTCCTATCCATATCCCTTTAATTTCTTTCATCTGTCAAATTGCTCTGGCTAGAGTTTCAAGAAGTATGTTAAATAAAAGTGGTGAAAGACAGAATCCCTGTCTTGTTCCAGTTTTTAGAGGGAATGCTTTCAATTTTTCTCCATTTAGAATGATGTTGGCCTGGGGCTTAGCATAGATAGCTTTTACAATGTTGAAATATATTCCTGTTATCCCTAGTTTTTCTATTGTTTTGATCATGAGTGGTGCTGTGTTTTGTTGAATACTTTTTCTGCATCTATTGGGATGATCATATGATTCTTATCTTTAAGTCTATTGATGTGATAAATTACATTTATTGATTTCCGTATGTTGAACCAATCTTGCATCCCCGGGATAAACCCCACTTGATTGTGGTGCACTATCTTTTTTATATGTTTTTGTATTTGATTTGTCAGAATTTTATTGAGAATTTTTGCATCTATGTTCATTAGAGATATTGGTCCAAAGTTTTCTTTTTTAGATGTGTCTTTATCTGGTTTTGGAATCAGGGTGATACTGGCCTCATTGAATGAGTTTGGAAGTGCTCCCTCTTTTTCTATTTCATGAAATAATTTGAGGACTATTGGTATTAGGTCTTCTTTAAAGGTCTTGTAGAACTCAGCTATATATCTATCTGGTCCTGGGCTTTTCTTGGTTGGTAGGCATCTGATGGTGTCTTCTATTTCATTGCTTGAAATTGATCTGTTTAACTTGTGTATATGATCCTGATTCAGTTTGGGCAAATCATATGACTCTAGAAATTTGTCAATGCCTTTGATATTTTCTATTTTGTTGTAGTACAACTTTTCAAAATAATTTCTAATTTTCTTCTGTATTTCTGTAGTGTCAGTTGTGATATTTCCTTTTTAATCACAGATGTCAGTAATTTTGAGTTTTCTCTCTCCTTCTCTTCATTAGCATGGCTAAGGGTTTATCAATTTTATTTATTTTTTCAAAGAACCAGATTTTAATTTTATCAATTTTTTTCAATTGGAGATTCCTTGGAAAACATGGAATGGAACCATCATTTGAGCCAGCTATCCCACTCCTCCGTTTATACCCAAAGGACTTAAAAACAGCATACTAAAGTGATGTAGCCACATCAATGTTTATAGAAGCTCAATTCACAATAGCTAAATTATGGAACCAACCTAGATGCCTGTCAGTAGATGAATGGGTAAAGAAACTGTGGTATATATACACAATGGAATATTACTCAGCATTAAATGAGAATAAAATCATTGCATTTGCAGGTAAATGGATGGATTTGGGAGTTGTCCCAACTCAAGATGGTGATGAAGGTGTCCCAAGATAGAGGTGGCTGCTTTCAAAAATGGCTTTTCAGGTTTAGTGGGGCTGGGTGGTAGTGTCAGACAGTATGTTCAGAGATGCAGCTCTGTGTCATGCAGTGTTGTGGCTGGCAGCTGTCTTCAGTCCCTGTGCAGTGTCCCCAGGTGCAGGCAACAGTGTATAAGGGACTGTGGCAGTGGTTGCAGTGTCCCAAGATGGAGGCAACCCGGGGAGCCCCACGTTGGTAGATAGCAGTTCACACAGGACTGGGGGCAGAAGTTCCTGCGCATGGGCAGCAGCCGGGTGTCCTGCATGGGAGTGGTGCCCAGGTGTCCTGCAGGAGGAGTTAGTGCTAAGGGTCCTACTCGGGCATGAGGAGGTCCTGCATGGGTGAGTGGCCAGGAGTCCTGTGTTGACCCTGAGGCCTAGAGACCTGCTCAGGCATGGTGGCCGTGATTCCTGTGTGGGAGCTGCTGTTGGGGGTTCCTCTAATCACTCGTAGAGAAAGAGTATTCCCAGTTCATGGAGCAACACAGAATGCAGCCTCCTCTAGTATGCCACCTTGGATCCCCTTCCTAACCATTCATCTTTATGAGAAATTATTTCATTTGGTCACTCTGTCATAATTGCCACATGTCAGCACTGTGGATATTACTCTGCATGAGTCAGTTATGGTCCTTTTTCTTGTAAAAATTAAAGTTTAGCAAGAAGTACATGTATTGAACAAGTTAATATGGCATTGTGCATTATGATAAGGCAAGAAATGATGCTGTGAGACCTAGATAATCAGAGGAAAGTCTCACCCACGTCCCACGCAGGCGGTGGAATTTGGGTTTCTTCTGCATGATACGGGCTGTCTGGCTGCGAAATAAAGTTAAGACAAGAAGGCAGTGAAAAAAAATCACATGACACAGAAAATAATTTTGATGGCTCTTCATCCTTAGGAGTCAAGCTTCCACACTGGAAAGAGAGAGAGAGAGAGAGAGAGCCCACATCTGCTTTATAATATGGGGGGAACTTCAAAGGTTTTCCATAGAATGTTCTTCTGCCAAATAAGGTAGGAAGTGGGCTGTCCAGCTCCCAATGAGTTATGCCCAACTCCGGAGCTATGAGATCAGTCTCCCTAGCTGGCAAAGACAGAAGTCAGTGCATAGGGCAATCCAGGAAGTGGGAGGAGCCACAAAATAGCTTGCAATGCCAAACCAAAATCTCCTTGGCTCAAGGCTGAGTGAAGATGTTCAAATAGTTCAGGGTGGCTCCCCACAGGAAAGGATCCTGAATAAACTAAACTTTAAATCAAAGCCGAAAGGACTGAGGTTGACCAGAAGGTCAAGAATGGCCAGATAGGGAATAGCAAGTGCAGAACCACCACTGGTAAAACAAAATGTCATGTACATATGGACAAAGGTGACCACAGCATGTATGGTAAGGGAAAATGTTATGACATGAAGCTAAAGAAGTAACCAGAAACCAGGTTTAGAAGGCTTTGTAATTTATTTTTCCTTTTTCTTTTTTATTTACTTCAGACAAAAGACAGGAAGTTGAAGGATTTTAAGCAAGACAGTGACATGATCAGATCTGAATTCTGTAATGATCACTCTGGCTTCAGTGTTTAGAATAAAACAGAGGTGAATAAAGCCAGAGGCAAGGAGATATGTCTGTGCTGCTTAAAAGATAGCTGCATATAAATCATCTGAGGAACTTGTCAAATGCAAATAATAAAAGCATGTTTGGCTGGAGCATGAGATACAAGGTTTCTAACAAGTTCCCAAGTGGTGCTGATGCAGGCAAACTGAGGTCCTCACTTTAAGTGCATACAGAAGGCTGTCGGGTAAGAAATGATGAAAACTGGGTAAGATGATTGCAGTGTAGACAAAGAGAAGTGGTTGGATTCAGGTGAGTTTTAGAGGTGAGATTCAGAAGGTCCTTCATAAACCATTGGGTGTAGGAGATGGGGAAAGCATGCCCACCAAGCTTCTACTTAGCAAAGGAAGTGGTGGTCATGCTGTCTTTAAACACGTTATTTATAATTCAAAACAAAGCTAAATTCTCAATTATTTTCATCCTCTCATAAACATAACAATTTTTTTTCTCCAGTTAGTTGTCTCTGGTCCATGAAATCCCATGTATTTATTTATGATGTGTTAAGTGGCTTAGAAAATGCATAAGCTTAGTCATATTGCCTTGATAGGGTATTTGGGTTCTTTAATGATAAAAACCTAGGGATTAGCTTTCTATATACATAGCAACATGCACATTCAGTATCTGTATTCTTGCAGGTGTGCAGATCTATACAGCTACAGTGCACTGTGGACTTCAATGGCTTGCATACCAATGGGGCTTCTTTTGGCTTTAGTAGCAGAAATGGGTAACAAGAGATAGAAAGGCTCATTTCCTAAATTTTTACTACTGGGGTGGTAGTAATAGTGGAAATCACATTTCTGTGATGAGCTGACATGGTTTTTAACAGCTAGGATTCTTTCTCCACTCCCACAGCACATTCCCTGGAAGATTTCTATTAAACAGAAGAGGTAATTTAGAGGTTTGATTATTATAGATTTCTTAAAGTTTAGCCCACATAGCAATTGCAGCCAGCCTTTCCAGAAGAGTTGAGAGAAAGTGGAGTGGGGGGGTGTGTGTGCTGGGGTTTGATGTATTGAAACAGTGAAACCTCATTTTGAGAGACAGCTCTGTTCTCTCTCCTGTCTGAAGTATCATTATGCATTTTATGTTTTATGAACAAAGTGTTTATTTGTTGAACTATTCAGGCATAGGAAAGATGAGCAGGTTGTGTGCTTGTTAGCTGACTTGGAAAGCTGAAATGTTTCTGGTTGCTAAGCTTAAAAGAGATGGTTGTTTATGGTATATATTCCATAGTTTTCCATCTGCTTAAATTGAAGCTGACAGAAATTCAAAGTCAATGCCTTCCTTATAAAGTGATCCTTTGTGATGTAATTACAGAATGAAATCTCTTGGCTGAAATAGGATTTTCTCCCGGAGAGATGACATTAAAAAGAAGTAAAGATTACCAATAAACAATCTGAGAATCTAGATGAGTAACAGTGAAGGGAAGTAAAGTCATTTCTTTAATTCTCTTGAATGCTGTCAGAAAATAACATCATTTAGTTGAAGCAAGCAATTCAAACTAGACTTGGGGAACTGAGCAAGCCAAGTGCAGCACTGTGGAAGTCCTAGGAAAAGACAGTTGTCTTATAATAGAAGGCACATTATGGCATCTGCCCAGCACACTGCTCTTATGCCGTCCTCCCTGCTGACCAACTAGAATGGATGCCTATGGCAAAGACAATTCCATTTCTTTTCCTCTTGAGCTCATTGATAGACCAAATTTCCCAGCTTCCCTTACATTTAGATGGGCCCCCATGACTGAGCTCCAGCAGTGGATGAAAGTGGTGAATGCCACTTCTAGACATGGCCCCAAAACCACTTTCAAGAACTTCTTCACCTGCTCTCCCTCTTCACTCACTAGTTGATCTAAAAGAACTCTGACATCATAGAAGAAACCAGAGCCAAAAAAGCTACTGATTTTTTTTTTCATAGCATCCAGGTACACCATGACTAATATATTCCCTAGGGCCATATCTGTGCTATGTGATGTTAATGCCCAAGTTCATTGTACAAGCTCACTGTTTTTGGGCCACATTCTCTAGTACTGAATAAAACAGTCCAGTGCTACTGACCCCTAGAACAGAGGACATGGCAATTTAGGAGCTTAGAACAGTTGTGTTTGTTGATATGAGGGTGGATGTAGATAAAACCAGACAGCTGAAGTAAATAATGAGACAGAGTGGCCAGGAAGAGACCTATAGGACTACAGAGATACATGGTGAAATGTATTAAAATCACTTGGTTTCCTAGTTTTCTTTTTCATTTTCATTATCTAAGCTTAACTCTCAATTACTAGATTTTTTTGTTTGTTTGTTTGTTGTTTATCTTGCACACTTCATTGAGTGCAAACAACAAACTGTTCACTAATCTAAGCTGCTGGGATTTGGAAAAAGTCCTCAAATCAAGGCTATTTATTGTTCTTTTTTCCAGAGAGTTATAATTAACCTTGTTCTAATGAAGATTTAAGAGCTCAAATTATTCAAGAAGTGATTCTTAAATAATTTCCAGTGGAAGCAGAGGAAGAGTCACCATCCCCTCTCCACAGCCTGTGGCTTCCTTCAGATCACACGTTTCTTCAGAACATCAAGATCCATTAGCCAAAAGAACACCCTTTGGGCTTCAGTAGTGGGAAGAGAGAAGGGAAGAGCTCAAGTACTATGATTCAATTTAGGAAGAAGGGAGGAAGGAGGACAGAAGTAAGAGGTAGATGGTAAGGAATAGACCAGAGACAAAGCAAGGCAGAGAAATAAAGTACAGGAAAGGGAAAGGGGATGGGTCTATGATGTCACCGGTCAAAAAAAGAGCTAAGTGGAAAAGAAGTTGCTCTTGTCAGCCTCAGCAAGTTCCGTCTTCCTCCACAGGAAATGGAGTTATCAGAAGAAGAGAAAGCTCCTTCTGCATTGGTTCTAAAGTGTTCAGGAAATAGAGGCAGAGAACTGTAAATAAATGTATCTGTTTCCATGTAGAATATTTAAATTCTGTGTCTGAAATACTATGTATGTGAGAGATGAGATGGGAATCTGCATCCAGATAGAAAAATCACGTAAAAATTTGTAGGCTAAAAAAAGGATCTTTTTGTTGGTAATGTAATTTTTTGAATTGTTTGGCAAGCCAACCAAACTTTTTATTTATGTATTTTTATCTTTTTGTGGTACTGGAGATGGAACCCAGGGGCACTCTACTACTGAGAGACAGCTACAGACATATATTCAATTTTGAGACGGGGTCTTGCTAAATTGCTGATACTGGTCTAAAATTTGCAATCCTCCTACCTCAGCCTACCAAGTCATTGGGATTACAGTGTGAGCCATGGTGCCCAAGTAACAAATCATTTTTAAGCAAGGATCTTCACCCCTCTTGTTCTGGATTCTGCTTCCTCGAGAATCTCATCTCTAATCTCCCTGTTTCTATTTCCTTCTACACTCTATTTTTTCATAATATTACCAGAAAAATAAATTGACAACATTAATCTGACTATCTCTTGTGGAAAAAAAAATATTCAGCAATTTCCCATATTTTCTGATTATACCAAATCTTGTTAGCCCAGTGCAAATTGAACTTCACATATGTATTTGGACCTACATTTTCCCACTACCTTATTCTTCCTGCAACAATACTGAACTACTGCTGCCTCTTTCTCTAGCTTTTTGTATATTGTCATATTAGTCTGAAGTGCGCTTCCATCCTCTTCCCTTAGTAAATCATTGAGTGTCTTTAAAGGGGATCCTAACAGGTTAATCTCAAGTCTTAGTTACTTTATTGGTCTCTCCCTTTTCTTAACCCCAGGACATTTTTTCCCCTTTGTTCTTTGTTAATGAATTGGCTATATGCCAAGCACTTTACTCAATTAACTCATTCTTTACAAAACAACTCTGTGATGTAAGTACTCTCATTATCATCTGCTTCATAAAGAAACTGGAAAAGTAATCTGTCCAAATCCATAGAGATATTAAGAGGCAGAGCCAAAACATTAATCTAGCCTGTTGGCTCCATACCCACCATTCTTACCATGCCTCCTTTATAATTTAGCTCTGTCCATGGTTATTTGCAATTTGTCTATCTCCCCCACTAGTGACTCCAGCCATTGAAGGCAGACAGACTTTATTTTTCTTTGTTTCCCAAGCACTGACTATGTACAACAGTGCATATGTGCCTATGTAGATTTTTCCTTAATTGAATTGGATAGAGAAGGATGGTTCTTTGTTGGCAGGACTGTACACATAGGAGGAAGAATTTCATTCTGCAATTAAGTATTCATGTGGGGTACTTCTAATAAAGGCAAACAATTCATAAACAGCAGATAAAAAAAAAAAACCAAACTCTATTGTTTAAGAAAAAATAGGACTTTTATTGATGTTACTCTGTGTAATATGAATTATTTTTCTTACTAGGAGATCTGAAACTGGAAAGACTTCATTAGACCTGAATAGAAGAGAATCTTCAGAACATAAAACTTGACAACATTCTAAAACCTGTCAAAATGAAATCTTTCTTGCTTCTAAGATGGTCATTCATAACCTTTTAAAATTTTGTTTTCCTACATTTACTTCTACTACTTTTATGTCATTACTGGTGAATGCTATTTTAGTATTACAATTCTACAAAGCCTGATTGAGTTACTATACAGTGGAAAATTAAAGATTCATCCAGACAAACAGATATTGTTTTGGTCCAAATGGATTAACTGGATTATTATAATAAAACAGAAATGTGACCCCTCCTGGCTTCTTTTCATAGTGACAATATGAAATATTTTGTTCATTCATTTTTTGTGTGTCTCATAAGCAAGTCTTTGTGCCCCCAATTATTATCAGTAGCTTGTAGTCCTTTAAATGAAGGTTTGGTGGATGCTGCCCATTCCATTTGTAATTTTAAAAGACCATTTCTGAGCAATTTCTTAATCCTATTGCATTTTAGTAAATGCTCACAAACTCTGATAAAATAACATATAAAACAAAGATTAAAACTAGAGGTGATTTCTGACACCTAGTCTCTTTTATATTTTGCAACATTCTGTTAGATCACTTTGTGTGATTGCTTTGTGTGCTCTTGGACATGGTGCTGCACAGGCAATTGGAAGTAGATCACTGCTGTGTTTACTTCATATGGAATATTTGTCTCTGATTACTCAGGTCTTATTACTTTGGTATTGTAGCATATTTCCTCCAAAAGGAAGAAGCATAGCACCTAAACATGCAGAGACAAGCTTATATTGTCTTTTTCAAGAGCAGATCATTCTAAACTTGGAATGCTGCACTGCCACCTGGGGGATAAATTTTTAACAGTACATTCACTGTTTAGCTGAAATGGAGGGTGAGATTCCATACCAGAAGAAATTGGGAGCAATGAGAATTTCTATAAGATGCATTATGTTCTCTACCATGCTTTGGGCTATTTCCCCCCCAAAAAAAATACGTATATCTATAACCATTTCTTCCTTTAAAAATAGGATTCCGTCATGATGACATGTTACTTTCCTTTACTGATTACATTTTATTTCCCTAATTTGTCATTTTATTCTGAAGGAATTCTAGAGATTATTTAGCATAAGCCCTTCAATGCAGAGATGATGAAATGGAGAACCCAATAATCCTATGGTTTGTCCTGTCATGTTAGTATTAGGGTACAGCCAAGTTTCCCATATGGCAGTTGAATGTCCTCTTTTCTGCAAAACCCTGTTCCCATTAATATTACAACACAGATGATTTCAAACCTTGTAAATAGTCATTCACCCAGTCTCACAAGGGTAACATGCAAGCACAAGTGAGTGGGAAATCATGTTGATTTTCAGATTCTATTACATACATTCTTTTAATAGAAGGTAAATAAACAAGATATATAAAGTGGAAAACTAAATAGTACTGACTGACTTTTGTGCTTTAGAGACTAGTGTACTTATCCTTGATTAGTCTTTGGTGATTTATATCCCACAAAGCTGTTGTAATATTTAAAAATTTTTAAAAGTAACTTTTAATTCAAACATAATTACCATTATAACGAATAAGACTTAAAACACATTAATTTGACCTCTGCTTAGTAGGATAACTAATCAAATCATTTGTGTATATAGGAAATGGAAATAAATCATATTACCATGAAAGGTGGTATTTTATTGTCAAGTAATCTTACTAGTTTTTTCTAAAAATTTTAATGTATTTGTTATATGCGAGCATGAATAACATCAGTTAGTTATTAAATTATTTGTTAATGTTATGCTATTTCTATTCAAAAAGGATTAGGCTATTTATTGGTATGAACTAGAATTAAGTCATCCTTACCTGCGCTAAACTTCAAGTGAATGGGATTCTCTGATATACGGGAACTGTAAGGATTCCTGGGAATCCTTCCATGTCTTCCTACCATTCACCCAATTCTTCAGGCAAAAGAGACAGTACACTTCTTTCTCCACCCACACCTTTGATAGTCTGCAAGCCAGAAGGCTGAAGTACATCAAATTTGAAGTAATTAACTACAGATATCATTTCTGGGGGACAATGACAGAATAATTATCATAGAAAGGTGTTGAATTCATGAGCTCTTGATCCACTGAGGTGGCATGAAGAAGAAAACGTTTAGGAGAAAGAAATAAACATCAGATTACAATGTTAATAGAATTAATATGATAGAATAGTTTACTTAGCCAGGCGTGGTGGCATACACCTGTAATCCCAGCACTTGGAAGACTGAGCAGGAGGATCGCAAGTTCAAAGCCAGCCTCAGCAATGGCGAGGCACTTAGCAACTCAGTGAGACTCTGTCTCTAATAAGATACAAAAAAGGGCTGGGGATGTGGCCCAGTGGTTGAGTGCCCCTGAGTTCAATCCCCGCTACCAAAAACAACAACAAAAATAGTTTACTTAAACTTTTAAAAATTGCTGACCATACCAAAAACTAATTTTGATATCTTAAGCTATCTGTTAGTATGCTATAACAGACATACATAAAATGATTTTAAAATAAGTTCATTGCTCTCATGTTAAATTTCGAATAGGAGGGACAGGCTGAAGTATTGACCTAGGTTTCTTCTATCTTGGTGTTCAGCCTTCTTCAACAGAACATTATTTTGTGCAAGATGGGTACTTGACCTGCCATTACCATGCCTGTACTTAGTGGGGAAAAGGGGGAAAGGGAAGGGAGGACATACCCTTTCTCTTAAAGGGCATGCAACAGAAGTTACATGTCTCACTTCAGGTCATATCCCCCACTGAGAACTTAATCATATAGTCACTTCAGATACAAAAGAGAGACTAGAAAATGCAGGCTTTATAGGTGACTGTGTGCTTAATTAATATCCTCTCACATATAATAAGGTGTATTAGTTCAGGTAGTGCTAGATGCTACTTAAAAGAGAGAGAGGAGTCAGGGAAAGAGAAGGAGAGGAGGAGTCCCTAGTGCAAAATAGGTCAAACACAATAAAAATGTCTCATCTATGTTTGGCATTCATCCAGGGACCTAGGCTGATGTTGGCTCTGCCATCTTCACTATACTGATTCTATCGCTGGGGTAACAGAAGTGTAATCCTCTCCTTTCCATTGATGGAGAAGGGAGAAAAGATTATTGAGAAGATATTTGGATAGCTTAAGCACATTGGCCAAAGAATGACAGATTTCATGTGTCACTTCCACATACACCCATTGCAAGTAGTTATATGATCCCACCTAGCTGCACAACAAGCTAGAAAATGTAGTCCTTGGATGAGGATCCACTTCTAGGATCAGCTCTGGGCTGGGAATGAGAGTAGGAATTTTGTGGAACAGAACAGAAAAGGAGATGAGATATTGAAGTCTACTTCAGTTTTGCCATGGTTGCCATTTAGGACACACTTTTCTTCTCATTCATAATTAAAACATACTCCTACTCTTCCACCTTCCAAAAGGGACAACTCCAAAGTCCTCCTGGGTCTCTGAATAAACACCAAATATCGCTGTGAAATAAGCCTTTATTGCATTTGACCTATTTAGTATTTGAGGGACCTCTCTCTTTTGGTGTTTTTGTTTGGTTTGGTTTGGTTTGGTTTGGTATTGGAGATTGAACCCATGGGCACTCAACCACTGAACCACATCCCCAGCCCTTTTACATTTTATTTAAAGACAGGGTCTCCCTAAGTTGCTTAGAGCCTTGTTGAGTTGCTAAGGCTGGCTTTGAATTTGCATTCCTCCTGCCTCAGCCTCCCAAGCCCTTGGGATTACAAGTGTGGGCCACTGTGCCTGGCCTCTCTTTGGGTTTTTAAGTAGAAACTAGCAGTACCCTAGCTAGCTCAGGTCTTGCATCCCATTTCAAGTCTATCATTTTTAGATGATGTGCATTACTATCAAGACTAGAGATGGCTTGTCTTGAATTGGCAATCTATCAATCAAAATCAAGTTACTGTCCCCATCTTCCCAACCTAATACACAGTATGTAAATAGGCACTGGACAGAAGTAATAAAACTAAATTCTGAAGAGGGAAGAATAGAAATAGCACAACAGTAACTGGATTCACTATAATGGCAGTGCGGTAATTTCCCGAGTTAAGCCATCTTGTAATTGTTGGTTCCAACTATCCAAGGTATGCTGCCTTGGTCATTATCCCATAAATATCTGACTTGGCCTTCAGGGAGCTTCTTGCATGCCCATTACCTCCATGGCCACATACGAACACACTGGAAGAGTATTACAATCTTGGAAGATTCAGAATGGTAGCAGCCTGCATTCTAATTCTCAGTTCAGATTTAGAAAGACGAAGTTTGCTTTAAGGGGTAAACTATGACAGACTTTTGCAAGCCTGAACTACCATTTCTTTGGTAATGCAATTCGGTATAAAACTTTGAGGCCCATGGGCTCTGATTCCATCAGTTCTGGCTACAAAGGAATAAAAACAAAGATCTCATCTGTTTATTGCTTTTTAGCCTGAAAACTCATCTTTTGTTTACTTTTTCCTGTGTTCTGACAATCACCCTCTTGCTCAATTTAATAGTGATTACCTTAAGGAGAAATAAAACAATCGGCTTCAGTAGGAAGGCAACATCCTTAATCTAATGTGTCCCAGTAGGCTGGCTCCCATTGTCTGGGAGTCTTAATAGTTTTGTCCAGTGTTATCTCCTACAAAGAATATTTTTTGATGTACAGTCTCATTTTATCTCTGCCTTGGTCTGGGCACAGAAAACCTTGTTTTCTGTCAGGACCAATTTATTAAGGCCTTGAATTATAAGACTCTCTCAGTCAATTTAGATCACTGGCTAAAGAAACAGAAAGGCTACCCTTCCAGAACTATATTCTTTTCCCTTTCTCCTTTCAAGAGGTTAGTTCTAACTTGAGTTCATCTTTCTGGTAAAACTTTGCTAAATGGAAAAGAGATGAAAAATTTAAAACAATACATAAAAACAGCCAGTAGGCAAAAGAATATAAGAGTTGAAGGCTTAGTTGACAAATGGATTTATGTCTAAAGTGTCTCCAAGACAATTTTTGCAAATTTTCTACCACAATATACTTGTTGTCAACAGCTATCCAATTTAATATCTGTGTCCTCACTTCCTGCCAGCCAGTCACTAAGCCAATATAATATCTGTAGGTGTTGCTCCTACTCAATTCAACCATGGTTATAGAGAATCCAAAGTATCAAAAGCTTAAGAGAGATGTTTGTTTCTCTCTCAATTAGGAGTCAGCTAGGAAGTCCAGGGATGGGACAGAGGCTCCTGAATTATCAAGGGTCCAGGCTCTGTCAATCACCTTATCTCATCACTCTCAATATGTGATTTCTATTTAGTGATACCAGTATCAGTATCTACTCAGTCCTTACCAAGATGCCTGGAAATTAGAAGGAAGAAGTCTCATCATTTCCTCTGAAAGGCACAACCCAAAAGAAGCACACACCTCCTTTACTTATATTCCTTTCACCAGAATTAAGTCACATGGCCACACTGCTGGACAATGATTGGGAAATGTAATCAAAACGTCCTTGTTTGTCATATCAGAAGAGGATAGATCCTTGGAAAAATCCAGCCATTTCATTCATTTGTATGTGTAACTGAAAGAATAATTTAATAACACAAAACATACCCCTAACTACTTATAATACTCAGATGTTTTCTACTAGAGTCTATTGTAGTAAAAATACTGGGGAAATAAAACCATAAAATTAATGTCTCTACTCCTTAATGGTTCAAAACCATGAGTTTTAAATTTATAAGCCTAGAAGGCCCATTTAAGCACTATATTCTTCAAATTCTACATTCACAATCATTAAAGGGCTCAAGGATAATCTCAGGTGCAGAACAATTTTAGGGAAAAAAAATCAAACCTACTCCTAGACATAACACAAAACAACAAAAAGGGAAGAACAGGAAAATAAATGTCTCCTAAAAACCTATAACTAGAGACTAAGTCCTACACAATTAGAGATAAAAAGCTTAAAGCTGCAAGGACCTGGAGGTGTTAACACATGACTGTAAATGAGATTAGGTGGGTGTCACACCCTGCAGGGTAACTACAGTTTACTATGCTATTCAAAATAAATAATAATGCCCCTATTACAGTACCTCAAATTCTCAGCATCCCTCTGAGCCTGCAGTCACATCATTTGGAGACTGCATTTATCCTCCACACATGACTAGGACCTAGAAAACTGGTTCTTTTTTTAGCACCGGTCTGAGGGTGTTCTCCATATGGTTTCACAATAGAAAAAACTCCAATGAGGATCTTTAAACAACAAATTATTTTCTTTTTAATTTTTAAAAAATATTTAATATCTGGAATTACAGGAAATCTTGAGAAAAATAACTAATTCTCCCTGGATCAAAATTTCAACCTAGCATAAGGTTTTATACAAGTTTGAACAAAAATGAATATTTTAGAAATGTGGTTGGAGGCAATGTATTGAATTTTCAGAGGTGTTGAGGTGTTCTGCTTCTGGGCTTTAAAAATATATATAATTTAAGTAAAATTCTTATAAAATAGCATATGTCAGTGAGATTTTTAGTTATAGAATTAAGTGTACAAATTCAACATCTCATAAGCATTTCTAAAGCAAATATAAAACAGCAAATCCACTTCAAAGTAATAAGGTGTTATTTTGTCCTTTGTGACAGTTAACAAAGAATCTCTGCTCCTTCTCCAGCAGCCTCCTCTGTAACGAGGAATTTAGCTAACATATTTATCACTGTTCATTCTACTTCAGTTCATCCACACTCTGATGAATACTGGTCCAATCTCTCCAGTATTTTCACACAAAATAGTACAATAACCAGAAACAAATTTGCCATTGATGATTAGAAGATGCTATTTCATAAAGTACAGATTTTCTACTAACACATACTAAAAGACAAAGGGCAATTCCAAACAGATGGCGCTTGCATGATTATATTTTAGAGATGTTTCCTTTATGTCCGCCCCCTCATTATCCCTACCCGTACTTCCCTTCGGCCATAGAGAAAAGTGGAGTGGACCTAGCTGTGTTGTTTGGCTCTCACAATCTGCATAGTGACCCACATTGGTCCCATCTATGCATGCAACCATTAGCTTCAAATCCCATCCCTCTTTTGCTTGTACTTGAAGCCTGAGCAATGTTCAATCAACCTAAACATTGTGTGGCTCTGGCTCAAACTTTTGTTCCTAGCATCTGCTTTATCTGGAATTAGTTTTCTTTTGGCGTAATGTGTGTTCCTAGGTGCTTCCTTAAAAATCTCATGTTTACCTAGAGCTTGCATTTAACGTATCCATTATAATTGCTTGTTTTTGTATTTGCCCTTTCTTCTAGAGCACGAATACCTTAATATGCCTGCACCTAGCTCATCGTGTTTCCTCCAGCATCTAGAACAGTGTCATACATAATAACCCCTTAGGCTTTTTAGATGAAAGCATAAAGACAGGAATACGAAAGTGCTTGTGACAGCCAGAACACACAGTGCTGTGGAGTAAGAACAGAGGGGTGAGGAGAGTTTAGGGGCTTGGAGGAGGAGAGTGTTTAACAAACTGTGTTACAGGACAATCACCATTAAACATTCATTTCTTGTAATTCTTACTCATGAGCATTTTTCAAACTTAAAGTTGATTTGGATGCAATTACAACTATATTTATAAAATACAGAAGTACTGAAATGGGTAAACATTTTCATTCTGTCAATTTGCAAAGACTGTGATTTTTGCCTGAGCCAAGTATCAGGGATCCTTTGGTATTGGATTATTTCTTAAACCAAGTTTTGTAACCTGACTTTGGTGGTCTTGCAGCTGGAACATCTGGGACAGCTCACAGTATAGTCTCTGGAGTCTGTCTTTCAAATTATCCAAAAAAAAAAATTCTAGAAGAAAGAAAGAAAACAAACAAACAAACAAACAACAGAATTGGCTCTCTTGAAGCAGTGTGAAGAAGTCATCAGAACAGCACTCTGGGCCCGGCGCGATGGCGCACTCCTATAATCCCAGGGGCTCAGTAGGTTGAGGCAGGAGGATCATGAGTTTAAAGCCAGCCTTGGCAATTCAGCAAGGTGTTAAGCAACTCAATGAGACCCTGTCTCTAATAAAATATAAAATAGGGCTAGGGATGTGGCTCAGTGGTTGAGTGCCCCTGAGTTCAATCCTCAGTACCCCACCTGAAGGGCAAAACATCACACCAGGGACAGCCGTGCAGCCAAGAGATTTATTCAACAGCCTTCGTGGCTGGTATCAAAACCGGAGAAGAGGTGCTCTGGTTGAAGGTCGAAGAGGTGCTGGGAGAGGGGAGTCAGGGAGAATGGAGTGTGCAAGCTCTGGTGGTAGAGGGGAGTCAGGGAGAGGGGAGTGTGCAAGCTCTGGACAGAAGGTGGGTGCTTGGTCGCACCGGCTAGGATCTCTGGAGCTATCAGCTAAAGCAGCTGCTGTCTGGCTGGAGGCTGGAGCTGTCAGCTGGGAGCCGTGGTCAGGCTGAAGGTGGTGGGTCTGGAGCTGCCGGCTGGGGCAACTGCCGTCCGTCGACTGGAGGCTATGGGTCTGGAACTGTCGGCTGGGGCAGTCTGGAGCTGTCGTAGTGGCTTCTTCCTCTCCGCAGGGTAGAGCTGATGTGTCTGAGTGACTTCCTCCTCTCAGCAGTGATGAGCTGATGTGTGCATCCATGTGTCTGTTCTGAGTCTCTCGAACAGGGCCCTATATAGGGATTTCTGGTGGGAGGTGCACCAGAGCAACCCCAATGCCATTGGCTCTTTGCCCATAGAACAGGGCGACCTTTAAGCCTATTGGCTCTTGCCCGGGGAAAAGAAACATCCTGCCTGGGGAAGAAACATCCTGCCGAGAATGAAACAAGGTTGCTTCTCTCAGGATGTGGAAAACTCTGGGGGGTGGAGGGCAGCCCATCTATCACCCCCCTCCCCAAAAAATAGAACAGCACTCTGTTCTGACAAAAAAGTAACATAATATTTGCTTAAATAATGTATGTACTAATAAAATATAGCATAATGAAGGAAAGTCATCAATCAATGTATTATTATTATTATTATTGGAATTTTGGCAACTGGAACTCTTTCAAGTTTTTTTTTTATTTCTTTCCATAGCTTCTTCTGCTTATCTTTTTTACATGATTTTCTTTTAGACAAGCTTTAATTCACAAGAACAAAGATATTTGCCTGAAATAGCACGGGCCACAGCAAAACACATTCAAATAGTTCTATCTTATTTACCAACAAATAAAAACAAAAAGGAAGTAGAATAGAAGGGCTATGCTTTAGTCATACTTTTTTTTAAAGGCAAGCTAATTCTTTTTTTTTTTTAACCTTTATTTTATTTATTTATTTTTATGTGGTGCTGAGGATCAAACCCAGTGCTGTGCCACTGAGCCACAAACCCAGCCCCTTTTAGTCACACTTTCTTTGGAGAGGGTTTGAGGAAAGGCAACACTGTTCTCAGGAATCTTTGCCTGAGGTATTCTCACTCAGACTGGTAAGTGGTATCATTCTTCTCTTATGCTTTTTCTAAAATGTCTGAGTTTTGTTGTTGTTTCTCTTAGTATCAGGAAAGAATAATTTGGAGAAAACAAACAAACAAAAACCATCACTAGAAAAAGGACATGGACCTTGAACTTATTCCTCAAAGGGGGCCTACAAAAATTGATTCAGCAACAAACCTACATTGCATGGCATGAGGAGTCCTGGGCATTTGCCCCTGCTCATAGCTAGTTGGCTTTGTCCTATAACTTACGTTATCCTACCAGGTGAACTTGGAGAGAAAACAAACCAGTAGCTGTAATGTGCTACTATAGGATTAATGAGACAATATTTGTTTGCTTATTTATTCTCTTATTTATTCAGAAACTGAGCTTACTGAGCTTGTGTCCAGCTCCTAAATTTACTAACCTTGGAGGTTACAGTCAATCAAAATAAGTTCCCATTGTCCAGTAGGGGGAGACAAGCATGTAATTCAGGATAAGCAATCAATTTCTAAGCGCCTAGAGAGCAATATCTCAGCCTATGTTAAGGGCACAAATAATTCTGCCAGATTATCCAGGAACAGCTTCATAGAATGGGCAATATATAAAGAAATGTATAAACGGCAGAGAAAAGTAAGAGATGGGATTAGGAAACAGAAAGGTAAGTTTGAGAAATTGGAGATATTTTTAGATGGCTAGAAAATGCAAGAGGTTAGTTTAATAAGGAGTTAAGGTAGGAAAGATGTTCGATTGCTATCACAGATGCCTTCCTGTAAGTACACTGGGCATTTGAATCTAATCTTAAAATTAGTAAAGAGTCTGAAAATAATTTCCAATAGGTAAGACAGGAAGAGTAGTCAGAGAACTATTCCAATAGTCCAGGAGAAAGATAAAGAAGGACTGAATGAACCAGGAATCATAAGAATGGTTTAGAAGGTGGTAAAACAAAGATATTTTACTGAGACATATCTATACAACTCTAGCTTTGTGCCTGGCAAATAGAAATCACTAGATATATATTTGACTGTATTTGTTTTTATATTTGCTATCTGTGAACAGACTACTTTTAGTAAAGTAGTGGGCTCAGGAGAATCCCCTTTGTGTTTAAGGAATGGAGGAAGATCTTTCTCTTTCCAGCAATAAAACAGCATTACTGGACCTAGGCCTCAGCATGAGGAGCTCATGGCCAAGCCTGGCACTGTGGAAGGCTTAAAATGGCCCTTCTCTGGCTCCACTCTCCTCACAGGGTAAAGATTATGGGTTCCTGGAGACCTCTCTTCTGCTAGATCATGTTCCTGGTGCACAGGAAGCCCACATTCCCTTCCCAAGCCCCTTTAGGCCTTGCTTGGTGCTCTCTCCTGCGTTGTTCATCCTAAGCCTGAGCCATTGCTGTTCACACTCCTAGACTGGAGGAGGAGTAGCTAAAGATAGTTTTTTTTTTTTTTTTTTTTTTAAATAGGACCAGGGACAGAGCTTAGGTGAATGGATGCCTTATCCCCATGCATTCATGAGAATTTGCTATGTTATGGGATGGACACATGATGGCTAGGTAGGGGAGCAAGCTTCAGGCCAGGTTCTCTGGGGCTAGGGACTACTTAGTTTTCCTTGTATCCTTGTATTCTAGCTCAGATATATGAAAAGTCCAAGGATTCTAAATTCAAACCTGACCTCCCATATCTCCATGAAGGCTTAATTGTCAAGACTGGAAGACAGAATATATATAATGTTTAAATAGGTAGACATAGGACATGTAGGCCTCTACTTGTACACTTGTCCTGAGTCCTACTAAGATTAAGGATGGAACTTTACTGAAAATGAGTTTTCTTAGAAAAACCTTAACAAAAAAGTTCTAGCATTATATAAATTTCAACAAATATTTTTAAAAATGCAGAGCTAATTTCAAAAGAAGGGAAGGAGTATTTCCAAAGTCAGAGGAAAACATGAAGATCGAATGTCCTCTCTGATATGTGGATGCTAACCCATAACAAGGGAGGGTAGGGAGGGGAAGTATAGAAGTTCATTGGATTAGACAAAGGGGAATGAAGGGAAGGGAGAGGGGATGGGAATAGGAAAGACAGTAGAATGAATCAGACATAACTTTCCTATACTCATATATGAACACACGACCAGTATAACTCTACATCATGTTCAACCACAAGAATGAGATCAAAATTATAATGGGTTGCACCTCATGTATGTATAATATGTTAAAATATACCATACTGTCATGTATATCTAAAAACAACAAATAAAATAAATAAAAATTAAAAAGTAATAATGTAAAAAAAAGAAAGAAAATTAAGCGATGTGAGTGATATAGCAAGAAATCTTTCTAAGAAGAGAATGAAAGGAAAGGACAGAAGCAAATATTTTGAAGAAATAATATCTAAGAAGCTGTAGAATTTCTTAGAACTAAGAGAGATAACTGTTGGGTGTAGGGAGTTCAACAAACTCAAAGCTGGACACACAAAAAATTAATCCAAATCTAAACACCTAACAGTAAAATTTCAGATCCAAGAAGGAGAAAATTTTTCAAAACAATTATCAGGAAAATTTATAATGTGTACATAGGAATAAAAATGGGACTGACAGGAGGTTTGCCATAGCAACAGAGGAAGCCAAAAGATGGCAGAACAGTGCTGTCAACCTTCTGGGGAAAACAAAACAAAACTCAGCCCAGAATTGAATATATAAATAAAAATCTTTCAAGAGGTAGGGGGGAAAAAAAGACATTTTCAGATGAAGGAGGTTGGTATAACACAAGTAAAACCTAATTATAAGAACTTACTTTGAGAAGTAATCGAATCCAGAAAGAAATATGTTAGAATCTAACATTTCATTTTGGAAGAAAGAAAATGATAACCAAGGGGAAATTTAAACAGACATCCACAGTAAAAATTGACATTTATCATCAGAAGAAGAAGAAGAAAAAGAAGAGGAAGGAGAAGAAGAAGAAAAAGAAATTTGGGGAATATTAAGAGCTGGATTGTGTCCCTCCAGCACTAATTTATAGGTTGAAATCCTAACCCTTGGTGGCCATTTGAAGATACCTTTACAGAAATAAGCAAATTAAAGCAAGGTTGTTAAGGTGGGATCTAACCCAACTGTACTGAGTCTTTGTAAGAAGGGGAAATTGAGGCCTAGAACTGGGAAAAGGGAAGGAGTGGAATCAGTGCTGCCATCACACCCCTCAGCAGAAACTAATCCTGCCAACATCTTGATTTTGAACTCCTAGTTTCCAAAACTTTGGAAGAGTAAATTTCTTATTTAAACCACTAAGATTTTTTTTTTTTTTAAAAGAAAGTTAGAATTATAATTTTGAAATCAACCTGTAAGACTGGGAAACTGTAAGATTTTCTAAGATCCTTGTTTTAGTCAGTTTTTTTTTTTTTTTTTTTTTTTTTTTTTTTGCTGCTGTGACCAAAAGACCTGACAAGAACAATTTAGAGGAGAAGAAGTTATTTGGGGGTTCATGGTTTTAGAGAACTCCATCCATAGACAGCTGGCTCCATTCCTCAGGGCTCTAGGTGAGGCTGAACATCATGGCAGAAAAGCATGGTGGAGGGAACTGGCTCACATGATGATCAGAAAGCAGAGAGAGAGAGAGAGAGAGAGATTCTACTCACCAGATACAAAATATATACCCCAAAGGCATGCGCCCAATGACACACCTCCTCCAGCCACACCCTACCTGCCTTTAGTTAACAACCCAGTTAGTCCCATCAGAGGATCAAATTACTGATTAAATTAATCATAACCCAAACATTTCACCTCTGAATGTTCTTGCATTGTCTGACACATGAGCTTTTGGGGGACACATCATATTCAAACGGTCCTTTACTTGTCCAAGAATATCAGAAATATTAATATCTTACATTAAGTAAGAATGAAGAAACTATCTCCAATAAATGATAAGAATAAGAAGTATACTTCCTAATTCAATGGAGGAGAAATAAAATTTACTCTTAAATTCTCAATTTTAAAAATAATGTAATAAATGAGGAAGGCAAACCTAAGAAAAACAAACAACTAAGTACAGAGTGAGATAGTAGAATAATTAAATTAACTTAAATTCAATGGTCAAAAGAAACTGATAGATTAGACAATAAAGCAAAATCTAGAAATACATTTACAAAAAGTACATATAAAACACAGGGTATATTTACACATTATCAGGGGTCTAAAATTTCTAACAAACAGTTGGGAAATTAATTATAGGAAAATTTTAGAAGAGGTTTGACAAGTAAAATATATTTTTGCTATCATCTTTAAAATGCCAGGCATATTTTCATAATCTTTTAACATCATTTAAGCAATACATTTTCTGTGCCAGTGAATGATATTTGTTTAACAGGCAATTAGGAAGAAGATATTGGCTCCTTTTTCCTTTATAATAATTGAAAAATATCTGTAGCTTTTAAATAGGAAATTGACTTCCCTAAATTAAAACACTGAGGGTCCATAAGATAAGAAACTATATACTTTCTTAACAATACATTTTCTACCCTAAGTGTAAATGAATAAGGTACTGTTCTTATAACAGGAAATAACTTCTCAGACAACTTTGAGATTAATAAATTTATTCTTATAGTATTTGCCTAGATACTGCAAATTGAAATATAATTTTAATTAGGAATATCTAAAATACATAGTTTCATTTTTATT
Organism: Tamias sibiricus; assembly: GCA_025594165.1. Classification (NCBI taxonomy): domain Eukaryota; kingdom Metazoa; phylum Chordata; class Mammalia; order Rodentia; family Sciuridae; genus Tamias; species Tamias sibiricus. Next base: position 135,492,829 of record CM046661.1, on the reverse strand, counting down.
TAAATCATGTTCTAGGCCATTTGAAAATTAATATAGTAATTAGCTATACCTTGACAGAAAAATGACAAGAACTCATCTTGCTAGCAAAGAATAATTCACTCTGAATGAAAAGATGTAATTTTAAGAAAAGAAAATAACGTTTTTAGACTTATAGAAAATTTTTCATTATTGATGGATCTTTTCAGGAATATGCCATATCTGTTTCCCAAAATTTATTTAAACTATAAAACACATTTTTCTATACTTTAACATGTAACATACACTATGTAAGCTCTATATTAAGATGTGCAGAAATTCTAGGAGTACTTGATTGCCTAATATTGAAAGTCACAGTTTCAGATTAGACTTCATTATGTTTCCTGTTATAACAGGAAAATCTGAGGGTAGAGATTGATGATCTTCCGCATTTTACATGTTTGTGGTATGATTTAATTAATCACCCTTGCCATCATGGATATTTTGAAACATATATCCTTGGTTCCAGGGTGCAAAAGAGGCTAGCCTGTGATTTTAAAATATGTAGCAATGTTCCTGGCCTTTACCCATCAGATGCCTACAGCAGCTCATTGGTCCTCCTCCCCTTTCTTTCCCTACCCATAAGTCATAATAAACAAATGTGTCTACAGACATTGACAAATGTCCTTTGTGGGGCAAAATCACCCCTGGTTGAGAATCACTGATTTAATTTTAGTTTTTCTTGCTATTTTTTGTTTGTTTGTTTTTGCTTTCCTTGGTGATAGTTCTTCAGTAACCTAATTTTATTTAATTTTATTTTAGATTATGAATGTGCCTAACATGTAACTCAGAAAACTTCATCTAATAACAATGACTGGCACTTGAATGGAGCAGTGAGTCTATATAAAGCACATCTTTTACAGGATATTTATAAAGTAGAATGAAACATTTTTAGTTCTCTAATATGATATTAGAGAAGCTCATTAGCATTCTTTTTGGCTGGCTCTATGTATTAGTTAGGGATCTTGGTCGCAAATAGAATTTCAGTGCAAATTTAAAGAATGAGAAGTTGGAGGATATCTTGTGTACATCTTGACAGCTGGGTTATCTTGGATAAGTGGGATAAGGCCCCAAAACATTCTTGATCACCTTATTGCTGGTTATATACCTACCTTTATCTTTTATTTTAAACTTTTTTAAATTAAAAAATCAATCATACATAAAATTAGGAATAGTGTAATAAATACCAATGCACTTAGAACTGAACTTCATCAATTATAATTTTCTGTGATTTTGTTTTATCTCTTCTTAGTTCATTCTACTTCAAGTTATTGTAGCACATAGAAACAAATCCTAGACTTAACATTCACTAGTAAATATTTCTGTATATACAGCTAAAGGATACGCGTCTCTTCATAATGCAACCATAAAGCCATTGCCACATGTAAATCCAAAATAAAAAATAATTTATTAAAATTATTAAACATCCCATCAATGTTCAAGTGTCCTAAATGTCTCAAATGTATTTTCATAGTTGATTTGTTTAGAGTCCCAACAAGTTCAACACTTAGCATTTTGTTGATGTGTCGCTTGAATCTGTTTCAGTCTATAAAAATAACCCATCTTCTTCTTTTTCTAGTCCCCTTGCTTTGTCAAAGAAATTATTTGTCCTATAAAATTTCTAAAGTATGCATTTGACTGATTGTATCACTTTATCATTTGATGTTCTGTTCCTGTGAATTTTTTAAATTTGGAATTTAGACTCACAGGCTGATCAGACTCAGGTTCAAATTTGTGACAAGAAAATTTCACAGCTTGTACTGCATAGATCTTATTGTATCACATAAGCAGGTTAAAAAAATTCAGGTAATTCCTTTTTTCTGAAGTTAAACTATCTCTGCTTCATTCTTTATTAAATGTCTATTTGTGCAATAGTATGTGCTTAGCATTATGTAACTTTAATGTGTGCAAATATACCTTGTTGAAAACTAGCTGTCTTTAAAATCACAGCACATTATCAATGTTTTTCTATTCTTGAAAGGATTCTAAATCATGTTTGAGCAACAGCTGCATCATTGGAATAGGTGGATAAATTCCCAAATATTATTTAAAGAGGCAAAAACTCATTCAGATGTTTAATTGCTAGTAAATTTGTTTAAAACAAAAGTGTCATGGCCTTCTAATCACATGATAAAGCATGAGACAACACTAATAATTATGAGCCTCTGGATGTAGGCAGTGCTTTAGACCTTACTAAGCAGTTTTATTCATCATCCCATTCAGTTCTCAAGACAGATGAGAGGTGATACGGGCAAGCCAGCTCATGCATCCAGGATGGGTGTGAAGCTTGGCTCCTACCTGAGAGCCCATCTGTTGTCCTCCCACAGAAGGGGGTTGGCAGTTACTAATGCCATAGTTTCTTTAATGAATGCAGTGTTTCTATCAGAAACTGCTTACTTGAATTTAATAATCAACTTCAAGAAAATAAAAGTGACAAAATTAAACTGGTTCTCAGTGGTTGATATTATTAAAATAGGCAAAAAATATCAGAAAGCACAGGTTAGAAATTACTATAGGGATCATCCATATCACATTATGGAAGAGGACATTGAGATCAAATGTAAGAAACAAACAAAAAAGAGGCAATCATCTCTGGGTGCTATTTTTAATAATTTATAGATATAATTCTAATTTATAATTATGATGTGTAAATAAAAATATTATCACCTGTGAACAAAAATTTAGCCTTATTCAATACTGCATTAAACAGAGATATTAAAAATTCAAAATTACATCTCTGTGAGAAAAAAGTTGACAGAAGGCCTGTCAGTGAGATGTATGCACTAATTCCTAGCCAGGCTGTTCCAAAGTAAGGAAACAAGTAAAAAATAAATCGAACATATGGATGCCATGAACAGAGGAAAGATTATTTAACTTCATTATATTAAATATAACTTTATCAATCCTGGTTTGATAAATATTTAAGAGTCTTGTACATTCAAGGGGCTAACCTGGTGCTTTAGAAGGCATAGCTATGGATTAGAGGTAGTCTGCTTAAGCATGCTAGTTAGTGAGAAATGCAATAAGCAATTGTTTTAAAAATAAAGCTGGGACGCCAAGGCAGCTTCAGTGCCCTGAGTTGCTAGCTATCAAAGGCAAACACATACAGTGTAAAGGTAAAATAAGATTAGGTTTATCCAACCAGAAACTGCTAACTTCTAAGCACTCTCCACTGGAATAATTCAAATAATGCCACTGCTACCTTGGATCAGTGTTTACCTCACAGAAGCCTCCTCACTGTACCCCCACCTCCTCCTTGGAGCCCCAAAGTAGCCTGCAGCTGCTTGATTCATCAATCCATGTCTGATTAAGCAAATTATTTAAAATTTTGATGTGACCAAGTTTCCCTTTCAACATAATTTAAAAACCATTGGAATAAAAGAAGAATGTTATAAGGGCTATAAAAATGGTATAGGTTAAAAAAATATGGAAAACTAATTCCAACAAGAGAGAAAGACTTTATGAAGCAGGTAGCAATTTTAAAGGAAGAATAGGATTCATGTCTCTGGGCAGATAAAATAGCATGAACAAAACAGAAGTTGAAAAAGAGTTGTCATCATCTAAAAAGAACGATGACATCATAGTTTGAGGACAGAGTGCCATAGAGGAAGAATAGTGGCAAGGGGTGAAAGTCCAGAGAGGGGAAGTCAGAAGGGCTTTAGATTCCATGGTAGAGAACAGGATATCATCAAAGAATTTTTTGGTAGAGTCATACAAATGCTCCTTGGCTTAGAATGGGGTGAGAACCCAATAAACCCATAATAAGTTGAAATTATGGTAAATTGAGAATGCAGTTAACCAATTGAACATTATACCTTGGCAACACAATTCATTGTCAAGTTTCGGTTGTTGACCCTCTTGATTGACAGCTGACTGGGAACTGTGACTGTGCCCCTGCCCAGCATCACTAAAATATCCTAGCAAATATTGCTAGCCCAGTAAAGGGCCAAAATTCCAAATTCGAAGTGTGGTTTCAACTGAATGTGTATCACTTTTGCACCATCATAGAATCAAAAATTTGTAAGTCAAACCACTGTAAGTCTAGGACCATCGGTGTATGCTTATTACAATGATGTCAAAAGATTCTTCTAGCAGCTGTATTATAGATAAGCTGGAAGGGAAAGAGAGTAGAAGTTGTTAGTGAGACAATCAAACAACCTCTAAAGTAGGAAATGAAAGCTGGACTAGAACAACAAAAGAGGTGAAGAAACAAACAACTAGGCCATGGTGCTATAAGGGCTGATATCACCTGCTGTGATAATTTGCTGTTTAATCTCTTCAGTTAATCAGACTTTTGTGTTTACACTTATATCTGCATTTCTAAATAAAGTAATTTCAAATCACTAAAAATCATCTCAACTGGATAATAACATGGATATGTACTATTTCATTTTTCCTGCCATAGAGTGGTGCTTCACAATGTCTAACACTATATAAGTACTAAATGAGTTGCTTTTCTGTACTAAATGAGTTGCTTTTCTGTTTTGTTTTGCAGTACTAGAGATTGAACCCAGGAGTGTTCTACCTCTGAGCTTCATTCCCAGTCATTTTTATTTAATTTAATTAATTTATTTATTTTTAATTTTGGAGCAGGTTTTCACTAAGTTGTCCAGGCTAACCTTGAATTTGGGATCCTCCTGCCTCAGCCTCTCCTATAGCTGGAATTACACACATTCCCAATCACATCTGCCAAGCTAATGTCCTTCTTTATTCTTTTTTTAAAGGTCAAGTTCAAAAAAATTATAATCTGAAAACAGAATGTAATGGTACAGTGGCATTCATTTGCCCTTGTTTTAGATGTTAGTGACCCAGCTGAGAAACAACTGAACACCACCGCTAAGAAAAAGCCTACCTGCATGTTTCTTTATAGAACCACTCAATGTTCATATATAAAATATATGGTTATAAATAATACATGAAAATTTATCTTTGGAGGTCAAACTGGAAAAGGTTTCTAACATGAAAAAAAAGGAAGAAGAATAATTCAGAATTTAAATGTAATATATGGGTGAAACATTGAAGAAATCACATCAATTTTCTACCATCTAGAAAGAATACGTGTGTGTGTGTGTGTGTGTGTGTGTATCAGTGTATAAATATTTGAAAGTAAATAGAGTAGTTTATATTTCTCCATATGACAGAGGTATAGGCACTGTTGATAAGAGAGAAGACCTCAATAAATTATGTAGTACCAGGAGTTCAGAACTTTGTTTTCTTGTATGTGCTATAACTGAACAGTTTGACTCAATATCCTGGTGCAAGACACTGGAACAAATAGAATACTTGTTGGCTTCTAGTCCCTGGGTTCATGAGGCCATCCCATGAGGCAGAACAGCATTGTCCCAGGACAGCTCTTGTCTCCCTTTTGTTTTCTTCATTGTTGCCTTTAATTATTCCTTTAAAATGGGAATAATATGTTTTATATGTAAGTCAATTTTTTCATTCATATTTAGATATAGTCAACCCTTCCCAAATCAGATTTGAAGCATGTGTCTTCCAGTGATGCAGGCAGGGTCTTGGTGGAATTGTTGCATACAAATATAAAAAAAAAACAGGGGTTGATATGCAGTTTCTATCATCTTGTCCACTGTGCCTGGACCAACCTGGAAGAAGCCACAGCTATTCTTTCATTCCTTCAACCAGTAAAATATCTCCTAAATGTTAATTTTATTCTAAATGCTAATGTAGTCCCTGAAGATACATTGTGAATGATTCCCTTTTCTTCATGGAGAAAATATTCTAGGTGTTGGTAAGTTTTATGGGAAAACAGTAAAGAGAACAGAGTGTTGGGGAGATGATGGGAAAGCTTTATTACTAGAGGGCAGTCAGCAAAGGCCTTGTTGGAGAAATGACATTTGAGCAAGTCCTGAAGGAAAGGAAGGATTGAATCACATGATAACTGGGGAAAATAGAATTCTAGACCAAGGAAAGAGTGGGACAAAGGCCCTGAGAAGGAAGCATGCTTGGCTTTTTTGAGGAGTAGTAAAAAGAAGGGGTAAAGTGGAGTCCATGAGGGACAGTGTGATTTGTACTGGGATCTTAACTTATATAGATAGCAAGTGATAAAACTTACAGTTGGTGAGAGAAGGCCTGGGGGATGTAGCCCCATGGTAGAGTGCTTGCTTAGCCCTGAGTTCCATCCTCAGTACTGTCAAAAAATAAAATAAAATAAAACACAGTTGCTAAAAGAAGGGATGTGTGTCAATCTGTTATACACAGGGCCATAAATGTAGCAAAGGATTACAAATTACTTTTGGTAAAAATACTGACTCTTCACTTGGGACTGCAGTTAATCCTAAAATCAGGATTAACCCTAGAATCTCTGCCTTCATTTTTTTTTTTTTTTCTTTCTTTTTGTACTGGGGATTGAACTCCAGAACACTTAACCACTGAGCTACATCCCCAGCCCTACTTTTTGTATTTTATTTAGAGACAGGGTCTCACTGAGTTGCTTAGTACATCACTTTTGGTGAGGCTGGATTTAAACTTGTGATCCTCCTGCCTCAGCCTCCTGAGCCACTGGGATTACAGGAGTGCGCCACTGCGCCCAGAACTGCCTTAATTTTTGTCTTCACATTCCTGCTCAGCTCTGCACATAGGCGTGTTAATCATTTAAGGAGCATTCCTCTAAAATCCCCTATTACTTATTTTGTCCCCCTTTGAGACTGAGGATGCCAAGGAAAGAGTAATTAAAATATTTTCAGGATTGGCAGGGACATTCAACTGCTGGCTTTTACAACATCCTTCCAAAGGGCACCTCAAAGTCTCCATTCATTGCCCTACTACCTGGTCCTGGGTTGATTTAGGACAACAGCAATATTGGCTTGGAATGTGAGAGTTGGATAAGGCAGTAGCTAGGGGACAGAGTCCAGGATTGGTTGGAGGGTCTATAAAGTAATTTTTACATGCCATGAAAGTTGGATCACAGGAGAAATGTAAACAACTTCAGCTGTTGGTCCATGTGATTAATGGATACCAAATAGGCAAAGACAGGCTCCACTGAAAACAGTTAAATCCAGGGGTGGGACACAGGGTTAGGAAAGAAAAAGGGGGCAAATGATGGATGTGAGTATCAGTAGGCCATATTTTGGATTGGACTCTAAGTGAGACCGGAAAGCAGAGAAGTGACGTTAAAATGGCTTGTATTTAAAGAGATCTCTGTTGGGCTGGTGTGATAGAAGTAGACTTGAGGAAACAGAGGAGAATATCAGCAGTTCGGTTTTTTGATCATTAAATTTGAACTATCTTATAGACATCCACAAACAGATGCTGAAAAAGCAAGTAGGGTATATGAAACTGTTCCTGATTATAGACTTGGGAATCTTTGCTGTTCTTCAGATGGTGGTTAAGGCCCTGAGATTAGATGAGTTCCTTTTAGAGTGGGCTAGAGAACAGGTGTGAAGGCTGAGCTCTGTGACGCGGCAGCACTGAGAGATCAGGGTAATGAGGAGAAGCCAATAAAACTGACTCAGAAGTAGAAGTCTGTGAGAAGAGAGGGGAGCAATAAACTGTGCTTTGGAAGCTGTGGGAAATTTGTTTTGAGAAGAAGGGATTAGTTATGTCAAATGCTGTTGATGGTTTTAATACGATGAGGTCTGCAAATTGACTTGATTTAGCAATTTGAAAATCTTTGGTGACATTTATAAAATCTGTTTTAGTAGAGTTACATGGATGAAAATGAATTGGAGAATATTCAAAGGAAAATGGAAGGGAGAGAAATGGAAGAGAGAATACAGTCCAACTTTTCAACGGGTTTTGTCATGCAGGTGAGCAGTGAACTGGGAGTATCTGGAAATAGATATCAGTTCAAGGAAGTTGTTTTGTTTTTAGCATGGTTTACATCACAGAGTATTTATGTGTATTGGATTAAGCCACAAATGTGGGAAACAATAAAGATACTAGATAGGGAGAAGGAAATTAATGGTTAAATATTTTTAAGTAAGAGAGGATTCAATCAAGTGTGCAACCAAGAGAATTCTTAGATAAGAGCAGGAGTATTATTTATGTACTAACAGCAGGGATTGCTGGGTATAGGAGTTAGGGTGCAGATATATAATGATGGATGTGGTAGAATTTTTCCTGATTGCTTCTGTTTTCTTTAGTGTAATGGGAAGTTGAGACTAGAGAAGGGGAGGAAGATATCAGATATTTTCTACTTTCCACAGGAGGCGCATACCTTCATCATTGGCAGACAATAATAGCCCACCCATAATAGGGCCACATTTCTGGAGGAAATTGTATCAGAATATGCAACAGCTGGGGGTGTCCCCACACCTTAAAGGTCAGATGTGCCTCTTCGGAAAAGTGTTGCTTTATCCCATCTCCACTGGGAATTCATTATTTAGAATGAGTGTTCTCTCCAAAGATACTCTGCCACTTGCGAAAGTTTTGACTGAATTTTTCCTTATTGTTTGTTAGACATGTTGAGGTTTTTGTGACTTTTAGAAAGAAAGCACTAGTTCTAACTGATAGAGATATTAATAAGTTATAGACATGTAATCACCAATTCTTATAAGTGTTGTGAAAGGGAAACAGTAAAATTTGAGCAGACAACTAAAGGAGGTATGTAACAGGCTAAAAATGAAGATAAGAAAGGGCAGTTTTGGTGGTACATGCCTGTTATCCTAGTGGTTTGGGAGGCTGAGGCAGGAGGATCACAAGTTCAAGGCTAGCTTCAGTAATTTAGAGAGGCCTAAGCAACTTAGCATGACACTATCTCAAACTAAAATAATAAAAATCAGGCTGGGGAGGTGGATCAGTGTTTAAACCTCCTGGCTTCAATTCCTGGTACCAAAAAAAAAAAAAAAAAAAAAAAAAAAAAGGCAGGCATAAAGACCTTGGATTAAGTATTGGAGAAAGGAAAAGAAGCTAATGAGGCAAAACACAAAGTGAAAGAGAAAAGGGTGAGAGAGACAGGAAGGAAGTCATAGGTTGGGGAGCCAGGTTGAAGCCAGGTAGTGCATACCCCTATAGGTCTTTTCTGAATTTTTATTTTTATTCTAAGACATAGAGAGAACCACTGAAGTCTTTGAAGGAAATATGTGACATGATCACATTTGTAATGCAAAAGCAGCTCAGGACTAAGGCAGTCAGAGACTCTCACCTTGAAGCTCTCTACATAAAGAGCACTGATCTCCCTCCACATGCAGTGAGCTAGGTATGTCGTTTAAAGGAGCCTCAGATAATCCAACACACATGATCAAAGCGCTGTAGGTATTTAAAGACCAAAAGGATGAACACATGAAAGGAAGCTGGAGAGATAAGACAGATTTAGCCCATAGTTTAATTCTTCCTCCTTGTAATTCTATATCCCACAAACTCAGTATCTCAATATTTGTCTCACCAGCAAATTCTATTCCTAAAGCCTCCTTCACTTATCTTTTCCTAAATCCAATGCTGGTTTCTTCTATTTGCTCACCTAATCTTAACTATGTGCGAAATAGAAAGTCCAGTGGTTCCTTTTCAGAATATAGCATTTAGCCTTAAATATAAAATTGTAATGTCAGAAAGGCAGCCAGAGAGGAAATGGAGCAGAATGGAAAATTTCACATTAGACCCACAGCCTCTGGATGTGACAGATCCAAAGTCCATGCACCCAGAAGAGCCCCTTGACAAACAGGAGCTGGGGGAGGGGTCCACCTAACCAACAGAGATAGAAACCTCTCTGCTAAGAAATAGTAACTTAGGTAAAAAAACAATATATGTCAGAATGCATTTACCCCAAGAAGACTTTCCCGACACAAGAAAATAAAGGGAAGTAGAAACAACTAAAGGTATATTTATTTAAATAACCCACTTCGCCAATCACATAGGTTATAATCCTGAGCTCCTCCTATCAGAGAAAGGGGCAGTGCTGTGTTAGGGATAAAAACAGGCAAACTGACTGCCCAAGCGTGATTGCTTGCCAGACTGCTCTAAGCACACCCTTCTGCAGAAGTAAATTTTGCCCTGCCGAGAAACTTCTGTGTGATTCCTCATGACACCCCGGTATTTCTAACAGCTGCCATCTTTACTTCAGTGTTCCAAAGTAAGAAGTCAGTAAGTCGTTATGCTTTCTCCCCTCACATAATAGACACACTGCCCATCAACCAGTATTGTATATGTACCAACAGTAGAAACCTCACTTATGGACTAGCAAGGATCACAAAGTTTTTCTTTTAATACAGGCAAACGTCCATCACAGAGTATAATGAACTTTACTCAGGTTCTTAGGGGGTGCTATAAACACTAATGGAAAATAAAGAAAAGTGTTAAATTTTTTTATAAAGTATAGTTTCAGTGAAGTTTTCTATATGTGCTATTTAAAATACATGTATCATTATCCTATAACATAACAATTTTGTTTTAAGGTGTTTTCAGTGTGAGTAAACAAAATAACTTCATCTAGACTTTGTTCACTTCTTACATGATGTTTGTGGACTCACATATATTATGTGGGTATGATTTTTAAATGAAAGACCTTCTCATAGTGATGATGAAAACCAATAGAAACAATAGAATAGCACTATTACAAAAATTTATCTGGATCATCCTTGGGATTTGCCTCATTGCCCTGCTTAGAGGAAAAAAAATTCAGTCAATTGGTGTAAGGGATCTCCTGAGTTGATTCTATCAGTTATTTTTCATGTGTAACCCTCAATATTTCATAGTCAATGTCATTTTAACCATTAAATTTTATCAATGCAGTGTAAGAGATTTGCTCTAGGCAAAAAAGGTAGAACTTGTACATATAATAGTTATAGAAAATAAAATGGTTTTGCTCTTTATATGTGTACCAAATTAACATAAATGCAATGTATAAGGTAGAAAAAACACTCTCAGTTGCTAAACAATACCAACTTCCTCCTCTACCCTATTCTTCTTTGCTAGTAGATCCTATGCTACACTCTAGGGTCTAAAAATACCAGATAGGCACTCATTATCTCCTAAATAGAACATAGCCATGTGACTCAACATTCATTGATGGTACTCAAGGTTAAGTTTGTTGATAGGCTTCTGAGAAAGATTGTCATCCTTTGCAAAAATATGATGTTTGGAGATGTGACAGCCATATCTTGACCATAAGGAAACAAACCCAAGGATGAAAGCTAGCACAGTGAAACTGTAGAGCTGAAAGAAGGAAATAGTTTGGATTTTTGATGTCAAAGACTCTGAACCAACCTGAGAACTATCTTACATTTAGAGTTGTTCTTTTATGTTTCCCCCAAGATAAGATGTCTTTATTTAGGGATAATGAACTAAATTACTAAAAATTACTAATAGAAAAAACATCTGAGTGGTACTTACCAGTAGAAAGTTCAAAGCAGCCTCAGCAATCAGTTCTTTAAAATAATGCTTTTACCAAAAAAAAAAAAAAAAAAAAAATAATCTATCTGTATTATTTAGATTGCTAATGGTAAATGAATGTGGACTTTATGGATAAATGAAGCATGGCCAGCTACAAAATGTCATGTTAGCTGTATAATTAACATTGTATGAAATGAGTTCTATGGCCATACAGCTCTTAATGTGTCATCAATGCCCTATAGATATTGCTTAGATACTTGATCTGTAAAATCTGGATGTGTTGTAAGGAAATACATGGAAAACAATATTGTTCATCTCAGAATTTACATATCACCTGTTTCATTTGAATTCATAGTAAAGTTTAATATTGGGTCAGTTATCTGGTTTTGTGAATAGGATTTGACAATTCAACCCTTACTGATGTCTCAGTGCCACACCTCATAACTTTCATTTACTAATGAAAGATACAAAATGACGACTCAAGCAGAACAGTATTTTCAGAAGATGCATGAGAAGCAAGTTTTTTTTTTGTTTGTTTGTTTGTTTTGGTACCGGGGATTGAACTCAGGGGCACTCGACCACTGGGCCACATCACCAGCAAACCCCCCCCCTTTTTTTTTTGTATCTTATTGGAGACAGGGTCTCAGTGAGTTGCTAAGTGCCTTACCATTGCTGAGGGTGGCTTTGAACTCATGATCCTCCTGCCTCAGCCTCCCAAGTGCTGGAATTACAGTTGTGCACCACCGCGCCCAGCTAAGAAGCAAGATTTAATATCTTCTTTCTTCTAACTAATGTATGAGTTAGTCCTAACAAAAATCCAGGAAATTTTACTTAAACTGTAATTTGAGTTCTGAAGAAGACAAATGTGCATTCTCCAGAAATCCTATATTTTAAGCCGAGAATGGTGAGTGGTTGTCTGGTTCAAGAAGGAGAGGATGCTTATGGTAGAGGGAAGAATATGTGCCTATGTATTTGAATGCCTTATTGTAGAGACTAATATTTCCCCCTCTTAAATCTTTTCCTTTCTTCTTACACAGCAATAGGATTTGGGGTTAAACACAGAGATAGTCAACTTGAGACTTCCAATTCACTATTTTCTAACTTCTCCTAAAATCTGGTATGACACGGTGATTAGGGTGATTAGGTTCTGACCAATGAAATGTGAATAAGGTTTTCACGTTCCATTTCCAAATCATGGTCAGAAAGGAAAGAAATGAGCCCTCTGTTTTCTATTTCTAGTTTCCTTTTCTTTAACCATCAAAAGCCATAGTGTACCATGAAATGGAAGTTTGTTGAAGAAGAAAGGGCAACAAAAGAGAAAGGCCTTAGATATTCGATAATTATGGAATTAGCATGCTAGCTTAGCCCAAATACCTAGACGTCTACATGAAAGAGAAAAGCCCTTTTGATCAAGCCACTATTATCTTTACCCTCTGCCACTGAGCTGAACCAATATTCAAACTAAATATGTACATAATGATTTGGTATTCACCCTCTCTTTCCATATATACATATATATTTATTTGGTCCTTTAAATATATTGTTTTTATTTGTTTTCCTCCCCTTCCCTCTTTAAATATCTTAATGTGTTCAAATAAAAGTGTTATTACTATGCAAAAAAGAGAGAGAAGATATTGGGGGAACATCTAGCATTATCTGTCATATTGGATTAATTTGGTAAATGAACAAATTCAGTAGACACATGAGCTTAAAATGTTATTTAACAAATTGTATTTCTCAATTATCACCATCCACAGATTTTCCTCACCTGTTATTTTAAGAAAATGTTGAGCATTTGCCTAAAGTTCTTAATATAAACCCTTTTTTTGCACCATGAGCTTTCCCAAAATAATCAGGTAGTTTTAAACTTGTTCCTAGAAAATCATTTTTGTTGGAAGGAAGTCAGTTCAGAAACTCCTACATTTATAAACTTTTAAATCAGAAAGTTTTGTGCATGTAAACAAGCTGAGCTCAGGGGCAAAAGTAACCTAATTACCACCTTTACAAGCATTTGGAAGATTTGTATGAAGTCATTTTTATTTTTCTCCACCTTAATTTTCTTTTTCTTTTCTTTTCTTTTTTTTTTTTTTTTTGGCATTATTTTTTTTGTTTGTTGTTGGTCTGGAGGTGTTTTCTGAGTTTGTGTTCACTATCACCTAAAAAATGCAAAATTAGTGAGAATGCAGAAAAGGCCAGGACAAGAAGACTTCTGATTTGAAATGAAAATCAGAATGAAATTACATTTTCAATTTGTTTCAATGTGAGGAAATAATATGCATAAAGAATTAACAGTAAGAAGTATTATAACAGAAGAAGAGTAAACCATGCAATGTGTGGGAAGAGCTGTGTGCTCTTGCAATATAAAATAACCAAGTGATGAGAAAAATGACCTATTTATTGTAAAACCAGATCTGTAGACTGCATGATAGAGCGATAGTTCACAAGCTTTGCCATGTTGGGACCATGGGGGACGATGTTAAGAACACTGATGCCTGCTTTCAGTTCCTTAGAGATTCTAATTTAATTGGTCTGTGATGTAGCATGTGGCCTGGATACCTCGATTTTAAAATCTCACTAATTCTGATGTGCAGCCAAAGTCAAGGATTACTAACCTAAGGTATCCACATCTTGCCACATGCCAATCAGTTTGATGGTAATGTACGAGAAGATGAGAAATTCTTTCAAACCTTAAATTTAAGTACGAAGAAGGCCTAATTATATGTATATATGTGTGTGTATATATATATATATTTATATATTCATATATATATATAAAAATATATAAAAGGTCTAATATATATATAAAGGTATATATATATATATATATATATATATATATATATATATATATATATATATAAATTTCCAGGCCACAGAGAGTCAGAGCATATTACCCTTTCTGTAAAGATAGCTCCTATGATTCTATAACACCAACCAACGGAACTTCCTGTGGTGATGGAAATGTTCTATATTTGTGTGGTCCCATAATTAACACCTGCCGATGCTGTCTGTCACACATTTGAAATGTGGCTAGTGAAACTGAGGGAATGAAAGTCTAGCATAATCTTAATAAATAAATTCATCTTAGATCAATATTATAGCCATATTTTAACTTATGTTTAAATGTAGATAGTCATAAACAGTAACCTAATTGGATAATGTAGTCCCAAATTCATCAAAGAAAGCAAGTTGGAGCATTACTTGATTCTACAGCTTTTCAGTTTTGAAAAAAGTGGATCATCCATTTTCAGTAAACATTCTAGATACAACATATATTTGCAAGTAAAGAAGTATACACATTTTTCTGCTTCAAAAAATATACATATACTCTTATACTTGCAAAAAGAACTAAATTTTAATTTGCTCTTTGTAAATCTTGAAACTCTGAACAGATTTTTGACCTAATTTCAGAACAAAAATATGTTTATAAATATGGTTTTACATAGGTTCTTTAGGTGATTTTGATAAATCAACCATGTACTATATAAAAGCGGTAATATGCTTCATATCTAAAATTCACATGTAAACACATATAAAGAGGCATGGGGGAAGACTAGAAGTTCATTAGATTAGACAAAAGGGAATGAAGAAGTGGAGATGGGAATAGGAAAGACAGTAGAATGAATCCGACATAAATTTCCTGTGTTCATATATGAATACACGACCATCGAAATTCCACATCATGTACAACCACAAGAACGGGATGCTAATTAGATTAATTTATACTCCATATATGTGTAATATGTCAAAATACACTGTACTTCCATGTATATCTAAAAAGAACAAATTTTTAAAAAGAGGCATATAGTCCTGTACCAATAAAATAAACATAACATCTTTTTTTCATTTTTATGATAATAATCAGAATTTTTGCTTTTTATAGACTAGACACTGTTTTAACAGCACCTTTTATCCTTTATGATCATCTTTAAGGTTGGTACAACCATCCACATGATACAGCTAGAAGGAAACTGACACAGCAGTTAATTTCCTCAATTTCATTCAACTTATAAGTGTTGAAGCTGAATGCTACATTACTAATGCTACCAATGCTACAGAGCTAGGGGTCTTCTGAGAAACTGAGGCAGTGTGAAGACATGCCCTTTAAACTCCAATTTTTGCTATCAAGTCAGAAAGAGTTCTGTTGCTCAGAGTAACAGGCATGAGGTTATTGAAGGGATAAGAAAGGAAAAGGGATGCTCTCAAGAGAGAGAGTGGGTCCTCTCAGAGAAGAGAGGGGCAGTGTGCCTCTCCTACACTCCAGTTTTACAGGGATCCCAGAGAAGTTTCCAGAGAGCCCCACTCAGGTCCAACTCTTGACTTCTGACTGACAGCAAGACAACATCAGACTTTCAAGTCCCCACTGTCATGGCAACTCTAGGCCACCTTGGCCTATGCTGACCAGTTCTAATTGGATTTTTAAATTTTTTTATTTAATTTAATTTGTTATACATGCTTTTAGAGTGCAATTCCTTTCATATTACATATAAAGATCACAGTTTTCTAAGTCATCAGTTTTACCCAAAGTATTTTCATTCCATTTGAGTTTTTATACATGTACTTAGTATACTGATGTCCAACTCCTTCTACCATTGTTTCTATCCTCTTACCCCTTTCCCTCCCCTCCCCCCTTTTTTCTATTTAACATTCCTTCATTCCTCTCATCCCCCCTCCCTTGCCACTATAATTCCGTATCATCATAGCAAAGGAATCAATCGACTTTGGTTTTCTGGGATTGGCTGACTTCACTTAGCATTATTTTCTCCAACTGCATCCATTTACCTGCAAATGCCATGATTTAATTCTCTTTTAGTGCTGAGTAATGTTCCATTGTGTATATATACCAAAGTTTCCTTATCCATTCATCTATTGATGGGCATTGGGGTTGTTTCCACAATCTAGCTATTGTGAATTGTGCTGCTATGAACATTGATGTGGCTGTGTCCCTGTAGTAAGCTGTTTTTAAGTCCTTTGGGTATAGACTGAGGAGTGGGTTAGCTGGGTAAAATGGTGGTTCCATTCCAGGTTTTCCTAGGAATCTCCATACTGCTTTCCAAATTGGCTGCACCAATTTGCAGCCCCACCAGCAATGTAAGAGTGTGCCCTTTTCCCCACATCCTTGCCAGCATTTATTGTTCTTTGTGTTTTTGATAGCTGCCATTCTGACTGGCATGAGATGAAATCTTAGAGTAGTTTTGATTTGCATTTCTCTAATTTCTAGAGATGTTGAACATTTTTCATATATTTGTTGATTGATTGTATATCTTCTTCTGAGAAGTGTCTGTTCAGTTCCTTAGCCCATTTATTGATTGGGCTGTTTGTTTTTTTTTTTTTTTTTTTTTTTTTTTTTGGTTGCAAAGGTTTTTGAGAGCTTTATATATCCTTGAAGTTAATATTCTGTCTGATGTGCATGTGGTAAAGATTTGCTCCCATTCTGTAGGTTCTCTGTTCACCTCACTGATTGTTTCTTTTGCTGAGAAGAAGCTTTTTAGTTTGAATCCATTCCACTTATTAATGTTTGGTTTTAGTTCTTGTGCTATAGGGGTCTTATTGAGGAAGTTGGGGCCTAATCCAACATGTTGGAGATTTGGGCCTACTATTTCCTCTATTAGGTTCAAGGTCTCTGGTTTAATTCCTAGGTCCTTGATCCATTTTGAGTTGAGTTTTGTGCATGGAGAGAGATAGAGGTTTAATTTCATTTTACTACATAAGGATTTCCAGTTTTCCCAATACCATTTGTTGAAGAGGCTGTCTTTTCTCCAATGTGTGTTTTTGGCACCTTTGTCTAATAAAAGATAACTGTAGATGTGTGGGTTAGTCTCTGTGTCTTCTATTCTGTACCATTGGTCTACTGGTCCATTTTGGTGCCAATACCATGTTGTTTTAGTTACTATTGCTTTATAATACAATTTAAAGTCTGGAATAGTAATGTCACCAGCTTCACTATTCTTGCTAAGAATTGCTTTGGTTATTCTGGGTCTCTTATTTTTCCATATGAATTTCATGATTTCTTTTTCTATTTCTATGAGGAATGACATTGGGATTTTGATTGGGATTGCACTGAAATTGTATAGTGCTTTTGGTAGAATAGTCATTTTGACAATATTAGTTCTACCTATCCATGAACAAGGTAAATGTTTCCATCTTCTAAGATCTTCTTTAATTTATTTCTTTAATTTGCTGTAGTTTTCATTGTACAGGTCTTTCGCTTCTTTTGTTAGGTTGATTCCCAAGTATTTTATTTTTTTGACATTATAGTAAATGGGGTAGCTTTCCTAGTTTCTCTTTCTGAGTATTTGTTGCTGATGTACAGAAATGCTTTAGATTTATGGGTATTGATTTTATATCCAGCCACTTAGTTGAATTAGTTTATTAGATCTAGAAGATTTCTGGTGGAGTTTTTTGGATCTTCTATGTACAGAATCATATTGTCTGCAAATAGTGATAATTTGAGTCCTTCTTTTCCTATCAATATCCCTTTTCTTTCTTTCTTCTGTCTAATTACATTGGCTAGGGTTTCAAGAACTATGTTAAATAATAGTGGCGAAAGAGGACATCCCTGTCTTCTTCCAGTTTTTAGAGGGAATGCTTTCAGCTTTTCTCCATTTAGGATGATGTTGGCCTGGGGCTTAACATAGATGGCCTTTACGATGTTGAGGTATGTTCCTGTTATTCCTATCTTTTCTAGCGTTTTAAACATGAAGGGGTGCTGTATCTTGTCAAATGCTTCCTCTGTGTCAATTGAGATGATGATATGATTTTTATCTTTGAGTCTATTGATGTGGTGAATTACATTTATTGATTTCCTTATGTTGAACCAACCTTACATTCCTGGAATGAACCCCACTTGATCATGTTGTACAATTTTTTTTATGTGTTTTTGTATTTGATTGCCAAAATTTTATTGAGGATTTTTGCATCTATATTTATTAGTGATATTGGTCTGAAGTTTTCTTTCTTTGATTTGTCTCTGCTTGGTTTTGGAATCAAGATGATGTTGGCCTCATAGAATGAGTCTGGAAGGGTTCCCTCCTTTTCTATTTCATGGAATAGTTTGAGAAGTATTGGTGTTAGTTCTTCTTTAAAGATCTTGTAGAACTCGGTTGTGTATCCATCTGGACATGGGGTTTTTTTGGTTGGTAGGCTTTTGATGGCATCCTCTATTTCTTTGCTTGAAATTGATCATTTAAATTGTGTATGTCATCCTGATTTAGTTTGGGCATATCGTGTGTTTCTAGAAATTTGTTGATGTCTTCATTATTTTCTATTTTGTTGGAGTATAGATTTTCAAAATAATTTCTAATTATCTTCTGTATTTCTGTAGTGTCCGTCGTGATGTTTCCTTTTTCATCACATATATTGGTAATTTGGGTTTTTTCTCTCCTTTTCTTAGTTATCATAGCTAATGGTTTATCAATTTTATTTATTTTTTCACAGAACCAACTTTTGGTTCTGTCGATTTTTTCAATTGTGTTTTTTGTTTCAATTCCATTGATTTTGGCTCTGATTTTAATTATTTCCTGTCTTCTACTGCTTTTGGGGTTAATTTGTTCTTTTTCTAGGGCTTTGAGGTGTAATGTTAATTCATTTGTTTGTTGACCTTTTCTTCTTTGAAGGAATGAACTCCATGCAATGAATTTTCCTCTTAGTACTGCCTTCATAGTGTCCCAGAGATTTCAATATGTTGTATCGGTGTTCTCATTTACCTCTGAGAATTTTTTAATCTCCTTTTTGATGTCTTCTTCAACCCATTGTTCGTTCAATAGCATATTATTTAGTCTCCAGGTGTTGGAGTAGGTTTTGTTTCTTATTTTATCATTGATTTCTAGTTTCATTCCATTATGATCTGATAGTATGCAGGGTAGTATCTCTACTTTTTAATATTTGCTTAGAGTTGCTTTATGGTATAATATATGATCTATTTTAGAGAATGGTCCATATGATGCTGAGAAGAAAGTATACTGACTCGTTGATGGATAATATACTCTATATATCAGTTAAATCTAAGCTATTGATTGTACTATTGAGTTCTACAGTTTCTTTGTTTAGCTTTTGTTTGGAAGATCTATCCTGTGGTGAAAGCAGTGTGTTAAAGTCACCTAGAATTATTGTGTTGTGGTCTATTTGGCTCTTGAACTTGAGAAGGGTTTGTTTGATGAACATGGATGCTCCGTTATTTGAGGCATATATATTTATGACAGTTATTTCTTGTTGATGTATGATTCCCTTAAGTAGTATGAAATATCCTTCCTTATCTCTTTTGGTTACCTTTGGCTTGAAGTCTACTTTGTTTGATATGAGGATGGAAACCCCTGCTTGCTTACGTAGTCCGTGTGAGTGGTATATTTTATCCCATCCTTATACCTTCAGTCTGTGGGCGTCTTTTCCTATGAGATGTGTCTCTTGAAGGAAGCATATTGTTGGGTCTTTTTTTTTTTTAAATCCAATCTATCAGCCTATGTCTTTTAAT
The DNA here is from genome assembly GCA_025594165.1 of Tamias sibiricus. NCBI lineage: Eukaryota > Metazoa > Chordata > Mammalia > Rodentia > Sciuridae > Tamias > Tamias sibiricus. The sequence goes on along the minus strand of CM046661.1, from coordinate 135,473,058 downwards.
TAGTGAGTTTAGGTCATTAACGTTCAGGGTTGTTATTGAGATATGATTTGTATTACCAATCATTTTTTAAATTTTATTTTATTTTGGTATTTAGCTTGACTTGATTTCTCCTATGGTTAGTTTTACTTTATTGTTCTTCTTCCCTTTGAAGGTTTTCATTGTTGTTTTTTAATTCCTCCTCATGGAATATTTTGCCAAGGATGTTCTGTAGTGCCGGCTTTCTTGTTGTAAATTCTTTTAGCTTTTGTTTATCATGGAAGGTTTTTATTTCATCATCAAATCTAAAGCTTAATTTTGCTGAATATAAGATTCTTGGTTGGCATCCCTTATCTTTTAGAGTCTGGTATATGTTGTTCCAGGCTCTCCTTGCTTTGAGGTCTGGGTTGAAAAATCTGCTGTGATGCAAATTGGTTTTCCTCTATAGGTTATCTGATTTTTCTCTCTTTTGGCCTTTAAAATTCTATCCTTGTTTTGCATGCTAGGCATTTTCATTATAATGTGCCTTGGTGTATTTTGTACATTCGGCGTCCTATATGCTTCTTGTATTTGGTTTTCAAATTCGTTTTTCTTGTTTGGGAAATTTCCTGATATTATTTCATTAAAGAGATTTTGCATTCCTTTGGATTGATTCTCTGCACCTTCCTCAATTCCAATAAATCTTATATTCGGTCTTTTGATGGTATCCCATAATTCTTGGATATTTTGTTCATGGTTTCTTACCATCTTCACTGTGTGGTCAACTTTATTTTCAATATCATATATTTTGTCCTCATTGTCTGAGGTCCTGTCTTCCAAGTGATCCAATATATTGGTGATACTATCTATTGAGTTTTTTAAATGACCTATTGTTCCTTTCATTTCAAGTATTCTGTTTGTTTTTTTTTCTCAGACTCTCTATCTCTTTCTTGAAGTAATCTTTTGCTACCTGTATTTGTTCTCTTATCTTTTTGTTGGAGAGATCAATTTTTGCCTGTATCTGCTCATTTAGGTCATTTTAAAAATCCTGAATCATTTTAATTATGTATATTTGGAATTCCTTTTTTGACATTTCACCTACTGTGCTTTCTATGGATTCTATTGCTGTAGTATCTTCGTTTGTTTGGGGCATTTTCCTCCCTTGTTTTTTCATGATACCTATGTGTTTTCCTCTCTTGCAGTGTAAGTATGAGGTATTCCTGTTTCTGTCTTATTGTCTTATATTATCCCTACAGGTTACCCAGTGCATAACTTTTAAGGGAAAGATCAATATTACAGCAGTCGAAATACCCAACATATTGCCATATATTAGTTAGTTTCTATTTTTATATTTACAATTTTGACACTTTAACCATAAATGATGAGATCAATTATCTTCCACCACTTAGTCAGTATATTTTTTTGTAGTGGTTCACAGTATCTAATGGTAGAAGAGGGGACTTATGGGTTGGCTAAAACATTTGTGAGATAGGATGTGAGAAGATAGAGGTATTAGATTATTTGACTAGTGAGAGGGTAATCATGGAAATTAGGGTGTTAGTGGGAGAAACAAAAGATAGGTACCCCATGTAATATTCCCTGTTCCTGGGCCCGGAGCCTGTTCTTTGACCTGTAGGCAGAGGTTGAGAATACCTGTGGCTCCTGAGTGGGTGGGCAGAGCTGGAAATGCATGCAGGCCAGGCCAGCTGAGCTGGAATGCTTACAGGAGGGCCTAGCGGGAATGCACAGGCCAGGGCTTGTTCCCTGAAGTCCCCAGCAGGGATGGCTTCTCCAAGGTGGGTGGGCCGAACTGGGAACGCATGCTGGAGGGCCTAGCTGGAACTCTTGTAGGCCCAGGGCTTGTTTCCCAATTGACCTGAGCCCGGATGGCATCTCTGAAGTGGGTGAGCGATCTGGAATACTCTCTAATTGGATTCTTTTTTTTGGGGGGAGGGGTACTGGGGATTGAACTCAGGGCACTCGACCTCTGAGCCACATCCCCAGCCGTATTTTATATTTTATTTAGAGACAATGTCTCCTTGGGTTGCTTAGCACCTTACTTTTGCTGAGGCTGGCTTTGAACTCAAGATCCTCCTGATCCCCTGGGATTACGGGTATGTGCCACCACCAAGCCTAGCTCTAATTGGATTCTTAATCATACATTCTTACAGATTTTATCATGAGGAGGAACTATCTTTATCCCCCAGAGTTTCAGTATCTGGTCACAAGTCTCCTAGTTTCCTCCCATTGACATTATCTCAGGCCTACATTTCTCCAGCAGTAAACAGGTAATTTGCTGAGGAATGTGACATATCCTGTTCACTTAGGCCAGGCAGGGCTGCAGGTAAATTGCTTCTTGGAAATGAAAGTACTTGGAAGTCAGCATAGTGGGCCCATTTTATAGAATTATTCTTTTAACTTCATGTTCCCACCATCCTCATCTGCCTGTTTCCTAACACTAATTATTGACAACCACTTTATATTGACTAAATAGGAATATTTAGTAATGTTATTTTAATTGCTTTTTCATATTCCGATACCACTCCTGAAATAGTCCATTAACAGAAAGCGAGTTTTCACCCTCTGTACAAGGTGTTACCTATTTGTGTATTTATGAGTTCATTTTCATACTAGCCCGTTTGTGTTTCTGTAGTTCTGGTTCTCCAACAGTAGCTTCAACACAACCAAATTCCAGAAGTCACAGTAACTAAAATGTTTTACTATTCAGAGATAAGAACAATTGATTGTTTTCAATTGTCTCCTGCAGTTTTGCCAAGGTAGCAGGGACAAAAGTGGGATGATGATTATCACCCAGGCCTTTTGTTTTGTAACTATTCATTAAGTAAGGATAATTGAGCCAAAACAGATTCAAAAGGAACTCTGGCTGATTTGCACATTTCTTAGGAATGCATTCACCAAGTGACAATGGCATTTAAAGTCTAAATTTACCATAAAAAGATACCACAGGATTTTGAAACAGCAAAGCCATTTCTGGCTTTGGAAGTGCAACTATGAAGAGACAAAATAAGGAGACCTCACACGTGTCTAAAAATGCAACCCACATGCTGAACATCTATCTTAAGCTGTCTCCAAGAAGCTTGATGTATGCTTAAAATGCACGACACTGACACACTGGGGCCCTTTTCAGAATATATTACTTGATTTTATGTATTTTACTGTAGATTACACTAGAAAAATATTGAACTAACCAAATTACTATCATTAGCCCTGAGTTCTTGCAAGTTTATTCTCCAAATGCTTTGGAGATGATTATCACTAGGGCCTCATTTTCTAAACCAAAGGTGCCATTTTCAAAACAGTGAAATGAGACAATATGTTGGAAAACTCCATCTTATCCATATAAATGCTGCCTTTGTTTTTGGTTAACATAAATGCGTATGTTCCTAACAGCATTTTAATCTTAAAAAAAAAAAAATAAGAAGTTATCTAAAATAAAATCAACCTTCAATTACTAACCAATGCTATATATTGATTTTCGCTATGTGCCAGACACTGTGTGTAGCACTGTATCTCATTTAATACTCTCAACTCTATGAAAAGTAATTATTTCCATAGTTTGTCTATGAGAAAACGGGCTGAGAGGTAAGTATATTTCCTAATTGTCACAGCTAGTTAGGGAAGGTTCCTGGTAGCAAAGTAATACCATCAACCAATCTCTTCTACTTCCTGAGGTAGGAATAGTCTTTCTTTGTCTGAAAATAGACTACCATGACTTTTACTAAAAATGGATAATTCTAAAAAACCAGGGAAAGCAGTCAAGCAATCTACTCTAAAGATGTCCTTATTTCCCGTCAAATTGTCCAGAAGAAACCATATTTTTTTTCCCAGTTTTGGATCACATTGGAGTCTTTCTATTTTCCTACTGTTAAGAGTAAAGTAAAATAATATATTCTTGAGCTCAGATGCATTATATTGTGTTTTTATCTTGAACTGAGAACACTTTTCTTATTGAGAATTCAAACTGAGTAGGAAGGGAACTGTCACATTGTTGCAGGACAATGGAGATATAGTAAAGGAAGTTTAGAAGAGGAAACAAAACCATTAGATATTGGAAGAAAATATGGGCACATACATATAAGCTTGGAGTAGAGAAGGCCTTCCAAATTATAATCCATTCAATGACTTTTACATCACTAAATAAGGGATTTAAATTTTAAAAATGCAGCTTCATATGTAGATATAGGTAAAGATACATAGATATGTAAAACTTTTCCATGATTAAACAAATGATAAGAAAAAGCAAATTACAAAAACCACATTCAAGTCATACATATCACAGAAAGTAAACATAGGAGGCTCCTAGAAATTAAGAGGTTTAAAAAACCAAGACCCAGTAAAATCATGGGCAAAGCATATAGTATTCATAGGCTAAAGGGGGGAAAACTTCTCTTAAATATATGCTAGCACAATAAAAATAAAAAATGGCAAATTAAAAACTACATGATAAAACATTTAATCTTTTAAGTCAAAAATATTAAATTCACAAAAATTTCTGTTAGCAAGTTTTTGAGGAAATATTCCCATAATATATTGCTAGTGGGAGTAAATGGTGTAACCCCAGGGAGGCAATCTATAGTGACTCTTAAAGTGGCAATGCATCCACTGCTCATTCAGTAATTCCCACTTGAATTCATCCTGACCATTTACATACAAGTATATAATATGGCGTATCTATAATAGTTATTCACAGCAACATTTTATTGTAACAACAAAAGAGGAAACAACATCAAACATTCACCAATAGGTGCATACACCATAATTGAATTAATTACTGTCCTGTAAATGAATTTTTTTCTTTTTTCCCACAAATTACATGTCTTAGCCCAAACTGGCCTGTGACCACAGGGAACTTGAGAGTAAGCAAGACCCAGATGGAGACGCAAAAGGTCGCCTAGGAAATATCAGAACAGAACAAGTATGATCTCCCTGCTCCAGAGATAATCTGGCACTGAGCAATCACAAGTCAGAGGGAGGGAAGCAAACTTGAGTCAGGTCCCAGGCAATAATTAGTGTTCAAGGGAGATGTAACTCTAAGGAAGGAGGATTGAGGTCATGGCATTAGGAGAAGAAACAGATGGAAGAATCATTTGAATCATATCCAGGTCTTTTGGAAACGGTAAGAGAGAAAAGAAAGAGAAAATTGCCTTGGAGCATTTTGCTGAGAAATTTTCCTCAGATAAATTTGGGAGTAACATCAGAGACCTGAGCAGATAAGAAAAACTCCAGGCAGAAGGTGGTGAAAGAGTAAACAAGCTAAGCCTTCTTGCTTCTTATCTTCAACCTCAGCAGGGGAGATTTAATAAGTTGCTGCCTGGTAGAAATGGCACTTCCACTTTGCCCTCCAGACACTTCTGCCATTGGTCTTAACACTGCACAAGAACATATCTGAACTTGATTCATGAATAGTTGGAAACCTCTTTACAGATCAAATAAAGAGGCTCTACCCTCACTTGCCAGGTAGCACAGCTTCATATCTTGGCTGACCATCACATCAGGTGAGACAGACACTAACACACAATAAATGCTTTAATAAATTACGAGTTTGTATTCTCTCTTGAAGTCACATGAAACAGGTATTTGGGAGAAAAAAGAGCAAGGACAAAGATAAGCTTTACTTGTATTTTTGTATGTGGCAAGCAAACTGTCGGCACATTACTGACATTTTCTCTTAATAGTCTCATAAACATTAAAAGTTAGGTCTTTTTATCCTCTGTCCTAGAGATGAGGAAATTGAGACTTGGAAAGGTTTTAAAGACTTACCTAGGATTACAAAGAGGCAGAGATGAAATTTGAATACCAATTTGTCTGATTCTAAAATTCCTTCTCCTTTTAAACATATTGCATTTTCTCTGTGCCAAATGTTAAAAATAGGTTTTACTCTATTGGCAAAATAACAGGTTAGTCTACCATTGTTTCATGGATGCTGGCAGAACACATGAGACTCCTGGGTCAGAGATAAAGGATAGTTTATTACTCAGATATAGCAATAACCAGAATATCATCATGTTTTCATATCAGTTCTTCAAGTCTCAAATCTTACAGGATGACATAAAGAGGGGAAGATGATTCATGGGGGTTGGGCTGTATTACAGGGGAAGAATCTTATGTTTAATGAATTCAAATTTTTTATAATATAAAAATTTTTTTATAAGCATAACTTTTTTTTGCCCTGAAAATAGACATAATTTTTTACAATGACAAGTGTGTTTTTATTATACTGAACAATAAAAAGGCACTACCCCTGTCTTATAAAACTGTTTGCTATAATAAAATATCCTTGACAAGATTAACTGGAACAAAGGCCATTAGTACTTCTGTTCACAAGATGCATAGAAATGAAAGAGGCCTGTGGAGAATTGTCCCTTAATACCAAACCAACAATCACAGTATAAAATTGCTTAACAATTTGCAATAACAAAATGAATTTAAAACCATCTGCAATTTCTTCAACTGAGTATCTGTACATAACTTTTCCAGTAAATTTACTTGTATCTAGGTATGATCATCTTTATAATAATCTAACAGACATTGAATTATCCCATGGATAATTTTTATTCCTTTAATTACTAAAAAGTAATAATTTCCATGCAATTATTTTTCATATTTGTATTACTGTCTTTGCAAATAGTTTTATTATTTGTTTGCTTTTTTCTTTTCTTTCTCTCTTTTCCTCCCTCCCTCCCTTCCCTCTTTCTGTATTGGGGTACAAACCCAGGAGCCCCACACATGCTAGGTAAGCACTCAACTACTCTACCATGCCTTTTGCATGTTTATATCTCAGGATTTCAAAATGTATCTTGTAGTTGTGTGAATTCTTTATACAACAAGGATATTAACTGTCTCTGTGCAGCATAAGTAGTTTTCCATAAAATATATTATCTTTATTTTATTATGTCTCATTAAAAGGATATAGGTTTTTGAAGGGTGTAATATTTGATCATCACTTTCCTTCATAATTTCTTGTACAGCTTCATAAATAAGAATACTATCTCTTATTTAGTATTGATAGGTAATAAATTCAAATTTCATTTATTTTTCCTAGAATTTAAATTTATGTTCAATATGGAATATAAGTTTATTAAACTTATAGACCTAAAAGAAACTTTTTCTTCAAAATATATGTTCCTTTGAGATAACTATAATATACACATTATATATGTGTGTGTGTGTATACACATATATGTATGTATAATTTGATGTATGTTATCTAAGTTGATTCCCATAAAAAATCTTGTAAAATATACAGGATAAATGTCTTAGAAAGGATATCCATACATCACTTTGCCTTATCAACTATTTAATATATAAGTCCCTGAAATGATATGTTTATCCAATGATGGACTAGCTTTTTCTTGAATACCTGAAAGATGTGTTATTAGTCATTCTCTTCAGTGACTCATTCTATCTTGGGACAAGACAGATATGTCACAAAATTCTCTTATAAGTCTAAATCTGTCTTTCTTTAATGTCCTATTTATACCCTTCAAGACACGTAAAGTTAGTTTAATCTCTTATTCCTGAAAGAATGAAGAAAATATTTTTGCTGTTGACCTGCTAAACCTTTTTTCCTACAACACAAACATGCCTAATGCTTTCAACGCTTTCTGTTAAGTCTGGTTACCATGTGATTTACTACATAATTAAACCTAGGAAATCAACAGTCAAAAACCAAGCAATGAAAATAGCTAGTAACCATGCCCAACCTGGTTTAAGATATTGTACTTGTAAAATTTGGAAGTCAGTCTCTCACTCCCCTCTCTCTATCCCCTCTCTCTCTCTCTATCTCTCTCTCTCTCTTCTCTTTATTTTTGTTGGATTCCAGGCAGGGAGGTAGAAGGCCACACCTCCCCAGGTACTTTGTGAAAAGACTACATTTCCCAGGAGCCTCAGCCTGGCCAGCAGGTGCCTCTGCCACTGCCTCCTGACCTCCAGCAGCCTATGGAGACACTCGCCCCAGGGGTCTCCCGGACCACCAGTCCACTATTTAAGCCTGCTCCAGACTGAAACCAGTCCTTCTTCTTCCTTCCTGTTCTCCCTTCCCTACCCCCCTTCCCTTCCCTTCCTTTCCCTACCCTTCCCCACGTGGCACCCCAGTAAACCCTTTTATTTCACTAACACCGTGTTCCCGGCTAAGTTAACTTTGTTCAGCATTTTCTAACAATTTTGGTTTAGTCTTTGTTTTTTACCAATTGTTCTGAGCTGTGTTGCAATATGACACTATTCTTTTTTTTTTCTTTTTCATTTTCTTTTTTTTTTTTTTTTTTTTTTTTTTGTGAGAGGAAGAGGGATGATATTAGGAGAAATAATTAAAGTCTTTTGATTTGTTGGATTCAGCCCAAAAGACTGTTAAGGCTTTTTGACATCTTGGTATAAAAATACACTGCATTTTAAAATTCATATCTTTAGTCATCATGAATTTTGTAAACATTCTTATATAAATTCTCTTTGGTGAATATAGTAATAGGTAGGGCAGACTTCCTCATCCATGACTAGACACTTCCTTTCTGATTAGCAAGGGTTGTAATTTTTAACCACTTACTAAGTTTAAACATGAGGTTTTTATGATACATTTCTTCTTAAATGTCCTACTGTTGCCTAAAGCTCGGTCCTTGTCCCCGGTGACAATCCAATAACAAGGACACAGTTTTGAGAAAAAGGAAAAAGACAGTTTATTGCTTTGCTAGCAAAGGAGAAGCACAGGGACTCTTTTCCCAAAGGCTGTGATTCTGCCCATCATCAAGAACAGGGGTTTTTTAAAAAGGTGATTCAGAGAAAATGAGGTTTTAGGAAGGAGAGATCAGGAAGGAGAAGGTCAGAGAAAAGAAGATGAGGGAGGAGAAGGTTAGGGAAAAGAAGGTTGGGGGGAAAAAAAATGTAAGTTTCAAAATGACAAGGGATATAGTCAAAGCATCAAATGAATACCCATTATACTACTATTATTTAGATGTTCTAGTTTTGCCATAGTTCCATTAGCTACAGTACAGAAATGCAATAAAACTGTTAGAAATAAAGTTAGCAGTTAAAGTCAGCATTAGTATGCTATATCTTACTCCAATTACATTGCCATTAATCTGAGCAATTGTCAATAAGTCAAAAAGATGGGGTAAAATGAACAGCGATCAGATATTCTAGATATTGTCACAACCAGTCTGAGTCAATTATTTAGAAATTTCTTAGAGCTATATTACAAATAACCAAATAAATTTGCAAAGAATCACTTTGTACATAAGAAGGCAGGTTGAATTGCTCTCTGTGCATAGCTTTGGCTATATACAGAACATTAACTTTCCTTCTCTGTGATTATTTAAAATAGTTTTACAAGTGCAAAAGCTATAATTTCCAAATATTTAAAGTTTCAGGAGGCAATATTTTAGCCACAGAAATCTGATTGACTAAATTATTTTGTACTACATAATTTGAATCTCAGTACATTAAGAATACATAAATTGTGATTTATTAGAAACTAGTGGAACTGGGACTTTAAGATACATGGACTTTAGCTATTCACAAAATCAATATGAACACCTTGCCTCAAATGACTAGTCAATTTGTCAAGCAGTATAAAAAGCAGCAAAGTTAATTTTGTTTGAATTTACTGGAACCTTCCTTTTTTAAAAACAAATAATTGTTGGCTAAATTAATTGACCATTTCATGCAAAATAGTCTATTATGCTAATATAAGATTAAATTACTTAAAGGACATGTATGTCACCTTGCCAAAAATACAACCTTTATACAATAACACAAGGATGTGATTTGTTCTATTTGAAATTTTACTTACTCATAAGTAAATCACAAACAATTGCATTAGAAGGGCTTTTGAGTGTCTGATCATTTGGATTGATTATTTTAAGAGTCTTGCCATCTTTATAAAGCTGTTTGTTATAGTGCTTATGGAATTTGAACTGTAAGAACTGAACTAAATTCATTCTAAGCCTGACGATGCTATTAAGTTACATAAGACCTTACCAATGTATGGACTGTGATGTCAGGATAAGATAGAATGTTGTATAAAATACCAAATTAAACTGAATACAAAAAATATGTAGATGAAGAATATCCACTATAAGGAGATATCCATAAAATTCTAAGATTCACCTTCATTAGATGCCTAGGCACAGGACTAAATCAGTCAGGGTCACTCCAGGTGAATTTGGGTTGGCACGAAATAATTACACAGACACAGAAAGTACCTTTTTCTTGGGTGGTTCAGGGATGGGTCCTCAGCCCCAGCTCCCACAAGGGAAACAAGAGAGGCAGACAAAAGAAGAAGGGAGGAGCATGCCTGAAACCATCCCTTTTATTGAGGGGAGCTGTTCCATAGAACATTCCATCCAAAAAACAGTAAGGGGTCAGGCTTTGGGGGTTGAGTCCAGCTTTGTGATGTCTTGCAGTCAGCAGATTGACTGACATCTTGGTCGGCCACACCCATCTCAAGTGCTATACGCAATCAAAGGCAGATCCAGAGGAAAGTGCCCATGTGTGTTGCACGGCCCATAGAGCATGCAACACCAGGCCAGTCCTCCCATATGCTCAAATTATCATAGCTCACACACACAGCCCATGGCTGGCCCCCCGACAATTAGATATGTTACTCCATATTTTGTCATTGTGACCAAAACTGAGGGGAGGAAGAGTTTAATTTGGGCTCATGGTTTCAGAGTTTCAGTCCACGGTTGGTCAACTCCATGGCTCCGGGCCTGAATAAGGCAGAACACCATGGTGGGAGGACATGGCCAAGGAAAGATGCTCAGTTCATGGCAGCCAAGAAGCAGCAACAGGAAGGGGCCAGGGACAAATAAAGTCCCCAAGGCCATGCTTCCATTAACCTACTTCCTCCTGCCACGCCCACTTGCCTACAGTCACCACCTAGTTGTCCATTCCACTATCAGTAGATTAATCCAGTAACCAGATTAATTCACTGATTAGGTCAAAATTCCAATCATTGCCTAAATCCCCACCTCTAAAACTTGATACTTTGGGGTTCATACTCTTAATACATGGGGAGACATCCAGATACAAACCATAACACCTAGTCCAGGGCGTGGCTCCTAGTAGCATTAAAAATAATGAAAATTAGCCAGGCGTGGTGGCACACACCTGTAATCCCAGCACTTGGGAGGCTGAGGCAGGAGGATCTCGAGTTCAAAGCCAGCCTCAGCAATGGCAAGGCACTTAGCAACTCACTGAGACCCTGACCCTGTCTCTAATAAAATACAAAAAAGGGCTGGGGATGTTGCCCAGTGGTCAGTGCCCCTGAGTTCAATCCCTGGTACCAAAAAAAATAAATAAATAAAAATTATATAAATTACACACACACACACACACACACACACACACACACACACACACACAATTTCTCTCTGAAAGTTATCAACTTTTTTTCACCCTATCATAGTGTCAGACCAGAAAAGAACTGCATGTATTTGAGGATAGTAATCATGTCGCCCATCTACAGGCTAAATGCCAATCTTTTAACCTTTCCTAGGAAGGCTTACTTTTTAGTCTTTTAATCCTAATGTCACTGTCACTCTTGTCTTGATGCTGTTTAGTTTCTTAGCATTTTTTTGAAATGTAATGATCAAATATGCCCATAAAATATAGTTGAAATGTTTGATGAAAATTAGGATAAAAAGATTATTTTTAAATCTCTGCATGTGATATTTAGGAAAATTTAATTGAATAGATTTGTGGGAGAGGTTAGTTGCTAAATCCAGCATCACGGTAACAACATATTTACATCATGGTCTACAAATATGCTCAATTCGTTCTTTATGTATTCTTTGCTACTATAAACAATCATTTTTACTATTAATAATTGATCATTGATATTTCTTCCCATTTTTAATTCTATTACATTTGTATAACTTTATCACTTTATTATTTATAAATATGATAACTGGATTTTGATGCATATGACCAAGTCACTGACTAAAATACTAACTAGGATCTGGGCATAGTGGTGCCAACTCGGGAGGCTGAGACAGGAAGATCACAAGTTTGAAAGCAACCTCATCAATTTAGTGAGGACCTAAGTAACTTAGTGAAACTATCTCAAAATAAAAAATAATAATAACAAGAAAAGGACTGAGAATGCAACTCAGTGGTAAAGCACCCCGGAATTTAATTCCCAACACCAAAGTTGGGGGGGGGCTAAATTGGGAAATGTTCAATACATGATCACCTAAAATGAGAATTATTGATACCTGATCTTCTTGAATATACACATATGAACCACATGAGTACTACATTCAACTTCATGTGATAAAACTTGCTTTCAGCAAATGAGGCGTATTTTTCTCATTCACTAGTAAACCTTTGTTTTAGTCCATTACTCTCCAACAGAATACTTGAGACTGGTAATCATAAAGAAAAAAGGTTTATATTACTCACAATTTTGGTGACCATAAATTCAAAATTGGAGGCTACACCTGGAGAGGGTTCCATGTGCCTTATGACATGGTGGATGGCATCATGTGGCAGAGCACATGTGAGTGGAATGGGTGCCTGCAGCAAAGACAAAATACAAGGGGTGACCTTGATTCATAACAACCCACACAGTACAGCATTTCCTTACCTGGGAATTGGGTTTACAATATCTCTTTGTGAGATGGGAATTACATTGATATCTTCCTATTATTTTCAAACTTCAGCAGATTTCTTCACTAGAATTTGATAGAAATGTTTTCCAACTTTAACCAAACTTTACTGCAAGAAACTCAGTAAAAAAACATTTTTAGCAGGCTTTGCAACTCTGAAAGTTGACAACCATTAGGAATGGTACACAAAGCTATTATTTTCCATCCTGCTAGTCTTTAGAATTATAGATCTGTAGGCAAATAGTGCCTTTGTCATTTTTTGAAATTTGCATTGTTTTCCTGAAAATAATGCATTCAGTGTTGAAATGCTGACAGCTAAAAGCATACAAGCCCAGCTCCTCCTCATCATAATTCCATTCTAATCTCTTTGCTTCAGGGGTATGTTTCTTTCACTTTGCTCCTTCGAATACACTGACCTCACTGCCTCCACTTTTATTTACATAAACCTGTGCACTATGGGCATTTATAAAGATTAACCATTAAGAGAAGTTATTCCAAAATTCTTACATAAAATTTCTCTTGCAAAAATGATATACTTTATTCACATTATCTGATGCCTATTTTTAAAAAGGTTTTAAGTCATATTTTATCACCAAAATTTTGATGTTGTTATTAAAAATAAAACTGTGAAATGGTGCTCTTTAGTTGGTGGGGATTATAAGCAGTTTTGTGCCCATGTATTTCATACATATCTATACATAAACTTGTCTTAGAATGCATGTTATATAACTATGTTTTTATGGAAAACATGTTTTAAATAATTAACATTGCTTGCAATATTTTCCTTTTAACTCATATGGAATAAGAGCTCTAGAGAAGAAAATTTATGACGTTTTCAGTGTGAAACACAAGGTCTAGTTCAAACATTATCTGCAGACTAAAGGTTGAGGTTGCATTCTGAATATTTCTAACCAATGCTCTCAGACATTAAGAAATGTGGCTCCTCAAATGGTCTTTGGAGAAAGAATCACTGCTATATTCTTAAAATACACTCTCTCAGGACCACAACTATTTTGGTTTGCTCAGATTGCCATAACAAAAGATCATGGGCTAGTTACTTAGCCGATATAAACTTAGTAGTTTTTGCAAAGCTCTAGAGACTGGAAGTTCAAGATCAAAGAGTAGGGTGGTTTTGCTATTTCCTGACACCTCTCTACTTGGCTGATAAAGGGTTATTTTCTAGCTATGTCCTCATGGCTCTTCTTATAAGGACACCATCATATTGAATTAGGGCTCTACCCTTATAACTTCACTTAACATTAATTGCCTCTTTTGATGTCTTTTCTCCAAAAAGTCACTCTGGAGTTTAAGACTTCAATATACATATTATTTTGCCAGAGTATTCACAATTTAGTCCATATCCATGTCAGTTCTAGCCATTATATAGGAAAATCTGTCTCCTTTGTAGTTCCCAACCCAAACATCCCTACATGGCTTTATTGGTGAAGGAAGAAATTCCTATTTCTGGGGTAACTACAGATACGTGTTGCATGGAGGGTAGGGGGCAGCTATGGTGTGACTGGTGCCCTGTACACACTACAGCAGAGAAACTCCTTTTCTAATTAGAGTTTCAGCAGATACTTTCATACTGGAGAATTATGAAAACTTGCTTTATTAGTCACCTTAAAGAAGATCAAGCCAGGCATAGAAGGTATATGCATATCACAAATGTATCTTCAGTATCACTACTATACAGTAGCTACCACAGACACAGTGATAATTAAATAGCATTTAATGTGTGTATTCAAGCCACCTGCATTCCAATGTCTTAAATGTATTAATATTTTTAAGGAGAAGAGAGAAGGTAATATTTCCTTTTCTGTTTTAATATAGAAAAAGTCATTTATAGGGTAGGGGAAATGACTGTAAAAGGTAAAGACCTTCTTCAGAGATGATGGACATTATGAAATTAGATAATCAGAGTGGCTGCACACTTCTGTAAGAAAAGTATTAAATTATATACTTTAAAAGGGTGAATCTTACAGTATGTTAATTATATCTCAATAAAACTCATCGAAAAAAGAGACTGAGGGTTTCACAACTTGGCCTTCTCTTCTTCATGAATGGCTTAAGCATTCACCAGCCACTGCTGTAGGAACTTCTGCTTTCTCTGAATCTCATCACAGTGCTAGCTGCTGAAGTTTATGAAAATACTCTTGAAACAGCGAGAGTACACTGGGCACTTATAGATTTTTAGGAAGCAATAGTGTATAATCAAAGTATGTCATAGAGACAAGATTTTATAATTTTTCAGTACTGTGCAATGGTTAAGGATTTAAACTTAAGAATTAAAATGTTGTATGTTCCCATTGTGGCCCAACCATGTTTTTCTGTTGTTGTATAACTTGTGACAAGTCATTTAGCTACACACACACACACACACACACACACACACGAAAATTCACTACACTTATTATTTGCACTTCACAGATGAAAACTCAGATTTGATCAAGGTCATATAGCAAGTGCCTGAAATGTTGACAGTAGGAAGGAATAAAATAAATTGGGTAAGAAAGAACACTCTGGCAGGGAATAAACTGATAGAAAATGTTAAAATTTTTTTTTTATGATTGACTTTGTGAATTCTGGGAAGTGACTTAATGTCTATCCCTCACCTTCTTCATCAACAAGATGTTTCCAGAATCTGTTGCTATGTGGAAAACCATCCCCAAACTTGGGGACTTAAAACGAGTTATTACTATACACCCTGGTCTCTTGGCTGTCTGGATACAGCTAGGCAGTTCATTTGGTGTGTCTCATGCAGCTGCAGGCAGATGTTTGTCTGCACATCCTATGTGACACATGCATGTGGCTGGCAGCTGATGCCAGCTGGGGGCAAGGAACTCAGTTAGGCCTGTCACCTATGGCTTCTGTGTGGCTTCAGTTCCTGTAGCCTGGAGGCTGGGTTCCAAGACGGAGCTTCTCAAGTACCAGTGCTCCCAGAGGCCTCTTCCAAGATTTCTTCTGAATTAACTTCGTATGTCCCTGAATGGCAATTTTGGCATATTTCATTGCCCAAGAAGGTCACTCAAGACAGTTCAGATTTAATGGAAGGGCAATTAGATCTTGTGTATTGATGTAAAGATCAGCAGGCACAGACAGGGAAAGCCTTAAAAATTAATCACCATGGTTTGTTTTCTCCCTGGCTACTATGATCATATTCCTCCCACATGTCAAAGAGACCCATCATCTTTCTCTTAAGAGCCTAAACTCTTATTTCATTATGGAGTTGGTTTAAAGTCCAGGATCTCTCAGCTACATTAGCCCAGAGTACAGAAGAAGCTCCTCTGATATTTCATAAGTGCAATTCCTGAAGGGCAGTTCTTTTCAGCTGGGCAGTTTTTTTTCAACCCAGCAACTGTGAAACAAAACACATCTTCAGTCATCTGTCCCTCACACACTCAATGCACAATGGGGAACCAAGCATAGGATGACAGCAAAAAAGACTTCCATTCCTTCTCCAAAAGGCAAAGGACCCATTCCCAAAAGGGGAAGGGTGGAAAGCACAGAGCATGTACTTGTCCACAAAAAGTCACAACACCCTTCAAGGTTGACTTAGGTGACCCACCTGCATGCTCACATGGCACCACAGGCTCACATTTATCACCAAAATTATTAGTGATCTCTTATAGAACTTGTCCACCAAGTGGCAATAGTTATAAGAATGAGCCCCCTAGCCAGGTGCAGTGATGCATGCCCGTAATCCCAGCGGCTAGGGAGGCTGAGACAGGAGGATGCGCGAGTTCAAAGCCAACCTTAGCAAAAGAACAAGGCCCCTATTTTTCATCATTGTTCATCTATTGCCTAGCATTTTGTAGAAACAATCTGTATTTGTAATAAAGTACAATAAAGTAAAAACGGAAATATAGAGTTGTGTTACCTCTATTAATACGGCGGTTTTTTAGCCACCTAATGTCTTCATGGTTACATTTCCTCATTTGAAAAGTGTGACATTCAGATTTTACCTCCAGGATTTTGTCTAGTTCCATGATTCTAATTCTATTCCTTTTGCTTTGACGTTCTGTGAGCTCCAGCACCAACACTTTCTTATTCTTCTCAGATGCCACAACTACTGAGCATTTGTTTCAAAGAGCTCCACTCCCTGATGGGAGCTGATTGATCTAGAGGAGAATGCTTTGAACAAACATTTTCACAAAGCCATGGGAAATGAGGCTCAGGTGCACAGCCATATTGGGCAAAGTGACAGAGGAACAGCTGAAGACAATCAAGGCCAAACATTAGTTTAGTGGGTCTGCACCCTCCAAATTCATCCTAGGGTTAGAGGGCAGGTCTGGAAAACGCAGTTCAGATACACCACAAAGCACACTCCAGTAGATGGGAGCAATTTGGGCTTACATCTAACACTGTAACAGTTCTCCAAGTCCTCGAGATTCCTGGCCTTGGTGTAGTATGATGGAAAATGCAGGCATAATCTCTGCTTCCAATTTCTTTTTGTGTCTGATCTCTGTCTCTTTGTGAGATTCTTGCTTCTGAGTTTCTCTGCAATGAGTTGCTAAGAAGACAAATGCTTACATTTCTGCTTTAGTCATCTTTTTCATAGCTGTGACTAAAGGACCTGACCTGTACAATAGTAGAGGAGAAAAGGTTTAGTCAGGGGCTCACAGTTTCAGAGTCTTAGTCCATAGAAGACCAGCTCCAATCCTCGGGTGGGAGGTGAGGCAGAACATCATGGTGGAAGAGTGTGGTAGAAGGGAAGCAGCTCACATAATGATCAGGAGGCAGAGAGAGATTCTGCTCTCCCGATACAAAATATATACCCATAACCATGCCTCCAATGAACCACTTCCTCCAGGCACACCCCACCTGCCTCTAGTTACCACTCAGTTAATCCCAATAGGGATTAATTCACTGATCAGGTCAAGGCTAGAACCCCATCATTTCTCCTCCAAACCTTCCTTCATTTTCTCACAAGTAAACTTTTGGGGGACACCTCAGCTCCGAACCATGACACTTTAGAACCCTGATTTTATTTCTAATTGTTTTCTAAATAATTTTTAAAAGGATCCCTTTCTCTGTGTTTTTCTATTAATATTTTACTTTATTTCTTGGGAAGATAAGTCCCTGCAACAAGATTTGTAGGTCTCTCCCTCTCTTGTTCCCTCTATTTCATCTACATTTTTAAGTTGAGTAGAATTCATGTAAATTCATAGCCTCTGTCGATTTTGCACTCTTTCATGCTATCAGAGTTCTAAGGTGATTTTAGTCCATTCTTTATTTTTATTTATTAGAGTTTAAATGAGGTGTCACTCCACAGAAAAAGACTTTCTTCTTTTGCATCTCAATCAATCCCTTTTTCAGAGTGTGTGGCTTCCCTAAATTATGTAGAGACCTTGGGAACAGGGTAGATTATGCTGTACCCATATCAAATTACATGCTTAATTCATCTTCTCAGAGTTTATACTATACTGTTGAGGATTTCTGGAGTCTGATACAGAAAATAACAATAAGACATTTTTATTGAGCACTCATTATGTGAAACCCACTTTTCTAAGTATTTGTTACATAATGCTCCTTTATTTTTTCACAATTCCATGAGGTAGGTAACATTACCATCCCACTGGTAATATAGAAAATGAGGTGCATATAACTAAGTCTGGTGGCAAACAACATGTAAACAGAAAGGATTTTAATCCATCTACCTGAACCCCAAAATCATAAGCTTAAATATCAGTTTCCTTTACTTAGAATAGATTTGGATAATTAATACAATGTCCAACTATTACATAGAAGAGCAGTTCCACAAGAATTGTATCAGTGATAAATGGGATTTTCCCCTGGTGCTACTAAGGAAAGCATAGCTTTGAACTTATCAGATATTTTAAGCATCTTCACTTCTCAAAGTTTTGTCCATCCTTGACCAACAGGCTCCTTGGTATATATGCACAATCAAAAATATAGAGTTATTTAATCAGCTACTATATATTAATGTCTAAGCTCTGCCACTCTGTTTTTGTAAATCACATAGTAACAAGGAAAGAATCCCTGATAGTTTATAGCCTTTTCTAGCCTCTTAAACCACTACAATTACAGTGATATCTCTATCCTTGGATGTGAAAGTAAACAATGAGTAAGCAATCCATCTCTTCTAAGTCAATTATTTCTCATGAGATGCTTTGGAAATTATATTTGTTGCTATTAAGACAAGTCACAATCTCTTATTTTCCCTGACCAGAATCTCTCTTAATAGCTTTTGGCCTAAAAATGCTAGAAAGAAACAAACTCATTGTTCAATATGACTGTAGTGATTTTAGGAGGACAGCAGGTGCTAGTCATCAAGGGCATTGATAATTACCAGGGAGGGGGGAAGTACACAGATCACGAGAAACAGAAGCAAGAGCAGAGTGTGTTGGGTAGCCAGCCTTTTCTATCTATTTTGCTTGGTTGGCATCCCTCTATAATTGGTTCCTGGTTAAACTAAGAATTATCCTGGAAAAAAGTCCAAAAGTTGGAAAATATATTATTAAAAAAAATAAAACTCAGAGGTTTTAAGACACATAAGCCATACTTTATGGAGAAGAAATTATATTTTATTAGTATAAAAATCTGAGATTGATGGTGAAGTCAAAGAGACAAAAGCAGAAGGGAGGCTGTAAATGAGAAGCCACTGATGCCAAACTGTGTGCATTTGGAATAGGACCACACACAAGGGCCAAGGAAGAGTGTCTGAAGAAGAAAAAAAAAAATCACCCAATGCCAATACAGTAGCATCCTCAATGTCCCACTCCTTTTGTCTCTGCTGGGACTCCTCTCAGGTTATGAAGCAGCAACCACATGCATTTATTTGTGAGGTCCTATGATCTCTTGTGTACGTTTCCTGTGACTGCTGCAATGAATCTCCACAAACTTGGTGGCATCAAACAACAGAATGTATCAGCTCACAGTTATGGAGGCCAAACATCTGAAGTCAAGGCTGTAGACTGGTGTGCTCTCTCTAAAGGCTCTATGTGGCTCTGGTCCCCATCTCTTCTGGAGGCAGCTGCATTCTTGGACTTGGGACCATATCACTGCAGTCTCTGCTGACACATTTATCACCTTCATTTCTTCTGTGTCTCAAATCTCCCTCTTTTTCTTAGACAGACACTTGTTTCTGGATGTAAGGTTCTGACAGTCCTGATGATTCTATCTCTAGATCCTTAATCTCATCTGCAAATACTTGTTTTTTCTTTCCAGGGATTTGACATATCTTTTGGGAGTCTACCATTCAACTAACTGCAACTGAACATGAATACAGTCTTTGAAGAAGTGAAACTCTTTTCTAGGTGATGATTCTCTCTCCTTCACGTGAATTTGACCTTGGTCTTCCCTTAGTTCAAGTGTGGGGCCTAAAGGGGAGATTTAGGGAGCGGTCCAGTGGCACTTTACAAAGACTGCATCTTTTCTCCAGCCCATCCCAGATGAAATTCTGGCTCTGAAAACACATTCCAAGGATACACAATTAGTAAAATGGTATATAATGCCAACAGAAACATGTGAAATCATGATCCCATCACCAAGAAAGATTTCCTTAGGACAAGTAGGATGTTTAGAGCAAGTTTTCACTCTCTCAGACTATAAGAGATCTACTACATGTCTTTCATAATTATGAATGGTCCCAAGCTTGAGCTAGCTAAAACAAAACAAAAGTCTATTCTATACCCAGGACCTAGAGCACATAATGCCTTGGAACATCTGGCATAATATGATGTTAAAGTATCTTATCTATCTTTCCACAGTGGCATACTATGCTATTACCAGGGATATTAGTAGCTCACTCAATTTCCCCATAATGAAAGGAAGCACAAATTTTTGGTGACCAAACCTGGAGTTAATTCTCTATTCTTATCCAGCACAATATTATTCATTTGCTTTTCTAAAGTGCATATAGATAGCTAAGGATCTCAAAAGCCATTATAAATACCAATTACAATTAGACCCCAAAGTTGAATTTTTAAAAATCAAACAATAAAAAATAAAACAGACATTACAAAAGCTAACATGTTTCATGGCAAACCGATAGATGAGCAGGCAAAACTCTTAAGATTTTAACTCTTGTGACTGACATCGTGCCCTGCAAAAAGAAGGGGAGAAAATAAATCAAACAACAAAAAATACAAAGACAAGACACCTGAGCACTTCAAAATCCTGCTGAATGTCTTGCACCTTGTCTTTTCATCAGCCACGCCTGTGTACGCTCAGACAAATAACTGAGATAGGAAAAGACAGCACATGGAAGAGCTTAGCTCCCACCTTAGTTATTTTTAAAACCTCCCTGTGCCTTTCCCCTCAATGCAGGTTAACACCCTCATGGATGCTGCCTTCATTCCTCATCCACTCTCCCTCCATCACCTTCATCTATGTGCCTCTTTCACAACAAAGCTCACAAAAACAGTTTGCTTCACTGAAGGGAATAACACTGTGCGTAGAGACGTGGGAAATCTCCCTCTTTATCATGAAGGAGTTAACAGTGCCAAAGACAATAACAAATCATTCTTTCTTTGTCCCTCTTTCTGGCTCTTTCTTTTCTCCCTCCTTCCTCCCTCTTTTCCCTCTCTCCTCACCCTTTGTGGTTCCCACTCCCCTGGCTCTTGGTTCCTTGCTTCCAAATGAGAGCCCAGCTGTCAGCATTGTGCTGCAATTCCAGAGGTGTCAAGGACATTCTGCTAGGCAATGAACAAGACCATTGATCATTGTTTTTCTTCACTGCTTACAGAGAATCTCTGAACAAGGAAAGTGTCTTTGCCATGCAGAAAGAAATGAGATTGCTACAAGGTTTTGGTTTTGTGAAACAATATATTAAGCTTATCAAGTTCTGAATATTCAGCAGGTTAAATAGCTCTGTGCTTTTCATTATGTTTGCTGCAGTGAAAGAATGAATCTATGTATTTACATCCGAAACAGAAATCCAGAGTCTCCATACCGTAAATATAGGGAAGAAAATTTTTACCCCCATGGTTCTATATTGAAGCAACACGAGTGACAGAACAAAACACTCAGGCATAACAATTTTAGTCTGATGACTGCACACTTGGTAGACAGAAAGAACAAAAGTAAAGAACACTCAAATTACCATTTGTAAAATAACCGTGAATTTTTAGCATACAGCATGAGCCTTGGAAGCAATACAAATTGTTCTTTAAAAGCATTGGATAAGCTTTTAAAGTTATAGATCTGCAACACAAACAAATTTAAACCTAAGAAGACATCCTGTTGCCATGACAATATGATACACTAGCTCCCTGTCAGGGTGAATCTTGAGCTTGAGGAACATGATCACACCATTGTATGTTGGGGTTCTCTGATAGAAAACATGCTGCTTTTATGTTTTATTAATTTATTGTTAGATGGTTGGTTTTAGTCTTAAAAATAGATATATCATAGGCAAACAACTTAGCATGGATAAAATAGATTTTTTTCCTCTAAAATGGTATTTTTATTTATTTTTAATAAAAAAAATTTAAATACATTTCCTTTACATTTTTATAATATGTGGATAATAATTTAACTGAATGACAAGATCTTTCACTAAAGAGATAAGTCTATTGTTCAAAAATAGGAAGAATCGTTTGTTAGAATCACTAGGTTTTAATACTTCCATGGAAAACAAGACATTTTCTAATTTGAAACCTCAGAAAAATTTGTTGTGCTGTATTATTCATTGCATTGTAATGTCTACAAATATGCTTTAAAAAAAAAAAAAAAAAAAAAGAGAGAGAGCAGACAGGCCTTGACTTGTCACAAACAACATGAGTCAAAAAGCATCTCTTTGAAGCTCAAAACAAAGAGGGTAATGGGTTTCTTTCCTTCAGAGACAGCAGCTTTATTATCACCAGTCCTTGACTTTCTGCCCATTTCCCAAGATTGTCCTTGCCTTCTCCTCTTCTTATCTTTTGGTCGGGATGAGAAGGGAAAAACTGAACTGAGTTACCACTAATTCATTCTCTTCACAACATTTAAAAAAGACTTTTGTTTGTTGATGTGTTTAAGAGAAAAAGACCAGAGAAGAATTAGCTCAACCTCATGAGGAAGGAGAAAAATGAGCATAATAGGACCTTAGAGGCTGTAGTCCCAGAATGTAAAGAATTCCTTAAAATGACAAAGGAACTTAGGCCTCAAACAGCCCCCAGGTACAGGAAGCCCCCAGAGAGGAAGCTCTAGTTGAGGCCAGCCTTTTCCTAGGCCTATAGTGGGGGGAAAGTAGAGGAAATATTTCAAGGAGAGGACACTGTACAAAGGCACAGAGTTTTGGAGTTGAAGCTCTATTTTGGGAAGTCCCACCAGGCCTGTAGGCCTGGTGTGAGGTGCATATGGGAAAGCAGCATGAAGTGAGCTTGCTGTGATATGGAGTTTGTACTTTGTTTTGTAAAGTACAGGAAGTCATAAAAAAAAATCACAAGCCGTGAGCAAAGAAAGTCCAAACAATGTGTAGGGAAGATGGTTCTCACAGAATGGTGGAGGATGCACTGGGCTACATAGGACTGAAGAAGGAAAATGAAGAAGCTATTATAGTAGTCCAAGTGAGAGAGCCTACAACAAAGGCTATCTACAGAGATATTTGGGAAATCTTTGAGTAGTGAGTTTAATAAACCACACCAAATTGCAGGTAGGAGTTAAAGAAGTACCTGGCATCTGGCAAGAGTGATTGGGCAAGTACTGTTACAATTCCCCACAGTGAGGAATATGATTCATGAGACAGGTATGGAGAGATAGATTAGTGTATTACTAGAAAATCCCAACCTCTAAAATTATAAGGGTTGAGGAGAGATCAAAAACCAAATGATGGTAACAGGTATGTTGAGAAGATGTACAGAAGGAGAGGATACCACAAAGGAGAAACAAAAGAAACAACTAGAAATAAGAGACCTTTCCTTCAAGTAAGGCATTTCAAGAATAAGAAAATCTGTCATATTAAAATCCATTTAATGATATTGCCAGTGTGATAAAGACATCCATTGCTATGAAAAACTGTATGTACAATATTGAACAGCTTACAGTTCTTCCTTGCTCAATGTTTAAGTATTATTTGATCTCCACCACAGATCTGTGTGTTAGGCTAAGTATTATCATCCCTCTTCTTATTTGATGGAAAAAACTGAGCATCAGAAAGGTTAGTTAACTACCTTAGGTTACACAGCTGGTAACTTAGAACTGAGGACTTAGTTTTCTCCAGATATTTAATTATATAATCTAGTTATGCTTGAACCACATGTAAAGATTTATATTGTTAAAAAACAATAAAGAAAATTACTCCATTAATTAATACCACTCTACCTCTTCTTAAGTATATAAATAGCTAAATAAATAATATTTAAAGCTAACTGTCTTAGAAATGACTACACATTTACTCTGAATTTGTGGAACCAAGATACAAAAGTTATAAAGAGAAAAAAGAAAGAAGAGAACTAAATCTCATAATCATGTCACGTGGAAGATACTTTAAATCAAGTCAGATTGTCAATGTAATTTTCACTCCTATGTGACTAATGGCCAGCTTCAATATAATTATTACCCACTGCGTGTTGTGTATATACGAGCAGGATACTCAATTTTGGACTTCTGAGTAACGCAGCAATCTCTTCACTGAGCCAAAGAAAACAGTCAATAGAAAAGATAGTTATTCCAAAATTTTTCCTAAAAGAAATTTGAAATAACACACATAAATCTCTTGCATCATATAAAGAGTAAAGGATAAGATGCTTAGGAAGTCTGTCTCACCCTATAAAAGATAAATGTTAATGAAAAGATCAGGTTAAAAACTAAAACTAAGGCTGGATATGTAGTTCAGTGGTAAAACACATGCATCAGGCCCTGGGTTCGATCCTTAGCACCCTTCCCCCTGAAAAGAACCTTGAAACTAAAGCCACATTCATTCACATGAATATATTTTAAAAATGTGAAAGATCCTCCTGCAAAAGTCAAATAAAAGTTGTCCAGGATCGTAAGAACCACCTTTATTTCTCTAGTCCCTGAAAATACCTCATTCTCATTAGTCCTTCGCAATGACAAAGTTTAACTATGTTTTTATGATCTTTATGATTTACTATTTTTATTTTAGTGTCAAAAGTGTCTTTGTGATATGTAAATGGATATTGTTTCCACCATTCAAAGATGAAGAAACAGTGGCTCAAAGAGACTAGTAAATGCCCATCAGAAGGCAGAAAGCCAGAATGTAGATTCCTGTGCTTTGATTCTAAGTCTTATTAATGAGATCACTACACCATTCCACGCTCCATTACAGAGCCTGCATTAACACTCCCATGATAAAGCCTGTGAACTAACCTTTTTCCAGATAGAAGAGACCAAAGAATATTAAGATGGCAATTGTTTTACAGCAAGTATGCTTTCAGTTAAGATTCTGATGCATAAACAGCTAATTCATTTATTCTCTAAATATAAAGCATGTTCACAAATAGCCAAGGGTGTGTCTTAGGCTGTTTTAAGCCCACTAGTGCATACCTACTGATCTCAGAGACTCTGCATTTTAATTATCTGCCATGATTTCATAACTCAGTCCCATGGCAAATCATTATAATAAACACTTCAAAAGAAGGCTCATCTCTTTATGCATAATGCAAGAACTGAATACAATGACCTTTCCCATATTTACACATTAGTTATTTTATTTTAGTAACGATAATGAATTCCTTTGCTTCTCAATTTATTCTTTGTTTTTCTGAAATATTAATCATCTGGTATTCAGAGTTCTTCCTTATAAGTTTAAAGTGTCTTTGCTATAACCAAATATATAAACATAGAATTCTCAGATAATAATTATGGACTCCCTAAGCTTCTTAACAGTATTTCAAATAGGCCAGTAAAAACATGCCTGGAAACAGGGAGGAAAAAAATCCACTAAAGCTTTATCCCTAGGACACACTCTCTCTCTCCTTTTTATTTTTTTGTCGAGATGATGGATTTTTTAATTAGCCTGATTTAATCTTCCACATTGTAAACATTTATCAAAACATCATATTGTACCCCATAAATATGTGCAGTTATTGTCAATTAAAAATTAAAAGAATAAAAGGACTTGTTAAAAAGAAAATTCCTTAGGCCAATTAAATTAAGTTTGGAGCTAAACAAAAATGATCTGTGAAGTGGGCAGCTCCTAGCACCAGCAGAGGTTCTGAAACTTCCACCAACACAGTGATCCGTGAAGTTGTTCCCTATGCCTCGTTAACGCTGTTCTGTAAATGATGTTCCTGGGACATTCTTAAGGCGTGAAGAAGTTCTGAAAAGTAACTTGGGGCCTCTTTGGAGACTTGTGGACTTGTAACGCACTGCCATCAATATTAGACTTCCAGAGTGAGGCCAGCATTTAAAGTTCTGATTAAACTAGGTTTGCCATGTGTTTATAATAGACGCATGTGTTTCTGCTGTTTTTGAGGTCTGTGTGAGTGTATTTCTCATAATAGGTCTCCCAGAATCGATAAGACCTGAGTTTGAACCCTGCCATTATGTATACTGCTCAAAAAAAGGAGTATTCATTTATACATTGTAATTGTTGTAATTTACTTATGTGATTATCATAATTGTTAATTGTCCTTTCTATAATTGTTATTTATCTTTATTCTTTTCTTCAACAAATTTTTAAATACCTGCTATATGCCAGGCACTGTTTTAGGAGCTAGAAATTCAAGGAGGGCCATAACTCTTCTAATGGAAATGCAAGGAAGGCCATTTCTTAAGGAAATAATACCATAAAACATTTTTACTAGCAATCATGGTCATTATCACAAAAATATATTCATGCACAGTTGATTCTGAGAAAAGTGATTTGACATTGTAAAATAAACTTCCTACCAAAAAACTAAAATGTTTTCTCCTGAACTTTTAGAATTTGATGGGCAGGAGGGTGCTTCTACGAATTTTCATCCTACTCCTGTTAAAAACTGTATGTTTGACTAACATTTTGTTGGGAAAGTTCAATCCCTAAGGTTCCATATGAGAAGAATAATTCCTGAAATGCTCTTCAATACAACTGTATAGCCAATGCTCAGGGCCTGAAAGATAAAGGACAGAAAGAGAAAAATGAAGGGAAATTGGTGAATCATTTGAAGGAGCAATATGGAGAGGGAGAAAGAAAGAAAGTCAGTGACATAAAGCTGATAGGTGTCACATCACTGGTCACCAGTCATTTTTGAAAGGCTATGTCTCAACTATGCTAATGCTATACTATTGATACTTTAAATAAAACCTTTGCACATCTATTGTTTCAAATATAGTTACTCCTAAATCATGCATGAAAATTTAATAATGATTAGTATTTGTTGAGTACTTAGTAGCTCCAGTCAATATGCAAAATGTATTATGTATAGTATTGTTAATATTAAAAATTCCATGAAATCCATATACTATAATTTGTCAGTTTAGAGAAAAAAAAATGTACAACATAGTATTTAATCTCCACATTCATTTCCATTTGCCTCTTTGCAACCCCTCAAAACTTGACATTCAACCCAATGTCAGAAGGTAAAGTACAGTTTGCCAAGTCATTTTGAATAAGAATTTTATCTAAGTTTTAATCCTTTATCTACAAAGTAGAAATATAACAAAATGGAGTATATCATAGTATATTGTATGAATTAAATAAAATAATTTGGGCTGGTGGTGTAGTTCAGTGGTAGATTGCTTGCTTAGCATGTGTGAGGCCCTGGGTTCAATTCCTAGCCCCATGAAAAATGAAAATAATAATAATTCACATAAAATCATTTTATTTATAGCTGGAATAAAATCAATATCCAATGCACAAAAGAATTATTACCATCATCATTTATTTTACATGGCTGATTAGAGAGCAATGCTGAACATCAGAATTGAAAGAACTCTGATCATAGTTAACTGTCAAATATAATATGCCAGAGTTGATATTGGTTTGAAATTAAACACTAGCTTTTCACATATGGTTATGGATTTCTGAAAAGGCTACTTGAACAGCATCTAGAACATCAGCCCAAGAGAAACTGAACTGTTTAATGCAATAAGACAGACATAGAATATGGGTAACATTTGGAATGACCATACATGCCAGAGGCCTGTCCACATTGCCACACATGTCACTTAAACCTATCAGTTCCAAAAGAGTTAAAATCCATGTGTTGGTGTCATAACCCCTGCTATTGCATGCAGGGGTCAGATATGATGTTTTAACCATAATATATACCTATTACATATTTTATAATACATATGTTAGACATATGTATAGATCTAATGTCTACCCTACATGTATAAGGGCTAAAATAAGTTATAAAATGTTAAATAATTTTCTCCTTATACATTTCCTCTTGCCATCTCTCAGCTCTGTTCTTCCCCCATGCATTGCCTCTTCTACTCCTAGTCTTGCCACTGGGCTGTTCAGTACTTGCTGAAATAGTAGGAAGTAAGGTACAGAAGGAGCCCTTTAGCTTTGATTTGTAAAAGCCTAGTAGCCATTTTGGAGAAAGGGGGAGACTTTTAAGGATAAACAAATGTTTGAGAAAGGTAGCCTGAAGACAATAGGAACGCCCCAGAACTAGGAGTAACAAAAAAACAAACAAACAAACAAAAAAAAAATAGAGGGCTTCCAGACAAGAGCTGACATATCCTAGTAGAAGGGAATAAAACGTGCTTTTCTAACCACAGACCTGCATTGGCCCAACATGGTTACAGTCTATTCAGTGAATGCCTGCTCATATAAGGCAACGTGCAAGAACACACACACTCCCTCTACAGGGGCACCACAATTTGAGCGAAAGGGAATTGGGTCCAAACTGTTAGTGCATTTTTGTCATGTGAATAGAATGAAGTCTTAGATCAGAAGTTAATTGTTCATATAAAAATGCAATGTTGTTTTCTTACACACCAGAATTAATGTACTTGGGTTTCTATCTATACATCCTAGCTCTATCTGTATGACTATATAATTTTTGTATCACTTATATAGATGTTTATCAGTATGGCCATAAGATTACGCATTTGATTTTTTTTTAATTCTACACAGCAAATATTATAAGTTTTTGCCTTTCCGTCCCCAGAATCTATGAATATCTCACAGGCTGTTTTGTCTGTATATTAGCAGGACCTGGCAAAATATCTGAACTTAGTAAGTACTTATCTGAATTTAGTAATCACTTTAAGTACATGTGTAAGAAAGTGACATGATCAGGAAACAAGCTCTGAAGGACATGAATTTGGAATTCATTAGTAAGGCACCTGGCGTAGTTCAGCTCGGAGACCACTAAAACACCAAGAGAAAAGCATGAGGTTCTGAACTAGGTTGGTGGCCCTGGGGACAGAAAGGAGGGCATGAATGAGATCATCAAGTGTGAACTGATAGAACTGGGTGACAGTTTTCTATTTTAGAACTGGTGCTCTTGTGGCATTGAGCCTAGAATGGTTTCTGCCCCTTTGACAAGGGCTTGAGGATAAAAAGTAAAGATTAGCTGTCATTGATAATAAGGAACTAGTTGAAACAGCTTTTTAGAAAGTATAGAATTCAAGTGGATCATCCATTTAAATCAACCACATTTAAATATTCTGTCTAGTCAAAACACAAAACACATCCATTAAGACTTTGCAAATACCCTTTTTATATTCAAAGCCACATCATTAATATTGTTCTAAGTACTAATCTCTAAATAACACTAAGACCACTTATTATCCATTTTCAATAAACAATTATATTAATGAATACATATGTGATGTAGCTTGTCCTTTAGGAAATATTTTATATATATTTGAAGTGGAAACGATCATACATATACATACATGTATGTATATTCTTTCATATATTAATTCAAATCAGAATTTGCATTGTTGTCAGTTCTACACTTAGAGAAATAGGTTAGTAAGTACTGTGATGCCTGGAATTCTTATTATTTTTGAGCATCATTGAAATAGAATCTGTCTTAGAGGAGAAATAAAAAGAAGAGATTCATATCTCCATGTAAGGATCAATGTGAAAAGTAAAAATGTATCATCATAGAGCATAAAAACTTCACAGAATACCTTGTAAACAATTTTAAACAGTATACAAAGATATTCTCAGCATTATTTTTAACTATAAATAAAAAATAAAACTATCCCAAAATACCTTGAAAATATATATGTATGTATGTAGATATATATATACATAATATATATGTGTACATAATTTATAGCATCAAATTTGTCATCACATTTTCTGCTTCATCTTACAGAACATGTTTTAGATGGGATCAGAAGAGAACTACAACTTCTGGCTCTTTTGTAAGTTTCTTTCAAATTTCAGATTGGGTTTTTAGTTCTTCAATGTAAATTACGAGGGGAAACCAGTCTTTGTAATAGGGAATTTCTTTAAAAGACAAATTTGTATAATACAGTTTAATATAATCTCAATATTTATACTGTGTAATAATGGAATGCCAGTTGTTTTTATTATTTTTGTATTTTTAATTAAAAGATCAAAAAATTCCAAATAGTGCACACCAAATAGTATTAGTCACACATGCAACCAGAAGCTATCAAACTTATACTGAAAGGAGGACTTGAAAGAAAAATTTTCAGTGAAAAAAGTAGTGGTTTAATAATTACTGGCATTAAATGATAAAAAATAAATCAATGTGTTATTTTTAGTAGCCTGAAAGACTTGTTGGAAAACTTGCTTGGTGTTGAAGGAGACCAGCTATGAACTTCCAGTGACAATAAAATATCTGATTGGAAAATATATGATTAAACAGCTGACAAAATTCAGGTTGAGGAGACAGGAGAAACCTACCCTGGACCTATTCCTGGGCACTCTTTCCCATTCACACCCACAGGCAAGTCTCAGCCCTTGGCCATTCTACCCTGGCCATTTTCCAATATTCCTTGTATACCTATCACAAAATCCTCTTTGGGGCATAGTTAGGCCTTCACCCTTGACAAATTTCATAATCATTCATGATTGCATTATTGAATTATTTCTGGTTTAGAGAAGAATGGCCAGGGGTAGGAGAAAATAAATAAATAACCCAAATATCTGCCACACTCACAGACAATTCTGAAGAAAATGGCCACTTCCCCTGCTGCCCTCTGCTGAAGGCAGGGTCTTAGGCAAGTGGTGTCTGAGAATAAGGACCTCTGCATTTCCCCTTTTACCTACAGATGACTGTAATAGGGATATTTCAGGCTTCTTCCTTTTCTGAGCCACAAAGAATCTCTAAGTACATTCTGTGGAGTCAGGAATCAATGTGAAATTCTTTAGCTGCCGTATTTTGCAGGAACAGCCTCCACTGTGCTGCTTTCCACAATTCCTGGCATCTATGCCCACTGACATTACCAAAGGATAGATGGTCATGGGTCTAGTGTGGTTAAAAGCCCTGCCCAATAAGCATTTCTTGAACTGGATACTGGAAGTCCACATCAATCAAAGTCTCCTTCGTAATTTAACTGAGTCAGCCAGAGATAATCTGATGGTCTTCATAAAAGACTTGAGAAAGCAGAAACTATGAAAAACTTTACAAGCTAGTGCTCAGTAGTAAACAAGAATTTATGGTTGCAAGAACCTTAAAGGGTGAGCAAAAGAAAACAAGTCATCAAAATCATAGATTGAATAGAGCACCCTGTGAAAATGCCTGACTACAAGGAATCAGTGAGCTTCCCTGAGAAACCTTTCATCTTCCAAGTGATATCCTGAAAGGCCTGGTTGATTTCCCCAAGTTGCCCCTTTCTCCTGTCTTTCCTTATAAAAAGTCTCTATTATCCTTTTTCTTTGCAACCTAAAAGACTCCAACACAAAAAAGACACCTAGGTCCCTGAGTGAAAGAGAGAGGAAACTCAACAAATTATATAAAAATTGAACATCAACATCCCTTTCTCCACCTGCTGTCTCCAAGCTAAGATCTGCTGCCTGACTGCTGACCACCCTGCTGATCACTGACTGAGCACCCTGCTGCCCTGATGGCTTGCTGCCCGTGCTTCCAAGGGTTCCTTGTCCTTGGGTATGCAGAATGGGCTGAGTAAGTGCTGTTTTTTTCATATTCAGCTCACTTTTACTACCAGAGTGATGATACATGCTGCCATTTTACTGAACAAGGACACACTTGAAATATTAACTGAAAAACAATAGGTAGGACTTTAGTGTTCTTAATTATTTTTCCTCCAAGAGAATCTGTAAATTGAGAAGCCCCTTTCTTCTCTGGCCCATAAAGTATCCCTAATTATCATCAGAGGAACAAGAATCAAGCTTGTAATGCCTTTAGTTGCATCATTTTTAGCAGATGCACATCACTGGTCAGCAATACCAACCAGGAGACGATGCCCATTATACAAACCAGTTTGGGTGGGCAGTGTTAGTTACCACTTCAAGAGGCATTGCCATTCCCAAACCTTTCTGAGCACACACTGGACTCTGATGAAAGTCCTTTACTCAAGAACTCTGGTCATTTACCCAAGTTTTGGACATTTATGGAGAGAGAGAGAGAGAGAGAGAGAGAGAGAGAGAGAGAAAGTTAGACTACACTCTGAGATAAAACTTAGAACCTTGGGTGAGTAATCCTGTAGTATCATTAAGATGTATTTCTTTATTCTGTCTCAGCTCCTCACTTCCAAAAGTTCTAAATCCTGCACCCCCCCCCCCCCTTTTTTTTGTTAGGTCATATGAGTTCCTATTAAAAGAAAAAAAGAAGGCAGGTCCCAATTGCTGTTGCCTTAAAAAATTTTGTTTCAGGCATTTGGCAAATATCAGTACATAACTTCTCTTGACTGACTCTGAGTATGAAAATAGGTATTCTCAGTCTTTCCT
The DNA here is from genome assembly GCA_025594165.1 of Tamias sibiricus. NCBI lineage: Eukaryota > Metazoa > Chordata > Mammalia > Rodentia > Sciuridae > Tamias > Tamias sibiricus. The sequence continues at coordinate 135,440,745 of CM046661.1, read as the reverse complement.
TGATCTCTAAGAGAAAGTAGTGCATCCTAGTCCAGCCTGCAGGATAGTGGGGGACTTTTACACATAGCTCTGGATGGTTTCTCCTAAAGAGTCAGAAATGTTTTACGGCTATTTAGGAAATTAAGAATAATTTTATTGTTATGAACCCTGTTACAAATAAATGAGGATGATATAGTTCTCCTATCATGATTTTAAATGAATTTTTATATTAGGCAGTCTCAAATTACAAAGAAATTGCAAAGAGAATACAGTTTCCATATTACCCAGTTTCCCAATCATTAATAACTTCCATTAATATGGTACCTTCTTATAATTAATGAACCAGTAATGATATATTGTTATTAGCTAATTAATTCAGATTTCTTTAGTTTTTCCCCTAAAGATCTTTTCCTGTTCCAAGATCCCATCTTCATGCAACTGCCATGTCTTCTTAGGCTCCTCTTGGCTCTGACAGTTTCTCAGACTTTCCTTGTTTTAAATGATGGCTATAGTTTTGAGAACTACTGTCAACTATTTTGTAAAATGTCCCCCAACTGGGACCTGTGTGATATCTTTTCTTACTGTACTGCAGTTGCAGATTCAGGGGAGAAAGACTAGACAGGTAAAGTCTGTATGTTTTTAAAGACCACTGTCATCACATTATACCATAGCGACCTACAGTCAGCATAACCTAACCATTGTTGATGTTGAGCGTGATCACCTGGCTGGGCTAGTTAGGTTGCTTCACTATGAAGTGACTCTTTGCACCTGTTTCTATACTTACTCTTTGGAAGGAAATCACTATCTGCAGTCCACAGTCAAACGGAGTGGGAAGTTATTCCCCACTTCCCTGAGGGCAGAGCCTCTATATAAATTATTTGAAAAATTTCTACATGGGGAATTTGTATGTTCCACTTCATTTACTTATGTATTCATTTGTTTATATTAACAGACCCAAAGAATTTAATTTTATACTTTGGGTAAAAAATTTAGTACAACTTGATCAAATTGGTCTATCTGTGGCTATTGGGAATCCATTTAGTTGGCTCCCAGGTCACTTTGACACACCCCCTCCATCACATTGTGTATGTGTTAGCACTGTGGTTATTTCTGAAGTTACAGATGCTCTAGGCTTATCTTGAATATTTAATGACACAGTCCTAGAATTGGGCATTTTTCCAAGGAACTCTGATAACCAATATCTCCCTACTACTTATGCCCACTATTACTTGGGTAATACTAATATGATTTTGATCATAATTTCCAAAGATTAACAAATCTGGTCTTTAGAAAGATGATTTACCTCCCTTACTACTTCGGGTTTTTCCACTAAAGACTAAATCTAAGGTGTAGCCAAGTAATTGTCTCATAGTGAAAGTTTAAAAATAGCCTCAGAACTATTTTCTGAGGAAGGACAAGTGCCATCCCATTTTACCAACAAAGAAACACCAGCATGGATCATTAATAACTTGTTCAGATTAGACAGACTGGGGTTGAGTGTTTTACATAACACCCCAGCAAGCTGCTTTTTTCCCCTCTAAAATCAGAATTCCCATTAACATTTTAATTCTTAAGGATGTATTTTATGAAGCAGTCAAAGAAACCTGGCTTGCATACCTTTCCAGAAGGTATACCTGTCAGTTGGCAGCCTCAGCAGAGATGACAAGTGTGAGGGGGTATTTTTGCATCTCTGTTGGGGCACGTGGCAGATATCACTAGCGGAGTTTAGCACTCTGGCAAGGAGCCTGTGTGGCCCTCAAGCCCACTTCATTGCAGCTCCAACAGTCAATGCTAATGAGTCCATGTTACCCTCCTGTTGTAGGAATGTTTGGCAATATCATTCTAAAATGGGTGATTATATATATCCATAAGGCTAAACAGCCCTGATGAGGAAGGCAAGCTATGATTGCCAGGTCCCATTTAATGCATATGTAGGAGAAGTCAGCCTCAAAACAGATCTTGTACATCAAGATAAAAGACAAAAGGACCATGACTCCCTGTGTTAGGTAGTAGCTAGCAATGAGCAGTGAAATGCAGGCAAGGTTACAAGTGTTCTTTAAATTTAGGGTCCTTCTTTAAACTATATTAAGAAATCAAATGGTGGCAGTTAATCTGTAGAAAACAAAAGCAAGGGAACTACTTGTAAAACACGTCAAGAGAAAAGGATTAATGGGACTAACTTGACAGAGTCCATTGATGTTGATGTGAAGCTAGGAATTATGGTGTCTCCATTTGCCTGGGAAGGAAGATTCCTTTAGTAGCTCAAGCATATTAAGGTCACTTCTAACCAGATATTGACCCCAACACCCACATTAACATGGGATTGACTTGTAGATGAAGCCCACCAAATAGGATGGCCACCGTGACAGTTCCAGAGAGGACCAACTAAGGTAAAAAACTCCACTGCCCGTTGTGAAGGAGGAGTTGAACACCTGATTGGCTAAGAGTGCAGAAGGTGGTCTCCATTCTCGTGGTAAACGTCAAACAGTAATAAACTTGGAGACAAAGTTGTCTCCTTTGTCATTCTCTGCCCAGAGACAGCCCACTCTCTCTTGAGAGAGCTCTCTGCTTAAGCCTCACTTTGCTTTTAATTTAACCCTACTTTCATTTTACTTTTACTTAAATAAAATTCTCTTGATGATTCTTGGTGTCTGACTTAAAATTTCTTTCATTGGAACACAAGAACTGAAGTTTGGAATTTCATCTCCTTTGCTTTCCTATGACACCTGGATGAGAAGTTGGAAATTCAGACCAGACATCTATTTTCCCCTCATCGTTATCATGACTCTTCTCAACAGAAAAATTAAAGAGCTTTGTTGACCAGAGTCCTGAGATTGGAAGGCCAAAGTTATGGTTTCTCCAATTTTATTTATGTCCCTCTTTTCTAATCCCTAGGCTTGATAGAGTAAATAATCCTTGCAATATTTGTACCGGGTCACTAGGAGCATTTACTCATGATATTAGGACTGGTACAGACTTCACCTTTGACAATCTAAATTCTGCACATGAGAATCTGCAGAAGTTTCTACTGAACAGAAGTTTAGGACTTCTTTTCCCCAAACTCAGAGATTCCCAGAGGAAGAAAAACAAACTTCAGGAAATATGAATTCTATGAATCAAGACATCCCATAAACAAGTTGTCTTTTCTACTTCCATTGCAGTCAAAGCAAAAATGGTTTTGTTGTCTAAGTAAAGCGTGGGTCTCAGAAAATGGAAGAAATCATGTCCTTAGGTGGACTAAGGACACGTGTAAAGAATAATTGTGTGGCTATGGAAAAATTTTACCTGCAAAGAAGTCCAGACCTCTTAAGCCCTGAATTGAAGGACTTCACAGAAGATTTAGCATGGTTCTGGTGGTGACTAAAAAGGAAGCTGCCTGTTTTTATTCCTTTTAGAAACTTTATCATAAACTAACTGCCAGAAGAGAATATAACATGGTCTATGGGATAACCAAGTTCAAGTAGAAGAATTACAGCAACTTAGGTTCCATATGGAGCAATTCATGCAATGAAATAGGCATAGCACTGTAAGCTAAAGCCTACACATTCAAATGATAAAGTCATAGTCCAAAATTTCCCTAGCAACACCCTTAGTTCTTTAAACCATTGATCTTCAGTGAATGAATTTTAAATAAAATGTTATTATTTTCAACCATAAAATACAACATACTTATCATAAAACAATGAAGAACGAATGCAAAAGCATATAACAAGCAAAAAGGAGTAGAAATCTTATCAGAGATAAAAAACCAACACTTCACTCATATTTTTTTCAGATAACTCTCTAAGCTTACACATTAATTTATTATGGAAATTTAATAATATAATATATTCTCTAATGTATTTGTTAAAAATAATGTATACAATTTTTACTATCTGTGACTACCCAGGTAGCATCAATATTCATAATAGTTCAATTGTGTGATTTTTATCATAATATATTTAAACTTGTGCTGATGAAAATGTTATTTACTATTTTTGTTACCATAAAATTTTCAGAACTTCCAATGTATGCCCCTTTGTATGTATGCCTGATATCCTTTATGATAAATTCTTAAAATAGAATTGCTACATCAAATTTATCCATTTTAAATTTGACTGCACAATGCCAAAACACTCAACAAGAAGTCTAGATATAGTAATCCTAGCACTTGGGAGGCTGAGGCAGGAGGATCACGAGTTCAAAGCCAGCCTCAGCAATGGCGAGACTCTTAGCAACTCAGTGAGACCCTGTCTCTAATAAAATACAAAAAAGGGCTGGGGATGTAGCCCAGTGGTCCAGTGCCCCTGAGTTCAATCCCCGGTACCACAAAAAAAAAAAAAAAAAAAAAAAAAAAAAAAAAAAAAAAAAAAAAAAAAAAAAAGCCTAGATATAAAGGCTCAAAGAAAACACTTACCCATAGGTACATTGTAAACTCTTCAGACTGAGGGATAGCTACTATCCTGTTTTCAAAAGTCAGAATCATGACTAGCATGCAGTCAGCCCACAATAAATATTAGTTGAATAAATTAATATTGATTACATTAGATTTAAAGAATTTAATTTGCATCGAATTAGTTTTGTGTTTAAAACTGAATACAGCCTTTTTAAGACTCTTTTCTTTAAGAGAACCATTACAAAACTTTTGACTAGGAAATAAGGACAGATTCTGTGTCCTCACCCTCCATATGAATTATGCACCCATTGTGTTCTGCCATTTACCAGTCTGCATGACCTTAGGCTAATTGGTTAATATTTTTGAGTCTCCAATTCTCCATCTGTAGGATGAGTATAATAAAAACCCACTTTTCCAGGCTGTCAGGATGTTTGTGAGATTTAAACAATATAATGGGAGGTAAAGCTCTTTGTACACAATAAAACGGTCGACAAATAAAAGAGATTAACAATTAAAGACAGGTTTAATGTTCTGGAATGCATTATACTCAACTCATATTAACCTGAAAAGATTTCTGCAAACATCCCAAAGCTCCAGGCTCAGAGGCTACTGTTTCTAGTGTCCACATGCACAGAATGCATCATAATGGTGATTTCTTAAAATATTGGGAAATGACATTTGTCATCACTTTTATCTGTCATACTTAGTTGAACAATGCTTCCTATTGATTTGTGGCATCAAAGTCACTTCCTTTTTTCAGGCATGACATTTGCTATTATCTCTTTGCAAGCACAGAAATCTAAAAGCAACACCATAAAAAAATAAAAAATAAAAAACCACACAGCTTAAGTATTGATTAAAAACAAACTTGGTTCATTAAAAACACTGCTGGGATTTGAAGCACTTAGAGGTAATCTTTTCTTTTCTTCAGCATTAAAAAATATAGTGATTTATAGATCTTTGTGCCTCTGAGAAAGAGTTCCTTGTTATTTTATGTGCTTTGGATTTAAAAAATATTGTAAGTTAGAATCCAAATTTTCCCTCACAGTTTTGTTCCTGTAGATGGAAAAAATAATGTTTTCCTTAAATAAAATACTAATTTATATCATTAATATTTGTAGAGCGCCTTTTCTATTACACAGATCTTTTATATAACATATCCTATTCCACTGTCTCATCCTGGAATTTCTTAGTGCTCCTCTAACACGGACAAGGTCAGGGATTTAGTAGAGGTCAAGCTGAGCAGTCACTAGTTGCAGTCTTTAGAGATCTTCCCAGAGAGGAAAAAATCTGTGCTCCTGTCAAAAGGAAATATGTGTCCCCATCTCAAGCGCCTGTATCATGTCCCTCCTTCCTGCCAGGTGTCCTGGTTGTTGGAGGTAAGAGTGTGTCATAGGGTGACCCAGACCCCCTGCCCTCCTAGAAGGGCATCAGTTAACACCTTACTGCAAACCAAAGGGAATAAAAGACACTGGGGATTGAAAAGAATTCTTAGAACTGCTCAAAAATCCTTAGAATTCTGTTATGGATTTATGTCTTTAGATTTCTATCATTTTAAGATTAATTATTCTGTACATCGGTGGTGTTAATCTTTAGTATTAAATATCCATCAGTTTTTGCCACATCTATGTATCAACTATATTGTTATTTTTTTAATCCTTTATTTTAAATCAATCAGTTTTTTAACTTGACCTGTATTTAAAAGGGAATTTCAAATCTATCACTTTATAAATTTAAAGTACGATATAAATTAAAATGCAATAAAACAAAACAATGGTAAAATCTTTGTTATTATTGACAGTCAGAAAGCTACTTCTTTCTTGTTTTAAAAAAGGACAGTGGTAGTAGACTGGTATAAGAAATAAATAGCATCTAATACCCTTGATCATAGTTGATCAGAGGACTGAGAGAGAATTGAAAATGGAGTTATGTTCTCAGTCCATGCCATGTGGCACCGTGTCCATGAGCAACCAAAAAATCCCCACATATTCAGTGATACTTATTCCTTGGGAAACACGGCAGTGCTTCCTCTTCATGATGTGTCTTTTGAACGTTTAGCCTCCAAGTCTGGTGCCACTACTGGAAAGGATAATACATGATAAGCACTTTACTCCATAGGAAAAATCCAATGAGTTTTCTCATTTTCATCCAGATTTATTGCTATTATGTAGGTATAATCTCCACCTATGGCTGAAAAACTATGACAAGGATCACAAGAACATAAGGTATTATAAATTTTACACTCAAAATGAGGCCCCCAAAGCCTTGGATACAGAAATAGTATGCTGCATTTCTCAGACTTTCATATGCATGTAAATCACCTGCAGATGTCATTAAAATCCAGGTCTAGGTAGATGGGGCCTGAAATTGTCCATGTTCTCAGATGACGCCATTGCTTCTGGTGAGTGTGCTGCACTTGAGTAGGAAGAGTTGGAGCGCAGGCTCTGAGCTCATTCACCGACTCTCAGCTTCAACATTTCCTAATGATATGAATATGGACAAGTTATTTAATTTCTTAAAGCCAATTGCCTCATCAGTCAAAGAGGGAAAGCAGCCTGAGGAGGATACTGCTTCCTTACTGGATTGCTGAGAACAAATGAGTTGACAGATGTAAAGCATACTGAGGTCTACCTAGCACTTAACTAAACCCCTAATATCCCACCTTTTTTTTTTTTCTTTTCTCTTCTCTTCTTCTTGGGTATTTTTTTTTTTTTTTTTTTTTTTTTTTTTTTTTTTTTTGTTGTTGTACGAGGAATTGAACCCAGGGATGTTCCCCTGAGCCACATCCCCAGCCCTTTTTATTTTTTATTTCGAGACAGGGATTTTGCTAAGTTGTTGAGTCTGGCCTGGAACTAGGGATCCTCCTGCCTGTCAATAAGGTAACTCTTATGATGAAGGTGAAGATGATGCTATGGTAAATTATCAGTAACATTTTATCTGTTCTTTGAACAAAGGTCTATTGCTACATGAGATGAGCCAAATTCTATTATTAAAGATTTTAGGAAGTACTTGCAATCTGATCATATCATTCTCTTACTGTACTTCTTTAATAACCTTCCTGAACCAACATAGTAAAGATTCAATCCCTTGACTTGGTTGCAAACCTTTATTTGGTTTGTGATTGTCTCTCTAATGCTACTTTCTAGCTCTCCAACTTCAAGTGGTATAATCTTTTAGTCAGAAGAAACTATCTTGGATCCTAAATAGGCTGTGTTTTTTCATATCTTAGTCCTTCAAGAGACTATGAACCCTGGAAGCCAAGAATATTTGCCAAGCATATTTCACCTCTCAGTAGAAAACCAGAGTGTCTTCTATATATTTATGTTCCCACTATCTTATTTTTCTGCCATTATGTCCAATATAATCTGTTTTATTGTATTTATTTATTATTTATTGTATTTACTTATTTATTGTATCAGTGATTGAACCAGGGAACTTTATCACTGAGTTACGTCTCTGAACCTTTTTCTTTTTTATTTTGAGACAAGGTCTCAATAAATTGTTGAGACTGGCCTCACCCTTGCAATCCATCTACCTCAGTTTCTAGTGTCATTGGGATTACAGGTGTGCAACACCACACCCAGCTTATATCATATGTTTTAAATAATCTATTTACTCTCTTGATTTTCTCATTATATGGAACCATCTGGAAAGCAAGAATCATGCCTAATGAATCACTAGAACCATGTAGTATAATATGAGCTGAAATTTCTGTGCTTATTATACTATGTGGCACGTGGTACTAAATAGTTGTTGAATTAGTAAAATACACAGAAACTAAAAAGGCATGTATATGCTTTGATATTTGTCCTTTCATCCTCGTTCAGACAAATTTCCACTTGTCAGAAACATAATGTTTAACTAGCCTGCACTCAATATACATTAAAGGATCACTACTTTGAAGGAGTTCTAAAAAGTTGAAAAGTTTACCCTTTACTCATAATTAGTTATTCTTAAATACTTCACAAAGAACTTTGGTGTGCCATGTAAATTGTGTATTCAAGTATTTAACATGTGTGTGAATATACTTTAAAATACAAATATTTTACTTTACCATAAGATAATTTTGTAAAGTTTTTCAACTTTTTCACTAATTATTTTTCAATATTTCTGTGACTGAAATTCAGAATTATGACTGAATTGAGAAAACCCATATTATACATGAGATTGCAATAAAAGGAAAAATTTTTCTTCCTTTTCCAATATTTTGAGATCTCGATTTTAAGTAAAAGTTCTGTGAAACTTTATTCAGCATAGTTTTGTATTTTACATAGTTTTATATTATGAAGTATTGTCTTTTTGCTATGAATGTGTGGTGCTAGGGATCGAACCCAGGGCTTTACACATGCTAAGCAAACACTCTGCCATTGAGCTGTACTCCCAGCCCTCAATATTGTCATTTTTTTAAATCAAAAGTCTTCTAAAATTCTTTGTCACCTTGAAATTTTAATTGATAATTTTTTTTAATTTTGAAGCATATAATGTGTTATTTTTAAAAATCAGTGTCATCTTAGGCACAATAAAATTTTAGAATATGGGGAAAATGGCAAGAGGTTTTGCCACTTGATGAGCAGGTTAAGGTAATCATAGAAGAGAAATGTCCAGGGTACTATAAAAACAGATGGCACAGCACAGGTCACCAATGGAGGAAATTTTATGTGCATTTTCTTGTTAAGAAATGAAGTTGCATGAAATTGCAAAGCCATCCAAAGTGGCTTATTTACTTTGACAATCTCATATAAATACTCCTTAAAGATTGTTCCCAAATGAAGATGTGAGAATGATGCTCTAATTCTGACTATTGTAAACTGGCTTTTATCAGTCCAATGCTCTCACCAATAACATGAGAAGAGGTTAATATATATTGAAAACATTGATTTGAAAGCATGGGAGAGCTACAAAGGCACCTGAACTTGGAGCCAAGATCTTAAAGAGCAATACATAGGGACGGTCTGACATTTATTTCATCTCTCCTCCCTGCAGTGTTTGCCACCTCATTAGTGGTACATGAACCAGTTTCAAGGGGCAGCAAAGAAAGAAGAGTACAGCTAGAGCCTATCAAAGAGGAAGAAGAATAGTGAAACCTCCAAATTCTTAATTGAGGTACTTGAAAAATTACAAGAGAATGTATAACTAGAAATAGAGTCTTCACTGTAACAGAAACCCAACCTCAAATATATTCAATCTGTGATTGACTCAAATGATCTTCTGCTAGTCAAACTTCTGCCAAATAACAGAAAATTCTCATTGAAGAAATATAACACCTTCAAGAGACTTAAATTGTGTCTGTGATATTTTATGCAAAATATTCAGCATTCAATCAAAAATTAACACACCTGTAGAAAAGACCAAATTAGCACAATCAAGAGTAAAAAAAGAAAGAGAACTATATAAGATTCCAATAATAGAGATATCAGACATGGACTAAGAAATAGCTATGATTACATGTTAAAGAAATTGGGGTATATAAGGTTAGTCAGCATATAACTGGGATCTATGAAGATTTACTATAAAAAACGTGTAAAATCAAGAGCTAAGGAATAAGATAAAAGATATATAAAAACGAAATAATTTGGGGCTGGGGATATAGCTCACTTGGTAGAGTGCTTGTCTCACATGCACAAGGCCCTGGGTTCAATCCCCAGCACAATAAATAAATACATAAATAAATAACTTGATGGATATGATAGCAGATGAAATACTGAGAAAATGACTCATTGAAAATAGGTTTGTAGACTATATCTAGACTAAATCACTTGTAGTAAAAGGGAAGGAAAACAAAATAAATACACACACTAAACTACAAAATACTATTGTGACATTTAAAGAATACATAGTTTATGTATTAGAGACTTAATGTAAAGATACAAATTTCCTCCAAAGTGATTTGTAATTTCAATGAAATATCAGCTAAAACTCCAGGTGTTTTTCCTCGTTGTATTTGAAAAACTGATTTTTAAAACAATGGGAATATACAGATATATAAGAATAGGCAGATGATTTTGAAAAAGAAAATTAAACAGAGTACATGATGATCTTAATGTGGATAACTATTCCCAGAGTCCTCTCCATACATAGAACAGTTATTTCTATTATTCTCAGAAACTAAGCTTTAAGACTAATCAATAAATTATCTTTATATATCCTGTGGATTTTTTCACTTAGTAATTTATCCCATCATTCTATTAAGTTTCCATGAGTTGAGAGATATCATCATTACATTATAAATATATGAAAGTCAAATGTAATGAATAAATAATTCATATTAACGTTTGTTTTAGTCTATTCAGGCTGCACTTAGAATATTATAAATTGAGTAGCTTATAAGCAACAGGAATTTATTTCTCACAGTTTTAGAGACTGAGAAGTCCAAGGTCAAGGTGCTGGGAGGGTCAGGCTAGTGAGGGCCCACTTTTGGTTGACAGAGGCACCTTCTTGATATGTTCTCACATGATGAAATAAGCAAATCAGCTTTCTGGGGCCTGTGAGGCCTCTTTGGTGGCTTTTATATGGACATTAACTCTACTCATGACCTAATCATCTCCTAAAGGCCCCACTGATGGTTAGGGCTTAACATTTGAATCTTCAGGAGACACAAACATTCATTGATTAACAGTAACATAGTCAGATTCACCAAGGTCTCTCACTGCATTTAAATTGTGATTAGATAGCATTGTTTAATAAAGACTATTTTCAGTTTTACCACCATTTTTTCGACCCAAATCATTTTATTCATTTCTATAATAGGTTAATTATAACTATAATAATAATTACATAAGACAATAAGCATGTATACCAGTATAGAACCTGAACTTTTTATGTAGTTCTAAATCTGCTATTAAAATAAACTTGAGGTAATTATTTTAACCGACACATAAAAATTATTCATTTTTATAGGTTCATTATAATAATTTGTTACATGTATACAATGTGTAATGGTTAAATCAGGGTTATAAACCTTTTCATCTACTCAAATGTTTACCATTTCTGTGTGGTGGGTAACCTTTGGACTCCTTCAAATATTTTGAAATATATAATAAATTATTGTAGATTATAGTTACCTCACCATGCTACAGAACACTAGAAGACCTCCTATGTAACTTATGTGGGTACCTGCAATCTAACCTCTCCCCATTTTTTCTCCCCACTAACCTTTCCACTCTCTAGTGCCCACTATTCTCCTCTCTTTTTTTATGAGGTCAAATTATATTTGTGGAAGCATTTTTTATTGCTATTTTGACTTCTTATACTTATGTTGTGCAAACAATACCTTTTTCCTTAATGTGTAAATTCTTCTGTTGATTTTCCCTTAAATTTTCCATGATTACCATGTACTTACTACAGACAGACATGAATTGATTTAATTTTTGTTCAGGATGACAACATACTTTTATCTTTGGAATCCATATTTTAAATAAGGATACAAATACATCCTACTCTTAACTGCTCATTGCTACCAACCATTAAGTCACATGTTATTATTGGGATGATGTTAATATAAGTCTTGCTGTGAAGTCTTAATGATTTAATGTTCCTTTGAACTTTTAAAAATATTGTTACATATTTTAGCAGGATTCCTTTTTATACTTCTAACACTTTCATTTTTTAATTTCTGATTTATTGCTTCAAGGTAACATTCTTTGAAAATAGAGTAATATAAAATGGTAAATTATAGATGTAACTAGGTCACAAACCTTGGACTGGTTGGTATTTTTCCTGAGAAATTAGAACTAAGCAGTATAATATGTAACCAAAAATCTAATCTAGAATAATTATAGCAGGAAGATGAATGAATGTGTGAGCCAAGTTTTATTCAAGTCATTAAGCTACAAACAAAAATAAAGCTTGTTCATAAAATGATAAACTGAATTTTCAAAACACATTTTCAATCCTCTATAACTTCAACAAAAAAATCATTATGCTCATTCATGACATATATTGGTATACGTTATTTACTCTAAAATAATATACCTTGGTCATGTCAATAAAATTGCACTATAGAGCTTCCTAGTTTCTCAAAAGAACTCACTATCAAAATATACCCATGAGATTGACCATTATAGAAAAGTAGTATTATACTAATTTTGCGCATGAGCATTTATTAAGATACTTTAAAAAGCAGACACATTCAAAACCATTTTTCTCCAAATACTCAAAGAAAATTAACATTGGACTAGATGGTAGGCACAACTAAATTATTTTGCACTATTCCAAAAGCTATCATCTGTAAGACACTGTCTTTCTTTGGGATGCTATTGATAATTCTTAGAAAAATTTATTACTCATAGTTCTAGATAATGTTGCCAAAGCAACAACAGATTTGATGTTGTGTAAGGCCCATTATTCATAGACCATGCCTTCTGTGTGTCCTCATATGGCAGAATATATGAACAAGCTCCCTCAGTTCTCCTTAATAAGGGTGCTAATCCCATTCATGACCACCAAGTTTTCAAGACCTAATCAATTTCTAAAGGTGTCATGTCTTCAGTCCACCACATTGGGAATTGGGTTCCAATACATGAAGTTTGGAGAAACACAAACATTTAGACCATAGCATTTACCCTAGTTTGAGAAGCATGACTCCAGATACTCTGGATAGAGGCAGGCCACCAGGGACCTTGCTGCATACCATGCATTAACTTGGTCGTCTTTGGCCTTTTATCAAATAGTGGAGTGGGATGTTGCTTTCTCTGAATAGACCAGGTGGGTGTGAGTATATTTTCTGTGTCTGTTCTAGCAGCTGTTGCAACTTGCTAGAAAACCCACACTAACACAAGAAAGTTCATTGAAAAATACACCTGGAACAATAAGAGAAGTGAAATACCAGGGAAATCCAAGAATGGTATGACTTCATTTCTCTACTCCTACTCCCAACTTCACCGTATCCTATCCTGGGTGCATATAATATGAAATGAGTGAGATGATTATATTTAAAATTAATGCATAATGTTTAGTATTATGTGTCAATAGAAAGACTTTAAAGATTGTGACTCTAGGGTACAAATATACTAATAAAAATATCCAAAATTCATTAAGACATTTTAATATCTGTAGAAGTATAGTCCTAACAGGGAAGACAAAGATATGAATGGAATTTAAAATTAAATCAATTAAAATATATTAGTTATATTCAACAAGTAGTATATTCATCTTACTGAGAATTACCGACTCTCATTCTACTGAAAATTAAGCAATAATAAGGCATAAGCCCTCTATTTTGTGTTATTTGACTAATTGTTTTTATATTTAGGAGTTTGAGGCAAATAGCTGTAAGAAGGGGTCTCATTAGGACAGTCAGAAAGATGAGGGGAAAATTATCCTAATTATGCACATCTCCAGGTTTCATCCTTGTAGGTCTTTCTCTGGTTGATAAGTCATATCCGTGCTATGGTTTGGATCTGGAATGTTCACAAAGGTCCATGTGTTAAAGGCTTTCTCCTCAGCTTGGTGCTATTGGGACATTGTGGAACCTCTAACAGATGGCGCCTCCTGGGAGGTTTCAGGTCACTGGGGCTATGTGTCCTTGAAGGGAATCATGGAATGCCGGTTTCTCATTCTTTCTTTGCTTCCCATCTGTCACGAGGTGAGCAGCTCCTCTCTCATATATTCCTGCCATGATGTTCTGCCTTACCACAATCAACCAATCACAGACTGAAAGCTGCAGAAATGGAGACTAAAATGAATCTTTCCTCTTTTTAAATGGATTATATAAAGCATTTTGTTACAATAACACAAACTGACTAAAACTATCAGTTAGCTAAGAAGATAAACGTAAAAAATTTCCTTGTGGAGTTACTCCTAAATTCACTGGAATAAATTAAAAGATTTGTCACTTGAAGTATATGAAAAAGTACATGTACATGATATTTAAGAGCTTATAATAATTGTTTAAAATACTTAAATGTATTTAATTTTCCAAATCTATGAAAGAGGCCAAATAATAAAAAAATTTCCCTTTAAAATGTTGTTCATATTTGCTAGACTTACAATAAGAAGAAAAATGTTTGTAAGCTAAGCTTAAAATCTTAAGAAGTAGCTTATTCATTAATTAAAATATAAATTTAAAGAATAAAAATCGACCTTACCAACTTTTTTATTCAACTTATTAAAGTAAAATAACCTTTTGTGTTTGAAAAATCTACTTTTGAAGCAAACAATTTTTTTTCATAATCATAATTTGCAGTAGGTAATTTATAAGAACTACTACCAATTATAGTATGGTTCTTATTATGGTATGGTTCAATTATAGTATGGCTCTTGGGAAATAAATTTCATGTGTAATTGATCAGTCAGTAATCTTCAATGTGGTATGAACTTTGGAAACTATAATGGTGGTAATGATAAAGAAAAATAGACTCACCAACATGAAATAACGTTACCCATTTTATCTTATAGCTGAAGACTGGATATTGTCAATATCTTTGTAACCATATTTAAATTTCAAGTATTATATATATATATGTATGTATATATATATATATATGTATATGTACATATACATATATATATATATAATTTTTTTTTATTTTCCTCTTTGCTGAGATTTGAACATGAGCAAGCTGGGTAGAATCATATGCCTGTGAAATGTTCAATACTGGAGAATGTCTTTCATTTTAGGGTTCATATAAATGGTGCCACCTCAGATGGGCAGCCTAGAGTCACAGAGCTTTTCCAAGATTGATACAGTTTTCAAGAAAACTTTCATCAAGTCACCAAATTAAGCATTCCTTATTTCCTGTGGTTCATCTGAAATGACAATTCATACAGTGAGTACATTCTAACTTACAAACCCAATGTTTTATTTTAGATCCCTCAAGAGCATGCTGTTGTAAATAGACATTTTTTCCCCAGAAAAGTGAATTTAGGATTATCTAATATTGTTTGGTAATATTATGGTAGGAATTACAGGCATTAAAGTAATGCACATTACTCCCACATCTTTCACCTCACTGTGCAGTCAGCCAAATTATATATTTATTAGTTTTGTTAAGCTGGCCTCGTGAGTCAATAGATTGAATTGAGTCTTTGTTAATTAAGTTTGCTGATGAAATGACTAGAAGCTTGGAGAATAGCTCTGGAATTAAAAATGAGTTTAACCAGCTGGAGGGGATTTATGCATTGGATAAGTATTGGACCAGATGACCTCTGTGGTCTTTTTGAACTCTAGGATTCTATAAAAGACTGCGAAATCAATATAACAAGAAATTATATGAAATGAATTCAATGTAATAAACATCTAGATGTAAAGAATTCATATGTGTTTATACATATATACATTATATATATATGTATATATATATATAGTCAAAATTAGAAATGAATGGTTATACACAGACATAGTTTTACTAGAGAAACAATCTAAGCATGTTACTAAGTTAGGTTGATTTAATTATAACACTGCAATGCCTTGTTTTCCAAAAACACTTTTCTAGACAACACTTTTTTTTTTTTATTATGTGCCAGAAACTGACAAGGTGTTCAACCAAACCTTTGTTTTCTAGTTTTTTGTCGACCTGCAATATGACATTTTCTAATAGCTAATGAAAGTCCTGCAACCAAAGACCCCATCCTCCACCCACACAGACTGAAAGCAACTACTGGTTCTTGTTTCTATACCTGTTATTTGTTTGTTTACAACTTTTTTTTTATTTTTTACTTTTGAATTTTATGTAAAAGAAATAGTATATATTGGGCTTTTTTCTGAGTTTCTTTTTTAATATTATGTAATTCAGTCTGGAATAAAGGCATTTGTTGTTTTATTGTTCTAGGCTATTCTATTAAATTTTAACCTGTAGAAAGTGATTAGAAATGATGCACATCAATTGCAGGTCTTCTCTCTAAATGTATTCTCATAGAATCCTCCATTTTCTTTCTCTTTTAATAGAGTTATAATGGAGTGACCCCAGGGAAAACTTCACTGCTCTGTATCAAAGGTAGATTCATTTAAAATACATACATCCATGTAATTTTATTAATGCACATTTTAAGATGGCATCATGGGTAAGTATTTCAGAAAAAAAAGTATATCAAAATACCCAATAAGGAGATAAAAGACCAACTTCATTAGTCATCAAGAAGATGCAAATTAGAACCTCAATGAAATGTTATTACATATCTTCCAGAATGATTACAATTTAAAAATGAGTTATAGTGTCAAGTAGTGGTAGCTGGGAAGAAAGAAATTCTTATACAATGACAGTAACAATGTAATTGTGTAAGTTTGATGGTACTATTACAGCTAATCATATATATCTTTACTATCTAGCAATTACACTCTAGTTTTTCTTCAAATGAAAACTGTGTGTGTGTGTGTGTGTGTGTGTGTGTGTGTGTATCTATACAATTTTTTTTTTTTTTACAAATGCATGTGTAGGAACACTCAAAATAACCTTATAGTTAATAGACAAAGGAGAAAAATAAACATCTATAGAAAAATAAACATCTATTGTGATGTATTCACAATAGAATAGCATAGAACAATAAAACAACAAATGCCTTTATTCCAGGCTAAATTACATAATATTAAAAAAGAAACTCATAAAAAAATCCAATACATACCATTTCATTTACATAAAATTCAAAAGTAAAAAATAAAAAAGTTGAAAACAAACAATAGGTATAGAAACAAGAACAGTAGTTATTTTCAGTCTGTGTGAGTGGAGGGTGGGTTCTTATAGGGAATTGAGGCTTCTGGAATGCTGGGAATGTCTCACTTTGATTTTGGTTGTAATTTCACTGCTGGTTTTTTTGTTTGTTTGTTTGTTTGTTTTAATTCATGGAGTTTTAAACCTAAAATTTGTGCAAGAGTTTCTTTTTTTTTTTCCCAAATATTTATAAAAAGAGTTATATATCTGATGAGTTTAGGTTAAATGTCCTAAATATATATCTGAAGATTAAAACAATGAAAGTACTATACAATTCACCTTCTCAAAGGAGATTCAATGGTTTAAATGCAATCATGCCTAGAGGCAGGCTGAGAGATTAGATGACCTTCTGGTTCTCATTCAGCCCTATGATCCTATGATATTTCCTCTAGTGTTTTTTTTTTCTTAAAACCCCCTTCAGTCTTTTCTACTTCTCCAGTATTGGGTTGTATGGGACTGAATTTAATACTCCTGGGGGTTTCTCACAAGAGAAACATAAGTAGAAAGTCTGTCACCTCCCTAATAGGTAATATGATAGAGTTGTATCCATTGGGAAATCTCAATGACATTTTATGTGGTCCTGCTACAGCTGGATGGATAATGCAAGGTCATATACAATTTTCTCTCTGCTCTCACCTCTGGATATTTTAACATTATTTCTTCACAAGTTTTCCTTCACCTTGCATGCTTTGCGCTAGATTTATTTTTTTCCCTCAAGTGGTACAAAATTGACTTCCCTTTTGTCAACTTCAGAATAATTTTTTAAAACATTCTAAGTCTAAATACATAGGGTAGTGAATGCCGGTGATTTCAAGAAATTTTGTGAAAAACATCAGTGGGTTCTTTTTCATTACATAAACATTGATCAAATAGGTTATTTTGCTTTTAAATACATATTAATGTCTTATGGATGTGGCTAAAAAAGTACAGTCTAGAAAAAGAGAAGAAAAAATTATATAAGATGATCTTACAACTATAGGCACTTCAGATTTTACTCTTTAAACTTTCTTTCATGGGACTTATACAAGTTTTAATTAATACTAGTTTAAAACCCTTGATTGACTCAGCTACAAATATTTCTAAATGAACAGTTTCACACTAAAGAACACTGCAATATGAATCAAATTATGATCGCCAATATATTGCAACTGTTAAATAAAATACTAATTTATTTTAGTTTATAAAATGTGCCAAGTATACTTTGCTTTGTCATTATTGACTATCTCAAAAAAAAAAAAAAAAAAAAAGAACACACATGTAAAGGAAAATAAGAACTAGCTAGCTTTCTCTAAACACAGACATTTTAGAAGAATTTTCACTTGTAGAATTTACAGGGTATGAGAAGCCTATTATTTCTGGAAGTTCCCCAAGCAAAACATTTACTCTGGAGAAATAAGCTTGCAGATTTGAAGACATCTACATTAATTGACACTATAACATTTGTTCCCAGACTTTTAAGACTCTCCGAAGGCTGTAATTTTAGGACATCCATTCAAACTTCATGTCACTGAATGGTTTGGGGCAAGGATAGACAAACAGCATTCCACTGGTACTGTGCATCTGTGTATAAAGCAATCTCAAAATGCAGCTAATGGAATCTCAGCATGAAACCAGAAAAGATTTTTCCAAACTCATTATAGTTGTAGGTTATTCTAGTTTAAAAATTGATTTTGCAGTAGAAAGTAAAAATCTAACTTCACAATATCATCAATCACTGGGAAAATACAACTATTTCTATGCATTGAAGCCTAGATGTAAAGCTTATCTATTCATAATTCATAGAAAATTTTATGTCATTCAAATGCTACCAAAATATCAATATAACTTGAAAGATAACTTACAAAAATGCAAATAGAAAATTAGTATTTATTTCAGAAAAAAATATTTCAAAAAAATATAGAAATGTAATTGCTAGATATTCCAATTCAATAAACCAAAATTGGTTTTCTTTCAAAAAGAATCTCCTTCCTCACATGATTGATGCCAGAGTTAAGAATCATAAATGAAACTCATCATGTTGACATGCTAACAGAAAAATGAGCAAATTTTGTTTGTTGATTTAGCGATTTATTTAATGATTTCATTTAGATTTGATAACTAAAGCCTATATATAAGACAGTAGATTTATTAACCAGAATTTTTTCATTGTTATAATATTTCCTATTTTGTTCAACATACATATGACATAATTTCCTAATTGCAGAAATCTAGCCTCATATTTCTAAAGGAAGAGAATCCTAGAAGTATTTATTAACACTCCAGAATTTCATGGATCTCTGGGTAATCTGTGATCTAGTTGGTTAAAGATAATCACATCTCCTTTAAGAATTTTGTGAATACAATTCACAACCAGATCCAGCCCAATCATGCAGTCATTATATAAGTCAAAGAAGCATCTTGATTAATGTCCATTTCATGTCCTCATAGTACTGCTGATTTAGACATCTTCTACTTAAAGTTTTTCCTAACTTGTGGGTGGCAGCCTTCAAGATAGCTGCCAACTTCCTGATTCCTGGTTTTCACACCTTTTGTTCCTTCCTTCAAGTGTGGGCTAGACTAACTCAATTACTTTTAACAAACAGAACAGAGCAAAAGTAATGAGAATGTTATTTCTGAGAAGAGCTTCTGAAAAAGACTCTGGATTCCACCTTAAATGCTTGTTTTCTTTTACTCTCTCACTCATTTCTACAATGGAAAGCCAGGTGGTGAGCTGCCCTACGGGAAAGAAACTTGTGACAAGACAATGAGAATGGTCTCTGGCTGACAAATGTAAAGAAACAAAATCCTGCCACCTGAAATGAAGAAAGATTCCTTCCACCACGCAACTGAAGTCCATGAGGAGCTGAGTCCTACTAACACCTTTATCATTAAGTTTGAAATCAGACCTTCTCCCTCTTGAGCCTATAGATGAGACCACAGCTCTGCCTGATGGTCTGACTGCAACACCAGGAAGATGAGTTAGGTGCCTAGCTAACTTCCACTCAGATGCTAGACCCAGAGAAACTGATAGCAAATATTTGTTGATTTAAACCACCAAGTTTTGAGCCAATTTTCTATTTATTTATTTATTTATTTATTATTTATTATTCTAAGTTGTTATAAATGACAGTAGAATGCATTACTTTTCATATTATACTTACACAGCACATTTTTACATATCTCTGGCTGTATACAAAATATATTCACACCATTTGTGTCTTCATACATGCACTTAGGGCAATTACATCCATCTCATTCTACCATCTTTTTTTATTCCCTTTACCCTTTTGTCCCCTCCCTCCCCATTGGCCATTCTAGTATTCCTCTAATCTTCCTATGCTCCCCATCCCAACCCCACTATAAATCGGCTCCTTATATCAGAGAAAACTTTCCGCATTTGGATTTTGGGGATTGGCTAATTTCACTTAGCATTATATTCTCCAACTTCATCCATTTACCTGCAAATGCCATGATTTTATTCTTTTATTGCTGAGTAATACTCCATTGTGTATATATACCACATTTTCCTTATCCATTCATCTACTGAAGGGCATCTAGGTTGGTTCCATAGTTTAGCTATTGTGAATTGTGCTACTATAAACATTAATGTGGCTGTGTCCCTGTAGTATGCTGTTTTTAAGTCCTTTGGGAATAGACCCAGTAGAGGGATGGTTGGTTCATAAGGTGATTCCATTCCCAGTTTTCCAAGGAATCTCCATACTGCTTTCCATATTGGCTGTACCATTTTGCAGTCCCACCAGCGATGTATGAGTGTGCCTTTTTCCCCACATCCTCTCCAACATCTATTGTTGTTTGTGTTCTTAATAGCTGCCATTCTGACTGGTGTGAGGTGAAATCTTAGAGTAGTTTTGATTTACATTTCTCTAATAGCCAGAGATGTTGAACATTTTTTCATGTATTTGTTGATTGTGTATCTTCCTCTTTCAGTTCCTTGGCCCATTTATTGATTGGGTTATTTGTTTTTTTTGGTGTTAAGAGTTTTGATCACTATCCTAAATGCATGATTAAAGATCTGAATGGTACTTATATACTTTGTATACAAGCAGTTGTATGTAAAAAGATGATATACTTGTGCATTATGAATAAGTAAATAAATAATCTAAAATAAATAAATAAATACATAAATAAAATAAAAAAAAGAGTTTTGAGTTCTTTTATATATTCTAGAGATTAGTGCTCTATCTGATGTGCATGTGGTAAAAATTTGTTCCCAATTAGTAGGCTCTCTATTCACCTCACTGATTGTTTCTTTTGCTGAGAAGAAGCTTTTTAGTTTGAATCTATCCCATTTATTGATTCTTGATATTAATTCTTGTACTACAGTGGTCTTATTAAGGAACAATTTTCAATGCAGCAAAAGATAACCAACTTACATTTTTTATAACTTGTATAATTACCTTGTTTTATCACATCTTGTGATATGACTTTGAATTTGAAAATGTTGATAACTGTTAAAGTTGGTTAATAAGTACATAGGGGTTTATGATATTTACTTTTGTATGCTTAAAAAACACAAAAGTTTCTTTAAATTGTTTATATAATCAGAAAACGAATTCACATATCTTCTTTCCTCTTTGTCCTCCAGTAAAACTTAGTTCCTTTTGTATTTTTTTCATTTGAATTATTACTTGTCATTTCAGTTAGCTCTGTCCACATATTTTAGAGTGTATTGATATAAATAGATGCATTTGCCCAAAAGCAACATGACATTTAAAAAATGAAAGACTTAAGAGGTTTCTTTTAAATGTATGATCTCTAGGGGGAAAATATTTCTAACTTACAGATCTGTGTAACAAGTCTGGCCTTTATAATTGAGCAAACTTGAAAGCAATTTGATGCAAAAATAGTAATACAGCTCTTTTTTCCTCATCACTAAAACTTAAAACATGCCTCATTGGTGTGTGATAAAGAGTATTTATAAAACATTATCTGATAGTTATTGAGTACTTATTATGTGTCTGGCAATATGTTTCTTGTTTTATTTTAGGTAAACTTTAAAATGTTAATACCATAGATTCTGTTATGTTTCCAATTTATCAAAGAAAAACCAGGCACCAAGATATTACATAACCTCCCCAAGGACACACAGGTAGCCAAGTGATGAAGCTAGAAATTGAACTGAGTTTTGATCATTAAGCTTTACTATATGCAACACATTATATATCTAAAACAATGTCTAACCGAGCAAGCACTAGTGTAATTTATTTCTCTTCATTATCCTCATTCAAAGACAGATCTAAGAGGCAGTGAGATAACTATCTGTTCGTGTCAGGTTTCTGTTGATGTTCAGCCATCCAAACACCTCCATGGCCTAAAATAACAAGCATCTGTTTTATTCTTACGGGTGTACAAATTGGCTGGGAAAGCTCTATTTTGGACTGCAGATTGGGTTCACTACGATGTGTTCCTCATTCCAGTCTTGACACTGGAGCAAGTACTTCTCATTTCCAAAAGAAAAGTCTCCAAGAAATGTAAGTAAAATTTCTGAATGTTTCACAAGACTTCTAGTCAGAACTGGCATATTCTCACTACCCTCATTCCAATACCAAATGAAGTCCCAGAGCCAAGCCCAAAGTCAATGGGTCAGGGAAGGATGCTAGGTCCACAGCGAATCATGCCAGGGAGGGAAAAGAAGAATTACAGATAAATAATACAATCTACAACCGTATTTGTGAAAATGTTATAGAATAAGCCCTGAATAAATGTTGGGATATCTAATGTTTAAATTGTTACATATCCTAAAATTCTATAATTTCAGCATAATGAAAAAGTTGCTTCCTAGCCCCTGTGTCATTCTGTGGTTAATAGGTCTATTACCACAAGTTGCCTTTTTTTTTTTTTTATCTTCCCTTTTTAAAATGAGGAAATACAGAAATTTTACTCATTCTTAGGAAACTTTCTTCCATATCCTCAAAGTACTGCCTAATGATGCTAAAGTAATACCTATGATTACTGAATTACTTTAGAAATTATGTATTTCATCATGTAAATCACTATAAATGTATTATGTTTTCCAGTCACCTCTGAACAAAACTTTCACAGTTATGGTCTGTTTTCTACAGGTAGAGCACACAAATCATTATTCTTCACATGTGATCTCCTTTGCACTAGCCAATTCAGGAACATCAAGAGACTCTGCTTCAGTTGGCCTTTCTGGTTAGTTATCCTTCCTTGTCTATCAAGGACACAGATGTTCACTTTCTTGTCTATCTTGGGACAGTCCTTTCTTGGTGATTTCATTTTACCTAGTTTTTCTTATTTTAGAATGAATGATTTTTTTTTTTTTAATGTATAAACCTTCCTCACTACATTGTAAATTCTTTCAAAGGAGATTGAATCTTATTTATCTTGGTGACATTTTTGCACCTATATCAGTGCCTAAAGCCTCATAGGTATTCAATACATTCATTCTTAATGAAATTTGACTGATGTCATAACTTTATACTTCGAGCCTGCCAAAGTTATAAAGTTTTATTTAAAAAAAAATAGTAGGTTTTGATTAAGAAAATTTCAATTAATTCATTTCCCAAATAGAATTTAAAACTTGAATTATAAACAAGTAAGTTGAATAAAGGTCACTGTTCATAAGCCTATCAGGCAAGATATGTTGGGATCAAAATGATAAAGAAAATCTATGCATAATTAGGATGACTCCCACTCATGCACAAGGAAGAAGTTCTGATCCTAGAGTAAAGACTATTACACTTTGTAAAAATGCAAGTTACTCCAACTACAACCTGTTTTCACATAGTTTTTGGCCCCATGGAAAATGAAATCCTAAGAGTCATTACAGGGATGAAATTATTGCTATAGAAAAGTAACAATCAGTTTCAAAGGCTGCAGGATCTCTGACCTAGATTCTCCTTTTTGTACATCAGAAACCACATCTTGCTATCAACACATCACAAATAAAACTCTGCTTTATCAAAGAAAAGAAAAAGAGAAAAAAATAGCATATTGAACTCCAAGGATTTTTCTCTAGGAATTCCTGAATGTTGGCACATGCATTATTTCTTTGTTCAATATATGTTTATTGAGTGTCTACTTGTAGCATGCAACGTTTTGTGTGAAAAGAATTTAAAAGGGCAGAAATATAGGAGAATATGAAGTCCAGTTACAGAAATGTAGCTATAAAAGGAAATACTGACAATTTAAATACAGTTTGTTCTATAAGAACATAAAAGAACATGCAACCTGAACACCAGGTAGTAGAAGAAGCAAATTGTAAGTTGAGAAGTAGAGAGTAAATGAGAGCTGGAAGAGCATTCTCAGAGAAAGAAAAGCATGGGCATCTCAATGTGTCCTTCCCCTCTAGTCCCACTCTTTAATAAGCCACTCCGTAGAGTTTGGACTGGAGAATTTGAGAACTACTGTTGCATTTTATTTTCCATTTTGACAATGTCATATATGAACAGTAGGCAGATATTCCCTGTCCAAAATCCTGAAGCGAGGTTCCTACAAGGGATCAAAACTCAATTATAGCAGATGTTGCCTATGTAACAGTCCTGGCTACACCCTGTTTTCCTTTTTTCTGCTCATTTTGCTAGGATTGATTGAATAAGCTCTCAAATAAATTATATTGAAGCTTAAGTCAGCCAGCATTGGTTTATTTGTAACCAAGTTCTATAAAAATTCAGCCTTTAAAAGATGTTAAATAGAGGGCTGGGGATGTGGCTTAATGGTAGAGCAATTGCCTAGCATGAGATTCTGGGTTCACTCCCCAGGAGTAGAAAAGAAAGAGAAAAAAAGAAAAAGAAAGAAAAGAAAGGCAGACAGACATTTGCATTTTAGTGCATTTTAGAAATATCTGCAGATGATGTAACAGGAGGTGGCTATTGTGGAGTCAGGGAATTGAGTTCAGTGGGTTGACAATCAGCCAAACTAGAGATTATGATGGCCTCATCCACAGTGGTGGTGCTGGACAAGGAGAATATCCAGTGACTGTGAGAGAGATTGAGGTATAATTTACAAAACTGTGGGAGATAAAAGGAAGAGAAAATGATTTTTTTTCGTTTTCATGAAAACCATTGACTGTCCAACTTCTGAATATGCATTTATTTCACAGGCAGCTATGTGAAAACTCTTAACCACAGAAGTCTGAAAAAAAAAAAATAGATTAAACCTAAAAGACATAGCAGAAAGGACATAATAGAAGTACAACTGTCAGGATTTAAGTAAGCAAAAACTCACCTTAAAATGCCTCAAACAGTAAGGAATTTTTTTTTGACCCATCTATCTGAGAATTCAGAGGTAAATAATGATTTAACTCAGGAGCTAAGTTAAATCTCTATATTAAGCTTGACTCTTTCATGTTTTGGGGGGTGCTTTTTCTCAGAGGGTGACAGAAATCAGGTAGTTTGGGCTACAAATCTGTGCTTAAAAAAGGTCAGAGGAAAGGAGTCAATTCTTTTTGTGTCCCTTAATGAAAAGAGACCACATATTCTAGAACCTTCAGAAAACTGCTCCCCTTTTATCACTGTTGCACACGGGGCATGTGCCCACTCTTGAAATAATTACTATGGCTAAGAAACTTTCATAAGTGACAGCTCAGGCTTGATTCCGATGAAGGAAAACATATATAATGGGAATAAAAAAAGGACAGTGCAAATAAATAGTATTAGCAGTTTAAAGGGGCGATGTAATCACAGTTCATGAGAGCTTGGTTTTAAGCATAAGAGAATTTTATCAAGAACTTTGTGCCAATATATTTGAAAAGAGATAAATGGGCAATTTTAGGGGAAAAGTAAGTTACTAAAATTGATATAATAATAGAAAAGCTGAATAGGTTGGTAGCTATCTTTATTGAGGTATGGTTAATATGCCTAAAACCTGCACATTCTTAATGTATAGAACATGGTACCAATGATACCATATCTACAGCTGAGGTAAAACATGCAGCCAATGCTTCCCAAAGTTCCCTTTGTGCCTTTTGTGTGTATGTGTGTGTGTGTGTGGTAAGAATAGTTGTTTTGTTATAAATATTTTGTTTAAGGAACTTTAACATTTAAAATTAATATATTTAAAATTGCACAATACTAAATGGTTAACTATAGGCACTATGTTGTACAGCAGATCTCTAGAACTTTTTACCTAGCATAAATACCCATTGAGCAACTCCAAAATATTTTAGACCAAAAAATTACCTAAAACTATATTACTTAACTATGTAAACTTCTGTTTGATTTTATGTATTATATAACATATGAGAAAATTAGGCAGTAATAGTATAAAACTTAAATTATTGTTAAATTTCACCTTTAGTAACTAAAATATAAAAATTTGAAATGCATAAAAAACAATTTGATCCAACATGTTATTTAAAAAAAAAAAAAACTCTAAAATACCAAAAATGTTTATTCTGGGAGTGCAAGTTTAGGATATATATATATATATATATATATATATATTTTTTTTTTTTTTTTTTTAATTAATAGTTCAGTATAGGGCTAGGGTTGTAGCTCAGTGGCAGAGCACTTGCCTAGCACGTGTAAGGCACTGGGTTGGATCTTTAGCACCACATAAAAATAAACAAAATAGTTCAGTATAAAATATTAATCTATTAAATGAATACATGGTGAAGAAAAATAGAAAAATCATTTGAAAAGTTCAACATTCACTTATGAAAATAGTTCTTAGCAAATTAGGCATTAAAGGGAAGATCGTTACCTGATAAAGTACTATAAAAGCTCTATGGTAGCCAGGTACAGTGGCACACACCTATAATCCCAGAGACTGAAGCAGAGGATTTCAAGTTCAAAGGTAGCCTCATCAATTTAGTGAGGCCCTGAGCAACTTAGTGACACCCTGTTTCAAAATAAAACATAAGAAGGGCTGGGATGTGCTCAGTGGTTAAGCACTCCTGGGTTCAATTCCTGGTACCAAAATAAACAAACAAACTCAATGGAGATATTATTCTTAAGAGCAAAGCATAAGAATCATTCTCAATAATGTCAGAAATGAAGCAAGTGATTTATTATCATTCAATTATTGTTTGTCCCACTGTATCCTCTAGACAGTATAATTTAAGAAAAATAAATAGGAAACATATGAATTTTAAAAGTAACAAAGAAGTTGTTATTCACATAGAAAATCTAGGATAGTCTTAGACAACATTCAACCTGATAGACTGTTGAGTAAGTGTGTTGTAAGTAAAACAAACACTGAAATCACTAGAATTGCTATTCATAAGCAATAACAAATTGGAAAGCATTATGCCAAATATAAACATTTAAATAGCAATTAAATTATATTTATTATATAGATACAAATATTAGAACAATTTTCTGCCTTCCTTTTTAATAAAATTATATTTATGTACATATGTATATATAGAGAGAGACATATATGTGTGTGTGCCTATCAAGTTGGGCATATAATAAAATATGACCATTTCTTTTTCTCTAATTCAGAAAGCAGTTAAATAGATCTACAGGCTTATGTGACTGAAAAGTGTTTATGAAGCATTGGGGGAGACTTTTAAGGAAAATAATTTTTCAATATATTTTCTTTAATAGTTTTATTCATTAGTATTGCATTCAGGTTGGCTAAGGCTTTGAATTACATACATTTTCTGTCTTAAAGTTTTATTAATACCTCTCAGATTGTCCATAAAATGGTATTATTTTCCCATAATTAGGAAGGGCTTTTTCTCATCCTATTTCCAAATGTTATTAAGTATTTGACACGTTGGGATAGCTTAAAATATTTTTGTTGAACTTGAAATGTAGTTTTATCACATTGCTTTCTTGAACCAACAGAAAAATAAAGTGCATATTAGTATTATGTTCTTGCCAAGACCAGTATAAACTAAATGAGAATAGTAATGATTTTATTTTTCTAACCTAATGATGGGTCTTTTGGGCTTAAATACCAACATTCATGGGAACCTTGAATTTAGTTGTCCTCATAAAATCAGGAGCTTGGAAAAGCATAGCTAGTTAAACACAGAATCCACAGACAGCATAGCAATGAACTATGAATCCTGAATACTTCCCTGCTTAAATATTTATCACTATTATTTCAACTA
Organism: Tamias sibiricus; assembly: GCA_025594165.1. NCBI lineage: Eukaryota > Metazoa > Chordata > Mammalia > Rodentia > Sciuridae > Tamias > Tamias sibiricus. Next base: position 135,412,721 of record CM046661.1, on the reverse strand, counting down.
TGAAAATTCTACACATGATTAAAGTCCAATTTAAATTTCATTGTCTCTAAATTGTCTTCTCAATTGATTAAAATGGGATATAATGTCTTCCTGCAAGCTGATTTGAGGTTTTGTGTGAACCATGCATAGAATGATACTCTGCTAGCTTTGGAGAGGAACCCTCAGATCATCTAGTAGGGACAACCTTCTTTTCAGTGAATAAATGATCTCCTTACATAACAACATTGGCAAGTAGTTGGGCCAGCTTCTGCTCAAAATCTGCTAAGGTGCTTAAAAACTTTGGCAGACAGTCCATGTGGTCCATCTAGTATCCTGGACCAATTCTCTCCTTTCTCCTTACTTCCCCAAAGTGGAGACTGAAGAGTTAAAAAAATCTGAACATAGTTAAGGAGAGACTTCATTTACAAGAAAGATATTGCAATAGGGATAACTCTCCTGTCTTATAAGTCTGCAAGTGCCTCAGAATCAAGGAGAAAAGGGCTTCTCTTGTAGAGGGAAGGCTAAGCAGTAAGTAAAGGGAAGTGGGTAAAAGAGGGGATAAGCTGACTGTGAGTGTTACACTTTGGTGGAAGATAGTCTTTCTACAGTCAGTTCTTAGGATAAACTGAGAAGGAAACATGTTCTGCATTTTAGGACTTGTTTGGGCTTGGGGGAAAGCTGATGTGCAGGGGCCTGTCAGGAAGAGAGAAGCCTAACTAAAGTTTGGTCAAGGCAAAACAGAGGTTAAGAAATGGAAACGGAGCACTTGATTAGAAGCAATGATGTGATTTGGAGGGTGACTGTGTGATGTCCCAGCTGATAAGGTCCAAGCAGCTTACTTCTGCTTTTATTTTCCTTATAAAAGGGATCCACTTGGCTAGTAAGCAGTTCTCAATGCTTACGGGCATGGATACGTGGGAGTAGAGCAACCATTTTGTGAATATGAAAAGCCATAAGATTGGGACAACAGTTACAAGGAGCTACCTTAAGCCACAGTCTTAATTTGTGGGAAAACATTTAATAATCTGTCCTAATTTTGTCAGAAATTAACATTAATTTATAACTTGCTAAGATACTTCAATTTCCTTTGTACTGTTCTCCATATGTTTTTATATTTACCTATCTCCAGCCTTGTATTTATTTGTGATTTTTGTGATATTTGTGATTTTCAAAGATAATTTTATTTTCATTTTCCTAATTCCTATGCATTTTATTTTTATGTTTCTATATACTTTGCCTTTTAGTTACTATAATTATTGACACTTATATCCATCTTTAAAACAGTCAAATTACTGAATATAAAAATAGTTTATAATTGTAAAATACTACACAAACGTCAGTTATGTTAATGTATTGTTTTTGTATCCTGTTATTATTGCTTTCTACTTAGTAAATGCACATAGATATATTTGAGAAATTCCATGAAATTTCTAATTTTGACAAATTATATACATTGAGAGGACTCAAGAAACTCTGATTTAGTTTTAACAATATTTCAAAACATCACACTGTGCGAGTAACTACATGACAAAAATGAACTAAAACTAAATATGAATATCTTTCTTCAAGGCTTTTAAAAATTAATTGAATTATTTCAATTGCATTAGAGAAGTACAATGTTTAAAGAAATCCTATGGTGAAACCTTTCACAAATGCAATGTCTACCTTTATTCACCAATAATTTATCTGCTGGGGTTTTGTGTTGCTCCAGGCAGAATTTGTAAGATAAGAGCATTTGCAATAGTGAGTTATATAAGTGTTAACCAGGAATTCAGCTAACAACTCGGAAGAGTTGTCAGGGAAACAAAAGGAGAGGCAAAAGGTAGGTCTGAATAAACAGCAAAACTCTTCCAATCATGAATTCAAGTAAGCAGGTTTTTTTCTGGCAGTAGCTTGATTCTACTGAGCATCTTTGCCCAGGGTAGGTCTAGGGACCATATTATGGTTTATGTAAAGCTCACTCCCTGTGAAAAATCTGCATTTCTCCTGGTTGATTAAAATCTTCACTGTAGCTGTGACGTTTTGAATTTTGAAGCTCCTAGTCAGTTCCCTTCTCTCAGATCCTTCTCTGATTAGAGGGGGATCAGAGTTCTGGCAGATGGAAGATCTGATTTGTGACTTGATGCTACCTAAGACAGAGTCCTCTAGGGACCCACATGGTGTTACATAAGGACAATTAAAAAGCAGACTAGACAATATATCCCATCACTGTCACAGTTAAAGAAATTCCCTCAGGGGAAATCAAGACAAACCTAAATTGACAGTTTCAGTTTGGGTTTTCATCTGGGCCACATCATCCTGACAAAACATCAAAACAAGTTTTAAATATGGCTCTAAATAGGCTTGTTAATATAATGTTCAATGAGGAAGAAAATTAATCTGAATATGGGAATCAGAATGTTAGCATATATCAAAAATTATATCTTTCGAACATATTGAATGACTATTAATGTTAACATTGTCTAATATAGATAATGAGAAATATTGTTTGCATGAAGAGCAAAATGGTTTGTAATTAGGAAATTAATTATTCAAGAGAAAATGGGGCTGGGATGTAGCTCAGTGGCAAAGCACTTACCTCACATACATGAAACCCTGGGTTTGAGCCCTACTTCCAAAAAATAAAAGAAAAAAAAAGTCCTGCCAAAAAAAAAAAAAAGAAAAAGAGTAAAGGCATGCTTCCAAATTTCATATGTGGCTCCAAAATCATCTTTCATTCCATTTTAATTCTTTTAGAACATTTGCCTGGCAATTCATTTTTGTATGATTCTTTTTTTTTTTTTTTTTTTTTTTTTTGTGGCTAATCACAGAATGCTAACATAAACTTCATACTGGATTCTACATAAAAGACACATTCTAAATTAATAAAAGCTCAAATTTATCTAATACTGAATTTTCTAGCAACCTGTTATATTAATTGATATTAAAGACAAAAGAACAATAGAAATGATTGGTACAAAAGTTTTCAAATGTAAGAACTATTACCAAAGCCTTAAAATAAAACTGTCAAACATCAGAAAATGTCAATTATTATATGAAAGACATTCAATTCTGGCCACTTTGCTGATACTGAGAAATAAGTCTCATCTTAAAGAAGATGTGAGTTTCTTATAAGGTTTCTACAAAGAAAAAACTAGATTTTAAAAAATCACTTTTGTAAGAAATAATCCACTGTGTTGGGCATGGTGGTACATGCCTGTAATCCCAGCAGATTGAGAGGCTAAGGCAGGAGGACTGCAAGTTCAAAGCTAGACTCAGAAACTTAGAGAGGCCCTGAGCAACTTAGCAAGACCCTGTCTCCTAATAAAAAATGAATAGGAAGGGTGGGGATGTAGCTCAGTGGTTAAGCACCTCTTGGTTTCAAAAGGAAAAACAAAAACAAGCAAACAAATAACTCCACTATGATATGGATCATACTACCATAAAATTCTGCTGTGTATTTATAACCAGGATTTATAATAATAACTCTGTAAAACAAGTTTAAATGATATTTATGGTCGAGTCCACAAATTGAGTTTGTAAGGGGAATAAGAGAAAAAAAAGAAGAACCGAAGAAGAACCAAAAAGCTATACCTATGGTGTGGTAATTGTGAGCAGGTCTATGTTTAATGTTGAATAAGTAGTATTTATTTTGCCAAACACCCAATATTTTTGCAGTATCGATTGACAGTTATGAGTGAACATTATTGTACATTTTGATTTTAAACATCTTTTCAGTCCCTCTCAGCTTTTATAACTTCAAAAAATCTAGAAAATATATATTATTCGTGTTGCATTCTATTAGGGAATTTAGTATTTCAGCATCGATTCCCTTAAAAGCAGAGGTACATCAAGTCCAGAGTGCAATGGGACTAATGGCAACAGTCTACGCACCCTTAAGGGAAGACCTCTGTCACTCTGTCATAATTATGGGCTGTCTTCAGGCTGGCTGATCCTACCTTCCATCTGCCATTTCACACTCTCTAACATTCAATGATTGATGAACTGTAAAGTAACAACCAGTCTCTGAGCAGGTTAGAATTTTTTCTCCCAACTTGAACAAATATAAAGTTTTACCCTGAAGTTGTCAAGAATTTATGAGCAAAAATTCCTTTTTCTCCCCCTGTCCCAGATCTATAATTGATTACTAACCAATAAAGAAACCCAACATGAAATTAAGCAATCAAAGATTACTTCTTTTTTCTGTAGTCATCATAAAGGGGCTATGTGATGTTCTAATCAATTATTCCAAATTATTCCAACCACTATGATAACGTGATAAGCTCTTTCAAAATTTCTACTTTCTAACTTTATTTTAGTATCAAGGGCCTTGTGAAAGAGAAATAATTCAGTGAAGTAAATGTAATTTTAGATCTGAGAACAGGCTGACATTCTAAAACTTGCATAACTGAATCAGAAATGCTCAATATGCATAGAGATGCTTTTCCTAATAACACTATTATTCCTGTAAGTAAACAAAAAGTACAAATAAAGTAAGATTATAAACAGTAGTAGAAACTAAAAAGTTCAGGGAAAAAACAAATAAAACAGAAAATCTGAGGAAAGAGAGACAAGAAGACCTGGTTTAATGCTAGCATATTGATTTCTAGATTTTTAGCTGTGCACAGTGGCACACACCTGTAATCCCAGCACTTGGGAGGCTGAGGCAGGAGGATCTCGAGTTCAAAGCCAGCCTCAGCAATGTAGAGGCACTTAGCAACTCAGTGAGACCCTGTCTCTAATAAAATACGAAAAAGGGTTGGGGATGTAACCCAGTGGTTGAGTGCCCCTGAGTTCAATGGCTGGTGCAAAAAAAAAAAAAAAAAAAAAAAAGATTTCTAGATTTTTCATCCAAATTGCCTTTCCCAGAAAACTCTTCTTGCTTACCAAGTACAATTCTAATTGATTCAAGAGATGATCATGGATTCTGAGTATGAACAACTAAAAGCTGACTTTTGCTTTCAGTAAACTTGGATTTAGCATATATTTTGCAATTAAATTTTCCTATGAATGAAATAAATTCCTTCTCTTTTGAGACTATGCTTTCTCATTCTTGTTATTCCAGAAAACTTGTAATTGGTAAAATTACATATAATGTCCAATTATAAACTCTTATAATTCCATCAATATATTATGAAATCTCACTGTCCAAAAACATATTTACATCTTTTTATTACCTTTTATAGATTTTGAAACATTCAACTCACATGTATTATTCTCATTTCTTATATTTCAAAGATCAATATTTTAGTGTTCTTTGAACAGAAAACCAAGCCCAAAATTTGTTCATCATCTCAACATTAGAATTTCTTTCTCTTTATTTCAACCTGCATCTTTCCTACCAATTGATCATGCATATATATATATATATATATGTAATGTAATATATGTATGTATGTATATATATATAACATGACATTATATATATAATATGTATGACAAATTCTTTCTGAGACATGTGGATTCACATCATAACACATCAGAATATCTCAACATTTTGACAGAACTTGAATTAGACATAAATATTATTAGCTCTCCAAAGAATTTCAATCAAAAGTCTCAGAAAATTGTGTCTACCCCCAAAAAAGAGTTTCTAAAACTTTGGGCTTCAGAAAGTTGTATTGTTTCAAAGTTATAACAATTATGTTTCCTGAAAATATGATTTGTTAGACAAAAATGTCTTATATTTGTGTGCTCTGAATGCACAAAGATGTCTTTCCTGATAAATTTTAGCTTTTTACTATAGTTGGAGAACCATAACCATTGTCTTCCATTTCTCATTGCAGTTCTACCAGTAACATGAGGCTGATTGTGACTGTGAATTGGCCCATTTAGGGTCAGTAGGGGTGTTTGGGCTCTTTGAAATTAATGCTTACTCCAAAATTCAAAATGATTTTTTAAAATAGCTGAAAATGCTAGGTTATTACATTTTTTCAGATCTGTTTTCTTCACATGATATGGCATTAGTGTCACAGTGGTAGGGGTGCTCTCAGATACATAGCACAGACTAAAATGCTTCACAGAGGTACTAGTCTTTTTTTTTTCACAATTATTTCAAGACACTAGGAAAAATTTTTGAAAGCTCAGCCCAAGAATTTTGTTTTTGTCATTACTTATTTTCCTTTATTCTTGTCCATTCTCTTACAGTTAGTTGTTCCAGAGGAAAGAGACCTCCTCTAAGGGATCAGGATAATGGTTGTGCTGACGAACCAAGGGAATGTAATCATGGGGGCAAAAAACTGCTCACTGATTGTCATGCTGAGAAAGCAGACCCACTGTAAGGCTTTTTATTCTTTCCAGCCAAGTACTTTTTTTGGGGAGTAGGGGTACTGGGGATTGAACTCAGGGGCACTCAACCACTGAGCCACATCCCCAGCCCTTTTTTGTATTTTATTTAGAGACAGGGTGTCACTGAGTTGCTTAGCGCATTGCCATTCTGACTCTGGCTTTGAATTCACAAGATCCTCCTGTCTCAGCCTCCCCAGTTGCTGGGATTATAGGCCTGCATCACTGTGCCCAGCTCAAACCAACTACTTTTGATAGAGCCATTGACTCACCAATTCTACACATATGCAGGAATTTTGTATGCCAATGCAAAGCAAGGTTCTGACAGACAAAAATGGAAATTCAGAAAAGAGGGACAATAATAGAAATACATTCTTTTTACTTTTGTATTTACTTTACTAACCTTATTTGAAAAACAAAATGCACCATGCAGAGTAATTTAATATAGGGACTCATATTTTCCACAAGAATATATCCAAGATTAGTTTATTGTTGCTCCAAATTAGGAAAGTTTTGGGGGTATATATCTTATCAGTTCTTCATATGGACAGAATGGCCCATTCATATATTCATTCATTCATTCAAACAACAAATGCTTAAGGATAACATGTTGATTCTTAGGCATTTTTTTTTTGTATGTTGAATAGTACACAGGAACAGCAATGGTGCCTTACACCAACAAACTTCCACTTAGAAGAAACAGAAAATACATAATTAAATAAAGATGAAAATTTCATCATAAGTACCCTGAATAAAAATGAAGCATGATTATGTGATTTAGTGTCTAAAGAAAAAGGGAAATTAGAGTATATAAAGAAGAGTTTCAAAGTGTTATTTGAATTATGACATAATGAATAAGAACTTGTCATGCAAAAGTCAAGGTAAGAGAACTCCATGCAGAGCACTGGGACTTGAAATAAAATTGAAGTGTTCAAGAAACTGAAGGACATTAAAAAGGTGTCATTTTCCTTCTATTTTTTTTATATGCCACAGTTTTAAAATGTGCAAAGGGCAAAGGGCTCTTATTTGAGAAAATAAGATTCTAACTTCCTTGTTTGAGAACTTAATATTTTCTTTTTCAAAACTGATTATCCCAAGACTTTTGTGAATCCCCACTTTCACATCAACCATTACACTGGCTGTAACACAAGCTCATAACCCACATAATAAGTATTTACAGACATAAGCACATCTGTAACTCAGAAAAATATTTTTTTGTTTGTTTGTTTTTTGCAGTACTAGGAACTGAACCCAGGGTCTCAACATGCTAGGCAAGTGCTCTGCTACAGAGTTACATCCCCATTCCTGAAACTCAGAAAAATCTATGAAGTTGAATTAACACCATTCTAATATTTGTCGTGAAGTTTGGGGAGCATCTCTCAAGTAGCTGAATTCAGGAATATTATTCCATAAGTGCATGGGTTCTAAAATTCAAGTCTTCTTTATGAAATTATTTTTCTATTTCTGTTACATAATCTACCTTATTTATTTTCCCTCGAAAAGGTCTTTCATCCATTTTTTTATTTTTTTAACCCAACTACTACTAGTCTCTGATTTTTCATCACCTCATGTTCTTTCCAATGCTTAATATCTTTCCATCTGTATCTTCTTAACTAAATCCTACTTATCTTCCAAAGCTCATCTTAAGCATTCACTTAGGTTCATTCTAAGATCTAGACCAGGAAGAATGACAAATTTTATGTCTCTTGGCACTTTGCACTTTGGGTATCAGTCCTCTTTTTTTTTTTTAATTTAATCTTTCACCATTGATTTATAATATCATATTTATAATATGTCATGGTTTATTTATTTCTTTATTTGCTTATTTTTTTGTGGTGTTGGGGGTTGAACCCAGGGTCTTGTGCATGTGAGGCAAGCACTCTACCAACTGAGCTATATCCCCAGCCCTCCTCTTCTTAATATTGCTTTAAGAGCAGAGATTTTGAATTTCCTAACTCTACATATCTCACAGCACCTAGCAAATTGCCCACTCAGAGCAAGTACTTGTGGGGAAGGCAGGGACAGGAGACGACAGAGGAAGTTCTCTATTCCATACTTGTCATAGAGAGGAGAAAAAATTTGCATGCCCCAGGAGAGAAAAAGCAGGGAAGAACATGGACTGCCTGTCTCCTTCCCAAAGTGGAAAAATAACATCTTACAGGTCAGAATAGGGAGGGATCTGAACCTGTAAATTCCTGCTCCTGTATATCTTCCAAGTGTTGTCTCAAGATTCAAACTGTCTTTAATTTTTGAAAGCATTCTTTCCATCTGTTAAAGGGAGATAGCTGCATTTCTGACTGTATAGATTTTTCTGTAGGAAAATGTTAGGAAACCTGTTTGTAGCTACATACCTAAAGTACATTTTCCAGGTCACTTTATTAAAAATAAAGCTGTGGTATTCAGGTCTTCACCTCTCCTGATTCTTTTTCTTCTAAACAAACCCTCAATAAGTGCTTGATGAGTGAATAAATGCACCAAGTGGAGTTGGAAAACTCACCTACCTATTTTAGTCTTCTATTTTGGACTTATTAAAAGTCACTTCCTTTAGAAGAGTCACAAGTTGAAACACAAATCTACATCAGTATTCTCAGTGCTACAATTGCCTTAGCTGACAGCTGAGACAGTACATCACTGTGGCAAATTTATATTCTGATATTTAAAATAAAATCTTTTCCTAAATAAAGATCCTCTCAGCTTTAAAGACAGAAGATTAGAACACTAAATATCTTAATTAACACTACTGAGAAGTTGTACCAGATAGAATGCTTTAGACATATATAAAGGGGCAAGTTTCATTCACGAATTATCAGCCAACTGTCCTTATTTATATCAATACAACTTTGTGGACCTAGAGACTGATATTTTAAGCACAAACAAATTTATATTCCCAAGAAAAAAAACAAAATAACCCTGTGTTTCATGATTAGATAATTATTACATAGCGAATGAGTGACTAATATTTTGCATATAAACTAGAATCAATGTATAACAAATACTTTGAAATATGCCATGAGATTTTTTTTTTTTTTTTTTTTCTGGAAAAGCCCCTGCTGTATCTAATGCAAATAAACTAAAGAAAATCCATTCCATCTAGAAGGGAAAAAATAAAATGAAATATTTAACATTATCAAAACTAAGGGTGAAGAAAGCCAACATAAAAATTCTTAGTATCAATGCAGTTGTCAGCCACAGCTAGCCCAAGAAAATCCCTTGCATCCTGTCTGTCTAAATAAGTACATTTGTATAATAAAGACCATGAGTCATGCCAAAGAAGTAGAATCTTGAATTCATCAGCAAAGTGCAAGTGAAAATCATATTGCCTTTTTTATTTAAAGTGACTTTTAAATCTTTTGCTCTAATTCTTTTAAAAATTTAAATGTTCTCTAGTAGTGTTTCTTTTCTAGAACAGCCAAGTTTCCTCCTGTAATAAACACCAGGGCATTTCTGGGAAGCAGATTGTACTTGTATCATTCTGCTAGAATACAGCAATGACTTAACAGTTTAATCATTACTGAAAAAAATATTTAAATAGAAATTAAAATCTCATTATATGTATCTCTTATTTCCTGCAGACTTTTAATTTAGATTTTAATTCATGTATTCTATAATTTAGAAGTTTTCCATTTTCCTTTCCATGAATTTGACATTTAGATTTGAGTTCCCTGGTGGAACTCAAATATTAACCACCAGTACACAGGCTCACGGGTTAACTATTCCCAACATCCTCTGAAATGGAAACTCCATATCATGGAGGTTATTCCATTGAAGCCAGGCCTTCTCCAGCTGTGATCTCACCAGCTAATCACATTTCTCACAAGTTATAGAAGGCCAGCACTTGTTAGATGGAAGAAGCACCAAGCTTTACTGAATCTAAAAATGTCACAAAGAGGAGGCAATGTCTAGTTGTCAGCCCCTTGCCCTTGCAGGAAAACCAGATTGTGCTAAACTATTACTCTACTCTTATGCAAATTATTACCATTTTCATTCAGAGTCAGAGTCCTGGCCTTAGGAAAGAGATAACTTGGCAGCTTTTGATGGAAAAAAAAGGTGGCTTGAAATTTATCACCACACATATAAATGAATTTTCCTAAGGGGGTAAATTCAGAACCAGTCTATTTCTCCAGCTCATCTTCCTATACTATATCCTGAGTCATCTACTGTCACGAGCCATCTGTGGGCTGTGTGTGGACTATGTTGCACATGATAACCTCCTGAGGGGATAAGTCTGGCACTGGGAACTCCCTGGGGCACTCCCCACAGGGATTGATCACCTGATGCCTGTGAACTTCCCCCTTAAGCTCTGCCTAAGATCCCATACTGCACCCTAGATGGGTGTGACCTGCCAAGATGTCAATCAACCTGCTGACAGCAAGACATCACAAAGCAAGGCTCTACCCTTGAAACCTTTCCCCTGCCTTTGATGTACCCCTTTAAATAAACCATCAAAGCCATTTTGTCTTTGTCTAGTTCAAGAACCCATGTGGACTAGATCTATCAGGGGCTTTGCTTGTGTAAATATATTTCTGAGTGTGTTTTATTGTTTGTTGATTATTTGAGATATTAAGACTTAGGGTGGCTATTTAGGGTGGCTTGGATTCCTCTGGGCAGAAGAACACCCCAATGAGACACTGGCCACCTTCCCCCCGAAAATCTACATTCAGCTTCTCCCGTCTCCTGCATGAAGGAGCTGGGCAGAAAGTCAGAGGACACTATGACCTCACTCAACCATGGATTTGCACCTAGTTTCATAATCTAGGCCTATTTGTCCCAAGCTGATGTGTTTTGATTCTGTTTCTCTTTTATTTTTATCATTCCAGACTTTTTCTAGACTTAAGCAGGCAAAAGTAGGTATTTTTGCCAGTAACACTATCATCTTTTTTTTTTTTTTTTTTTTTTTTTAAATCAAGACAAAATCTTCTTTTCTATTTATTACCTACACCAGGAATTGTGTGTTTTGAAATTTGGGGGGTGGGGGGGGCGGGGAATGCTTAATACATTGTTAAACTTAGTCTTTCATGCTAGCCTGAAAAAAAATAACAGTATGGTATCTTCAGGCAATTACTGATGTCTATAGGATAAACTGAACTTGTTTTTAAATGTAGACTAAAACAGAGTAAATAAATGTTTTACAATTAACCCATTCAATAAATGGGCAAAAAAACTAGACAAAAGCACAAATGGCCAACAATTACATGAAAAAGAAGTTCCATATTTCTGGACATCAGAGATATGCAAATCAAAGCTGCTCTGAGATTTCATCTCAACTTCAGTTAGAATGGGAATCATCAAGAATACAAATAACAGTAAATGCTAGTGAGGATATTGGGGAAAAGAACTCTTGAACACTGCTGGTGGAAATGTGCAGCCACTATGGAAATCAGTACGGAGGTCCCCCCAAAGACTAGGAATAATGTCTAATTGCTCTGGCCAGAGTTTCCAGTATATGTTAAAATAGCAGTGGATTGATAGGGGACACTCCCTGTCTTGATAGAGGGAATGCTTTCCAATTATTCTCCATTTAAGATATGTTAGCTCGGGGCCTTGCATAAATAGCTTTTAATATGTTAAGATATGATATTCCAGTTTTTCTAGTGTATTAACATAAAGGGGTGTTGTATTTTGTCAAATGCTTTTTTCTGCGTCAATGAGATGTTCATATGATTTTTGTCTTTAAGTCTATTGATGTGAGGTATTATGATTTATTGATTTCGAAATTGAACCAGCCTTGCATCCCCGGGATAAACCCACATGATCGTGGGTGCCACTATCTTTTTGATAATGTTTTTGTATCCGAATTTGCCAGGATTTTGTTGAGGATTTTTGCTCTATGTTCATAAAGATATGGGCCTTGAAGTTTTCTTTTTTTGGATGTGCTTTGCCAGGCTTTGGAATTAATGTAATATTTCAATATCTGCCGATGAGGTATCTTGATTTGTTTGTGTCATTTTCTTTTCCTTGTTTTTTCATGTTGCTTGTGTGTCTATTCTTCCTGCACTGTGGGACCTTGACTGTTTCGATTTTACCTTAAAGCCTTATGTTGTTCCTGTAGTACAATGCTATCAGATCACCTTATAATTCCTTTATACTTTTAAAACCTAACACTTTCTATTCAGAAAATCCAAGTTTGGTCACAATGTACAGATTTTGTTATCCCAGATATTATTTCCAATTTACTCTGTACGTTTCTGATAGGGTTTTTTATAGCTTCAAGTATTGGATACAGAGGTGTTATGTTTAGGAAGAAGGAAGTGTCTTGAATTGTTTCTTTCTTGGAAAGTATGAAAAGAGATATCTATTGAAATGGTTTAGTGGAAGTGGTTTAGTATCAGTAGACGATGGAAGAAAGAGAATGGGGTTGACAATTAGGTAAAAAGATCAATTTATATATATAGTAAGTTGGAAAAGAAAAAAAAATGATAAAGAGTAGGAATTGGTGTAAGAGAGAGGAGAGAGAGAATCAAGGAAATAGAGAGTAAACTGTATATAACACCACTTTGCTACACCAATTCAATTGCGCCGGTTCTAGAAATCCCAAGTTTTGCGTATAACTTGTTTTTGGCTCTGTTTAGTATGCACTGGCAGGATGTAAACATGAAAGATGAAGGAGGAAGAAAAGATACAAGGGTGAGAAGGAGTAAAAGAATGAAAGAAAAAAGGAGCGGAAGCAGATAAACACACTAACAATCAATGCGGAAGGAAAAAAAAAAAAAAAAAAAAGCAGAACAAAACAAAGCCTAAAAAAGAAAAAGAAAAATAAACAAACAAACATACAAACAACAACAACAACAACAAAAAAAAAAAAAAACCCCTCCCTGCAATCCAGAAAATCAAGCAGACCAATAAAAAGAAAGGGAAACAAACAAACAAACAAAAAAAAGTCAAACCCCAAGTCTCAGACAAAACGGGCCCTGGGAAGCCCCCCTCTTTTTTCCTTTCCAGTTCAAACCAATTGCTATTTGGATCACAGTCTGTGATCCTGTCAGTGAAATCAAGGCTGCATCCTAGGCCAGCGGCTGCACGGTTCAGTGAAGGAGTGGCCCAGGGGGACTGTGTGTGTCAGCAGATGAATGGCGCCGGGAAGGGGGATCTTCCAGAAGGCACCACCTCCCCAAGCCCACCCACAGTTGCAGTCCCCTGTGGCCGCTGTGCCAGCCTCAGAAACGCCTTCCCCTGCTGACCAACCAAGTCTCACCCAATTGTGTGTTGTCTTCAGAGAGCTGTAGAGTCCCTGGGTGGATGCAGCAGTCGCTCTCCGTCTCCTCCCCTTTGTCAGGACCAAGCCCCTGCAGCTTTCAAAGATGGCGGCGCTCTCCTTCCAGTCAACAGTAGCTCCGCAGACTCCCAGACTCCTGTATCCTTGCCGATCGCACCGGGAAGCCACACCGAGGGTCACCTCAGGCGGAGTGTGGATTCGAACTGGTGTGTGGACCCGCGGTCTCCCGTGGCTCCCCAGCACCAATCCCGCCGGCTGTTATCGCTGGTTTTTATCGCCGGTTTCACGCTAGTGTGCAGTGAGTTTGGCTGGGGTTGCAGCAGTAGCGCGGTCTCCTCACCCTGACCTTGTTTCGCACGGCCTGTGCACCGCCCAGGCGGTTTTGCAGGAGCCTCGCGGCTCCAGCCGCTGCAGACAGCTTGTCTCTTTCTCTCTCTGGTAGTGGTAATCAAACCATCCAGGATATCGGTATTTTCAGTCCATATATATATAATGAAAGGCAATTTATCTGCTTTGTTGGATTCTTTCTACGGAACTGTCCTGAAGTGCGGCTTCCTCTAATCCGCCATCTTGGATCTCCCCTGGAAAACTTCTTGTTAAGCAAAATAAGCCAGACTCAGAAAGTCAAGTGTTACATGTTTTTTCTCATATGTGAAAAGTTAGGAAAAAAAGGAGAAAAGAAGAAGAAGAAAAGAAAAATATTCATGAAAACACAAGGGAGACCAGCAGAGTATAGGAAGGAGATAAGTTAAATGAAAGAAGGGAGGTCAAGGAGAGGTACTGGGGATTGAAATTGATCAAATTATGTTATGTACATTTACCAATAAGCCACACTGAATCCCAACATTCTATATAGTTATTATGTGATAATTAAAATGTGGTTTTTATTTGAGGAGAATATTTTTCATTCTTCTGGTGTTGCATTCTATATGGAGGGGACTCCAAGGTGATAACAACCTAGCCTGTCTATGTTTTAATATCTCCCAATGTATAAAGAATGACATGGTGATTTTACAATGAAATCTGGGAAGCACAGTCACTTAAAAAAAAAAAAAAACGAAAAGAAGAAAAGAAAAGAAAAATATTCATGAAAAAACAAGGGAGACACAGCAAGTGTATAGGAAGGAGATAAGTTAAATGAAGAAGGGGAGGTCAAGGAGAGGTACTGGGGATTTAAATTGATCAAATTATGTTATGTACATTTACCAATAAGCCACACTGAATCCCAACATTCTATATAGTTATTATGTGATAATTAAAATGTGTTTTATTTGAGGAGAATATTTTTCATTCTTCTGGTGTTGCATTCTATATGGAGGGGACTCCAAGGTGATAACAACCTAGCCTGTCTATGTTTTATATCTCCCAATGTATAAATAATGACAAATTGATTGGTGATTTTACAATGAAAATCTGGGAAGCACAGTCACTTACTCTTCTCTTTGTCTTTGGAGTCAGGGTATTTGCAATATAATACGCTCTACTTGGCTAATCTATGCTCTGACCCTAAATGTGAAGGCTGGCTCCAAGCCAGGGTTGCCTGTGCCTGGGTTTATCTAATTCTGAGAGAGGGGTGATACAAGCAAAGAGAGATGTAGGGTCTGAGAGAAACAGTTCCGGTTTTGGCCAGGCCCCAGCTCCTGTTCCTCTAGCCCATAGAACTGGCAAAGCTTGAGCTACACCAGTATTCCAATAAATCCTTATTATTTAAACTAATTCAAGCAACATTTCTATAACTTGCAACTGAAAAAGTCATAATACAGCACCACGCTTAGTCTCACACACCTTGTGCTCCTTAATTCAGAAGACCCTGGATTCTGTTTCTTTGTCATTATTAAGTATAAAGCAACTTCATTTAACAGTGTTCTCATCCAAAGACTCCTTAAAAGTACCCCTAATTTGCCATCTACAACACAAAGTCATTCTTTATCTCCCAGTTACTCTTCCTATATGTGTCAGTGATAGTATTTAAATTAAAAAGATAAAGTCTCCTACTTTATAAGTAAACACTTTAAAAGATAAAGTGTTTTTCTCATTTGTCTTACTTTAGTCTCATCTATTTTCATTATTATCCCTTGAATTTTTCACTTCTTATCTATAGAATGTCAGTTCAGATTTTTACATAAACCTGTGTATCTGCTTTGTATTCCCCATTGTCTTCTACATGTCACACCCACAGTAATCTACTTGGAATATAATTTGTGCAATATGGCCCAACTTCAGACTACATTAAAAATCTATAAAATAAGATTCAAAATTTTTGACTTGAAATTCAAGGCTATTTTTGTGACCCATATCTATCATTTTATCTGAACTCTCATTGTTTTCTTTAAGAAATCCCACAATTATCTGCATAATATTCCCTAGTCACATATTTAGGTTTCTACCTCTGCACTGTTCATTTTGCTAGAATGCTTTCACTATTTTCATCTTATTTTCTAAGCTTTGTCAAGCTCTAGCACTATCTTCCCCTTGGAGAATGTGTTTGCCTGGAGGCTAGCTAAACTAATCAAGAGGAATTGAAACTAAATGTGATGAGGAAGGGAAAAAAAAAAAAAAAATCCAGATAAATATGTAAATCAATTTACTACGGAAAACAGTAGCTGTAACTTTCAAGAAAGAAAATCATGTGGGTGGTACCAGTGAGTCATCTGAGAAAATCCTTGGACCAGGAACCAGAGATAACCCTTATAACACCAAATGCAAATACATAACATTGTGCAGAGCCCAAGGAGTGTGAAATTTAAAATCTTAGCCAGGGTAGGGGACCAATAAAAAATATTTATAGACTCAATGAGTATTATGGCTCGGATATGAGGCATCCCCCAAAAGCTCCTGTGTTAATGCAGGAATGTTCAGCGGTAAAAAAGACTGGATTGTAAGAGCTAATACCTAATCAGTCCACCCTAGTTTGAAAGGACTGGATGGTAACCGTAGTCAGGTGGGGTATGGCTGGAAGAGGTGGGTAGCTGGGGGCATGTCCTGCAAGGGTGCATCTTTTCTGTGGCCCCTATACACCTTGCTGCTGTGAGGTGAGCAGCTTTTCTCCATAGCACCCTTAGTCATAATTCTCTGCCTTGGGCCCAGAGCAATGATGTCAACTGTCTATGGACCTCTGAAACCGTGAGCCCCAAATAAACTTTCCTTCCCCTAAGTTGTTATTGTCATATTTTGGTCACAACGATATGATACAACAGCTGACCAAAACAATGGGCTTTGTAAAATAAGATTATGGTGTCAGGACTATAGACCTACTAAGAGATAAAAGAAGAATGGCATAGAGTAACAAATAGGACATGTCCATCTAGAAAACCATGTTAAAAGTTGAAGATTACTGAAGAATGTCCAGGAGATACTTTCTTAAAAAGCAAAGATAGATCCAAAATGCTGTGGGGTCAGATACTGGATCTCATAGTCAGTGTTAGTGCTAGAGTAGGATTATGCAAAGGGTTGAGATTAGAATTAGGGCCTAATTTATTCCCATTAGGGGGAATAGATATTTGTTCAGAGGCAAGGTCATAGTAATAAAATAATCACTTGCCTTAAAACAGAGTATCTGACAACTTTTATATTAGCTATTCTGAAAATGTAAAGTTCCAGAGGCAGAATTAACCCCTGAAAGTTATTTAGAATCTCAATAAAGAAGAACTGGATGGCAAAATGAACCAAATTCAAAACTCAAGAAATGATGTCAAAGCTCTATGAAAACATTAACCTTAAAAGGGCTAGCATGCATATTTTAGTATCAAACACACTATGCTTTAAGATGAAAAGCACAATTCTGAACAAGAAATGTGGTCTCTATAATCAAAATAATTGGAAAATAAAACATTTTAAACCAACATTGACCTAAGATCAAATCTCATAATATACCAAAGAAGTGTCTGGAATTAAAAATTCTACTCTCACAGTGGGAATATTTTAAATACCTGCACACCTCCACCAGTAATTGGCATATTTGGCAGACAATAAAAACAAATTTGGCATGATGATGCATATGCAGAACCATGCATTCCAAAATTAAAGGTGGTACAATTTTATAAAGCTCATATGATTTGCTTTCAAACAATTTATAATGTCCTAAGCTCTAAAATAAGCTTCAAACAAATAGAAATATAAAGTAGGGCTGGGGTTGTGGCTTAGTGGCAGAGTGCCTGCCTAGCTCATGTGATGCACTGGGTTTGATCCTCAGCACCACATAAAAATAAAAAATAAAAATACAGATATTGTGTTCATGTATAACTAAACATTTTTTTAAGTAAGTAACATGTGATGTACAATCTTGAATAATAAACTCTCTTATTTAGGTATAGATGACTTTTAAAATAACTTAAGAATAAGCATGCTTAAAATTTTTAAAAGCACTTCTAAATAGCTTATAAATCACATAATAGGAATTAGAATAAACTTAATCAAATGTGCAAATGCTGCATGCTAAAACATGAGAAGCAAGCTAAAGGTTTACAGTACCCCTCCCTACCCCAATTTCTAGATATGAATATTCAATATAATGAATTGCAAATATTTGCTCAATTCACTATCTAAATCAAAACTTGCTACTAAAAAGTACATTAGTATACTAGTAAAAATGTTGAATTAATGCATGAATCAAGGTCAGAGAAGACAATAATGATGGCAATATATACCAGAGTTTCTCCAAATGATAGTATTTTGATCTATCTTAAAGGAGGCTGCATTATCACTAATGTATTCCCTCTTATTCCCTGGGTCCCAGGGTTTTCCGATGCCAGGGAACTGAGCATAGAACCAATCTGAGTAAGTTGAAATAGGTATCTTCAATCTCTAATTTCATGGTGATTTACATGGTAGCTACTTTGCTTATATACATTATTGATGTTGTTTATATCTGATATTGCATCATTATTTCATAGTGAAAACTAATAGAATGGCTTTAAACATTTTCTACATACCAAAAGTCTTGTAGTAGTATGTGGAGAAATTTATTGAAAGCTATTGGATGGCCTGACAATGTATTTTTGTATCATTTAAAATTTAGAAATCAATAGGCATATGATATATAAAAATTCATGTCTAATATATTTTCAGGTAAATATTAAAATTTGTTCACAAAAAAATGCCTATATTTGTAATTGTTGTATGAGAATAATAAAACCTAATAGAAAGAACAGATATGAATAATTAATGAAAGAAAAATAATGCAAGAATTATATTAGTTAACAAAGATATAATAATGCTAAATAAAATATTTGTAAAGAGTACAGCAATGTATATAAACTACATAAATATGGGTTCATCTAGATATGCAAAGATTATTTAACATTCAAAAATGAAACTATATTATCCTATAATCATCAAAGATTTTATGCCAATTTTTTTGCAAAAAATGGGGTGCAACCATTATGTGAGGTTTTTTAAAAAATGTGTGCTAATATTACTTAAAAATCATTGATTATTAAACTGCACAGAATATTCAGGAACACACATTAATGCAGTGCTGATTATTATATAGTGAAACACAATAACCACCCATGCTAACACATGAAAAAAGAAAATTAACATCACTAAAATAGATATGGTAAAAATGAAAGAATTTTAAAAATTATGGTTAAATGATAAATGAGGAAACAGATATGTTTTACCTGATTTAAGCATTACACAATGTATACATGTCATGAAATATCATGTTACACCATTTATGTGTACTAGCTTTATGTTTTTTATGTCAGTTAAAAATAAATTTAAATTAAAAATACATTTTTAATACCAAAAAAAACCTTGGAGCTATGAAACTTAATAAAACAGGCCCATGCTTATAAATACAGGTAAATCTCACAAATATGTAAAGAGTTGCTTTGAGTACTGTACAATTTGATACCGATGATATAAAATCAAGAAAAATTAATATCAATCATAATGCTTATATATTGCTTATAGGTATTTGCAAATGCAGTGAAACTATTTTAAAATGAATGACATAAAAATGTGTTCAACACAGAGTTCACATTCAATTGTATCTATAATGTCTTATTTCATAAACTTGAAAGTAAGCATGTAAATATTCATATTATTATCTATTCTATTATTTGTATGCCTCTGAAATATTACAAACATTCAAAAATAGAGTTGTAGTGATTAGGAGAGATACTATTACTTTAGAGTACATTGGATTTTAGACACATTAGATATTGCTGTGATCTTTCATTTTGCTTGACATTTAATTGCTGCTTTTTCTTTGTGTGTGTGTGTGTACTGGGGATTGAACCCAGGAGTGCTCTACCACTGAGCTTACATCCCAGCCCTTTTATTTTTTTTATTTTGAGACAGGATCTTGCTAAGTTACCCAGGCTGGCCTGGATTTAAAATTCTCCTGCCTCAGCCTTCTGAGTTGCTAGGATTGCAAGGAAAAAAAAAAAGTAGTTGAACTAATACATAAATTTAACAAAGTAGCAGGATAAATAGCAACTGTACTTTTAAACTAGTGAAAAAAATCTAGAAAATAGAAATTTGAATTTACCATTATATAGTGCTTAAAGTATTTAATACTTGGGGAGAAAATAACAACTATGTGAAAGAGATGTGCATTGATCAATACAAAACATTGCTGAGAGAATTAGAGAAGACATATCCATATGGATATGAGATATTTGCCATGTTTATGGATTAAAAGAAAAAATATTGTTAAGATATCAATTTGCTCTATATTGATCTAGTTTGAAAGTAAATCTGATCAAATCTTAATAGATATTTTTTAAAAGACATGAGAGGCTGATTGTAAGATTTACCTGAAAATGTTAAGTATATAGAACAGCCAAAACCATACTGAAATAACAAGTTGGAGTTCTACTACTGAATTTCAAAATTTACTATAAAGCTAATCAAGACTGAGTCTGAGTGTTCCTATAAGGCAGATACATAAATGATCAGAACAAAGAGTTCAGACTGAGCAGTACATATAGTCAGCGGAGGTGTAATGGTGCACATATAATTCAGGGAGTAAAGATACCCTTTTGTACAAATTGTACCAGAACTATATGTGCATAAGGGGGAAAATGAGCAATAATCCACATCTTACTACAAACACAAAAATTAACTTAAAGTAGATTATGAATCTAAAAAGAAAGCTAGGACTATAAAATTATTAGAAGAAAATCTTGGCAACCTAGAGGCTAAATGAGTACTTCTTGGTTTGGAGTAGGAAATATATAATACGACACAAAAAGCACTTTTAATGAAAGAAAAAAGTCAGTAAGCTAACAAATTATAGAACTTGTGCTCAAACTCTGACTCACAAAGCAAAATTTATAACATTTCACTTTTTCTCTCATATGCCCCCCCCCTTTTCCCACAAATCCACCTGAATTTAAAGACATGCTAAAACCAAGCAATTCTTGATTAGAATAAATAATGACATAACATTATTCCAACCTCAAAAAGTCCTGTGATTTCTTTGGATTTCCAGCAAGGTTTTGAGTTGACTCTGAATAACTTACAAATATTTGTGAACACAAAACTGTTGCCAGAGATTTTCATAAAAGTTGCTAATGATAGGAAGTAACACTTATTAGTGCTACTAACATGTGTAGTACAATTTTAAATCTTTTACTTGTATTAACTCATTTAATCCCAAGATTCAATCTATGAGTATGGGTGCTCTTTAAAATCCTCTTATAGATGAAAAAAACTTGAGACAGTAAGAGGTAACTTACCGAAGTAATACTGCATACTAAGACTTCAGGATTTGAACTTGGGCAGCTTGATCTCTGGATTCTACATTCTTAAATGATCCATGATGTACAGCTGTTTCTCTTGTTCAGCTCAATGGTTCTCAAACTTCAGCAGATATAAGAATCACCTGAAAGACTTATTTAAACAGGAATCCCAGCCCAGGCTGAGAAATTACATTTCTAAAATGCTCTCAGCTGATGCCAATCCACCCTTCCTCACACCATACACTTGTATAGATCATGTTTTGGGGTAGTTTCTAAAATCTTCCCGCTAATGATCTTTAAACCAGGAGACAGTCTTGTAGTAATCAATCTACAATCTCACTTCAGGACAGCAAGATGAAACAAACCCCTTGAAATCTTATGACTCTCTGAACCCCTTTCCTAAATCAATGTAGTTTAATACCCAGAGACAACAAAAACGTGATTTATAAAATTCTAAAAGCATTCTTTGTTCATCAGTAGGCAGTAAAAGCAAGTGCATACTAGGAACAGTTTTCTTATAAACATTCTACAATGAAAAGGACAGAAATAGCCAATAAACTCTGTTGGGTTTAAGGACTAAACTCTGCCTACCATTAGCTGGCAAATACAAAGCCAAGAGCTAATATTTCAGCCAGGACTGCTGTCCACTCTAGCAACAAGATGGCAATTTCATATTTGAAGCTTCTCACACATATTTTTATTTCTGAAAGAAAAGGGTAATTTAAGGAAAATATACAAATCTTAGCTCTGGGGATAGAGTAGAGGGAAATGGTTGGAAAAAGGCCTGAGCGCTACATTAGGCAGGTTCTCTTGGGCCCAGGCTATCTGCAGAAAGACAGCTGCTTGAATTTAAGCACCAATTAAAGATTGTGCAGGCTTTAGTCACTTTTTTTTTTTCCACAAGAACATTCTACTTGCATACTCAGTTAAACAACTGCATATTCTATCAAAGAGGGAGGAAAGCATATGCTGAGAGTCTTTTAACACAAGAAGCAACTATAGGGAAAAACAATTTTCAAGTAAAATGCCAACATAGGTTGAGTATAAAACCTTTTTACCAAATGTCAGCTGCATGTGTCTTAAGTGGCTTGTCTTCCTTCAGTAGATGACAACTTGAAGCTTTATGTCTTACATGTGTAATTCTCTACTATGCTCTTATCTTCTTTCTATTGCCATGTCTTGGCACACACCAATTTATCAGAAGATAAAAGGTTTGTTCATAATTATTGCTACTTTCATGTTGGTAAAAAAAAACACTTCACCTGAGACCCACTGAAGATACAGTGAAAAAAAAATATTTTTTGATATCTTTGCTGGCTAAAAAATAAAACCAAAAAGAGAGGGTTGCAGAAAAAAGAATACAAGCATTAAGCCATGCCAGTTCTCACTGCATTTCTAGGCATTGCTAATAAAATATTTTTATTGTTTCTTTAAAATCATTGTTGGATGGAGGCTCAGATCCTGGGAAGCAGATTTGGGATCCCAGCAGGTAAAGGAAGATGTGAGACACAGTTGAGATAGTAGACATTCTTCATTCAGAGGTGGCAGCAGCCTCCCACCCCCCAGCCTCTAGGTTCAGTCCCCATCAGTTCCATTTTGTCCCCTGAGCCATTTCCATAGGCCTTTTTAATATGCAGGACAAACAAAGAAGGCACATTGCCAACAAGTTCTATAAGTGGGTGCATGCTCACAAGCAAATGTTTATGACCTAGAGTACATATGCTGAATCGTGGTGTTCATGACTTTGGCTACATACTAAAAACATAGCCCTCTGGAAGCCTCAGGGAGGGAGCCTAACTAGCCATTTTGGGCCTGCCCTATAATCATTTTATATTTCTAGCCTCCAGAAAATAAATATCTCTTGTTATTGTTTTTAAAATATTTTGTTAACTCTTAAACTGTGGAGGGGCTTAGTGCTTGGCAACCAAACTATAAGCATAGGAAATGCTCAGAAATTACATCAACGAATTCTAGTTATTGTAAGTAAGTGCATATCTTACAAGAAGCCTATGAAAAACTCCATGTTAATAGTTAAAGGAGTTTAATGCAACTATGTACCTAGAAACTCTCAGCCAAGTCTTTTTCCATTAATTCTTCAGACACTTTAGAATGTACCCAGATGATTCCTTTCACAATAAGGTGACAAGCTCAGGAGATGCTGGAATTCTACTAAATTAGATCTGTTTTGTCCCCTGTTACTGAGCACAGAAGCACTATCAGGAGAAGAGAAAATGCATACCTTGAAATTATTTGTGCTTACTACCATGTCTTAATTGTCTCCACACTGCTCTACCACAAGATTTATTTTGCAATAAATATAATGGTCCAGATTTACATCCATGACTCCACTAAGTATTTGTTTTGAGGAGCCTGCAATATGCAGTGCAAACTCTATAGGGAGTCCTTTAGAAGAGCTTTATATCCAAAATGGAAAAGGTTTTAAGGTGGATTATGGAAACTTTTCCATCCCCATGCAGCTCTTTCAATTCAAGGAAGAAAAAAACAAACCTGGCCACATTCATATGTACAATAAATTTCAAAAACTACTCAAATGCATTTGTCTTAAGTGCCAGAGGAGAAAATTAATAAGTCCCCAGTAGAAGTGAATTGAGAGCACTTGACCAGGCTGGAGGAAAGGTTTTTCTGAGAAATTGACTTTTCATCTGAGGCTTTCTAGGTTAATATAGATCCACTAATGGATGGAGCAGGTAGAAACAGCAACATAGACAGTGATTCAGCCATAGCAAGCACCAGATGTGAGGGTCCTGAGGAAAGGTGCAGTAGAAAGAGCTTGAGAAATGGAATGAAAGTCACCGTGGCTAAGATGGAGAGAGCAAGGACAAGAAAAGAGCATGAGGCTGGAGGGGCTAGAGTGGCCAAATCTTGGTCAGCAATCTTAAAGTTTTCCCACGTGCCCTAAGACGACCAAGGGTTTTAAACTGAGAGATACCACTACAGGGATAACTTTTTAAGAAAATCTCCCTTCATACTGTATGGAGAACTGACTAAAGGAGTAAAAAGTTCCGATGAAGAGACCACAAGGAGATGTGTTCTCTGTCTAGGAAGAAAATGATGATGGTGCCATGCACCAAAGTAATGAGTATAGAGATTAATAAACTTGATTATTTCAAGAGAAAAATGAACAAAAGTGGATGATAAGGAAGGATGATTCCCAGATTTCCGACGGGTAAATCCAGCCAACTTGGAACATGGAAAAGAAATGAGCCTTTGTTCTTAGGCTACTAACGTTTTGGGGTTGTTTATTACTGCGGGACACCATAGTCAAAGTTGACTTATAAAAAAGTCAGAGATACTTTTGGCCAAATTTAAATCTGTGAGAATTTTACTTTACATTTCACTTTTAGAACCTAATCTCACATAATATGCAAGTCCAGGTACTTTAAGAAGTTATTTTCCCTCTTTACTAGAAATAGAGTCAAATCTCATAATTGAGGCAACTAATGGAATACTGATGGGAAGGAAAGATTCAACACAAAATGATAAGCATTGTTTCTCTACAACATGGCTGGGAGACAATATTTCTCACTGGTTCCTCCACAGAGTTAAAAGTCTTAACATGGCCTGGTCTGAGACCCCCATGATGACAACAATTGCCGGTAACATATACTGCTTTTCCCACCCTTCTCTCTATCACCACCCAAAGGCTGAACAGTTTTAGAAGTTTCATTGTGGATGCATTTCTGAGGGAAGGAATTAGCAGCAGTGACAGATATACACACTCTCACATAAACAAAGACACATGTCTGCATACACACTTTGCCCTTTAATTTTAAGTTTTATTGGTTTTAGTCACAGACAGCTGGCTGCTTGACACATCTCGTGGAGTTGAAATGTGATTGGCGCCTTGGATTTGCTCGGGTGCAATGAACATCTGTGCCAACCACATATACCTCCACAGACTCAAGTTTCTTATATGAACTGCTCCCTATTTATATGAGAAGTGTTAGACTTTGAGAGTTTTAGCCTTAACATCAGCTAACTTCAGGAACAAATTCACACACACACACACACACACACACACGTATGAACAAATCCACAAGCCACCTATCACTCACTGTTTCTGAGTGTTCTGTCTTTGGTGCATAGTGACCACCCTCAATGGCCCTCACACTGGGCATGGGGCACACATGGAAGAACTAAGAGGCAAGTGGCAAAGGGCAGAAGTGGCAGCAGTTTAAGAGACTAGGGACCCTGATCCACATCAAATCAGCACAAACTGTCTGAGATATGAGGAGGACAGAGAAAAGAGATCATGGGATTCTTTTTTTTTTTTTCCCTGATGACCTATAACTTATGAAGAGAAGGCTGGTAAAATGACTATCAGGTACTTTGGTGGGCTTGAACACCAACTGTCTTCTCAGCCCTTAATTTTTCTACCACACATAATATCATATTAAAAAAAATGGTCATGAAGGTTTACCCAAGAAAGGAGGGAATATATAACAAATGATACCAGTAATTTGAAACTAAACATGAAGTTCTAGGGATATAAATGCAAGTGAAATTATCATTTTGACTTGAACTCTGACAAGCTACAAGGTAGATTTCTGTTCACTGGTTTTCTGGTCATTAAATGGAAAGATAGTTCTTTCTCTTAGCATTGTTCTCTTAGTAGGCCAATCTGTTGTGCACTATATTTTTCCCTTAAAAATTTAAACACTATTTTCCTTCCACCCACAGGATAAAATGCCAAGTGTTATTCTCTGATCAGCAATTGATTTGGTGCCATCTGTCACATATGAAGAATGATTTCAAGGAAAGCAAAGGTGTGTCATTTCTTAGCCGAACTTGTCCTAGGCAACTACCTCTTCCAAAGTGCTAGATACAAAGCTGTTTATTCCCTGTTTGCCAGCATGATGTGTTTATGATTTTCATTGTTTATAATTTACATCTAAATGAGTGCACAAAATGTGGTGGAAATTTGCATTTAGTTGATAGGTTGAACAGAAGGTTTTTAAATCATTATTATCCTCAATTAGGAGGTTCTAGTGGACACGCCAGCTTTCCAATAAAAGAACCCTTCCTGTAAGCCTCCTTTACTTACTTTTGGCAAAAGTGACCCTTAAATTTCTTCTTCTTAGAATTAAAATAAATTTCAATGAAGAAAATCTACGTTATTCTTCAAACTTTCCCATTTATTTAAAATTGTGCCTTGTCGACAGATATTCTTATAACAACTGCTGGCTAAAATATGTTTGATTCACTATTATCATAAGAATAGTGACACTCATTTTAAGAAGACACAGCAATGAATTAATTAGACATCTACAATTATTTCACAAAATGTAATTTCCATGTTCCTAAATCGTTGGCCTTTCCTTTTTTCATTTGCCTAACCCACCTACTTTATGCACATTCTCATTATATTTCCTTTGTTTTCAAGGAACAGAAATATATTCAAGTGAACCTAAGAAAGAAAAGGAGAGGTTATTATCATCATAATAAACATACTAATTTATTGGACACTCAAATGGGATTCAGAGTACCATGGCATTTAATTGCATCCATGACAGGAAGTTGCCTCAAGGCTCAAGAATAGTACCTCTTTTTCCTCAGGTTGACTACACAGTGAGTAAGTTCTACGTGCCAGGCACTCTCTAAGCAGCAGAAAATAAAAGAGAAATTGTCTCTGCTCTCTTGTCATTTATACTTTAGTGAAGAGCACAGACACTAAACCAATTAATTTACAATATTTTAAGATAGCAAAGTTATACAAAATAGAAATAAATAGTAGATGCATTGCCCAACTGATTTTTAGAGAATAGTAAAGGTTGCTCAGAAGAAGTGTTGCTGAAGTTGAAAGAATAAACAGAAGGTAACCAGGCAAGTGGTACTATGAGCATTGAATTAGTATCACTGTGTATTGCTAAATTCTTTTGATATGTCCACTTCATTCATTCTTCCGCCTATCAACTTTTTTCCTATAGACTCAAAATAAACATGACTTCAAATTTGGACATCATGCAACCATGGGCCAACTATACAGTTTTCAACATTAAAATGGAGAATCTGATTGATTTTGCCTGGTCTATGGAGGATTCGGCTTCTTTTAATTAATGCCATCGGTCCAATCTTTTGGGGAAGAGGGTAGGGTAAACATGGAAAGTCTTGAAGTAAATATTCATAGTTGGAGTAAAGAAGAACAAGCAAGAAAGAAAGGTGGATTGTGACAGGTGAACCATTGCAATAGCTAGGACACAGGTGTTTTTGTACACATGCACATACGTGTAGTACATGGGGCTAGTACTCTTGTTGGTGAGGAGTTTCACACATGCTGTGAAACTTCCTGTGTGATTACTGGGCTATGTGTGACTGGAAACAAGGAATGGTCAAAGGCATCAGCAGATAGTGGCTATAGGAATAAATCCAGTTCCCTTGGGAAAAGTATTTCATGACCTTGGCTTGACTAGTTCCTTATCTTTAACCCTCTATGGATTACCGTTGCTGTTTGGAAAAAAAATTATGCTGAATTCCATGATTTGAATATTCACAATAAAATGATCTCTATCTGTATTAATTTAGTAGTATATTACTAGGTTCTAGAGTCTGAAAAGCCCAGTGTGAATCTAGATGCTAATTGATTACCAGTTGTAATAAAAGTTATCTAATATGATTAAGCTGCAAGATTCTTTATCCACAAAATTGAGATAACAATAACCTAGTCCTGATTAAGAATTATGTGGGAGAGCATATAATAGACTATCTAAAATAACAGTGACTTATACACATACTGATCAGTTACTCACACAACAGTTGGACAGATACAGGCAATCCAAAGCTGTTAGGATGACTTCAGGAGGTCATCCAGGATCCAGGTTACTTCTACCATGCTCCGCCATGCTCAGTACTGGCTTCCATCCTCAAACTACCAGGGTCCATGTTGGCTACTGAATCATTAGGCATCATGTGCATTCCAGACAGGGGAGGAAGAGAAGTTGCAGGTGGTAGGTTTAGAAGAAGCACCCCCAGCAGCCTGAGCTGCACACATCAGTTCTGTGTATATCTCATTGTTCAGCACATGGCTACTAGAAGGTGTAAGGTTTGGAAATGCATTCCTTTACCTGGCACTCTGTCATTTAGGATAAAATTTGGATAATAAAGAGTAAAGGAAAAGTAGATCGAAAGGTGTTTTAGTCAGCTTTTTTGCTGCTGTCATTAAAAGACCAACCAGCATAATTGTAGAGGAGGAAAAGTTTATTTGGGGGCTCACAGTTTTAGAGGTCTCAGTCCATGGACAGCCAGCTCCATTCCTCAGGGCTCAAGGTGAGGCACAATATTGGTGGAAGTATATGGCAGAGAGAAATGGCTCACATGATGTCAGGCAGCAGAGAGAGATTACACTAGCCAGATACAAAATACATACCCCAAAGCTATGTCCCCAATGACTCACCTCCTCTGGCCACACCCTACCCATCTTCAATTACCATTCAGTTAATCCCATCAGGGAATTGATTCACAGATTGGGTTAAGGCTCTCGTAATCCAATCATTTCTTCTCTAAACCTTCTTGCATTGTCTCACACATGAGCTTTCGGGGGATACCTCATTTCCAAACCATAACAGTCGTCTCTACCTCAATATTTCTCTTGGGATTACTGTGAAGATTAAATGAATTAATACATTTTAAAATCTTAGCTCAGAGGCTGATCCATTGTCAGTGGTCAGAGACCACCACTGTTACCATTAGCCAACTGTCAGGGAAAGAAATTATCATTTAAAACTCATTAAAAATGTGTGATTCCATTTAAAAGGAAATTATCTATGATTCTGAGCTATGTAA
Organism: Tamias sibiricus; assembly: GCA_025594165.1. NCBI lineage: Eukaryota > Metazoa > Chordata > Mammalia > Rodentia > Sciuridae > Tamias > Tamias sibiricus. The sequence goes on along the minus strand of CM046661.1, from coordinate 135,383,774 downwards.
ATTCATTTATTTTATTTGGAATTGATTAAGTTTTAATCAGAAATATAGATGCAGAAAACTACATCTATAATGAAGCAAAGTGTTTTTCTTGAATTCCAGAATGATCTCAACAAACAACTCAGAATAGATAATAATAGAGTGTGGGCACTTCCTCAGTACTTCACAGATTTTCTGATAGTTCCGTACAAGTGCCTGAGTAGGTGGAGAATGATGGAGAGGAAGCATTCCTGCTCTCCATTAGAAGTGTTTAGTCTGTTCTCTGACTTGGCTTTTTCTGGTTTTGCTAGCCTTTCCTTTTCTCTCTTTTCCTCTTAGTCCCTACTTCTCTATATTTTCCTCTTGGGTTTTTCCGTCAGGTTACTCTGTCATGTTTTTTTTTTTTTTTTTTTTTTAATATTTATTTATTTAGTTTAGTTGTACACAATGCAATGGATTTATGTTTACGTGGTGCTGAGGATCGAACCTGGGCCGCCCACGTGCAAGGCGAGCGCTCTGCCGCTGAGCCACAACTCCAGCCCTTCTTCATGTTTTTAAGGTTTGATGCAAATGACTTTTAGTGTTTTTTTATTTTTTTTTTGAGAGTGGACAATATCTGAATCACTGCTTTCAAGCAAGAGATGGCACCCCATTCTCTTAAGCCTAATTTCCTCTCTTAATGTGCTCTCAAAACTAAAATGAAAATACACAGCTGGATACATGGAATATGCTAGTAGGAGAATGGGTTTTAGCCACACACAGGTTTAGGTATGTGCCAGCTTAGGCAAATAAATTAATTATCTTCAGCCTCTGTTTCCTTTTCCCTAACATTAGCCTCATAATGGCACCTATTATGTAAGAACTTTTCTTCAGGATTAAATCTGCTAATGTTAGCTCTGATGATAATGATGAAGATACAAAGCTAGATAGAAAAACTTCATAGTCAAGCTTCTGGACTCCACAACTATTGCTGTTAAATTAAAACCATTTTACTGTTAATAAGCATAGTCCTATGACATTAGATCAATAAGCACTTCCCACGTGGAACAAAACAAATACAAACTCGAAAACAAATATGTCATGTTCAGTTCATCTGTTGTGTAAATTCTGTTGCCTGATAGGATGCTGCAAATTGTCCAAAGTCTGTCCTTGTGGCTCTCGTCCAACAGCCTGTGCTGTCTTGCATTTTCTGTATGATAAACTATGATGTCCTCAGCTTTCCATCATTTGGTCTAACTCAAAAATAAATCATTCCTCCAGTTAATATTTTTCTTGTAGCTTGACGAGTTCCTTTATCATTCATCATTCTTTAGACATAATAATCCAGACTTTATCAGGTAATTAATACAGTGTTAATAGCTGATACACCTTTATTCTAATTAGTGTGGATATGTCTACTTCTTGCCTGACCATCTGAAATAAATGCTCCCACTTACTTATTGCTTCCAAAGCACATATGGTGTTTTTGTCTAATAGTCCTTTTCCCAAGGCACTGACATATCTTGACAGACTTTCCTTACCTCTATCAAAAGCAAAGTTTCTTAAATGGTTTTGGCTGATGGATGTTTTTGAGAATCTGATGAAAAGGATAGCTATTCTCTCTGGGAGAAAGAAAAAAAAAAGGCCAGAAGAGTACATTTGTACAAAAATGTTCCTTGGATGTTCCAGAGAATCGTGGTCTTCATATCCATCAGTTAACTCCTTAGAGTCCATTCAGAAAATTTTTACCAGTTAATTTTAATATATGCCATAAAAATCTCACCATAATTTTATCACATTGACGAAATGCATGAAAACATAAACAAAATTCAGTTTCTCTACAACTCAATTTGGCAGTTTGGTTCAACATATGCATGTTTTTCCCTTCACTTCTAATTCTGATATCATTCATGATTTCAGGGGCCCACTTACACATCCAAGTACCTCAGTCCTCACAAATGATTTACCAGTGAATACAGTGACCATGTTTACTTTATAAAACTAGAATTTAAAAAGCCTTCTTAAGATTCACACAGTGAATAACCATCTCATTCCCAACTCTCACAAAGCTAAATCCATTTCCATTTGCAAAGAAATTCATATATTGACCTTATCCATGAAAAAGTTTGTTACTTCCCTTGAAGTAGCATAAAATAACTCAGCAAATTGTGAACAAATCCTCTAACAAAATTTCTGAGAGACACAGATAAAAATAGTTACATTAGACTATGATAGTAATAGTTATGTTTTGACTTCAAAATCTAACCCTGTGGGGCTGGGGTTGTGGCTTAGTGGCAGAGCGCTCACCTCGCAAGTGCGCGGCCCGGGTTCGATCCTCAGCACCACGTAAACATAAATGCATTGCATTGTGTACAACTAAAGTAAATAAATAAATATTTTAAAAAATCTAAACCTCTGTGAAATTATTACTGCATGACCCTCACTTTAGAGTCCCAATAAAGAGAGCATGCTCCAATAATGGGAAGATGATCTGAATGGCATCTTTGAAGTGAGAGTCCAGAGAGATATATGCTGAGTGTTAGTCTTCATTTGTATCTGGAGAAGAAGACATTCTGTCCCTGGATGTAACCATCCAGTAAATTTTGCAGTATTACAGGTGGGTTAGTCTGTTTATGACAGTTAGACATCACAAATCATTGAAATCAACCAAGCAAATGGTCTCATTGTTCCTGTATGCATTTTAAAAATTTGGTTTTCATATAGAGTCACCTATTAAAAATAATTCAATTTTTGTTACTTATTTCTAATGTAATTGCTTGGAATTCTGGGGATTTATATTTTGCTTTCTCTGTTAGTGTTTTATGATTTTGTATGAAGAAACTCAGTTTAGCTATTGAAGTCAAAATTAAAAGAGGCAGTCAATATAGATAGGTAAATTGAGTCAGATCTGATCAAGGAGGCCAATCTGGGTCTGGGAAGTTGGAGAGAGATTGAAATGCTAATGCCTTCAGAGTCCTTCCTCCACCTTAATCAAGATAAATAGGCCTTGCTCTAACCTGTTGCTAAGGTAATCTGTCCTAAGGATTGTCCCTACAGGGAGTGTTAATTATGCCCCCTTCCAGCTTGGCCCCTCCAGCCCATCTGCTTCTCACCTTTTGGCCATCCTACTGAGCATCTCCTGGGCCTGGTCACATACACAGGAAGGAGAGAGATGAGGGGAAGAGAGCCGGAGAACAAAGAAAGCCTAGGACATATAAAAAAGGCAGAACACCCTCACTTCTTGGGATACCAGGATACCAGTTATGGCCCCCTTCTCCATCCCTGGAGAAGTCTGATACCCCTTTTTAAATAAACCCTGCTTTATACGCTTGCCTCGGCGTGCTTCTCTGATGTTATACTTCAACATGTGAGGAAGAAGAATTCCTCACCCATAACAGGCGGTATCACTGTGACTCTAATGGCGCCTAACCATATAGGGAGTTTTAAAATCTAACTATAAGCCTTGTAAGTAAGAATAAGCCAATCTCAACAAGGTATTGTATTTAAGAAAAATTGAAAAGTTCCATGTGTTGTGAAAGGGGTTGGAGATGGTGGGCTGAGAGCTAACTTAACTCTCATGCCAGGTGCAAATGTTCATTGGCTTTCACTTTCCTTGGTTGAGATCCATGAGCAGAGGTTGTGTCTTCTGATGGTTTGGTTCTTGCTTGCTTTCCATGTTGCCTATTTCCCCTTTATCACTTAATTTAAATTTCTTCCCATAATCCATGCTTCTATCAACTGGGCACACTTTTAGCATTTCTAGACCTCCTAGAAAAACTTCATTTTTCTGGCAGTAGTTTTAGACCAACTCTAAATCAATCCTAGGTCCCTTCTTCTCTCTCCAACAATGGTTCGTGGCCCACTTTTCTTGTGGCAAGACTTTGCTATAGAAGGTGCCAGATGGTTGTGTGAGAGACCCCAGCCTGATTTTGTGTTTCCTGCTTTTTTTTTTCTTTCATCTTAAATTTTGTTTAAAGTTTAAAATTCTATGTTTCTAAATTATGCTGAATTTGTGGCATTGGTTCAGTTTCTGTACTGTTTTGCAGGAACTAATGACAAATTGGGGTATAGGCAGCCATCTCTTCAGCCATCTGTACATCTGATTCTGCTACAGTATGGAGGATGGATTGGAAGAGAAGCCCAAAAAAAGGAAATAAATAGGAGTCTATTTTGATAGTGTAAGTAAAATATAACAAGGGACCTAATTAACTTTGTAGATGAAGAAAATATGGGTATCAAGCAGCAGAAGAAGGGTTGGAAGCATGGCCACTAGGTTTCTGCTTTGAGCCATTGAAACACGATGGTGGAAGCATCCTTGAGATAGAGAAAATAGGATGAGTACTGGTTTGGGGAGATGGGGTGTGTATGGAGGATTTAATAAATTAAATTTCAGAAATATGAGTTTAGAATGCCTAAGAAATATCCAGGAGTTTTTGCTTATTGGGAAATTTGATATAGAGAGTATGTGCATGTGTGCACACACATTCATACACACACACACACACACACACAATATTGGAGGTAAAAATAGAAATATGGGCATCAAAAGCATACAGGTGATAGAAGATGTGTTTGTGAGGTTTTTCAAGAAAAAGGAGATAGAAAAGAGGAGAAATGGGGGATACCTCCACTGATGGTATAGGAAGAAGCAGAGGAACAATGAAGTCAGCAAGGCTGGGATGAACCTGGAGAAGCCCATCTGAGAAGTTGGGGGTAAAGTTAATTTCTTGATGAGAGTATTTGCCTCTCCTTTAAGTATTGAACAAAATATAAAGGAAGAAGTGAAAGGAGATGGTATGAACTCCTCTTGAACACGGAAAAATCTACTGAGTATTTTGACATTAGGATATCATTGGTGGTATTTGCAAAGACCATTTTCCATAGGTTAGTGAAGGTGAATATCAGATTGCATTATAGTGTGTCAAATAATGAGTAGGAGATGAGGATTTGGAAGCAAGAAGTACAGCCCTCCTGTCTTTAGTGTCTTATCCATTGCAGCCTGTGAAGAACAAAATAAAGGTAGTCAAAAAGTAGCTAATGTAATATTTTCACAACATTTGCACTCTTAATGTGTATCTCATTTTACTATACATGTACATGTCACCCCTTTTATATTGAAAGTTTTTTTTTTATGAGAAGATAGGTATCTAAACCATTTTTTAATCATATGGTAGCATACCCCTACCACAAATTCAGTATGAGTCTATTGGCCAAATGAATGAACTCAAAAGAGCCAATATCACCCCTGTTCCAAATCCCAGTCATAATACTTAGTCCTACTGCTTATGAAAACATTTAGCCTTCAATTTGAAACAATGAAGAGATGCTGAGTCTTAGCTTATTTTATGGTCTTTGAATGACAGTCTCTGGCAGCCCCAGAAGAGGAGCTGTTAGGATTCACAGAAGACACTGACAGCCTGTGGGGGTATGTAAATGGCCATTCTGACAGCCCTTCTCCAAGAGGGGCCTTCAAACCCTAATATGCTTTACCATTTATCTGTTGTCTTACAAGTAAAGAAACATTTTTTTTTTCCTGTGTAACTACCCACAGGCACTTATTTAATTTTATGACTGCTCTCTGCAGTGCTGCCAGGCAAATCTCCTTTGAGCCTATTTTGATTAACAATATGGTTTGCACTTGTTTGATTTCCAAGTCCATCTCCAATTGAAAACTCCAATGTGGATCTCCAGATCTTCTCCACTTCAGCTCTGTTTTGAAAGGAAGGTTCTGATTGTTATTGGTATCAGGGAACATACCACCGTGCATGAATAGAAAAGCAACAACATGTGCACAGAGCTACAGAAAGGAAGAGAAAACCACCCCGAAGAAATGTGCCATAGCTTAGTTTATAAGAGAAAAGATTCAAAGGACAAATGTGCACCAAAATATCCAAGGCGAGATTTCATAAGCCCTTTTGACTTTCACACCAGGTGTGTCTTCTTACATAGGCCAACAGTTTTGTTTTGTTTTTGGAAGCCAAGCAAAGAAATATAATAGGAACTATTCCTATTAAACTTCTAATCAAAACATCTGCCTCCTTGACACACTGGCTATGGTAGTAATATCCAAAATATTTGCTTGAAATTGGCTTAAATTTCTCAAATATCACGATTGTTTGCATAGAGATGTGATGGGCAAGCTCATACCTCTCTGTGTTGTTTTAATGTCTTCATTTCCAGGCCAGATCATGCCTCCCAGGTGCAGTCTGTACCCTATGGCTCCACTGAATCACACCAGGCTATGTGTATTTCAGATTTTACTTAATAATTTGGAGACAACAGGTAAATTTACTTACTCACCCACCAGGATAAACAACCTAACATTGACCTCTGGGCACCTCAGCCTTAAAACTTACCTAGAGAATTTGTGGGTGGTAGTTTTTTCTACTAGAATTTTAGCTTTGTACCATGTTGCAAAGATTTCTCATCAGACTGTTCTCACCCATACCTCCTACCCAAGGTTTTTAATCATTTCTGCAGCAGAAAAGTTTAGTTAGTCCTTTGTTTGATCACAAACCATCTGCTCATGCCCAAAGGGTCTCATTCTCATATTTATGACCAAACATGACTCTTCTCTCTCTTGGAGGAATTCTGTGCCAGCCCTTAAAGTAAAACATTTTCCCTTCCTTCTGCTACTCTAAAATAAAGCTTGTGATTGGACTTTTCATTATAGAAATTATGTGTTTATGTTGTTACCATCTCACACACACACAAAAAAAGCGAAGATGTCAAGATTCATTTTACTTCTTTTGCTTTCGGTCCCAAATAATTTATCCAAATCTTCTCTCACCTTGATCTGTTCTTTCCTCCAGAAGTCCCAACAAAATATATAAACAGAGAAAATTGGTAATTTTTAGTTTGGAGCACTATGCCTCCACTCCACATCTCAGTTCACCACATGCAGAAGGTTTATTATCCTCTAGACAAGACCCCCTTTAGTTCCAGGATATTTAAAATGCCATACTCTTGAGCTCAGGGTCCATTATGCCCTCCATAACTCCCTGTCCTGTGTACCTTTACTTTCCTTTTGGATATCCCCTGAGCGAAGAAATCCATTTGTTCAACTAAATTTTCTGACTGAGTTATTTTCTACAATTTCCTACTGAAGCTATCAGACAAAAAATTCTACCTTCAGATAACTTTCTTTGGAAAAAGACCAAAACGAGCAAAAGCAGGCAAATTCATAGGATGAAAAAGATGATGGAGATAATTAAAACCAGAGAAGAGGAGGAGAGAGTGGAGAGGGTCACTATTTCTAAAGTTGCGGAAGGGCTCACTGAGAAGTTGACATTGAAGCAAATATTGGTATATTTGTTTATTATTTCTACTTTAGTAAGCTATCACCAATTTACTGGCTTAAAACAACACATATGGATGTCATAAGTCTGAGACTGGTTTCCTGGGGTATATATCAAGGCATAGGCAGGGCTGACCTTGCTCTGGATGCCCTCTTCAAGGCCAGCAGTATGGCATTGTGTCTCAGTGGTCCCATGGCTTTCTGCTTCAACTCTGCCCCTGCCTTCCTCTTAAAAGGACGCTAATGATTACAGTTAAAGCCTAGTTGGATAATCCAGGATAATCCCCCATCTCAATATCCTTAATTTAACCACACCGGAAAAATCTCTTGCTTTATAAAGTAACATTCAGAGGTATCAATGATTAAACCTAGGTATCTCTGGAGGGCTTTTTAGCCTAACACAGATAATGGAAGAAGAAACTATACAAATGTGTTATGCAAAATGTGTCTCCATGCATAAAGAGTGGCAGCTACAGATGTCCCGATGTATACAGTGACAGGCAGCCAGCATGGCTAACGTGAAGAGAGTGTGCACATGAGATCAGAAAGACAAGGAAGAGGACCCAGGGGCAGAGGAGCTCAGCCAGTTGGTGATATCATTAGATGAGTACATTATGAAGATTGTGGCCTCTGCTGTGAGGTAAGAGAGAGCTAATGTGAAGAATCCATCCAGGTCAATGTCTTAGAAATAATAAAATGCTTAACTCCTTTTCCAGCCATTCACACAACCTCATGACAATACCATATATATTTTCTCAACTTTTCTCTTTACTCCTCCCCAAATCATACATGCACACCTGAAACTTTCTCAACTCTAAGTGATCAGAATATGAAAGGCCAAGTCTTCCAGAATGTCTGCTTTCTCTGAAAAGTATTAAACAGTCCTTCAATATAAAAAATTGAGGGGTTTGCCACTGTTCAATCTCCCCTGCCACACAAATAATGCATAATCAGGGAAGCACTATGGGTTACAGCTTTGAAGTTCTTTGTAAAGATTTTGGCTTCTATTCTGAGACAAGAGACAGCAATTTTGAAGAATCTGTCCAGGTGAATATATTAAAAATGATGAAATGCTTACCTCCTTTTCAATCTCCAAGACTATTAACTCTTTGGATTTGATTGCATACTGTAATCTGTTTTGAGTATTTTGGTTTAAAGACCTTAGGGTAGTGAAAAAGGAGAGAAGCAGGGAGAGACTTTCTACAGGGGGCCATTTAAATAGGTGTCAGCAAATTCTCCAAACACAGGTGGGCATTACCTGGACAAGTTTAGGCAGTTTTTGATGGGAAAATTCACCTGGCATTACTGAGAACTGCTAATGAGGCTCTCCAGCACCGGGAACAAAATGAGCTTGCTCAGATGGCTTGGATGGCCTGCAAGCTTTGGCTTGTCTCCCATGCTGCTCCCTGGCAGAGAAGGCTGACACTGTTCAGCAATCTCCTGGTGCTGACTATTGTTTCTACTGTGGGCTCAGAGAGCCAGTTTGGAAGTCAAAAACTAAACCTTGTCTACTTCTCTTTGCATTTCTGCTACAACAGTCTAATTCTCCAGGCAATGTGCATACTTCTGACTACCTAGTGGAAGGATCATATACGAGGAAATTCGGGTTCAATATTTCATAATATTATCTCATAACACAGAGCACCTATGTTTCTAGTTGCATACATATTCCAGTAAGCAATGGATAAGAAAAGTGATCAAACAACACAGAAAAAAGCAAATTTAAGTCTGGAGACTGGCCACAAAGATTTTTTACCTTTACAGAGAAGACTAGAAAATCTGTAGATTTTAAATTCCTTTTTTTTTTTTTTTTTTTTTTTTTTTTTTGTTATTTCTGCCCCTTCCAATATGTTTTCAGTCCCGTATTATTTGGTGAAACAGATAAATCCACAGATAATCTTAGATGGCTTTTGCTACAGGGTCTTATCAACATCATTTTAGGAGAGGTTCTTCTCTGCATAATAAACAGAACAACCCAGGTAAACAAATCACAAACCACTTATAGAGTTAGATATCTTAGTCTTAACCCCAAGTCTCCAACAGAGCTTTGGTTGACATTTGGCAGGGACACATGCTTTGGAGGCAGAAAGATCAGAGTTCAACAGAAATGAGAATTGGGTATTTAGAAGAGTGGCAAGTCTTAGAAGTGGTTTGCTTGGGTGGTACAGTCATCAGCAACCCTAGGGCTACTGGCCTGCAATCTATTCTTTTCTTTGGTGCCCTGGAGATAAGTTGTTTTGCAGTTTTAATGTGTTCATGAGTCATTAATTGCTAAGTCAACCTTTTCAGTACGTACTATGGTGCTAACCTGTTTTCTAGGTGGAGAACTCACACTCTAGTGTTCATGCACACAAATGAAATGATTCTGTTATGCTGATCTCCTCTTCTGCACAAACATGGAAGATGGCAAGTTGATGTGCAAAAACCATTGTTCATCAGGACTGAACAAACCTAGATTGCAATTCCTGAATTTCCCTTTAAGCAAGACTTTCGATGCTTGCATTCTCAAACATAAAATGTATTTAGTAGATCAGGAGTCTAACAGTGAAGTCCAAGTAAACCTAACAGTGCATTAAGGCTAAATGAAGAAAAGATTTAAAATGAAAATGTAACAAGCATAATTCAACAAAGGCAGGAAAACAACTAAGACAATGAAATTGACACAAAGAAGTAAAAAGAAACATCAGAATAGAAGACAGGTAGTCTGCATCATTCGCTCTATCAGTCTTCTAGGACTGTCATAACTAAATAGCAGAGAATGGATGGCTTAAGCGATAAAAATATGTTTTCTCACAGTCTTGGAGACTGGAAGTTCATGATCAAGATGAGAGCAGTTTTGGTTTCCCTGAGGCTTCTCTCTTTGTTTTGCAGACAGCTGCCTGTGTTCACGCATGATGCTTCTTTTGTGAACACACATTCCAGGTGGCTCTTTGCATGTCCTAATGTCCACTTCTATTAAGGACACCAGTTAGAGTAGATGAGGGCCTACACAAATGGCCTTATGTTAACTAATCACCTCCTTAGGCCTTCTCTCTAAATTCAGTCCCAGTCTAGGTACTAGAGGTTAGGGTTTCAACTTATGAATTCAGGAAAACAATTCAGCCATTAAAAGAAAAATAATTTCAATTCAGTTCAAAAAACAAAACTTCACCACTACATTCAAATGTGATGGTGGCGCACGCCTGTAATCCCAGCACTTTGGGAGGCTGAGGCAGGAGGATCGCAAGTTCAAAGCCAGCCTCAGCAATGGCGAGGCACTTAGAAACTCAGTGAGACCCTGTCTCTGGCGCACGCCTGTAATCCCAGCACTTTGGGAGGCTGAGGCAGGAGGATCGCAAGTTCAAAGCCAGCCTCAGCAATGGCGAGGCACTTAGAAACTCAGTGAGACCCTGTCTCTAACAAAATACAAAAAAAAAGGGCTGGGGATGTGGCCCAGTGGTCGAGTACCCCTGAGTTCAATCCCCGGTTCCAAAAAAAAAAAAAAAAAAAAAAAAAAAAAAAAAAAAAAAAAAAAAAAAAAAATGTGATGGTTTAATACTCAAATGTCTTCAGAAGATAGAGGAAATGTTATTTTTAGAAACTGCCAAAAATTTACTAGATCTAAATGTTTTTAACAATGGAATTTTAACAGCCTTCAAAGACCAGACCAGATAGTTTCAGTGCACTATAAATTATTCTAGAGCATCGAAAAGGAAAAAAAAAAATAATACCACCTTCCCAATTCCCTTTATGAAGCAGGAATCATAGTGTCACTTAAATACAATGGAGAAATCAAAGGGAGAGAATTAAAGATCAACAGAATTTTTAAAAATATGGTTGAAAGCAATGACAACCCATTAGCATTGAACACACCTAATATCCAGATATTGGTTTCTACAGATTATTTTCCAATAAGATAAATGAAGAATCCTTTGAGAAACAGTTGATTGAAGCAGTGAAAACATAACATTAACTTGAACATTATGTGGTATCAGGTAGTGTTCAGTAAAGTAGGTGAAACCTTGTTAAGAACACAGGCACAATAAAGGAGTTCCTAGTGGCTAAAGCTGCAAAAATTTGAGAGAGAGAAAAAAAGATAGTATTAGGTTATAGACCATGAATGATAAATATCCATGAGTCCATAGGAATGTAATAAACAAGCAACTAAGTAAATAAATAAGGGGAAAGAGACAACTATTCCATAAGGAATTCCAATTAATAATAAAGAGAAAGTTATAAAATCACTGTACATAAACTTCATAGTGGTGAATGTTGCAGACAAAATCAACAGCTGCTAAAATTAGTAGTTGAAAACCTGAAGAGTAAGTGGGTTGGCATAGTCTCTAAGTAGTTCCCAGTGATATTTATTACATACAAAGGAACAGATGGTAACTTTGTAGTGGAGGAATACAGCAGAAACCACCTTAAGCAAATTATATACTACTTCACTAGTTATAAAACTATCATGGTTATTGATAGGATGCATTGAACATAATACACTATTTCTGTTATCTTCTTATCAAAATGCACCTGAGGAACCATTAAGACCACAAGAGACTAAAAGTAATTAAATGTTGATAATATAATTAATAATTACAAAATAATCATTAAATATAAAATGGAATATTGGGTGGGATTCTGAAACAGACCGAAGGCAGTAGTAGAAAATTTTAGTTCAGTTAATAGTATTACACCAATGTTAATTTTCAGATTTTGATAGTTGAAATAAGGTCAAGGGTTATGAGGGCTATGTGGAAATTCTTTGTGCTAGTTTTTCAAATTTTCTGTAAGTCTAAAATTACTTCAAATATAAAATGTTAAAAAAGAAAGTAGTTGGAGTCTGGTTTGTAATAGCAATGCCCTGAATAATAATTAATTATTTCTTCTTGCAACCCAAAGTTTTGGAATGACCCTCTAAGAATGCTAGTTGTTCAACTTTTCCTTTGAGGATATGCTAACCCATCATTATCCAATAAATTTTTGTTGTTGTTCTTGTTTATTTGTTCAAGACAACCAAAGTTAAGTCCTGTTTGCATTTATCAAAGAAACAGCTAATGCTGGCTGGCTTAAAGGATAGACTTTGAATTCTATTTTCAAGGTTTATTTGTTTCAATATTTTTATGTTCAAGTGGAAAATGTATTGAAAGAAAAAATTTCAAGTGGGTTTTATGTGATCTTTTTCTTATTAAATGTTGACAACCTATCATCTTAAAGTTTAAAACAATCTTGGTAATTAAGCAAAACCTTAATTAAAAATGCAAAGATATAGATAGGAGAAGTGGTGATAGGAGACAAAGTTGACTTTTGATAAGAACTTTTACCACTCTCAATTTTAATATGCCATGACTCAACTTCCTGTCTGCCTTTGCCTGGGAGCCCTGTCCACACGATGCTATCTAAACTTGGGATTGATACAAAGAGAGTGGGAGGTGTGTGCTCACTAGCAAACATCTGTTTTTTCATACATTTTCAACATCAATTTATTTCTAACCTATTTCTCTCTTCATTCCTGTCTTTGAATCTCTTGTCTTCTATTGCAGCCTTTCAAATCTTTCTATCTCCACCAGCAACAGGATTAATTTCTTTAAAAAATAAAAGTTAATGTACTTCATTCATTTATAAATTTCTAATAACATTCTCTGATTCTTATGTGGATCAATGTTTGTGATTGTGATATTTAGGACTAGTTTAAGAAGTAGGCAATATTGTGAAGAATCTGAAATTTGTCCAAATTTCTTACCTTCTGCCTCATTTTTCTGCATGGAGATATCATTTATTTATTCTCTTCATTTTTAAAAATTTAATAATATGAGTGGATAAATATGAGTATAAACAGTAGAATCCCATTTACCTGAACTTTCTTTAATTTACAGAACAACCCAAATAAAGTGTGGGTTTTAACTAAAACCGCGCAACAACACCAAATAGAATGATGGTAGATTCAACAACCATTAATTTAAACTCTCATGAATGCAGTTGTAATTAATTGATCTCTTTGCATAACACTGTTTCTTTACCTTTCTTGTGCTAATTATACCAGCCAACTTCTCCTCTAGTAATATAGTGATATTTTCAGAGTGAAAGTTATGATATACATATAAAATTATGTGAACATGGATATATAAGGATATCTATTTATTTATTTGTACTGATTTGCACTCTTGATGGGATGCTATGAGAAGAGGCTGGAAGCAGAGGTAAGTACCACGTAGGTCAACTGGAGAACCTTTTGGTTATTTCACATTGTTTTAATGTTTAGAATTGTTTACATGAAATTCTGTTGGCTGAACAGGGCCTGATTTCATAATGTCCAAGATCATTCATTCCCATACTATGGATTCACATATGCAATATGTAGTGTCTCCTTAACCTCTCCACCGGAATGCCAAGTAGATATCTCTAACTTAGTATATTACACTTGAACTCCTGATAGTACCAACCAACCACACCATGTTTTGCCATGTCAGTTAGCAATAGTTTCTTTGTTTCAACTTCCCATGACCAAATCCTTTGGAGTCAAGGTGTTACAATTTGGGATCATCCAGAAAAGCCTTGAGTCTAAAAACTGAGACCTCAGACAGAATTTTTGTATGCTAGTCTGAAGCTAGAATTCCTTCTGTTTCAGAAAACCTTAGTCTTTGCTCTTAAGGTATTCAACTGATAGGACAAAGCCCACCTTGATTATGGAAGGTATTCTCCTTTAAATTAATTAATAGTAAATGTTAATCAGACTTTTGTTACTTAGTGAGGCAGCACATCATTGTGGGAGCATGCAGCAGAGGAACCTGCTTACCTAGTTGTGGCCAGGTCAGAAGAGAGGAAAAGGGGGCTGGGGTTCTGATATATCCTTCAAGAACTCACCGCCACTGACCTAACTTGCTTCCTCAGGTTTCACCATGTCCTACCAAACAGTACCAGAGGCTGAGAACCAAGCCTTTAACACAAGGACCTTTGGGGGACATTTCAGATCCAAACTTTGGGAATCAGCATTCCAGGTGGACTTTCCCTGGCTCCCTCTATCACTTGTCATGACACCTCTCTCACTCCCCATTCCCTGCTTTATTTTTTTTAAACATTATCTTATTTAAATATTTACTTATGTATTATTCTTCCCCCATTAAAATATAAGGTCCATAGGGAAGAATGTGTGTGTTTGTGCGTGTGCACATACGCATGCACACCTGGGGAGAGATGTTATCACTGCATTTTTAGGAGCCAATACACGGGTTGGCACATAGTAGGTACTCAACAATATAAGTTTTATGATGGAAGTGACTGCTAGAAGCTAACTAGAATTAGAGGAAGGTTTTTTTTTGTTGTTGTTGTTTGTTTTTAATTTGGTCAGCAATAGAAGTATAATAGGGCTTATTCAAGGCAGAAAGAATAACAAATGCATAAAGCTTGGCCTGAAACAGTTAACACATGAAGGGACAATAAGAATTCAGTGTGACTGAAAAGTAAAGTTCAAGGTGGGGAAATTAATGTAGAATGAATTTGGATTAATTAGCAGGAGTTGATTATAAAATGCCTTATAGCAACTTCATACTATATAATGGGGAGACTGTGAAAGATTTTAAGAAGGGAAGTGACAAGGTCACTCATATTTTCACTAAAATAAATCATAAACTTTAATTTAGATAATGTAATAGGGTTATGAAGAAAAGTGGCTGTTTCTAAAATGGACTTGCTTACAATAACTCTCAGGGCTGCTGAGTCTTAAAGAGCGAGCAGAAAGAGATAACAACATTATTAAAGATGGGAATCTATCCCCTACATTAAATACAAACAACAATTATTAGAAAAGAGTGATGTGATTATAAGTGTCTAAGTCAGTGTTGCACCAAAATAAAAAGTCATTTTGAAGTAATAAACAAATATAATTGTAACAATGATTTGGGTTCACATGGGAACAGAAGAACTAATTATTTTCACCCTCTAAAGTACCTACTGCTGTTTATCAGGTTTGCAAGATAAATGCTTTAACTCATTACATTTACATAAATCCCCTTGCAGCCCTTTTTATTTTTATCAGTACACATACAAAATAAATTGATTTTATAATACTTTCTAACTTTTTTCAATTAACATACTTATATTTGCACTTTATTAAATTTAGTTTTCCTTCATGTAAAGTATCAACTTATCACCAAAAATATATAGATCGCAACATCAGTCAAAATTTTAAAATTTAATTTCCTCCCTTATGAATAGAGTCCACCTCTTCTCACCCTTTGCATGATGCCACTGCTTTCATTAAATCAAAACTAGAAACTTTGCCCTTGGTAGGTTTAGCCTCCAAACCTTAGAAAGGACTGAAAAATGAAATTAAAAGTTGGTACAAAAGCTCATTACATCAGGTGGAAGATTGCTGGGTACAATAAAGAAGAAAAAAAAAGTATCTTCAGGCACCAATTTTCCTTAATGTGAATTTTTCATCCTCTTGGTCAGAACACAAAGTTTGTAAGTTGATTTGTAATATTACATTGCAATTAAGCAGCAAAACACCACCCTTTATTATTCTAGCTAAATGGAACAAGTATTAAATGCACATTTCTGTGTTTATAAAATTCACTAAAACAGTCAATGAAAAGATTTCAAAGATTGGTTATGGAAAAATTATCTGTATAAGATTCATTGGATCATTTTTAAAAAGAGATCAATAATCAAAAGATCTGCTCCTTTAAAGCAAATGTCAAGAAAAAATAATTTGCTAATTTTAGTTGGTATTTATTTTGGTTTGCATATGAGACTTCCATGGGTCTTTCATGACCTAATGATCCAATTCTATGCATAGGCAGAGTTCTACTTCTTAACATTTTAAGAAATATTGTAATAGTGGTCCACTTTGCTTTGAATATAGCCCTTGTTGCTCTAAATGGATGTGTTTTTAATCTCCTTGATCTTCTTCTCTCTGATCTCAGGAACAGGATTCCTTTTGGATCATCTCTTTAAAAACCCTCTGGAATCACAGATCCTGGGACAGGAGTCCCCTGTGTTTCTCCTTTGCTAGCAAATCAATAAAACTTCTTTTTCCTTTTTCTCAAACCCTGTTTTCATTATTGGATTGGCATTGAGGACGAGGACATAGCTTTCAGTAACAATATCAGAAACGTTTATACAAAAACAGGAATGACACAGCTGTGCCCATTTAGATTATCGGCACCTAGGTTTACTATTGCTGTAAAGGGAAAAGGTAATAGGGACAGACCGATGCAAATGGTGGGAACAGAAGGTTGAGGAATAATTCTATAAAATAGGCTCACTCTGCTGACCTCCATATGCTTTCTTTTCTAAGACGCAATTTACCTCCAGCCTTACCTGGCTTAAGTGGACAGGATATGTCACATTTCTCAGCAAACTACCTCTTATCTGCAGCAGAAATGCAGACCCAAAATAATGTCAAGAAGAGGAACCCAAGTTACCCCAAAGGGGAACACTTTTTTTTTTTTTTTTTTTTTTTTTTACAAACCAGATCTCCAAACTCAGGGAGATAAGGGTAATTCCTCCTAACCATAAAATCTGTAAGAATTTATGGTTAAGATTCCAATTAGAACCAGTCATCATGGGCCAAGGTGACCTAGATTTGTCATGGCAGTGGGAACTGGAAAGTCTGATGTCATTCTGCTGTCAGTCAAAATTCAAGAGGTGGACCCCTGGGTGGGAGTCTCTGGAAACTTCTCTAGGATCCCCAATAAAACTGGAGTTTAGGAGAAGAATGTTGTCCTCTCTCCTCTGAAAGGACCTACTCTCTCCCTTGAAAGTGTCCCCTTTCCCTTTTCCTCCCCCTTCAATAAATTCATGTCTGTTACTCTGAGCAACATGTCTGAAATCTTTCTGACTTGATTGAGAGAATTGGTGTTTGAAAGGGAGGGGGGAGACTTCATGCTGCCTCAATTTCCAGAAAGCCCCAGCCTTGCAACAAAGGAACTTAATCTAATCCACCATGAGTGTCTCTGTAGAAACTGAAAGTGTTGCTACACATACTAAATAAAAATTTTTTAATAACTGAAATGAAAGAGATAACATATAAGGTATAAGATGATCTCATTTTATGACCAGAGTCCTAGGCCAGAGGCCACACTCTGGGCACTCTGGGAGGGTTCAACAAATCAGGTCTGGCCACTTGCCTCAAAAACCAGATGGCAAAAGTAATGATGAAAAGCAGGAAAGGAGATTCAATTAGGTAGTTATCCTGAGAAGACAAGTGGGACTAGCATCTCTAGCCCTGTCTTGAAGTTGCTGACAATGACTTTGATGTTTTATAGAAAGGAGAAAGAGGGCAAGGATTGGGTGTCTGCATTGTTGGAGACTTTGTAGAGCTGCCAAAGCAGGTGGTCTTAGTCAGGTGTGGTCTGGTTCATCATTATGTTCTGATTGGTCAAGTGGGGACTTATAGTGATAAGAAAGCCATGGGAAGGGGTAGTTTCCACTCCTCACAAGATATTAATTGATCAGACATGTTCCTGGAATCCAAGGTGGCTCAGGGCAAAGGAAAAAGATACAAATTGGAGATCTAGATGCCAAGCCTTCAATCCTGCTTTTACCCACCCACTGGACATTTACAGAAAGAAGTAAAGAGTCAAAGTCTTTATTACAATTTCTTCTTGGGGTCCCCAAAGGATTGAACATATTTTATTTGCTCTCTTACAGACAGGTAAGTACTTGACAGTAGATTTGTGCTATATATAACTAAATGTCTTTTGTCAGATATGTGACTTCACCAATCATAAAATTGTTTCTTTGGGAAATATGCTATGTTTTAAGGATGTCTAATTTATTCTTTGATCTTCAGGAAGTAATTTAGTGAGAAAACGTTCGCTTCCTCTATTCAGACACATGAAGGCACGCCCTGTTTCCTCTTTGAATAAACATACTATAAAAATAGCATTACCATTTAAATGGATGCCGTCAGTGAAGTCAGTAGCATATAATCAGAAAACCAACTGCAACACATTCAAGAAGAAAAAAACTGGAGAGGCTTCTCAGAAGGCGAAGCAAAAAAATACTTCCAGGTAAGTGTCATTAACAAAAGAGAAATAAACTAAGCGAGGATAAAGAATGCAGGAATGAGGACAGTCTTCGAGACAGAGAGGAAACAGAAAATGTTTGCAAGTGGATCTGAGGGAGAAAGAGGGAAAGAATAAGCAAGAGCATTTAAATTCACATAGGCAGTGACTAAAGGCAAGTGTAGGCTGTTCTCATCAGTAACAGGGAGCAGCATTTCTCAAGACCACTCCATGACACGGGAAAAAGGACACTGGAGAAAACAGCATTTCCCAAGGCCAAGCTGTTCTACCCAGAAAGGGCTGATCTAGCTCTGTGTGGTGTTGGGACAGCTAGATTGCATTATTGAGGGAGAAATTCAGACCTTTTCATTTTTCACCCAATTCAAACAAAAACCAGGACACAATCAACATAACAAAAGATGTGCCGATTACTTAATAGAATTTTACTGCATTCATCAAAAACCTTTCTGTCTTTAGAAGCCAGTTCTGCACAAGTAGTTAGGGGTCTCACAGAGCTAATGAAATGCATCGTCAAAGAAGCACTTACATTCACATGCATTAGCAAAAGCTTAGGCAGGGCCACCTACTGGGCACAGAGTGAACTGCAAGGATATGGTCCCCCTTTTAAAATTCCTTCCCCATGGGCTCGATAACTGTTAAGAAGTCCCTCCAGCAGAGTCATTCAGATGTAGGCATTCTTTTATTTGAAGGCCCAAATTAAATAGTAAGTCTGTTAACTGGAAGGAAAGCTAGACTTCTTTCCCAGGCATGGTCCTCATCTGTAATGGTTTATTACATTGTAAATGGCAACTTTGGGTACCTCCATGACTTTCCTTCTTCATAATGTACACGACTGCATGAGTTGGCCTTAAAAAAATACATAGTTTTTATGTATGAACCATATATAGAATTAGCACTATATTCGTATTCATAAAAGCTATGCATTTATAGTATCAAAGATAATTATAAATATTAACAAATTTATATTATCATAATAGTCCAGTATGCAAATTTAGCATAATGAAAATGCTTCAAGTAAATCACAGAATTCATCATATGTTGCATGATCAATTTTCCTATGACTGAACTTTCACTCTGCATATTTGCCATGATTGACTGAGTATGTCACAGACATTTTAAGTACCCACTGTTTGTGTAGTGATTTTGACTATTTTCAATCAATAGCCCCCAACAGTGGACCTGCCTGATTGAGATTCCCATTCTAAACATACAAATTAAAGGTCTGAAATAAAAATGCAATCAATATTTGGTTTTAAGATGGTTGTCCAAATGATCCAAAATATGTCTATTAAAAAATGACACTCAACATCTTAAATATTTTAAATACAACTAAAAATCACAAAACCTCCCAATAGCTCCATGTTTACCTAAGCCCTTTCAGGATCCACACTGAGCTACATTGATTGCTTTAGAGCAATGTTGCCTATGGGAACTTTTTGTAACCATAAAATATTCCATGTCTGCCTTATCTAGTATAGCAGCCACTAACAACATTTGGCTATGGAGATACTTGAAATGTAGCTAATGTGACTGGCAAATTAAATATTAAGTTTTATTTAAGTTTGACTTATTTAAATTTCAATAGGCACATGTGGTTGGTGGCTACTGTAATGAATAGCACCTTTGGTTTTTTTTTTTTGTTGTTGTTGTTGTTTGTTTGTTTGTTTTTGAACTCCTGTCAAAGACTGGCTTTCCAAAATAGTACTAAATCAACTTATTGTATAACAATTGTCCAGACAATTCAGTAGCTTAAAACAACTAGTGTTTATTGGCTCACAATTTCCATGGGTCAGAAATTTGGGAGTAACTTAGCTGGGTGGTTCTGGCTCAGGGTCTCTAATGGGACTGTCCTCACCTGAAGGCTTTCCTGGGGCAGAAGGACTAACCCTGAAATGACTTGTTCACGTGGCTCCTGTTAGAAGGCCTCAGTTCCTTGTGGGCTATTGGTAGGGGACTCATTTCCTTGTTTGGTGGACTTCTCCACAGAGTTGCTTGGTATGGCTTTATTACAGGGCTGGGGCCTTCTGAGAAACTGGTCAGTGTGAAGAAACTCCTCCCCCAAACCCCAATTCTCATAATCAAGTCATTCATATTTTAGACACGTTGTTCAGAGTTATAGACATGAATTTATTGAAGGAAGAGGAAAAGAGAAAGGGGAAACTCCCAAGGGAGAGAGTGGGTCTTTTCAGAGAGGAGAGGGATAGCGTGCCTCTCCTGCACTCCAGTTTTATTGAGCTCCCAGAGAAGTTTCCAGAGACTCCCACCCAGGTCCACCTCTTGACTTTTGACTGATAGCAGAATGACTCAGACTTTCTAGTGCCCACTGCCATGACAACTCTAGGTCATCTTGGCTATGTTGACTGGTTCTAATTGGATTCTTAAAGATAAATTCTTACAGATTTTATGGTTAAAAGGAATTGCCCTTATCTCCCTGAGTTTCAGGATTTGGTCTATAAAAAGGGTCACAAAAGTCTTCCTCCTTCAGGGTAACTTGGGATTCTCTTCTTGACATTATTTTGGGTCTGCATTTCTCATGCAGATAAGGGGTAGTTTGCTGAGGAATGTGACATATTCTGTCCACTTAAGCCAGGTAGGGCTGGAAGTAAATTGCTTCTTGGAAAAGAAAGCATGTGGGTTCAGCACAGAGGCCCATTTTATAGAATTATTCTTTAACCTTATGTTCCCACTATTTGCATCTGTCTGTCCTTTATCAGTGCTAATCCACAACCTTCACAGAACAGGGAGAGAGGTAACACACATGTGATTATTTTCTCTACCACTCAGGACACAGAGTGGACTGAGCCAGGAATTGCTGTCTAACGCAAAAGCAGCCAGCCTGAGGTTGGACAGGAATCAAAGCAATGACTGGATGGAAAAACCACCCAGATGGAAATATTTACATTTAATAGGTGCAGAGGTGATGTCTGAGTCAGGTTTTGCTGCTATAACAAAATGCCATAAACTGGGTAATTTACTTATTTATTTTTGCAGTGCTGGGAAGTGAACCAGTTTTATAAATTTGCTAATCTCATTCATGAGTGCTCATGACTTAGTCACTCCTAAAGGACACGCCCCAATACTACTGCATTAGGGAATAAGCTTCCAAATAAATTTTGGAGGCTGTATAAACATTCAAATCAAAACAGGTGGTTCTGAAGGCTACTCTTCTAACTGCCATATTCTACTAAAGGAAACAGTTCCCTGCTCACCACAGGATAATTTCTTAGCATCTTATCCTGACATATAGGGTCCCCACAGTTCAGCTCACAAAAATCTTTACCTAATTCCATGAGTCTTACCAAGGCTCTCCTCCCACAGTCCCCCAAAACACGTAGCACTCAGTGTTGGTACTGCCCCTCTCCCCTCTCTCTACCTTTATGCCTCTTGAAACTGAAAAAATCTAACAAAGAGTGGGATCCCAGAGAAAACAGCACACAAAAAGCAGCAGGTGCCCAACTGCCATGGTTTTACACATCTGAATTCTGAGGCTGTAGAATCCAACTTTGATGAACAATGTGATCTTTCGTGTGTATTTAGGCTCTCAGCTGAAGAACAAGGAAAATGAAATTTAGTACCAAGCTGTGTGAACATGGTCTGACTCTTGGATAATTTATTTTTTATGACAGATTCCCTTTTCTGCTGGTGGCATGATTACATGGGAACACATTTGTCCACTGAGAGTACCTTTGTGTCTCTTGCACGGGCTACCTCAGGGGTAGCATGTAATTTCTACAATATTATTCACTTATCAGATCAAAAGACATGCTCAGAATTACTAAATTTATTGAAATGTTGTTAAGAGAATCAGTCTTGAGAGGGAAAAGAAATATCAGTATTTAGCTGAGCTTGGTCTCATCATCTGCAAACTGTGGATATCATTGAGATGTTTAGTTTTCTGGATAAATTTAGGTTTGAAGAGGTGTAAGTATGTGCTCTATCAGAAATTTTATCAGAAATGTTGTGATGCTGTATTGTTTACTGTGTAAGGCTGTTGAGAACTAAAATACTTACAGAGTGAAACCAAGTAGGTGTATGCAAATTAGGAAATGGTGGATGGGATTAGGGAATGTTCCTCAATAGGGGGCTGTCACATATCAGGTATGACTAATTGTTGGATGGTGGAATGTAGCCCTAAATCAGATGTTCTAATTTTTAAGAGAAAAATTTTTTTGGATCTCTACATCCCTGATGTTTAAATGTTAGTAAGTGTGGTAGGCAGGGTTCTAAGAATAAGGTTTTTCCTTCTATAGGCCCCTCTCCTTTGGCTGTGAGTGGAATCTGTTAATATGATGACAAATAACCTCAACAACTTTTACGTTATATGGCAAAAAGCTCACTTTAGTGGGTTTGACCTAATCATGTAGTATCAGAAAAGGAAAGCACAAGAAAAATAACACAGAACTCTGCTGCCTTTGAAAATGCAGGAGGCTATGTCAAAGAACCAATCAGCGTCCACCCAGGATCTGAGTGTAGTCCCAGGTGACAGGCAGCAAGGAAATGGGGACTTGAGTCTTAGAATCACAAGGTACTGATTTCTGCCAACCATCTGAATGAGCTTGGAAATGAATTCTTCACAGCCTTCAAATAAGATCTCATCCCAGCCAATGCTTTTATTTTGATCTTGTGAGACTCTGAGCAATGAACCCAATTGAGCCTACCCTGATTATGACTTAGAGAACTGTAATCCAATAAATAGTTGCAGGTTACTAAGTATGTGGTTATAGAAAATAGTTGCAGGTTACTAAGTATGTGGTTATAGAAAATTAATGCAGTAAGCAATTAAATTTATTTTAAAATCTTTAGTAGGAAATTTAGTACATATCATTCAATGAGATAGCAATTTATAATCCTTGACATAACAAAGGTGCAATGAGAGGGTGCAGATGAAAGGGACCCTGAGCATTTCTCTATTTTCTCATCTTACCACCTATACCACATGCTTCTAATGGTAATCACTGAAAGTAAGTCTTGAAAAAAGTTAATTTTAATTGAATTTCTTTGATCAACTGAATACACTTTAAGATGCAAATAAAAATTACCCACAGCCAAGTGCAGTGGCATACACCTATAATCCCAGTGACTCAGGAGGCTAAGGCAGGAGGATCACAAGTTTAAGGCCAGCCTCTGCAACTTAGTGGAACTGTAAGCAACTTTGAGACCCTGTTTCAAAATTTAAAAAACATAAAAATAGCTGGGGATGTGGCTCAGTGGTAAAGCATCCCTGGGTTCAATTGCCATTACAAAAAAAAAAAAAAAAAAAAATGAAGAAAGAAAGAAATTACCCACAAAGCGATGATGGGTAAAAAGATAAAATGATGGAATGTATAAAAGCTTTAATAGAGGTTAATTTATTGGCTTTGCAGATATTTTCTGCATTTGGTACTTTGAGGTAAATGAGTTAATCAAGAAAAAAAAATTTCCTATATTACTTTCTTTTCCCTAAAAATTATATAAGAATACTTGTTTCTTTAAAACAGTACCGCAGCCCTCCACAAATGTGTTTCATTTATTCTTGATTGAGGACATATCTTTAAAACAGAATTCCTTATGGTTCTGGAGCTTGAGTGGCTTTAGTAAAAGCAGGGCAAATTCAGAAATTCCCTAAAATATTGTTCTCCTTTTGTTAAACACATTTTGGAAAATTAATTTCTAGTAACGTTGGGAATAAATTCCTTGTCAATCCTGGTCCTAAAAATAACACTGGTTAAAGTGATGTTTAAATATCAAAATGATTAACTTTGATACTAGTATTTTATCTAGTAGTCCTCACAGACTTTCTTTATACATTCAGCACTGTTAATTGAACATGTACTGTGTTCAAGGCACCGTGTTAAAAACAGAATACTCAGAAGAAACATGACTAAACATGATAAAACAACTAGCAAGCTTCTAGTAGCTTGTGCACCTTCTTTTCTCCTAGTTACCCTCTCCCACCATCACACATACAACACCAGATTCTCAAACTCACTCAGTTACTGGTGGAAAAGTCAGTGAGTGTCAGACTGACCATCTCCTTCCACAGCTGGGGGAGACTAATCCAGAGCTGCTAACCTGGATCTGAACACAAGCACCTTGAATAGACCATCCTGCTGTCATTGAAAGAAATGTGTGCCCAATCAGCTGCATGTCTCACCATGAACACAAAAATCACTCCTCCTGTTTTAAAGAGGTTGAAAGAAGGGACAGGGCTTTCAAGAGTAGGCTAGGATCCTGAAGAAAATCTGGGAGAAACTCAACAGAATATCTAAGACTGGGTCATTTCTACAGAAAATTCATTTGGCTTGTGGTTCTGAAGACTGGAAAGTTTAAGAGCATGGTGCTGGCATCTTGTGTGGGTCTTCATGCTGCATCATAACATGGCAGAGGGCATCACATTGACACACAGAGCAAGTCTGCCAGAGAGACCTTGCATAGAAAGCTCAACAGCCCATGGGTCCATTCACCTATGAAGAGATTGATCACCTCCAAATGTCCCACATCTGAAACCAAAAACCATTAACATATGAATTTAGGGATTAAGTTTCAAACACATAGCACTTGGCTAACAGTCTTTACAAGGGATTTTTACAAATGCAATACACTTGGGTCCTGGGGCCCCTCACCTTTATGCCTCCTTTCCAGAATTCCCAGGCCATTCTTTGTACAAGCTCTTTGCTCTGAGGGTAGAGATGGACAAAGAACTCTTCCATGTTTCCTTTTCATTAGCACTTATTATGTCTTTAAATTCAATTGTTTACTATTGAATGTTTATAAAATAATATTCTCAATAAATTAAATGTTTTCTCTTGAGAGTTCACAGGTGATTATTAAAATCTGGAAATACTAAAGTTTATGTTAAGACAAAACCAACACTGGTGTTGTCTTTAGAATTTTCCAATTTGTGTTGCATTCATATTAAATAAAGCATGCATTTAACTAAGTTATTACCCTTTGATTGCACAGTAATATTTACTCTGAGATTCCAGAAAGTTTTTCTTAGGCTTAGGTCCCATGTTTTATATAAAAAGTAATATTAAGTTATTTATGTAAGCCTTCTAAAGATTGGTTATTTACTTTATAGATAGATCTCTATAATACTGTGAACATGTTATAACATTCTAGAAGTTACTAGTTACGATTTTTTGGCTATTGTTTGTTTTTTTCCAAATTAACACTATAGTTAATTTCCCAATAAAGGATAATGATGTGAAAATGCTTACTTTCAAATTCCTATTTTATTCTTGCCTTACGGATGTTGTGAGATCTGCAACTTGACCTTTCTTTGGAATTAATGGTGACATAGTAACTGCAGGTCGGATTCTAGCAGTATCAATATTTGCTTGGCTGGAGAAATGTTTCCTTCTGTTTGCATATGATCTATTTTCTAGTTCTCTGGAGGTCTTGCATATCCTCTGCAATTCATTCAGTGAAGAGGAAATTTCCAGAGCAGACTGAAAATCCATGGTGTCCTACATGAGTAATGCGGGAGTCCGCTCTCATGTAGTTAAGGAGCCAGCTGGTCACCCAAAAACTTTCCACCATTATTGTTCCAAGCTAATGGCATAGAGACATTTTATCTTTAGGCTGACAGTTAAGATAATGTTAATATTAGCTATAATTTTATTTAATAGGAAAATTAATTCATTTTAATTCCTAATACAATTACATATTGGTGATATTAATAATTTTGATTTTCTGAGTGCACACTCAGCATGACAGACATCTTTTTCTCAAGTTAATAAAATTCTCAGTTGATGCTGATAAAAACAACTAAAGGGCATTTCAAAGAAAAGAAAAAGCTAATTGTTGTGTTGTACTCACAGAGGGGCTACTTACACTGTGTTCTCTACAGTCATCCTGTGGCTTCTGCAGGCTGATTTATAAATTTCTAGTATTCCAGTAGCAGAGCAGATATTTAAAAGCCCATACAGTTTAGGAAACATTTCTGATCTTGTAAAGAAATAACCACTTTTTTTTTTTTTTTTTTTTTTTTTTTTTTGTGGTGCTGGGGAGCGAACCCAGGGCCTTGTGCATGTGAGGCAAGCACTCTACCAACAGAGCTATATCCCTAGCCCAACCACTAAATTTTAAAGTATAAAAAAATCTCTTTAGCTGGGTACAGTGGCCCACACCTATAATCCCAGTGGCTCAGGAGGCTGAGGCAGGAGAATTGATCTTAAGTTCAAAGCCAGCCTCAGCAAAAGCAAGGCACTAACAGTGAGACCCTGTCTCAAAAAAGGAAAAAGAAAAAAATAGGACTGGGGATGTGGCTCAGTGGTCGAGTGCACCTGAGTTCAAACCCTGGTACCTCCCCGTCCCCCCAAAAAGAAAAAAACCTCTTTACTATGCCAGAAAAAAATTCTTTGTAGAAGTAACTTCATAGGTTTTAGGATTTGTAGGAAGCAAGATTCACAGTGAGAATGTTGTTTGGTGAACAGAAAATGTGGCAAATGAGGTAACTAATCCTGACGGATAACTTACCCAAATCAGGAAAAGGACTGCTTTAGTCTGTTTCTTCTCTCATATTTAGTCTACCTGTTCATTTTACATGCAGTAGATTTTCTTCTCTTGTTCATATCTCTCCAATCTCTTAAGACTTTCTTTCTTTGTATTTGTGTATGTTAAGATCATTAATATATCTGGAATGAAATTCGGATCTTGCTCTGGAAATCATCCCACTCTTTGGGTGGTTATGCTTTATGCTGTCCCCTCCCCCATTTTAACCTAGAGACAAGGATTCTTACATGTCACACAAAAGGACAATTTGAGGTTACTTTGTTTTCCAAGTGTAGGATAAACAGCTGCTAAGGCTTTCTCTCTTTGTTCCTCCACAAAATGTGTATGTCCAAATTCTTGTCTTGCTCCAATGTGAAAGTATTAAGAAGTGAGGCCTTATTGAGTGAGGTGATTGTCACAAGGTAGAACCCTCCTGAATGGGATTGGGGTCCTGCTAAGTGAGACCCCAGAGATGCCCCCTTCAGTCATGTAAGAATGCAACAAGAAAAGAGCCATCCATGAGCAAGTAGGTCCTCTATAGACACTAAATCTGCCTTGACCTTGGATTTTCCAGGCTCCAGAAGTGTGACAAATGCATTTCTGTTGTTTATAAGGCACCTGGAATATGGTATTTGTTATAGTTGCTCAGATGAACTAAAAAAGGAGGAAACCTTTTGTCCTGTTATAGTATAAGAAGACATAGATGACACAGATAAAGAGATAGATGATTGATAGATATGGAATTTTGAGCTAAAGAAAGGGTAGACACATTTATTAGGGGGTTCATACTTTTTCACCCAATGTTTGAAGAAAAATGTTAGAAAAAAACGGACTAGGGTGATCATCAGGGGAGATTGAAGATAAAGAGTAACTGAGTCATTGAAATAGATACAATTAACTATTGTGAACAAGTGCTAGGTGTGAGGGAAAGCTGGCATGAGCCTCTGAATTAAGAAAATTGGAGGGCTGGGATTGTGGCTCAGCAGTAGCATGCTCGCCTAGCACATGCACAGCCCAGGTTTGATCCTCAGCACCATGTAAAGAATAAAGGCATTGTATACAACTAAAACAAATAAATAAAAGTATTTTTTAAAAAAAGAAAGAAAATTGGAAGCCAGGTATGGTGGTGCAAAGCCTGTAATCCCAGTGGCTCAGGAGGCTGAGGCAGGAGGATTATGAGTTCAAAGCCAGCCTCAGCAATTTAGCAAGGCCCTAAGCAACTCAGTGAGACCCTGTCTCTAAATAAAATACAGAAAGGGCTGGGGATGTGGCTCAGTGGTTGAGTGCCCCTGGGTTCAATCCCTGGTACCAAAAAATTAAATTAAATTTAAAAAATATGCAAATTGGAAAAGATTCAATTCAAAGCCCCTGGCATTTGCACCTGGGAAGCAGTGCTATTATGATGTGAGAAAACTGCATTCCAAATGTAGCTAGAACTGTGCTGTTTTATTCCATAGTAGCCACTAGACACATATGGCTTTTTAGCACTTCATGCCACAGCAATTTAAGAACTGAATATTTCGATTTCTTTAGTGGTAATTACCAAAATTTAAATTTAAAACTGATACTCACTGTAAGAATGTTTGGAATAACTTATTTCAATCTTCTTTTTCAGCTGTAAATATTTTTTGAATTCTAAATACAGATCAAGTTGTTCTGATGAAAATTTGACATTGAAATTGAGATGTGCTATAAGTTTAAGTAACATGAAGAATTTCAAATATTTTGTACAAAAAGAAAGAATAAAGAATACAAAATATGTATCAAAAGTGTTGCTAAAATAGCTTGATTTTGTTGAAATAATATTTTCATATATTTGCATATTAATATTTGAGAATGACACATTATTATAATTAATTTCATCTATTATTTTTATTAATGTGGCTACTAGAAAATTTAAAATGCATATGTGGCTTTTGCATTTCTTCTGAGAGTGTACTTCTAATCTGAAGTACCTAAAGTCTCACAAGTGAGCATAGTACAGGTGAATTTACCTCCTTTGAGAAACCACAGATGTTGGAAGACTTTCCTTTACCTTCTAGGAATTGGAGGCTGAATTAGTGGATAAATCTCCAATCACTATGAGCCTGACTCTGGCCCTTCACAGTTCTTGCTTCCACCCTCAGAAATTCAACCCAAACCAGAAGTCTCTAACTCTGTAAGTGAATTAGAGAGTATATGTAATGTATCAGGAAAATTATTGGCCTAGAACCTGGGAGCCCACCTTCAAGGAGTTTTCAATGTTTGACAAATAACCACTCCACTTCACTCAGAAGCTCCATAGGGAGTTTGGTCCACCTACTATACCTTGACCACAACTTGGTAAAAGAAACTTATACAAGTTGCCTCTAGTCAACATGTCCAGTTAGCACTAACTTAGACTGAACACCACTACAGCAGACACAAATAAGCACTCAAGTGTTCTTGGATGGGCTATGGCCAGTGGAGATATCTGATAGATACATATTTGTATCACAATGTGTAGAACCACTGCAGTTACTTGGGCTTAATTAGTATCTGTCATCATCTCAGGGTACATAAGAGCACAGATAATGGATCAGTCAGTTCTTCCAGGAAGAATCACAAAACATGACAAGGACACAGATATTCTGATTCTTAATTCTATGGCTTATACTCCTTTATAAATGTTACATTAAGTGTATGTAAACATAATTGGCAAATTGAAAAGTAAAAACCAAATGAATTATAAAAATCTACACAACATCCTCAAGTTCTATTTCTAGTCTTCTCTCTTTGGTGGAATTCTTTCTTGTGGGGAATCATCTCAAAGTGAAATTCACATCTTCACTTCTCATTTCCATGCCAAAGATTTTTATTTTGATCTTTTCAGTTTGCCACCTGTCTTCTAGACTCCAGTATTCCATTTCCAACTGCTTGGTGTATTTTCTTTGTTCCCAGAAAACCTCACACATTTAAATTGCACTATATATATAGCTAAGGCATCTGAAGAAGATTTGAAGAGAAGGAAGAAAAAGAAAACTCGATTGAAAGTGTGGAGCACATTATGTCTCAAAGGGAGAACAATTCCCAACCATGAGGCAGTACTTTGTCGTCTTTACTACATGACACACACGTGTCCTTGGGTGATCTGCTTCCTTCTCTGTCACCACTCATATTTCTAATTAGTAATCAGGTTTCCACACCTCTAAGTGGCTCTTCTCAAATTTAATGCAATTGTTTAACACGTGGTGAAGTTCATTTGCGGTCTCTACACTCAGCAATATTTGTATTCAATATTTATTGAGAATGAACTATACTGTAGGTCCTGAAAGTGCAACACAAAAAGTGGGACAGTTCTGGAAAAGCAAATAATTCAGATTGACCTAGTCTGAGGGATCAGAAAGGTTTGTCTAAGGCATTAAATGTTTGAAACAGTGTTTGAGAATGTGTAAAGGTCTTGGGTTAAGAGCAAGCAAATTATTGTGGAAAAAATATGTTGTTCCAAACTTGGTCTAGATAAAATGTTGTTACTTGATGTAATTTGTGGTCACCTTTGAATACACCAGACTTTTGATAAAACATTAAGCCATTTTCAATAATGATTTAGTTATGAGACTAATATTTGCCTGGGGAAGCAGTCACTCCCATATTTACCTGAGAGTCAAGAATCTAAGGATTTTTAAATAAATAGTCTTTTCTGTGCCATTTAATCTGCATTTTCTGTAAATGTTTCTGCTAGGAATAAACCCTTAAATTGGCCTCCTAGAATATTTACAGTACAGTGAGGTCATAACAAAAATTTGACCTGTGCTTATTGCTATATTGTCTAGAAAATTATTATTGTTCTTGATTTGGTAATTACCACTAGGTTCTACAGTTAAGGCTAATGTCATAGAGAACAGAACCAAATTGGGATGGTGAACACGGTAAAAGAGGAAACCCAGTGTATATGAGATGTAGGTTAAGCAAGGGATTGATATCTGAGTCTTATTTTTTTAAAAATATTTTTAGTTGCCAATGGACTTTTCACTTTGTTTATTTTTAAAAACAAAATTCAAGAGAGATGAGGGAGATGATCACATATACATTTTATAAAGATCAGTCTTTTTATGGTAGTACTACCAATAGAAATTGAGATATCAAGTGAAGACAGACCTAAGCAACATATTTAATTTCAAAATTTCTAGTTGCCACACTAAAAAAGTGAAAAGAATCAGGTAAATTCATTTTAACTCTATAGTTAATATATTTCAATATTATTATTAAGGATATTATCATTTTTAAGATGTAATCAATTATTCAGTTGATGAACTTCAACTCTACTATGCCATATTAGAACAGTGAGGTTAAGTGTTAAAAGGTTTATTGATTTTGTTTTTACAATTTTATGGAAAACAAACAACTTGAGAACTTTTATTTTCCTCTAAGATTCTACTTTAGAATGTTATACGTGATTTCTATGAACATGGCTTGACTCCTGGGTAATACATACTTACCCTTATCATGTGAACTCCATGTGAAGAAGAGATCTTCTAATGATTACTGATTCAAATCATTTTCACTAAATTAAGAAATAATATCAAATTCAGTTACATAATACTTTACCTATTAATCATTGCCCTCTAAAACAAAACAAAATAAAATACATTTGGAGATTCTTTTTAAACATCTTCACTGATAAAAACATAGAACTAAACATTTTTAAGACAGCTTCATGTGGGTTGTAAATCAACTACAGTTGATGAAGGGCTAGGCAATGTTCAAGGCATTTGCATGTAATTACCCATTTGCTCCTGACAGTGATCTGTGAGAGGTGGGTACTATTATTACCATCATTTCACAGGTGAAGAAACTGAGGCATAGAGTTTGAGTAAATTGTCCAAGGTCACAAAGAGAACAGTGCTGGGATTCACACTTATGCAGCCTTACATTGCATTTAGCAGAATCATATTTGTCTGTTTTCTTATCAGGTACTGGAGATTGAATGTAGGGCCTTGTGCCAGGCAAGTTCTATCACTGAGGTACATACCCAGCCCTAAATTTGGGATTATTTGAATGAGATGAATTGTAGAAACTTCCTGTATCTCTCAAACTGAATGAAGGAACAAATATACTCATTATAAATCATTATGGGTGAAAGACCCATTTTAACTAATGCTTTTATTTCTGCTCTAAAACTGTTCTAAATCAAAAGTTGTCCAAATATACATTCCAATTGCTGGGGTTAAAGAAAATTACTTTGAAAGAAATTATAATTTTTAAAGAAAATTCTTTTTCATTTTGAAATATACTCTCTTAAAACATAAGCAAAAATGCAAAGGATTAGTTTGCTTTAAAATCATCTTTAGTTAAACAGTCAGAAAAAAATGGAATAAAAACAAAGAAATATTTAATAAGTTGATTTAACTTAGCAAATATCAACATTTTATTTTATATTAATTCTTGTTTTATCATCAGGCATATAGGAAGTCTATTAAGAACTTTCTAAAAATACTCACTGAATAAATAACTTTCATTTTAACAGATATACCTATCATGTTTATTCGTTTACTTAAAAGTTTTGGGCTTTTCCTATGATGTATGTAGAATATAAATTCACATGCATTCCTAATGTTAACAGTGCACATTAATAGTTCGAGCAACATTTTAAAGCTCGACGCTTCCTTGTGCACAATTACCCAATTTTTCTGCATACATAGACACCACACCTTGTTGTCAATAAATAATTCCACTTTAATGGCAAAGTAATAATTTAGACAGATACAGGGTGCACATTTGCAAAAAAAATATATGCAAGCTGGTTTACAAGCTAGAGGAACAATAAACCAATAGAAAATACATCATCCAGTTAAGTCCATTGACACCAAGTACTTATTGTTGGGGCTTTACAAAGACTACAAAACTTTTCAGATGATTTATTTCACTGTTTCTGCCTATTTACATGATATGTTACATCAAAATGTACAAAATATAAAATGTATACAGACAAATGTTTCACAAACTAGTTTAAGTTGTAAACTAGGTGGACCTACTGGCATGTATTGCAGGAATTTCTGTTTATGCTCATGTTTGGACTGTGTTTCTCAAAATGGCAGGGAAAGATTAGCAATTTTCTTAGATCACATATTATACAAGGGCAACTAGTCACTCATCCAGCTACATAAATTGATGTTGCACAACAGATTTGATCCACGTTTGAGGCTTCAAAGTCAGGGTGACAATTCTATGTGCATAAATTCAGCTCCAATTCCCTCAGGGCAATAGCACCATGTAAGGACCTGTGCACTTAGCAACACTCTGAAAGTGGCACTGATGCCTTGGGTTGATGTTATTGTTCTGTAGCAACTGACCCATGGGTGGTCACAGAGGGTAGCACCAATTACACGTCCTAAAGGTCACACTTTTTCACACTCATAGAACAAGTCTATGCCATGGCCTAGCCCTTGGGTTTCATAAACTTAACACCTGTCCTCTGTGTGTGATGGTAACTTCTCCAATGACTGATCAGTTTTCATGCACTCTCTTTAAAGCCTGCCACAACAGATGTACTCTCAGACAGTTTTATTTATCCAAAAATGTATTGGCTTCATGTACAGTTTTGAAGCATGCTCACTCTAGCACTGATAGCTCCTGCATAGTCATACCAACTGTAAACACAGGACAAACACACCAGATAATAACAGCTTTGAGGGTTTGCATTCTGTATTTGTTTGCAACGTACAGGAAATCTCAGCAAGTGAAACACCTCTTAACACCAACGGGATAAAATACAATTTTGTTTGTGTTTGATTTGATTTGTGCAAGTTTGAAAAATTATTATTTACAATACCTACCCAGTAGACTGTGCAAATCTAACCTTCTTTTACAGTATCAACGCTTCCTCTTCCACAGTGACTTTACTGCTTCAGTGTTCTTTAATGCTGAATTTCTCATGTACAACAATAGCAATCAAAACAACATGCGTCAAAACTAATTTAAAAAAAAAAAATACAAGAAAGAATAGGGAAGGAAAGCCAAATAGTTGTGCTCATGCTGCATGTAGTGCTTCCAGCTCTGCTGGATACAAATTCAAAATATCCCAACTTCTGAAACTCTTTCACTTAGAACTGGATGGAATTTAGCCACATGTCTCCGCTTTTCTGTGACGGTCAAAGAGGGTTTCTGGGTTACTCAAATACTTTGAGGATAGGCAAAGCAATCTATTCACGAGATAAAAATACTGATCTTTCTCCTATCCATTTCTTCAAAATCAAACAAAACAAAACAAAAAGAAAATGATATATAGAGATGAGGCTACTGTGATAACTGGTGTTCTTGGTTGGAAATGAAAAGACAGTGGAAATTACCAATGGTTTAGGATTTAAACCAACTGTTAACTAACCTGTTGTAGAAATCTGTTTTAAGGCAGTGAGACAGCACCATAGGAAATGTTCCTTCTTTCACTGAAAAGGCTCAAACAATAAAGCCCTAAGAAAGCCTTTTGTCAGTGTTGACTAATAACTGGTATAAAACTCTTGTTAAGGGAGTGGGCAGGTGGTTTAAAAAAGACCACGGTGGTAAAAACAACCTTATAAAACCTGGGACTCATACACTAAAAAGTGGGTGGCACACGTCATGAGACCATGGCAGTTAGAATTGAGTTGGCACTTCTCCAGTTTGCCACAGTAGTGTTTTTCTGGTGGTTGCACAATTCCACTTGTGCTTATGGAGGACTGGCCTCTTGGATTCATTCTGGAATGGGGTGAGCGCACAACACAAACACTACTGGAGCCCTGTGACCAGCACCATGTGGCACAGAGGAGGTTGGACGGATCAGAAGAATGGACCCTGCCTGGGGAGAACAGCCCCTCAGAGGAAACAGAAGGAAGGGACAAAAAAAGGTCTGCATTGTAAACTTTTAAACAGGAAGAAAATAAAGTCCAGTTTGGCTATCCCATGTGCAATCTCTTCAGTTGCCCTGTCATTAGGGTCCTTTCCAGTTGAGTAATGGAGCCTTCTCTTACTCCATGGATATAAAAATGCCTAGAAATAAAATAAAGTTAAGCTCCCATTTCAATTTAGCATCTTGGCGGTTCAGACTTAGTTCTGCTGCCTCCTTGGAGACCACGACTCTGGGTCAGGGCCCCTGACAGGGTGCTTTCATACTGGCAGTGGTTTAGTGAAAATACCTTTCTTTTAAAACACTTTTTTTTTTTTTTTAAAGCATCATCTTTTCCCCTAACTTTGTCCACCCCCTAAAGGGTGGATTCAAGAGACGAATCTAAAACGTCTTCATGGTGGCTGGTGCTACCTCTGTCGCAGCTTTGTGTGCCCGAGTAATTGGCTGCTTCTTGGAGTTTCATTAGCATATTCATCTGAAGAAAGAAAAAGAGACATCGATGTAGGCAATGATATATTGAATCAGCGGCCCCAGAACAAAGGGGGCCCCAAGCCACCCCGAAGGTCCCCAGCATCCCAACCAAGCCAAATGGGAAAACAGTTCCACATTGTCACTCCTTCCTTGGGCTCCTATGCTGTTTCCCTCAAACATGTGACTACAACATCCAACCATAAGGACAAAATAGGGCTGGGAGATAATTCTTTTATTTGGGGCTGTGAATGAATACTGCTCCAGCGGGGAGACTGGAGAGGAAGCTAGCTATATCACAGCTGGACATCTGGGTTGGTTGCTGGAGACTCCGCCAAGCTTCCCAGCTTTTTGGCTGGGAGAAGCAGAAAGCACTGAATGGCAACAGAGAGTCGTGAATGTTCATACACACAGACTCACGCCCAGCCGCATACTCAGTCCCCAGAGGAAAGGAGGGGATGGAGTGGAATGAAGCCAGCTGCTGCGCACAAGCACACCATCTGCTGTTTAGGAGCTGACCTCGAGAGGAGGTGACGGAATGAAGCAGACCATGAGCATTTGAAGATGGAGAAGGAAAAAAATCACTGTCAAGTTTTTGTTGTCATTGAATTGCTGGCTGAAATATGATTGATATATCACTGAAAACAAAAACCACCTTCTGGAACAATAGCGGCTGTCTCAAGTTTCCCAGCCTTATAGGAGAATGGTAATGTTTGTTCTAGCAAGGGGACATATGCCTGGAAGCACCTGGGGAGACAGGCAGCTATTCCACGTATTACAAAATAAAAGGCAGTCAATTGCTTGCCTTTTGATAGATCTGCTGCTCCACTGCTAGAGATAGAAGTGAAAAAAGATTTTGTTCAAAAGCAAATTATGGATAAATAGATGGTACTATGATTTTAGAAAGCACAGAAAAATCAACATGTATCTTCATGAGGGTAATGAATATGTTTTCTTATCAAGTTTTTATACATTATAATCAACTTTTATTGCTTAATGCACACTCTTTATGGTCTTTTATATAGTAATTGTAGGTGTTCTTTTTCTTCTAACTAAAAAGAATAGAAAGGAAAAATCTAAAATTGGATCCCTAGGTCATAAGATGGGCTATGCATATTTGTGTGTTCAGTATAAACTGTGTGTTCAATAAATACTTGTGAAATAAATGATAAACTGGGTATAATCACCAATTTCAGCAAGAATGTCCTTCTGACAAAGAGGTTGCAGTTACTGAATATTTTAAAGTCATTTTTTAATAGTCTCTGGACAATACTTTTTGACCTAACTTTCAGTCTGACTCTCTGAATGCACTAAGTCAGGTACATGAGGATAAAAAATAAAGGTAAATTGTGATAATCTTTTAAATCTGGCAAGCCAAAAAGTCAAATCAATCTATCTTTCTCTCATCCCCCCTCTCCCCCGACACCCCTAGTTCATGCACATTCATATCCCCTCCCCCTGGTCTTTTGTCTGCCTCCTTAGCAGCTGGCTATATGTTCAAGCATTAGGGAAGCTGATGTGTATAACAGAACTGTGTTTGGAGCACCCTCCTGATTTACTAGGAATAGAAATGGTGAAGGAATCTGTTTAAAGGGATAGGATTCTATTGCAACCAAAAATGTTTGGAACTATTTAAATGCTAAATGTTGTTAACGTTTTACGGTGTGATAATAGTGAAATTAAAACCTTAAGTTTTAAAAATGTTGCCATGGAGTAAATATGTTCCATTAGCATAAGATCCAGTCTCAGATTCCTAATAAATATATACAATGAGATTTGCTTCACCTTCTCGTAGTATTGCTTTGTTCACTGAAATCAAAAGAGATTACGAAAGGAAGGTAAAGTTATGCGTGATTCAATTATGGCAGGTCATAATCCTCTGTGAAAGTGGTCTCCTCCTGACTTTTCCTCTGCTGCTTCCCTGTGCCCAATAATCATAATATAATGTCCATCATTTCTAACACCTGGTCAGTTCCTAGGTGTTCCTAGCAGAACTACTAGTCTCCTAGCCTTTGTCCCTCTCTTTCCATCCATTTTCTCCTCTGTTAGCAAAGTGATTTTTAGAAACTGCAAATCTAACTAGATAAGTCACTATTCAAAAACCTTTCGAGGCACTCCATTGTCTGTGTGATAGAGTTTAACTCCATGCAAAGATACACAGGCTTAACATGATTTAGCAATTATATACTTCTGTAGTTTTAATTCCTCTGACCAACTCCAATATAACTCCCCAAATTCATCATTTTTATTATACTATAATTTTTCATGTGCTGTTTCTTCAATTTTGGATGTTCTTCATCCAACCATACAATAAACTCCTATTCATCCCTCAAGACCCAGATAAAGTATCTCCTCCATGAAACTTTCTCCTAATTACTTCCTCGATAGACTCATAACTTTACAATGTCCATCATTATTTTTCTGTAATTTATGTAGGTAGACATCTTGGGCCAGTATTAGATTGTAAACTTAAGATCAGAAATGATAACTTACCTCATGATCACTGAATCTTGGCATAAGTATGTGTTTATTAAATTTCAGCTTGTTGATGATGAATGCCCACCATATTTTTAAAATAAGGTGAAATGTGCACCAAAACTTGTATTCTTGTTCAGATACTAAATAGTAAATTTTCCCTTAGGTGTTTGTTTATTTATTTATTTATTTATTTTTGGCAGTGATGGGAGTAGAGCCCAGGGCCTCACACATGCTAGGCACTGAGCTAAATCTCCACTGCTCCTAGGATTTCTGATTTAGACTGAATTTCAAATATACTTTTCCTTTATGTCAGTAATTATAGAAATATACAGAAATGAAAGTGGTAGAGAGTATTTATTTTCCTACCAGGATGTCTGACCCTAAGATTTATTTTTAGATGGTATCTTTGGCCATTTAGCATGCAAGATATCATAATCTATTCTTTCTTTAAATGTTTGTTAAAGTAGCAGATAATAAACCTGAAAAAAAATTTTTTTTGCTCCAATTATCCTGTCAAGATAGGAGACCCTGGCTTTCTTTCCTGCATTAGAAGACAAGGAAAAAGAGTGCTTAATAAGGTTAGCTGACTAGGGTTGGAGGGTTGGGAAGTTGAAGTCATTTCCAGAGCATTCGACAATCTACAGACTAACAGTGAAAATAAAGCTTATATATAAATACTGCTTCTGCCGGGCGCAGTGGCACACGCCTGTAATCCCAGGCAAGGCAGGAGGATCACGATTTCAAAGCCAGCCTCAGCAATGGTGAGGCACTTAGCAACTCAGTGAGACCCTGTCTCTAATAAAATACAAAAAAGGGATGAAGATGTGGCCCAGTGGTCCAGTGCCCCTGAGTTCAATCCCCAGTACCAAAAAAAAAAAAAAAATAAATAAATAAATAAATAAATAAATAAATACTGCTCCTTATCTAAAACAGACATATAGAAAAACTACACAGATTAGACAGGAATTTACTAAACATTCAGATTAAATAAACCATACATGTATGCTAAAATTTACACTTTACTGAATTTTATCCATTCTATCAGCAATTATTTAGTGTATGATAACAATTATGCTGGATTTAAACCAATTCCACTACCAATGTTATTTCTAACTATGTATCAACTGAAGTGCGAGGTACCATGTTATAAAATGGCCTTCATGAATTAGGCTAGACCATTTATCTTACCCATAGGAACTCTGGACTCTAAACATGTCTTTGTGCATATTTCAGAGATTTTATAGAACTCTTGAAATAGTATGCAAGATTTTCTGTGTGAGTATATCTTGAAAGTTTACTGGATCTTCTACATGTAACTCCCAAAATGTTAAGAAGGATCAGCTGAGATGATGATGATATTCACATACTGGGTTACTGGTATAAGAGTATTCCTCAAAATAGTAAGTCATTTTATGACCTTGGGTAGAG
This sequence comes from Tamias sibiricus, assembly GCA_025594165.1. Taxonomy (NCBI): domain Eukaryota; kingdom Metazoa; phylum Chordata; class Mammalia; order Rodentia; family Sciuridae; genus Tamias; species Tamias sibiricus. Next base: position 135,344,827 of record CM046661.1, on the reverse strand, counting down.
TCAAAGGATATGATTTTCAATTATTTTCTTTACAGTAAAATAACAGCCTGTATTTCAATATTTTTTTCTTTCTGTATTGGTTGTACAAATCTAATAATCCTTTTAATCACAGAATGATAAGCTAATAAACATATTACAGTTGATACTAACATATAGAAAGTAATCTATAAAAATAAAAATAGATACAGAAAAAATAGCCTCTATACCTAAAAATACTGTCTATTTAATACTTTTCTGGATATTCATATTTTGGAGTTTTGTAGGCTTATTCAAATTATGTGCATATTCAAATATGCACAAAGACATGCTTAGCATGTTTAGAATCCAGAGTTCCTATGGGTAAGATAAATGGTCTAGCCTAATTCTTGAAGGCCAAGACTCACATTTTTATAACATAGTACCTTGCACTTCAGGTGATACATAGTTAGAAATAACGGTGGTAATGGAATTGGTTTAAACCCAGCATAACTGTTATCATACAATAAATAATTGATGATAGAATGGATAAAATTTAGTAAAGTGTAAATTTAATTCTAGTATTTTAAAAACTAAAACCATATATGTTGCAAATGGAGCAAAGCAAGGAGAATAACTTCCCTTTGATTTCTACACCAGTTTATCCTTCCCTATTATTTCTGAATTTAATCAGGCTGGTTGATATATGTAAAATATTCTTTAGTTCTCCAAATTCAGTTTTCTCTTAAAGGCCTAGTGAACTGAGTCATGTTACTTAAAATTTATTAACTTATTTGTTAATACAATCTAATGCATAATAAGAGAGATACTGTAGTCATGAAGTTCAAACTGGTTTCAGGATTTCTTGACTGTTTTAGCATACAGTTTCATTTTTTTTTTTTTTTTGTATGAATTTCATCCAACTAAAGTAGGTAACAACTAAAACTGAGTACCAATATCAAGGCAGTCCCCAATATTACTGAAGATAGCCCACATTTGTGATGCAGATGACTAAATGCTAATAAGCACACACTAATGTCAGGATGATATAGCAAGAATCAAACATTAGCTTCTCACCAGGGGGTCCCCCTCAGCGTCTGTCTGTGGAATGTGCTTTGAGGTTGTGGCTTCCTTAGTGGACGTGCAGCCCTCATACCCAACGTCTTCTGGTCGCAACTGAAGTAATGCTGGTCCCTCCTGAGGCAGAGAGGCTGAGCTCCATGGGTATGTGTCAAGTACCCACTTTAAGGGATCTTCCCAGGGTGCACGCTTCCCATACATCTGAAAGTTAACCACATAGTTGGTGCATATAAAGTCAATTTCTACTAGGTAAAAATCCTGACTCCTTATCAAGTGTTTCTTTTGCACTTTGAGTTCTTAAGGGACTTAGGGAATTAGACATCTGTATATAATTTTCCAGATTGTTCTACACAGCTCACTTAAAAGTTGAAGGATAGACAAAATGAAACTGAACATCTGGCCACATAAATCAGTATTTGAGGGAGAATATGAAAAGGTTTTTTATAAATACATGTAGACATAACTGCCCACATTTGTCTTTATTAGTTTTACAAACTGAGATAAAACTCAATGAGAGTACATAAAAGCTCCAGTTTGGGAGGATTTAAAAAAAGTCTATCTTTACAATTAAAAGAATTTTCTACTAAAATACACTTTGGGAAGATGATGAACAGAAGAAAAGAAGACTTCTTTTTCTCTAATTCACTCAAACTTTGAGAGCAAGAATTCATTCTCTGATAACCATTTCTTCCAATGACCTTCCTCTGATAGTTCCAAGGCTTCCTGTTAAAAACTCTTTTTAAATGTTTACGTAAGGGGCTGGAATTGTGGCTCAGTGGTACAGCGCTTGCTCATCTAGCATGTGTGAGGTGAAGCACTGGGTTTGATCCTCAGCACCACATTAAAAAAATAAATAAAATAAAATAAAAGTTATTGTGTCCAACCAGAACTAAATATATATATATATATACATATATTTATAAATATATATATATATATATTTAAAACATATATATATATATATGTTTAAAAAATGTTTATGTAAAAGGTGACTAGGAAAAGAGGAGGAAAAATAGGAAAGTAAGGTTTCAAGAAGTCATATGGAGGCAATGAGTCCGATAAGGAAAAGATGATCCAGCATAGCTAAAGTACTGGCTGTGGAGTAAAGGGAGAGGATGACTCCAAGAGGTATTAAAAATTTTTAAATTGGAAACAAATTGGAAAAAAGACACTAAGGAAAGAAAGGGTGATGAGAAAAGAAGGTACAAGGCCATAAGGGACCCAGAAAGAAGAGTTAAAATTGAGAGAAGGAGGTGGTGATGTTGATCCTCTCAGCCTATGCCACCAGGGACGATCCTGGTCTCCAGGTGTGTATCCAGTCTCACAGGACATATAGTGATCACTGGTCCTCTGCATAGTTTGTTGTGGTTCAGTGAGAAAAAAAGTGACGTGTGGCTACAGCAACGAAAAGTCCAACGGAATGCTTTTGGAACTTCCTGAAGAAGTTATGTAAGCATTTTCAGTCTTACCTAAAAAAAGAAAAAGAAGAGAGAGAAAGAGAAGTCTAGTTCCTGACATCTGTGCATTTCCTTAGGAGATGATGGCAGAGGTAGCATTCTGAATCTTTTTAAAAATAGTTCTCTTGTTTTAGAACAGAAGGTTTCCTCTCAGCTGAAAACCTGCTTTATAAAGGATGTAAAATATAGCTTGCCATACAAGTTGAAGTAATTGAAGGAAAATGTATAGTTCTTGGAAAGTTTATGTTAAAAGAAAAAAGAATTTGAGTCTGGAATCAACCTTAAAAAGAACATGAGAGTCTAGAAGCAACTGATGCCAGCCTTTTAAGGAATCATCCAGGACACCAAAGTTGGAGGTGACAATAAAAAGCTAAACAGGCCCAACTGTATATTCTGGAGTGAGATCAATATTATAGAAAAAGGGTGAAAAGAAATCTAAACATTCAGAAGAAGATGAACTGACTGCTAACATTTCAAGAAAGAGTCATCAGAATACAAATCAAATCTATCGCATCACTAGCATCCTTTCCAAGTAGACCATGTGGCAGAGAGCATTCCCCAGATGGTTCCTCACCAAAGCATTAGCCTTCATTTGAAAAGAGATGGTTTGATTCCTCTCAACTCAGAGTCTCATCTTCGCTACCAGGCTTCATTGCTTTTTTCACCTCTTCTTCCAGTTCAAGGTGCTGTGTTGCCAGTGCATCCAAGAGAACTGTCCATGGCATGTAACTTGTTTACTGCCCACCCACACCCCCCCTCATGAATGGGAATCCCAGGAAGGCCTTCTGCCAGTGGACATTTCTGGCCAGCTAGCTTTCAAAAGCAACAAATGCTGGCCCTCTAATGGGCTTTTCTTTTGTTCCATGCCACATTGTTCTTTACTTCCTGTTGGCTGCTCTATCCCAACTCTTACATCATGGTTGATTCAGCTTTTACACTAACCTACTACTCCTGATAATACCTACAACCATAGCAAGAAACGAGACAGAATCCTTCCTCCTCAAAATAATTGTCAAGTATTTCTCTCTCAATTTAATTTGGAAAACTGCTTTCACTTAAATGATTATAGTTTTGCCCCAAATATAAGCTTTATAGAACTCTCAGAATAAAGTTTTCTAAACAACATTGATTTAAATATGAAAAAACTCTTGCAAGCCGGGCACAGTGGCATATGCTTGTAATCCCAGCACTTGGGAGGCTGATGCAGGAGGATCTCGAGTTCAAAGCCAGCCTCCGCAATGGTGAGGCATTTAGCAACTCAGTGAGACCCTGTCTCTAATAAAATTCAAAAAAAGGGCTGGGGATGTGGACCAGTGGTCAAGTGCCCCTGAGTTCAATCCCCAGTACCAAAACAAAAAACAAAACAAAACAAAACTCTTGCAGCTTTTAAAAGGAAGCTAAGCATTTTTAGCTATAATTGTTTTGGGCTTAAGAAAAAAAATCCTTTTCTTCCAATTAGCAAGCAAATATAAAATAGAATTTATATATATAAAGATTTAGATGAGAGCTTATTAATATTGAAACTGAATTTCAAGGACAAATAATTCATTAAGTTATTGATTTTAAAATCTGATATCTATTATATTGCAAATAAATTCTCATAAAATGATTTTTTTGCATAAATGATCAAAATTGAGAGATCTGAATTATATCCTAGGGCAGCATAATAGTTTTAGAAGAAATATGATTTGTTATATTTGAAAAATAAAACCCAATGGCATCATCTCTTATTTTGTTGGAACTACTTACTGGGACAAGATTTATTCATATGCCTCAAAATAAGAAATTGAATTATTTAAATTTGGAGTAAAACCAATCAATAGAATTGTTAGCATCCTAACTTCATCTGAGGATTCAGAACATATTCATAATGTTTACCATGTTCACCAGAATTACATGGTAGTTCTAAATACTGCGGCATCAGTCTAATAGAAGAGAGAAAAATAGTGATAGGAAATGAAAGAATAAAAAATACAGGACCAATTTTTTAGATAGTAGAGACTTAACAAGTATTACAGATGACAGATTTTGGAAAATATGAACTACATCTTAATTCTAGTAGCAGTTGTGAAAACCAGAAATAAAAATGTCCAAGCAAAAACTGACTAAACCCTGGCTGAGTTACTGAAAAGGAGATTGGATTCCTGCACAGTAAGTTGGGTGATTGTGTAATATAAATCTTAAAAGAGTTTTTAATTCTCCAATTTCATGAAATTTCAAGTCCAATTTAAAGAAACAGCAAGACTGATGGAAAAGTGATAACTTTTTGTTCTGTTTCATTTTGAGGAAACAGGATTTTCTTATTATTGATCTATGTTTGCCTTTTAGTTAATCTTAAACAGAAGGGGAGGTTGTAGGGCTTCATGACACAGGGCAGATAAGAGGAACAGCAGAGATGCTGCTAAAGCCACCTGTTGTGGATTAAAGAAAAAAAAAAAAAAAAAAAAGGCCAACTGGGCCAACTGGGCCTGGAGATATAGCTCAGTTGGTAGGGTTCCTACCTTGCTTGCACAAGGCCCTGGGTTCAATCCCCAGCACCACAAAAAAATCAAAATTAAAAAAAGGCCAGCTAACTTTCTTAGAATGTAGAGTACTCCCTCAAAAAAAGTAAAAGATATTACAAGTCATATTGAAAGACTTTAATTTTAATTAATAAAGGAATTCTAATCCACAAGCAAAAACTAGCTGCAAATCTTGGCCATATAAATGGTCAAGGCCCAAGCCTAAAAACATGCCTGTATTCTAGAAAATAGAACTGCAATGACCTGGCTTTCCAATAAGAACAATCTAAATATCCCCTGCAAACTAATTTGACCTTCAAAATGTACTTGCTGGAAGAAATGTATTTTCTCTTTCTTACAAATTTGTTGTTGTAACAGACAAAATACTGCATACTCGTTGCTCTTTTCCTGCTCTATCTGTATTACAAGATTTTAGTTTTCTGCATAAATACAGAAATTAGTGCTTTTTGCTATTAAAAGAGTGATTTTTTTTTCTGCTTTGCTTTTTAGATAGCAATGCAAAATGAATACTATACCTGAAGACCCTCTCTTACTGCCTCCAAAATATAAGGTACTAAAGAATAGTTCCAGAGGTCCATGAACCACACTCTAGAACCTTCTACATCCATGGGGCAAGGAAGGAAAAGTCGGGGACCTGAAAAGACACAAATAACAAAATACATTTGAGAAGTATTATAAACATATATTTAGACACCATTTTGCGAGACTTAATTTTCTTTCTTTCAGCATTCTTAGAAAATTATAATCTCACTGGCTTGATCATTATTGAAGCACGTTTACTGAAGATCCAATCTCCTGGCCATTCCTTTTAAAGTTTTATGTTAAAATATTACTCTAAAGCACAATATGAGAGGAGAAAGAGTGAAGGTCACAATCCAGTCAAGCTGTCCCATTTTACAAACAATATAAAATTCAGCTGTGCTGAAATGAATTGTTGAATATAAAACATGTCACTGTTTGTAGAATTTGGTCGGAGTATATTCTGATCCAAGCATAGAATTCTTCCTAATCTATGCTTGTGTCTGTAGTGAGAATATTTTTATGATCTATTACAGTGGGAAAGAGACTTCTGTACATGCAACTTAAGAAGGAACACAAAAATAAACTACTTATAACCACAGAAGAGAAATAATTCAGTTTTTTCTTTATGAAAAATATAAAACACCTATAGCATCTACAAAACATCTAAATTATTTCTAACTGAAATCTTCCCTCACGACTATATTTGATATGAGTTATTAGTTAAAATTTGTGTTTACATAGTGTATCCTAAACAGATACTATTCATTTTGAAAAGTTCTCTGATATTTACATACTAGTGTGTATCAAACTTCTTTGATTTCAATAATATTTTAGTAAGCCATAATTGTCAGACAAAATGAATCTAATTAGTGATACAAAACTTGGAAGAAGACAAACTTTTAGAAAGCAAAAAAAGAAGTTAAATCTTTGGAAGCTTGGAAAACATTGGCTTTGCTTGTTATTTTCTACCATCCAATCTGGCCATCTTTATCAAGTACTCCCGGTTCCTGGAAAATGGCATATTATAATTTTGGAACTCACCAATGGTAACATCAGAAGAACTGTGTGTTTCCAAAAAACTGTTGAGATGATGCCATGTCTTAGGAATCCAATCTATAATTTTGACTAAGTCATTATTGCGTATGTTCCTTTCAATTTCCATCTCTATCAGTTTCCTTCGAAGATATCTGCCTAAAAAGCCTTTCACTGGCTCTGTGTGGTTTGCACATAATACCCATCTTTGAAAGAAAAATAAAGTGAGAAATTTTTATATAAATTAAATTTTAATCCCACAGTAACTTTAGTAATAACACTCCTATATCAATTGAGAACCACATTTTAATGATCCAAGGGGTTAGGAAGTCTATCAGCATTATAGTTTTAATGCTGCAAATGCCACCAGCTAAAGAGAAGCTTGTGTGCGTCAGAAGTGAGTGGGCGTCTACATGCTGAGCCCTCTTTTGTAGGAGAATCACGAATCCTGAAATAGGAACTCTCTCCACATTCCTCACACTTAGAAGAAAAGTGCTCTCTGCTCAGGCAGGGGAACACAGTGAACAGGAAAAACATTTCTATTCTTCTCTCTTTTTAAAGAAACACTTCTGATTATAGGATGAGGATCACGAAATGTCTTCTTGAAAAAGTGTCAGAAAAAGTGAGAATTATTTTCACATCACAGGTCACCACTGGCAGGATATGACAAAGAACAAATGGAAGAAACAAACAAACAAACCAGCAGAAACAAAAAGAAACACCACAGGGTAGGGGTGGGGGTGGGGGCAAGGAGAACAACAACAACAACAACAAAAAACAACAAAATCACCCAGAAACCAAGAAACAAAAACATCCTTTGACTGATCTTTACCTGAAATTGTGGTGCAGCTCTAGATTGGGTGATGAAGAAACTCCCTGATTCATTGTTCCAATAATATATGGACTAGATAAAAATAAAGAATAAGAAATTCAGATGTGTTAGAGGTAAAAGTGACTAATACATTAACATCGCCTGTGAAAGCTATTAAGATAAATATGGATTATTCCATTTTAACAATAGGCTTTAAAAGGGTCATTTTGTAATGTTAGATTGGAAAATGACTGGAAGTTACAATGGGAGTTAGAGACTTTCTCTGAGCCTGAGTTTACTCTACAAGATAAAGAGGCCATGGTCTTGTCCTACTTTAACATCTTTATAACTCTTATGCTTGTTTTCAAATTCATTACTTATTCCTATTTTAGTATTGCTCAGTTATTTTAAAGGTTCAACATAATGTGAGAGGGTTTTTATTCTTCCTTTTCAACCTTTATTTTATGCTGATATATTTCTAACATTTTATCACTATTAGAGATTAATTAATTAGAACATTTGGCACCTTTAAAACAGATGCCATTTATGCTGATTATGTTCTTATGTGTCCTTTCTTCAGAGACAAGGCTACAATGAATCTTAGTTGATTTCCAGATCTTTTTATTCCCTACTCTAACCTTTCCTTTTGTTTTAAAGAATAAAAACATAATACAGGAGGGGGGTCACATCTGAACAAATTAAATTTACTTCAGGAGTTGAATTTAAACTTTGATATGGATGGAGACTGAAACTGGAGCTCTAAAATCTCTTTCCAGTTATGAATTTCCCTGATTCAAACTATTCCATCATTGACATTGGTCTCTCAGACTTTCAGCATGTCTATAGAACATAACATCATCAAGGAAGTAATAAAAGTGCTAGGACACAGTTGTTGAATGAATAGATGTTCTGAGGAAAGCATGAATTCTTTGATATACAGTAAAAATATATTAAATAGGGGTTCTCAAGTTAATGGCATCCATTATGGGTCTTAAAATTTTAAAAAAGGCACAAGAAAGCAAATAAGATGACAATTGTTTATATTTGATAATTCAAAATATTTTATAAACATACCATTTGCTATATTTACAGTTGAGGAAGCCATTGAAGATATCACTCAAAGAGCCCACATGATGAAGATTATCAAGAATTATTACAACTGGGAGCTCTACACCATTATTATCAGCACTGCACTGTTCAGCCAGGTTAGCTAGATACTGTTGCAATTCCTTTAAAACACAAATAAGGCAAATACATTCATGATAAATTTACACCAATGACAAGCAATTCATATTCTAGAAATAGCACAGTCTGTCTTTCATCCGTATTTTTTTTTTTAATTAAAGGTCATAGGCTGGGCGCAGTGGCGCACATCTGTAATCCTAGCACTTGGGAGGCTAAGGCAGGAGGATCATGAGTTCGAAGCCAGCCTCAGCAATGGCGAGGCACTTAGCAACTCAGTGAGACTCTGTCTCTAATAAAATACAAAAAATGACTGGGGATGTGGCCCAGTGGTTGAGTACCCCTGAGTTCAATCCCTGGTACCAAAAAAAAAAAGTCATAGATCAGTCTACGGTTACAAAAACATTCTATAAAGCAAAAACAAAACAAAACAAAAACAAGCATTTAACACTGAGAGGATAAGATTTTTAAAGAAAAGACAGAAGAGGGTAAGAAGAGTCAGTATCTGTAGCAGTACAAAACTCTAAATGAAGGGATATTTCTCAGTGGTTTGCATTTCAAAAGAAAAGCCAAAGTAAATTCTAGATAGGAATTCCTATTTTTTTTTTTTTAGAGGGTGCAGGGATTGAGCCCAGGGCCTTATGCATGCTAGGCAAGCACTCAACCAACTGAGCTATATCCCTAGCTCCCTAGATATGAACTCTTATGGTAAACCATAAATATTAAGACTTTGTTCATTTCTTGATTTTGATATTTCAATGACTAAAGTAGATCTAACCATATTTATAATTTCATGTATACACTAAATCCAAAGTGGCACCTCCCAGCTTCTACCAGCATTTTTTTAACATTTCAATTCTGATTAATTTAGATGGGTGTGCATCTAAAAGTACAGCCATAGGACTCTGATTAAAATGTGGATAATAGATTATTTGTTTATAATCTTTAGGCAACTGCTGCAACTTTAAAACAAAGACAACATTTGTTGTATTTCATAGGATCGTTTAATATTAGCACTTAGAATTTCTTGAGCTTCCAGATTCTTTTACAGGTACTAGTCCTGTCTAATAGCTTTTAATCTCTATATGATAACCAGTTCCATGATTGACCGTTCTCACAGATGGGTAGGCCAGAGACATAATTAGTTTTCTTAGAAGTATCCTAATCAGTAAGAACATTTCCATAATATTTGCATATTTACAATGACATTTTCAATTTGAATAACTTGCTCAGGGTTAAAAAAACAATTCCAGGATCCCAATTTCTGGCAGCCAGGTAAATATATGAACCACTCACTCTAAATGCTACTTTGTTCTGTCTATAGACAAGTTTAAGAACTAAAAGTGAAAGGGATTTAAGGCATTGAGTTCAAATATAAAATTTAAATATAAAATGTTAAAATTTTTTATACTTAATTTAAAAAAATATAAGATACTGTTTTGTAGTATTACAGAATAATGATACCATAAAATAGAATAGAACCAGTCACATAGAATAAATGTTGCTGAAATCAGAAATAAAGATAAAATTTGTTTAAAACTAGTAAAAAATCTGGAGGATTTCATCTACTTTAAAAAAGAAAATGAAATTTCTATCATTCATCTATCTTAAGTTATTAATTAGTTTATAAAATTCTCTCTTTCTACTATGTTTAAAGTCTTAGATCCTACTGATTTCACCTAGCTGGGACAGTCTAGTGAAATCCTACTGATTTCACCTAGCTTCAAGGACAGTCTTCTGAAGCAGGTAGTGGTGGAGCTTGGGGAAAGGGTGGGCACACATATAAACAATGAACTTGCAAAGATATCATGCCTAACAGTCCATGAGAGAGGCAAAGGGAGACCTGCAGGAGACAGAGGGGTTACTTCCAACTGGGGGTTCTTGATGGACTTCATAGAGAGGGTAGGATTTGAGAAGAATCTTGAATAATGAGTAAAATTCCAAGTGAAAAGCTTGCAATTATTTGTTTTTTCAACACATCTTTATCAAGCACTTAGTAGGTCCCTGTTTGCTCTGTAGAACATAATACCTGTGTTCCAGAAAGTTATAGCTGATAAGCAGAGAAGAAGGCCAACAAGCGATTCACAATACCATGCTAGTGAAATGCAGAGCCCTACAGGGAGAGGTAAGAGAGACAGGTGGCTCAGCCTTCAGGTTCAATGACAGGACACAGTGGAGGAAAACTTAAAGAACAATTCCAAGTTGGAAAGTATGAGGGGCATGATGTGTTTTGCAAAACAATAATGATTCTGTTGTTACAGGAAAATATACTATATGGTAATAGTGTGTACAGTGGAAGAAAAGACGACTTTAGATCCACGTAGAGGAAGTCAGACTTGACTACATGAACAACTGTGAGCCACTGATTTGTTTGCTTGTCTGTCGTCAGCAGGGGAGAGCAATTTATTAATCAAAGGAAACAGAAATGTGAAGGATATAATGACTAATTAGAAATGGAAAAAAATTCAAGAAGCTTATTACCTAGAATAGAAAGTTAGGCATGTACATATATAACTATAATTAATAGTCAAAAAACACATTACTCGCAAAGATCAAAGATTTTGTTTACAGCACATAAAGATTAATCATAGCTTCTAAAAAAGAATTTCTGGTGGCAGATTATTTGCTACTAATCCTTTATTTTTAGGATTAGGTAATATTTTGATGCTCAAAAACAGGAGAAGAGCATTCCAAATGGAGAAGAACAATCAAAGGCAAAAACAGGTAAATATGATACCACGTAGGCAAGAATGAGTAGTACAAGTTTTGTGAAAGCAAATAGTTGTTAAAAAAATCAGAAAGGAAAGTTTGCAATATTAAATGATGGGTAAGATCAGTGGAATTTTCCTGTTGGTAATGTACAATCATTGAATACTCTGGGGACCGAAATAAAATAGAATTGTAACTGAACAGTGTGGTAAGTATATTGGGAAGCAAGGAGACCAGTCCAGAGAATACCGAAATCATTGAAGCCAACAGACTCTATGGGTCTAAACAGGGAACAGTGTGATACTTTTGCTCTAGTTCAGAAAAAAATTGGAAAACACTGGAAGATTTTAATTAATTATGAAAAGATATTCTTTTTTTTATGATATGAGTGGAGAAAGCCAACAAAAGAGTGAAAGGGAATTTGAGAGGAATAGTGAATTAAGCAGTTAGAAAACAAATATAGAAGTCCACATGATAGAGGGTGTTAATTTCGGGAGGAAGGGTGGTTTTGGTCGAGATGAAAGGAAGAAGTTGTACTCCTAATGTTTCCTTCATAAGTGAAGTTGTCATTTATAAACATGTATATTTATCAGATGAATAGAAACATATGTGTAAGCTCAAAGAGAATTTACAAACTTGAGAGAGTGGGCATGGCCAATAGTGTTCCATTCATGTCAGCCACACAGATCAACACAAGTGGAAGCCATGGGAACTGTCCAAAGGAGAACAGAATGAGAGAGAAAAGAAATGTTGGGGAGTATTTCCATTTAGTGGTAGATGAAGAAAGGGCAGTCAATAATAGACTGAGAAGAAACTTACCAGGGAAGTAGCAAGGAAATAAGGAGAAAATAATAACTCTGAAATCAGAAGAATTTCTATAAAGGGGAGATCAACTACAGCAATATGCTATAAAGAGAGAGGGGGGTTGGGGGAGAAGGAAGAGTGTGTGCACACAAGTGGGGGACAGTTAGAATGAGAGAGAACAGAAGCTGTATTTGGTAATTAGGAAGTTCCTGGGTGAATTTGGACAAGCACAGCATCAGGCTGTCATGTAGTTCTCTTTCCTCTTGACAGTGGTAGTAGATCCCTTGGGAATCTAATGACAGCTATGAACCAGGCAGATCTGAATATCTGTATCTTTCCTATGAGTATTTCACAGACCCCTTTGAAATTGTCCATGCTCCTCACCCTAGCTTGATGGTGATGGAATCTTAGATCAAGGTATTGATGCATTACGTTTCACATCCATATCTACTAAGGTAGAAGACAGCAGGTGTATCTACCAGGTGGATATGAACATTGAGCTGAATCCCATATCTGTATCTTGAAAATACAGATAGAACATTATAGTTACATAAACACTGTTGATCATTGCTTTCTCTGAATTTTACTCTAGACACACTAAAATTGAATCTGCCAAGTCCAACTTTCTGATCTTTTCCAACCTAACATTCCAGGTGGCTTCAGCTGGCCACATATTCTTTACTAAATCCATCTCTAGCCTTCTGGGCCTGCTATATCAAATGTCACAAAGTGTAATTGTTTATGTGCACTGCTCTCAATCAAAATATTCCAGCTGGCAGCTTGAGGGAGGGCTTGAAGTGTGGGAAGAGGAACAGAATGTAAAATGAAGAGGTACCAAAAACATGAAAAGATTTTTTTTTTTATTTGATGGTTTATTGTTCGATTTTTTTTTTTTAAATCAGTAAGTACTTTAAGGATGTAACTCTTCAACGCTTTCTATGGCATAGCATTAAAAAAAATCAGAATTACACAGCTCCATTTTTTTTCCAGAGGAAGGATTTATCATTTCATTCCTCATTAGCATCTTACTTTAGTCAATCCATACTCTTAGCAGCTATTCCTAGCACCATCTCAACTTGTCATTCCCTCTTCTTTAATATCATCCTCACTTACACCAACCCTCACCTCCCCAAAATAGAGTGGATTCTCTGTCAACTTGGAAAGGATTAGCCAAAGTCTCTGGCAGTGACTGCTTATCCAGCATTACTGACAGCTTGTTCATATCTAACAGCCATAAAGAAGCAATAAACATTTTTCAGTTGTATTTTGTGTTCTCTCGGTGATTAATGCCATCTGATTTTTCCCCATGGGTTTCTTCCTATTACTGTTTCCAAGCATCATTACTTCCATTCAAACACTCCCGGAAATGCTTTTTTCATTCCATTATTTTGTAACGACAAATATTGAACTGACCTAACAATGGCACAAATGATTTTTATTTCTAAAAAAGCAGAAAATGAGTGCTAGAAATAATCAAAAAATGTAAAAGGACACTCACATAACATTATTAATAATATCTCTAAGCACTAAATATTTTTTCATAAATTAAAATTAAAGGATATATATGTGTATGTGTGTGTGTGGATCTTAGGGAGAGGTATATTTTATAATTAATGGAAATACTCATTTTATTTTAATGTGTCAAGCTATATAATAATGAAACTCAAAGTCAAGTTATTTAATTCACACTTTGATTTTAAGTAATCTCTACCTTTATCAAAATGCCTTGTTTTTTTCTTATAAATCTATTTTACTTGTATTCTCTAACCAGTGTTTTTGTTTCCCTTTGTTGTTGTTGTTTTCCATTGAGGAACTTGTGAAGAGTTTTGGCATATCAACACTGAGAAAAACTAAAGAGAACACTGAGGATACCTAAGAAACTTCAATCATTTCATCTTTTTTTGCTGGAAAGAAAAATAAAATGTGTTGAAAGGCTTTTCTGTCAAGATACAAGGAGACATAATAGCAGGAAGCATTAAACATGTAGGCTGAAGCAACCAACCAATTGTGCTTTTCCTACTTTGGCTCAGAAGAGAGTCAAGTATCCCACCTCTAGGGTTATGCTTCTCTTGAGCTGAAAGGACAATGAGAGGTTCAGCCACAATTTGAATAGTGCTGAGGTCCAAGGTAATATTCAGACTCTACGGGCTGTGTCGATTTAACTTTTAAGACACCCCATTGTGTTTTATGTACACCATTGTTCCTCTTGAAGAATATACACAAAACAGTTTTTAACAAGGAGTGTGTGTGTTTGTGTGCATGAACATGAATATGTGTGCAAGAAATCTTAATTGAAAGCCAAAGGCTATAATAAAATAATTAATAATTGCAGGTAAACCTTATACTGTGCTCACCACTTGTGCTGTTCTGTATCTTGTCTCCAACTCTCTCTCACACACAAACTCATTTAGTCCTTACCACAACCCTACCATTTTCACCATTTTACAGATAAAAAAACAAAAGTGAAGGCACAAGGAAATTCAGTAATGGCCTTAAATCCCACAAGTGGCCTGTGTTCAGGACTTAAACATTAAGCTATATATCTGGTTATTTCATGAATCCAACAGGTTTGTGAGTCGTATTTATTTCTGAAAATTTTCAGACCTGAGCTTTCTGAGAAACTGGGTCAGTTTAGATCATCAAACCAGGTTATTTTTTTAAAAAGTAGTACAACTCAGAGTCTTTGGGATTCTCTAAAGGTATTGCTTATAACAGTTGCAATTTCCCAAGAGAATCTTAGGCAGTATGGATTCAAACTCTAATAAATAAAACTAGTAAAGCTAGCAAATGTGAAGAACATGTTAGCCCTTCACTATTTACTTATTTATTTATATTTATTTATTTATTTATTATAGGATTCTTTATTTTTACTCAGCATGTGTGAAAGTAGTGGCTAGACTGTAGAGCTCCTCACACCTACATAATGGTCCAGAGTGTTCAGGCTGCTGAGCGTGGCACCTCAGACCTCAGGTGATGGGGAAATGGAGCACTGCTTATTTTCCTAAGGTTCTTAAATACAGTTCCTTCGGGGATCTGACATAAGCAAACTGCTGCTCTCCCAGAATTTCTGCGTAACATATTCTACTTATCCCCAAATCCTCATTGCTGAAATACCCCATTTAATTCCTATTTATCCACTGATACTCAGACCAAGTATTGCCTTTTTGTAAAGCCCTGATTTCTCCAAGGACAGTTATTTCTCCCTCTTGCTTCCATAGCACTGTACACAAACCTCTTTTCTACTATAACACTTCCTAAATGGGTGTCTAAAAAATTTCAGGCAACAAGGGCTCTGCCATTTCATTCTGCACAATCCCAATGCCTTGTGCAGTTCCTGATAACTGAATGTTATCGAAAATAGCAGCTTTGTTCAAGTTTATGAAGCAAAGCTTGTTCATCCACAAGATTATAGCTCTACTCAACGAGATGGATATTTTTTTTCCATGTACAACACGGAAGTCTCACACAATTGTGAAACTTGTTTAAGATAGTTACAGATAAATAACAGCTGTTAGGATTCTGTGACTTACCTTACTTGACTTGTGATCCACATTAAAAGTGGCAATTGCATCCTCTGTTTTTTTCCTTCCAGATTTGGTTATTACATATTCAGCAAGTTTGTTTGCTAAATAGGTCTTTCCAGTACCACTGGGTCCTGAGAGTATAATTCTGTGATGCTCCATCAACAAGTTAAAGTACCTTTGGGTAATTGGTTTAGGAATCAGTGTATCAAAAACAAAACTGTCCAAACTGTTTTCTTCTACCCCTGAAGGAAGAAACAAAGAGAATAATAGCATGGTTTATTGTTTTACATAAAAAAATATGGTGTAGACCATCAGTGGAGATTTGTTAGTCATAGGAATGCAGTCCTTGCAAAATAATTATCTAGATACTTCTGTCCCACAAACATATGTGGCCAATTTGAGACAGAAAGTGTATCAGTAAGAAGGCAGAGTGAATAGCCAAATGAAAACGAGCTGTTCCATTTTGTTCAGGCTTCCCTCCACTGACTACTTCATGTTTTCCACTCATGTCTCCAGAGAGAAATGGAAGCACTACAACTTCTCTCATAAAATCTTTTTTCCCTTTGAAAGCAATTAGTCTCATTAAGAATAAATGGGAAGTTCATGTGTGTGTGTGTGTATGTTCTTTGTTTTTCTCATTCTTTTGCCCTTCTCTTTATTACCTTGTATCTCTCATCCCAACTGTACAAACACTTAAACAATTGAAGAATACAAATTGTGATGTTAGGCAAGGAATTAGGAAGGGCAACAACAGTATCTCCTTTTACCAACCCAATTACCTTAATCATAAAATCAAATATTGATAAATTCCTCTATTAACCTACAGTTTAGAGATGCATTCTGATTCTTGAACATATACAAACAAAAGAATTGTGGAAACAAGTATACATAATTAGTTACATCATCCAAAGCAAAGAAAACAGAATTTCTCATTACTGATTCTTAACTTGCGTCCGTCTCTTTCTCTTCTCTTTCATACCAGGGACTGAACCCAGGAGCGCTTCACCACTCAACTATATCCTCAGCCCTTTTTATTTATTGTATTGAGACAGGGTATCACTAAGTTACTTAGGGCCTCTCTAAATTGCTGAGGCTGGCTTTCAACTTGTGATCTTCCGATTCAGCCTCTGGAGTCTGGGATTACAAAATTGTGCCACCTGCCTGGGCTTTAACTTGCACTCTCTACCCACATGGATATTTATTGAGTACACACGTTTTTAAGTTGAAGATATGGAAATGAGTATATTACTTTGGAACACACAATATTTTTTTCCAATCCTTCTCTGGTGAAAAATGATAATGGAGAAAAATCTAGAAATTTGAAATTCCCTAAATTACATTTATTTTTTTACAAGTTGGTGAATTATCAGAATTGTATTCTTCTAAGTGTCACATCCCAGAACTCAAAAAAACTAAGTCCTCGGATTTTAGTGTTTTCAGTAAGGTTTTCATATTTAAAAATTCAACATGGGCACTTTATACTGAAACTAACCAAGTGTTGGCATAATTTACAACCATGAAAATTTGAAGGGAAACTGAAAAAAAAAAGAAGAGAAGAATATTGGTAAAAAGTTACAGCTGTACTTTTCACTTTTATGTTTACCTTTCAGGTTCACAGTGATGATGTTGTTATCGCCAACAAGGTACCCACACGGCAGCAGTTCAGGCACTTCGAGGTTCTGGGATCTAATTAAGTCTCCTATACAGTAACTGGCAATGCAGTCAGAGCTCAGACCAAGGCTGGAGGCTGTATCGATTCGGAGTACATATTCCTAAAATGATACACATGGAAAAGTCAGTCCAAACAGGTTTGACAAATCTGCAACACATACAAAACTCATGGGGATACAAAGCTAGTTGTCAGGAATTTCAGATATGGGTAACGTAAGAACTGTTATTACTAAACAGCAGAAGAAGAAAAGTTTTCTGTATTTGAAATGGAGGAGGACAAAAAGCAGATGTGTCTATGCTATCCGTGAAAGTGAAGTAAAGCAGGTAAAAAGGAACACAGGAGAACATTAGCATCAGGCTTTCTTGTACAACTCACCTTAAAGAGACGTCTAATAACACCATCTAAGACATCCCATTTGGTTTTTCCACTAACACCAATGGATCCTATCAAATATGCCTGAGATTTCTGATCCTAAACAAGAACAAAATAAAGTTAGATAAAATTCAACTCTGCATCTTATTACTATATATTTCCTACTAAGACTTATTGATGTAGTTGGTGATTGACACTAAAGAATTTATTAAACCTGTGAGTTCTATAGTAACAGATATACACGGAGGGTTATACAAAAATAAAATATGAACCTAGCAAATTAATCAGCCAAACAAACAAAAAACAGCAGTAGCAATAATAATAGGAAAGAAGAGATTAGATGAAGTGTTCAAAGAAAATGACTTGTGATGTGTTCAGGAGAAAGGAAAGGGGAGGCAGATCAGAGAGAACAGCCTTGCAATTTAACACAGTTGGTACAATCCTACAAGAAGCTTTTGGGCAAGGAAAGGGTAAGAGAGACAGAGAAGCACTACATCATATGAATCTTTGAACTTTATGTTACTATTCTGTGATCTTATCTTTGATAAGTTCAATGCTTAGTGTTTTTTCATTCTTTAATTTTAATATATAATTCAATCTTGATGTAAGAAATGTTGTTCATAACAGTACATTTGCATATTTATAAAACATGTCCAATTTTCAATTTATCAAAAAATTCACTGTTTTCAAGAAACTGCCAGAGAAAACTTTTATAATACAAATAATGGTACAAATATATATTTGTGTAGAATGAGGTTTTGAGGAATGTCTAGAAATATTAGAAATGTAAACAACTCAGGATTTGTGGTTTGACTGGAATCTCTTTAATGTTGACTGGGAAAAGCAATTACAATACCCGTAAACATAGTTAGCTAATATATTACAGTCCTGTTTTTAGTCACCAATTAGGTGGCCATTCAAGGGTGGTAGAATAATCATTGAGTCAAGGGTTAGAAGACATGGATTCTATAATGCACAACATCTCCCACCTACTAAAGAAATATGACCTTAGGTAAATCACTTAGCTGGCTCAGAGTCTCAGTGATTTCACCTATAATATTTAACCCTATATATATAAATTATTATGAGCATTATTGAGATATAACCTCAATTAGAAGCCAGTACATTTTTTCAAAAAATAGTGGAGAAATCCACAAATGAATGACTGTTACTGTTATGGGATAAATGCTTGTGTCCCCTCCCAATTCACATGGTGAAGCCTTAATCCCCCAATGTGATGGTACTTGGAGATGAGGCCTTTCGGAGGTAATTATTAGGTTTGGATTATATCATGAGGGTGAGACCTTCATGACCAAGATGGCCTTGGAGGGCATCTCTCACCTTCCATCCCACTGACACTGACAGAAGGTCATATGAGAACAGATGGAGAAGCTGACCATCTGTAACCCAAGGAGGGAGCCCTCACCAGGAACCAAATGGGCCAGAATCCTGATCCTGGATGTGCCATCCTCTAAAACTGTGAGAAAATACATTTCTGATTTTTAAACCACCATTTCTACGGTATTTTGCCATGGCAGTTTTACCACACTAAGATGACTACTTTCTTAGAAGCTTTATTAGAAAAAAAAAGTTTAAAGACATGATCTTTTAAAATTAATTCAGAAAGAAAAATTTATTTGCCAGTGTTGCTAATGCAGTCAGAATGGGTGCTT
The DNA here is from genome assembly GCA_025594165.1 of Tamias sibiricus. Classification (NCBI taxonomy): domain Eukaryota; kingdom Metazoa; phylum Chordata; class Mammalia; order Rodentia; family Sciuridae; genus Tamias; species Tamias sibiricus. The sequence continues at coordinate 135,325,512 of CM046661.1, read as the reverse complement.
ATACAATGCTTTGTAACAGCTGCTTTTAAATTAGAATTACTTTAGATTTCACTGAGACTATTATATATAAAGATCCACTTGGGAAAAGTAGGCACAAATCTGCAGTTCAAGCAGGAAGTTTATGGCACTGGATCCTTGGAACATTTTGCTCAACATGAAAATTCACAAGTGGTATCTCACTTTTCCAACTCAAGTCCTTGTTTTAAAATTCTAAAGTATTAGCCAGGAGCAGTGGCGCATGCCTGTAATCCCAGCACCTGGGAGGCTGAGGCAGGAAGATCTCCAGTTCAAAGCCAGCCTCAGCAATGGCGAGGCACTTAGCAACTCAGTGAGACCCTGTCTCTAATAAAATACAAAAAAGGGCTGGGGATGTGGCCCAGTGGTCGAGTGTCCCTGAGTTCAATCCCCGGTACAAAAAGTATTGTTGTTTGATGGGGAAAAAGTAGGACACTTACAAATTTGTATTATTGGCTACTCAACTAAAAGTTCAATTGAAGTCTTTTTTGTTTTGAGAAAGAGATAAAGTTAAGTGTCATCAGCAATTTGAAGAAATATTTGAATCTAAAAGTTAAAATACTTGCCTAATCAGTTAGGATCTTGCTCAAACATGATGAAGACGAAGAGCATCAATGGGATTTATCCTACTGAATACTACTGAGTACATATTCTATTGATTCATTTGACTATGTGTCTTTTTGATGTTGCCAATATTCATTTATCTTATAGTCTTCTCTTTGTAGAAAGGTCATATTGACAGCTCAATGATATGTTACTACACATCATAAACACTACCTCTAATGTACAGGTGACAATCAAAGAGTATGGTAAACAAGTTGTTTATGTCAAAGAAATAATTTTTTTAATAAGTTTTAGTAGTGAAAGGGGCTGAAAATCAATACTGTTTTCAAAAGAATGAACATGTGATACCTATAAGACACATTTCTACCTGTATGGTGATGTCCCTACCTTTTATGCTTACATAATCTATTAAGGTAATACCAAGGCAAACACCTTCAATAGGATATTTTTTAGAATGAATATTCAAATGTAAAATACATTTAACTCATAGGAATTTCGACCCTCTAGTTATAAAGAATTTAAAGTTAAAGAAATACCTTTGCTCGACCATAGCCCTTGCTTATGGAGACTATAATTTTCACACTGCGGCCATCCTTGTGTCCAGTTGCATCTCCAGCATCATCCAGCAAAATATCTACCAGATTTTAAGAGAAAAACACACATAATAGTGTAATATTAGCTCAGATTTATTTACTGTTCTTGCTTTCTCCATTTTTATTCTGTTCAGTGTAACTGCTTCCCATTCTGGCCAAACTGGTTTGGAAAACCTCCATTTATAAGAAGATGAATTATGTGGTTGGGCTAATGTTTCAATCTAAGAATTTATTTCTGCTTCCAAAGCTCTTTACCCAAGTGTTGGATCATGTCCTTTGGATGAAGAAATAGCCCCCACTCTTTTTTTCTATTACACACAGGCCTGAATAATACCTGAGTAATAGTCATCATTATAACCATAACAAACTGAAAAGCAATCCAATTTTTCTATCCAAACTAAAATATTCATGCTCAATACCTATATAATTTGTTAATGCAAAGGTGCCGAGATTGACTGTCCAGTGAAATTATTTTCAGGCATATATTCAGCTGTGTTACTGCTTGCCTTCTATCTACCACTATTAGGTACTATTATTGAATTTTAACCATGGCCTTATACTTCTCTAAATAAGTATATTAATTATTGATCTCCTGTATACTTGGGCTAATAGTTTCAAAACCAATATGGCATTTCTAGTAATCATCTATAAGTTACAGAAACACGATAAAGCTGGTCAACCTTTAACGCATCAGTTTTTAAAAGTGATTAAAGATTAATTTTCAAGATCTATTGTACCAGTGACACAACCAGGTACAATATATGTGGAGAATTATTATGAAAAACTATTCCAAAGATATGTTTTCTTTCAATAATGATGCTATATATTAGCCATGCTTGATTCGAAGATAGTGTCCTGTGAGTAAAGGAAACTCGGTTACCTGCTAAAGAGCACATGTGCCTGGTGACAAGCTGACTCAGTTGCTCTGCCCATAATTTTACAGAGACAATGGCTGTGACTACTACATCCTAGAAACAAATAAGATGGATCCTGAAAATGGGATGGCTCCTATTGTATTAGTAATTAAGCATATGTAATTTTGCAGAGGAAGGAGTAAAAGAATGGTATGAGGCCATTCAGTGGAAAAACAACTTCTTAGAGCTGGGTGGCGGGGGGGGGGGGGTATGTGATAATTTTCACTAGAAATTTTGAATCATCAACAACAATCTCCTGTACTGCAATTTCACTATTTTCATAGATTAATATCCACATAGTCTTTAATGTTTCATATATTCCACTCAGAAACAAAAGTCTCTGGAAGAATTACTTCTGGTTCTTCTCTAGTAGAATAGGGTAACCACAAACTAAAACAATCTATAATATATCTCAAAATCATTAGAAGAGTATAAAATCCCCACACATTGAAATGATTAATGTTTGATGAGATGAAAATGCTTATTACCCTGACATGATTATTATATATTGTATACCTGTATTGAATTACCATAATGTACCCCATACATATGTATGAATATTGCCCCTCCCCTCAAAAATGTCTTCCTTAGTGTTAATTTTCTTGTTTCTAATTTCAGAAAGTTAGAGTAGTTTTTCATTGGCTGTTCATACATAAACTTCTTGTAATTCATGTCTAAACTACTTCATTAGCACTATGCTCCACTACTCACAAATATTCATAAATATTCAACAAATACCTGTTAAGCCTACAAGATATCAGAAAGTATGCTGGGCATTGAGAATAAATATCAAAGTGAGAAGGAAAATGAATTCCTTGCTCTTTTGGAGTATACATTCTCAAGTTAGTAGTTTCAGAAGATTTTGTACCCTGCAGGAAATCAACAAGTCAGTGAAGCAGAAACTGAAGGGCAGAAGCTCTATATAGGCAATCCAGGAAGGGGTCCTTGAGAAGGTGATGTCTGAGGTAAGGCCAGAAGGTGAGAAGGGCTGGGCAGGTGAAGGTGGAGGTGAAGAGATTCCGTCAATGAGAATAAATGAAAAAGCCTTGTGTAAGAGTTTGGGGAGGGCAGCAAACATAGGAAGTGATTTTGAAGTAGGTTATAATCTATGGCAAGGGGTTTAACCTGATTGCTGATCCACATATCTGCTCAAGTTTGACTTGGAACATGTCTAACTCCTCATAACGGTAGGGTAGATTTACTATTAAATGAGTGACCATGCTTGACTTCTGCATATGTGGCTACAGTTACCTGCAGCAAAATTAACACTATATGGGGCTGGGATTGTGGCTTAGCGGTGGAGCGCTCGCCTAGCACGTGGGCGACCCGGGCTCCATCCTCAGCACCACATACAAATAAAATGCATTGAATAAAACGCATTGTGTACAACTAAAGCAAATAAATAAAAATATTAAAAAAATTAACACTATAGTTAAAAGTTCAGGCACTGGATTCATCCAGATTGAATTCAATATTAGTTCTTCCACTTCTTAGTTACATGATCTTGAAAACAAAACAAAACTGCGGTATCACTTTCCTAAGTACTGGTTGTCTGATCTATAAAATGGGCTTAAACAGCATCTACTTTGCAGGGTTATTGGGTTATTGAGCACATGAGATAACACTTTTAAAGCATTTTATCCTCATGTTTAGTAAGTTCTGCTCTTTTGTTATTCGTTTTCTCTGTGTGTTTGTTCTAAATCCTATTGAGGATAGGTCTGGGTCTTCCCTGCTCTCAGTATATTGATATCACATAAGAAAATGTTTCTGGAAAAACAGCAAAACAGCAAGTTTAAAGTGAGAGACGTATTTTTTTTGTTTATTTGTTTTTTTGGTGGTGGCAGTAAGTTATGGTCCCAAATGTTTATAAACATTACAACTTGCTTTTAGACATAAATGACCTAAATATATAATGTGAGGACAGCCATAATAGAACTTTCAAAATTTTTACTTTGTGAAGAGATGTAATTTATAAAAAAATGTAATCAAAATCAGCATGCTATATCATTTCTCTAATCTTCATGTTTTCGCTTCTCCTCCTCCTCTTTCTCCTTCTCCTTCTATATTTCAATGTAATTTAAGGCAAGGAGCAAAGTGTCTCAGTTCTACACTGGCATATAAAATTACCCAGGAACATGAGCACTATTGGTTTTCAAGCGTCATCTGGTGGTTGTACTTTGTAATCACCCCAGATCCTCATGTAAACATTTCTTAAACTAAATCTTATATCCTACAATGATTCAATGTCATAGGAGCAGTTATACTTCATAATTGAACAGTTCATCAGATATTAGGATGAAATTATGTCATATGATTCCATTTGCAATCAAATCAAAACTGTACCCTTGTTCCATCATTAGGACTGTTGAATCCAGTATGTTCTTTCAGTTTGTTGAAAATTTAATAGAACTGCAGACTGGATGATGTAGCAGCATTATGTTCTCTCTAGGCAACATCATTCAGGATCATCTAGTCTAATTTAGGAACTGACTCTGTACCCTGAAAATTCTATTAAGTTGCACTGAGTTATTATTATTATATTCATGAGTACTAACAATCATCATTGCAAATACTTATTATTTCTTCATCTTATTCATTATAATCATGGAGGAAACACTTCCCAAGCAAAAGTGATATTTTAAAAAATGACATAAATTTGTGTCTCTAAGATTTCCTGTTTTACCTATTATGTTCTTTTAAAACCACAAGTAGAATGAATTTGTAAGATAAAAATGGGATTATTTTCAATAATTAATGTTAATATTTTCAGGAGAGGGTACCATTCTCCAAATTCCCGGTGTGTCCCCACCTGAGCTGGGCCTGATGGGCATGGGCACTAGCTCACCTGAGGTAACGGACTCAGTGATGTTCAGGTTGTTGAGAGAGAGCCCAAGGGACTGCCGCGAGGAGGAGGAGGAGGTGCTGCTGGAGGACTCAGAAGGTGGCCGAGCAGGCTTTGCAGAGTTACCAGTCTCAGCCTTCAACCGGTCATTCTCAGCCTTCAGTATCTCAATTTCATTCTGTTATTCAGATGGAAAATGTAAAAAATTTGAGCTAGTTTGATGAGAATGTGGCACCAAGTCTTGTATTAGATTTCTCTGTTAAAGCATGTGGTGATGCTTTCAATAAGCAAACAAATTATGAAAAGAGGATTTCCTTCTAAACAAGAAAAGTTGACTTTTGTCTCTCACATATACATATTTCTATGTTCACAAGTGTAGACACCATTACTACAATAATTACTATGTTCTGGGATTAAACCGAAGGCCTGAAGCATGCTAGGAAAGAAGTCTACCCTGAGTTATACCCAACCCTATTTTTAAAAAATATCCAGTATTTTGAGAAGTTTTTATTGTTTGGACTTGACCTAATTTATCACTTGAAATAAGAATAGCACAAATATTACTTCAATAGATCCTAACAGTTTTCATATTAAAAGTGATATTAAAATCTCATAGCTATTTATAATTCTGTAAATTCATGGAGAGTAGGAAAACAGAGAAAAAGAAAAATAATGTATAAAGTGATATAAAATTACTTCATAATTCTAGTTAACAGATGAAAAAGGTTTTGTTTTCTCAGAATGGGGCACTAAGCTCATAAGAAAACCTTCTTATGGATATATTCAGTGGCAGATGAATCTGCAGAGCAATGAGCTTTTCTTATCTCCATCATCTGTGGTACCAAGTGATTACTGTTTTACAATAATAAAATGGAAACTTAGTCTGAGCACAGACTGGTTTTGAATTTAACTTTCAGATGCTTCCAAAAATATGAAAGCTTTACTTTTACAGATGGCATTCTAAATCACTTTAACTTTAATATTCAGAAATTTTATGTTGAATTTGTATAGTTTCCTCATTATTTTTGTTTTTTTCAATAGAAAATAGGCGAAGGTATTTGAAAGCCAGATTTCAAAAGAACACTTTTAGAAAGCCAACATAAAAGTAACTCATGGAAAAATGAAGAACCAAGAATTGTAGTAGTTTCTTTAACACTTAGCTCTTGGCCTGAATCCAATCACTAGTATAAGTGTCTTGAACGGCCCTGAGTTCAACGGGCCAGTTTGCTCTCCCCCTTCTAACCCTGGATTTGACAAAATTCTGTATTCGGTATTAAGAACTGAGTTGTGAGGCTGAATAAACAGAGTACATTTCCATAGTGGGTTTAAAAAATGGAATCTGTTGTATAATAACTGAGAGAAGAGGAAAGGTAGCAGGGTTATCTTTCCACTTTGTTCCCTGAAGGTGCTTTCAGCTCAGACCTGCATCCGGTTCATGGCTTCCCGAATCTGATCAAGATGATGAGCAGAGCTGAGGGCCTCCAACCGAATATCTGTTAATTTTAATTCCTTTTCTCTGAGCTCGCTCTTCAGCTGCAGAATTATCTCTGCCTCAGCCTCTGTGCATTCACAGATCCTGAAGAAAGAAACAAACATAAAATTGGTGGACTGGGAAGCGAGAGGATTAGGGAAAGCAATGCCTCTTTTAAAGGCTGAACTGCCATGGTACCCAGCAGGTACAGAAATGATTTGCTAGAAAAACCTAGAGAAAAGGAGAAATAGTTTTATTTACTGTAATTAATTCATAGGTTTAAAACTGAAAGTAGTTCTCTTTTTCTTTTAATCTTTTCTTATTTTTTTAAAATTTAAAAACAAATCTACTATACAAAATATAAAGTGATCCTCAAAATTCCTGGTTGCCGATATCTCTATATTCTGCCCACAAGTAATGGGTAGAAGAGTCATAATATTACTATATTTCATTCTATATTTTCAAGGGACTTAAATCTCCATTGGCAACATGTGAAATGTTCCTTTTTAAGAGTCAAGTCTCAAAATGTCAATTTCTCCTTTTGTAGAATTGTACAAAAAATAACCATATTTGCCTCAACACCATCTTCCAGTTGTAATGAAAATCCAATGTGAATATTGTAGAAAATAATTTAGAAAGATTAGCTTTGGACTTTTAAATAATGGATGAGTGTTGCATGATCTTCCTGTTAGGCTCCGCTGATTCAGGAGATCATAGCTAATGAAAGAAACTGCAGACCTTAGCCTATGCAAGAGGCTAGCTTGGGGTTACTGGAAGGTCATATAATGCTATATCCTTATTGTTTTGTTTTGTGGACAACATCATTAAAATAAAATCTGCCAAAAGAATTTGCTTTATATTAACTAATACCTTTTCCATCTAAAATTCGAACAGTAGATTGTTGATCACAAAAGGGCATGGTGCTATCCTCATTTCCACATAAATGATGAAATTATGTAGCCAAAGCACAGTGTACCTGTTCTACATGAGAGTTCCATGACAGTCATTGTCATGAGTATACAAGAAAATCTGACTTAAACAGTATATGAAACAAAGAGAATCATTTCATAAAAAAGCATTTCTACCTTCTAAATGTTATATTTTTTCTTGTGGTATCTAAAAGTGGGCTACTATAGAAATGCCTTGTTCGATTATCTAATAAAATCAAAGAAAAATGGAATGTAGGTTGCTTTCAGAAAACCAAAATTTTAATACAAAAACAAAGAGAAGGTATTTGTGGTTGAAATGCATGCAAGTAATTTTAGAAAACACACAAAAGCAAATATTGCTAGGTTAGAAACTGGATCTTTGCAGATCTTTGCAGTTTTCATGCATCACATCATTTTACCGGGATCTATGCTTGTAGATCACAGGGCCATTTTGCCGTTTCTTTGGTGGCCAGACAAGAGGTGACCTGCATGTATGCACAGTTAGATACATGGATAAATGCAAGTGAAAACAAGTGAGAAGGATTGAAAAAAGTAGAGAATGAGATCACTATTAAAAAAAAAGACAAATGTTGTTTACTTTTATCAGTAAGATTTGAAAATGATGGGTACAGATATGGTGCTGCAGTTACAAAAGTACAACTGATTGCATTTAGAATATAAACATGGGCTTGGCCTTAAGTTGTTTCTTAAAAGATGGGTTAGCATTCTGCAAAGGCAATGACTTACGCTGAGGTAGATTGAGAGGGCTTCATGGATGCTGAACCGCAGTCACCAGCATTATGGGGCAACTTGGGAGATGCGGGGAGAGATGAATCAGTAAGTTCTTCAATGTCTGAATGTGAAGAAGGGGGCTTGGTGGACTTTTTCTTTCCAAAGGCTTGTTTGAAAGAACTTCTCAGCTGAAAGAAGGACAGAAATTACCTCTCCTGTCTGTTTGTACCTGGAGGGATTTTGCTTTGGGGCGTTAGTTTGCAGGTGCCACCTAGCCACTGCCTGGGGTCAGTATATATAAGCAGAGAATTAACAGTTGCAGCACAGTATCTCTTAAAAAAAAAAAAAAAAAAAAAGATACTGCATATTGTTTTTTTTCCTTTTATTCTTGTATTAATCCAGCATAGCGCAAACATGGAAGGCTTTTAAATAGTGCAAGGTCAAGGGCATGGCTGTCAGAGCACTCATTTAAAACTAAGTACCTTGAAGGGATCTCCATTCCCAATGCTTCTCTCTTCAAGGCAATTTGTTTTAAATGGCCACTTTAGCGCTACAATCAAGTCATATCCTGCTGACAGTACAAACTTAAAAAGCAAAATGAAATCAAATTCACCTAACACTTCATTAATTGTGATTTTCTATTCAAATTTTCAATTCCCAGACTATTCAAAACCAGAACTGGTATCCCCTACAGCTCTATTCAGAAAGTGGTTTTACTTCTCTTTAAAATTTGAGATTAAAATGAAAAGACACAAAGAAAAGACATACAAGATAATCTGTTTTTAAAAGGTATAAAAGCCTACTGCCAAAATGAATAGCATTCATGCCAAGGTAGGGTTTTTTGTATAGATGCATGCCAAATTGTCCATGGTTTTATATTCACCTCACTTCCTCTAGAGTTCACCTTGCAGAAACATGAAAGAGTGTGGAATTACAAATCAAGGGAATGAAGGCTGATCAGTATTTTAAAATATTACCTGCATAAACATTTTTTTAAAACAAAAAAGATTTTTTTCATTATTTACAGAAAGCATTCCTGTAACATCTTCTGATAGTTTTGTTTTGGATTTCACCTAGTGCTGTATTTATTTAAAATCTACCTTTGTCTTGTGGTTTAAAACAAAAATACCAAAACCTTCACTTAGTTGTTTTTAAATTTTTTGCAGTGACCGCATCTTCCCCTCAGGTTTTTAGTGGTTGCTTAATATTACCATAAATTATAAGAATATCTCTAGCAAATTTAAGATACAGTCCTGTTAAAGTTAATTTCTGCATTTCCAGTATGTTCTACTGGTAACAACAACAACAACAAACAATACAAACACTAATGCTGTTGGTTTCTTATGAGGTAAAACCTTATTCACACTGCAGTCCCTGTTGATTGCAGGAGGGTGGTGGTAGCTTTCAAAGTCTATTCTTTCCTATTATCAACTCCAATTTTCCCTTTCCTGCACCATTACCATCATCACCATCACCATCATCACCATCACCATCATCACCATCACCACCACCACCACCATCATCTTTATCATCTTCTTCCTCTCCACCTTGACAATAAACCTCTGCTCTTAGTTCTAACTCCAGAATGCATGCCCTTCAGCACCATGCCAGCCTAATCTTGGCTATTAGTGCAACATCTGCGGTGCCAGAGTTACTTGAATGGGACTCTGTAAATTGCTGAAGCTTTTTAAAGCTCCAGAGAAAAAAGCCTAAATCCTTATACCAGAATAAGCTATTTAATTAGATGGGTTATGAAGGCTTACCCAGTTTTTCTTTTTCTTTTTCTTGGAGTCAGCATCATTACCACTGCCAATGCTGGAATGGCTTGTGGCACTGTTGATACTAGAAACACTTTCAGAGGAATGCTGTCTTCTGATGCGGAGATCTAGCAACAGATAGAGAGTATCACATTTGCTCATAAAACTTGCAGTCTGAACAAAGTAAGTCTTTGAGTCTTTTTGAGAGGATGTTCTCCAACAAAGATCAACAGGCTTTGTATAGATCATTTTATTGCAGTTTTGGTCTTACAAGTTTAATAAAGTACAACCTTATTTGCTTTAATTAACTGAATTATCTACATTAAGATTCAGCAGGAATCTCATATGAGTCTGTAACACTGATGCTTTAATGAGTTCTGAATTTTGTCCAAAATTGAAATGCCATGCTAGTGATTTCTACTGAATACCCGGATCAAACAGCAGTTCCAAAATGATTTATTCCAAATGATTATTTCCATGGAGTAAATGGAAACTCATAATAGGATGAGAATTAATTCTCTTTAATATTTGTGCTTTGAATAAAGTTACCAAAGCCAAATATACTGACTTTCCATTTCATTGAATCATGCCACATTGGAGCCAAAACAAACCTCGGAAGTCAAATAAGCACATCATCTAGCAGATGAGGAAATTGAAGTGCAAAGGAGTTGACTTGACCAAGGTCAAAGAAGCAATGAAGGGAAGATCCTCCAGAGAAAGTCTAGGTAGGCAGTTTGTGAATTAAACAGAGAAAATATGTCTCATAGTGCCATTCTTCCAACATATCCCTAATCCCTGTCCATGACAAAATAGTAAGACTAATAATGATGCTTAGTATGCCCCTGCATACTTAATTTTACCCTTGATATAAACCAATGAAATGATTTTATCTACTAATAATTCACACATGGCAATGTAGCTGAAAAACAGTGGCACCAATCTGAGAGCTAGCCTGAGTCTAATATTTATTGTGCAACTTGCCATGTAATATGGTTGGGCTAAACTTCCCCAAAGCATGCAGTGCTTCTCTGGTTATATAAGATATTTTTAAAGAGAAAAGCATTTGATATTTTATAACTTTAAAAATTTTTCCACTTATTCTATACAAGGTTTATTTGTAACTATCAAAATTAAAACAAACTGAAATTTTGTTTACTTACAGTAAACTGATATTAAGTGCTAGTGAGTTACCAAGAGAATTTATAAGGTCAAATTTACTTTTAAGATATCCCTATTAACATATTTAATTGACATCAATGCAAATTAGCCAAGCTGAAAAACTTAAGTGGAACATGTAATATGTGAAAAATTACCATATAACTTTTAAAATTTTTCTCAGAAAAAATAGTATAAACTCAAGCCTGTCCAGTTGACCGATTTTCTGATGAGTAAAAAAGATCCATGGCAATACAACCAGTTACTTTAAGAATACATAATAGGGCTGGGGATATAGCTCAGTTGGTAGAATACTTGCCTTGAATGCACAAGGCCATGGGTTCAATCCCCAGCACCACATACAAAAAAAAGAAGATATAATTAATGAGTGTATTTGTGGATATGTGATTTATGTGTATACAGATACATACATGCACACTCAGACTTACATACTCATATCAGCAATAAATAGCTTAATTTTTCCATTAAAATAGTTATGCTGACAAATTTTCTGGGAGGAGAAAACAGAAGTATTTTTCGGAATCTCCAGAGTCTGATCACTTAGAATTATTTTTAAAAATTATGAGAACCATTTCGTGTTTTTTATGACAAGAAATTACCAATTTTAAAATCTAAAGGTATGTGCACTCTTTATGCATGCATAATGTTTTGATTTAATAATAAAGGAAACTAGTATCTCTTAATCAATATGGAAGTCATAAGAATAAATCACAGAAACTTATGTGTAGGTATTTACTCATGTTTTAAGTTTCTGCTTCAGTTGGCTATTAGCTTTTCTGAACAAGGTACAGCATTTGCTAACTTTTCTTGAGCAACTTTCACAAAGAAAGCAGATACGTTAGAGATTTATAGTTTTTATTATCATATCTGGAATTAATAAATTATACCTGATTTTTCTACTCTCAAAGGTTTAAAAATATAGGTAATGCATTTTAATTTTATCTAACAATTTCCTTCTAGTACTTGTAAGAATTTGATTCAGTGTATGGGGCACTGTAGAGCCTGTAAAGAAGTATTAACCAATGAATACAGACAATCCAAACACATGGAGACACCTGCTTTTAAAGTATAATTTTCAGTTACACATTTGTTTACTCATTAATTTTCACTCCTCAAACTCTGTCCCACCCCTGCTCCTGTTCAAGCTACCAACATCACTTACCTGCTCTACAGCAAGAACAGCTATCCAACTTTCTCACCTTCAAACCATTCTATACACAGGAGCTAGAAAAATCTTCTTAGAAGAAAAATTTTATCAACACTGCCTTACTTAGCATGATCTCCTGTTAAATGTGGCTACTGTGGGAAGGTCCTTCCTGACTATGCAACCTTTAATAGGTTACCTTGTACCCTCTTTTTCTATGGTACTCTGTTCTTGTCCACTTTAGAACTACTGTGGTATGCCTACCCAGCTACACCAATGATTACACACAATCATTTATTTTCTGCTCTACCACTAGACTGAAAGTTCAGTGTAGATAAAGGCCATGTTTATTTTTCTTTTTCTTGTCTATGTCCAGGGCCTTGTATAGTGCTGTATGAAGTAATCCATTAATATGTAGTTGTTGAATGAGTTGATTCTAATTGTTGATTCAATGCAACTCTGTTTGCCTACCATTATTTCTAAAATATATTTATCACTAATAGTAATTTACACTATATATTTTGTAGAATTTTATTTGGTACTTTCTTTTCTTCAGTACTAGTGATCAAACCCAGGGCTTCACTCATGTTAGGCAAGCACTCTACCTACCACTGACTTATACTCCCAGTCCTATTTGGTACTTCTTAATGAAAATTATTCCATGTTTACACAGAGGCAGTGACTTAAAAAAAACAGTATATTTGGAAAAATTAAAGTAAAATTTCCCATACCTTCAACTGTCAGCCTTAAAATAATTATGTTTGTAACAGTTGTTTTATATATGAAATTTGTATGTATATATAAAATATATAACATGTAACAAGGATATATGTGGTAAAATATATATTTACCTTTCATTAAAGGGGATTGTGGGCCACTTGGGTATAGAGTCACTCAGTTTTTAATCTTTGTATTCAAGAAACGAAATTCCCAAGTGCACAGCAGACATTTAAATATGTTTGTAAATGAATAAATGTTATTTTATTATAGACTTCTTTTTTGTCAGACTGTTAATAAATGTGATGCATAAATTTAGATAAAAAGGTAAATTAATGAATTTTATGCAATTTTGCATAATTTGATCATCTATAAAAGTGTTGCCTTACTCCAAATAGTTATGGTAAGAGTATATGCTAAAATTTTACGTAAAATTATTTTAAAGGTCTCAAAAACTGAATTTCAATATGATTTCACAAACATATAGACAATACAATCCACTGAACCTATAGAAATATACATAACTAATCCAACTGACTTTTATTCATATGTAGTTGTTGAATAAATTTATTCTAATTGTTGATTCAGTGTAACTCTATTCAAGCTATTAATGGTCAATGTGATACAAATAATGTTAGAATCACTGAACTTAATATTGTTTTAGTATTTTAGAAACATGGTATAAATATCTTATATACTGTCAACTCTTTTTTTTTAAATTTTTTTTGTTTTTGTAGGTGGACACAATACTTTATTTCACTTCTGTGGTGCTGAGGATGGAACCCAGGGCCTCACACATGTGAGACTAGTGCTCTACTGTTGAGCCATAGCCCCAGCCCCACTGTCAACTCTTTATAACTAGTTATTTTGTTAGTTTTAAAAATGTGGGCAATTATTTTTTCATATTTTTGACCAACTTAGATGTGATATTATTTTGTTCTTCTTAGTCATTACCCCTCCCACATTTCTGAGCAAAGGAATTCCTATTTTTTAATTCCAGTAGATATACTAAGCTACCTGTTGCCTAAGATAAAAGGAATCCTTCCAGAAAGTTTCACTTCGGTGACGTGTGCTGTATTAAAGAAGGGATTAAGCCATTTTAAATCCCTTCTGGACCTATTTACGACATGAAGACTTAGAACATAAGCTGCTTTATTATAGCTCTAAGATAAGCTTTAAATACGCAGTAATTTTCCATGCAGCATATAAATCAACTCCCCCACATGGAAAGTTGCTAAATTCTTAACAGAAGTAGCCCATAGAAATCCAGTTTGTCTTTCAACTTAAGTAGACCTCATTTTACATAACTGTTTTCCTAAAATTTAAATTCAACTATATATTTTTAATTATGTTATTATTTTCTATGAAATTTGAATAAGGCCCTTTTATGTGCAAGGCATTGCTATAGGCACTGGGATGTAGAAACAAACCCTCCTATATAAATCAGGACAGACAGACCTCAAAGGCACCAGAGAATAATGCAAATTTTAATAAGGGAAGTACAGCTATTTCCAGAAACGTATCACAGGAGGTCTCATCTAGTTTAGGGTGATAAAGAGGCATATTTAAGTGAATTCCTGCAGTTTTCCAAAGAGTTTTTTTATTCTAAACAAACAGAGTAGAATGTTCCAAGTGGAGTAAACAGACTATTTTAAGAACTTACAAAGAATGGAGAGAAATTCAAGAAAGCTGAAATATGGAATGTACATTGTAATGAAAGAGCAAGAAATAAGGTCAAGAACAGCATCTGACACACAACTAGCAATCACTAAATATTTGTTGAATGAATAAAGTTGGTGAAGGGAGATTATCTTATGTCAAGGAGATTGTTTTTCATCCACAAGACAAGGGGGTGCCTGTAGATGCCTGCTTTTAGATGATTGCTCTGGCTTTGGTGTGAAGAATGGTATAAAATGGGGTAAGATTAAGAGCAGAAAGGCTAAGTAGGACTTTGTGGTCACAGATCAGGGAAGAGATGGAGGATGCTGACAGCAGTATCAGGGAAAAGTGAACAAATCTAAGAGATGCTGAAGGGGTAGAATCAGCAGAATTTACTGATTTATTGAATCAAGAAAGATGGAGTTATGAGTGACATCTAGATGAATGAAGGGTGATGATGCCATTTACTGAAGCAAAGAACGCTGAAGGAGAAGCAGGGCTGAGAGGGAAGTTCAAGTTTGGAGATGTAAAGTTTAAGGGGAGTTTTTTCTTGGCAACTAGATAGACAGAGCTCTATCTCCAGAGATGAGCCTGGCCTAGAGATACAGAGATAATCACTAGCACATAAATGATGATAGCTAGAGCACTAGGTAAGTTTGTAAAAAATTTGGATAAGATGTATAGAATCACAGGGTTCAGAATCATTTTGGAAGAGAGTTTAGGATATCAATAATTAACAAATATATGTAATAAAGTGAACATACAGAAAAAGAAAAAAAACTTTGAAAGAAATTTCAAAGGATAAGAAGAAAAACCAATAATGTAGGATGTTCTTGATATGAGAAAAAGTGAATGTGTCCAGCAGAAGGGATGAGACATCAGTACCAAATGTGGTTTCCACGACTAGTACAATAAAAAATTTTAACTATTTCCCTGGATTAAGTGTTATGTTAGTCATATTGACCTTGGAGAGAAAAGCTTTTGGTAGAGTGGTGGGGATAGAATTTACGATCCTATGGGCTAAAAGGTGATTGGTTATTGAAGACTTTGAAAGGCTCCAAAATTAGTTTTACCAGAACTTATCTGGAAATAGGAAGAAAGATGATAAGAACTGAGGAGTTAGGAAAGAATTTTTACGCTGGAAGAGAGAATGAGACATACTTAATGCTACTGAAAAGAGGACATGAATAAATTGAACCTGTATAAAGAAAAAAAATGATATGACAATAATGAACATTT
Organism: Tamias sibiricus; assembly: GCA_025594165.1. Lineage (NCBI taxonomy): Eukaryota > Metazoa > Chordata > Mammalia > Rodentia > Sciuridae > Tamias > Tamias sibiricus. The sequence goes on along the minus strand of CM046661.1, from coordinate 135,309,760 downwards.
CTTTAGTGGTGAACCAAAGGGTAGAGATGATGGCAAAAGGAATATTTTCATTGCTTAAAATTACAGGCGGCGGTGCACACCTATAATCCCAGCACTTGGGAGGCTGAGGCAGGAGGATCGCAAGTTCAAAGCCAGCCTCAGCAAAGGTAAGGCACTTAGCAACTCAGTGAGGCCCTGTCTCTAAATAAAATACAAAAAAAAAAAAAAAAAAAAAAAAAGGGCTGGGGATGGCTCAGTGGTCAAGAGTGCCCCTGAGTTCAATCCCCAGTACCAAAAAAAAAAAAAAAAAAAAAAAAAAAAAAAAAAATTATATGAACATGGTCATAATAAAAAATGCAAGCTGATTTCTAGTTTGTTTTCTTATTATTTTAAAATTATCTACAGAACATTGTCCCACCCAGGAGAAGTTGCTCCAAATGCCTGAGACTTGATATATAAACATATGGATTGCTTCATTTTTATATGCAGATCTGGATTATCATACTCATTTCTAGGCTTGTTTTGCTTGAAGTCAAATATGCACTATCACCTCTGCCTCCCAGATCAAGTGGAGAGAATGTATGTAGAACTATAGAAGTTAATTCATTAAGGTCAATTTAAAAATTATTTGACAGTGAAAGCTACTGTTCTCAAAGTCTGGAATTCTGGAATTCTGACCCCATTAATTTCACCTTACTCATTAGAAAAGGCAGTGCCACTGAGTAAATACAACTCCATTCTATAAATAAAACAGACACTTATTATATAGGATGAAAAATGACACCATTTCTGAATATACCTTTTGGAGGGTGGTCTGGGCCATTTAGGGCCCCCTGAATGGCCGCCTGGGCAGCAGAGTTCTGGGCCTTCAGCATTTCAATGGTCTCTCTTAGTTCTATAAGTTCAGACTCCTGTGAAATAAACAGAGTTTAGAAACTTTAATATTTAGAGAGAAAAATAAAAGCCCTTGTTCACTATCAAATGGGTTTGGTTATATAGTACCAGCCTCCCGAGAGATTTGTATACTTGGCTAAATTCGTCAAGTTGTATCTAACAACTTCTTTCTTAGCTGAAGTAAAGACAAATTAATGTTTTTTCTTATTGTCGTATAAAAGTGATTTAAATAGTCATTAATTCTTTCAAAGGGTAGCACCTAGAGCTGACCGGTGCAAAGCAAAACAAGATATCACATCACTCATTTTAGATATCAAATTTAGTCATATTACCTATGATTACATCAGATATTTAGATAGCAGAATTATAGTACTTCACTCTATTGCACTTATCGTTGGGTAGAAATCTGGAGTTGATGTGAAATAAGTGACTATAGATTCTGCCTGAAGTATTTTGCACTTTAGCAACTGTTTCTTTTAATCCAACTGTAAAATGTGGAACTCATTCCTAACTCACTCCTATTAAACATCACCTTATTAAATTCCGCTGATATATCCAGATCATCTTAGATTCTGACACTTTTCATCCAATAAAATTGCTAATATGGGGACTCAGCCTCAAGAAGCCAGAGCAACATAGGAATTAAAACAGTGAATGAAGAGATATAAAATACATACCCCTTAACTAATAAATCACCAAAAAGTCAGTGTAACAATCATGTTTTTATAGTAAATGTATTTTTACTGAATTTAGCATAATTTTGTTATGTCTCAATGTAAATTACTATAACTTTTTATTTTTGACAGTTATTTAAGTGAATTATTCCAAACCTATCCTTATATCCTCATCAGCATCTTGGAGAATTTCTTGGTAATAAATTTGTCATCCATCATCTCCTCAAGCATTTTTAGAAAAAAGCCAAAGAATCAGGCTTGGGTTGTTAACCCCATGAGAGTTCATGCATTCTCAAGTGTCTCCCAAATACAGAAAAAAAGATCAGGATTTTCATTGCAGGAAATTGCTTCATACGTGAGAATACCCAGTAACTATGTTAACTTTAGATACTTAAAGACAGTGCTAATTGAAATGAAATACAAATTTGGAACACCTACTGGATAACATATATCTATTTTCTTTGGCTATCTGATATATTTTTGATAGAGAATAATTATATTTTAAAAAATAAGCAGACACTCTTAACTTTAAAGAACTTATAATACAAAGGACCTCATAAGAAATCAATAACAATCTGCTGGATTTATAGATGTGTCTTCAAGTACTTGAGTGTAATCCAATCCATGTACATTTCTTTATCATAAAGGAGAAACATATCTGTGGAAAATTTCTAACCCAATTCATCTTAATATCCCAGTCTCTCCAACTTCTATAATTTAGGTCCTTGCCCAACTAGCAATAGATAAGTTTATCAAAACTTACTATATTTTTCCATTTAAAATAAATCCCCCAAGAGATGAAAAATTTCCTGGAAATTCATTCTGCTTCCACTAGAAATTTACTCAAAAGAATACCTATGGGTATATAATTAATAAATCACATATTTTAAATATCAATTTAATAACATGAACATGAGGATACATGTTACTTTTTACTTGAAACCAGATTTTTATCCTTAAATTTAAAATCAATAATAATGGCACTGTGTATTAAAAATCTGTTAAAATATTTGGCTATATCTTTTTTTTTTTTTTTTTTTTTTGTGGTAACGGGGATTGAACTCAGGGGCACTTGACCACTGGGTCACATCCCCAGACCTTTTTTGTATTTTATTTAGAGACAGGGTCTCACTGAGTTGCTAAGTGCTTCCCCATTGCTGAGGCTGGCTTTGAACTCGCGATCCTCCTGCCTCAGCCTCCCAAAGTGCTGGGATTACAGGCGTGCGCCACCGCGCCCGGCTTTGGCTATATCTTTAAAAGAGAAAAGTGGAAATGAGGTCTAAAAATTGAGCTTAAATTTCAGCTAGTTTACTTATTTCAGTGTCAAAGCTTTAATTTCTAGAAAAATCTCTTCTAGAAACTGTTTTTTAAATGATTAAAAGTGGAGAATGTTGTTCAGGGAATCTTTTTTTAAGAATATTGTGTTCAATATGCCATAGAAGAATGATCCCATTCTAAAATTAAGGTTCTTTTAAAAAACACAGATATTAACAGGTTAGCTGTTACTTAGTGTGGCTCAATAAACCCAAACGAAGAACAACAACTAGGTAAGAAATGTATTTACTATATGTAACCTGGGAAAATAATGTCTGTAATAAATTGGTTCAGCTGAACTTAAGGTGCCTATAATATGTCCCATTGTCTTTATTTTAAAAGAAAACTAAATTTTAGGCTGATTGAAGTAACTTGTTCCAACTTGCACTAGTTATTGCCCCATATCTGCAAAAACTCCTTCCTCCTTCCTTATTTCCTAATAAGGTCTACTCTCACCTTGTCATTCAAGCTACAACTATCTTTCTCTAAGCATTTTCATATGATTTTTTTCCCTTTGCTTTAAATAGCCTTCCTGTCCCTTAGAGGTCATGGCGAAATGTCTCCCTAATTGTGAAACCTCTGTTTTCCTATCAGAAAATAAATAAATAAATAGGTAAATAAATAAATAAGAGAAGTCCCTTCTGTGGGTTTTCAGACCATTTAATGAATTTGGCCTATTTAGTTGTTGAAGTATATCTTTTCACCTGATTTATGACCTCAGTAAATGTTGGGATGGTTTTCTCGAAATGTTCTGGGATATGATCAACAGATATATTTTACCTTAAAAGAATAATTGAAAACTTTTAATTCATTACATTACATTTATTTATTTATTTATTTATTTATTTTTAATAAGAGGGCACTTACCTTACTCACCTAGGGTGCAGGGTAATATAAAAACATCAAAACTTTTCTTGCTTAGTATGAACAGAAAGTCTCAACATAGCTAATTAAGTGGGATCTTCTCCTTTGGAGATCAATGAAGCTAGGTTTGTCTTTCTCTCTTTCCCAATAATAGTATTATAGAGATAAACAGAAAGCATTTTAAATAAAAACTTGACTCTGATGTAGAGGTTGTTTTTCACCAGCTTTCTACTCTTCATTTTTCTGCTTCATAACTATAGTTGCTCATATATTTTAAGCTATGCTTTAAAAGGTTTCTATAACATATAGAAATTGCAATGCTGTCTCCAGACACAAGTATCCTTTAAAAAATTTTTGTCCATGGTGGGGAATCTGGATAAAGACTGATTAGAAATGAGTTCCAGTGATAACTGACTATAAAACTCACTAGATAATTTAAAATATTTCCCTATCATCTCATTTTTTTTAAATTGGCCAATTCAACATAATTAAGTTTTGAGAATAATTATTAAACCTTCTGAAAAAAATCCTGAGAAATGTGTATGCTATCAAGATATGAATTTACAATCGGCTTCTCTAATTCAGTTATTTTCCAGTTTCCTACTATCATCAACAGATACCAAAAGGAAGAGTGTGGCTAGGATAACTCCTCAAAGGGTCTTGGGAATTAGGTGATGCAATCCCATTTTCTTGATACTTCCTCCTCCTTCCAATTAACCGTTTGAGATAATGATGCTCTAACACCCACTGCCTATATAAGATACCAGTTTTCCATGAAAGTGTCTTGCCTATAAGAGTCTAGATAAAGTCAATATAGATGCAGTTTTGTATACGTCTCTGAGGCTAAACAAGTTAAGAAGATCACAAAATGCTGCAAAATAAAATAATCAAATATTGTGTTATAATACTAGCCTTGCCTGGTGTTTTTTTTTTTTTTTTTTTTTTTTTTTTTTTTTTGTGGTACCGGGGATTGAACTCAGGGGCACTCGACCACTGGCTCACATCCTCAGCCCTTTTTTGTATTTTATTTAGAGACAGGGTCTCACTGAGTTGCCAAGTGCCTCGCCATTGCTGAGGCTGGCTTTGAACTCGCGATTCTCCTGCCTCAGCTTCCCAAAGTGCTGGGATTACAGGCGTGCGCCACCGCGCCCGGCTTGCCTGGTGTTTTTTACAACCTAATCTCCTAACTATATCTCATCTCTTTCCAAATTTCTGTCAAAGGCCTTACTGAGAATCTCACAAGTTTGGCAACAAATCTCATCAAACAACTTAAACTTTTAGGCACTAACTCTGTGTCATTTCCTCAAACTGACACTCAGGTAGGTAATCTCACACTATCCTGCTGTAGCTTCTTTGAACACATTCTCTTCTTCGTATTTGCCTTGAAATCATGCTAATTTTGCAACTGAAATAATCTGGCCACGACTACTGCATACAGGTTCAAATAAATGACGTTCACCCAAACCCAACAGCATTAGCAATTTAAAAATTATGGATTAACATTATATTATGTTCCAAAAGATTAATGGATATATTGTCTGATCCTAGGGATGTATTTTTAAGAACACTTCCAGAATGCAAATATCAACATAAAATGAGAAGAGTTAATGTAAACATCAAAATCAAGAAATTTTTAGCTTCCACATTATCTTTTTCAAAGATCTGGCTTTTAATGTCCTCATTTTCAAGGTTTACATTCAGATTCGCCCACTTATTCCACCCCCCCCCCAAAAAAAAAAAAAAAACAGTTTCAAAGAGGTAAGAATAAGGAAGGCCTGAGATTTATGGTTAGAATAGGGTCAATATCTGAGTTCCATCACTCTTAGAGGAAGATATTGCTCTGTTCTGCTCTGACCTTTGAGTGGATGTAACCTAGTTCACTTAGATGTATATTCTAATAGCCCCAGTATGACAGCTATAGGGCACTAATTCGAATGCCTTCCAAATTTTAAATTTCTAAAATATTGGTAATATACATAGCTTTAGTAAATTTGAACACAAAGATTTAGCAGTACTTCTGTAGAAATTTCACTTGTAAAAAAATTTGCAGAATCCTTGCCATTTTAATGATATGTATCACAGCTTTTCACAACTGGCATTCTGTGAGGAAAGTAAGACCTGCACAATGCTCTGAGTGATGTCTCCCATAATTTTCCTCCTTGCTGCTAATGTCAGGCTGTTCCTTTCTCTGAAATACATCCCTACATTTCCCAGGAATTAATCCTCTTCATCCTGCCAACGCCAAGGAGCTCCCCTGTGCCGTCTCTACTCTGTAGGCAGTGTGCAGATGCACAAGTTCCCTTTGAGAATGCTCATGGCATTGCACTCTTATATTTCTAATGGCACAATAATTTTCTGCCTTTTGAGTTATTCATACATGTCTTTTCTTTTTTACCAGGATCTAAGTACATAAAAGCAGTATTTTGGCATACCAGTTTGGCCAGAGAATCTGTGTTCTCTGGCATTGAAAACATAAAATAGTTAGGATGTTGTTGAAGGGAGTAATTTTTAAATATAAATCAAATATTTTGATGTAGTTTCAGGCTATAATGCCACCTGACTGCTCACATCACTCTCTGAAGGCAAAATATCAGGCTCTGAGTTGCAGTTTACTGTTTCTTGTATGAAACCAAGAGCACGTGGCCACCTTGGTCTTTTTGCATTTATGTGTTAGCTGCTCATCTTGCTTCCCAATAGTCTTATTTTCAGGTCTACTTTATTCAATGTGATTATCATCACTGAAAATCTGATGCTTTAATTATGTATCTATCATTATCTATCATATCTGCACCTATTAGAATATAACTTCTATGTGGAATATATACATATGTAGGAATGTGTGCATATACATATATATATATATATATATATATATATATGTGTATATATATATATATATATATATATATATATATATATTAGGTGTATAGTCCATATGTGGACTATAAAGTCCAGGTGGAACATTTTATATGTGTATGTATGTATGATCATTTTCATATATAAGGAATATAAGCCTCTTGTGAAATATTGTGATCTATATAAATTTATAGTATATGTAATTTATGAGGAATGTATTATAATACTCCTCATGGAGTTTATATCCTAGCAGGAATCTCTATCTATAGACAAAGATAGAGATAGGAAATAGATTCACATCTTGCAAATCTATCCATTTGTTTTTATTGTTTAGTTCTTACACAGTAGAAATTCAATATAGTGAATAACTAAACAGGCAAATACCACTAAAAATTCCAGGAACAAAGTTTAAAAACCTCTGCTGTATAGACTTCAGACTTTTTCTTGGGATTGTTGGATCACCAGAGAGCAATATACTATTTTATCTTAGCTCCCTGAAGAAATGCCTTTACTAAAATATGATTAAGTGTTATGGCCTTGGCTTTTAGAGGAATGTCTATCTGAACAGTGATTTTTGTCTTTTGTTATTCCATGACCCCAATTTAAGAACCTATGAAATACATTTGTCCTTGATTTCAGGGCCAAAAAGTTTGTCTCTTCAATCTAAATTATGCTCTTCTAGTCAGAAAATGAGAACAAAACACACCAAGCAATCTCCCTTTGTGCCTTAGCTTCCTTGACATTCAGTTTGGTTCAGTGCTTTGTGGTGGTAATTACCAGGCTCAGGTATCTTATATACATTCATCTACTGGTTTTCATTAGATTCTGTCACTGAATTGTGCCATATCTTACTGCAACTAATTTCATAGGCTTCTCAAAACTGCTTTGGAAGAAGTCAATTTATAAAGCTCAGATTAACAAACTAGCAACCAACATTACTGTGTGTGGTGTGTACAATGTACAACTAGACAAGATGTTATTTTTAGTTAAAAATGGTAAAGAACCGGGCACGGTGGTACAGGTTTGTAATCCCAGCAGCTCCGGAGGCTGAGGCAGGAGGACTGCGAGTTCAAAGCCAGTCTCAGCAAAAGTGAAGCACTAAGCAACTCAGTGAGACCCTGTCTCTAAATAAGATATAAAAGAGGGCTGGGGATGTGGCTCAGTGGTCAAGTGCCCCTGAGTTCAATCCCTGGTACCCCACTCAAAAAAATGGTAAAGAAAATTTCATACATCATGATATCTTCTGTAAAAGTTTCACAATTTTGGCAATGTTAGATGAAGGATATTATACAAACAATTATAAAATTTCTTATATTATGGAGACATTTTAAAATATTCCAACATTATTCATTGCAAATCAACATAACTATTTATATTGATAAATTCTATGAGAAATTTTACTTAAAAATATAAATGAGTAGAAAATATGGGTGGGCAATGGTTCTAGTGATTTCAACTTAAAGATAGTACAACTTAAATGTTAAACCCTCATTTTCAGCAATATGCCTGCCCAAAGATGATTTGCTTTATCTTAATAACTTTAAAGGGGGAAAAAAAAAGAGAAATGTAAAGAAAGGGAATGTTTCTGATTGCCCATTGCATGTGACATAATCAACATCTAACTTACTTTTTATGGTCATGCTACAAGGTAGTTATTATCATTCCCACTTGAAAAAATGATGAATTTGAGATTCAGAAAATGTTAGATAACCTTGTTTGAGATTAGACAGTTTCTAAGAGACACAATCAGGATTCACACTCAGAATTACTGATCTCCAATGTCAATATTCTGTTGCACCTGACTGTCCTAAAAGGCCTTATAATCCTGTTAACTAGGTTCTTACATTACACAGCAGAGTGGCAAACTGAAGAGAGAGAGAGAGAGAGAGAGAGAGAGAAAAGGCCTTATAATCCTGTTAACTAGGTTCTTACATTACACAGCAGAGTGGCAAACTGAGAGAGAGAGAGAGAGAGAGAGAGAAGAGAGAGAGAGAGAGAGAGAGAAGGGAAATTTATGGGCTCCAAGGGAGTTTTTTAGTTACCCTTCCAGGACAGTTGGACAGGGAGGGGCACTATTTTCTCACGGGCAGGAGAAATCTATGAAATATTACAATAAATATTAAATAAAATATTAAAATAAATCTATGAAATATTATAATAATATATTTTGCCAGTTTTGCTAGGCAAGGCAATTATAGGAGGTTGGATTTTCTCTTTTAATTGGACTGTTTATTTATATTTTTTAAACTTTTGTAAACTTTAAACTTTGATAATATATGCTAGTTTTGTAAAGCTAATGTTATACCTTACAAAAGCTAAAGACAAAATTGAACCATCCCTGTGGATAAGAACAGATACCGAAAATATCCAGAATATTTTAGGCTGGGAATCTCTTTGAGAATTAGCAAGCACTATTGGCACCTGCTCATACTAAATACATATGCAGTTTTCATAAAAATTTCCATAAATTTCAGAGGCTGCACCTACCTATCTCTGACAAATATTCAAAGAGGTAAGCACTCTCCACTAACAGCAGGGAAGAAAGTTAACTGGTCTCTTAGGGAAAGTGACTAGACCCTCGGCAGCAAGGACCTTTTTAATAGGTCCAAATTTGTGAACTAAATTCTGTTCCTTTCTTTTCAGTGTTTCTTCTTCCATGCCATGTCATCTTTTGCATTTATTTTAAAGCTTTCAACCTAACTGGAATAACACTACTCAAAGGCACAATCATTAGATGCTAACTAGTTCTTAAGACTCCAAAACTGTGCAATATTGTTCCTGTATCATAGATGCTATAACTTGAAGTTTCTTATGTTACAGTCTGTACAATTCTCCTAGGTCTCTCTCCTGGGCATCTCAGCCTACAGACAAGGTTTATTTATGGACTTATATACCATGCATTTGCATTCTCATCAGAGTGCAATTCTTGTCAAGTGCATGACAATTAGCTCCTAGAATATTCTAAATCTCTCTTACACAACTATTTCTCCCTCTTAACATTCAATTTTCTTTTAATAGTTCTAGTAAGAAGCAAAAGAGACTTCAAAGAAAGAACTTTGCGTGTATATGTGTGTGCGTGTCCAATATGGATTCATTTGATCATGTTTTTAATTAAAATCTGAAAAGTTATTATCTTCCCTTTGTTCTAATTTAGTACAGAATGGATGCTCTGTGGCATTATTTTTAAGAAGCTTCATCTCAGGTATTATTTAAGCATCCTGTGAACATTCTCTGAAACATGCTTCCTCATTGCAAGCCTCAGTGGCAATTCCTGAACGTACCTTTTGTTCCGCTGTCATGGTTAAACTTTGTAATCGGCCAGTCATATTCCCTAAACTCTTTTCAAAAGCTGCTACGAGGTGAGCCTGTGAACATAATGGAAGAAACACCGTTAAAATGTCAGGATCTCATGTGGATAGATGAAAACTCTTCATTTCACAAAATGCTTATTTTCAGATGTTCTCACTCTTTAAATACTAGGACTGTCATGGTTAGCTCACAATGGTGATTCTCCTTTAACATAAATCTTCATTTTTTTTTTCATCTCTAAACTTTGCCTTCTTCAAAATCAGTGTTCCAGTCTCTTGACATTTAATGTGAGTTCAATTTCTGAAAGTGGATGATATTTTGCAAATAATCACACCTTCTGGCTTGCACATCGTGCAGAGATCTGACACCCAAAATACTGAATAAAGTTCTGAGCTGCCAAGTTTTTAGAAAGAAAGCCCAAAAGGAGGTCACTGAAATAGTCAATGGACAAATGTTCCTCATTTTTCGACTTCCATGATGACCTTTGAAGATATTGTTAGCTCCTCTATTGTAACGATGCTCTCCTTCAACTGTCAGACATCTGCTGACAGCTATAACATTATCTTTCCTCTTTTTCTACTCACAAAGAATTGAATCGAAGAGTTGTCTTTACTTTCCAAACTCTTTAATAAAAGGGCTTTTCTTCCTCCTTTTTATTCCCTTCAACTAAAGAAGCACAGGTAGGCCAACCAGAAATAATAGTCACTGATATTTTATTTAGCATTAAGCTTTTGTGGATGGTGGTTTTATTTTACATCTCAGAGAATCATACATACTGTAGTAGATAACATAACTCCTATGATTAAGAAGCATTTGGCAGTCTTACGGCAGCCCCAGATTGACATCCCATTATGCAACAGTTCCAAGCAAAGAGTGCAAAGAGGTGGGTCAGTCTCTCATCAGGCAGCAGGTCCATTATCTCAAACTGATAGGTTCATACTGCACCCCCAGAAGGATCTAAAGGTTGAATATTTTATGACCTAAATATTTTATATTTTATATATGGGCAAAACTTGGTAATCCTTGGCAAAAGATTGATTTTCCTAAGGGAAGGAGAAGAGAGGACTCTGATAGCATATATCCCTCTGTAGCTAGAGCAGGGTTGAAAGCTGAGGAACCTATTATCAAATGCATCACAAGAGTCCTAAGAATCAGGGATCTGGAAGTTCATTCCATTATTCATAATGGAATACCCAAGCCCCTTCCATCAGCATCAGAATACAAAGGTGTCTTTATTCCTAGCTCTGAACTCATTCTGGGCTGGTTTTCTTTCTCTATCATTACAACAGGGGAAAAAAAAAAAAAAAAAAAAAAAAAACAATCTGTAGGAATATTTCTAAATTTCAATCCATGGGAACCACTCTATTCTCTAGTTCCACTATCATCCACCCTTCCTTCCACCTTCTCTTTCTTCCTCACTTTCCCTCCCTTCTTCTTTCCTTCTCACTCCCTGTCTCTGTTTCTCCCCGCACACATGGATCTACACTCACAAGTTCACACACACACACACACACACACACACACCAGAAACAAAAATAAAAACAAAATCCAACCACGGAGAATGATACACCAACGTTTGTTAACAGAGTTAATTGGACAAATAAGACTCTAAAAAAAGGAATTCTTCTTTGCAGTTCAAAATATTTCCGATGACATGGAATGGCTGTTATTGTGTGCTCTGAAATTAGCATAAGGCTATCTTATATTTTTTTCTTACATTTTAACTTTTTTTAATTGTGAAAAATGCTTCCATAAAAATGAGCAAAATAAAATGTACAGCTTGCTGATTTGATTAGATACTCATCAACCAAATCAAGAATGGGGCATTTTAAGACCCTAGAGATACGCTCTTGTTCCTCCCCTTTTGTGGCTCCCTCTGCTAAGCCAAAGGCAACCACTATTTTAACTATTTTCTTGCTTTGCTTGATACAGTTTACACCTAAGTTTTCCTTCTTAAATGCTATGTTTTTGCCTTTTTAAACACTATAGGATTGTGAAACCTTGAATGTATACAATTGAAGAAAATGACTTTTCCCTTTGTTCATATTTTATTGATTTAATAGGAATTGAAAATATGGCAAAGAAATCAGGTTTGTTAAAAAAATGGCAGCTATATCAATGTTTATAGCAGCACAATTCACAATAGCTAAGCTATCAAGCCTACATAGGTGCCCTTCAAGAGATGACTGGATAAAGAAATTATGGCATATATACAAAGGAATATTACTCAGCCATAAAGAAGAATGACTTTAGGACAACTGCTGGTAAATGGATGGATCTGGAAACTATCATGCTAAGTGAAATAAGCCAATCCCCAAAAACCAAAGGTCAAATGTTTTCTCTGATATGTGGAAGCTAACCCACAATAAGGGGCGGGGAAGGATTAGAAGTTCAGTTGAGTAGACAATGGGGAATGAAGGGAAGGGAGGGTAGATGGGAAAAGGAAAGATGGTGGAATGAATCTGACACAACTTTCCTATGTACATATATGAACATACCACATGATGAATCTCACCATCATGTGCATCCACAAGAAACTAATAAAATAGATAAAACTATGGGTTAAACGGCAGAAAGATCAATAGAGAGAAAGGAGAAAGGGTGGGGAGAGGAGAGGGGAAGAAGAGGTACTGGGGTCTGAATTAGAACAAGATATAATCCATGTGTATATAATTATGTCAAAATGGATTCTACTGTCATGTATAACTAAAAAGAACCAAGAAAAATAAGCAATATGCTATGTAAGTCATATTATTTAAATTTTGTAGCTATAGGGCAAAATATTTACCATTAGAATATCAATTTCTAATTTTTATAAAATTGCTTTTCATTAGTTGTTTGCAAAAAACCTAATAATTGGTTATTAAAGAATATGTTAACTTAAGTCATGCTATTTTCATTGAAAGGCATGCTAAAATTATATTAGTGAAATATTGTTTTTATATCTATGTCACCTTGGCTTAATTCGTCAGATTAGCTTTGTTACTTTGATAGTAATGAACATTCAATTTTCACCAGATGTGGTAAATAGTAAAGGAATAAAACAGGTAAATGAGAGGATTTTTCCTACCAATAATGATCTTCATCACCTTAATGAAAAGAAACTAGAAAGCAAAGGTGATTAAACTATAGGATAATGTAGCTAAAATACTTTCTTAGAATGAATTTTTCAAAAATGTTTGATTTTCAGGGATTTTCATCATAATTTACTTGGTTCTAACTTTGCATTTTAGCAGCTGTATCATTCTCAAGTAAGAGTAAATTGTATTACTATGGTGATGAATATTCCCTGAGTTGGGTTAGATGAAGTCTGTCAAGGCAAGAAAATAGACGAGACTATTTGATAATACATACAGTCTTTGGTCAATATATACAATATATACAATATAATTTTGTTCAATTATATACAATATAATCCAAACAGACATTTAAAGAAAATTATTGTGATGTTAAACAGTAAGATAAAATATCATTATACATAATACTTACATTGCATTTATTCACACATAAAGAAGTGACAGTTCATCAGCCAAGTAAAAAATACTCCATCCATAAATTTCTGTCAGGATATATTTATATATACATATATATACAGATATATAAGACCTTGAATTCAAAAATTAAATAATGCTAAGTGAAATTAGTCAATCTCAAAAATCCAAACACCAAATGTTTTCTCTGATATAAGGAGGCTAGTTCACAGTGTTGTTGGATGGGGGTACATAGGAGGATTAGAGGAACACTAGAGTGGTCAAAGGGAAGGGAGGGGAAGAGAGGGAACAAGACGGGAGGAAGGGGGTTAAAAAAGGAAAAAAAAAAAAAAGAAAAGGTGGTTGAATGAGATGGATATCATTATCCTAAATGCATGATTGAAGACCTGAAGGGTACGAATATACTTTGTATACAAACAGTATATGTAAAAAGATGCTATATATGTGCATTATGAATTATAATACATACTACTATTATAAATTAAAAAATAATAAATAAAAAAATAAAATATACATCTTAAGTTAAAAAGAAAAAAAAGAATTGGACCAAGGCTGGACACAGTGGCACACGCCTGTAATCCCAGTGGCTCAGGAGGCTGAGACAGGAGAGGAGGATCACAAGTTTGAGGCCTCAGCAATTTAGTAAGGTCGTCTCAAAATAAAAAATAAAAAAAGGGTTGAGGATATAGTTTGGTGGTAAAGCACTCCTTGATTAAATCCTCAGAATAATAATAATAGTAAAATGATTGAACCAAGAATTATCTGAAACACAAATAAAATTTAATATTTCTTTTTGTCTATACAGAATTGTCCCTTATGTCCATTACTGTTAACATGTGCAAAATACTTTTCAGTTAGAAGAACTGCAGAAAGCAAGAGGCACTGTCAGATTTTACAAAAAGATTAAATAGAGCAAATAAGTGGGACACAATCTCAAAGAAAATAATACTCAAGAGGATTTGGTTAAAAGACTTATTTGCTGAAAAGCAAAAAAAGTATCCTTGGTTTTATTACATATTCATTCAGTAATGTCTTTGAAAAATGTAAGTAATAACTAGCCTGAGTTCCCATTTCCAAATTACTTAATGGCTAAGATTTAGAAAGAAAATATATTGGAAAGCAAACAAATACATCCACCTGACAGCTGCAAGCAGGTGTGGGCAAGGGGCCTGGAGAACCTGGGTTATGGTGTGATGTGACCCTGTGCATCTGCAGCGTGGGGCTCCTGACTTCCTCTACTTATTGGGAGCAGGTATTGACTCAGAAATGGCCAGGCAACAGCATTTGCCAATACACCCTCCCTACCTCTTTTCTAAAGATCTACTAGTAGAGTCAGCTTTATATATAGTCTCCTGTAGTTTTATGCAGCTCTTTCTAGAACAACTCCACAAAGAGGAGGGAAGCCTTATTGGCTTGGAGCCTCTATTCTGCCAAAGGAGAAGTGAACTGACTGGTTCCCTTTTGACCTGCCATTAGTCCTTTTAGCTAAAAGAGAGAAAAGCATCTCAGCAGAGAAGTACATTTCAAATTTAAAAATTAGAACAGATTATTATGTGGGCTTTATACAAACCTAGTTCAAACTTGGGACATATCAATTACAAAAAAATGCCCAATTAAGGAAAATCATTAAGTCCTGACAGAGTATTCATGTATTGAATAAAAAGGAATACCCAGATACTTAGAATAATTATTATATTAAAAAAAAAGGTTAATTATATTTTCCACAACCAAACTTACTGAAGTCTGTCTTTATAAATTAGACTTACTGTATTTCTATAAAACAAACCTTATTGTGGAGATCACATTCCTATTTAACCAAAACATAAAGTTTACTTCTAATCTGAACAAATTAGTAAATAAAGACTTGTTCAGCTAACTCAATTGGTAGAGTATCAGATTCTTAATAGACTTATCTCTACCTCCAAATAGAAATTTTAAATTAATGAAATAAAATCCTAGAGCTAGGACTATAGTTCAATGGTAAAAGCACTTGTTTAGCATGTATAAGTACCTGGATTCAAACTTCAATATCACGAAAACAAAAACAAAACAAAAAATACCACTTGGTTTATCACGAAGAAATTATACAAGATTATTTTATTCAGTCCTTATGATTAATTTACTTTCACTATGTGTATGTTAACATGTGTATATAATACATAAATCAACAGATATTAACTCAGTTTCAGTGAAATAAAATACTCTGAATGAAATTAAAACAGTATTCCTTTGAACTGAAGAAAAATCACATATTAACTAAATTCTTTGATGGCTCATTTTGGTTGGGGAAATCTAAAGTGACATCATAAGTTAAATGACTTTAAAAGTGACTTTACATAAGTTAAAATGAATGAATGGGGGCTGTGGTTGTGGCTCAGCAGTAGAGTACTCGCCTAGCATGTGCGTGGCCCAGGTTCAATCCTCAGCACCATGTAAAAATAAAGGCATTGTGTACAACTAAAGCAAATAAATAAATATTTTTAAAAAAGAATGAATGAGTACAGATGATTTATAGTTTATATGTGACTTATGAGTAATTCAAATTCTGGAATATGTAAAAGAGAATTATTCCCTTAAAAACACAAGTGTACATAAATGTATGACTCCATCACTTGCAGTTCTAATGATACTATTAAAATGTTCAAAACAGTAGTCATAAAGATTATTTTATAATTACACACGTGTCAATTTACATGTCATCAATATTGAGTCTAAAATTGAATTCTAATAAACTGCTTTGTTGGCACTGTAGAAGATGGTGTGCATCTTCACTACCTGAACCCTTTGACTCCTATATTTTAACAATATCAGCAAATAATTTTTTCTGATGGTGCAAAGCTCTAACTATCCATATCACAACCAAATAAAAGAGTCGTAATTGGTAGAATAAGATTGAAACTCCTAGAAAACTAAAAGCTAGGTATCTGTTTAAACAAATTCCAAAAATGTTGTAGATCTTTGGGTGCTTAAACTGTTTAAATTTGAAACAGTTGTGCATTCACAAGAAGTTGCCAAGATGGTACAGTGATCTCATCTGTACCCTTCATCCAGTTTCCCCCAGTGGTTACATCTCACATAATTATAATTTTAAAGTCATAAAATCCATATTGGTATAAATGTTGATTCACACACTTGAATTCATGAAATCACAATCTCAATCAAAACACAAAATTATCCCATCACCGCACACATCTCCTTGCTATCTCCCTCTCCCAACCCCTGGCAATCACTAATATCTTCTCCATTTTTCTATAATTCTGTCATTTCTGGAATTTTATATAAATGGAATCATACAGTATGCAACCTTTTGAATTTTTTTTTTTTAAACTCAGTATGCCCTTGAGATCCAACCAAGTGTTGCCTGTATCAATGCTTCATTTCTGTGTATTGCTGAGTAGTATTCTACGGTAAGGTTTTATCAGTTTTTCCATTAATCAATTAAAGGATAATTGCATTTGTTCCCTAATGTTTTTGCTATTAAAAATAAAATTGCTAAGTACATGTACAGCTTTTTGTGTCTATTTGAGGTAATTTGAGAAGATTTCTAAAGTACATTACAATGTTTAAAAAAGGGATACAAAAATAGGATATTAGGCTCTTATCTGTGTGCACAAAGTATTATAGCTATAACTTGGGGGGAAACCGGAAATATTTGGGCATTTTCTTCAAGACTGGCATACCTTTATTTTATTGATTTATTTTTATGTGGTGCTGAGGATCGAACCGGTGCCTGGTGAGAGCTCTATTGCTGGCTGAGCCACAACCCCAGCCGCAAGACTAGTACTTTCTAAGCTAGCATGAAGACGAGCATAAAATCATCCTTCAGTACTGCTTTCTCTACTTCTGTTCCTTATTTTAATTTTTTCATTATTATCCCCCTAGTGAGATATTATAGATTTTCCCCCCTCATTGCTCACTCCTGTCATGATATTTTTAAAAATATTTATTTATTTGCTTTAGTTGTACACAATGCCTTTATTTTTATGTGGTGCTGAGGATCAAACCTGGCCGCGCATGTGCTAGGCA
Source organism: Tamias sibiricus (assembly GCA_025594165.1). Taxonomy (NCBI): domain Eukaryota; kingdom Metazoa; phylum Chordata; class Mammalia; order Rodentia; family Sciuridae; genus Tamias; species Tamias sibiricus. The sequence continues at coordinate 135,292,353 of CM046661.1, read as the reverse complement.
AGTGCTCTACTGCTGAGCCACAACCCCAGCCCCCTGTCATGACATTTTAACAGCACAGGTGTTCTAGATATCCATTTATATACCATATGTATACCTGTGCTTTATACATGAAGTAAAAGTTTTTCAATCCTAAGAACCACATTTTCCCTTTCTGGTGGTCAATGCCCATCAGAGAATGTGTGCTCCAAGGTCATGGAAACACATCCATAAAAAATAGTATGTTGTGAACAAGTATAGAAGGGGTAGGTAGCCAGTGGCTGGCACCTTTTTAAACCTTGTTCCCTTTCCAAACCATGGCCAAGAGTTGGCCATCACAACTGTGCCTCCATGTTAGAATGTGGCTTCTACTCTGTGCATGTGCTTTGGTAAGTGTGTGTTGTATGTGTGTACACAGGGGCAAAAAATAGAAAAACAATTAGAGGATACTAGAAAACCAAAAGCAATAACCACAGTGGGAATGGTATCTCAGAGGGAAACTGAACACATATTTCTCACAAAGTGCTCTTTTAGTTTCATTTTTTTCTTTTTAATAATGTACATATATTACCTTTTAAATGGAAGATTTTCAGTTTATATTCCATTATGTTTTGCAGCTATAGCATTCCAATATCTGAATTCTATGCTGAGGCCCACCAACAAACATTTACAAAATACCGTAAGGCCCTGAGTATTTGCTTATGATGGCTGCAAGTGTTTTGACAAACTAATGGACAGGGCCAGTCACTGGCCTTCCTCACTGCAGTGAACACAAGCTCTGTGTGATTCTGGCATTTACATTGTAACCTACATAGGAATGTTTTATACCACTATCATGTAACCTATAATATAAAACTTAAAGTTGCCTTGGAACTCTCTCTTTAAGAGTTATTTTTTTAAAAATATCATTTAAATTATACTCTTATCTTCTGATAATGTCTAAACAGTTCTCTAAAAATATGCTTTTATTTTTTAGAAATCCCCTAACAACACCAATAAAAAAAATTGAGTCCCAAAATTCATATGATTCTCCAGAAATTGAAAAAATAAATTCAATTCAAATATCATGCTAAAATGAATACGCCGTGATTGAAATGACATTTCCTCTAGAATTTATTTTACAAAAATAATTTCTATTCTCAAAATGTTTCTTATTAAAGAATACTCTACAGTCCTGCACCTGCTCGATCTTGATGTCACGCTTTGCCTAGGAAACAGAAAGTTTCCATGGAGGGACAGAGGTAGGGGTGGTGAGGCAGAGAGCAGCTCAGAGCGACACAGCAGAAATGAGCAAACTAATGTGGAGGGAGGGTGACAGGACATACAGCAAAATGGCAGGAGCCCCCCTACCCGTCACTGTTGTTCCCAACACTACCATTCCCTAGGACTGGGCACAATGCCATATGTTCCCCTTTATTATTCTGTGGCTACTCTGAGCACTCCCTGGCACATGGAAATACGTTCAATAAATGTTAATATAATTGACGGTCTTCACTATCATCATTTTTGCCATTCTAAGCTGCTTTGATGCCAATAAAACGTATCCTTTTGTACAGCCATGAGAAGGCTGCCAAGGTTTTTCAAGACAACTATATCTCATCTGCAATGTAGCTAAGCTATCCATATTTAGATCTAATTAATTTTTTTTAGAATAAACTGGATGCTTAACTAATTGTTCAATAAATGCAACTGAAGGAAGCAGGGAACATGAATATTTCATCTTCCTAAGTCAAACACTAACAACCCTTCTTATATTAAGGCTTGAGAGGAACCTATGAATGGGGAGTAAGGAAAATAAGAAACAAGAAGTGACCTTTACAACTGATACCACTTTTAGAAATCTTATGGGGAACAAAACAGAATACTACAGGGACACAGCCTTATCAATGTTTATAGCAACACAATTCACAATAGCTAAATTGTGGAACCAACCCAGTTGCCCTTCATAGATGAATGGATAGGGAAACTTTGGCATATATACAAAATGGAACATAGCATTGAAAGAGAATAAAATCATGGCATTTGCAGGTAAATAGATGGAGTTGGAGAATATAATGCTAAGTGAAGTTAGCCAATCCCCCCAAAACAAAGGCTGAATGTTTTCTTTGATATAAGAATGCTGACTCATAATGGCTATGGGGGGGGGGGGGGCCGGACCATGGGAGGAATGGAGGAACTTTAGATAGGGCAAAGGGGAGGGGGAGGAAAGGAGGGGACAAGGGGGTAGGAATGAGTTAGACATCATTACCCTAAGTACATGTATGAAGACAGGAAAGGTGTGAAAATACTTTGTGTACAACCAGTGACTTGAAAAATTGTGCTCTATATGTGTAATATGAAATGAACTGCATTCTGCCATTATGTATAACAAATTAGAATAAATAAATAATTTTTAAAAAGTAAAGGGGGAAAATGTAAGCTGCCTGTAATGGCCAGCCACGGCGCCACGGGAGAAAAACTCGGAGGCAGAGTAAAGCTTTTACTACTTTTACTTCTACTTTAGCTTAGAGAGAAAGAAAGATAGAGCTTAGCTTCTTCTTGTCTTGTCTTGTCTTTTTCTTCTTGTCTTCTTAGCTTAGAGAGAAAGAAAGATAGAGCTTAGAGAAAGATTATTTTTTCTTCTTAGCTTAGAGAGAAAGAAAGATAGAGCTTAGAGAAAGATTATTTTTTAGAGCTTCTTGCTTCTTTCTTCTGTCTTCTGTCTTTCTCGGGAGCCTCGGCCTAACTCTGACCAGCCATTACTTCTTCTATCTGGTTTCTCTTCTGTAACTGCTCTGCCTACGTTCTGGCCGCTCTGATTCTTTTCTCCGACCCGAACTCTTCTTCTGACCCACCGAGCTACTGCACGACTGACTGAATGAATTCTCCGTTCTCCTAACTTGGACCGCTTTCACCCGGTTATATACCTTCAGCTTTGCGGGTGCCTACAGGTGCGTCACATACATATCAGGTGGAACTTATGGCTTCCAGCGAGCTGCAACAGCCCTTCCTAATTAGGGCTCCTTCAGGAAAAAAAGCCATTTTAATCGCATTGGGACTCCTCCTCCATGTGAATTTACATTTTATTACTGTGTGGGCAGAAAAATGCACCTTGCGTCTATGTGATTTTGGACACTTAAAGTTTGAAAGTGTGTTAGCAGACCTACTCCATTTTGTTATATACAATTCTGGTATGATATGTTTAAAATCAAAAGTAACTTACATTTGCTGAAAGTTGAGATGTGAGGGTAGCAACTTTTTCTTGAGATGCAACCAGCTCTCTCCGTAGTTTATGAATTTGCTGAATGGAACAAAAAATAATTCAATATGTTAGTAGATTGTTACTTAAATCTAAAAATTCTATCCAAGAAAGCAAATACTCTATTAACTCATTTAACCACAACTGTATTAGTACTAATTCCTAAAACCCATACCAGCTACACAGTAACCACCAAATGTCAGTGTTGATTCCTAAAAGATGTGAACACCAGCTACACAGTAACTATGGAATGTCACTTGTAAAGACAGGAGCAAACTGGGACGCAAATATGCAAATCAAAGGATATTTACTTCTTCCACTTGCAACCCTGCAGGACTCAAGATGCAGTTACTTTCTCCATGGACATTTTTTCCCTCCTAAAAAAGTTTGGTAAAAAAATTCAAGTAGAATTTTTTAAATTAAATATGCACCTTATAAATACTTTTTTTCTTGGTCTTTTTAAGCAAAAGATAATGTTATTTTTCTGAAAATCTTAGGGATTTTTCTGTGTGTGTATATTTTTTATTTTCTAAGGTTTGGCAAGTTCTCAAAAGCTGTAGAATAGTAGTATCTGAAAGTTGGGTTTAATTTAACATTTAATGAGTCCATATTTAAAAATAACTTCATGGTATGGAGTTGTAATGATTAGCAGATATTTTTATATTTACTTTAACAAATGTTTACTATATTGCCTTTTATTTAATGAGATATTATTAACTCCAAGCAGAAATGCTTTACAGATATCTGCGGATTCAAAATAAGAGGGAAATGACTAGTATCACACAACTAAATAGATGAACCAACAAACTAAATATTCTAAAATGTTTTAGTGTTCATTTAACAATTTAATAAAACTGATATAAAGGATGATGGAAAGCATATCATATCATATTTAAAATCTTCATAAGTATTTTTGGCAGTCTGATCAAAATATCTCATGTTGCCAGGAAATATGAAGAGTGATTTAGTAAGGCAAAACATTTACAACCATATAAACTAGGTCCTGAAAGTTTATTTCTGGTCTCAAGAGAATTCAGCTACTTAAGATGCCAAACATACTACTGTGATGCTTCTCATTTCTTAAAATACAAGTTCCCTATTGTTAGAATTGGGCTTTTGGAATGCTGTCTCAGTTTGAACATTCTGGACATTGTTCATTAAGTGTTGTGTCCCACCCCTGCCAGGCCGCACAAAAGATTTTGTGGAAAAGAAATGGTGGTCAATCTTCAAAGTCTCTAAACAAGATTAAAAAAAAAAAAAAGAAGAAAAGAAAAGAAAGGAAGAAAAAGAAATCTCTTCACTGGAAGCAGAGACTCCATTTTACTTGCATTTTTACAGAGCAGCTACACCCCAGTCTCAACTCTTATTTGAGTTAATGTACATGATGATGACTATAAATAGTTTCAGAAAGCAGAACATTTCATATTTTCAGACCAATACAGACTGAAAGAGGCTTTCTCAAATTAATAGTCTATTATGTGATTCTAGTTCCTTTAAGATATAACTCAGGAAACTGTAATTTAAATGATATTTTCCCAAACATATGACCCACTCTAGTGCATAAGCAATGAATGGGAATAGCCAAATCAGCACCAAGGCAAATAGATGCAGCATTTCTATATCTCAGTAGCTATGTAATAATAACATTAGAGGCTTTGCCGTGTACGCATGATGGAAAGAAAACAATCTGGGTTTTTAAAAACAATTTGGTCTTGAGATTGTAAAAGTAAATTGTATAATCAATACTTTTCAGTATTTTAGACATAGCAAAATGCTTCTTTAAGAGTTCATGAAATAGGACTTCAAAGGAAAGATATTCCATTACAAAGCCTAATGCCCAGACATTTATTTTCTCTGTGCTGTGATTGCTTCAATGCAAACCTATCAAATAATTATCACCTCACCTTGAATAAAGTCCTAATTAAACTCCTCTGCTCTCCTTAGGGCAACTTTCATACAGAAGTAAATAAAAAGAATGTTTCTCCAGGTTGCACTTTGATTTGTACATGACTGCAACCAAGTATATATTTATGAAATTTGATTAGAATAATATACTACCCTAGACATAAAATAGCGATAAGAGGGAATATAGTCACTGCACAAAATAGTTAGGCTGGGATGTGATGTCTGTTTCAGGGATGACTGCTGCCTCAGACTCAGTGCCTCCATTAATCCATGCAGATGGTCTCACAGACAGTTTGGGGTGGGGAGAGAGACTAACCAAATAGATATATGGTCATCCTATTTTACAAATTCATTCATTCATCCATGATTTAATGAGCATCTACTAATAACGACAACTTAAAGTTTACTGAGCTAAGATTAAATCTAGAACATGAGAGGGGAATTTGCTTCTAAACCTTTCCTTTCATTTCTTTTTAAGAGGTAATAGCTAAAACCATGCCTAGCTAGCTGGCTGGATTTTCTCAGCCTCTCTGTAGTTATGTTATTGTATCGCAGAGCCCTCTAGTGGCAACAATACTCATTTCATCATAAATGGAAATGGTCAAACATGAAAACATTCAAGTTTTGTTTTACCTCTGAATGAGCCTTTTCTTCAGCCTGAAAAAGATATAAGGAAAATAAATTTAACAATAAAAGTTGATGTAAATTTATTTCACATGAACAAATGAATAACAAAATTATTGTATATTTAAAATGTCTGTATGATCTAATATTAAGAATCAAGTAAAATACATTCAATGTTTCAATCAATGAGTAAGAACAGGATACCACAGGATTTTAAATGAATATTCCTTTATATATTATATAAGTTATTTAAAAATGTAGATAATTTAACCCTTAGATTTGCAATTGCCTTGAAAGAAAGGATAGAATTAAAAGACATTAAGATTTAGACCAAAAAACAACAGAAATGAAACAATTACAAAATTATACATTAAGAAGATGGGTACATAGAAAAATGTAATATTGTTTCTTTCATACATATTTTTGAAAATGGACTCCATTAAATTATAGAGAGCCTTAGCAAAGATTTAGGAGTAAGAATTCTGTTCTGTGACTTACAGATCATAAAGATTGTCAAATAAAGTTGGGGAAAAATGCTGACCTCTACTGATAACCACAGCAAATAAAGGTTATTAATTTCTATTTTTTTATTTTCCCTAATGATCCTTAATTAAATTTATTGGGCTGCAAGTCATCAAAACCCTAAAACACCCAGTGATAAGGTGGCAATAAAAGTGTCTTTGGTTGTGCTTCTATAGGGACTTGCAGGGTGTTTTTTTTTTTTTTTTTTTTTTTTTTTTTTTTTTTATCTCAGTACAGAAAATTCCTAGCTCTGCTTTTTCTCCCTCCTTCATGCTGGGCTGCAAAATACCAGAAAATGAGTTACGTGCACCATTACATTGGGGAAGCTTTCTCATTTTAGAAAAAGCTGGAGAATGCATAATATTGCTGAACAGTAAGTCTGTCCATTGCTGTAAACAGAAACAAAGCTGAAAAATAATCTCTTAGCTACTATCTCTATTTTGGGGATATTTCCTGATTAATCAATACAAAAGTATCTTAAGTTTTTTTTGGTCATTTTTCCTCCAGAAAATAAAAATAAACAAAACAATAATTCTCAGGATACATTTCATGCATAAAGACCTCTTTTAGTCTGAGTTTTGTCTTTCCTGCATTTTCTCTACCTTTAAAATATGTCAAGTAATTAAATAATAAAGTAATAAAGTGGCTAACCTATAGAATCATAATACCCTATATAAGAAAACACTATTTTAAAAAGCAATGCTGACATAAATCTTCATTTTACATCCCATGTTCAGCATTTTAAGTGAAGATACTTTTCAAATCTAATAATTTCAAGGCCTTATATATAGTTTGTTTTGGAATTAAAATTAAGCAAGTAGTCTTAAGTTAACTTTTCCATTGCTTTAAGCACACAGCACAAGTAACTTAGTTTTCCCTAGTATATTGTATATTTATTGTTGTTTTATTTTGTCTATATTGTTTTTAGGCTTGTTAGAATTATATAAAACTGGTAAAGGTTTGGTAAATATCTCGTGTATTTGAAGAAAGAGATATACTTCATTTAAAATATAAGAAATATGCTCATCACATTTTTATTAAAATAACCCAAAGTTGCATATGTTAATAGTAAGCATAACCATTATTAATTCTATATACATGGCAGAGCATGACTTTTCTCACTACTGATTTCTCAAAGCTATCATTTTCGTCAATTCTTGCCCTCTTTCATACTCTATGGTTATTAATAGTGGGTAGGTATTATCCTCAAGTTGAAGGAATGAGCTAGAATTTTAGTATTACATTCCTTTCAGTGTCTTAGGAGTGGGATTAATGATATCATGATGGAATTTGATTACTTACCATGTTTTAATGATGGCTCTGAAGCAAGACTAATGTCCTTAAGGATGGTAAACAACACAAAACCTCTTGCCTAAATTAAAATATATCAGTTGACTCTTTATTCTGTAAGCCATTATATGGCCATTTATTTGATCATTCAAACTTATAAAAACAGTACTTCAGTGTTATCTATGTGTCAGGTAATAGGCTAAGGAGTTACTCAAGGAATCAAACAGGGTCCTTGTTCTCGTGAAAAAAGTATAAATTTGAATCCAAGTATAGAATGGCTCCAGTAAAGATTTAATATACAGTAAATAAAAAAACTAACAGCTCCAATAAAGATCTAATGTAATATCAATCAAAAAACATCTACTACAAGGATCTTTTAAATACCCAACAGGACGGATGGATAGATGTTTGGATGGATATATATACATATACACATGTATATATACGTGTGTGTGTGTGTATATATATATATACATATATATATACATACATACATATATATATATATGAGAATGAAAAGGGGGTCTAAATTTTTTTTTAAAAATCACACAACCTTCCTAGGTTATCTTTTATTTTCCAAATTTAATAGAGATATAGAAAGTAAGGAGCATTTCTCTCCTATGAATAATGCAATAGCACAATAACTAGCAATTGAAACTTAGCTTGAGTGTCAAGAAGAAAACCTTAGCTTGAGTGTCAAGATGAGGTGGTTGAGGTTGTTGTTTGCGTGAGAACACGTGAGAACACGTGCCACCACCAAATGTGACTACTAGAAACATGGAGGATGTGTTGCTAGATATTCCAGTTATTTGAAAAAGGATTTTCAAGTGTGGATTTTAGGGGGAAAGTTCCAGATTTCAGAGTGCTGGCTTAGATTTAAAAACAAACATAAACTCTAAAGTTTCCAAACTCCTTGGCAGATCAGATTGGGTCTGTGATTTCTAAACAGTTTGCAGAAATCCCCTGGGACAGATGGAGTAGATTTGGCTGATGTTTTCAAATTTTATTTTATAGGTGTAATCCAAGGAAATTGGGCAACTTGCCTGATGTCACACCACACAGTAATTACTGATCCAACCAGATAAGAAGGCAAATCAACTAAATCTTTATCCAAAATCCTTATGAAGGCGTGAATAATAATAATTAATTGCTTTTTCACTTCATGGTTTAAAAAACACTTTCACAGATACGTTATTGCCAGTTTAATCCTAGTACATGATTAAGGGGAATGGAAACAGAGTGATTCCTCCTTATCTTTTTTTCCCCTTAATTGCCCTCAAATATGCATTTTTTGAATTATTTTACTATAATTAGTCAATTCAAATATATAGTTTCCATCATTTCTAATACATTTTAAATTTCCATCATTTCCAATACAACTAATTTAATAACTGGCTAATAATATAATTTTGTCTCATAGCTTGATCACCTAACCCATTCATTCTATGCTTAACACAAGGCTTTACTTAAGTTCTAAATGTTAGCCTATAGCTATGTATAGGCTCTTTATTTTAATGTCTGCTCCTCTTCACATTGTATTTTTTTTTTTTTTTTTTTTTTTTTTTTGTGGTACTGGGGATTGAACTCAGGGGCACTTGACCACTGGGCCACATCCTTTTTTGTGTTTTTATTAGAGACAGGGTCTCACTGAGTTGCTAAGTGCCTCACCATTGCTGAGGCTGGCTTTGAACTCGCGTTCCTCTGCCTCAGCCTCCCAAAGTGCTGGGATTACAGGCGTGCGCCACCGCGCCCGGCTACATTGTATTTTTAATACAGTACTTTTCACCAATACTTCCTAGTTGTTTTCATGATTTGGACATCCTCCTCCTATTTTTCTACATTTACAAAATATTATTTTCATTTTTGTTCAACATATATTAATTTTACACATTAATGGGGTTCAGTGTGATATTTCCACACATAAATACAGTGTGCACTGGTCCAACCAACCTCCTTTTATCCACCCTTTTTTAATTTTTAAAATTTATCCCCTATGCTTCTTATAAACTTGAACTATTCAATCTCAGTCACCAAGACCATGTACCTATTTATATTTAGATTAATTAAAATAAACAATACAGTTCCTCTCTCACACACACTGGACACATTTAAAATAACCAATAGCAACCTGCAGCTAGTATTAACCAGTGCAGATATGGGACATTTTTATTATCACAGAAAATTTTAGTGGACCCTGGTCTAATTATTGGACCCTGGATTAATGCATCATCTATTGTTCCTTAAACCCATGCTCTTTTTCTTCTTTTGCAGCTTCATAAAGGAAGTTTTACCCACATATTGTTATTGCATTTATTTAAAATATGATTATAACTAGGCTCCATCTTTTGCTGTTATACAGAGGTTTAAATTGTACTGGTTTAAGTCACAATACATATCATAAATGAGTAACAATATTAGATCAAAAGGAGTACAATCTTAACATATTTGATATGTGTTTTAAATATACTTTTGCATTTCTTATTTCTTTATTCATTAGTTTACATATCTTCATTTATAGAACTTAGTGGAAATTTTAATCATTAAAAGGAGAAATAAGAAAAATAATGTCTGCATTGATGGATGATCATAAGTGCCTTTTCTAAAGCAATACATATGCATGATTAATTTACAAACAAATGGTTGTAACATTTAAACCTAATGAAAATAAGTGAAAAAAATCCGTATTGTCCTTAACACTTAATTGCTCAGTGGGAGTTGAAGGCTACAGACTTCTGTAAACCTTTCAACACAGGATTAAGAATTACTCATAGCACTCAAGTCTTATAGAGATTTAGTAAACTGCTTTAATATCCCGCCTGCTACCCAAGCATAAAGCAAGCTTCTTATAAAACATAACTTCCCGTAGGCTTTTTTAAAGATAAAATTATATTTAATGGACAGAAAATCTCATTTTGGCAAAAGTGAACTATAATTTCACATACTGGGAAAAGAATTTGAAACACTGGCTTTCCTCTTCTAAGAAACAAAGTTTTTTGGCTGGGGCACAGTTCATGGGGAAAGTGTGTGTTTAGCATTTGGAAGACCTGGGTTTGATCCTTAGCAGCAAAAATATTTTTTTAAAAATTCTTTTAAATCTCACTTTTAAAATATATATATTAGATATGTATTTTATTTTAATATATACATATATATTAAAAACACATATGAAATGTTAAGATTGTGTTTCTCCTTTTGATCTGATATTGTTACTCATTTATGATATACGTTGTGACTTACACCATTACAATTTAAATATATATGTGTATATATATACACATGGACGTTATGAAATTCAGTTTTACATCCACTCATTGATTATAATGAGTCAAGTGAAAATACATACTAGTGGGTCACAGAGGAATTGATGGAGTACTTGCCAGCTTAATGGGTATAGAGTGGTTTAGAGTATGCCTTTACATGGCTACATCACTTCTGTGTAAATATCAATCTACTTAATCATCTATGCATGGCAGGGACAGAAGCTTTTTCTTATCATTTAATACTTACTGTAGAGTAAAGAGAAGAAGTGCTGGAGACCAATGATAATGAAGAGCCATGAACTAGAGAAAACAAGAACAACAGAATTAAAATGCTGATGTCTACTTATAAACCCTAGGCCTTAACTGCAAAAGTAAAGAACAGGTGGCTAGGGAAATGACATTAACAGCTAGCTATAAGGTTCTGCAAACAAGTTTGTATATGGTTTTGATCTAAAAATATTCCCCTATGAGTTTGCATGTTAGGCAATATAGCAATGCTCAGAGGTGAAAAATATTAGATTATAAGAGCTATACTTTTCAGTAGATTAAGCCACTTAGTGCATTAATAATCTGAATGGACTACTGGGTGGTAACTGTAGGCAAGTAGGGCTTTGTTGAAGGAAGTAGGTCACTGAAGGCATGACCTTGGACTGTATCTGTCTCTGGCTCCTTCCTGCCCAGCACTCTGCTTCCTGGCTGCCATGAGCAGAGAAGCTATCCTCCATTATGCCCTTCTGCTATGATGTTCTGCCTTGCCTTAGGTCCACAGCAATGGAGTTGGCTGATTATGGACTGAATCTTTGAAACTGTGAGCCAAATTTCTTCTAAGTTATGTCAGGCAGTTTGGTCACAGTGTGAAAAACTGACCAACACAGTCTGCAATAAATTTTTGGAGATCAAGATGTTGAGACATGGAAAGATCCCATACTATTCCCTAAAGTATCTCATTCACCAATTTATAGAAAGAAGTTGACAAGCATTAGCCTTAAAAAGCATGTTTTATACAATATGAAAATAATAAATTCTCATAGAGTAAATAGAAAATCATGAAACTCAAAATAAATTTGTCATAAGCTTTAAATTTTTTTTAAAATACTTTGTGTTTCTTTATTTAATCTCATTTTTATTCAACAAAGATCCATTTTCAGAAATTTTCTTCCTATACTTTCAGGGATACAGGCATTTTTTTCTAACTAGCTATTTCAATAATAAGTTGTAATAAGTTGATCATGTCTTTTAAATTCAGAATTATGGTTTCTTTAGAAATTTTAGTTATATATAAATACTACTTCTTATTTCAAGGTGGTACATCATAAAAAATAAGAATGAAAATTGTATGCTGTTTTTTATTTAAGTTTATTAAAATGCCATCTTAAACATCAATGTCTACTTTATTCTTTTGTACTTCCAATGTATTAAATTCAAAAGGTGGATAAAATTGTACTTAATATGATTTGCAAAAAATCTCCTCCCCCTTTTATGATGGGATAATGTAGTTATTCCTTCTAACTTATTTCTTAAATAAACATTAGTTGAACACACACAGTGTGACAGGCCCTTGCTAGATATTGAGACTACAAAATGAATAGGAAACAATGATAGGTGCCCCAAGAGAATTAGAAAGGGAGTATTAAAAATAATTACAACAGAGCAACATAAATGTTATTACTATCGATGCTTTGGTACTATAAGAATTTACAGGAAGTGAATTCAAAGTATATAAAGTGAGTCAAAAGAGAAATGGAGAACATCACCAGAATTCTAACTTGGGTAATATTACTATTCTATGAGATGTACGAAATATTAATCTTTAAATCAATCATTCTTTTTCCAAGCACATTCTTTCAACTTCTGAAGACTCATTTACAAAGTAAGAGTACTAGCCTGGTGTATCAGAAGGAAGATGGACAATGAATTAGGAATTTGTGTTTTCATTTTTTTTCTGTCACGTATTATTTATAGGTCTGTGACCTTATAGCTTATAGCTTAGTCTCTTCATCTGTTAGTGTGCATAGTGGGCAAGATGTCAATAAAATATTTCTCTTCTAGTTCAATAATTCCTTAATTTTAGATCACAACCAACTAATAATAATAGTTCAGTGTCCAGTGCATAGGTATCAAAAATCTATCTTACCTATTCAGTCTGGCTTTTAGCAATTCAGAGTATTTAAACTTCCTAATGCAAGCCCAGAATTTCCCAGCATAAAACATCATTCTATTTGTAGGACATCAACTTTATGCTAAGCAAATTGTTTTTAAAGTATTATAGGAGGTCTGTATGCAAGAGAATGATATATCCATTTCAGAAAAACAATGACCTTACAGTACAGATTACTTTTTTTTTTTTTTTTTTTTTTTTTGTACCAGGGATTGAACTCAGGGGCACACAACCACTGGGCCACATCCCCAGCCCTTTTTTATATTTTATTACAGACAGGGTCTCACTGAGTTGCTAAGTGCCTCGCCATTGCTGAGGCTGGCTTTGAACTTGTGATCCTCCTGCCTCAACCTCCCAAGTGCTGGGATTACAGGCCTGTGACACCGTACCTGGCTGGTTCAGCTTACTTATAGTTTGTCTGCTACACAGTGGAATCAGCTGATAAACCAGGGTATGTATAATTCACCGTTTGTCAGAGTGAACTCAGTAGTTTGGTTAATATCCCAAAAGGTAGTTGTAAATATTGTTAACTGATTTAGAGCCAGCATGTTAAATGTACAGTGATGACCTGAAAATATAAGTCAGTTCTCTTAGCTGCCTAAAACTTTAGTCAGAAGATGTTTTGAATAAGAAACTCCCTAGGACAAAATTACAGAAGCAGAAATTAGGACTAATGAAGTTAAGAAACTTGCCCAAATTCAAACAATAAATAAATTGATGGTTAGATGTTTAAAACCTGCTATGTTTTGAGACTGAAGTTATCTTTTAATCCATAACTATTAAAGATAAGGATGGTTGCTTTCATTCTGATTTTATTCTAATCAGTTTGGATTTCTATGTTTGGTTTTCTTTTAACCTAGCTGATACCCATAATATGTATGTAATGTGTTTCCTTTATAGATAATTAAAAATCATTCATTAAATAAAAGAAAAACATCTCTCATATTATTAAGTTTGGTTTTTGAGGTCATACAGTTTAGGAAAATGTGTACATTTAAATAGCTATTATGCTTACTGAGTTTTAAAAAAATTATTGGAGGTATCCATGGAATACATACTGCTAGAAAGACATGTGTTAGGATAGTGTGGATTTTATTGCCAATTGGTAAAAGAAAAAAAAGTGACTTATAAAGCAAATACAGTATAGTAAGAATTCTAAAATAAAATGGTAAAATACTAACACCAGAAGAAGTTTCTGAGAATAAAATTCAGCAACATGTGATAGTCCACAATATAATTTTTCTGGCTTGTGTATCTTTATGGCTTGTAAACTGAGATGCCAAACAAAATATGGGCTCTAATATTTGACACACCTGGTTAAAAGTCTCTAAAATTTTGCATATTTCTATAAGAGAACATTAGATTGATTATAAATTGCCCTACAGGCAAGTATTAATCTAAACAAATTCTGGCACATATCTAAATTCATAATATAGAGAAGATCCTGCAAAATAAAACTTTCAGCTCCAGGGTTTCTCAAAGAGAATTACACTTACTTATTTACTTCTTCTTCAGGAATCTTTATGCTGTGAGCAATGGGACAGTTTTGCTCTAAGAGTTAAATAAAAGCCTTATCTTCATCTTCCCTATCCCTAAGCTTACCTTCTTCCATGCTGTCTCTGAATGAGCCTGAATGACTGATGGCCCGTGGCCTTTCCTCCAGGGAAGTGGCACTCCCACAAAGCTGGGAGTCATCATAGAGATCGAAGGAAGAGTCCTGGGCTGGGATGCTGTTGGAGCGCATCATGCTGGGCCCAGGAAGGTTAAACTGAGACAAATTGGTTGGACTCACTGAAAAAGAAAACATGCAGACTATTACTCCAGGGCTTAAATGATAGAAATAGAAAGTTAAAACAAAGTGAGAATTCATCCCAATTCTTAGAGAAACATGAATTTATAAGGTGCCCCTATTAAAGTGGGCCAAGAGTCTGTCTCTGAAATGTCAATTACTATCACCAGAGTCCCTTGAGTATGTCAGTTTGTCAGGCAACAGTAAACAAAACCATCAACTCACCTCTACTGTCCATGCTAGAAATGCAGTAATGTTATTTTCTGCACATTGTTATGAAGAAAAGATTGTCTTTCTAGAGTCTACAGGCTTCATTTTAGAGAAAAACCACCAATTTATTGGGAAAAGCAAAATGAAAAAGAAAGTAAAATACAAAAAATCTAAATTTCCTGAGAAGAGATTTTAGATACTTCTAGGCAAAAGCTTTCAGTCATTCTGAGTTCTGAATTTATGTAAGTTCATGGCTAGTACTTCCATTATTATGAAAGTTAGGTTATAAAGAGGATGAATAAAATAAACTTTTCCTTTATATAAAAATACAATGTAATGTACATGGTATCTGTAAGCCTATCAAAAAGTTAATCATCGAAAACTATTTTCTACTGAGTCTAAGAAGAGAATACCACAATGAGACTATAAAAAATCACAAACAGGTTACATTTCCAAGGAAATATCTTAAGTCTATTAATTTAAGAAGTTTATTTTTATAAATAAGAATTTATTTTCAATAGAAAATATTTATTTAAGAATTTATTTTCAATGGTCTATTGCCATATGGTACTAATGGTGTTCAACAATTTAGGCCAAATGAGAATCATTAACTTAAAGAAAGATGCAACTGATTTAATGTATGGTGCGTTTGAAATACAGTTTTGAAATATGGAATAAAATTATAGCAGATAAATTGAGAAACTTTTTTTTAAAGAAAAGCAAGTTTATTACTGATATGTGAGGAAACTTCTGAACTTAAGCTATGAAGGTAACAGCTGAGTCCTTTCAGAACCTTGGGAAATGCATGTTAAGGCCTTGGAATTGGTCTGGTATTTCAAAGCTTCCTATATTTTCTTCTTTCATGCAGGCATTACATTTCTTAATATATTTAATGGCTTTCATAATAAGGTAAAATTGGAAGAGTGTACCCTGAAGTAATTCAAGGGTATGCCTCCTGTTTTTCAGGTACTGTGCTTGACATTTCATAGTCATTAACTTAAATCATCACACAGACCAACCCTCTGGTAGAGCTAGTATGGATTAAAGTATAAGGAAACACAAGACTATGAATGACATCTATGTGTGCATGTGAAAAACATAATAAAGAAGAAACTATGGATTTGTAAAGTTTATAATATATTAGAAGGAAGAAGAAATGGAAATGGAGGAGAGAGATGGAAGGAGAGAGAGGGAGAGAAAGAACAAGAGAACAAACTTATTTTCAAGTACATTCTTTTAGCCATCAGTTCCAGTTCAGTATGGTTATAGTTATATTTGAATGTTAATGTTTTTTTTCTTTGGGGGGGCAGGGTACCAGGGATTGAACACAGAGGCACTTGATCACTGAGCCACATCTCCAGCCTACTTTTGTATTTTTTTTAGAGACAGGGTCTCACTGAGTTGCACAGCGCCTCACCATTGCTGAGGCTAGCTTTGAACTTGCCATCCTCCTGTCTCAGCCTCCTGAGTCATTGGGATGAATGTTAATGTTTAAGGACCCTGGATTTGTGTAAATCACCCTATTGTGGGACTACATCTATTATGAATTAATGCTTGTGAAATGAATGCTTTCAACTTATCTATAAGTGCATCACTTTTTTTTTTTAAAAAATATTTATTTATTTGCTTTAGTTGTACACAATGCAATGCATTTATGCTTACGTGGTGCTGAGGATCGAACCCGGGCCGTGCACGTGCTAGGCGAGCGCTCTACCGCTGAGCCACAATCCCAGCCCCTGCATCACTTTAATATATGTATCTAGAGGTTAGAAGGCCATTTTGTTCACTGTTTGGCTTTGCATAATTGTTAGCAAAATGATTACAGAGGTATCCAAGAGAAGCGTCTTCCTTTTCTTTTTCTTTAATATGATCGTTTTTATTCTGAAAACATGCTATTTTTGAGAATTTTTCTATTACTATTATTTCATTAGTGCATATTAATTACACAGAATGGTGGGTTTCATTATGGTACATTCACCCATGCTACCTCTATAGTATGCTGACTTTATTTCTGTATCTAGGTGTGTGTTATAGCTGGATCATTTCAAAACATAATGCTTTACTCATTCAAGGTAACACATTAATGGGGCTTATAGTAGGCTTTAAAGGGCACAATTGGATTTATAAAGACTTTGATAATTTTTCTATTGGAAATACACCTATAATATTTAAGAATATTTATTTAAGGTAATATCATGGGCAGGCCTACTTTATTTTATTTTGTTGCTAAATTTGAATAGAAAGATAAAATATGGTATGGTCCTGGATTTCAAGAGTGGCCACTAGGGAAGGTGACTGAAAGGTAGAAAGTTTAGCATGTTAAATATACAAAGAAAAGTTTTGTAACAGAAGACGAAAGTAAAAGAGACAAAAAGAATTTTTGTAAATAGAACAGAAAGTGGTAAAGGGATTGTAGTTGTTATACTTTCTATCTGCTTCAAATATCCCCATCTCAACCTTTCAGTTTCTTCATTAATAAATAAAACAAAGGTAGAATAAGGGGCTTCTAAGATCCACTCAAAGCCAGGAGACAAACAAACTTCCCAAATAGGAGAAAAACAGATGTAGATATATGTTAGGGAAAAGAAGGCTACTGGCCTGTTTTAAATTGAACATGTAGAGCAGTCATAGTTTTTATTAAAATTATGTATTTATTTGTGGTCATTTGTGGAGAACAAGAACTGAAAATACCTCCAACTCACTCCTACCTTTGCTAGACATTTACCAATGAGTTTCTGATATTGTTTTAAATGAGAAAAGTGCTGTCATCTGGATTATAATTTTAACTTAGTTTGTGAAATCTGGATATACAACTAAGACCAGTAATTGAAAATTCAGGAAATGTTTACGTGATCTTTTAAAGAAAGAATATCAAAAGTATTTCTAGATTCATACAGTTTCTGTCATTGGTGAGTTTATAGCAGAAGCTAGAGGTGTCATGAAAATGTACATATTAAGTGAATGACTGAACCAGATGTATGTCCCAATGGAGAGCTTCTGTTCTTCTATGAATATAGAAGAAACAGTTCATTTTGCAGGGGTGAAGGGCATATACGGAGAGGGGAACAGAGGAGTGTGCAATGTGAAGGGACTCTTGAGAGCAAAAGCACAGAATCTGCTCCCATACAAGGTGCTTAACAATCACTCTGTGTGCAAAGGAATCATCTCATATATAGAACTGGGAAGTGACAGGTTGATGTCTGTTTCTGCAGGGCAACCCTTGTAGCAAGGTGAACAATGAATCTAAGCAATTCTCATCAGTCATGGGTACATCACCATTCACCAGGTTATGAGATGCCTCACAATAACTGGGAACAATTCAAAATGCAGTTTCATCCCCAGACTTATTTTGTTTACATAAGTTATTTTCTGACATTACTTCTTGAGTGGAAATAGATGCTGTTATAAATAGCATGAAAGGAACTACATACAAACCATAGTTTATTTTAGCTAGTAATCTACTGACAGTGACATAATTTCAGTGATCTTAAATTTCTAATATTTGCTATACATGATTTTTTATAGTAATATTTATAAAAACCTTTATATACTAACACATTTTTTCAAAATAAGAGTATTCCAACTCTTGAATATAGTCATGTATATTACTGATCATTCAGAAGAGATAATTATCTCACTGAAAACAGGTGGTATCCAAAAGTAGCTGCAGGAAATACTATACATATTCAAGTTCAATAATTAAATTTTATGTAGTTTTAAGAATTTAATAATAAAGTAACTTTGATTTATGGTTGCACTTTAATAGTAACCCATATTTTTGCTAAATAAATATAGGCTCAGGTGATTTGGAAATACCATCAAAACTTGTTATTTTCATGGTTTGAGAATTATCCTTATTTTTTTTACTTTGTAAGTTACCAGAATGAGAACTCAGAATACTTGATCTGAAGCCACACATGCTTATAAAATGTGGATAAGCCCTGGGGAATATACTGGCATGGATAGGGAGGTCTTCCTCCATACATCTCAATGGGTGCAAATGTTGAGAGAGAGGAGAAAAGAGGCAGTAAGGTGATTTTGAAATCCACTGAAATTGTCCAGAGTTAAAGTTTCAGCAAGAGTAATGCCACCAAAGAGAGAGGAATATAGTACTTTCAAATTTTTAAAGGTAAAAAATGTAAGTTTTGGTCTACTGAAAATGCATAATATGAAGGGTGGATGATGTTACTTTGAATAAACCTGTTGATCACACTGAGATTTTGCACTGAAGGAGTTGAAGAAGGGTGAAAAGAAAAAAGCTTATGGCGGGTTGGAAGCCAAGGACATTGATGGGCTTTAATGTTAAAGCTCAAAAAGATCTGGAAGTGAAAGAAATGTTGTTTGGAGAGGTAAAAATTAAAATTATAGATGAGGACATAGAAATTGCGTTTAGGATGAGAAAGATGTCTAAAGAAAAAACTCTGTAATTACATAAATATGGGGAGTAAATGTGGATGAAGTATATTGGGCAGGGTTTAATGTCTAAGGCCTGGAACAATGATTAACACAGTCATTTTCACTTTCAAAAGTGACCTAAAATGATAAAGCTACATTAAGATGAGCCCCTGTGGAAAAATAATTGTAGTTGGGAAAGTATTAGGAAAATCAAGAGGGCTAGAGGGTGGTATCCCTAAAGACAAGCCTTGGAGTGCTTTGATAGGGACAAGTAGCAGTACCCTCAGATGCCACAAGATGCCTGGTAGAAAGCACAAGGGGCTAAGAGGCAAACCCACCTCCTAGAAAAGTAGGCTTGGTTTCTACAGCAATAGAAAATAAAAGACATATTTGATCAGCAGTTTTCAAAATAAGGCATCAGGACATTAAAGTTCTACAGAAAGGCTTTGTTATCAGTAGTAGTATGATTTACATTTCATATTGTGCTTCAAATCTTTGAATACTATGTAATGAAATAAATTCTCAAGTGTGCTATACATCAATTTTTATTACATTTGTTTAAAATGTTGGCTTCAGCTGACATGTTAATTTCAATTTGGAATAAACTTATCTCTGTGCAAATATTTGACATTTTTGGTAAGTGAGCTATTGATTCAAATGTCATAGTCGTATACGAGTCTCTCTAAAACCAAAACTATGAGTCTCCTTCACTTTAAATTGTGGAGTCACTATTTTGTGAATTATACCTAACCAAATGCAGACAAAGTTCAGGCATATATTGTAAGGTTTTTTACTTTTCTTCAGAAAATAATGGTAGAAGTGAATTTAATCACAGTAATGATAGTGGGAAAAATGCTGTAGAGTCAACTATCAAATTAATGTTAATCAATGAAAAAGTTGATACGGGATATAAGGTACTTAGTAAGTCTATAGCATTTTGGTTGATTTGGGATTGTTTTAGATATTTTGTGAAATTAGATTTTGTTTCATATTTCCAAGTCCCTACAAAAACATTTTTCAATTAATTTTTTAGAGTGAACATGTTAGGTTTTTGTATATTTTTAAAATTTGCTGTGTTTTATAACAACAATTCAAATAAAAACTATAATTGTTTAACATTATAAAGCAAAAAAAAAAGTCTCATTGCTGTGTAGATTTAGTAACTAAAACTTGGTGTTGTTAAAAATTCATTAACTCAAATGAAATCACTAGCAAAATAATTTCTTTTAATTATTAAAATCCCTATTTGGTATAGTGGGAAATTTTATATTAGAAATGAAACAGGCTTTAGTTTTGACCAGGATGAAAAGTTGAAAAGTCCAAATTATTGAAGAATGCGGACTATGTATGTGGATGTGAATAGAAAGAATTTTTTTCAAGTGAAAGAAAAAACAATGAGACTAATTCAAAAGAACCCCATTTTAAAATCACTGGATCTATTAAATAATAACTGATGTATTTCAACTCATTTCATTGTTTTATCACTCTTTCCTGTGTTTTCTAAGATGTTTTTTGCAAGCTGAACTTTGAAAATATTCACAGAAGTTATCTTTCAGGCATGTGATTATATATTTTTTCTCTTTAATTATTTCTATTTTTCTATTTCTCCATAAAATTATTACTTTTTTTTCTACAAGGATGTTTTAACATTTTAAACAAAAATAAGGAGATGCTTTAATAATGGTTTTAAAGAGAATTCTAAGACACAATTGAAAGGTTCTTGGGTTTGAGGCCAGGTTCTAGGACTGATGCCTGCCTCTGTCCCTTACTCATAGTGGAACTGTTTTTAAGTCAAATGACCTCTCTGAGCCTCTGGAGCCTAGGCTGCTAAAATCACAACATTATTATCCATGTAAAGCATTTGTCATGAACAATAAATGACATAGTCTGTGCACAGTAAATTACCATGAAATAATTTTTTTATGGAGAGATACCAGGGATCTTGTGACAGTGAATCATAAAATGAACAAAACACAGTTATGCAGTAGAATATTTTACCCAAGTTGGAAAAGTGGTATTTTCCTGTAGCAGAAGATGACATGGCAGAAGGGGAGACCAGAGGTGACTGGTTGCCAGTATCCTGCAGCCCTCCAGTGGAATGAGAACGCAGCCACTCTTTGCCTTCTTCTTGGTTGGCCTGCCGAGATGACGGGGTATATCTGCAAAACAGCACAGCTAAGACACTTCAGCACATCTACAAGGGCAAGGCAATACCAGGACAGGAAAACAATTCAGAGGAGCTTACTATTCAGACTGAACAACAATCTCAAACAGATTGGATCTAATTAGAATTGCTCAGTTCTTCCAGATGATTTCACACCATCTGTTTGAATCCCACAGGAAAAAAATAAAGGCATTTGAGAAGAAAATTATGCTTCTGTGAGATATGAAGTTGAAAATCAATGAGCAGACAGCCAAGTTAACTGAGGAGAACCCAAAAGCACAGGCTTGGAAGGATGTGAGAGGGTGAAGACACAGACTAAAAATGGTGGACAGTGGTAGGCAGAAGCAAGGGAAGCGAAGTGATTGTCACAGAAAGGCATGAAATGGGACACAAACTAATGCCCATTTTTGTTTTAAAAAAAAAAAAAAAAAAGGAAGGAGTAGTTATTTGGTTAAAATGTCCCTTGACATCATGTATGGATTAAAAAGGAAGGAAAGAAATGTGTTCACTTTATTGGAAAAAACTTTCTAGAACATAATATTGAAATATGATATTGTCAGGTGTTTGCTATTGATAACAAATTCGAGAGAAAAAGCATAATGGGAAAGACCTAATTTGGCCAGTATTCACTGTTTCACCAAAGTAAATTCTCAGCACCAAAGAGCAATCAACTGATCCTGCTCATAGTTCTACACCTCCACTACTAGTTTATCCTATGTCTCAGAAAACCATGTGCAGTAAAAGATGGCCATGAATTAAAATTTCACTTTAGTTTTTGTCATGAATAATTATTTTGAGATTCTTAAATTATATGAAATTAATTCAGATTTAAATGTATCTGAACCTGTGAAAAATAGAAATTAAGACTTTTGAGGTTTTATCAAAAGGATTCTATAAAAATCAATACCTTAATTATAGTACTTGTCCTGTGATGATGAAAATACATTTTCTTTGATTCAAATTACAGCATCCTTCAACCTTTCATCATTACTGGCCACATGTGCAGACTAGATGGGTTTTGAGGTTTTGCAAGCATATGCCTCCAAGATGTAGAAGTTAGGAAAGTCATTTTATTAAAATTTGGAGGAGTAAGTTCTGCATTCTATAAAAGTTGCTGCCCACCAAAACCAAGGCCTGGGACAAGTGCTTTAAGAACTCTTACTACTTCAAAATAGTAGTAATTATATTGAAATTACTTTGAGGCACCATCTCAATCTCTATTAGTATCTCTTCCTAAGGGCCATCTCACCAACTCTCTGGATCAAAGAAAAATGAGATTACAAGTGATTTCACCCTCAATGTCAGGTGCTACATTGCAAACAAAGAAATAGAGAGGAAGAAAGACAGCACACAAAGTTAACATAACAACAGAAAAAGGAAGCAATTGTGCTGAGAGAAATATATACCTTAGTCCCTTTTTGGGTAGTGTATTTCTGTCAAGCTGCATGCTGTTAAAACAAAGAAAACCCCTAAGGACATAATGTAAACAAAACTTCCAAATTATACAACCAACAAAAATGATTCTCCAAACTACACAAAATAACTGGTAACACATATGTATATAAAAGTTTAACTCACTGAAAAAGGCCAATGGAAGGTGACAAAATGTCTACTACTCCCAATGTTCCTTTCTAACCCCATACCATCAATGGTAATATAGTGACAGGATTATTAGTACATTAAATCATGTTAGCATAATTGCCCTCTCGATTGTATTTAACTAACGCTGTGGTAGCTTTCCCTTTCCTTTGCAACTAACTAGACTTTTGCTATGACTTCTCCTATGGGGAACCATAGAGGTGGCAATGAGATTAACGTGCCTGAAGTTAAAGTGACAAGTTCCAATGGTCAGAGAGGATAAACAGCACCACTTAA
Source organism: Tamias sibiricus (assembly GCA_025594165.1). Classification (NCBI taxonomy): domain Eukaryota; kingdom Metazoa; phylum Chordata; class Mammalia; order Rodentia; family Sciuridae; genus Tamias; species Tamias sibiricus. Next base: position 135,268,947 of record CM046661.1, on the reverse strand, counting down.
AATTATCTTTTGTCTTCACATTATTTTCAATAAAAACAGAGGTATTAAGGATTTCCCATTTACATATAAGGGAAAACCACTATATAATGAGCATTTCCTTAAAACAATGTTTCTAATATCATGTATTTAAATATTTTAATGAAGTTAAGCATTACTATCTTTTAGAAATCATCAATTGATTATTTAAAGAGCTATCCATTTTATCACCTCTTTTAAAAAGTATTTTCAACTGGCCATAGGAGGGGATGAAAAGATGTGCCTAGATTACGTGAGAAATGGCTGTCTGAAAACAGAGGAAAAGAGGGTGCCAACAACGAAGTGGGACAAGCCTAAGGATTCTGTTATCTCTGGCATGTGGACAGCAAAGAGAAAAATTAACAGAATTTGCAGAATTATATCTCTTTCTTTTAAATCCTCAAATGATCAAAATTAAATACATAGGATATGCATAATGAGGATGATATAACATGAATGAAAACACATTTACTTAATCACTCAAAATCAAAGCTAAAATGTTTTCTTCAACGTATACTCCATTAGCATTGTCACAGATAGCATCCGAAGGATTCACACAACTTTAACATTATTTATTGGGAATATCCACCTATGGTAATTACTACACTATGCAGAGGCCTGTTACAGGCTATATTTTGACTGCAGACATTTTCTTAGTAATATGAATAAACAAATAAAAAGAATCATATTGAACAAATATGAGAAATCTCCAAATATGAACTACATTATGCTAAAGTATTTATGTGGTCATAAGATCATCTCTTTCATGCGTGCAAATTAAAGTTTAACATTGCAGGGAAGATTTAAAAATAGATATTCTTTGACAATGTGATACAGTTGTATAAAAATTATGTTTATATATTACAAGGCAATTTAATTTAAAAAATCAGGAAAAAAATTTAAATTTATCAAAGTAATTTAAAGCTTTAGATAGAACTCTCTGTTCGAATCTGGATGTTACAGATTTTATTATGCTGACTTTCTGTAAACACTCAGTGATTGCCAACTCAGATGCCAGTGGGGGCCAGGGAAGTAGTTGCAATGAGTGAAGTGGGGGTTCCCATCAAGGTAGTTTGCCTAAAGTCCATAGTTGTTGTGCAGAAAGACTAGAGCAAGGTTGTCGGATTTGACATTCAATAATAAGCCAGAAATCTGCACAGTTGGCTACTACTTTAAATTATTTAGAGTTTGACTAGGTCTCAAAAAATACAACAAAACAAATGTGGACTATTGTGGCACAAAGGCCACCAGTGATCTAGAATTCTGCAGAGGAAAGATTACAAAAATAAATGTGCTTTATTATTCATTTACTTATTATTATTTATTTCATCAATTTTAAGGAAGATGAATTTAAACAAAAATTAAAATATCTATGAAAACCCATTGACTTAATATAAATATAGGATATGAATATCAATGTATTCTGTCATTAACTTACAGATATCTCTCTTGCGTATCTCTAATTTCCTTTAAATATTTACACTTTAACACACTTTCTGTCAGATATGGCTCTATTATTTCCTTCCATTCTCTACATGCTGCTGCCCAATTAAGTTAGAACCACAAATTACATCTAATTTCCTCTTCATAGATCAAAAACTACCTTACATGTATTTTAAAGGGTTAAACTGCAGTTGCTTGCAGTTTGTTGTTCCTAAGAAAATGTAGAATGTTTTATATAAAAAATTATTTCCATCCATTTATTTGCTAAACTAATTAATATCTCTTGAATATTATACCTATGAAGATGTTAACATTTATTTTATGTAGCTTAATATCCGTGAGTGCATTTTTTAATACTCAAAGGTAAAGCATTCATTTATTAAAAATTAGTTCACAGTATATTTTGGGAAAAAAAGTATTTATTTGGTTTGCTTATATTAGGGAATTCCCATTTGTAAAACTGGCCTATTTTCAAGATTAATCAACCATTAAAAAAAGGATTTGCTTAAAATGAATAAGTAACTACATATTTGTTTGTATATTTCTATAGTGAAACTTCATAATGAACTCAGCTAAAATATAGATCAGACTGAAATGTCAAAACTGCATTTCACTTATAGCTATAAAACTCATCAGTTTTAACATGTGATTTTGATTTGAGGGTTACTCGGTTACAATTAGTTACTTGACTATATTTTTTTGTGTTTAACATCTGAATGCTGAGGAAGGAGGTTGACAGCCAACTTGCTGTAGTTATCTTCATAATTTAAAAATAATTTGTATTTTGGAGGGTGGCTCTGGCTAATAAATGATAACCTATTTGTAGTATGCTTGATCTGGCTGTCAACTTGCTATTTGGATTTCCCAAATCTGACTTATAATCTATGATACATTCATTAAAATTGGCTATAAAATATTCTTGATATAATTTGACTTAATTGTTAGAAGTTTTATAAATGATATGTAATGATGCCCATTACCCTAGAAGTGCTGTTAACTAGAATCTACAATGTTTTTGGAAGCCTAACTTCTTTGATGAAAAAACAAACACTGGTTGTATATGCTGTTTACAATAGCAAAACCAAAAGAAAATGTATCAGAAATTTTCAGTGACCAGGGAATTACCCAAATAGTACGAGTAATACATGTGGCCAAGACTATTTGTGAAAGGTTTGTGTGCCAAGAAACAAGTAGGGGGGATGTAAGCTGCCTGGTAAGCTGCCTGGTACCGTAAACCGGGATAAAAACTCTCGAAGGCAGAGTTAAGCTTTTACTACTTTTACTTCTACTTTCTTAGAGCTTAGAGAGGGAAAGAAAGATTTTTAGAGAGAAAGATTAAAGCAAGCTTTTCTTCTTGTCTTCTTAGCTTAGAGTAAAGAAAGATAGAGCTTAGCTTAGAGAAAGATTAGAGCTTCTTTCTTCTCTCTTCTTTCTTCCTTCTTCTTCTTCTGTCTTCTGTCTTCCTCAGGAGTCTCGGCCTAACTCTGACCAGTCATTACTTCTTCTATCTGGTTTCTCTTCTGTAACCGCTCTGCCTACGTTCTGGCCGCTCTGATTCTTCTGACCGACCGAGTGACTGCCCGGCTGACTGAATTCTCCGTTCTCCTAACTCGGACCGCTTTCACCCGGTTATATACCTTCAGGTTTGCGGGTGCCTACAGGTGCGTCACATACATATCAGGTGGAACCCATGGCTTCCAGCTAGCTACAACAGCCCTTCCTAATTAGGGCTCCTTCATATTCCTTCCCTTTAGTTTAAAAAGGTGCTTTTGTTCTATTTTCTCTATTTTATTTTCTCTATTTTCTTTTATTTTCTTGTCCCTACCTAGCTTTTCACCTTTTATTTTTGAAAGGGTGGATATTTGAGCCCTTTTTGAGAAGGTGCTGTGGCTTTAAGGAAGCCTAATGCTGAGGAGCAGCTAACGCACCTAGTTAAGCACAATTGCATAAGCGGCTTTGACTTTTTTTTTTTTTTTTTTTTTTTTCCTCTTCTTTATTTTTCTTTATGGCTTTCTTGCCAAAGCTCAATGGCTTTTTTTTTTTTTTTCTGCATGGTTTTTACCATGCTATTTAATTCTCTATTTTCTTTTAAGCTCATGGCTTTTTTCTTTATACTAAAGCTCAAGGCTTTTTCTCTATATTTTTTATGGCTTTTGGCTGGCTACTCGGCTTCGGCTTTTGGCCGGCTACTCTGCTTCAGCTTAATTCTTAACTGGCTTCAACTGAGTCAGAGGCTATGCTCTCTTGTTTACTACTCTTTTTGCTGGTCTCAACTGAGTCTGAGGCTATGCTTTTTCGTTGCTCTCCTTATTTCTTAGCTTTTCTTCTCTGCCTGCCGAGCCCCGGACGGACCACCATTTGTAAGCTGCCTGGTACCGTAAACCGGGATAAAAACTCTCGGAGGCAGAGTTAAGCTTTTACTACTTTTACTTCTACTTTCTTAGAGCTTAGAGAGGGAAAGAAAGATTTTTAGAGAGAAAGATTAAAGCAAGCTTTTCTTCTTGTCTTCTTAGCTTAGAGTCTTAGCTTAGAGTAGCTTAGAGTAAAGAAAGATAGAGCTTAGCTTAGAGAAAGATTAGAGCTTCTTTCTTCTCTCTTCTTTCTTCCTTCTTCTGTCTTCTGTCTTCTGTCTTCTGTCTTCCTTGGGAGTCTCGGCCTAACTCTGACCAGTCATTACTTCTTCTATCTGGTTTCTCTTCTGTAACCGCTCTGCCTACGTTCTGGCCGCTCTGATTCTTCTGACCGACCGAGTGACTGCCCGGCTGACTGAATTCTCCGTTCTCCTAACTCGGACCGCTTTCACCCGGTTATATACCTTCAGGTTTGCGGGTGCCTACAGGTGCGTCACATACATATCAGGTGGAACCCATGGCTTCCAGCTAGCTACAACAGCCCTTCCTAATTAGGGCTCCTTCATATTCCTTCCCTTTAGTTTAAAAAGGTGCTTTTGTTCTATTTTCTCTATTTTATTTTCTCTATTTTCTTTTATTTTCTTGTCCCTACCTAGCTTTTCACCTTTTATTTTTGAAAGGGTGGATATTTGAGCCCTTTTTGAGAAGGTGCTGTGGCTTTAAGGAAGCCTAATGCTGAGGAGCAGCTAACGCACCTAGTTAAGCACAATTGCATAAGCGGCTTTGACTTTTTTTTTTTTTTTTCTCCTCTTCTTTATTTTTCTTTATGGCTTTCTTGCCAAAGCTCAATGGCTTTTTTTTTTTTCTGCATGGTTTTTACCATGCTATTTAATTCTCTATTTTCTTTTAAGCTCATGGCTTTTTTCTTTATACTAAAGCTCAAGGCTTTTTCTCTATATTTTTTATGGCTTTTGGCCGGCTACTCTGCTTCGGCTTTTGGCCGGCTCGCTTCGGCTTTTTTCGGCTTTTGGCCGGCTACTCTGCTTCGGCTTAATTCTTAACTGGCCTCAACTGAGTCAGAGGCTATGCTCTCTTGTTTCTACTCTTTTTGCTGGTCTCAACTGAGTCTGAGGCTATGCTTTTTCATTGCTCTTATTTCTTAGCTTTTCTTCTCTGCCTGCCGAGCCCCGGACGGACCACCATTTGTAAGCTGCCTGTCAGGGCCAGCCACGGCGCCGCCACGGGAGGAAAATTCTCGGAGGCAGAGTTAAGCTTTTACTACTTTTACTTCTACTTTCTTAGAGCTTAGAGAGGGAAAGAAAGATTTTTCTTCTTAGCTTAGAGTAGAGTAGCTTAGAGTAAAGAAAGATAGAGCTTAGAGAGTAGAGTAAAGATAGAGCTTAGAGTAAAGATAGAGCTTAGAGTAGAGCTTAGCTTAGAGTAAGATTAGAGCTTCTTTCTTCTCTCTTCTTTCTTCCTTCTTCTGTCTTCTGTCTTCTGTCTTCCTCAGGAGTCTCGGCCTAACTCTGACCAGTCATTACTTCTTCTATCTGGTTTCTCTTCTGTAACCACTCTGCCTACGTTCTGGCCGCTCTGATTCTTCTGACCGACCGAGTGACTGCCCGGCTGACTGAATTCTCCGTTCTCCTAACTCGGACCGCTTTCACCCGGTTATATACCTTCAGGTTTGCGGGTGCCTACAGGTGCGTCACATACATATCAGGTGGAACCCATGGCTTCCAGCTAGCTACAACAGCCCTTCCTAATTAGGGCTCCTTCAGGGGGAAGTGTCAGTTTTAAGAATTTTTTAAAGAAATTTTCCTGGGATAAGAGTTGGTATCAATTATCTTAGGATTTTGGGGGTGGTTGATGGGATTCTAGAGTCATTTTGTTCAACATTGATACCTTCTGGTAAGTGTATTAGAAAGGGATGTCTCGTTATGTTCTCTATTTTAAGTTAAAAATTATTAAACCAATGGAAATACTTTGGAGTATGAACAATTTTTAAGAGGCCTATTTACAAATGGCACTGTATATAATTTTAGGAATGCAGAGCTGACAACTGACTCCCTCCCCCAATTCAACTAGGATTCCCCAGTGATCCGTTTTTTTTTTTTTTTTCATGTAGAAGCACAAATAAAATGAATTTAACATATTGCTCAGAGCATAATTGTAGAATTCATTTAAATTTGGTCTTTAAAAATGTTTAAATTATCATAAGGAGCTTATGTTATCACAGAGCTCAAGCCAAATCATTAAAATATCTTGAGAAGACATCGCTCAATATATAAATACATGCTTTAAATGTTGTTCACATTGCCTGCTGGCTATAAATGTACGCATTCATATTGAGAAACTTAATTATCTAGCCACCCTACCCTTAATGGTGTTATTTCTCTGCAAATTTGGTAAAAAAAAAAGAAAAGGCTAAGTCTCATCAATCTTATGTCTTTCAATCTTGTATTGCTTTGCACAAACGTCACTCACATAGGGAGTTAGGCACGGTGCAGGGAGAAAGGGGTGAGGACTTCATCAATGCTTTGAGGAAAGCTCACCTTTCTGAGAGAGTAGATCTCACACTACCCGTTCTCATGAGCAGGCTCTGAACCTCGTGAGTGCCTGTGGTCAGTCCAGACAGGGAGCCATGATGGCTGAGGGGCAGGTCAATGGACTCAGAGCTCGTATGGAGGCTAGTCATGGACTGGTAACTCGGAGTGTCCTTGCTGCCGGCAGAGGAACTGCTCATATTGGCAGCCCACACAAGACCACCTGATGTGAAAGAGTGAACCGATGCTGGACTGGAGGCCAAGGAGTGACTTAAGCTTATAACATCTGTAGTTAAGTCTGAGGGTTTATTGAAGAGTGGGCTGCTGCTGCCACTTAGCCCTCCAGCACTGCCCATGCTGCCCGTACCAGACGATGGTGATTCCAGACTGCCTTGTCGCGCTAATGTGGTACTAGGGCTGGGCATTACTGAGGAGGATTTCACACCCTCAGTATTAGGTGCAGAGGCAGATTTGCCACCTGCCTTGGCACCAAACAACCTAAAAGAAAAACAAATAACAACTTCAGTTGTTCCGAGAAACTAATATCCACATTAATATTTAGGGTTACAGTGCACAGAGCCAAGTGTGCTGTGGTGTACTGAGCTACCAAGCACATCTTGTCTCTATGTTAAAGAACTTGATAGGCTTGGTTGTTTTATTAATCGAGTGCTGAAAATCTCTCATATCATCATGGTAAGGGTTAAGACAGCTCTAGGCTGCTACCCGGGGCCAGGGGGAAGCAGGCAAATACAAAGACCAAGCATGAAAGTCCTGGGTTTTCACAATTTAAGTGATCTTAAGAATCTTTCATGCAAGTATTTTGATCATTCTTGAGGTTACCTATTTACAGAACCATTATAATGAAACAACTTCTACGCATTCGATATAGAACACTTAAATGAATTTTCCTTTTGACAGTTTATTCAGTATCTAAAAGGAATGCTTAAGGCAAGGTCTAGGAAGTTGCATTGAATATCTGGTGGCCTGGGTGACTGTCAGGGAGTAGCTTGTCAGAAACAATATAGGACATTTTTGGCAACATTTGAGTTTGTCCACATCTTCCCCTGGAAAGGCCAAAGGGTTTCATGTCAGTTGCCAGTGCTCTTCAAATGCATATTTATAACAGACGTGAAACACAGTTGGTGCTAAGTTAAATATTGGAGTTTAGTTTAGAAAACATTTTAGTTTTGTAAATGAAGCAGATGATATAATCAAATTTATGTAAATATGGAAATAAAGTGATATGAAGTAATGGCATAATGATTACGGATTAAGTTGCAATGAAATCCATATTTTCTACAGTGAAATATTTTATGACGAATATGAGAAATTGTTTCATAGGTAATGGACCACAGGAGGGCACTATTTGCTTTTCCTTAAGCAATGGAAATATTTACTCTTGCTACAAGCTGTAATTTATTCTTTCCAATGAGGATCAACCTTTCAAAATGCCAGTTCTTCAGGATTAATATTTATATTGAGGATTGAACTTTCTAGAATTTAAAAAATGTTACCAATGATTGCTAAATGTTTTAAGACCCATTATTTCCAAGATACCAAAGGTCTTGGTTTAGTTAGCAGAATAAAAGCAACATTTAAAGTATTGAGGTAATGAACTCTAAGTCATGCTCTATCATTTACACAGATGAGAAAACAGACCCAGACAGGTATAGTTCTTTTGTACCAGGTTTTTAAATATATTTATTTTCCTGTCACTTAGGTTATTTAGAAACAGTTATATTTCTGAGAACTTTGCCTATTTGATACCAAAGATCATCCTGTTGCAGAAACCATTCATGTGCTTACCAGAGTCCTGTCAAAAAAAAAGCTGATGAAGAGCTAAAACACAGCGTGCTGTATTTGTCATTTCATATCAAAATTCCGAATGTTTTAAACTCCTGCCAATCATATCATACCTTGATTTTCTTTAGTATGCCAAGATATGGTACTCTATGAATTTGCCCTATGTAATCTGTTATAAGAATACAGCATCATCTATATTTATGTCCAACGATTCATTAAGAACCAGCCAGATCACAAAACATTGGAAGTTAATGCCGACAGTCATAAAGATTGACTGCTTTGATTTTTAATTATGGAAAGGAGGGATGAAAATCTACTGAACTTTTACAAGCTATTACTTTATTGTAATCACTATCCCTGAGTATTGCCATCTGATTTCAATTCTTTTACATATGTTGTTTGTATTGCTAATACCATAATGATAATGCAACTGCAAAGTTTGGCCATTTCTCAAAATGAGCACCACTTTTTTGCTACCTATGTATATGATCAGATTCTTAGAACTCCTTGTATTTTACAAGATTCTAAGACATATATGTGTGTGTGTGTGTGTGTGTGTGTGTGTGTGTGTATATATGTATATACATATATATAAGAAATGTGTATTTGGGATATATATATATATACACATATATAAGTGAGTATTTGGGATATATTTATATATATAAATGTTTGTATATAGTATATGTATATGATATATACATCCTATATTTTTCATGCATCATTTTTTATGTCCTTACCTTCGAAATGTAGGTGAAGCAATATCTGGATACTTGGATCCTGGCTGCCTGAGCCCTTGAGTGCCACAGGCACTGGCAGAGGTGGGGCTGGATTTAGGGGAACCTGACAAAGAAACACTCTCTGAATCTGAGACTGCTACTTTTTCCTTCTCTTTGTCTGTTTGGTTGACGGTGACAGGGCTTGAGCGCCCTGACCCAATCTTAGTTGGTTCTCTTAGTTTCGAGGTGGTGGCACCAGCTGACTTGCTGCTGACATTGGAATCAATACTGCTGGTACTGGACCTGTGGCCACCTCGGCCAGGAATGCCACTGGTGCTGGACTTTGAAGGGCGAGGTAAGCTGCGGTACTGTAGGGTGGTCTTGGAGCTCACATGCAGCACAACATCATCTTGATTCTGTGAACCGTCCAAACTGGTTTTCCTCCCTGCATTTGACTTCCCACCTATGGCGGCAGATTTGGGGATTTTGCCCAGTGTTGCTGAGCCGCTCGTTATAGTTGCTCCACTGCTAGTGATCATGGTAGAAGACCCTACTCCACTTGGTTTCTTAAATCCAAATGAGCTGGTGGCAGTGGATCTTCCAATGCCTGAGGGGGGCTTTTTCCCCTCATCTCCACTGCTTTTCCCTGCATCTGAAGGAGATCTTTGTAGGGACGATCCTTTCAGGGGAGTTTTCCCTTTCTCAGAAGCTTTGGCATCATCGGTTTTCCCTAATTAATGAGAAATACACAAATATGGGTCTGCATATTTTGATGTCATGCCTCTTCCTAATGTGTAAAATGTGAATGTTCCTTTATATTACTTCAGCTCCTAAATGTGAATTGTTTTAGATCTCGGCATGCAATCTAATGTATTAAAAGGACTGAGTGTGTACACACACAAAAAATTTTAGCTGTCCACAGATGGAGGAGATAAAATGAACACAAGTAATTATGCTATTTGTTAACATATCTTGCAACTCTCATGCTTTAAAAGGATAACACTTTACCCTATCAAGCAAAGTATTAGAGAAAGAAAATACAATATATCAGAATGATTGTATTTGGATGCCCTATAACATCCATACTTCATGTGACACTGTTTAATAAAATAGCTAAGGGGCACAGAGAGTTAAAAAAAATAATGAAAGAAAAGGCTCATTTTTCAGAATTCTTTTACTCTTTCCTTTTAAAAAGTTTAATTCATAAACAGAATCTTAAATATTCAGCATCCTAACCCATTAAATTAGTGTGTCTGTTTATTTTCCTCAGAGTTTGTGATGAAGCTCAGTGGCATAACTAACACAAATATTACAAACTTTCCTAAAGAAAATTAGAACAGATGAAGGTGTACTGTTGATTCAGTAGCCTTCTTTTATTTCTCCATGACCATACATGATCACAACATACTGAGACACTCCATATCCCCAAACTGTGAGGGAGGTCTCTAAAGCATGCCGAGATGGTTATATTCATGTGGCCTTAGATGATAAAGTGTGTGAAATTTAGTTAAAATGTTACTTAAGTATATGGAGAAGAATCTGAGATTTTAAAAGAGAACTATGATTAGAGAAAATAAAAATGAATTAAAACAATAAATTAAAGCACTTTTACAAAACAGCTGCCAAGTGCTGGGCCTACCAGGAGTCTTGAGTGCACTTGTCCCAGCTTTCTGTCTGGCTGGAGTCCCTCCCTGGGCGGATGTGCCTCTCCTCCAGGAACCCGTTTGAGAAACAGACAGGGAGGCTTTCTGCCCAGCCTTCTCGGGGTCCTCAGGAAGTCCAGAGGAGCCACTCTTCCACTTGCTACCTCCATCGCCATGACTGTCAAAATCCTCTTCTATTTTTTTCAGCTCCTCAGGACTGTCCCAGTTCTCATCTGCTGCAGAACGTTTCTCCGAATCCGTCTTCAGCTATGAAGAAAAATATTTCAGAAAAACTCTATGCAGAAAAATCTATAAAGTGAATTAGGCACTGAAATGCTTTCCCAGATAACTGGTTTAAAAAAAAGCTGACTGATTTATATGTCTTCAAAAGGATTCTTGAGACGATTCTATTTTTATCTGTCTTCATTTAAGTTTCATTAATTTTAGCCACATAATTCTCACTTGCACAGATTAGAGAATGTCAGGATAAATATGTGCAGAAAAACCTAATTAAACACTCCATAAAGGAAGGAATTTTCTATGTCAAATGTTACAAGGAAAGGTAAGACAAGATAAAACTTAATTATTTAATGTCCATTCTTGACTTGCCATTAATACATGAGAACCAGTAATTCATTTCAGGGATCAAAATAAAATTAATCAAGCACTATCCAAAGGATGGCTGTTTGGAACAAATATATCAATATTAATAGGAAACACATGACGACATAGGTCTTTCTGGGTTAAATGATAAAAATAGGAAATACACATAAGTAAGCTGCTTTTGTGCATCAAAATAGGCTGAGGTGTGCATTGTTGCAAATCCTAAGGCTGTAGCTCTAGCAAAGACTACGATAAAGACACTTTGGGGACCAGGGAAGCAAAATGAATCCTTCTTAGCTCTGCCTTATTCAGTTAATGCAATTATTTCAGGGTAAGATGTTGTGCTACAACTTAATGTAAAACAAAATAATTTAGGGGCAGAAACTGGCAGAAACAGTGGTAAAAGAAAGAGGGTGACTCCTACCTGAGTGTTCTTCCTGGAAGGGACAGTGATGTTGGAATAAGAGCTGACTGAGGATGTGGTGTTCAGGTCATCGGTGCTGATGTTATCGAGGGTGTCACTCAGGCCACTGCTCACAGAACTGCTGTCATCCCAGCTAAAAGCAAGACATGCAGCAGCAATGAATTCAACCCAGGACACACAGTGCAAGTCACTGACATTTTCATAACACCTCGATCAGGTATTAGGAAGGCAATCCTTTTTTTTTTAATCTTATGATGAAATGTTATTCATTTTCCACTTTGGGAAAATCATAGAAATTGAGTGCTTACCTGTAAAAACCCTTATCTAAAATTTAGTGTCTACAGTAGATTCAAATTCCAGGGTAACTTGTGAAATGAATGAAAACACTGAGAGAAGTTGCACAGGAAAGAATCATATTCAACTTTTTTTTCCTCCTTAAAAAAGCATCCAGGAATTATAAAGCATGAGTCAACCTTTGTTGTAAAAATAAAAAAAAACAACAACCCTGTGCTTTAGTTGTTAAACCAGAAAGTCATTTTTCATTCTTTTTCTTACCCTAGGAACTCCTTCTGATCATTCACCAACTCTTAAATATTGAGATTCATTCAATCATATCATCCCTTCTGTCATCAGTCAGAATTCTGAATAATATACAATATCCTCCTATCTGACTTTCCTGCTTTTGGTCTTTTCTAGTACAACCTCACCTGCCAAATCTGGGACAGAGATCAAAAATTCACATCTGGCCATGATACTACCCTGCTACACTCCAAAATCCTCTCCATTTCCAAGCCCTAGATTCTAAAATAAAATACATTTGCTTCACAGGGTGCATGACAAAATCAACTTTGGGAATAAGAGAAATATCTCAAATTCCAAACCTATTTTTTTCATCTAAACAAGAATAATCTGGCTATATTAATACTCATGTGTAGGTTAACAGACTCCTTCACTTAATCAAAGTGTTAGATGGTGCAGAAATAATGTAGGATGAACAGAGTTACCTGAAGGAGAATTGGAACTCTGCTGAGCCAGGGGGTGGAACACAGTCCCCTCATTTACTGACTGCCTCTCAATCGATTATGAAATATTTTCACTTATCTGTGCTATGCTAAATGAATCTTTGCATAGTAGATTCAGATACAACATATAAGGAAAAGATAGTCTTAGGAAATGGTCAGGTTGCTTTAGATCTCCTGTAAATAATTCAACATTGAAGAGTGTACTCATAAGGAAAGCATGAGCAAAACCCAAAGGAGTGATGTGTGTATTTTGAGCTACATGATAAGTTAAAAATAACAGTGGTGTATTCAGACTGCACATGACACTGACCAAAAAGCTAATTATCAAGAAAAATTGAATTTATAGAGATATAAATGATGTTATATTTATAGAGATATAAATGATATAGAGATATAATGATGATCCCTCCTTGAGTATGTATTTTTCTTGAGATTTTATAACACATCATGATTGCTAAAATACTTATAAATAAGTCAGATTGTTATCAATATCAATTATTTTTCAATGTCAGCAAAAGTGTATTTTGTATTACTATAGCAAATATCTATCATCTGTGGCTGCTTAAATCTGTGGAATACCTTCTGTATATTTTATTTTGATAGTTTCTCACATCAAGAGCCATAAGATCCCAAAGTAGAATATAAAGAAACTCACACTCCCAGACTCCTTGAAAGATAGCAGCATAGGTTCTATCTACCATTTATGCCCACAGAATTACAAAGGAGAAAAACCATCTCTAGTGAGAAAGGTAGCAGAATTGTTTGGCTCTTCTCTATCAGCTACAAGAGTCATTCAATTTTTCCCTATCAGCACTGGCAGATATCTAGCCTCTTGTTCTAAGAGTCAGAGATACCTACTGGTAACAGAGTCAAGGTGTATGGTTTTCTAAAAACCTGCAAAGAGCCTAGTTCTCCAATCAGCCCGCAAATCCAAAGAGCCTTCTAACATGATATAATTCCAAAGCAAATTATGTAGTTTGAAATTAAGAACCCCAATCAATACATTCATAATTCCTAAAATATCATTCATTTCTTCTTTATTATATTTAATTTTTCATATTTTTATATGTTAAGTAATTCATGTAATACCTTCTCAAAGGAATATGAAAAATTATAAAAATACAAATATACACTTTGATAACCACTAGTCTAACATAAAACTCAGGCTCATTAACAAGATATATATCAAGATAATGAGAAGATTAGCCACAGACTGGAAGAAATATTTACAAAATACGTATTTAATAAAGTACTGCTACTCAAAAGACATAAAGAGGCTCAAAAACTCAAAAGTACAAACAAGTCAATTAAAATGGGCCAAACACTTAATAGACACCTCAGTTAAAATGATACACAGATGACAAATAAGCACATGAAGAGATACTAAAGACTGTGTCATCAGGAATTGCAAATTAAAACATTAGTTACCTATACACCTGCTAGGATAGCCAAAATTCAGAACATGATGGCCAAATGCTGGTGAGGATGTGAAGAACTGAAACCCTTATTCAAAGTTGGCAGGAAGAAAAAAGACATTTTGATTGTTTCTTATAAAAATAAACAAATCTACATTGGATGATCCAGCAACTGCCCTATTTGGTATTTCAAATGAGATAAAAATTCATGTCCACACAAAACCTGAACACAGACATTTATAGTAGCTTTATTCACAATTACAAAAACTTGTCAGCAACTAAGAAGTCCTTAATTAGATAAATGGACAATGAACTATTATTCAGCATCCAAAAGAAATCATGTATCCAAATAGAAAAAGACATAGAGGAAACTTAAATGCATGTTCCTAAGTGAAGTAAGCTAATCTGAAAAGACTACATACTATATGATTCCAACCATATGATATTCAAGAAAAGGCAAACTATGGAAATAGTAAAAAAGAAAAGAAAAGAAAAGAAAATTGCAGTGGCTGGCTGTTGTGGCATTTTCTATAAAGCCCTTTCATGAAAGATATCATGGTGTTGAAAGAGTTAACTTTGACTTCTATTTGCTGTTCAGTTGTTTATTCACATATATGGCCACCAGGTATTGCTATTTCAATTATTTAGATCCAGACTAACTCTGTACATTTATCTTTTCTTAAAAAGAGTAACACAAACCTTTTTCTATAAGTACTTAATTTCTAGTTAATAAGTTTTAAGAGTCTTTTTGTGATTAAAAATAAATTTCTCTTACTTTTAAAGTAGATATAAATCCCTTAGAACAAAAAGCCTTTGATGAGCTAACATTCAGCCTTGTCTCCCTCTTTTCCCTGCTTCTAGGTTTTATAAACAACTGCTATAAAAGAAAAACAATAGTGCTTTGGAATCCCAGATAGAGAGAGTTGACTTTTATCAAACAAGTTCAAACAGTATACAGAAAGAATGATTAAGTTAGAAATATGAGGTAAAAATTATAACATACACAGATAGTTATGTACAGTTCTTGTAACTCTCCATCTGTACAAAACATGTATGTCTGATACGTAATCAGTAAATGATTCAACCTCTTTCCTAAGTTTTATGATGTAAAAGAATGTGTAATGCCAAGAAATGTTGCTTATATACTTGTACAAACTGAAAATAAACCAGCAGAAGATTCCACAGCCTGACTCGTGTGTCAGTATGTTATTTTCCCCATCGCTGCTTCTCTGCCTCCGTACTTCGCTGAGCACTCGCATTGTACCCCCTGACTGGGGCTGGCCCCCAGCAGCTGGCAGTGGTTGGGAGAGAAGGATAAAGAAGTGAAACCTGAAAGATCTGTAAGGTAACAAGACTATCTTGTGTGACACCAAAATGGCAAATACACATCCCTACACATTTGCCCAAATTCATAGAACATACAATATCAAGAGCAAACACTAATGTAAACTTTTGAGTATGGGTAATAAGGATGTGTCAGGAAGTTCATTGATTGTAACAAACATATCACTCTGGTGGAAGATGTTGTCATTGGGTGAGGCCCTGATGTGTGGGCTTAAGGGGTACATACAAAATCTCTTAATTTACTGCTCAAGCTTAATAAAAACCCCAATCTTCTCTAAAGATTAAGACGAAGGAAGGAAGGAAGGAAGGAAGAAAGGAAGGAAGGAAGGAAGGAGGGAGGGAGGGAAGGAAGGAAGGAAGGAAGGAAGGAAGGAAGGAAGGGAAGGAGAGACAAGTCTTTGTCCAAACAAGGCCTTCCATGTGGCCCCAGCCTGCTTCCTTAGCTTAGATTCTATATCCTCTGCCTCCTCTTCTGCACTTGGACTTGGGACTGTGCGCTTCCCATCACTTCTGCTTTGAGGAGCTGTCCCTGCTGGCTCTCTGACCAAACCACACTTACCTGCATACCTCAGTTCAGGGGCCTGTCTTCTAGGAAGATGCTTACTCTCTGTTCTCAGGAAGAATTAGGTAGCTCTTCTACACTGTCATGACACACATACCTCTCAGAATGGATTTCTCATATTGTTTTATTAAAAAAAAGTAGACCATTAACAAATATGTTTCCTGAGCTCAGAATTGTAAGTTTTATTTTTCTTCTTTGAATTGTTACTGGTTAGGGAAATGCATAACATTTAAGTGTTGAATAAAAGTCTCAGATTTTGTTGAGATTAAGAGAAAGGCAGTTACTGAGGTAATCTCTCATACGAGTTTTTAAGCTGACCCTGCTGGCTCTCTGACCAAACCACACTTACCTGCATACGCAGGTTCAGGGGCCTGTCTTCTAGGAAGATGCTTACTCTCTGTTCTCAGAAGAATTAGGTAAGCTCTTCTACACTGTCATGACACACATACTCTCAGAATGGATTTCTCATATTGTTTTATTAAAAAAAAGTAGGGACCATTAACAATATGTTTCCTGAGCTCAGAATTGTAAGTTTTATTTTTCTTCCTTTTGAATTGTTACTGGTTAGGGGGGAAATGGCATAAACATTTAAGTGTTTGAATAAAGTCTCAGATTTTGTGAGATAGAGAAAGGCAGTACTGAGGAAATATCTATGCTACTATATTCTATATTCAAAGAGTGAAATGAAACAGAAATGTAAAATTTCTAATGAGAATTTTTAGTAAATATTTCTCTGGTAGAAAGCTAGACATGAATATTTCTACTAATAGCTTTTTACCCATGTAAATCCTGCATCAATGAATATAAAGTTAAATGCAACAACACTTACTTCTGTATTATTTTAAAACCATTTAATGTCTCAAATGAACACAATGTACCTTTGTGGTTAAAATTACATACATGAATGATTCCAAAATGAGTCAAAAATTTTCACTCAATAGAAAACTAAAACATAATTATCTAACAAACATATTAGAACAACAAATTTCATATTTAATTTGTTATACTTGAATAAACTTATAGATTCATGGGGTTAAGGTATTGGATTTAACCTTTTTAGAGTTACACACCTAAAATGCTTTCTTCATCACGCAGCTCTGACTTTTCCCCTCTCAGTGTTTTGTGGAATATAAATGAATCACTTCTATGAACCACTTTATACGATCTTACATTCTTCCAGATCCTCAAACTGCTTTCTCTCTAAGATCTCAAACTCCAAAATCTCACTTTTTGGCAATACTCTTCCACATTTTCAGTACTCTAAAATTATTGTGTTCTACTTTTTGTGTCCAGTTTTATTTTTTCTTTTAACTCCACTCATCCCTTACCGAATGATGTGGGATCCAAAGATGTTGAAACCAAAAGATAGCCTGAGTGAGGGTTTAATCAATAGTCTATTATAGTTCTCCTTCCTCCTTAATAGTCTTTCATATCAACCTTAATCCTGTGTTAAATCAAATGTATGTTTTTTTCATTCATATTGTCTTAGTCCTTTTCTGTTTCTGTAACAAAATTCCTGAGGCTGAGTATTTCATAAAGAAAAAGAGTTGTGGCTAGGGAGGCTGAGGCAGGAAGATCAAGAGTTCAAAGCCAGCCTCAGTGAAATGGTGAGGCGCTAATCAACTCAGTGGGACCTTATCTCTAAATAAAATACAAAATAGGGCTGGGGATGTGGCTCAGTGGTGGAGTGCCCCTGAGTTCAATCACTGGTACCAAAAAAAAAAAAAAAAAAAAAAAAAAAAAAAAGCAAGCAAGCAAGCAAGCAAAAGGGTTTGTTTATTTAGCTCATAGTTCTGGGGATTTAAGAACAAGGTACTGGCCTCTGACTAGCAGTGGTGAAGGATTCTGGCTACACCACAACATGGCAGATGGCATTATTGGGCAGGTAAGTGCAGATGGACAGATCACATGGCAAGCAAGGAACCTAGAGAGAGTCAGGAGATTCAGGCCAGGCTTGTTACCATGAGATTAGGTGGAGTCCCTTGAGAACTACATTAATCTCTTTCATGAAACTTTGGGAGATGCAGTCAAATGATACCCCGAACACATTTTAGAATATAGCAAGAAAGTCAATTATTTATAATGAACAAATGCTTATAGATTCAAGTTATTTAATTCCATATAATTTCTCTGGACTGCTCAGAAATTCTATCTTATATGAAAGTAATTCTCTTCCAAAGGCTTAGTTTTAATTTCTCTCTTCTTCCTCTTGATTCCAAGATTTTATCAATAAAACTGTCCTGAAATTACTTTAACATATTTCAATAACATCTATGAATTGAATGATTGCTCTGTGTCCCACTCATTTTGAAAGTTCTTTAAATATGTTATATAATCCCCCCAAACTCTATAATGCAGGCATTATTATTACCTTCATTTTAAATCTTAGGATAGAGAGGCTCAGGTCAGTTAAGTCACATGTCAAGATCTCCTGATGGTGGAGATTGTATTTGAACCCAGGAAAACCACCAAAGCTTGGTTAGCATTATGCTGCCCTTCCTTTTTGAAATACATCAATGACAAGCACTTATATATAGACTCTTAGCTTCACCTGAGTCTTCCTAGTCCTTTACTCATTTCCTCTTCTTTGGGATTTCTTTAAATCTGTCAATGTTCTGAACTTAATCTTGGTTTTTGGCAGCTGTTTCACTGTTGTGACTAAAGGATCTGACCAGAACGACTGTAGAGGAGAAGTTTATTTGAGGGTTCACAGTTTCAGAGGTCTTAGTCCATAGAAGGCTGGCTCAATTTCTTGGGGCTCCAGATTAGGCTGAACATCATGGCAAAGTGTGTGGCAGAGGGAAGTGAAGGAGCCTATAATCAAGGAGATAGCTAAAGATTGCGGTTAGCTGAGAGCCATAAAAGATGTTCTGGTTTCCACCTGATAGTAATACATTATTCAAAGAATCTTTGTATGCCCGTGAACACTGCGTGACGCACCTGTAAGCTCGAGCTGTAAGCACGTGTCCTTGTTAAAGCGATATGTATATAACTGGGTGAGTCTGGTTAGTGTGTGTGGGAAGAAGAAGAAGGTGGTGGTTGGAGTTAGAGCGTTTGGAGTGATTGCTGGAGCTGGAGAGAGAAGAAGAATAAAAGACCTTTTTTCATTTTCATCCTGCCTCCGAATTTTCCTGCGGCGTTCATTGCTCCAAGCAGTTTCTGCTTCAGGCAGCAACAGGTGGTGGCCTGTACGGGGAATTCGGCGGCCAGGTAAGAAAAAAGAAAATTTAAAAATATGGGAGCGAATATAACAAAAAGTCGGTTTATAAAAGCCATGAATGAAATTTTTGATATGGAGAACTCAGATAGTGAGAAAAGTGAACAAGAAAGCATATCCTCTGACTCAGTGGAGACCAGCAAGGAGAGTAGTAATGTAAATTTAAAAGTAAGAACTGCAAAAGCCATCAAAGCTTAATAAAATTAGCTGAGGAGTATGAATTCTCCTTAGAAGCTGAAACTCAGGATACTAGTGAAAGTGATAATAGTAACAAGGAGCCAAACCATGAGAGTACGGTCTCCTCCACTGAGCCAGTTAGGAATTATGAAGCTAGTAGTGAGGAGGAATCAAAAAGCGATTCAGGGAGCATAGTCTCCAATAAAAAGAACAA
The DNA here is from genome assembly GCA_025594165.1 of Tamias sibiricus. Taxonomy (NCBI): domain Eukaryota; kingdom Metazoa; phylum Chordata; class Mammalia; order Rodentia; family Sciuridae; genus Tamias; species Tamias sibiricus. The sequence continues at coordinate 135,249,449 of CM046661.1, read as the reverse complement.
AAAGAAATTAAAAAAGAGAAAAGACCGTCAAATAGAGGAACCACTAGTGCCCTCTGCTCCTTCATGGGTAGAATACCTAACAGAAACAATAAGGAGTATTGATCAGAGTGTACGTGCCCTTGAGGTAGAAATTGGCGGCCTTTCTGAGCGCTTATATGCTCTCGAACAACATAGACCGCAGGAGCACCTAGAACTGCCAGTATTTCAAAATGAAGAGGGACAAAGATATCACGAGTCCCTAGACTTTAAAACAATAAAGAATTTTAAAGAGGCGGTAATGACCTATGGGCCTCAAGCTCCGTTCACATTAAGTATGATAGAGTCACTTAACACCTAATCTTAGCCCCCTCAGATTGGAAAAGTCTATGCAGAGCGGTACTAAGTGGGGGACAATACCTAATCTGGAAAACTCAATTCCAGGAACTTTGTTCAGAAATAGCAAAGAGAAATGCTGCAGCAGGTTTCCCTCAACGCAATATAGATATGCTCACAGGGGAAGGTCAGTTCGCCGAACTACAAAATCAGCTACAATACGATCCCGGTGTGTATGCCCAGATACACACTGCAGCTGTGAAAGCCTGGAAGACAATATCAGGCACAGGGGATCTGCAAGGCAGCCTATCAAAAGTTATACAAGGGCCTAATGAACCTTATGCTGATTTTGTAGATAGACTCTTAAAAACAACATCTAGAGTTTTTGGCGAAGTCAAGCAAGCTATGCCTCTAGTTATCCAATTAGCGTACGAGAATGCTAATAAATATTGCTAGGATGCAATAAGGCCGTGGAGAAGTAAAAAAGACTTATCAATTTATATCAGACTGTGCAAAGACATTAACGAGGATGTTATCACAGGCAACGTAATTGCTGCAGTGATGAAAAATTCCTCCCCTCAAAATTCCCAAAGGATTCAACCTAGAACAGGATATTCCAGACAAAAGTATTATAATCAACCAAGATATGCTAAGCAATATCCCCCAAGGGTAATAAGATCAAATTCATACCGTGCTCCAGGCCGATGCCCCAGGTGCAAAAAGGGTATACATTGGGCCAATCAATGCCATTCCAGATATGATATATATGGAAATGATTTATCAAGGATTTCAAAAAACGGGGCATGGGGCCCAATGCCCCGGGGCCCACAAATGTACGAGGCACTAGAGGAGGAATGCGCACTAGAGGAGGAATGCCCTCAGATCCAAATGATTCCTCGTCACAATCCATCCTACCCATTAACTCCCTTATCAGAGGGACAAGAGGAAGTGCAGGATTAGATCTCTGTTCTACTGCCCGGATGGTCCTGACACCTGAAATGGGGGTTCAGCTGATTCCTACGGGAATCAGGGGACCTCTCCCTTCAGGAACTGTGGGACTAATCCTTGGGCGTAGTTCCAAGAGTTTATTAGGCTTTAATGTTATACCAGGGGTTATTGATTCAGATTATAACGGAGAGATTAAAATAATGCTAAGTACACACAGGGGCATCATCTCCGTAAATCAAGGAGACAGAATCGCACAGCTGCTCCTCATTCCCAGTCTCCACAATTCTTTTAAAAGCATGCCACAAAATAGAAATAGCAGAGCATTCGGTTCCACTGGTTCAGGACCTATGGCTTTCTGGGTCCAGGACTGTTCACGGAGGCCTATGTGCAAATTAAAAATTCAAGGTATAGAAATGGAGAGGCTGATTGATACAGGAGCTGACTCTTCCATCATAAATCTACAACAATGGCCTAAGCACTGGCCTCTACAGAAAGCCTCAACCAGTTTAAGAGGCTTGGGATACAGTAATACCCCAGCACAAAGTGCTGTAATCTTAAATTGGCAAGACAATGAAGGCCATACAGGAACATTCCAACCTTATGTTTTAAACAGCTTGCCAGTTACCCTATGGGGAAGAGATATCTTACATCAAATGGGGCTACACCTAGCAACCAAGCCTGCAGGTGTTAAGAATAAAAATCCTAATCATAATAAAAAAGGCAAAGGACATTTTTTCTAGGGGCCACTGAGAAAACAATTTTAATAATACCATGGCTCTCTAATAAGCCAGTTTGGGTCCCTCAGTGGCCCCTATCCAAAGAAAAATTGCAAGCGGCCCATCAATTAATTAAAGAACAATTAGAAGCAGGACACATAGAGCCTTCCACCTCTCCCTGGAATTCTCCCATATTTGTAATTAAGAAAAAATCGGGAAAATGGAGACTATTACAAGACCTAAGACAAATTAATAAAACAATGCAAATTATGGGACCTACCCAACCTGGACTTCCTAATCCTGTAGCTAGTCCAAAAAACTATTACCTTATAACTCTTGATATAAAGGACTGTTTCTTTTCCATTCCCCTACATCCTCTGGATGCCCCCAGGTTTGCTTTTTCAATTCCTTCTATCAATAATAATGGCCCTGATAAAAGATATCAATGGAAAGTATTGCCGCAGGGAATGGCAAATAGCCCTACAATGTGCCAACTATATGTGGACAGAGCTATACAGCCCATTAAAAACAAATATCAAGACCTCATGTGTCTACACTACATGGACGATGTTTTATTAGCTCACCCTAATCAAAAAATCTTATTTAATATATTTAGTGAAATAACAAAAAATTTAAAAAAATATGGATTTTATATAGCAGAAGAAAAAGTTCAAAGCAGATCACCTATACTATATTTAGGCTTTAAAATCATGGATACTTTTGTTAAACCCCCCAAAATTCTAATAAGTAAAGAACATTTGACTACCCTCAATGATTTCCAAAAATTATTGGGAGACATTAATTGGCTTCGCCCTACACTAAGCCTCACTACTGGACAATTAAAACCTTTATTTGACATCTTTCGCGGGAACCCTGATCCATCCTCACCGCGAACATTAACTCCTGAGGCCAGGAGAGCTCTAAAATTAGTAGAACAGGCCATTGAAAGATCCCATTGCGATAGATTTGATTTTGCACAACCACTAATATTGATTATTATTCCTTCACAATATACTCCAACAGGAGTATTTTGGCAACAGGGACCTATATTATGGATACATTTGCCTGTCTCTCCTAAAAGTACAATTGAGTCTTATACCTCCATGGTAGCTAAACTTATTCTTCAAGGACTTAAAACCTCTACTAAAATATTTGGAATTCATCCCGCTACTATTATTACTCCTTATTCATCATCACTGGTTGAATATTTGTGCTTCAATGATAATGATTGGGCTATAGCTAGATGCTCTACTTCTGCAAATTTTGACAATCATATTCCTAAATCGCCTATACTGTCCTTTTGTATCAATCATCCTATCATATTCCCACAGGTAATAAAAACTCAACCCATTCCTAAAGCATTTAATGTATTTACAGATGGATCCTCTAATGGTACTGCTGCAGTAGTCACTCAAAATGAAAAAAATGATTCATATCACTAATCAAAAATCAGCTCAATTAGTGGAACTCGAAGCTATAATAATAGCTCTGGAAAATTTTAAAGAACAGCCTATGAATATTTTTTCAGACAGCCACTATATTGTACATGCTGTCCCTAAATTGGAGCTAGCAGGTCCAATAGCACCACATACTCCAGCTTTTAAATTGTTTTCTCAAATCCAAAATCTCCTATGGCAACGAAAAGAACCTTTATTTATAGGTCACATAAGAGCTCACACTAATCTGCCTGGTCCTCTCCATGAAGGTAATCAAAAAGCTGATGCCCTCACTAAAACAATATTTATATTTACTACAGTACAACAAGCTACTTTATTTCATTCCCAGTTCCACGTTAATAGCACTACCTTAAGACAAAAATTTAAAATCACAAAAGAACAAGCTCGTAGAATTGTAAAAGAATGTCCATCTTGTGTAACACATTTGCCCAATCCACATTATGGGGTTAACCCACGAGGTTTGATGCCCAATCATTTGTGGCAGATGGATGTCACACATGAGCCAAGTTTTGGAAAATTACGATTTATTCATGTCACCATAGATACATGCTCAGGCATGATTTTTGCTTCTTTACATTCCAGAGAAAAAGTTAAAGATACTATATCTCATTGTCTGCAAGCTTTTGCTGAATTGGGCATCCCCAAAATGCTTAAAACAGATAATGGCCCTGCATATACATCCACATCCTTCAAACATTTTGTACAAAGTTCAATATTATCCACAAAACAGGTATCGCTTATAATCCTCAGGGACAAGGAATAATTGAAAGAGCAAATCGGACACTTAAAAATATGTTACTAAAGCAAAAAGATGGAAACTGGAAAAATCCTAAGGACAGATTTGCAGTTGCCCTGTTTACCCTAAATTTCTTAACTTTAGATTCTAGTGGACATTTGGCTGGAGATAGACACTGGAACCCACACCAACAACATAAACCTTTGGTTTACTGGAAGGATGTTCTCTCAGGTACATGGAAGGGTCCAGACCCAGTATTAATTTGGGGGAGAGGATCTGTTTGTGTTTTTCCAAAGCACGAATCCTTTCCAATATGGATACCATCTAGATTGATAAAGCAGGTACAAAGTCAAAAGGATCAAGACGAAGTTATTGAGGAGTCTAGATTGAATAAACAAGTACAAAATCAAGAGGACCAAAATGAAGGTATGGAGTGATTCCCTTAAGAGTCCTCCATTAAATTTACAACTTAAATTTCATCTTCCTGGCCGGGACAAGAAGATCTCTCTTCAGTGTATACACAATTGTATTTTTTTTTCCTTTATATATATGTCTTTATGTCTGTGCATTTGTCTAAATTTCTTGTTAATGTGATGTCACAAATATATGTTTATATGTGCGTCTGTCTAGTGTGACGTCACAAATAATTAAGCGCTTATGAAAAAAAAATAGGTAGATATAGATCCAAATAACGTTAATTCATTTAAGCTTAGAATATTCTAATTAGATAATCAATAGATAGATAGATAGATAGATATTCATATAAGTTCAGAATATTCTAATTAGATAATCAATTATAATGATAATCAATTTTGATTTATAGTTGTCTCTGGGACTTCTCTTCAGCTGTGAATATGTTTAATGTTGTATAACCTGATATTTTGGTGTTCTGACAGAGGATCGTTTATTTGTTATTAACTTCATTTGTTTAATAGCTGATTAATTTGAATTATTTTAACAGGTATAGGATTGCTGTGTATATAGAGACTTGAGGATTCCAGCTAACAAATTATTTTTCCAAAGTGCCTTTAGCTTTTCTTTATCTTTAATGCAGTAAACACCCTCAGTTTCTCTTTGATTATTTCTGAATGTGATATTTTGCCATCTTATGTTTGTGGGAGCTTAAGCAGCAATGTGTGTGAGCAGAGATCAACTTTTATTTTCTACTCTAAAAATTCTTTTTTTAGTTTGACAGCTCACCTTTTGATCTCAGTGCTGGAATAGCACTGCCTTTCCCTTAATAATGGATGCTTGAGTTTTTAGGTAGCGGGCCCTGAAGATTTGCCGGTGGAAATGTCTTGACATAAAAAAGACGGCTGCTGCTACAACTGCAGGGACCGCGATCGCTGCAAGCATCTCTGCTGCTCAAGCATCAAACAACATAACCAGCAGTGTGGCCTCTGCTCTGCATGCATGGGGCCTCCTGAATCTATGTGTTATAACTTATGGACATTTTGATTTTCCATTATTTTGGGACATTACGGGACAATGCCTTGCGGGTATTTGTCTAAGAGAACTCAGTGCCTTACTTGATGAAACTAAGGGCAGCTGATTCGCTTAAAGAACTTGATATGCTATGGAAACTTGGCTCGTCAGCAGTAGGCTTACCGCCTTAAAGCCGCAGCATCTCCTAAAAATTGGACAGCTGTTAGTCAACACACAGTCGATCCTGAAGGGCTCTATTGGATGGCTGGTTAGCCTATGACGGGTAAGATCCCCAGAAGGGGACAACCTAAGACACGGCACAGTTGCACGGGACAGTCTAATGTGGCCGGCATGTCAACCTAAGCCAGGAGTCAGGACAGCCTCGATTCCCATGACGGGTAAGAATGTCGGTTGCACATGGACATCCTAGAACATCCCCTCTTTTAAAATTAAAAGGGGGAAATGAAGGAGCCTATAATCAAGGAGATAGCTAAAGATTGCGGTTAGCTGAGAGCCATAAAAGATGTTCTAGTTTCCACCTGATAGTAATACATTATTCAAAGAATCTTTGTATGCCCGTGAACACTGCGTGACGCACCTGTAAGCTCGAGCTGTAAGCACGTGTCCTTGTTAAAGCGATATGTATATAACTGGGTGAGTTTGGTTAGTGTGTGTGGGAAGAAGAAGAAGGTGGTGGTTGGAGTTAGAGCGTTTGAAGTGATTGCTGGAGCCGGAGAGAGAAGAAGAATAAAAGACCTTTTTTCATTTTCATCCTGCCTCCGAATTTTCCTGCGGCATTCGTTCGTTGCTCCAAGCGGTTTCCGCTTCAGGCAGCAACAGGGAAGCAGCTCACATCATGGTGATCAAGAAGCAGAGACAGACTCTACTTCCCAGATACAAATATATACCCAAAGCCACACCCTAATTCCCACTTCCTCTAGCTATAACCTACCACTTCAGTTATCACTCAGTTAATCCCTATAAGGGGATTAATTTACTGATTGGGTTAAGACTCTCACAATCCAATCATTTCTCCCCTGAACCATCATGCATTGTGTCACATGTGAGCTTTTGGGGGATGCCTCACATCCAAACCATAACAATCCTCTTAACGCATTTTAGAAATTCTTCCTTGGAAATTGCCTACCTTCCACAATTTCACCATCACCTTCATGATTATGATACCCAAATTCACATCTCTGATCCAGAATGCTCTCCTGAATACAAAATCAGCATTCCCTGCCTTATTTGGACAGATTTTCAAGGATGTGCTGTCAACATCTCAAATGTACTCTATTTAATTTACATCATTTCTCTTCAAAAATTCTTCTTCCTTTTTATTAATTGACATTACCTGCCAATCCTTCTTCCTTACTATGTTACTCTTTTATTTCTTCTCAGCACCATTCTCAGGGTCTCTAATCTTAAATATTAGTCAGCTTGGTGGGTAACACACCCCCATTTTGTTCAACATTCTCATTTCTACAATTGACCCTCATTCCATAAAATGTATTAGTAAGCAATAAACATCATTTATTATGATTTCTTTGTAGGAAAAACTACATTTTGAACTATTAACAATTCTTCTACTTAATCAAAATTATAAACTTTACTTTTCAGCCAGACTGAGAGAAAATGTCTGCATTAAATATTTCTGAAAATGTTTCTGTCTCCTCTCCTTGAAGAACTCAATGTTTACTGGGGAGGAAAACAGTTTCAAGGAATGATTAGAACTTAAAATGGTGTTATAATAGAAGTGAGGTTAAAATGGCAAGACAGAGCCAATATTACTTCTTTAAGAGTTGAGAAATTTCTTCATGATAGAAATATTATAGCAGTGACCAGAAGACCAACTATTATGCTAATCAGTAGCATTGTCACCTGTTATAATCATTCATTTTCTTGTGCATTTTCTATCTTCTTGGTTATAGTACAAATTACTCAAAATAGGAACTGTGCTACAGCTGAAGCACAGCCCTAGCATATAATATGGTATGTGTTATTCTACAGCCCTAGCATATAATATGGTTATCTGTTATTGAACAGATGACTAAGATATGTTTGTTACATGAAGGAAGCAGTTTTGCTTTTGAAAACACTGCTTCTATTCAGTGATCTTAAACTGGATTAAATCCAATAATAAATACAGTATTGAGGAAAAATTTGTTTGAGATTTTTTTTTGCTAAGCAAACTTGAGGGAACAAATTTTGATTGATGACAGCATTATTTTCCTAATCTTCAAGTTTTATGACCTTGACTTTGGTTTCTTCTTTCGTTTTATAAACACTGGAATTCTCCTTAGCTAGGATGCAATTAATCCTGTTTGTTATGGCATAGTTAATTAAGTTGAAAAAAATCTTCAGAGAGAACATTTTTTTAACTGAAAAATTATTAACATAATTAGCTTTAAGTTCTGAAATATCATCAAATATTTTTCCATCCTTTCATTTTTAATTGCATTAAGATGGGCTAACAATTCTAGACTATATTCTTTATAAAAGGGCAACTCTTTATCCCTGACAAGTCAGAGATGAATATTTGACTAAATTTTCCCTTAACCATTCATGACCCCTCCATAAATTTTAAGTATGTATATCTTATCCACATACCTTACCTTAAGACACTGAATTGTTGTTTCCTGTTTTGAAATACTCTGAATCAAGTTAATAAGAACATTCATATACCAGTCTTTGCATGGACGTGTTTCTTGGGTAAATAACTAAAAGTGCATGTGGTGGGTGAATGGAAGAAACTGCAAACTCTTTTCCAAAGTGGTCATGTAACTTCACATTCTTAACCTAAGAGGATTCTAGTTGTTCCATAGCCTTGTCAATTCTTGGTACTGTCAATTTTTGTAATGTTAGCCAATCTACTTGTATCTCATTTTGATGTTAATTTGCATTTTCCCAATAACAAAGGATGCTGAGCAATGGTTTATGTGTTTATAAGAACTTTAAACATCTTTCTGGTGACATGTATGTTCAAAATTTTTATTGGGTTATTTTATTATTGAGTCATAATAGTTTTCTGCATATTTTGTATACAGATTCTTTTCAGAAACATCTAATGCAGACATTTTCTCTCAGTCTGGCTGAAAAGTAAAGTTTATAATTTTGATTAAGTAGAAGAATTGTTAATAGTTCAAAATGTAGTTTTTCCTACAAAGAAATCATTGTCTTGCCTAAGGTTGCAAAGATTTTTCTCCAATAGTTTCTAGTAGAATTATATTTTAGCTGTAGCTTTTGAATTTAGGTATATGATAAAATTTGAAAAGGCAGTACACAAGTTTTTTAATGTATAGATACATATTTTATTCAATATCTTTTGATGAAAAGATTATTCTTTTCTTTGTTTAATTATCTTGGCATATATTCCATTAAAAACCATTTGGTCATAAAGGTGTGGGTCTATTTTAAGATTCTCTCTTCTGTTTCAATGATCTATATGTACATCTTTTTGATAAATATCACACTATTTTGACCCTGTATCTTTAGATTATGTCTTGAAATTTGGTAATATACATCAATCAGATTTGTACTTAACTTCTTTTGAAAAATTGCTTTAGTTATATAGGCCTTTGCATTTCCATTTAAATTTTAGAATCAGCTTCTCAGCTTCTACAGAAAGCCTGGTGGTGTTTATTGACATAACAATGAATCTCTAGATTCAGTTAAGAAATTTTGATATCTTAATAACTTCGAGTTTCTCAACCCGGAAACAAGAAGTTTCTCTCCACGCACTTTGACCTTTATTTTTTTTCAGTAATGATTCTTAGGAGGCCTATTTTTAAAAATTCCTAAATAAATTATGGTTTTTGTTGTCATAATGACAAATTTCAAATTTTCATGTTTCAATTTTTTGTTGCTAGTATATAAGGTACCACTGAATTTTGAATCTTGGCTTTGTATGATACATCCTTGCTAAATTCACTAATTGTGATACTAATTTCTTTTTCTTTTTTTGGTGCTGGTGCTAGGGATTGAAGCTTTCATTTTAAAATTAGTTCCTTTGTTATTTCTTCATGCAATTTATTCATGTCAAGTATAAACAAAGACAGTTACACTTTTTCTTCCTAATGCGTGTGCTCATTCTGATATACTTAAATATTAAAGCATCATCAAGATGCTGGGGACAGTGGTACATGCCTGGAATCCCAGCAGCTTAGGAAGCTGAGACAGGAGGATCATGAGTTCAAAGCCAGCCTCAGCAATGGTGAGGAACTAAGCAACTCAGTGAGATCCTGTCTCTAAATGAATACAAAATAGGGCTGGGGATATGAGTCCAATCCCCTAGATGAATGTCTCTTACTCATAACTAATAAAAAAAATTTTCCCATGTGATAGTTAACACTGTCTTAATATTTAAGTCCAGAAAGAAAATTCAACAAATAATGGATACTATACTATCACGGAAACAGAAGAACAAATAAAAAAACTTGATTTAGATTTTCAGTGAAAGTTCTTGAGAAAATTTATAGTATGGGGAAATATAAAATTAAGATTTACATAACAATTCAAATTAAATTCCAAATGACTTCAGAATGAAAAGTAGAAGACTATCTTGGGAATATATATATTTCTGTTCTCTAGACAAGGAAGAATTTTCAAATAATAAAAGCAATGAAGAGCATCATAAAGAAACCCACTAGACTTTTAAAAACATGTTTTACTTTCTGTTGGAAATGTGATCTGAAAGTGAAAAGATAAAATGCACAAAAGGTTTGCTAAAATGCAACAGAAAATATTTAAAATTCTTACTGTCTAGAACTCAAACTAGTAAAAATAATATCAAGTGTCTGTAGAATATGGCAAAGAATCTTAATATAATATGCACAAAGAACACTTTCAAATATTCCAAAATCATATGAATAAATTTAGTTTCATAAATAGGTGAAGGTGCTAGCTAATAAACAATTAATATATGTAGAGTTCTTACTAGAGATTAGATACTATTTCTGGACATTTTCTAGTAACTGAATTAATTTTCACAACAACCTAACAAGCTTAGCACTGCTATTATCTTCAGATGACAGAGAAGGAGTCTGAGACACCTAGAAGTCAAATAATGCACCCAATTTCTCACACATAGTAAATTATGAGTTTTTTCACCAGATTTCTCCAGTTCCAGAGTACAGTTAATTAACCACAACAATAAAAATGCTAATGGTGATATAGTAATTTTAACCCATCAGATTAGTAAAGATTATTCTAAGGGTTAACAGTATTAATTGATATTGCAAGGCTGATATGATAGAGATACATATATATTCAATACTGGTAGAAACATGCCTTGCATAATATTTTGAGGGTTCACAATGTTATAAAATGTCTTAAAACTACTTGAACATTTGACCTAGGAATCTATTCTAAATATATACTTAGAGTTGTGAACTAAGACTTATTTAGAAAGATCTTCATCCCATCCCCAGCATTTTTTTAAGCATCTAAAAGGAATGAACCACTGATGCATGCAACAACCTGTTTAAATTTCCAATGTGTTAAGTGAATGAAGGCAGATTGAAGATGCTATATACTGTATGATTCTATTTGTTATTTTTTTAAAGGAAAAACTATAGAGATATAGGACACATAGTGAAGGCCAGTGGTTAGGAGTGAAGGTTTGTGGTGGTGGTTACAATGGCTTGCTGCATATGTTACAACCCAGAAGAGTACAAATATTACAGAATGTCAAGTGAAAAAAATAGAGCTAATTCACCTTTAGGCAGACAGTATGCGAATATACACTAGATCAGTAGCTATTCTAAGAAGAAAATGATTGTTTTAGCATGCTTTTTAGATTTGTTGTTGTTCAGTATCTCAGTGGGGCTAATTTCAGTTTTCTGGTGATGCATTTATAGCTCTGTAGTCCACATTTACCCCCGGATTTACCCTTACAGACAAACATGCTTGAAAACAAGTGCATTATAGATTTGACTTATTTTTTTTCTTTTTCTTTTTAATGATTAATAATTGTGAAATATTAATTAAATAATTGTTTTAAAATTTTGCAGGTTTAAAGGTAATTTCAGAGGAAAATGCCACTCTAGAGAAAGATTCTATTGTAGGTAATCTTTCAGCACACTCCTATTTTTTTGGTGTAGGAGCACTTCCTATGGCAGGTATTCCAGTCAGCCTTTTTGATATTTCACATCACTGAGTCACCTGTCCTGTTTAATCATGTACAAAAGAGAAATTCTGTTAAAAATAAAATTCTGAAAAGTATCTGTAAGTAATATTTTGTTTATAGCTTGTTAAGAATTTCTGCATTCAAAAGGTCTGTAGTAAAAATACTTGAGAATTCACCAACTGAATGACTTACATAGATGTTTAAATATCAAATCTAAACTATCTTATGCTTGTTTTCTGATTTTTAAGTTTCTAGCTCTTTGGAAGAAGAAGCAATTTTTCAGTTAGAATGAGCATATTAGCATTAATTTTTATAGGTGAATCATAGGTACCTTGAAGTAAATATTTGACTCAATTTTGAAATTAATGGGGCAATAGCTAAATGTGTTAATGCATTAATTTGTTTAAGTAACAATTACAGACACCTAGTTTTAAGACTAAAAAAAAAAATGTGGTATATACGCACAATGGAATTTTACTCAGCAATAAAAGAAAATAAATTAACGGCATTTGCAGGTAAATGGATGAAGTTGGAAGACATAATGCTAAGTGAAGTTAGTCAGTCTCAAAAATCCAAGTACCAAATGTTTTCTCTGATATAAGGAGGCTAGTTCATAGTATTGTTGGATTGGGGGGGTACATAGGAGGACTAGAGGAACACTAGAATGGTCAAAGGGAAGGGAGGGAAAGGGAGGGAGTAAGGGGGGAGGGAGGGGGAGAAAAGAAAAAAAAATAGAAATAAGAAAAGGTGGTTGAATGACATGGATATCATTTTCCTAAATGCATGATTGAAGACCTGAATCGTACGAACATACTTTGTATACAAACAGTTGTATGTAAAAAGATGCTAAATACATGCACTATGAGTTGTACATATTAAAAATTATTAAAAAAAAAAATTAAAAAATAAATAAATAAAATGTTTATGTAAGGCAAGAAAAAAAAATCCTATACTTCAGACACTCAACACTAACTTCAGTCTCAATCTGCTAGTCTATTCAATTTTTTCATTAATGAAATAAAGGAACAGGCTTACTACTGATTCCCTCCTGGTATACTCTGCTCCAACACTAATTCAATTACAATCATGACAATGTTTCTATTAACATGACATTTTTGATTTCTACAGAAGCACCTACTCAGTCCTAACCTTTGAATGGGTATTTTTTTGTTTGTTTTACTAAAAGTGAAAATAAGACATAGGTATGTAAACATGTTTCTGTACCTTTTTAATGCTTTGATTATACACTGTATTGTTATTTAGAAAACATGACTATGGATGTTATGATATTCATCAATGCCTGAGTATTCTTAGGTAAATGTTATTGAAACAGATATGGAACAGAGCCTGAGGTATTTCAACAGCATAATGTTCTTGCTCCAGGTATAAGCATCTATCTCTTCCCCATTCATCAGGATCTCTGTGGATACACAACTTTCTCAAGGAGGTCTTCCATGGACAACCCATCTGAAAATTAAGATTCCCTGGTCTATACACATACTTCCTATTTTCCTACTATAGCCTCTCCTCTTAGAAATGGCTGTCATTCAACATACTGAATATTTAATTACTTCATCCCTTTTATTGTCAATCAATATGACAATCCACGAAAGTTGAAAATGTTTGCATATTGTGTTCAAACCCTTGAACACAACAGGCATTCAATAAGCACTACTTCAATAAATAAATCAGTAATGGCCATCTGCCCCCATGATTCTTAATGCTGACAGTAGTTAACCTAATTGAACTCTAAATCACCAAGCACGAGTAGAATATTATGTACTGCATTATATTCCTGAATGCTGCTCCTACTTACACCTCAGTCCTCTGGACATCACTGATTCATTGGACAGGTCTTGAACCAGGTCCTAAATCCTTGCCTACCCCATTCCTACTCTGAGTACTAAAATTAAAATCAAATGTTCTTATTTTCACTTTTGAGCACCTCAAAAAGATAAATTAATCAACCAAATTCATCATTTTTTTCTAATCACATTTGCTAAATATTTATTAAAATTAAAAATAACCACTTCATCAAATAAAAAATAAAGTAACATTAGCTGTCCATGAAATAATTTTGGAAAAATTCATGGATGTGGATGTGCTTCTTGTTTTTAAGAAAAAAGTGTATATCATTTGCACAACAGAATAAAGGCATCAGTTAAAAGAGTTCTATCATATAACCCAGGATGGGTTTTCCTCTGTTGTTTATCAGTATTACTTAACTAGCACCCATAAGGAGATACACATATCCTCCAAAGTATTTTTGAATACAACAACCTTTGCACTAATAGTAAAACTACTGAGAATTAATTATCTAGACTTTTGAGTTTTCGTATCAAAATATTAAATGAATGATTTTCTCTTTAAAACTAAGTGAGCACAAAAACCACACTACTTTTTTTTTTTTTTTATCAGCAAACATAATACGCCACCTGTCAAGTTTGAACATTGCAACCACTGAAGTGAAAATTCTATATTACTTCAGGGTCATTGATAGAAAGCAATGCAGTGTTATTTCAGGAAAGATTTATTTAGCATTTCCCTGGAAAAATATTTTATTATCATGAAGAAAAGACTAGGTCATTAGAAGAAATTTTTGAATTGGATAAACCTAAGTACAAATAATTAGCAATAAACAAAAGGATCTTATATTAAATAAATAGATTTCAACCTTTAAAATTTGAATGATTTCTATTGTAGTTTAAATAAATTTCCTTCCACCTTTGAAGGTCTCTTCACCTGCCACTGCTCAGTATCTTTCCAATCTGATGGAGATAACAACTGGTGCAAACTCTACTTGAAACATCATCACTTCTTTTGTGAATCCTTCCATGATTTCCAAGAAAATTTTAATTCTTCTACATCTGTGTTCATTGCAACTGCACTTCCATTATGCTGTAATTTACCTGCCTATAGAGATGTTTCATTCTTAGGATTGTGGTTGAGGCAAAGTCAGTGGCTTCTCCCTGACAGTCTCCCAGCTCATCTTGACTGTGGCTCAATGAATCTCCTTAATGATCTGGTCTTACACAGTAACAAACTACAGCCATCAGCTGTGATCCATTTACTCATTCTAATTCTCCAATGTTTAAGCAATTATGGATTATGGTAAAAATAAAGGGGATAAAAGTGAGAGGAAAATCAACAAGAGAGAAAGAGCCAGGACTCTGGGTGAATAAAAACCTGTTTCACTGAAGTAGTCATTTAAAATAGCATTAAGTAGATAAGCAAAGGGTGAAGTCTTTCCTCTGTGAAAGACTGAGAGGAAAGAACAATACAAGAAGAGGAGACAGCAAGCATAAAAACCCAGATCAAGAATCAAGTAGAGGGGCTGGGGTTGTGGCTCAGCGGCAGAGTGCTCGCCTCGCACGTGCGCGGCCCGGGTTCGATCCTCAGCACCACATAAACATAAATGCATTGCATTGTATACAACTAAAGTAAATAAATAAATATTAAAAAAAAAGAATCAAGTAGAGCAGTAGTGGGACTAGTGCAGTAGACAATAGAAAAAGTGCACATTTTAAGACTGAAAATGTAAGTAGGGCCAGTCCTTGAAGGATTTTACGGACAGTAGTAAAGAATTGGAGTTTCATACAAGTATAATAGAATTAGGCAGTAAAATGAACTAAGTACAATTAAAAATTATTATTATTATTGTTACTTATTATTAATCTTATTACTATTTTGCAGTACTAGGGACTGAACCCATGGGTAATTTATTACTGAGCTACATCCCTGGCCCTTTCTTAAAATTTTGAGACAGGGTCTCGCTAAATTGCTAAGGCTGCACTGGAACCTGTGATCCTCCTGCCTCAGCCTCCCATGTTGCTGGGAGAACAGGCATTAATATAACATTAAGCTTAGTGTGGGTGTTAGTATCATGCATGTATTAGAGATAAGTAAGAATGGAAGTGGGGAGTATAAGGAAGGGACTAGTGTGACATTTTCAGTTTCTGATAAAGAATTACAAGTAAATTAAGGAAGGCAGTTTCAAGATATATTGTGAAGTAAACACAATAGTGTTTGCTGTTGGTGGGAATATGGGAAAGAGAAAAAAGTATTCTAGTTCACTCATATCTCCTCCACTGGCAAGACACACATGAGAGAACTTTTGGTAAAGCCAGAAAGAATCCATCAAGAGGACTCAAAACTGTAATCCTAATCTGGAGTTAATGCTGAACTTGATACTATTACTTTCACTTATCAAGAGAAGCCTAAGTGAGGTTACTGTACCATCGCTTAAGAGTGTAACTTGATAAACTAGCAATTCAAATACACATAAGATTAAAGTCTTCCCATCTCATTATTTTTAGTGTGTACACAATGCTCTGTTTATCTATGAAATATTAATAGAGACTAACATTAATTCTATGTGGATTTTGTGCAAGGAGAACAATCAATAAGCTGTGCACTGACCTGTTCACTTCCTTTTATTTTTGGTAAAAAATAAAAGATGAAGATTTACAGTTATTCTATTGTAGCATCAGATAGGGCTAGATAAACAAAATGAAAAGCCCTTGTTCTTTCTAAAAATAAGCCCTAGGTAGACTTGATAAAACGTAATAAATGATATTAGTTTAAAATTGATTTATGCAGTCAGGCATATTTTTATATTTTAATGATATCTGAGGCATAGAAAAATCATCTTTTTTATTATGTGAACTGAAATTACAAGCTTGATAAAATAATGTTATTAAAAATTCATTTAAACGTATTACTGGAACAATCTCATAGTAGTTTAGTAAGTTTATTTCAATGCTCATTATTATGATGATATTATAGGTTAAAATATGCAAAAATTTCTTTACAAGTCTTTGTGATAAACTGAGAATATATGACACAGATGAAAGTTAATTTAAAGATCCACAAAGACTAGTATATAGTATCTTTTTTTATATTTCATATAGCTTCAAAAGTCAATATATGCTCATTTGTGAAAACTGAGTAGTAATACATAGAAGAGACAAAGAAAATAATCCATAATTCTAGCCAGTAATAAATACTTAAGGACTTCTGCAGAGTCATTTTTTGGATGTTTTGCACATATTCATGTAAATTTACTTGGTTGAGATCTTTCTGATTATACTATGTATATATGGAATATTCACTCATTTTATATTATAATGATTTTAATGTCTATAAGTTGCTCTAAAGCATTTATAAATGAATATATAATCACTTCATATGTACTAGTATATTTTTATAAAAGTATAAATCTATAACCATTTATATTTTAAGGGATACAAAATATTTTATAATTTTCTATACAATGAATACCTTTGTATATAATATTAGGTTATGTTTATGATTATTTTCCTAGAGTAAATTAGAAGAAGAATCACTGATTCATTTGAAACATGGAAGATACAGTTTAACAACTGAAGAGCACAGGTTGTTTTATATCCTGCCAGCCCAGCTACAGGAGTATGCCAATCTAAAATACCCGGATACTCTCAGGTTGTTTTCTTTAGTAATTACAAACACTTGACATGCAAAAATAATTGCTAATTGTAGTTTTAAGTTACAGTTACCAAACTGGGAGGATGAATTTTTCATTGTTTTATTAGTTATTTTCATTCCTAAACTGTCTACGTCCTTTACATGTTTTGCAATGGACTTCAAATAAACTGTATTATAATTTTATATGTTAAAAATGTTTTAATATTTCCTGGAACTATTTTGTTTCAACACTTAATTGTTGTGACATTTTTTGTATAATTTTAAAAAATGCCTTAAACAACTCTTATCAATTTTCAAAATTTTATCCCATAGTATCTTCTTCCAGGGAATTTTGCACATATTATTTGATTTCTCCTCTTTATCTTTTATATTTCATTTTTATAGTAAGGTGAGAAACTCTTGTTTTCTTTCATTTTGTAGCTAGTGGATTCCTCAGAGCCCACTTATTGATGCTTCCCTTACTATTTATTTTTATGATTTACTTATAAAGTCTTAATATATGATATGCAGGCTTTTTTTTAGTGATCAGCAAATGTGGTATCTGATGTATCTGCTAATTTTTGCAGTAATATCATGCTACTCTAAAAATTATAGTGATGCTGAGTTTTTTTAAAAAAAGACCAGCTATAACTTAAAATATAGACATATATACATATGCATGTATATGTGTATAATGTACACATACATACATATGTATATATGTTTACCTAAGAACTTAAGTCTTTGAAAATCTTTCTCAAAAATTGTAAAAATTATCTATTATTCTAAACCATGATTACCACGCATGTTTGTTTCATTTATTGATATATGTAACATTGGCATCATATGGCAAGGAAAGAATATAGAAATCAATATGATAGTATGGAGATACAACACTGATCTTAATTTATAAAATGTACAACTCTCAGTTTTGAGAATTCACAGACTGTTTTTTGGACATCTGAACATTTAGTTACATGCATCCTACTTAATAGCAGTCATAGCTATTAAGCCTTAGCTAAATTGTCTTCCCTCTCAAAAACCCTCCTTCTCATTTGAAAAACGTTTGGCATTAGCTATCTCTTTCAGAAGAACAGAAGTGCCCAAATTACTATAATTTTAAGGTTGAATGAAAAGGGAAACCTTATATAGAAATAACAAAGCTTAGATAAAGCCCAACAACTTAGCTACAACTCAGGTCGTTCAACTGTGAACAAGGTTGAAGACAGAAATCTGTTTTGCTTTATCTTGCTTGAAACAGCATACGTTCCAGCAGTAAGAATGCAATAAAACATTTTTATTTTTAAGAAAGAAATACTAACAATGAACAAATATTTTTGTTCAAAGATATAAAATACATGTTATAATAAAAACATTCCAGATGCTTCCATTTTAAAACATTTAGACTATTGCTTTAGTAAAGAATATTCCTCTGAAAAGCCACTCCCATGAATGAATATCTCTAGGAGAAGGTGAAAGATAGTTCAGAATTAGAGACACATTTGCCAAGAAATTCATATCCCCCTACTGAAGAACAACAGATGGCAACAGTAACAATGAAAACTTGCAGCAGATCCTGTCTGGCACAATTTTGAAACGGCCATTTATATTTTCTAGCACAAACAGCCAACTGCTATCTCCTTATATTGTATGCATGGATATGGAAGAAAATAAAAATGCAAAAAAAGACACATAAATCGTCTTAACAGAGGAACAGGATTAAGTCTAAAAATTGGGTTGAGCTGACACAATCCAGGCGCCTTAGTTTTCTGACATTTCACCATCAGTGTCTGATTGCTGATGTTTGGCTAAGCTATCTCCAGGTCTAACACATGGCCAGCTGCTCCTGGGCCACTGCTTTGCTTCCCGCACGCTGGTCTCTATTCTGAACCTTGTTTAGTAACTTCCATTTAGTTTGTGCTCCTTGTCAGAAAATGATTTCAGTCCACAGATTGCTGTTGCTACCCTGGACTTTCTCATACCTTAGGCAGGCAGACCAGAGTCAGGGCATGCATAGGGCAGAAGAAAAGCAAGCAAGAGGGGTCACTGAGTCCTAGTACAAGCAGCAGTTAGGGGATTTATAGGAGATGAAACTGTTCAGAACCTAAACAGAAGAGATGTGATACATAGTAACAAAAAGAACTTTGATAAATGGGGCAGCTGTTCCTTCTTCTCAAATAAAGAGCTTTTATTTCACAAGAACAGAAATCAATTTCCTAGGATTTGGTGAGGGCAAACAGAAGAGCCTGCCAGAAAGAAAGATGTAAAGACTTAGGGAAAAGCAACTCCCCTTCTGGTACTTCCTAACATCTGTGAAGTTATTCCATGCTCCTCTCAGAGAGAGAATGAGGTTTCATTATATAAGCACAGGGGACGTCAGGTAATTGGTTAGGACATATCTATGAGGTGCCAACTCATAAGATTCATCTGGAGAATTGAAACTTTCTCTCTTTACCAAATACTAAATCTAATATCACCTGTCTTACCTTCAGGCATATAAGATACTGAATACTCTTCTCAGGCTGATATGAGTCAAAATGTTTAATCAGAAGATGAATTTATTAGTTGGGTCCATACTAAGCCTATGACATCTACATTCCTATACACTGACTTATTTTTAGGGCTACCACTAATCTCTGTAGTCTATACCTTTGTATATAGTTAGCCCTCCATATTTCTAAGTCCATGGATTCAACCAAATGTACATTGCAAATATTTTTTGGGAAAAATTCCTGCATCTGTATTAATCATGTACAGACTTCTTCTCTTGTCATTATCATCTAACCACTATAGCATAACAATTATTTACAAAGCATTTACTTGTACTAAGTATTATAAATTATCTAGAGATGATATAAAGTATGTAGGAGAATGTACAGAGGTTTTATGCAAATATTGCATCATTATATAAGGTACTTGAGCATCCGCAAGCTTTGGTATCCCTGGGTGGGATAGGGGTGGGGTCCTAGAACCAATCCCCTACAGATAATGAAGGATGATTGTAATTCCATGGAATATGGCTTGCAAAGCAGTGTCATCTGGAATTTAGGTACACATCCACTTAATTGTGAATGGTCGTATATAACCTGTATAATCATACATGTCACTTCTGAATACTATTATGAAAGCATCTGTCCAAGACAAAATTTACGTTTCTCTAAATAATGCATAATTTCAATCTATATCCAACTGCTCACCAAAGTCATTCAGATCTGCATTCTCTCCATCTGCATCTCTTCATCTCCATTGCTACTAGTTGCACCATTTCCCAACAGACTCTTGTTCTAATATCCTAATTGGAATCTCTGCTTCTGCTCTGGGTTTCCAATGCAGACTTCAAAGAGCCAGAATAAATTTTAAAAATCTCATCATGGTATAAAGACTCATCAAACTGTGTTTTGCCTGGCTTGACCTAGTTCCCCATTGCTTCCCTATAGAGTCACATTGAGCCACTTAGTATTTCTTCAGGTGTTCTCCTAATTTTATGAATCCATATATTCTTAACTGCATTTCTTAAATATACATTTTTCCAGACTCTTACATGTCTTCAGTAAAATCATCTTTCTTCAAAAACCTTCAAATACGCAGTGTCTTACATGACCTTCCTCTGTTTTTTGTGACTATCCAATTCAAACATTTATAATCCTCATTATAGCACTTCTCTCACCAAATTGATGTTGCTTATTTTACTTATCTATTTTCATTAGAACATGATCTACCTGCAGGTAGTTATACACAGATTTTTTTTTCTTAATTTTGTCTACAAGAAGTTTTATAAATATGTTCAAATATATGTTGAAATTAACATGTAGATTTATATAAGACTGAAAAACTTCATTTTTGGAGCATTAAAAAAAATCTTAAACCTCCTGATTACTTCTTGCATTTATGAAAATAATTGAAAAAATTTGTACCAATTTGGTAATTTTTTTCTTTTCTTGATTTTTTTATTCTAAGTTGTTATAAATGACAGCAGAATGCATTACATGTCATATTACATTTATACAGCACATTTTTACATATCTCTGGTTGTATACAGATTATATTCACACCATTCATCTCTTCATACATGCACTTAGAGTAATGATACCATCTTTTTTTTTTTTTTTTGACTCTTTTGCCCCCTCCCTTCCTCTCCCTCCGCATTGGCCATTCTAGTGTTCCTCTAATCCTCCTATGCTCCTCATCCCAACCCCACTGTGAATCGGCCTCCTTATATCAGAGAAAACATTCGGCATTTGGATTTTTGAGATTGGCTAACTTCACTTAGCATTATATTCTCCAACTTCATCAATTTACCTGCGAATGCCATGATTTTATTCTCTTTTATTGCTGAGTAATACTCCATTGTGTATATATACCACATTTTTTCTTTATCCATTCATCTACCGAAGGGCATCTAGGTTGGTTCCACAGTTTATTGGTAACTTTTTTCTACTTCGAATACCAATACACAAAAGACTGGTTGGAGTCCAATGAAAATTCAAATGAGGCACAGATGGAAATCTAGCATTTATAAATTAAAGTATTTTCACAAATCTTCCTTTCTTTATCAATACTTTATTCCTTAAATGATTTCATTCAGGCCCATTAGAACATACTGCAATTCAAAAAATTCATTTCTATATGAAGTATCTATCTTATACTGAGGAGGCAGGATGTAGGAAAGAAACATATCTTAAACCCTAGAATCATTCATTGCTTATCTCACTCTACAGAAGCCAAATTTAACTCTGCCATCTGCACTCACTCTGGGGCATGGGTTCCTTGAGTAGAAGGTGGAATGAAAAATCAGCACTACTTCAATTGTGCTTATGTTCATATTTTTCATATTCTCTCAGCCTTTTTTTCTCTTTTGTTCTCGCTCTTTCAAGAGTTGAGTTTGAATTGACTGAAAGAGTTCGTAGATCACTTTCAGCAATTAAAATATCTTCATAAGGTACTTATATAGCTTGCCAGATATCCTGATAGTGAGGTCTCATACGCTGTGCTTAGAGGAGTATACTGACAAAGTAAATATATGACATGAAATATCAACTAAGCTACCAAGAAATGTTTTAAAAATATCTTTGATGTGTGTGGCACAATGTTTGTTGTTATTTGCTTCAGATTAATACTTGGTAATTGAAATCACCTTTATTCTTTCCTCAATGCTCATAATTTTCCTGTTTTTCTTTTAGGATAACTATAATCATACACATGTATCATTGCATATTTGCAAAGTACTATAATTATGACCTCAAAAGGTTAAATGGCTTAGGATATTCACGATAATATACATTAATATAATATCATCCTCCACATTTAAATATGCAATTTGCTATCTTATTAGTAATTGCTTGTCATTTACTAAGTTTAATTTTTTTTTGGTTTGAGAATTATTTTCTTCTCATAAAAACATTATACTATTACAATTATTGAATAATTTCAATTAAAGATACATATTCTATTAACAACCTGGACGTAATGGTAAACCTCAGGCATTTGACATAAGTATTTCCTGGATTGCTTTTGGTATAAAGGAGAAGTAGACTTCATAGCTATGTGTTAAAAGGAAATTCTCAACTGGAAAAGACTTAACAACTTTTCCTTCAGTGATTTTATATAAACTCCCAAATGAAGAGACACATGGCATAAATTTCTAATCCTCCAATTATAGTCAAAGTTGATACTTAAGAAATTATCCTTAAAAAAGAAGGCAATAATAAAAATATAACTTACCATTCTTAAGACTTGTTTGTCTCTACAAACAGTCCTTTGGAATCAGCATATTTCTTAAATGTAACATTAAAGATGACTTTGGGTAATAAATAATGCTTACTAGGAAACAGAAATTTATGTTTCAAGTCTGTCTTTCTCAAGGGTTTGATTTTCTGCTTAATATTCTTCAGGTTTTTGTTTTGATCCCTGGAGTCCCTATGTTTTGCCAAACTGAGGCAGAGAGTTTATCCCTCCAGTTCCCATAGCTTTTCCACTGCACTGACACATTTTTATACAGTAGTGATATGTGCTTTATTTCCAAAATTATACTGGGATTTGCTGTATTACTTTGTTCAAAATCTCACATTCTGTGATATTTCAGTGTACTTTGGACTTTCTAACCCAAACTTAAGATACTCTCTCTGTCATTTTACTTCATAATTGGTTTATTGAGCATCTCCTAAATTTCAAGTCCTCTACTAATAGATGATTATGAAAGGATATATGAAATTAGCTTTTGTCCTCAATAAGCATAAAGAATGCATAAAAACAGAGACCCTTAATTTTAGCCCATTTTCAGTTGAATAACAGAGAGTAAAAATGCCTCATGTAAAAGCTATACCAGAATCTGCTTGTTCCCACAAAGCTCAGTCACAAATTTAGCCACAGAAATTTGAAAATGTCACCCAATGATTCATATTCATTGCTTATCATTAAATCATTCATCTTTCATTTATTCAGTCATTCTGCAGGGATTCGTTATGTGTTTACTGAGTCTATGAAGATCAACAGAACAAAATCTGGTCATCCAGTATTTGACCAAATAAAAATTATTTCAGAAAGTATATATTTCTTGGGAAATTTCTCCAGGGGGTTTAACCAAACAACCAGCTAATACTTAATATATGAAAGTCAAGTAAATACCTTGCTGTGCTTTATAACAGGGAGAAACAAAAAGTCTGCATCTCCTGACCTGAAACTGCTTAGAATTTTAAGGCTCAAGCAAATACAGATCAAACAATTTTGAAAATACTTTCAAAGGGTAAAATGAGTTTCTTTTTGATGTTAAAAATATAACCATACCAAGTGAGAGCACATGTTTAAAGATCTATATTTTATTTACTATGGTCCCCTATGAATACTTACCAACAAGTATATATATATAGGGCTGATCTCTCCCTGCCTCGTTTTCCTCCTACTTGGCAGGGGTATCTATTCACAATTAAAATTAAAATAACCCTTAACTTACATATGCATTTCCCAAGAATTCAAGAAATTCTGCAACAATCTAGGCCATATGAAATCTGTGTCCAGTTTGTCTTATGCACTATTATGGGCTCAGTGCTGTTATACAGTAGGTCTGGGATTTTGCTGAATGAATTCCATGCATTGAAAAATATTAGGAAAATTAAATTATCATTTTCTTTCTTTCCATTGCCACAATTCTAATTTGGAATAACATGCTATTTTAAAAAATGGACTAAGTATGATGATGATTCTACAAATTTCTTCTAGGTTTTAAAATGGAAATAAAAAAGGAAGATATGAAGAAATTACACAAGACATGCAGAGCATTAACAGATGCATTATATGCTAGATCCTGAGCAATGTATTATTTACAGTTAACTTTTGTTTCACATTATTTTTTGCCAACCAAACACTAAACAATGAGGGTTTATTATAGAGTTAGCTCCTGACCTTCTACTTTCCTATAATTTAGAATTGTTGATATAATCAGAGCTATGCATTTTAGCAAGACAGGGTCAATAATGCCATTATGATCTTATTCTGAAGCCAAATTTAAGTTTACAAAAGTAAGGTTGTTTCTATTTATTCAGTTTAGTTTGTAACCTCAAAGTATCAATAAAAATCAGTGGATATTATTTTTATATACTTAAACACATATCTTAAGTAGTAGCTTCATTAAGTTGCATGTTAGCAATTAGTTATAATTTAAAAAGGCATTTTTAAATGTAAATTTCACACTTTTTAATTATATTACCTAATTTTACAACATGTTAGTTGAGTAAAAAGCTAAATTCTGCATGTTTGGACATATTCACATATGCACTGTGCATAGACATAATTCTGATGCTTTGCAAAATACTATCCATCTTTCACTTCAACATATTGTTAGCTTGGAAGTGAAAGGATAGATCCCATGAAAAGACTGTTATGGAATTTTCACATCTTTTTGACTTTTTATCTCTGTAGCCAGTGAATTTTAGAAATAAGAAAGCAACTATTATAGTAGCATTTTTATCACTTTAAAGACAGGCCATAAAGCCAGTTGTGTGATGTGTCAACTCTAGCAGTTTTTGTTCTAGGGAAACTAAAAATATATGGGTAGCAATTTAAAGCAGAACCTATAAAAGAAGTGTCCAGGGTTGCTTTGCAATAGAGTTCACAATATATCAACAACAAAGCTTTATTTAATGTCTATGTACCATGATCACTGGGGAAATATTCCAAAAAGCTCATCAGATACTTCATTTTAACTTAGCAAATTAGAATCATTTAAGGTAAATTCCTATGGTGAGCTATCACAGACATATTCAGGCAATTTAGTTAGTGGTAGCAGCAGAGATTTTAAATTCAGACAACCTTAAATTAGACACTTGAACACATTTCCTGACATCTTTGAATTTTCCATTGCTTAGTATATATACTATACACATTAATTCGAAGTAGTGGGATGAAAGAAGTATGGTTATAAGAATATTATAAGTTTAAATTGACTTTCAAAATATTTTGGGGTGGATGAAGCTTTATATAAAGTACAGGAGCAATCAGTTGATGCAGAGGATAGTGGCTACACAAGATGGAAAAGTCTACATAAACATTCTAATTTTGCAAAATGGTAATAGAGGTGACTTGATAAAATAAGCACACAAGATCATATAAATGATAGACAGTACAGAGAAGAACAGGAGCTCAAATCTGAGTTTGAGAGAGAGGTGACTTTGAATACATGGAGAAAGGAGAGTAAAGGCATCTAGAGGGGCTGAAGAAAGATACCAGTGGATCCAGGATTTTCAGATGGGCTGGGTGAGGAATAGAAGGTGAGACTGGATGGATAACCTGGAATACTGGGATGCACAATGATTCTTTAAGGGTTAAATGTGTGTCTAAGAAAGTACTATCAAGGAGGACAGATGTCACTGGCAATCATGGCTATCAGTCTACATATACTGAGGAAGGAAAAGGGAACCAACTGTCTGTTAAATGCTTAGTATTTCCATGCATTTGCATAGTCCTAATTTCCACTTTTGACCTTAAGTTACTCGTGCATCCAAACTTGATAAAAAAATGTCAAAAACTGTTCATAATGGCAAGCCTAAATTTCATCATCTAAGCTAATAAAAATAACTGAAGTATGTTTGAGCCATTAATAAATTATTGCTTTGAACTATGTGAAACCCTAAATAGTGACATGCTGCTTTTGGGAACCCTGTGGTATGAGGGTACCAGGACAACACCCATTTGCATGACTACTGTTGATGAGAGAGATTCCGTGCTTGTCATGGGATATACCAGTTCAAAAAGCTTTGATTTCAAATCCCAGCTGCCCAGAGGTAGAAGAAATGGGAATAATCTGCTAATCCCTAGCCATGTTGTTTTTCTCAAACTTCCTCCTGTTTACCTCAAGAAATTTTTCACACTGAAACCCTTTGATGTGTTTACCTATAAAATAAAGAACATGGGCTTTTCTTCTCTATTAAATCTAGTCTCCACCAGAGTTGGTCACCCACTGAATCCCTCTGTTTAATCATTTTCATGTCTTTTGCTTTTATTTCTTAGTATTTCCTTCGACTTATTTTCTCAGCTGGCTCACAGCCTGCTATCAGTCAGTTGTTCATTCACTCGCTGTGCAGGACACAGCAAGATAAGTTAACTTTATTGCCTCTTAAAAGTAGGGACAGAGGGGCTGGGGTTGTGGCTCAGCGGTACAGCACTCACCTAGCACGTGTGGGGCGCTGGGTTTGATCCTCAGCACCACATAAAAGTAAAATAAAGGTATTGTGTCCAACTAAAACAAAATATTTTTTGAAAATTAAGGAAAGAAAATCTCTGGAAAGTTAAATATGGTATAACTTTGAGAAGACTAAGTACTTAGGGGATCTAGGGTCAAGTCAGAAATACTAGTTTGCTTGTTTAACCAAGGCAAAGTGCCTTGTTTCTTTTCATGTTAAAATGGTATGTTTTTAAAAATATGTTACCATGGTCATGTGAATGCTTCCTTAATAATCATGCCCTCACCATATTTCTTCCTTATTTGTTTCTCTTATATTAGCTTAATTTCACTTCATGAAATAAAATTATAGAAGGAAGAAATCTTAGTTTATAAATATGTTAAGTTCTGTTAAGTTGTTTTCTATTGGGGCTTGGGTGATGGTAATATTGGGGAAGGACAGTAAGTTAGTTGATTAAATATCAAATATAAACTATCCGACTAGTCATATTTGCAAGGAGAATGCATTGTACACACATGCCTATGATCCTGGTCTCACAACAGGTAGAGGACAGAATCTAATCATAATCCCCAGTGCCAAGATATCAATGAGCAACTAATGACAATGAACTGCACAGTTCCTTCAGAAAGGTCAAAGGCTAAAACTACTAATCCAAATACTGATAAGCAGAGATATTTGTGGGTTTTAGCATGCAGAAATATTTGGTATCTTCCCAGATCCCACCTCTGCTAGTACAACATGTCTGTTTTTGGTCCCACCATGAAGGGATGGGGGACGAACAGCTATTTCCCAACTCATGCTCTCAGATTTTGGGTGGACATCCCCTCAAACTCTCTGAGGACCCCTGTAACCATGTGGAATTGTGGCCTAAGTAAAGCAAGACCTAGATTACTATAGTAGTCACAAGAATAGCAGCACCTAGTAGACTTTGGGATTGGAAGTTTCCTATTTTAATTGCTTCCTGAACTTCCCTCTTGAGAAGAGGACAAAGAAGGAAAAAGTAGGATGAAGATCGTTACATTTTCTCTTCTAATGAGGACATTATTAGTATAAACCTCCGAGTTTATATGATAGGACATCTCAGCAAACTGCTGAAAAATGAAAGTGAAAGAAGTTGAAAAACTAATGTGTTCCTTGGATCTTCCTTCTTTGTCCACCTAGTTGACTGTTCTTAGAAAAAATAACTCATTTACACATTTTATGATAATAGTGTTTTACTCTTTGTAGGAAAGATACTTGGAAAGAAAAGACAATGACAGAATAGTTTTATATTTAAACCTGCTATATTTTGTTTATAATCTGCCTATTCAAAACTTATTGCTTCATATGCATTTCAGAACTATCAACTGATTTTAATATAATTTATGTGTCATATGAATTACATAATTAAAACAATAAAGTTATTGCTAACTACAATTATAGAAAGCCGACCATGTTAAGTAAAGAATAAATATAAAAGTGAATAAAATTTATATTTTATCATACTAGTCAAAATGAATATGTATATGTAGAAAGGCAAAAGGAAAAGAAAAATGTTAAAATCAACTATGTTTGGAAGAGGGGGGACCTTTTTATTTAACAAAAGCTTTCTGTGATGTTATATTGATTTTGAAAATAAAACAACAGTCTATAATAATCATTTTGATCTATAACAATATTAATCTACTGGAGATTGTTACAGTTTGTATCTGAACTGTCCTCCAAAGCTCAGGTGAGACACAATGCAAAAATATTCAGAGTCAAAATGATTAGATTATGAGAGCTATAGTCTAATCAGAGGATTAACCCACTGATATGAACTAACTGGGTGGGAACTGTAGGCAGGTAGGGTGTCGCTGGAGGAAGAGGTGTATCACTGGGAGGTGTGCCTTTGGGATTTATATTTTGTCCCTGGTGCAGAGCTCTCTGCTTCCTGGTGGCCATGTTCTGGGCTGCTTTCCTCTGCCATGCCCTTCTGCCATCATGTTCTCCCTCATTTCAGACCCAGAACTATGGAGTTGGCCATCTATGGACTGAGACCTCTGAAACCATGAGCCAAAATAAACTTTTTCTCCTCTAATTGTTCTTGTCGGGTCTTTTGGTCACAGCAATGAACAACTAACTGAAATAGGAATTTATCTATGAAACCAGAATAAACATATGTTTAATTAAATATAAAGTATCCATAAAGTAGTAAAAATAATTAGCAGGACATGTTAATTCAAAAGCATTCATGGCATATGTATATGAAAAAATTTTAAAAAAGATAGTTCACTTTAGTGCTTGAATTTTATAAATTATTATTTCTAGAAAAAGATAAGAAGCATCCTTGCATTTTACAATGATAGTTGTGTTGACTATTACTATGTTAGTTTAACACCCACCAACATGGCTGTGATAAAATTCTTAAAAAGTCAAACAACATAAAATTGAGTATGAAATTCTCTTTAGATTGCCACTCACCTCTCAACACCCATTTTTCCTTTGCATTGCAACTTCCAGGAAGTTACTTTGGTAGCATCCATATACTTTTGGGTTCCTTCCTAACATGTCAAGTGTCTTCCAAACTTCTCTGTGCCATACAGAACTGAGCACACATATGGACACCAACATAATTGTTAATCCTCCCTGAGGCTGTTGGTTTTCAGCTAGAAGTCTGATTTCTAGATTTAGCTCATACATGTCAAGGTCTGTTACAAAATCAGCTCTCCTAGAAGATTTATGTGTCTTGGCAGCTTAGCAAAGAAATCCTCGATTTCAGTGAGATCAACAGAACCATTTTTAGAAAATCACTGCCAGACCTGAAGCTAATTTCTATAATTCAACAACATCTGTAAGCCTCATATGGAAGTCTGGGTTTTAATCAGCCCTGCAGCCTAATAAATGGATAGTGATGCTTAAAGAAAACCAACACCAAATACCACTTGACAGGAAAACCCCAAGTAACATAAAAGAGCAATATGGGCTATAGGCTTTAGAATTCAAATTGTTTCATTGACAGCTTTTAAGACTTTATAGCAGTTAATTCAAAAGCAGGAAAAAGTGTTGAAGTCACAAAGGAAATCTTCACTGAAGTTCTTTTTCTTTTTCTTTTTAAACTAGTATGAAGGATGGCCAGTAAAATCACTGTAGTCCCAACACGCAGATGATGATATTTCTCAATAGAAAGAAATGGAAATAGAGGAAAGGACCAAATGCAAAGTGAATATGGGCCACAAGTGGGCTGCAGAACTCCTGGCAGTTGAATAGATATTTCTTTCCAGGTTCCAAATTCCAGGCAACTTCCACGGTTTGCCTTCATTTATTTCTTCAAACCAAATGGAATGGTTCCTTCACAATAATTAATCCCTTTAAAAACAATGTTCATTACCATGTGATTCCTTATTGAGCATAAAATTTTAAGAGGTGGAAGGTAAATAGAATTAACATGGTCCAAATAGCCTTTCATAATTTAACTAATATAATATTATCAGTAGCAATACATGTGCATACTGCCAGCCATATTCTTACAAGAATCAAGAACTGAGCATTTGGGCATAATGAATCTATAAATGAGTATGTTATTAATAAAGTGCTGCATACATTTTAAAAATTGAATTTAATCTTATTTGATTTTCCTACAATTGGCTAATAATGTACATCCCAGACATTCTTCGTTGTTTGTAGAATTTTTAACACTAGTAAATAAAGACCGTGTGCTTCAAGAAAAGCTTAGACTTAAAACAAAAGTAAACAAAGTCAGAAGTAATGTTTACTTTTACATAAGTGTTAGCAATTAATACTTTTACCAATTGGATTTAAAATGAACCAGGAACTGTCTGAACATTTTTCAGGCATAAGCTCATTTTAACAATAGCATTTATCCTTATAGAATTGTTGAAAGTGTAAATGCAATTGTTTACTAATTTTGCAGAGAAGAAAACAGACTTGAAGCCAAAAATGAAGTAATTTGCTTCATCTTACCTAAAAGGTAAAAAATGGTTAGGCAAGAAAGTAAACCGAGTTCTTGGAGTCCTGAGCTTAAGCCATATCATCTCTTTGATGAATCCACATAACTTGGAACCCAGTGCTGAATGAGTCTAGATAACTTACCAGTAGATCACACTGCATGTTTTTATCAGGTTATATTTTACTCAACATTTGCTCTCATGAAATAACTACTGTTTCCTATATGTACATCTTATTTACACCTTTGCCAAAACATAAGCATTGCTAAATTATCTGTTCTTAGATCCATTCAAAATCTTGAGACTAATTTACCCTAAGTCCCTGTTGTTTTCTGTTTCAAATGTCTTCCTGACATCTCCTGGACATTCATCCCATACACAACATGTTTCTCACAGAACCTGTTGTCCTTCTTCACAAACCCATCCTTTCTTCTAGAGCTCTTGTTCTGCCCATCACCCTCACAATCACTCTAGGAGACAGAAACCATGGAGAACTGCCACTCTAAGGAACTGTATTGCTATTCACAAGTACTCTACCCATCTTCCTCTGACATGGATTATGCAGGTCTATCACACTGATTTTGACCTTGGCCAGGTGATGTGTTTTTTGGCCAATGGAATGTGAGTGATATGCAACATCCTTTAAAGTTCAGTGCAAGTTTCTGCTGACTCTTCTGCTTTCCCCCTGTCTCAAGAAGAGGTATCCCAGACAGAGAAGCCCCCTTCAGTCTGGGTCTAGGAACAAAGGGACAAGTAAGCCAAGGCACAGCAGCAAAAGCACTTATTGTGAACAAATAAGTGCTTGGTATTGTAAGCCACTGATATTAGACAGCTATTTCTTGTTACTGAAAATAAGGACTTTGTTTACTCTCACCTTGATATCAAATCTGTTGCAAGTACTTCTAAATTATACAAATACTGTTGGATTCCAGGCAGGGAGGTAGAAGGCCACACCTCCCCAGGTACTTTGTGAAACGACTACCTTTCCCAGGTGCCCTGGCCACTACCTCCTGACCTCCGGCAGCCTATAGGCCAAGGACCCACTCCAGGGGGTCCCTGATCACCACTCTGCTATTTAAGCCAGCCCGGGACTGAAATCGATCTCTGTTCGCACCTGTCCCTGTTCCTGACATCCCTTTTCCCTTTTTTCTTCCTTCCTGTTCTCCCTTCCCTACCCCCCCTTCCCTTCCCTTCCCTTCCTTTCCCTACCCTTCCCCACGTGGCACCCCAATAAACCCTTTTATTTCACTAACACGGTGTTCCCGGCTAAGTTAACTTTGTTCAGCATTTTCTAACAAATACAAATGGTCTATACCTTCCTTCCTTTCCCTTTATAGGGCCACTACCCTACTCATGTTGATTAGAAGCCATCTCGTTGGCAATTAAAATTCCTTTTGCAGGTCTGTTCTCTAGTTCTTGGTCTATGGAGAGGACTCTTCTTTGATCATTTAACTTTCCTATTCAAACATCATAAGTGATTTCACAAGGGACCAAAATAAAACAAATTTAAAATTGAGGGTTGTGGCTGTGGCTCAGCAGTAGCGCACTTGCCTGGCATGTGTGAGGCACTGGGTTCAGATCTCAGCACCACATATAAATAGATAAAATAAAGGTCTATCAACAACTAAAGAAAAAAAAGTTGAAAATTGAAAAAAAAAAAAGAGTCACAGAAAACTTGGTCACATTAAATAGAGTTTATAGATAAATCAGATGAGCAATGAGAATTAATCACTGGATTTAGCAATGAATGCCACTGCTACTTATCTAAAGAACAGGTTTGGAAGAGTAGCCAATAAGAGACTAAATGGAGTGGACTCAAGAACAAAAGGAAAAAAAGAATTGGTACCAGTAAGAGAATTAAAAAAAAAAAGTTTCAAGGGCTTTATGTAAAGGAGAACAGAGAAAGAGGGTAGTGGCTTGAGGACAATAGAAAAGGAGAAGGGGGGAAAGCTTTAGTATTATTTTATTTTGTTTATAGTGAAAGGGAAACTTCAACATGTTGATGGAAGTGACCTAGAGGAGACAAAAACATTTTTTGGATGCAGGACATCTTACAGATAACTTGTGCTTTGACTAAGCACAGAGAGGGGATGGGATTCAGCACTTAACTGGAGTGACAAGCCTCGTATAGAAGCTGAGACAGTGCATCCACAGTAACTGCAAGCAAGGCCTACCAAGTGTGAGGTTTAAGTAGGGAGGTAGCTAGGTGATGAGACATATTTGGATTGTTTCCATTTTCTCAAGGAAATGGTAAGCATGCTAACTGAGAATGGGAAGGAGGAGTGAGAAGTTTGAAGAGAAAGAGCTGCGAATTACTTGTTAAGAGAAATGAAGAGTGAGTAGCCAGGAGAATTTGGGTATTTGGGGACATACTACTTATTCACTTGAGATTACTTGTCATCAACTTACTATGAAATCAGTTCGAGTGCTTTTGTAAGTTTTCTCCAGAAATATTCAGCCAAGAAGGAACACAGGAGATGAAAATATTGGGATTCGTGAAGTTGAGGTTTTGGTAGTAAAATAAGCAAAGGGAGAAAGGAGTGGATGAGTCAGAGTATCCCATGAAGGCAATTTTGAATTTTTGTGATGGATCCTACAATCTAACTTCTACAAGAAGAACATGAGGCAACAGCCAGGGTCAGATTATATTTTTTGGATTAGGGATGATAAAAGGAGCAAACTAGAAAAAGAGACATAGTTGTTAGAAAACCTGAGAGTCAAAACTGTTTGGGTGAAGAGGATGGAGTTTTTAGTATGACAATTTCTAGGGTGTGGCAGTGGGGCAATGTGGCTGAGATAGAAAGGGGGGGCAAGAACATGGGAGCCTCTGGTGTCAAGGCCCTGAGGAGCTAGGCCACGTAAAGGTGTATGGGAATGAAGATGCCAATAATTATGACAAAGTGATGTTTGAGAGTGACCAGAAGATGAGAATTAAACCTTGCATAGGCCAGGGAGAAAGAACTGAGGTTCCTGGAGTAACCCCAATGAAGAGGAGTGGCAGGTGGTCTAAAGTGACAGTAGGGGCTTCAGCACAGGCTGATTTTAGGGAAGAGGCAGGAGTGAAAATAGACATTTAATCCCTCCAGACCCAGGATTAGAAGGGTAGGGGAAGGACTGCAGGATTAGCAGGGTCTTAGTGGAGAGGCAGGTTTCCAGAGGCTGAGGCAGAAGAATTGAAAATTTGAGGCCAGTCTCAACAACTTAGGGAGGCCCTCAGCAACTTAGTGAGATTGTATCTCAAAATAAAAACTAAAAAGGACTTGGGATGTAGCTAAGTGATAAAGTGCCCCTAGGTTTAATCCCTACTAACAACAATGAAGAAGAGGAAGAAGGAGAAGGAGGAAGAGGAGGAGGAGATGACTAATAGAGGCAATTATTTAGCTAACAGTGGATTTTGAATTCTAAGATGTCTAGTGTAAGGATTTCAGGTTTGTGGGAGGTATGGAAAAGTGAATTTTAAAAAGATTTATAGAACTATGTAGCCAGGCGCAGTGGTGCATGCCTGTAATCCCAGCACTTGGGAGGCTGAGGCAGGAGGATTGAGAGTTCAAAGCCAGCCTCAGCAATGGTGAGGCACTTAGCAACTCAGTGAGACCTTGTCTCTAAATAAAATACAAAAAAAAGGGCTGGGGATGTGGCCCAGTGGTCAAGGGCCCCTGAGTTCAATCCCTGGTACAAAAAAAAAAAAAAAAAAAAAAAAAAAAAAAAAAAAGAACTATATATTTGTGGGGGATTCCAATATCAGGAATAATTTTTTGTCTTAAAAATCTGATCCTACTCTAAGATTTCATTTCACTCCAGTCAGAATGGCAGCTATAAAGAACACAAACAACAATAAATGTTGGAGAGGATGTGGGGAAAAAGGCACACTCATACATTGCTGGTGGGACTGCAAAATGGTGCAACCATTATGGAAAGCAGTATAGAGATTTCTTGAAAAACTGGGAATGGAACCACCCTATGACATGGCCATCCCACTCCTGGGTCTATTCCCAAAGGACTTAAAAACAGCATATTACAGTGACACAGTCACTTCAATGTTTATAGCAGCACAATTCACAATAGCTAGATTGTGGAATCAACCTAGATGTCCCTCAGTAGATGAATGGATAAAGAAAATGTGGTATATATACACAATGTAATTATATTCAGCAATAAAAGATAATAAAATAATGGCATTTGCAGGTAAATGGATGAAGTTGGAGAATATAATGCTAAGTGAAGTTAGTCAATCTCAAAAATCCAAATACCGAATGTTTTCTCTGATATAAAGAGGCTGATTCACAGTGGTGTTGGGTGGGGGTATATAGGAGGATTAGAGGAACACTAGAATGGTCAAAGGGGAGGGAGGGGAAGGAAGGGAGCAAGGGGGAATGGAGGGGAAAATAGAAATGGTGGATGAATAAGATGGATATCATTATCCTAAATGCATGACTGAAGATTTGAATGGTATGAACATACATTGTATACAAACAGTGTTATGTAAAAAGATGCTCTATATGTTTATTATGAATTATAATGCATACTACTATTATAGATACAACACTTTGAATAAAAAAAAAAAGAAAAAAAGAAAAAAAATTCTTTCTAGCCAGTTATGGTGGCACATGCCAGTAATCCCAGTAACTGGGAGGCTGAGACAGAAGATCAAAAGTTCAAGGCCAACTTCATCAACTTAGCGAGGTCCTAAGCAATTTGGTGAGAACCTGTCTCAAAATTAAAGAAATAAAAAGGGCTGGGGATGTGGCTTAGTGGTTAAGTGCCCCTGGGCTTAATGTCTGGTACCAAAATAAATAAGTAAATAAATAAATAATGAAAAGGGTTGAACATGTGGCTCAGTGGTAAAGTGCCCCAGTTTAAAAAAAAAAAGGGGCCCTTTCTAAACATCATCTTAAATAAACTTGTATTTTTTACATGTAAATCATTTTACCAATATGTTTTTTTTTGGGGGGGGGGGCTTGGTGGTGGTGGTGGTGGTGGTAGTAATGGGTTGGTTTGTTTGTTTGTTTGCTTGTTTGTTTTGCAATACTGGGATTGAACCCTGGGGTACTCTACCACTGAGCATCCCCACTCCTTTTTAAAATTTTTTGGACAGCTTCTTGCTAAATTACGCAGGCTGGCCTCAAACTTGGAATCCTCCTACTTCATCCTCCCAAGTCACTGGGATTACACACGTGTACCACTATGCCCCACTTAACACCATGTTTGAATATTAAACTGTTTCCAATCTTAATTAATTTAAATGTTGTGATTAGTAGTTTCTACATAATTTTAATACCATATTTTGATCTCAATTCTTAAAGGGTATAAACACTATTAAGGTTCTTGATACATACAGCCAAATTGCCTTCTAGAAAGATTATACCAATTTATACTCCTACCAGCCACTTGCAAAAGTTCCTTTTCAATATACCCTTTCTAGAAAAAAAAAATCTGATCCATGTGACAACTCAATTTATCAGTAACATATTTTCTAGAAAAATGCTAACTATAGGACAGTTATATTACCTATTATTTTTGTTTAACAGGAGACTAATCCCACACAGCCTATCTAAAACAAAACATCAAAATATGCAACATATAACTTGCAACCAAAAGCTAACATTTATCATGGAAAAATGCTTAATTGCTCTGAGAATGATTTTCTGGAAACACGTCCACAAATATTTTGAAAACAGGTCATTAGTTTGGTAAAATAACTAAGATAAAATAATTAATTGGCCCATAATATATTTATATTTGAGAACACACATACCACAAGGAATGCAATATATTAAAAAGCACCTGAGGTATGGTCTAAGTAACAATAGTACCTTTAGAAAGCATGGCATTTTATAATGAAAGATTATCTTTGTGATGTGGGCAGAGCCAGAAATACACAGCTTGGCGTTCGAAAGGAAAGGGAGAGGTGATTATGGAGGGCTTGAGAGTGAGGATTCTAGACTTCCAGGGGACAATTGTCAATCCTATGCCCTTTCTCCTTCTCAGAAAAAGGAGAAAGCTCATTTCATTTCTGTGTAGAAAGAATAATGAAGAGGGCTGGGGTTGTGGCTTAGCGGTAGAGCACTTGCCTAGCAAGTGCGCGGCCCAGGTTCGATCCTCAGCACCAGGTAAAAATAAATGCATTGTGTACAACTAATAGCAAATAAATAAATATTTTTAAAAAAGAATAATGAGGAGATATATATTGAGGAGAATAAAGATACAAGTTGTTCATCGACTCTTACTAGTAGAAATGCTTTCAGGAAATGATCAATCCTATGAGTCTGAAAAACCAATCTCACTCTCTCCTAATATTCTATAAATACCATATAGTTCGTAAGATATTAGACATGTTATAACAACATAAGTAAGTGAATGTTATTCATACACATTAAATAAAGACTCAAACAGCCTGACAGATTTTTCTCCTAAAAGATAATGTGCTGGCTTCACTCTTTCCTGTCTCTCTGCCCTTCTTCTTCATAACTGCTAGCTTGTGACATGGATAAAAATCTCTAAAACACACCAGAGTCCATATTATGATTCCTAAATTGCCTGCAGTTGATAGAATTTTGAATTAGCCTATTTGTTATCTGATGGATGTGCTCCACTAAATAAAAGTCATAAGACAGACAAGCTGAGATAATTAGATGGTGCTGATTTTACCTGCAGCATGCACTTGACTTTCATGATTAATTCTGCATTGAAGACTACACATACACTTGTATTCTGAAAAGCACAGCATCACAATGGGAGAAAAGGGTGTAGGGTCCCCTGTGACCACGAGTATCAATCTGAACACCATTATCTCACCATTTAGTAGTTGGTCTGATATCTTGGAGAAATGCACAACCAACCAAGAGTTCTAATCTATTTTAGATAGAAACTCAACTACAATGTGAAAAAGCAAAATCTGAAAGTCATAATCAATACTGACAATCACTGGGTTAATGAGTTCCTGTCATTACAATAACAATGGAATAAAAATGGTAAGAAAAGAATCTCTTCAAAGTGTGGTGATTAAGCCTTTAATCCAGAGAACATTTATGTAGGTGAAATTTATTTTAAGGCATGTTTCAAGATATAAACATTGAAAAGTTAATTTAAGGCTCACTCTCTATATCACACAGACAACTTAATCTTTACAAAAGGGTTCCTATTGATCTTTAGAAAATGACAGAGAGATGTTTGTCCTGCTCCTACGGTTCCCTTGCTAAAGAGATGTGATACTCGGTTTTCTGCATTCTACTGGCCCTTTGTACTTTTATAGTTTATATATCAACTCACATCACATAAGTACCTGCTAAGAAAGAGATACTTTTAAGTTTTAAAAATATATTGGCTACACCCTTTGCTCAAAGTATTCTGATCTGAAATGTCAGGTTCAAGAATATCCATGTAGATACAACTTGAGATTCTATTATAAACAGAATGGGTGGAAGGAGGAAAGCTGGTTCATAAGGCATTAAAATATGAACAAAACACATTTAGTATAATAAGTATACTTACTCTCCATGCTTCAGTTGCCTCATTTGCAAAAGGTAGAACACAATATTCTCTGTTACAAACATAAGGCATTTGGCACAGAATTTATCTTGTAGTTAGCTCAGCAAATAAAATCACCTTTCAGCTCCTAGAACAGTCGTGCATGTCTGTAATCCCAGCAGTTCAAGAGGCAGAGGCAGGGGGATCTAGAGTTCAAAGCCAGCCTCAGCAATTTAGCCAGGTCCTAAGCAATTAACTCAGTAAGACCTTGTCTCTAAATAAAATACAAAAATAGGGTGGGGATGTGGCTCAGTGGTGGAATACCCCTGACTTAAATCCCTGGTACTCCAGCCCACCAAAAAAAAAAAAAAAAAAAAAAAAGTCACCTTCCTTTCTGGGTTGCCTTATGTAGGGAAGGGAGTAGCTATCTCTTACCATGTGAGGAATGTCTGGAACCTCCTTTAATGGGCAGGCTGACCTAACCACTTCTACCACATTCTCTTTCCAGACAACAGTTCCACTGTGGATGTAAGATAAGTGCTGGAGTTTCTAGGCAGTCTCTAATTAAACAAACCTTATATTCCTCTCGCCCTTATTTTGTAAAGAAGTGGGTTTTTTTTTGGGGGGGGGGTACCAGGGATTGAACTCAGGGGCACTCGACCACTAAGCCACATCCTCAGCCTTATTTTGTATTTTATTTAAAGACAGGGTCTCACTGAGTAACTTAGTGTCTTGCCGTTGCTGAGGCTGGTTTTGAACTCACGATCCTCCTGCCTCAGCCACTTAAGCCATTGGGATTACAGGCATGCTCCACTGTGCCTGGCTGTAAAGAAATGTTTTAGTTAGCTCTTTCATTGCTGTGAGCAAAAGACCTGACAAAAACAATTAAAGGAGGAAAAGTTTATTTCATTCATGGCTTCAGAGGTCTCAATCTATAGATGGCTGGCTCTATTGCTCTGGGCCTGCAATGAAGCAGAAGCTCATGGTGGAGGAAAGCAGCTCAGGACATGACCATCAGAAAGCAGAGAGAGAACTCTGCTCATCAGAGACAAAATCTATACTCCAAAGTCATGCCCCCAGTGACCTACCTCCTCTAGTCATATCCTACCTGCCTATAGTTACCTCCTAGTTAATCCATGTTAGTGGGTTAAACCATTAATTGGGTTATACCTCTTATAACCTGATCATTTCATCTCCAAAGTTCTTGTTCGTGCATTGTCTCACACACAAGCTTTGGAGGAACACTTCATATTTAAACCATAATAAGAAGCGAGAGTTTTCAAAGATTAACTATTTTCTAACATGTTCTTTTATGAAAACAAAAGAATTGTGCCTGGCACTCTATAACATTTTTTTGTATGTCATCATATATATATTCTTTATAAAAGTCCTATTAAAGTAGCTTTGGGATTATGAAGCAGATCAATATTGAATGAAAAATGCCAAAATGTGAAACTTCTATTTACCGATAAAAATGTTAATCTGTCCTGAAAATAAAGGATGGATCAAGGGTAGGCTAATAAAATTGAGAGGCAATATCAGGCTTTGTTTTAAAGCACACTTCTTTCAACACTGTTAGCTGTGAACTAAATTTTCCAAAGGCAGTTTCAGGTAACTAAGCTATATATCTAAGTCTATATACCTAAGAACTTTGCACTATCTTTTCATTTAAAAATAAAAAAAGACATCTTCAGAATTCTTGTGCCCTGGATGTGAGACTCTATGGCACATCAATTCTGCATGCTGTGACAGTTCTAGTTACAGAAGGCTTGACAATTCCTAACATCAAAACATGTTCACAGCTGGGGATTTCAGGTGACAGCTTCATCATTCAGTCAGTTTTGAGTGCTGCTTGGACACAGGTGGGTGTTATTTGTGTAGGAATCTTCTTGATCTATTTAGGGAATCAGAGTTAAGATGTAAAAAGAACAGCAAAATATCTGTCAGGCATATGTTCAAAATTGGTATTTTTCCTTATCTTTTGATTTTTCTAAATATTACTGCCTTATTGCTTGGCAGATGAATGACACTATTCCATGTTAGTGTTTCAGCATTTTGTAAGGTGGGGGCAACAGGTCTCAGAGGGTGATTTTCATTGTTCTATGTCTATTATTGTGGTGCAGGGTTGGTAAGAGAGAAGCTATGGCTTTATATTAGAATGATGGAAAAAGTGAGGTGCAATTCTAATAATTATTACTTGAACTTCTGATAGTGAGAGTGAGAAGGTTATGGATTGATTGATACACTGCCCCAAGTTTGAAATCCTAACCCCTAGCACCTCAGCATGTGACCTGACTTGGACGTAAGGTCTTTACACAGCTTATCAAGCCAAAGTGAGCCCATTAGGGTAGGTTCTAATCCAACATGACTGGTATTCTTACAAAAAAAAAAAAAAAAAAAAAAAAAAAAAGAGAAATCTGAACATAGATACAGGGAAAGACAATATGATAACATGGAGAAAAAAAACCTGTCATCTACAAGGCAAGAAGAATGTCCTGGAACAAATTACTTTCCTCATAGGCCTCAGAAAGAAACAAACCCACCAACACCTGGATTTCTGACTTCCAGTGCCCAGAAGTGTGGGGCAAAAAGCTTCTGTTGCTTAAGCCACCCAACGTGTAGTACTTTGTTATAGCAGCCCTAGCAAACTAATACCAAGAATAATGTAACATCTGGAATAGATGTCTGCTGTGTACCAAATCCAAAATGTAGATCCTGTGTGCTTAGAATGTTTTTAATACTTTTAAATAGTTTTTTAAAAACTGTGGCAATTTGTTTTCTCTTGTTATCTAAGTATAGAGACACTATCTCAATTTTTCCTCTTGAGAGGTGAAACATTTAATATTTATATCTGGTCCTATGCAGAAAATGTTTGCTGACCCCTAACCTAAATAAGAATCAAACTGGGTTCAGTTCCAATTTCACAATCAAATTATTGGAAGTTCAGTTAACTTGCAGCTTCCATATTTTCAGTGGTAGAAAAGAGCTTTTTAGCAACTTTTCTGATTTCACACAATTAATATAAAAAAGTAAAATATTAAGAAAAAATATAAAATATTGACATGGAATGTCCTACATCCATAATTGTAGTGGAGTTTCTTCTGAAATATTAATATAAATTATACATTCACCAAATTTTAGAAATCTATAGTTTTATCCTATAAATCTTCTAAACTCAGGGCAATTATTTGCTGTTTTAGATGGACTCCTATGATACTGAAACAAGAATTTTGAAAGAAAATTGCCATCAGATATCCTATCATATTTTGCTATTTAAGTTTTTGTTTGAGTCTTTTGATCAAGATTAAAAAAAAAAAGATGTTGAATACCTTAGAAATAAGTGGGGCTCTAACTTTTGAGCACAGAGATTCTTAAGTAAACAAAAGCAAGTACCACTATTCTGGGTGATACAATTTTGAAAAAGAGTTTTACACTTAAGTTCTTCCCTATATTGCCTTCATATGTTAACACCCCACATGCTTCTTTCTATATCGATGCTTTAAAAACAAAGCTCTCTACCAAAGAAAGCATTTCAATCATTCATTCATTTAAACAAATATTTAATGGGTACTAACAGTGTCTCAGGCTATAAGCTAGATGCTAATACTATAAAGTCAGATAAGACATGGAATAAGTACTTTGAGTATAACGTGGAGAGCAATTATAACACGAGGATGCACATGATGAAATGCAGTTTCAGAACAACAGGTGTGTATTTTGTGACAAGAACTGTAGGCTCTGGGGATATAGCTATGAATAAGACATAATTGTTATTCCTGGCTATGTCATAGGTTTCTGGAAGTGACAAACACACAAGGTACTTAAAATAATGTGTTAAATTATAAAACTAACATATACCTAATGCACAGAGAAAGGACACCAAGCCTCATAAAAGATTTTGAGGACAGTTCACAGGGATGGTAACACCTGAAGTGGGTCTTTGAAGGATAAGAAGGAGTTAAGAAGAAAAGCAATTAGTATTCTAGCTTGAATATGGGGTTCCAGGCATAATCAAAGGCACAGAATAGGTATGGGGGTGTTGTGGGACACTAACAAATAATTCATAACATAAAACTGGCAAGGCAATAATGCGATATACCAGAAGCTATAATGCTTAGGTTTGAAACAAAAGGAGAAAGGAGTGGAGAAAGTGCATTGGTACTTCCATAGACATACCACGTCAACAGGTAATTATGGACTCAAGCATTCAAGATGTTTCTTGAGCCTTGGTGAATGGTTCTGGTCTTGGTTCTGGACTGTCTAGACCAAGTAACTCTTAGGGTCCTTGCAGAAAGAGGCTTGCTTCTCCCCTACTGGATTTGAGTCATGAATTATGTTGGAAAGAAAGTGTGCTGTAGTTATGAGAAGGGAATCATGCCTCTCCATTGAAAATACCATAGCCAAGCCAAGAGAGAGGGAACCCGGTATTGTTATAACCAACCAGGTCCGAATTCAGAGCAAACTGTGGGCTTCTCAATTATGCAAACAATGCATACCTTTTTTGTTGTAGGCAAGTTTTTAATATGATGTTCTGTCATAATTCAATCTGGCAATTAGTATATCATTGATTTGTTCTTTAGTATAAAATGAAGCTACCAAGAACTTTTCAGAGTCATACATATAACCAGCGATATAGATGAAATTAGAAGTTGGGAATTCAAACTTTCAATCCCCATTTCATAGCCAATTATAGTAAAGTCTGTCTCCCAACACTATATTTTCTCCAAATGTATACTGCTTAAAATCATGTATGAACTTGTACTCAGTGAGCACATGTCAGAAATGTTGGAAGAATAGCGGGTAATGACAATCATACTTAGAAGGACTCAGACCTAATTGCCAGGTATAAGATCCAAGCAGTGGGGGAAAACTGTGAATCTCAACATTTATTATACACGCTTCATTTAATTACCCTACATTCAACCTTCAACTAAGCTGCCATGAAAGAGATTAAGGTGGTTCTCTTGTGACCCATTGGTAGTTCATGGAGAAGGCTGTTAAAACAGACTAGGCCTGGCCTCACCCAGTGCTCTGGCTTCCTATGTCAAGATGTGATCACTTGATCCTGCATACCACTCCCATGATGTGATGCAGCTGAGAGGGCTCTCACCAGGACTAAGCTGAACCCTGCCCTCGAACCTTCAAAACTAAAGCACAAGAAGTAAAATCAAGAATCAATAAATGGGATGGATTCAAACTATTAAGTTTCTTCTCAGCAAAGGAAATAATCAATAATATGCAGAGAGAGCCTACAGAATGGGAGAAAACTTTACCACATGCACCTCAGATAGAGCATTAATCTCCAAGATATGTAAAGAACTCAAAAAACTTAACATCAAAAAAAAAAAAAAAAAAAAAAAAAAAAACAAACAAACAAAAAAAACCAAAACCCAGTCAATAAATGGGCTAAGGGACTAAATAGACATTTCACAGAAGAAGAAATACAGCCAATCAACAAATAAATGAAAAAATGTTAAACATCTTTAGTAATTAGAGAAATGCGTAAGATTTCATCTCACTCCAGTCAGAATGGCAATTATCAAGAATACAAACAACAATAAATGTTGGCGAGGATGTGGAGAAAAAAGTACACTCATACATTGCTGGTGGGACTGCAAATTGGTGTAACCATTATGGAAACCAGTATGGAGATTCCTCAGAAAACCTGGAATGGAAACACCATTTGGCCCAGCTATCCCACTTTGTGGTTTATACCCAAAGGACTTAAATCA
This sequence comes from Tamias sibiricus, assembly GCA_025594165.1. Taxonomy (NCBI): domain Eukaryota; kingdom Metazoa; phylum Chordata; class Mammalia; order Rodentia; family Sciuridae; genus Tamias; species Tamias sibiricus. Next base: position 135,205,487 of record CM046661.1, on the reverse strand, counting down.
GCACATTACAGTGATGCAGCCATATCAATGTTTATAGCAGCTCAATTCACAATAGCTAAACTATGAAACCAAACTAGGTGCCCTCCAACAGATGAATGGATTAAAAAGTGTAGTGTATATGTATATATAATAGAATATTACTTAGCCTTAAAGAAGAATGAAATTATGGCATTTGCCAGTAAATGGATGCTAAGCGAAATAAGCCAATCCCAAAAAAGCAAAAATTGAATGTTTTCTCTTATATGCAGATGCTAATTCACAACAGGTTACTTTAGATTAGGTAGAGGGTAGTGAAGGGAAGGGAGGTGGTATAGGAGTAGGAAGGATAGTATAATGAATCAGACATTATTACCTTATGTATATATATAACTATACAACCAGTGTGATTCTACATCATGTACAACAATAAGAATGAGAAATTACACTCCATTATACATGATGTATCCAAGTGCATTCTACTGTCATGTATAACTAATTAAAACAAATTTTAAAAATTAAAAAAAACCTGAGTTTAATACACCTCTTTACTAATAAAGTTAGTCACGTCAGGTATATCATTACTGTAATGAAAAGCTGGTTAACACATATACCATACATATAGTACAACCCAATCTGTAAATAGAGAAGTTGGACAAGCCTAGGAGGAAATATACTAAAACAATGCCCTTGGTTGTCTTTGGAATGAGAAGACTATAGATTTCTTCTAGATTTCCTTTATACTTTTGTATATTCTGTGAATTTTCTTCAATGATCACAGAGAAGTTTATACAAAATAACTACTTAATTCAGAAAAGAAGCCCTCATTTATTTTGAAACACTTTCATTTATAATTTATCTGAGAAAAACATATGGAAGTTCTGTTAACGCTTAAAAAATTCAGCTCATTGCAAAAAACTTCAACCATTTCAAATATAAATTAAATCACACCAAAAAAAATGTAGATGGATCACATATGACTCTAATAAATAAATCCATGTCACCCACTCTGTGCAGTCAGAGAGAGGAAGATACAGAATTTATCAGCTGCTAGCTGGAATTCTCAATTTAATGATCCAAAGATGAATGCCTCACCGCATTATCTAGCCTATTACAAAAATAATTTATCCCTAGTTCTTGAAGGAAAAAAAGCAAGTGCTTCATGTATAGAGGCAACTTCTTAAGTTAAACAATTAAATTAACCAACAGAATTGCTTGTGTTTTATTGCTCTTGATATAAAAAGGAAAATCATACAATATAAAGGTCCAGATTGCTTTATGCTTCACCTAAGTACTATTAGTAATTTTCTGTCTATATGCCACATATATATCTTCGAAATTTTTGTTATTTCTTTGAGCTTTTCAGAAAATTATTTCAACAAACATTATATTTCAAGATAATGACATCTAAATACATAAAAGAACAAACACTGCTAAATTGTTTTACTGATATTAAAAAGCCAGGCACCATTTAGAAGCTCCAAACCCATGTGAAAAATTGTTCTTTTTTGGTTGTAGATGTATTGATAATTTTTAGTAGAAATAATATGATTATTCACTGAAACACATTAGTAAATTTGTTGAAACTGCATAAAAGTTTAACAACCTGTTTATATTCTATAGATATGTTTTGACCAAAAGGGGAAAAAAATAACTAATTTGCAAAAATCAGATATGTCATCCAGGCATGATAACATCTTTAACTAAAATAATTTTATTAAGAACAGTAAGAGCACAGAAACTGAATTCAAATCCTGGCACTATCTTTTATTAACACAGAATCTGTAGATAAGTTACTTGATCTAAGAACTCTGCCTTATTTATAAAATGGTACTATTAAAACTCACTTCATAGGGATTTTGCAAAGATATATTAGTGTGTTTAATTAATACAGTATGTTAGCAACACATGCCAGGTCCTTGCTGCTGATGGCAACTAAAGCTATTTTTAATTATAGCATCCTTGGCTTCCTCCTACTCTTCCTCATCATCTTCACAAGATTCTTCAGTAAATCATATTGGAAACACACAAGAGAAATTTCTTTTTGCATAAATAAGAGTACTGGGGCAATCTCCAATATTGGAAGATGAATTTTATGATGATAAAGTTAGGTTTTGGCTTTATTTATTTAATATTAAGACCAATCTTTTAAAGAACACCTCTGTGTATGTTTTCAAAGATACTGAAAAGTGTTCCAATAAAACACATCTACAACTTGGGCTGGTTATATTGTTCAAGTTCCTTTGAATCTCAGGGGCATTTTAGATTTTACCAATATCTATTCTAATGCCCTTATAGAGGGCCCCCAGGATGGGGTACAGTACTTGGTATAGAGTATGTTCTCAGTATATTTATATGGTATGAATCAATTGTATAAGGGGTATTGCCCGAAACTATTGAAAGTTTATCAATTATTCACAATGGGGTCAGCTAGTTCTGAGAGTTGGAAAGAAGTCCAGCACCACCTCCTAAGCCTGTTAAAGAAGGTGAGAGGGCATCAAATAATAGTTTTTCTGCTTCTGTAATAGTTTGCTTGGACTCTGTCTGTTTAGAATAAAGAAATGTGGGGAAAGGACAGACTATTTGATAATAAAATGGGGCAATTATATTTACTTTACTTCCATCTCAGCCTATTAATCATTTTTGTGTTTGCTTTTAATTAGTATAGAAAGTCAGTAAGCTAATGAAGGAAATACTTAAGGTATGGGAACATAGTGATTCTGTGATTAAGCTGGAACAAATCAACACAGAATAGAGTGAATTATTAGAGTGTACACATACTAGTGACAAGCATAATGAATCTGACCCCTGAGACATTTGCTTAGTGTCTTAGGAGAAATCTGTTGCCTTAACTTTTCCTGCTTGGAATAGGCTTGAAAATGGTAAAGGCTTCCCACACTTACATGCGACTCCTCACATGATTTTATGAAGACTTTACTATGATCCCATTTTAATGACAATGGAATTTTCTACATATTGCTAACAATTGTAGACTTAGAGATTTAATGTGACTAAATGTTTAGAACCAGTCTGCCTTCAATATAGAGTTACATGCCTGAGAGGCATGTAAACTCATGACAGCCTTTATTGCCTTTTGTAAACCCTTTTATACAATGACTTCAGATTCTGGACTATAATTTCATAAAGCAAACCAATCCACCTGGTAGTGTAATTCAAATATAATAATTTCTACGATATATGACCCTTTTCTATTTTAAAAATGTCATCATTAAACATGTAAAAATCAGTTTAAAAAAGTATGAATAGTTAAATTGATTATAATTGAAGTTAGCAGCCATTATATTTAGGCTTTTAGTTTAGATAGCAGTTTGATAGACAAGGTATCATTGTTACTATGAGTTATGAGATTTTGTTCGTATGCCATAGAGAATTTGGTACCTGGAGCTCTGTATCCTCGCACCTGAGACTGACTCTGTTATCACAGAGACACTTGGATAAATCATCTGCATCACCAAACTTTGATTTCTGTGACATTCTACTTCGTAGCTCAGGCTATAGCTTGCAACTGCTCCAATCGTTCAGGAAATACTGACCTTTGAAAGGTCAAATTTCAGATTCTTATTTAATGCTCTAGCAAATACTTTCTTCTGCTAATCAACCTCTTTCATTTATTAGACTTCTTCTAAACTCCTAACATTTTTTGTAGAATCCTTTGTCTCACAGCTTCATAGCATGTTCTGCTTCACAATCATCTCAATTCAGCAAAAGCCCAATTTTCAATCACTTCATAAATACTCTAAGGAACACATCTAATTAGATTCAACCACTCAATTCCCAACCCAGGATCCATCCAGTGAGATACATTTTTTTCTACTCCCATAGTCAAGCTCCTGGGCAAGGCTATAGAAAGTACGTACTGATTGAATCTATTATAAATTTATGGTTTCAAATATTAACTATTAGCCTTGAGTTATGAGAAGAATGTCTTGCACAGAAAATTCACTAAATGGTACACAGTCTAAATTTAAAACTTTGTGCTTCATATTATTAAAAATACAAAAAGATAAACTACAACTAGTATGATCTGGTAAAAGAACTTGCATATAGAACATATTTTAAAACACTTGTTAAATTCATTAAATAGAGGGCAAACAAATCAATTAAAACACACAATAGATTTAAATAGACATTTCAACAAAAAAGCTATAAATATATTAAAAACTACTGCTGGTTTCAAGTGTAGACCATGATAAGAGAAATCTGTAAATATTATGCACTGTTGATGGGAATAACTTGGTATAGCAATTTGGAAAAGAGGCCATTTCATAAAGAGTTAAATACAAAATTTGTCATACAACCTAGAAATTTAATCTATATGTGTCTATCAAGGAGAAGCAAAACATAGATCTCCTTACTATGAATTTAAGACTTAACCATGAATTTTATAGCAGCATCACACAAAAGAGTTAAAATAGTGGCAACAACTCAATTGTTCACCAACTCACAAACAGATAAACACAAAACTGTATATCCTACATATCATTCAGCAATAAAAAAACAACTACTGAGATACATCACAACATATCTGACCTCAAAACATTGTGCTAAGAAACTATATGCAAAAGACTATATGCTATATGAATCCATTTATATGAAATAGCCCAAATCCATAAAGACAGAAGGTGTTCAAGTGGTTGCCTAGTGCTGAGTGTGAAAGTGGAGATTGATGGCAAATGGGCCTGACAGATCTTTTTGGGGAGGTGGAAAGTTCTAAAACTGGTTGTGGTAGTGCCAGTGGTTGAACAACTCTGTGAATTCACTAAAAATCACTGAATTGTACACAAGAAAAATTTTGAGATGTAAATTAAATCTCAATGATGCTATTATTCTTTTAGTGAGACTTTTAAGGCCTCTCTGCAAAGCTTTTGTTTTGTCTTTGAAACTTATATCAATATTGCATGGTAATTTCAAATTTTGATAAGGTTCTCGATATCCTATCCTGCACATATGTTCCTCATTCTCAGCAGTGATTTAGCTTCTACTTTACAGAGATGGAAGAATTTCACGTATTTTTCCCACACCTCCAAAGTAGTGATAATAGCACTTTTTCTGTTTCAGAGAGGGAATTGTCTCTCCTCTCAGCTAACTTCACAGGGCTTACCATTTTAGTTCTTTTCTTAGTCTGTTCCAGTCTCTGTAACAAACTGCCACAGAGTTGATGGCTTATAGACAACAGAAATTTCTCATGGTTCTGGAGGCTGGGAAATCAGGGATTCAGCAGATTTGGTGTCTGGTGAAGTCCTGCTTCCTGGTTCATAGACCACCATCTTTTTTGCTGTAATCTCACATGGTGGAAGGGGCTAGGGAGCAATCTTTGATCTCGTTTACTAAATCATGAGGATTCTGCTTTAATTTTCTGATCATCTCTCAAGAATCCACCTCCAAATATCATCAAAATGAGAGTTAGACTTAAACATATGAATTAGAAAGAGAATACACGCGTTAAATCTATAAAGTCCAATCATTTCTAGCTAGATTTTTACAATATTTTATTTAAGAATTATCACCTTATTTTGTCTAGGAATTCACTCTCTGCCTGCTAAAATTCTTGCATTCTCCCAAACAAAATAGGGAAAACCAGTGATAAAGTCATCTTCCTCCTATCCCTTGTGATCACTTTCGACTGGCTGCCATCCTTACCTTTACTGCTACTTTTGTGGAGATCACCTTTTCTTTCATTGCTTCTAACCTTCTGTTTCCTTTTCATCTCTTATAACCTAGAACACTCCTTAAAGACTTCATTGAAACTAATTTTGATACGGTCACTAATAAGAAAGTAGTTGCCAAACTATTTTTCCTTGGAATTTGACATTGTTACCTATTCCTCCTTCTCTCCATTTCAAAACTATCATCAGTTAACCCTAGCTCAGTTTACCCTCTTCAATTTTTGCATCAGAGCTGACCTCTCTGTCTCTCCAGTGGCTAAGCTTCCTTTATTTACTCTTTAGATGTCAAGGGTTTGCTCCCAGGGTTAGTTTTCTCACTCTACATCAAAGATACAAATGTGCTTTTAGTGTGCATAGTGTCAATTCACAGAGTGATTAAACACGATTTAATTAGTTACTGCCAAAAAAGGCCTTAGGCTGGCCCAAGGCCAGGTCCACTGAGAGATGCTAAGGCTGGAAAACTGACCTTGGATTTGGGCTGTCTTGCATTAAAAAAAAGCTTGGAGACATGGCTCAGATCATTTCACCACTGCTACTTACACCTGGTGGGAAGTTTCTCACTGGTGCATTTTTCACTCTGAGTAGGCAGTATCATCACCAGCTGTACCTCTGGCAGAAGCTTTAAGGGACATGGGTAGTTTATACAATTATAAGCAAGAATGTTGTCTCCTGCTTTATATAAGCATCTTTGTTATTTTATAGATTATCTGCCATTGAAGAAAGGCAATATCTTTATCCATTACCTCATAGATCTGTTAGGAGAATTATCAATATTTAAAAATTAGATTTCACATAAAAGTCTAGACTCGGCCTCACTGGAAACCTCAGCTGGTTTTCCACACTGGTGTCTTTCCAAAGGCAGCAACCTCTAGAGCAGAAGGGGGCTGCCAACTTAAGCTGGTCATATGCACTATGTATTTTTGGCTGTCTATAAGTCACAGTCCTCATTAGAATCCACCTTTGCTGACCCTTGACCATAAACTTCTAGCCTCCAGAACTGTGAGAAATGAAGTCTTTTAAGACATCCACTTTGAGGTATCCTTTGATGGCAGTTAATCAGGCAAAACCCAAGTTCCTCTAGAAAGAAAGGGTGTCCCCAAATACCTTCCCACTGCCATCGTTCATTTAAGTCTTCACCTACTTTTCACATAGACTTTTTTTTTTTTTTTTTTGGAACCTGGAATTGAACCTAGGGGCGCTTCACCACTGAGCAACATCCCTAGCCCTTTTTAATATTTTATTTAGAGACAGGGTCTCCCTGAGTTGCTAAGTGCCTCACTAAGTTGCTGAGGCTGGCTTTGAACTCATGATCCTCCTGCCTCAGCCTCCCAAGCTGCTGGATTACAGGAAAGTGCCACCACGCATGGCTTCATGTGGACTTTTACAATCATTTCCTAAACAATCTACCTGCCTTGGTGTCAACCTTCCTCTGTAATATTATATTGCAGTGGGAGGGTCCACTTAAAATTAAATGATTATAATAACCATTGCATGTTTTGCTTTGAAGAAAATCTTAAAAAGATAATTACAATTAGTAAAAATTGTTCATTATAATCTACAGGCCCAAACACCCTAGAATGTCTCCCAAAGTCCTTTATGTCTTATCATTCCCATCCACATTCCCAGTGCACTAGCAGAAACATATTCAGTGCTCTTTATGCCAAATTCTTCCGTGCCTCTATGTTCTCATTCCCAAAATTTGTTCTGATTCTCCAGGCTATGTGTCAAAAATCTTACGTTTTTTCAAAGGCTCTACTTAAAATATACTGTCTTTTGTAAATGTTTCCTTATACTTTAGCTGTTATGAATGTATTAGATAATTTCCTAGGGAGTCTCCAACATGCCTATGAGGATTACATTTATTTTATGATCTTTTCTTAGGTTAAAAAGGAAATAGGGTTGGTTGGATTGACATGAACATCTTTAAGCAACACAATACTTAATATATATGAAAGCAGGCTACTGCAAACCCTATTCTTTTGTGGGGGGCATTTTCAATCTGCTGGTAAGAATTACTCAGCTATTCTGGATTGCCTATTTACATTCTTACCAGAGGTTGATCAGAGGGGAATCTACAGCCTTCACTATAGCAATACCAACAACTTGAGTCCTTGCTATTCCAGCTAGCAGGCTTTGTGCTATTATCTAAATGCATTTCACTAATACAGCTTTTAGAGAGAGTACCTAAGAAATTAAAAAAACAAACAAACAAACAAAAAAACACCCTTGAGGATTTTTTTTTTGTGTGTGTGTGGGGAGGTTGAGCTTTCTTCTCAGTGAACTGTTGAAAGGTTTTATTTACTAATTTGCTAAGAATCAATCACTAATATATTCATATTATTTAAAAGAACTTTAACTAAAATAGTTGGGAAACCATAAGGATGAGAGGTAAGCTATGTGAGTCCTTGTACTACTGGCTACATGAGAAAAGAAATAGGCCAAAAGCAAGAGTTGTATTGTTGTTGACAATAGCCTCAAGAAAAACATCAAGCTTTGTATCTAATGATTTGAAATAAATTTTAATTCTTATAGCATTAGCCTCTCGGTAAATCAGAGGGTATCTGCATTAGAAAGAAGAATAATCAACATTCTTTCAAATTTCAAAAGTAAGTCTATGTTTATGAATTTGCTTTTACAGAGATTAGAATTATAAATCTTCTCACCAGCAACACAACTTTTTACTATTACAGAGTCAAAATGATCTTGCAGACTAAATCACCTTAGTTTTTAAAAAATTCCAAAATGATCATCATGTCAAAATAAAGCCTTCTTTGCTATCTACTGTAAACCCTTTGTGACCTTATGTATGAAACTGCCTCATACACTCCTCACCATCACATATGCTGACAGAATTACCTGTCTGCATCCACAGTCACATCATGAATGCCTCTCTGGATGACATCTCTTGAAGTTGTTGTCTCTGGTAATCGGTTCAGACTCCGAGTGTACAGGTTTAGCCCCCCATCCGTCATATACCTGAAGAGAAATGTCTAATTAATCAACAGCAAATTAAAGGAACTCCTCTGTATAATTTAACTTAATAAACAAATTGTATACTCAATTTTCAATAATTACTCCTAATAAACTGCTAATATTTTTCTGTATAAACATTCTGCTCATCAGAAAGAAGTAAAACATTTTCAATTTCACTAGAAAATCAGTGTTTCTTATTGCTACAAATAGCCTAATACAAAACTTGTTTTTCCTTTCTGCTATCAGTATTTTGCACAGGCATGTGCATAACTCTCACAAACTAAGAACATGATGATATTATTTTGTAAATACCATTTTTAAAGAATTGTAGGTCATATGAATAATGGAACATTACTAAACTTAATTTATTTGATAAGTAACAATTATGCCACAATTGGTCACTATGACAAAATAATTGTTTCCAGGACCCATTCTAGCTTACTTTAATAGAGTAACATTATTATCTACATTTATAGAAATGAAGAAAACAAATGCTAAAATGTTAAGTACTTGCATATGGTCACTCAACCAGCCATGGCAGAGCAGAAAAGAGTCTAGAAAAGTTGGCTCTAGAAACTATGATCTTAACTACTGTGCAAAGTGATCTGAGATGAAGGGCCTATCAACTTCCCAATTCCTGTCTTTGAGATCTCCTTGTAATCACCCAACCATCACCGCCACATGGGGTTGGCAGATTCCAATAGTCAGCATACTCTTAGATAATGTTGCTTCCTTGGCTACTGGGTTTAAATCATGGTATTTAATCTCCTATCCCATGCTGGGCTAATTTGATTTTTCTCTCTTGAGGACTGGGGTGAAGAGACAGGTTCATCAGGTCTTTCTATGTAGATAACAATGAAAATTCAGGAGCTTTGGATACCTATCTTCCACCAGATGCAAAAAGCTACACAGAAAGATGGCCAGCAAAGTATTTTTATTTATAGTATATAAATTAATATTTCTAGGTCCTTGATACCCTACCTGCTCTAGGTATTAATAGTACATAAATTTATAGTATTTAAATTTATAGTATATAAATTAATATTTCCAGGTCCTTGACACCCTACCTGCTCTAGAATGAGACATTAAAGTCTTCCTATGCATAGATACCTGAATTTCCAATAACCACCTCAGCTATAGCATGAAATTGATCATGTATTAACTGCAAAACTAGAGCTCTTGTTCTAATGTATCTTGCTCCTTTGGCATATGCTAGTGTACTAAAGGAAAATAATATTGTCCACCTAGTTATTAGTCTAGGTATGACTCTTTCTTTACTCTCCATCCCCAATGATTGTAAAACAGAAACTTTTAAGTATGGGAATCTGCATTACTTATACACTATTTCTTGAATTCAATGAAAGAGGGAAAAATTGTACTTATTTTTAAAATTTTGTTCAGTCCTGTATTCTTGGTCATCTTAATGATAGCCAAATATTCCACCACAGCAATGCCATATATATATATATATATATATATATATATATATATATAATATATGTATATAAAATTTTACTGTGAAATATGTCATATTCATGCAAAAGTATATAACACATAAAGTACATATTAAGTAATGAAAAATAATATAAACTTTGCTGAACCTATTACCTGGCTTTAAAAACAGAATTCTTCTAGTATCTTCATTGTCCCCACACTCCCAACCATAACTTCCCAACTATAACTCTCAACCACTCCCTTCCAGAAGTGTCCATTGTCCTGGATTTTGTATTACTCATTATTTTCTGTCCTTTCTGGTTTTACCATATGAAAATACATCTCAAAAAATGTTTTGTTTAGCATTGCATGGTTGCCAATTTTATATAAGGTAAATAATGTGATATTCTTTTGTAACTTCTTTCATTTCAATTATATTTTCACAATTTGTCCAGTTTGATGTATATCATTTTAGAGCCGTAGAGTGCCATTTTACAACTGTATTATAGTTTTAAAATTTATTTGACTATCCATTTGAGTTGGTTTTAGTCTTTTTGTTGATGCAAACGATGTTGCCATAAATGTTTATGGGCATGTTTCCCTGTGCTTATTGGCAGTAGCTTATTTAAGGTCTATATTTGGGAGCATAATTCCTGGGTCATACAATGTATACATATATCCAATTTTACTACCCAATGCCAAATAATGTTTAAAATAGCTTCAGAAATGAAACTCCTGTTGGTGGATGGGAAAGTTCATTATTTGAGAAATTTGCCAATATCTGGTATTTTTGCATAACATGAGACACACGATGCCTAATTTTCATTTTAATTTACATGTTCTTCATAACTAAGTAGGTTGGTCATACTGTTATTTTGTTATAGGCCATTTATGTTTATATACAATGTATGTTAATTATATAAATTATTATATAAAATGTATGTCTTGCTCATTTTCTTAGATTCTACTTTCTTGTTTTGTCTTCCCTTCTGATACTAATCCTTGTCTAGTTAAATACACTGCATATATCTGTGGCTCATATGGATTTAATCCTGGTAATTTTTGTCTTGATCATTAGCATGTAATATTAACTTTTCTGAATAAAAGGAAGATTGGCTTAAGTAGCTTTTTAATTTCACATAGCAATAGTCTCTGTTATTTTTGTGTGATTTAAAAATTGTGTAGTAGCTTGCTTTTTCAGACTTTGGCTCTGCGCCCATCTCCCACTTTTGTTAGGACCTTTTCTGCTTCCAACTTTATTGCCAGCCACTCTCTCTCAGTTTGATTCTACTCCCAGCAGTTTGCCTCCAGCAGGCCCTGTCCTGGAAGAGACCTATGGCTGAGCCATTTTAACACTTTACAGGTTTTCCACTGCTGTGCTCCTGTCACAAAGTAACCACAGGCCCTTGCACTCTGGGCTAGTCAAATTGCCCAAATCCCTCCCAGTGTTAGCCAATTTCTGTGTACTTTAAATCAGTTTCTGTTTGCTATTTGAGGCTCTTTACTCTTAGTATCATCAGATGTCCCTTTGCTATCTTCTGTGTCTTCTTAGAAGTTGAGACAGTACCTTGTCATCATCTTTGTTGTAATTAATTATCTTTTCCTCCCCCTCCCCTTTGGCTTTCCTCCAGTCTGCACTCTTAAACATCATGACACAGTGGTCCAATGAGATAGTCTACCTACTTACATGCCCAAGCTTCTCTCTGAGCGTCTAGGATTTTTTCATATAATCATTAAAAAAAGTTTATTGCTATTATTAGTATAGTTTATGTTTTTTAAAAAAACTTCTTTAGTTGTTGGTGGACCTTTATTTTATTCATTTATTTATATGCAGTGCTGAGAATTGAACCCAGTGTCTCACACATGTGAGGCAGGCGCTCTACCACTAAGCCACAACCCCAGCCCCTAGTATAGTTTTCTTAGCTAGCACATTTGCCATAGGGGCATTTTTTCATGCTATTTGTGCCGATGTGTAAATTCTAGGCTGATGTATCTATCAACTGATTGATTATAAAACACTATCCAGATGTAATAAATAATATGCCAATGTTGACTAGTACTGCCAGCTGTTTCTTTTTTTACCATTAAAATTTCAGTCTTCACCAAAAATGGCTCACATCTTGAGTATGAAATCAGAGGCAGAATTAAGATTAGGAATCTGTGGTGCACCAGAAGTACTCTTAAAGTAGCTCAGGCACCCTGATCTTCCCACTGTTATGCATTCTAGTCATTAAAAGTTTACTAATGGAGAACTCAAAGGGCAGAGGCAAGAGTAAAGCCTTTTTAAATTCCATGCCTCAGAATTCTTAAATTATCTTGTATTTGAGTCATGTGATTTGAGAAGATTTTAATTTAAGGTTATATGCATTGCTTATACTATTTAAAACCGTGATGCCTAAAGGTAACTTCAGTTTCCACCCAATTAAAGTATGTAACTTTTCTCCTAATTTTCCAGTGTTCCTTTTCTCTTTATAAATGGGGACTTTTTCAGATTCATTATAAATAAGAGGCCTTACTCTGACTAATTCCTAATTACTGAGAGACCCGCATCCCCAAGTGTGTAAAGTAATTTCAAAAAGAGAAGAGATAAGTCTTTGCATGCTTCAAGAAATTTTGAATTCTCAGAATACCAATCAAGTAACTTTTTTTTTATTTCTACTGAGGGCACATGAAAAAAAAGAAAAAAAAAAAACTTCATTCCCATTTGCGCTGACTTCATGCATTCTTATGGTTATATGAGGGGGAAAAAATCCTAAATCAAACATCTTCATTTTTTACTGTATCTATGAAGACTTTTGTTCCTTTACACAGTAAAATATACTTTAAAAAAAACTGTCAAGAGAAAGTGAACTTTTTGATTCAATGTTTTTATGAGTTGTTACACAGGTGTTTCTAAGCCCCTTTTATGACTTAAAGAAAATACCATTGATTTAAACGTTTCCTGGGATAGCTCAAGCCTTTTCATCTCCCTACATTTAAATTCTAGGCTGAGGTACTGGGCTGCCTCCTGCAGGTGCCAAGGAGGGCACATTACATACGTTGGTGAGCAACATGCCACACCCCTGGCTGTCCTTCAGTCAGTATCCTCCAAACACCCTTGAGCTGAGACCATCCCAATCCCCTGTCAACCATGTCTAGTCCTCTCCACACAGGAAACAGCACTGACTTGTGCTTTAAATTTCATTCTCCTGCCTTCTTGCATGGAAAAGAGAAAAATACATAAGCCCATGCTCGTAAATATCTCCAGAGGAAGCTTTCAAACAAGATTTGGGGTATTTGTGACATAAAACATGTGGGCCACCAATGCCCATTTAAAGAGACTGCTTTGTGAGACTATCTAAGGCATCCTTTGAAAGATTCATTGGAACAAAAATGAAGGAGTCCAGAAGTATGAAGCAAATTTCAAAGAAGCCATGAATCAAGTAAGGGAGGACAAAGGATCTAACACATTTTCTTTTTCTCAATAGCCAATTCAGCAGACTGGCCGGGTCTCATCAAACCAGCTTCCTCCTCCTGTGCACACAGCTGAGCCATATTTTCTTGCCTCTCTTATAGTTAGATGTGGCTGTGCGGTTTTCTGGACAGAGAAAATGTGGGTGGAATTCATCTGCAAAATATCCAGGCCTGGTGCAAACAAAATATTCTTACACCATGGTGCTTCATCTCTTCTGTCATTTGCCTACTGAATATTAATGTCCAAGGTGATTCTGGAAATTTGATTAGATAATAATAGAATTACCATCTAACTCTCTGAATGACTACATGGTGTACCTGCCCTAACTAAAGGTCAAAAACACCAGGGAGGGTTTTATGTGAAGAAGAATGAGTTTATTTGTGCTATGTTACTGAAATTTTTAGATTTCTGTGTTACCAAAATTAGTATTACCTAATACAGGTAATATCCTAGAAAAGACCAAACTGAGGAAACTACATGCAGACTCAGTTGTTTAAAATAGTTCCTTAAAATCAGAAAACTTGTGCACACAAAAACACATTTATTTACTTATTAAATAAATAAGCACTTACACAAGTACAAAAATGTTACTATGTGAATTTTGTGTGGATAGGTACTATGTCTCTATTGTTCACTACTGCATGCTCAGTGGCCAGAATGTTGCTTAATACAGGATGAACTCAACAAATATTTTTGTAATATACATATACATATATATATACACACATACACACATATACATATATATGTATATAAATTGAATTTATATATATGCAAATGTGTGTGTGTGTGTGTGTGTGTGTGTGTGTGTGTGTGACTTTATGATTTCTCTTCTCTGTATATTCTTTCCCCATAGTTCTTTTGCCATAGTTCCTGGATCTAGCTCCAGAGTTTCTCATCTGTATCCATTTTTTCATGCCTCCACAATGTCCACTATCTTCTACTGAGATGAGATCACTCTCTCTCCTGGACACTACTTTTGCTTTTTTCACAAACTTTATATCCCACTGTCTCCAACTCGACCTTTCTAATTCTGTGCTCATCAGCTCCTCGCTTACCAAAAAATCAGCTCCTCTCTCATCCTATTTTCTTCAATGGTATCTGTAAGCTGCCTGGTACCGAAACCCCGGGAAAAAATCTCGGAGGCAGAGTGAAGCTTTTACTACTTTTACTTCTACTTTCTTAGAGCTTAGAGAGGGAAAGAAAGATTTTTAGAGAGAAAGATTAAAGCGAGCTTTTCTACTTTCTTCTTGTCTTCTTAGAGTCTTAGAGAGAAAGAAAGATAGAGCTTCTTCTTAGCTTAGAGTCTTAGTTAGAAAGATAGAAAGATAGAGCTTAGCTTAGAGAAAGATTAGAGCTTCTTTCTTCTCTCTTCTTTCTTCCTTCTTCTTTCTTCTGTCTTCTGTCTTCCTTGGGAGCCTCGGCCTAACTCTGACCAGTCATTACTTCTTCTATCTGGTTTCTCTTCTGTAACCACTCTGCCTACGTTCTGGCCGCTCTGATTCTTCTGACCGGCCGAGTGACTGCCCGACTGACCGAATGAATTTGTTCTCCTAACTCGGACCGCTTTCACCCGGTTATATACCTTCAGCTTTTCGGGTGCCTACAGGTGCGTCACATACATATCAGGTGGAACCCATGGCTTCCAGCTAGCTACAACAGCCCTTCCTAATTAGGGCTCCTTCAGGTATCCTTTACTATTTCCTGTGCTTATAATGTAGGTATCTTGTCTGATTTCTTTGCCTTCCATACATCCTTATGTGTAGTCCATCATCATTCCTGCAAATTTTTTTCTTTCAAGTGCCTCCCTCATCAATTATTTTTCTCCTTTTATCCCCACAAATGCCTTCAAACCTTGAATCTGAACCCTTGCCATAGTTTCTGGATCTAGCTCCAGAGTTTCTCATCTGTATCCATTTTCCATGCCTCCACCAAACAGGTCTTTCAAAAACTATCACCTTCTTCATGTCCTGTTCTGTGACTATTTCATAATCTCTATGAAGTTGCAGATTCCATTGTTGATAGTACACAGTTCAAACTTCCTAGCATGATGATGTTGAGGCCTGTCTTGACAGTCCCTAGCTCTTGGAATTTGTCCTTAAATATTCATCTTCCATGCCTTTCAGTTAGGAGAAAGAACACTGAGTGTCATCAGACCCAGTTCTCCCACTGGTTCTGAAAATTATCTTTTTGTCAAGTTTACTGAATGGCTTACACCTTCTGTATTTAAACTTTTCTTACAAATTTTCTCTTTTAGCATGTTTTCTTCATCTACAGTTATTTAAATCAGGAAATAGAACTAAACTCCTTTCTTTTTCATACCAGAGTTTAGCACTTTCTTCTGCTTCTGAATTTAGCTCAGTTTTTATCTATTTGAATCTCTCAAAATCATCCACATGTTGTATTGTGGATGCCCCTCTGATTTCTGATTTAAGCTGCTCCCAAGATACGCTGTGTGCATAAATGCACTCAATCTTCATCATTCACAAACTCTACATTTGTGAATGTGCCTGCTTTTCCAAATTTTATTTGTAGATTCAAAATCAATACTTGCTGTATTTTCATAGCCATTTGTGGACATGTGCAGAAAAGTGAAAAATTTAAGTCTCAGGGGTTTTCAGGTGAGGTCAAACAAGGGGACACTCGGTCTACTTGTTTCAGCTCTCATACCACCAAAAAATGTCCTATTCATGGTCTACTTAGTGCCACCTTTTTACATTTGGTCCTTTCTCTTTAAGATCTTGCTATTTAAAATGCCCTCCAGATGTGGTGCAGAGATGCCATCTGTGTTTCTAAGTACAAGAAGGCTGTGAGGTGTCTTACAGAGAAAATGTATTAGACAAGTTTCAATCAGGCATGAGGTGCGGCATTGTTGTTTGTGATTTCCATGTTACTGAGTCAAGGGTATGTATTCAGTGAGGTGTGTTTAAGCAGAAACACTCATAAAACAAGGTTATATACTGATTATTTAATGAAAATGTAACCAGAAGTTTGCAGGAACCTACACCTATTCTTCCCCTAGGAGCAATGGTTCAGTGCTCACTAATTCATTACTTGTGTGACTTATATATAAGACAAAACTACCAGAAATAATGGGATTGATTGTACATATATATGTATGCATGCATATAAATATATGTGCATATATAAAATACATATATTTGTACATATAATTAAATATTCATCCAATGTATTTGAAGATTGAATGTAACAAATGAAGATACACGTATGTCTATATTTTAAAAATATAAAAAGAAAAGAGAAGATAGGAGGGAGAAGGAAACCATGAAGAAAGAAGGGAAATATAAGGGAAAGAGTATGTCTCAGATATTTCTGTGTTGCCATAATGTTTCCTGTAATGGGTATTCCCTGCTAGGACACATTACATATGTGCAAATATGATGATAATAATTAATAACAAGCACAGATTTCTATTATGCTAGTTATAAGACATGTAATGATAAGGAGGAGGATAACTATCAAATACTTACACTGTGCAAACTTTGGGCTAAGTAAAATTTTGCTGATGATTTCCTTTATTCTGAACAACTTCATGAAGGTGCTATAATTTCATCCTTATTTCAGCTACCAAAAATAAATAAATAAAAGAACTGGAGTACCACAAGTTCCAAGTTCCCAAAGGGTCCAACAGTAGAAAGGAATTTGGTTGTCACTCTGATTCCAGTGGCAACCAAACTACAATCTACCCTCCTCATCATCCATGTCCTTTATTCTAAAATTGTTTGAAATTCTAGTAGGATGGATAACAGAATATCATAGCAGGGTTGTAAATGTGATCAAAAGCTTTTTGTTTCTTTATTTAGGTCTTGTCACCATTCAAATATAAGCTATTCATAAATAAAGTCAGAGAGAGTTACCCATATGGAAGAATGATTTTCTACACTGGTCCTCTAAGATAAATAAAGATTAAGAGTAGGTCAAATCCCAGACTCACATGAAAATTACAGGTAAAGATCATTGGCTGATTTTTCCCTAAATTACAGAACCTCAGTTTTGAAGTTGGGTTCTAAAGCAATTCTGGCCTTTCCTGTGTACACCATTTGGGCCAACTGGGCTCAGTTTCATTTTATGTAAAAAAATGTCTGAAAATATCCTCCCCAAAAGGGTTGTTGCTGGAGGACAGAT
This sequence comes from Tamias sibiricus, assembly GCA_025594165.1. Lineage (NCBI taxonomy): Eukaryota > Metazoa > Chordata > Mammalia > Rodentia > Sciuridae > Tamias > Tamias sibiricus. The sequence goes on along the minus strand of CM046661.1, from coordinate 135,187,817 downwards.
TAAATGAAACACTAAATTTAAAGCACTTTAACAAAATACAGAAGATAATAGGAAGTACTCAAAATGGCGATTATAATTATTAGTAGAAGACAGTTTAAAAGAATATCCTACTGCCTTCATTAGGGCTCACTCATTTTCTGATTAAACCAAGGATTCCAAACTGCCAAAATACTCGATAGGCTTTATCATCACAACATTTTGAGGGAGAGAATATAATAGGAAACAGAAGGAAAACAAAGACCAAGATTTTTTTAAAAGTCTGATACCATTGAAGGAAGAATATATTGATCAAAACTTTCTACTCTAAAATTATTTTTCCCTCATTTTAAATTGGAAGCATATAATCAAAGAATGCTAGAAAATATTTGCTCTTCAAAGCTGTTAGAGGCAATCTTAGCCAAAAAAGAAAGTCAAGCAGTTCAGCAAAGCTCCTCCTGTCTCCTTCCCACGTCCTTCACTAAAAAATCTGTTACGTGAAAGCACGTGAAAACCACTCTGAAAAATACAGGCCACATGGGTTTCTCTAAACTAACCAAAGGAAAATTTACTGGCTTAAATGAAAAAAATCTACAGAAAACTCAGATATTTTACTTTCCATGTGTGAGCAGAAGAAAGACTCCAAAACAGTCCAGATTTCCTTGGATTGCTCCTCTTTTCTAAGGACCAGGTGAGTGAACTCCCATATTTTCACAGGAAAGTATCCCAGGAGGCCACCTCCCCTCCCCACATAGTGCTGCTGAGACCAGGACCACTTACCCACTGTTGATGTCATCAGTCCTGAGACTTTTCCCAAGAATATCACCGTCGCTCATATATCCACCAACATCTACTTCGGAAGACATGTCCAGGTCACTGCTTGCTTTCTCGCTCATGTCAATCTGTGACATGTTTCCCAGCCGCGAGACGGCAGCTCTGCGGAGAGGCGTTGTGTACATGAACCTCGAGGGGTCAGTGTGGATGAACCGACTGGTACCACTACGAGGGTAGCCTGCGCCCATGGATGGAGCATCGCCCGCCTGCAGGCGGGGACATGCCTGGCCCAGCCTCCAGGTCATGGGAGTGGGTCGACTTGTTAGGTTGGGTATGGTCCTTCCATTCACTTCTGTGGTTACAGTGCTGTCAAATGTTGTCTCCAGTGTGCTGCCAAGTAAAAAGGGAGAGATAACCAGCCTCTGGGTCACTAGGGCTACAGACCAAAAATGCACAAAGACAAGAAAAGATCAGAGTTGGGACTCATTTTTTAGCAGCATACCACTTTCATGAAAACTAAATTACTCATTTTGTGATTCTAATCACCTCTGCTGATGTCAAAATGTGGGAAGAGAAATTCATTTGCAGTTAATTTTTTTGTTTGTTCTTTCAAAGGAAAGGTCATCATTACATTTTGGATATAAAACAATTTGTTTCACTTTCCCAACAAATTCTAACCCTAACCCACTGTAACCTTCTCAGACCTATCTTGGAAATTAATTGCAATCATGCTTGAATGATTTCTATCACTCCTTCCTGGGTGCATTGCAACTGGAGTTTCTGCCACTCTTCTCTGGGACAGGCATGAAAATCTCAGTAGCGGTGGGGTAGTTGCAGCTGCTAATTCAGTTTGAACAGCAAATTATACAGAAGAGATGGATAATGGAAAAAGTCCCTGGGTATATGCTAAGAATTTCAGTTCAAGGATTATTACTAATTGATTATCATGTAAAATTCAAATGAGAAAATAGTAAAGAATAAGTGAAAATTCTTCTGCATCATTATTAGAGAAATGAAGTGCTTGACTGTAATTATTTTTTTTTTTCTCTTTATTGGCCCAAAGATTCACAGAATTGAGGAAAACCTGTGGCTTATCTGGGTCCCACGAAGACTAGACATAGTCTCTTCTAAATTCTGCCTCAAATCTGCAATGTTTTTAACTGTTCTCATTCTTCTTGTTTCAGGGTCTTCACCTGGAAGAGAAGCATAATAATAAATTTGTTATTCACTCCATTTACTGTTCTTAGGATAATTGTATACATGGCCAAGTAATATAAACCCTCTTCTTAGAAGTCAAAAGATAGTTAGGAAATTCCAAATAACTATTATCATCTGAAAATTAGAATTCTTCTTTCTACAAATAAAATGTGAACAGAAATATATGTAATCTCACAAGTAGTAACATTTAAGTGGAATAAACTCAATTATTTTTGTAGTTCTATGACCCTAATCATTGCAAAAAACATCACTCAGAAATACACTGTATGTCCCAGTCGCTTGGGAGACTGAGGCAGGAGGATTGTGAATTCAAAGCCAGCCTCATCAAAAGCACGGCACTAAGCAACTCAGTGAGACCATGTCTCTAAATAAAATACAAAATGGGCTAGGGATGTAGCTCAGTGGTCGAGTGCCCCTGAGTTCAATCCCCTGTACCAAAAAACAAAACAAAACAAAAACCATTGTATATGGGCTGAATCTAAAATCAAATGACACAAAAGATTTTTTGTATCTTAATTGTCTCAATAATGACCTATACACAGAATGGGTGGGGTAAACTTGTTTATGTAGCAAGTACACATTTAGAATTTAGAGAATACACAAGAGGCCTTTTCTCATAGAGGCTAAATAGCTCTCAAGAAGTTTTAATTTTATGAGACTTGTGGACCAAGATTCATAACATTGGATGTCTTTATTTTAAATACTTCTCCACTTTTTGTAGGTCACCAAAACATCCAAACCGGTGACACTAGATCAAGTAAAGTCCTTGAATCCCAAATGTCTGTCTAATGGGTATGAGACCAATTGCTCTGTGGGTGTGGTCAGTGCTGGCCTGCACACAACTACACCTGTCATTTTGCCATTAAACCATTTTGTTTGTGGCCATGAAATACTTTCCAGTCAAGCCTCCATTTGAAGCTGGTGGGTCTAGATAAAAGGAAGAACATGAAAAGAAAGTGAAAACATAGTGTTTCTTCTGTGCCATTGGGCTGAGAGGGATGGGAACTTGAAAAACAAATAAGCAAGAAGGAAAGAAAGAAGAAATGAAGAGATGGAGAGAGAAAGGAAAGAAGGAAGGGAGAATTGAAACACATTCTTAAGGAGAAGAAAGAGAAAGAGAGGAGAGGAGAAGGAAGAGGAAGCCAGGATATGTTAGTCAAGGAATGGAATGGAAATAAGATAGAAGAAAAAGAGAAGGAAAAGGGGAAGGGGGAGGAAAATAACATGCATTACATTACACTATGAAAACTGTCACAGAGAAGTCAATATGCATATCTCTCATGCACCTTCACCATCTAGGCAGCTATTTGATCTGCTAATATACTTCCTTAGCATTCAGGCCACACTTTTAAAAACACATTACAAATCTGCCTATATAATTCATAATCACAGATTTGGTGAGGATTTCAGAGATGGTCTCATTTTACCTGTCAGCCACAGAAATCTGTCTGAAACTTTCATCATCAGAGAGGTCTCCATCTCTCCTTCCAGTACTAGACCAGTCTCATTGTGAAAACATTAAAGGGGAACAAGCAATAATTTGTCTCACTTTAACTTCCATCCAGTAGCTCCAGTGGCTTTGAAACCAAATGGACAAAATATATTATCTTTACATTGCAGCCACTGAAATCTGGAAAAACAATTGCTAATTCCTTTATTATCTTTTTCAGCCAAACATCAGTACTTTGCTCATTATTCCTCATCCTGGATGTTTGCCAAAAACAGTCACCATTCTGCTGCCAGTCTATCAATCTGTTCCTTTTATTTTACAAATTATTTGAACAGTTGAAATATGCTTTATAATAGCATTATTTCAAACTGTGGAAGTACCAAATAACTTCAAGTAAACATATTTTTAAGACATAAAAAATACATATTGGGAACTCCCACACATGGCATAAACTTTGGCTACATTAACTCAAGTCATGAAGGCTCTAATCTCATAGATTAACATTTATTTTAGAACTTAGAACTGTTGAAAACCCTAGAGATTCTGACTATATCTTCCCTGAAATTTCTTCTGATTCTCTTCTTAACATGATGTAGTATATTTGAGAAATAGTTATCAATAAGTCTATATTTCCCTTTCAAATAATCTGGTAGAACTTTGAAAAAAAAAAGAAGGTTTTATAAGGAAATTTATAAAGAGTAGGAAAAGAATATCATTATAGACAAAGGGAAGGCTGTAGCTATAAAGTGATTTATTCAAACTGGATCAAAAATAGTGAAGAAGAGGGGAAACTAGTGAAGTAAACCCATATAAAAGAATTTGATTCTAGGTGAAGGCAAGAAACGCAAAGTCATAAAAGTCTAACAGTATTGAGAGGACTCTTTTAGGAAGGAGGAGAAATATAAGTCACATGACAAATGCTAGGTAACACCTTCACATACTACCCATCCCTGATTCCCTTCCCTCTGGGAGAACATCTAAGAGATAATCAGGCTGCATCTCAACTGCTCGCATAATATTAAAGTTGATATTTGAATTTTTTCATTATCTTTTTAATGTTAATTTTTAGAACATTATATAGCTTTAGATAATTGTTTTACTAAATACATTTTTTTTTACATCTGCTCTATTTCCACTTAAAATTCCTCTTTTCAGTTAGCACCCTGCATTTCCCCAGTTGAATTCCCTCCTTGGCTATGTGGTGTCCCTTGTGTTCAGTACCAGAGCCTCCATCTCTCCTTTGATGTTTCCCATCATGACCTCCATTCATGACACTGTACCACTCACGACAATCAGACATGTGGACCTTTTCCTCCCAACAATTACTGAGAAAACCATAATCACTGTCTTATTTATGTCATGAAAGATAACAACCAAAGCAAAACTTATTATTGTAAATGTTTTCAGTGACCCACAAAAGGCAATATAAAAACTAAGTGCATCTACCAACCCCCTTAGGATTGATTGCACAGTCTGAACTGTCCTATAGATTTGTATTCAAATGATGTATGTCTTAGGAGATCTTTGGAGCAGGGAATGGAAAAGGATGATTATGAAGGCACACATAAAATTAGATGTTTACTAAATACATAAAAGCAAAAACACATGCATGGAAGATTTATTTAGTCACAAAAATGTTGAATCCTCTCCCACTTGCATAATGTCAAAGTCAACTATTATTCCTGAAGGACACCTCTGATGTGTCAGACACCATATTAGGGACTTCCACCCATTTTCTAGAATGATATTTTCTAAAATCCACTTGAGTTTTTTTACATTGTGCAAAATGCTTTCTCGTTGCTTATAAGGGATTTTCCATGAGTGGAGCACAGAATAATAGGCTCAATTTGGTACTTGTGCATTATCAGTTAGTGGCAAACAGACCATTTAATTTGTGTGGTCTGCCCTTTTTAGGCTTTAATTATATACATCGTAATTAACACTGCCAGCACTGCCATCTTTTAATAGAAATCAAATTATATAGGAATGAACCTGATTCAGAGAATTATATCCTGCACATTATTATATTACATATGTTATTATTTAGAGCACAGATGCCTGATAAGTATAACCCTAGTTTTGTATATCCCAACAATGATTTGGATGAAAAATTTAAATTCAGTTGCATTATCCTGATGTTTCTGGTTAAAACAGAAAAACATGGTCAACACTTTAAATATTCTCCTATGTGATTATAGCACAGACCCTACCCTGTCTAATTTATTCAAATACCCAAGAGAATAAAGTTGAATTCAAGGAGCCCTGCCTACAAACTAAGTTAGAAGAGGCCATTTTGAGTCATAAGCAGAACCTAGTTAAGCACGTGGCAGAAAATCTGGAATTCCTCTGTTGTGACCTTGGATATACTTACCAAAATAAGGGGATTTAATTGGAATGCTTAATTACTTGGAGATATGATTATTCATGTCCAAGTTATTTGAATGAACTCTCCCCTGTACTTTGTACTTGAATTTTTGAATATTGGCACAGGGTGGGGGGTTGGGGGGGTAAGGAGAATAACCACACAAATACAATTAGCAGATGCTCTGTCAAAAACCATGACATTCAGACTTCTATTGAGAAGTTGCCCTCTGATGGTAATGATCCAAGTTATTTATGCACAAAAAGGCGAGTTTATTACATACACCCACCCACAGCAGGCTGTAATTTAATGGAGCAACCAACAAATGCTGCCAAGGGGGACTGCACTCTGCTCATATTGTTGAAAATACTTATACAAGAGGTACTTAGAACAAGATAAATGCTACCATTTTAAAAGCCAACAATGAATATTATCTGATGCTACAGTTCCAGAGGATTAAAAAAAAAAAAAAAAAACAATAAGAAAAAAAGATTCCTAAGGTTTAAGACTTCCCTTTTTGCCTTTGTACTGTACAGAGAGCTCTTTTATGAGAAGCAGTTCATCACAGATATCACACAATAGTGAAGAAGTAAATCTTGGGTGTCTGAGTACCTGGTGTATTGAGATTCAAAAATCACCATTCAGACAACTGTGGAAACATTACTTCTTTAAAGCCAAACTGACATGAAAAATTGAGCTACATTTGCCTGTGCTGTCTCTCTAAGCTTTCTTCTTCTAAAGCTGGTTCACTAAAGCAATCCAGACAACCTCATAAAACATCTTGTAACAGAAGGGACTGCAGGAAGAATCAAAATAAATCTGTATTTAGCATCAGTTGCATGAATCAGAAACAAAGAGATCACTGGCCAGGTTTAATTCTTTTGCATATAAGGAGTCCTATGTGAAGTCCTTTGTGAAAATACACATTGACATAAAATGTGGTGTGCTCCATGGTTTATATAAAGGTATTTTTGAAGAAGGGACTACAGGATGTAAATCTATTTTGGCAGAACACTGAATTTAGAAATAACAAAATGTTCACATTTTAGTTGTTTAGATAAGTGGCAAAGTTGACACTGAAACTTTAATCATGAAGCTGAAGAATCACCTGGCATCTTCATAGCTAAAGATCATTCACAGGTTACTACTGAGCCTCATGTCATCCAAAAGGCCTAGTTTGTAAAGTATGGAAACAGTTCATGGTTATCTACATAGTTTAAGTAGTTATAGTATACACATGTGTGAGCTGCTTTTGCCAAATACACACACACACACACACACACACACACACACACACACACACACACAAGTAGACGCCCCTGCATTTCTTTTATGCTACTAGAATTCAGGGTGCTTGTCACTGAGGTTTAAAAAAGGATCATCTATTCAGGTAACTTGGAGACAGCAGAAGAAACTTAACTACACAGTAAATATACCCAGGAGGCCATACATTCTTCATTCCATATGTGAGGTAAGGTCACCTTGAGGGAAGCTGAACAAATAGACTCCATTAATGACTAAGTAAAAAACACACTTGGAGTTTTAATATGTTAACATTTATTTATGGATATCTGGAACATACTGGACACCAGGCCAGTAATGCCCATGGCAGATGGCTGGTATTTACATTCTTCAATTAGACTTTACAATTGGTACTCACAGCTCAGCTTTAAAAAAAAAAAAAAAAAAAAAAAAAAATCAAGAAATAAGAAATTTAAAAGCTTAGGGAAGTAACCATATTTTTAAAAAATAAGTCTGAAAACCTGAAGATATTTAACTCATGCAAATAACTTTATAGGAAATTATGAAATGTATTAAAATCCCATACACATATTTAGGCGCAAACTGGACTTACCTAGTAAGTCAGTGTAAAGAGCCTGCTCCAGATCACCCAGCATGGTAAGGATCACATCCTCGTCCAGATGAGCTGTCCCCTCCCGCAGGCAGCTTTCTCCCTCCTCTTCCGCCCAGCTTCTGCTCAGGCTGCTTGGCTTGGAGGACACATTTTCCTCTTCGGACCTACTATCTTCATCACTCTCGCCTTCCAAGCCTCTTCTTGAAGACCAGTCCTCTAAGTCCTCACTGCACGACTGGCTGCCTCCTGCAGGCAGGAGGTTCCAGGCCCCTGTGCTGCTGCTGTGGTACAGGGACTGCACAGAGCGTGAGAGAAACCTGGACAGCGAGCGCCTCTCCACATAGCTAGATTCTCTCTGGCTAGCCTTTGCAGCATTGCCAAACCAGTTGGAAATGCGCACAGTGGGTCTCCTCTCCCCCTCACTGGTGAGGGAAAGATTGGTCAGAGACTTCTGTTTCTGAAGGCAAGCTCCCTTTCTCCTTACTTCTTTGCTCCGAAACACAGAGAGTTCAGCAGGCCGCTGCATGGTTCTTCTAGTGCCTTCCTCCTTTCAACTGGACTGCATATTGTCTTTTTACACTAGAATAGCAACTAGCCCTTTTGGTTTTAATTAACATATGCACTTCAATAAAAGCTCAGGCTCAAACATTCACCAAAGATTCTGGCAATATGCAACATATAAATATTTGCCCATAACTGAGCTTGCCACATCATTTCACTGATCAGCAGTACTTACAAACATTTTGCTTAAATATATCTGAAGCAAAAAAGAGTTCACCAAAGACTCTGCTCCAGCTGAAAAGTAGCCCAGGAAGCCAACTACGTTTTCCAGTCTTCATCCAATCACATGTCTCAGCAGGATGCTGGGTCCACATTTCCCTGGATTGCTTCTCTGTTCCGATACGCGAGGTAGTGAAGCACGAACGAAGCCTCTTGCTTTTTCTTTTTCTTTTTTTTTTTTTTTCCCCTCCTGCCTCTCACCAGCCCTTAACGGATCTGGGTCCGCAACCCTTTACTAATGAGCTGACACAGTGCAGCAAGTACAGCCTCCGCAGCCGAGCCCAGTAAGAGCAGAAATTAAGCACTGAAGCCCAGCCCTGTACGAGTCTCCTGCATTTTAGTATTCCACCTGCATTCTCAGATCTATGGCTCTTCATTGCTGCTGCAGTGGATGCTGCTGGCTGCCATGGCAGCAAACATCCTGCTAAATTAAAACAGAGGCACGGAAGCAGCTGTCCAGCCCAGAATGCCACAGGTTTCAGAGCCAAGCCTGAACGAGATGCTATACTATTAACCCTCTGCACATTTAAATGACTCTCAGCCCCCAGGCTCAGACATGAATACACACGCGCTCACACACACAACACACACTCCCCGATGCTGAGAATGACAGACTAATTCTCTGTAGCTGCAGGCAGCTGAAGCAGGCAGATCTGCCTTCTGAATGTTGGGATTTGTGCTTTTACAGCACAAATCAAATTCAAGAGTATAAAGGACCTAAAAAACGGAGCATGCCTCTATCCACCAATAGATAATGCTTTAAAGGGAAGGACTTTGCCTCATCTTTTAAATTACAAGTTCAAGGGATTTTTATTCTGAAGCTATTTCATAAAATCCTGGTGTGACAATAAAAATCAAGATTTCTTCCTTTCTGCAAAGCAATAGGAAAATGTAACTCAAAAGGGTTTCCCCCAATATTTTCACTCAAAGCATACTATTGGAAGTTTATGGTCAAGTGTATAGAATATAATGATGTGGCAAAACATACAAAATGCATATTATGTATTTTGAAATTGAGCATTTTTTCCTCATGTATTCCATAAGCCTATCACTGCATAATAAATGCTTAATTTTTCTTATTTTAATAAAATGGAAACCTAGAATACAAATTCCTTGTATTTATTTTGCGTTTGACTTGGATACCACCAAGATGAAGTTCTGATTTTAGGAAAACTTTTTAAAAACAGATACATGGGGTGGGGAGATGGAAGGGGAAGGAGAGGTACTGGGGTCTGAATTAGAACAAGATATATTCCATGCTTGTATCATACATCAAAATGGATTCTACTGTCATGTATAACTAAAAAACGATCAATTAAAAAATATCTGGCTGGGGTTGTAGCTCAGTGGTAGAACACTTGCCTAACATATGTGAGACACTGGGTTCAATCCTTAGCACCAAATAAAAATGAAACAAATAAAATAAAGACATGCTGTCCATCTACAACTACAAGAGAATTATTAAAAAATAAAACAAAAAATATATGGCATAAAAGATATCATGTGCACCATTAAGGAGAAGAGTATTAAAAAAACTTTTGGAAATTTTCTGCTCACAAATATCCTTATGAAAAGGGGGAAGTGGAAAATCCAAAGAAACATTAAACTGAATCATTCAAATTGATACACAAATCCTCATCATGTTCAAAACTAATATGGCAAGATTGATTGTGATTTTCCACCTTTTATTACTAATCACAACTAAGGAAATGCCTGACCTCCTAACCCTATGAATTAGCATTATAATGTATAATTCCTATACCTTTAAGCATGATAACTTTCTTTGCTCTATATGCCCCTACTCAACGTAGAGCGTACTTAGATCTGTTTTACAGACACATAAAAGGAATTAAAAAAACAGCTATTAACTGTAACAAAATTTGGAAATAAATAAACCTGTGAATTGTGATTGCTGATTCTCAATTTTTCACTATTTAAAAATTATATTTACCTACTGTGTGCTCAAACAAAATGAATACAAATGACAAATCTTTGATAATTATGGTTTCTAAAAACATAATTTTTTATTGTAACAACTGGAGGGTGTGGTGGGTGACATCTAAGGGGTAGAGGCCCATGATGTTGCTAATCATCCTACAATGACAGGTCAGAGCACCACAACAAAAAATTAGGCAGGCTACAATATCAATGGTGTCAAGGTTGAGAAATCCTGGTTTAGAGTACCTTTCAAAAACAATGATGTACTTCTGAGGAGGCCACTATTTATTGCCTTCAGCTCTGGTTCAAGTACTCTTTCTTCTAAGAGTCATGCTAAAAGGGCAAGCCTAGTGTGGAGCACGCTGATCTCATGACAGAGAAAAGGAGAACTCACAGATGGAGACAATGGCTCTTAGAGCTTCTGCTCAGGAACGGCCCATGACATTTGTCCACTCACATTTCATTTATCAAATCAATCACATGGTCCTTCCTGATTCAGTGGGGTAGGAAATATAACCCTCTTGTAAGGGTGAACCCAGAAATGGGTGGACTAAATCCAACAAAACTATAAGAGGAAGACAGCAAAGAAGAACCTAACAGAGAAAATATCAAAAGGGGATTTTTGTTTCTTTTTTAAAAGATAATATTATTAACTTGTAGCTATAGTAGATTTGCCCCCAAAACTACATGAGCCCATAGGTTTACCCTGAACCAATAGTAAGGGACTCACTTATTGCTTCCCTAGATATATCTATTCCTCTTACCTTAAGTGGACATTCATACATGGGCATGTTCATACTAATTTGGATTCACACATATAAATACATATTATACAAGGTAGAGAAGGAAATAAATACACACAATAACAAAAAAAGTGAATTCATTTAATTTTGCCAAGACCTAAAATAAAAGTACAGCTACTATTATATTCTGGAAAAGAATTATTTTCAGTTCTTCAGTAAATATAATTATAATGTGGCTATTTAAGTAAAAGATCTAAACTGATTTGAATTACCTGAGCTTGATCTTTTTGATCTTTATAAACATTCAAGAAAAAGGCAATTTTAGTTATCATTTACAAAGGTCTTAAATGCCAGCTATTCCCTTTACCTGATACAAAGTCTAGTAACTTAGAAAAATATATACAACCCTTACATTATCCTTCAGTTCAACCTAAATGTTTACTTCTAAAACCATTCCCTGAATTTATCCAATTATTTTAATATTATTTAAAAATGACATTCCAGTTTTATTGGCATTAAGTCAATATGGCATCTACCAACATTTTTCAGTTAAATATAAATTCCAGATAAAGGTTAAGTAGTGGGTTGAATAAGTGTCTTACGTGGGGGTAGATAGCCTTATGAAAAAAAAGCAGGGGGCAAGTGTGAAGCTATACAGGAAACAAAATTAAAATCTTTCTTGAATTGAAATGAAAATTTAGGCTCATTTTATATTTGGCAGAATCTCCTGGCACTTGATGAAAGGGATGGCCTCAGAGGACAAATTCTTTTTGTTAATGAATGTGAGAATAAAATCCAAGCCAAAGCAGTAAAATCTATACCATCAATTCAGCCAGTCTTGTAATATCAAGGTTGTGACATGAATCTTAAAGGATGGATGGGCTAGAAGCAATAAGCTCATTTGCTCATTGTTGCAAATTATATAATGCATAATAAAAAATATTGGAACCAGCATCATCAAATTAGGTAAACGTCATAAGTCTCCTCCAAAAGAATATGATAAACAAAATGAAATTTGAGTGATGTACTTAAAGAGTTTGGAGAGACATTCTTGAAGACTTATAAAGATCTCCCAATTGCCAGTCATGTCACTCATTTCTGATGGTTATCTTCACACCATGATTTAATTACATTTTGAACTTTCACTGCCATTTAATGACAAAAATAATGTTGTTATAACTTCAAGTGAGCTATTACATTGATGGAATTTTCAACAACTATACTTGCAACTAACAGTGAATCAATCCCTCCAACAAATTTACATTGCAGTGTGAACCAAGTTTGTTCCTTAACAGTATTTCAAATCTGTGCATGCCTTGCATCTTGTAGCTCATGAAATAAGGATGTTTATCACATTTGTTCAACTCCAAAAAGGAATTTTTACTGAGTAACATATCTGAAAATTTCAGAGAAGGAGCATTTCAGATATGAATTGTTCAGGGGCTCTGATACTTCTTACAATGACCTCAGGTTCATTGCTGCTTTAGGTTCTATTTTCTCTGTTTTTTGGTGTAGGTAACTGCCAGCAGTACCCAACTTACTTTCTTTTTATTAGCTTCTGATCTTGTGGAAAAAATAGAACCTCTCTTCCAGAGCAATCTAAGGAAAAGATCTGAGATTGAGCCTCATTTGCTGTGACTGAACTAGATCAGGTCATAAATCCACTCCTGAAACTGTCACTCTGGTCAAGGAGGGGTTGTTCTGATTGACTCTACTTGGGTTAATTTCAGTTGGCCACATGAACAGAGAATGATTCCCAAGGAAAATCAAGATACTTTGTTATCAGAAGATAAGGCAATGGATATGGGTCAGAAAATCTGAACCAGGACTTTAGGGTAGCTTACTTTGTGGTTAAGCTATAGATCCCCTAACTCACCTGTATCCCTTCTGAAGTGCTGTACCTAATTTTAGATTTATATTTTTATAGTATTTTCAGGATCCCTCATATTATATAGGCTTCAAAAATTCACAAAACCTGAAACATACTCTGCCAAGACTAACTCTATCAGAGTTCTAGATCATAAACACCACTTCACTTAGGAAGCAGGGCAGAATTATTCCCATTGATGTCTCTCTAGTAACCATTGGAAACAAAAATCCAACCATAGTAGTAGCACTGAAACTTGGGGTTACGAGATATTCAAGTGGAGAGGTTATATAAGGAGCTGAATATTTGCATCCAGAGTACAGAGGAGAGGATTAGAGAGAATCATTTGTGAGCCATCCATACATGGATGAGATTTAAGACCATGGTATAGTATTAAATCACCAAAGGAGTATGTACAGACAGAGAAGTCCGGAGACAGATACCTGAATCATTATAGTCACAACAAATCAGAGAGAAAAAGAATAGCTATAAAAGAAAACCAAGGAGGAAGAAACAGTGAGCCTAAGGAAAACCAAGAAAATACAGTATCTTAGAAATGAAGAAAAAAACTTTTCCAGTGGAGGACAAATGAGTGGTGAGAGGTTGTGCTTGTTAGCTTTTTGCGACTGTGACAAACCTGATAAGATCAACTTAAAGGTGGAAAATTTATTTGGGGCTCATGGTTTCAGGGGTTCAGTTAAGGGTCAGCTGATTCTGTGGCTCCGTTCCCGAGGTAAAGCATACCTCATGGGAGGGGAGCATGGTAGCCAGGAATCAGAGAAAGATCGAGAAGCCAAAGACAAAATAAATCACACCTACTTCCTCCAGCCACACCCGACCTGCCTACAGTTACCACTCAGCAAACCATTCAAATTATTAATCCAACAAATGGATTAATCCACTAATGATGCCACAGTTCTATTTATTGCCTAGAAGTTAAATATCTCAATGTTGTAGTACTGGGGACAGTTTCCAAAACATGAGCTTGGGGTAGGGGTGTATTTGTATATCCAAATCATAACGGAGGTGAAATAAGATAAGGACTGACATGTGATCCTTGGATTTGGTCATGTTCACACTACTGTGAACTTCATTTAAGAGCAGTTTCAGTGGAGACATGCGGCTACAAGTTTAACTGGAATAGGCTTAGGAGACAATGAGAGAGGAATTAAAGACTGTTTGAAGGCCCCCTTTTGTTATAGTGTGATATAAAGAAGACACATATTAGAACAGTATTTAGGGCATGAATTATGTCCAGAGAAGTTGTTTTTACAAACGTTAAGATTGGAGATATGTTAACATTTAATTAGCTAAAGAGAATGACTTTACAGAGAGAGATATTAAGGAGTGGAAGAGAGCATAATCCAAGGACAGGCTGAGTATATTAGATACTAAGTGGGTATAAATGTTATAAATGGGTAGATGTGTTAGCAGGGGCTTATGAACTTCCTTTCTCTGTGCTTTAATTTTTCCAGTGAAAAATACATTAAAATTTTCAGTTTAAAGAATGGATAGGACAGGTGAAATTATAGGTTTGAGAAAGAAAGGTTAAAAATAGTCAAGAATTTGAGAGAAAAATCAGACAAATATCAAATAAGTGCTAAAAAAACATTAAATATTCACTGAAGCTTGGGGAACCAGAAATATTGAGTCAGTGACATCAACCTGTATATATTTTTCTCCTGGTTCATTCATTGTTGGTAGGGAGTAAGTAGAGAGGTGAATATAAACTGGTCTGTGACTTCAGCAAATGAGGATGATGAAGTGAGAAAGGAACAAGGGAGTTGAGGGACTATATAAAACTCTATTCAGTTATCATGGAAATTTATCTGATTAAGGAGGGAAGAAAGAATATGCAGTTTGGTGAGGGACAGTAAAAAGTGATAGGACCTGTGAACTGGAAATCCTTGAGATATCATCGGTAGACTAAGGGAAAAAAACAAAGAGTATTGAAAAGATAGGAGGCTATAATCAACAACAGTGAGATGCATGAAAATGAGGTTATAGATAAGTTTATTTTCTGATGCCTAGATCTAGGATCTGATCATGAGGATAAATATCTCAGGAGGGATTTCAAGATAAGATTACTGGAAGAGAGGCTAGGGGGTTGAAAGGTCCATCTATGCAAACATTAAGCTCACTGAAAATTAAGGAGGGAAGTATAACTGAGAGAGTAATAGTATCTATAAACTAAAATTTAAAAATGAGAAAGATATGCCATCCCATATCTCTATGATAATCATCCTCTCATTGTCTACTGGGTATATCCTCATCTACATTTCTTCAATTAGCATCCCTATTCTGAAAACCCAAAACATGAAGTACTCCAAAACCTGAAACACTTTGAGTACTGACAACACATTTCGGTTGTTATTTTGTTTTTGTGGTGCTGGGAATTGAACCCAAGGCCTTGTGTATAGAAGGCAAGCACTCTACCCACTGAGCTATATCCCCAGCCCCTGACAACACATTTCAAATGTAAAGTTCCATGCCTGATCTCATATGATGGGTCACAGTCAAAAGGAGTACAAAGACAAAGATAGGAGGAATAAATTCTGTCATGCTATTACACAAGAAGGTGATTGTAGTTATCAATATTATTATGTAAATCAAAATAGTTAAAAGAGTGGATTTTGAATGCTTTTATCACAAAGAAACTATAAATGTTTGAGATGATGGATAATCTAAACCTCTTGAGTTGATCATTACACAATGCATATATCATTATAACCCACACATATATACAATTATTATCTGTCAATTAAAAATAACTTAAAAACACAACTGCACTAATAATAATATAAATGTATTAAATAATCTTCAGGCTTTATGTATACATTTGTACATATATGAATTTAATAAAGTTCATGCTAAGACATGGATCCAATCCCAAGATATCTTATTATATATGTACATATATTCCAAAATCTGAGCCTATCTGAAATCTGAAACAACTCTGGTCCCAAGCATTTTGGATAATGAATATTCACCCTATACTCAATTTATAATCTACTAACCATGAACAAATACCATCTTTCTTTCACAATATCTAATGTTTGCATTGACCGATATTCTTATCACTCCCCTACAGGCTACATTTAAACAGATGACAATAATAATGACACAATCAGATAAGACTCATTGTAACATTTATTTTCTGTTTTCTTCCCTTCTTCAAATCTTTGATTCTATGCAAAAAATTCATACCTACTGCAAACTAGTATTTCTTCAATTAAATCCATTAAATTGTTATATTATATTGATGTCTAATTTATATTTCACTCTCAAGTATTCTATTAAAAACCTCAGAACATTAAATGGCAATATTAACTGGAAATATGAAAAAATGATTAAATGCTAGGCAGAATGATAAACTGTAGAAAAAAAATTTAATATGGATTATTCCATCTGTGCTACTTAGTGATATATTAATTTCAGAAAACAGTGTTCCTTTGTGAATTCACAATTATAATTAAATCTCTATTAAGTTTATTTTTGCCCACAGATTTGAGCTCTAGTACTTCATAGGCATATTGGAGATATTTATGTATAAATTAATATTGGAATTACAGTATCTTCATGTCATTCTAGGTTTATAAGACATCTGGATACAGTACAGACACACGGCATTGGTCTGACTAAAGTACTACCTGGATCTAAGAGAAAGCCAACACTTCCCTTGAGCATTTGAAAAACCCATAGACAACATCGCCATAGCTATATCTTCACATTACAATTTCTACCCTTCCTTATATAGGCCCTTTGTCCTGTTCTCAATTTGAAACTGCTGATGCCTAATGATAATTCTCAAAGGTACACTGGGGACGTTCTGCCATTGTCAATATTTACAAGCAGATATTGCAGTAACATCTAATGTTTGTCAAATTATGTTTCATGATGACCAAAGTGCAGAACTTTCTGAATCATTCAAATTGTGATGTAGTTTCTTTCATGAGTTTCACAGCAATATGTTAAGTCCATGTAGTCTTATAGTAATTTTTAAATTGAAATAGTTCATTTAGTTTTTTCTTTGGATTTATTTATTTATTTATTCTGTGAATACATGAAGGCTAAGCTAGAGATTTATTGGATAGCAGATATATGTCTACTGTCATGCATTCTTTTGTTTAGGAACAGATAAAATCTTCATAAATCCTCTCATACTCTAGGAAAAGCATAGTTTCATAAGAAGTAACCTAGTTATTCATGAACTTAGATCTACATATAACAAAATTACACTAAAGACTTTCCATATACTCCTAGGCTTACTAGAATCCTGGGTAAAATGTTGGTCTAAAACTGAGAATTCTATTTTATATATACTCAAGAAATTTGATTAATCTGGGGCATATACTTTTGTTTTGTTTTTTGGTACTGTGGATTGAACTCAGGGGTACTTTGCCACTAAGCTACATCCCTACCCCCTTTCATTTTTTATTTCAAGACAGGTCTTGCTAAGGTGCCCAGTCTGGCCTTGAACTTGTGATCCTCTTGCCTCAGCTTCTCAAGTCACTGGGATTATAGGCATGCGCCCAGGTGTGATTTTTTTTTTCATATATTATCTACATATAATAAAATATTTCCCTAATTAGAATTTTTCTCAAGATGTATATTTAGAATCACCATGTACAAATGTTCCAAATTAAATAGTATGGAAGACATAGCAGGGATGGATTAGTCAAAAAATTTACATTGACAATATATCTTTGAAATATTTTCAATTTCCAAATATATCCAAGCTGTCTTATTAACAACAGAAGGTTTTCCAGGTTTTCTCTGATTATATTCAACTTGACTGAGGGAAAAATGACTTAGCATATCAGCTTCTGAAAGCAGAACCACTCTTTTCCAAAGTAACAAAGAGCTCAACCTAGACAGAAGAGCCAAACATCTAAGAATCTCTGAAGCATGAGATGCATAGAGTCTATTTTTATAAAAGTATAGCATAAATATAACTTAATACAAACACTCATGGGGAGATTACAAAATTCCAAGGTTAGAACTACCCATAAATCAGGTCACTTACCAGATATCTCTTCTAGGCACTGCTTAGCAGTCTTACTGTATGAGGAGTCCATCTTTGTAGGACTGGTACAGGAATCAGCAGATGGTGAAGAGGTACCTTCATTTTCTGAATGTGCTCTGAAATTAACCAAGACAGAAACAAACAGCAACTGTAGTCACAGTGACTCATCAAAGTGGAAGTTCTCCAGCACAAGAAGAAATTAATTTATTATAAGTTTCCATCAAGGTAAGTAAGACTGGCTTATGATGGGATATTCCAAGGCTGTCCATCTATACAAGAATTTTGGTACTTTTCACATACAGCTAAACCAGGAATGAGGTGTTATATCAGCTATTCTAAGTTTGAAAGGCTGTACCCAACCACCAAGAGTTAATTACATTTATGGGGTAAAATACTTGGAAAGAGATGATTATTTTTGTCTGTTTTACAGAAAATCAGGCCACACTATGTTTTATGAGAATAATAAAAGCATTGAAACAACACCTAAACTTATTTCCCCCAAGAAAATCCTACAACATATATCCCAAAATACAAAGGATGATAAAAATGAAGAATTCATTGTGGCTACAAGTATTATAAGGACTCAATTTCCAAAGATTTCATAAAACTTAAAGTCAGAAAAAAATTCTCATTCTTAGATCATCTATTAGGTGTTTTATATATGTGTGTACATGCATAGTATGTATTTATGTGTGTGGTTAACTTGTAAAGGTAAGTCTGATCAAATGGAAAGAACTCAACAGAGGGACTGCAGAACTTCTGATATTCTAAACTTACTTCACACAACCTTTTCCTGTTAAACGCAGGCAAATGTTCTAAGAAACTCTTCTTGATGTAGCTTCAAAATCTACATATATTTGATCCCAACCACCACATTTTAAAAAATTTAGAGCGTGAACTTCTAAGACACAGAAGGAGGCAAGGCAACACAGCACTGCATGCTGCATGGTGTGCTTTGTAGACATCTGCTTACTCAGGGTGCTACTTCCAGCTCAAGGTCTGGACCATGGCAAGTTATCGCTGAATATTTATTACGTTAAACATTTATAGAAACACTTTTATGTGAAAAAGTATCTTTTAAACAAATTTTAATTAATATGTTGCTTTTATTCTAAATTTGGTTTTGAGGGGAAAAATACACAAAGTGTAATCATTGATATCAGAAATAGTTCATATTTAACTGACAGATGAAAAACTTGAAATCTTCATGAAGATTTTAAGACATGATAGAAAACTAAATGTTGTATGAATGGGTAGATGTATATGATATGGTACATAAAAGAACGCCAGATCAAGAATTCCTATGTGCGTTGACCTCCAATAATTTCTGGCAGATTATGCATATTTATTTGGATTTAAAACTGAATATAAGCAGCATAGCAAATTTAAGACAGAAGTTACAGTATTAAAGCAACAGGACATACAAGTAAGGCCAGCAAAGATGTTAGTGTTGCTAAACTCAACAGACATTTTTAGTCTTTGACTTTCTTGATATCTTGGTAGCATTTCAAGGGGCAGACTATGTGTCTCTTCAAGAAACTGTCCTACCAGGGACAGTTCTATGACCAACATTCTTCTCATTGTTTCTCATTCTCTCTGGAGTGCACATTTTTCCTCATTTGCTTTCCCTTAGTGCTCTCTGAACTTACATTTTTCAGTACTTTATACACATGTAATATGAAATTAATATAATTAGTTACTCTTTATCTCTCAAATTAAGATTTTCTTCTCTGTTTAAATTTTCCATTGCACTTAAAAGTATAGTCCCATGTCTACCATATAAGTGGCACTCAACAAATATTGATAAATGAGTGAATAAATCTTACCAGTAGTGAGAGTAAAACAGTATCACTGGTGGATGAAGAATAGAGAATGAAAACTTGCATAATGGTGTATGCATTTGGGTTTAAAACTTGGTTCTATCCACTCTTGGTGGGGTTGTAAATTTGCACAACCAGTATGGAAATAAGTATAGGGGTTCCTCTAAAGACTAGGCATGAAATCACCAAATGACCCAGCTGTACCACTCCTCGTATTTATCTAAAAGAATTAAAGTTATCATACTATAGTGATACAGGCATACCCCATATTTATAGCAGCACAATTTACAATAGCCAAACTATGAACCAGGGTAAGTGTCCACAGAATGATAAATGGATAACGAAAATGTGGTATATATATATATATATATTCAATGAGTTTTATTCAGCCATAAAGAAAAATGAAATTATGTCATTTGCATAAAAACTATGTCATTTGCAAATTTCATAAATATGGGTGTTTACATATAGGTTTATATTGAAAAATAAACAAATAATGATGTAAGTGTGTTTGTATATATACCTAAATATATATGGAGTTTGAGAACATTATATTAAGTGAAATGCATGTCCAGGGTCATATATATATTTTTTCATGTGTGTGGAAGGTAGAGAGGGAAAAAAAGTAAAGTGAGTGTTTCATGAAAATAGAAGGGGAGATCAGTAGTACAGAGGAAAGGGACTAAGAGGTGAAAGGAGGGGAAGGAAGGGAGAAGTGCTGGGGAGTGATATTGGTCAAGTTATATTGTTACATTGCATACATGTACAAATATGCAGCAACAGATTGCACCATTATGTATGACTATAATGTACCAACAAAAAATGTGGAAAAAAAAATCTTGATGCTATCACTAAATAGTTAATAGTTCATATGATCTTGGCAAGTTACCTAGCCTCTTTTAACTTTAGTTTGTTCACCTATAGAAATAGAGACGTGTAAGTCTTGAAAAATAATTGTGAAGTTAACTGCAATTATTACTAAAGGTCTAAAAAAGTAATTCTCTTGAAGCCATGTGGGGTTCTGGTCAACACTAAGACAAGGACCATATCTGGCTCTGAATGAAGAGGAAAAGTCCTGTGAAGTTTCTAAGGGTTTTTATTACTTGTCGAAGAAGTTTAAATGGAGAGTAAGTAGTGAGACTAGGGTCCCCAAGGAAAGCTGATGGGCTGCCTGCCAAGAAGTGTCACAAAGGCACCGTGCCTTGGTGAGCTGGCTGTGAGCCAGCACTCGCCTATTGTCCAGCAGACTCCATATTCATGGATTCATCTCTCAGAAGCTGAGTTATGTTACATAGTTCCCTCACATGGCTGTCTACAGCCCAGTTCTAATTGGTCCTATGACAGCTGCTGGTCCTAGGAGTCAGAATGCTTGTGGTCATGTCAGTTATAAGGATTCCCAGTATCTTCCTCTAGGAAAATCTGTATGGGGGGGAAAAGAATATTCAGAATGTGTTTTGGTAGTAGATATTTTGCTTTACTGAAAACAGGTCTTAAATCGCATTTTTCAGGACCTGACTTGTAGTTAGTTATCATCCTTAATAATAACTATATATTCATTCCGTTTCATTGGCTAAGACCCCAAACCCACTAAGACGCGCTTTTATAAAATGTGTTCACACTTCTGACTGCTCAGTATTGATGTGAAAGCCTTTCATTTTTCTAATGTGGCAGTAGTTTTTTTTCCCCTGGTTGATTCACTCCTTACTGTCTTTCTAGTTTAAGTCACAAAAGAATCTTGTTTATTGTCAAGTTCTTTGGTGTACTTCCCATGGTAGTCACCACGTGAGTTATCTACATTACCAACGGAAACAGAATAGTCTTTGAAAAGAATAAAGAGAAGTTAAATTTAGGAGTCAAAATTGGTTTATATTCACATGTAAGTAAGTAGGACCACATATCTGGCCTATACATGGTACAGCCATCCATTACTGAAGTATTTCCAATTCATAGTTTGATTAAGTAGAATTAGATTTTAAATCCAGTCTATATATGGGCAGACAGTACTAAGTGTGAAACATTTAATTTTTATTCAAATGATCAAACAAGTTTAGTTAAACCTCTGAAGAATCCCCAAATATCCTCTATTTTTATGCCTGCCTCATGACAATACAATAAAAATATTTATTTGGGTTTATTTATAAAATAATGTATAAAGACTAGACCCTGAAGCCATATTTTAATGTCAGAGCAACTATTACAGTATTCTCACATACACTGACATTTCCCTCATATTAGATGAAGAAAACAAAAATAAGTACCATGATATTTCTTCAAAATATTTAGCAGACATTATCCTATGCAGACTGTCTTGATATGGTTATCATGCTATATAGGTACCTAATGAAACTATAAGATACACCATTGCATAAGTAATGTTTAATTTATTTAGAGGCCTAATAAGCCAGGCCCTTAGCACTAGAGTAGATTACTAAGAATTGTAGTAGTTAAAAGTCTACATCTTACCAATGATTAGCCTAAAAGCTATGACCTGCCTTGGTGTACTTCAGGAAGATGCTTGACCCATACTTGAACCAGGCTGCCTATGCATTCAGATCTATTAAGCACTACCATATAGTTTTACTCCATCCAAATACTTCTGGACACTGAGTATTTTCCTGTATTTGAGGTCCCCTTGGCAGACAGACAGATTAGTCACTAAGTCAATAACAGACAACATTGAATATAACAAAATCTACTGGTCTACCCTAAATTTTATTATTTACTTACTGGACATTTAAATGAGCTTGATAATTAATCCTAGATACTATCAAATTTTAAATTTCATAAATATGGGTGTTTACATATAGTTTTATATTGAAAAATATGCAAATAATGATGGAAATGCATTTGCATATATACATAAATATATTGCTTAGTTTTTACTGCTTAGAAAGGTGCAGTGAGATTTTGGTGTTCTTTTTCATTTATTTATTTAAAATTTTTTTTTAGATGTTGATGGACCTTTATTTTATTCATTTATTTATATGCGGTGCTGAGGATTGAACCCAGTGCCTCACACATGTGAGGCAAGTGCTCTATCGCTGAGCCATAACCCCAGCCCCAAGATTTTTGTTTTAAATACTAACCTCCACAGAAAGAAATCAGGGCTCCTTAAAAGCTGAAATCAAGTTGGGGAAAGTACAAAATGAGCTTAGAACACTCTGAGCCATTAAAAAAAAAAAAAAAAAAAAAAAAAGAAAGGAATTCTCAGAGTGGTAGAGTTTGTGAAATGACAAACAAGCCAGTTTGAAGGATCTCCCAGTATCTCAACTAGGTAAGATTTTTGGGGGGTTACTGGATATTGAACACAGGGGCACTTAATGAATAAGCCACTTCTCTAGCCTTTTTTATTTTTTATGTTGACATAGGATATCACTAAGTTGCTTAGGGTCTCACTAATTTGATGAGGATGGCTTTGAACTTACAATTCTCCTGCCTGCTGCTGGGATTATAGGTGTATGCCACCATGCTCAGATCAATTTGGGAATATTTATGCATCAAAATAGGCTACAATAGCAGTGGATTGTAATCCAAAGAATACAGTAAGAATCCATTAGTCCTCATAATTCAGGTAGGTAGGTAGGTAGGTAGGTAGATTGATTGATAGATAATGGACAGAAGAGAGATCTCTTTAAATAGATTGTGAAAGAGGAGTAATAATGTAAGAAATAATGGAATTATAAAATAACTTGTCATCATCCATCAGAATAAATTATTAATTCAAGCTAGAAAGCTCAATGCATGCTAAAACATGGATGAATACAGATTAAGGAATAGAATTTTTCCACATGGTCTCAAAATATCTTCCTCCAAAAACAGGAAGGAAAATGTATCCTCCTTATTACACACAAGGAGGATAAATTAATTTTAAAGCAGAAAATGGTGGGGAATGTTATCTTAATTAAGCCATCAAATTTAATACCTCAAAAATGGAAAATATTTGAAATAATATGAGACCATGAGAGGATACAATGGGAATAACACTGCACCATTTCTGTGATATTCCTGACAGATATATACATATATGAAGGACAAGCATGAGGAAAATTAGAAAAAAAAGTTAAAAAACATACAAAGCCAGGCTCAGTGTCACACATGCAATTCCAGTGGCTCAGGAGGCTGAGACAGGAGGATTGAGAGTTCAAAGCCAGCCTCATCACTAAAAACACAGTGAGACACTAAGCAACTCAGTGAGACCTTGTCTCTAAATAAAATACCAAGTAGGGCTGGGGATGTATCTTGGTGTTGAGTGCCCCTGAGTTCAATCCCCAGTTAAAAAAAAAAAAAGAAAGAAAAGAAAAGGAAAGGAAACACACACACACACACACACACACACACACACACACACACACACACACAAAATGTCTGGCCTCTAACATATCACTGTCACAAAAGTTAGGAACAACTGAAAAAGTACTCTGGATTGAGAGATATTAGGAAGACATGACAATTGGGCGAAAAACCTATTCTAAATTACTAAAAGTGATATTTTGTTGACAATTGGTAAAACATGATAAGGGTCTCTGGGTACTCTGATCTTCAACATATATAGGAATTGTTTGCAATATTACCGCAAATTTTCTGCAAATAAAAATTGATTCCAAAGATCTGGCTGTGAACCTTAGTGGCCAAGTACTGAAGAAAACCCCTCTGTTGAGAAAATGCCTACTCATAGCAGTATTCTACAAAACGGCACCCTTTCTAGCAGTGTCCCTGTATTTCATCTTTAAAATATTGCTGTGTGAGGGGTTTAAGCTGTTCCCTGATGCACAGAAATATATCAAAGCTAGCAAAAGACAAGCTTGCAAGGCAAGAATACAATAAGCTTTAGTTTGTGCTGATGACCAATTATGCCCAGTTCACATAAAACCACAACTGCAGTATAATCTGTAATAGTAGCTGCAGGGCTTACAAAGCTTTATCTGAATGATGGTTATACACTCCACATTTCAATCTTTATAAACTCACAGCTCCTCCTACTCAATCTACTTTTCAACAAATAAACCAAACTTCAAACCTTGTGAGTAAGCATTTTCAAAACTAATGGTTTGCCTTCTTTGCTTTTCAGAATGTAGCATAATTAAATGTCAATTTCCCAAGGTACATCCTAGGCAAAATCTATATACTAAAGACTTGTTAAAACCAAAATCTCTTGTGAGAATCCATGATGCTATTGCATAAGATATACCATCATATCAAAAGAAGAAAACTCTCTAATTTAGATTTCCTTGACCTAAATAAAGTATGTACAGAGGGTTTCAGCTTATATTTAATTAAAGGATTTACAAAGCATAGTAATTTTTGCCTCAAAAATAGTGTTTTGACTTATTTAAAGGATAGGCATCATTTTCTTCTGAGAACTGCTCATGTCCCTGAGGAGATTCTCTTTGCCTCTAGATATTTGCTTTCTGACACATTTTTATTGGCATTTATAAATGGTTAAGAAAATGAAGAAAAGGATGTACACCTCAAAATCACAAGTTACAAATCTGGTTAACAATTATTTAAAAATTTGATTTAAGTTTACTAAAAAGACGGGTATAGGAAAAACACACAGGCCTTGCTTTTTTTTTTTTCCCTGAATTAAGCAATTATTACTTTACGGGTCCTTGAAAATATGGGGACTACAGTTATATCTATATTCAACTGTAATGAATGCAAGAACAATGGAAGAAAACCAAAATATGGGAAGAGGAGAGGCATTT
This sequence comes from Tamias sibiricus, assembly GCA_025594165.1. Classification (NCBI taxonomy): domain Eukaryota; kingdom Metazoa; phylum Chordata; class Mammalia; order Rodentia; family Sciuridae; genus Tamias; species Tamias sibiricus. Next base: position 135,162,303 of record CM046661.1, on the reverse strand, counting down.
TTGAAAATCTGAAAGAGATTAAGTAATAATTTTTGAACCACAGACAAGGAAAACAAGTTTGAAGAAGAAAACATAAAGGGAGAACAGTAAAAATCAATCAATCAATCAGCAAATAAATTGAGGAAGAATAAAAAAAGAGTCTTTTAAAGAAAAGAAAACTATGCTAATCTTTATCTTTCTGTACTTCTGATATTGGAACCTTTAATTCACATCAACAAAACTCCCTTTGGGAATAAACTGCAGCTTTAATTTGGTTCATCCGACTTTGATCTCTTCTGCAGTATCTTTTCCATACTAAGACAAGTAATTTTCCTGATCATGTTTCACACACACTTGCTCATAAGCATGCATGCAGGGATACATACATATACAGAAAGTCCAAGATCCTGATTCAAGAATCAAGAATTTCAACCACAGTCTCCCTGGGTCATGGTGGCACATACCAGTAATCCCTGCTGCACAGGAGGCAGAGGCAGGAGGATAGCAATTCAAGGTCAACCTGGACAACATAGCAAGGCCCTGTCTCAAAAAAAAAAAAAAAAAAAAAAAATACAGAGGGCTGGGATATAGCTCGGAGGCAGAGCAGTCCTAAGTTCAAATGTAGCTCAGAGGTAGAGCAGTCCTGGGTTAATCCCCAGTACTGCCAGAAAAGGAAAAAAGGATTTTTACCACAGTCAGGTTCCAGTCACTCTTCACTTTCCTAGAAAACAGACCTAATTGATGACCACTGTATGTACCTTGTATTGACCTTGTTTACTTGGTCCCTTCAATCTTATGTTTCCCTTCTTGCCCCTCTCATCTCTGCATGCCCAAATGCCACTTCTCTTTCTAGGCTCGGATCAAGTGCCACTTTCCAGGATCCCAAGAGCTAAAAGCAATTTTCTATCTTGTTGACGTCTTGGTAGACCAAATCTGGTTCACTCCTGCAGAGCTTTATGGCTCCTGCTCTTTGAGCCTAACTCTTAACTATACCATTGTGGACAATGGAAGGACAATGACATCTGGGATGTATGAGGTTTCCCTCTATCTTTGACACCTCATGTAGGTAGTTATTGAAAGAAGAAAAAACACAGGTGAATGAATGTGCTGACAAGAATGTAGATTTAATTCTTTAAATATTTTAAATTTATTTGTATTTCAACTGAGTCTCTCCATTTATAGGGAGTAAGAGACTTTAGAATTTTTTTCTACTCTATTGTACATTTTAGGAGTTTTATTGTTTCTTCTCTTCTCATATCCAAGATGATGGTGTTTCATTCAAACATTTTTATTTGGCACCCACTGGGGGTAGGCTCTATCCCATACACTTATGTAATAATAAATACGAAAGACAAAACTCTTGCTCTCAGTGAGCTTATGTTAGAGTGGAAAGTGGCTAAAATCAAACTAGTTAATATATAAACAAGAGAATAGATAGTAATAAGCTCAGAGGATGGTGAGATATAATGCTGTCAAGGACATGGCAGATGCTTTCTTGGACTAGATGGATGAAAGTGGCTGCTATGAAGACATGACATACAAGGCTTGCTGTGACCTGGAGGATGGTTGTCATAGGTGGAGAGAACTTCTATGACAAGGTTCTGAAGCAGGATGAGGAGGTTTGCGGAACAGGGTGATGGCTGAGATATAATGCAAAAAGGCAAAAAAGGGATGAACTTGGCTTGAAGGTTTGACAGAAGATCAGATTACAAAGGGCCTCATAGGTTGTGCTAGGGTTTTGAAGTTTTATTTTTTAAGAATCAGGGAAATCTAATAGATGATTTCATGAATTGGAATGAACCTTGTTAGATGCCCATTGTAAGTTGAAAATATCCCAAGATAGTAATGTACTGAACACTACAGTCTAGCCGCACAGTACACTGCAGGGAATTGCTGGTTTACCCTCATGACCCCATGGCTGCCTGGGAGCTAAGGTTCACTGCCACTGCCCAACAAAGAACAAAATTCAAACTTTGAACAGCAGTATTTTTAACTTTTTTTTTTTTTGTAGTTGTAAATGGACAGCATGCATTTATTTTATTTGTTTACTTTTATGTGGTGCTAAGGATCAAACCCTGTGCTTCACATGTGCTAGGCAAGTGCTCTACCAGTGAGCTACAACCCCAGCCCTTGAAGAGCAATTTTCACTTTCACACCATCATAATTTTAAAAAAACAAAAACAAAAACAAAACAAAAAACAAAAACTACAAGTCAAACCATCACAAGGCAGGGACTGTCTGTATATGATTTTTACTTTTAGAAGGTCAAAGCACCTACTGTGTGAAGGGTAATATTATGTCAGCTCTGGAGTAAGCACTGGGAGACTCACTGGAAACTAGGTGAGAATTGGTGGCTACCTGGCTTGAACCAGGAGAGGGTGAACAGAAATGGAAAGCATGAGCACATGTGTTGAGAGGAGAATTTACAGGACTAGCTGAAAGCTGAATGTGTGGGGAGGGATTCACTGAAAGATAGAAACTAAATCTGGATTTCCCCCCCAAAATTTTCTTCTTTAGTCTCCTATTTACATGGTCATGAGTCCTACCCCTAGTCTCTAGCAGTTTCAGTTATTGGCCTTTGCGTGGCTCTTAACAAAAGAATAAATATTTTTTTTCCATCATGCCTGGATCATAAAATTGCATAACAGCAAATCTGGATGATGGCCTATCATTTTCCCTTCCACTTGTATGTCTCACCTCTTATTTTGACTTCTCTGTGAGGCATTGATGGGCTGTATTCCCACATAAGAACTTTTTTTTATTTCTTTTTTTTTAAATTTTAATTTTGTTATATATAACAGCAGAATGTATTACAATTCATATTACACATATAGAGCACAGTTTTTCATATCTCTGGTTGTACACCCCACATAAGAATTTTTTAAAAACCCTCCTCTTCCTTCTATAATAATTCTATATGTTATCTATATTCCCAGATAAGCAAAAGGTTTATATCTTTGATTATGTTATCACCATTATCCCCAATGGATTGAGCTTCCAGAAGGCAGAACAATTTTTATTAATCGTTGCATCTCTATTACTCATTAGCTGCTGAATGAGAGAAAGCCACATAAGAGGAAAAATATTTGGTGATTTCCAGTTATTTAAACTATGACAACTTCTTAAATACTTCCAATGAACACCTTAACACTTGAAAAAGGCAGTCTGTTCCAATTTAAATGACTCTAATTATTGAGAACTTCTTATATTGAACTTAAAATCCTTCCCTCAATTCTCCACCTTTGATCTCAGTTATTTCTGCTCGTTTAGTGGATAAGGATAACAAATTCAAAGTGACTTTTATCATTTTGTAAGGATAATTGAGTTCCAAAAACATTATGTAAAAATGCTGTGCATTGGACAAGAAGTTAGTCTTATGAATCTATTAACTGCCAGAACCCAACATTATATTTAGAGAACTCTAAATATTCAGTTTTCAAGAAAAATTATTATGAATCATGTCCAAGAAGGAATAACGATTAACCTAGCATGCATGACCACGGAATGGGGTAAGCAAAGGAAAAATCACCATCAGCTATAATTCTCACCAGCATACAGAGGTAATTTAATTAGCATTAAAATGTAAGCATGTATATATGTTTAGACACACAAATTTAAATGTATGTATTTTAAACTCATATTAGTTAATAACAATTAAGAATTTCCCATTATAAATAAGGTTTGATTTAGAATTTTGCAAATGCACTGTTGACATTTTCCTAGTTAAATTCTTCCTGGTAATAAAACCTCTTATTTGTCTACTTGTAGAAAGAACTGATACACAAAAGAAGGCATGTCATAAACTGATTAAAAGGAACATTTTTGGGAGTTAGATTTGGGTTCAAAGGTAAACTCCCACAAGCACTGTGAATTAAAGAAAGTATTAATATTCTGACTTCATATCTGTTTCTCCATGGAAAATGGAAATATCATTACTTTCTCAAGGGTTAATATCAAGTTTAACTGAACAGAGATCTTGTAACATCCAGTTTCACTAGGTAAGCAATCAATGAATGATAATTCCATTATAAAGCCATCAATTATTAGTATATCATATCAAATGATTAGCAAGTATTGTAGTTTGAAAAGTATTTTTTCAGGAGGGATTCTTACTTAGGTAGGCACAGTGAGAGTGAGCAAGGTCATCAAGGGTCACATCATCCAAATGTCATGACTTTATAATACAAATCTTTCACTGATCATTAAAAATCACGAATAGTAATAGGATTTAATTTATCATTTATAAAATTATTCTGGTAAGGGAATGCAACCATTGCCTCATGTAGATTGCTAGTAATATAATTACTTATATTTCTGTAATTTATTCCAAATAATGGCTCTCTTATAAAAAGCTTTATGTAGGATTATTTTATTTAAGCTATATAACAATTGACTAAGGTAGGTATTTTTGTTAATCACAGTTTATAAGACTAGAATCTGGAGTTTGGGGAAGGCTGTTTGCTATGTGACAGATACTGTTAAACACCCCCATTTCACAGATTAGAGAATTGAGTTTCAGAATCTTTAAATATATCACCCAAGATCACATAATTGATCCTTGGTGACTTTGAGATTCTAACCCAGGCAGCATGCTATAGGGCCATTGTCACAAACACCACAAGATGGTCTTTCTGTACATGGTAAAGAAGGACACAGTCTGTACTCTTGGCTGCTTGGATACATCATTTCCCTTTTATAATCTTCATTTTAAAATAGGCAATCTAAAACTCAAGTGGATAAAGGGTGTCAGGGTCACACAGCGGATCTACACTTACACCTGTAAGTCATACTACATTCTCCTTTTAATATTGAAAAGTTACATTTTCAGTGAGATATAAACATATATACACATACTATATATGTGCATACAATGAAATATTACTTAATAATAAAAGAGAAAGCAATCCTATCATTTGTGACAACATGTATGAAGCTGGAAGACATCATGTTAAGTGAAATAAGGCAGACATAGAAAGACCAATAGCACAGGATCTCACTTACATGTGGAACCTAAAATAAATCTCATAGAAGTAGAGAGCAGAATGGTAGGTTACCAAGGGTTCAGTGCTTTAGAGGTCGGGTTTCGAGATTCACTGGTAGAAGAATACAAAATTTCAGTAAGCAGGTCTAAACTTAAGGGCTGTTTTGTACAACATGGTGACTAAAGTTAGTAAGAGAATATTTCTCAAAAAATGCTAAGAGAGTGGATTAAAAAAAGTGTTCTCACCACAAAAATGAAAACTATGTGAGAAATTCATATGCTAATTAGCCATAATTAGTCATTCTATAGTGTGTGTGTGTGTGTGTGTGTGTGTGTGTGTATCATCATGATATACATGGTAAATATAAATTTAACTATGAATAAAAATTAAATTACAAAAGGATTAGAGCTCTATTTCTTATGTTGCTAAAGTCAATAGCAATACAGAACTTATTTGGGATGTTAATAAGAATTAAACTTGTTAAATTAAAAAAAAATAGCTAGATTTTCAAATGGAAACTATTAAATTGTAACCACTGGATATTTTGTCAGGATTAAAACACAAAAAAAAAGTCTGCTAAATTGGCAGATTTAGATTTGTACTTTCCTATGAAAATCATTTTTGATTTTTTAAAAATTATTGATGTATTTACAGAATATATCTGGGACACAAATGTGCTGTGTGTGACAAACTTAAGACGTCATTATTTTGTTTTATGCTATTGAAATGTGGATTATGATTTTGATATCTAAATTCTGCTTTGTCAGACAGGGCCCTTGGAATCTGAAAAGTCTCCAGACTCTTTTTATCCAAACACAACGGCTTTAAATGAACTATTTTTACTGAAAACAGAACAGAAAGATTGATGGAGGTATCCCGAGAGACTAAATGGAATAATTATAATTTTGTTTTGCTGAGTATATAAAGCTCTAGAGAAAAACAGGTTCTTCGCTGAAGGAAAATTAATCATTATAATGATTGGTTTTATTTTTAAAAGTTACACATTTAATAAATTTTATAACTACATAGTCTAGACTCTAGACTAATTATAGCAGGTCCTGTTTTCTATTCATAAAATTTCCTTCCTATTTTTAAATTGCCAACGTGGCAAAAGGATACAAAATAAAGTAGACATTGTTCCTTCCCTGGTCAGATCTTTACCAGCTAGACAATGAATAACATTGGAGAAAGAGCAGTGACTGACAGATTTCTAACTGACTGAAGCAAATCACAAAACAGGCAAAGTACACTACTTTTATGACTGTGAATCATAATGCCTATATTTAGATATAGTATATATGGTATATTACTACATGTAAAATAAAATGCAAAATAAAATAAATAAACACAATAACAAAGTATGAATATACCAATTACTCAGCTACTTCTTTTTACCAAGAAACTTATGCCTAGTGTTAGAAATTATTATAAGATTTACTTTGGAAAAATGATTCCTTATAAACAACACTTAATGGACATTTAAAATATTCTAGGATATATAGCAAAACACTCTCTGTTAATATCATTACCCTAAATGTATGTTTGAAGACATGAATAGTATGAATATACTTTGTATACAAACAGTGATATGTAAAAAAGGTGCTCTATATGTGTATTATAAATTTTAATGCATGCTACTTTATATATACAACAACTTCGAATAAAAAAAAATATTCTCCCATTTACAAGGGAAACTTTATTCGGACTTGACACCTGAAGAAAATGAGACTAAGAGATGTTAAATAAGGTCAAGTAGGTCAGGGTCAAGTAGCTGGCAAAAGGTACAGCTGGGCATTAAATCCACATCTGCATTCTTCCAGAGTCTGCCTCTTTAACCATATGGCATACCTTCTTCCAAGGGTGACAACAAAAATGTTTTTAATTGCTAAAACTGACATTATTCTAAGACAGCTATCATAGTAGTAACACTGTGGTATAATATTGAAGGGAGAAGAAAACCATGGTGCCTGGGTTCTATTTTCCTTTAACAATAAGCAGTCAATTTTTGAAGGCCTCAGTTTCTAAGAGGTGGGGGTGGAGGGGTGGGAGAGAAGAAAGAATAGGACTAGATCACATTGGAAGTTTTTCCAGATTAAAATTCCATATTCAACTCTAGTCCTCTAGTTTCAGAATAAAACCTTATTCCAAAATGACTATCTAAGACAGTACTGCAGCAGACTTCTTGATGCCATGCACTCTGACTATGAAGACCTATAAATATGGGCGTACAGAGGCTATCTTACCTGTAAATGAATGGAGCCACTGTGGCAGTGTTTGGGTGACTGTGTTGCTGCTGCTGAGGGAGATGGACAGCACCATTTCCTGTGCTCTGCCCACTGCTTTGCACCACTGGCACAGTACAGGAATTGGAAGGAGAGAAGCATGGCCAGCTTCCCTCCCTTCCAGAGGAGCAGGGCAGTTGGATGTACTTGCTTTCTCAGTGGTTACGGGCTTAGGTAAGGACTGGGAAGGGCTTCCCTTGGTAGTCCTGAATTTTTCAGACTCTTTGCTTGCTGCACTGCTAGGTGAAATGGTTTGTTTTGCTGTTGGAACCTTTGAGCCTGGTTTTGGAATCCCACTGGAAGATGGAATTAAGCTTTCCTTCTTGGCTGCTGTCGTCTTGCTGCCCTTTGGGATCAAGCTTGCAATTTTAGAGGTCTTTTTTGGAGCTGTCTCAGTCACCTGATCCTTCTCTTCCTTGACTGGTTTTTCAGTGCAAACTTTATTTTTGTCCCTGTTCTTTTCCTCTTTTTCCTTTGGCTGTAGCAAAGACTTTTTATTGCTGAGATTTTTGCTTCCAGCTTTTGGAGGGGCCAACTTAGGTGACACTTTAGGACTGCTATTCGTTGACCCACCACTATTCAGGCCACTGTTAAAACCTTCCATTTCACCAGATTCAGAAAAGGCATCATCATCCTTACCACCATCACTCGGTCCTGAACTTGAAGACTGTGGAGGACGTAGAGCAGTCCGCGCATTAACCAGCTTGAACTTTTCAAGCATGGATTTCTGCCCGAAGGTGCAGCTTTGACACCTTCTGAGACAGGTGGCTTCAGTCTGTCAGAAGGTGGTGTGGGAGAGGTGGCTGGGCTTGGCTGCTTCACGGTCAGCATGGTAGAGGTGGCACTGTGCTTGACATTCATGGACTTGCTGCGCCAGGGCTTGCTGGCACTAGGAGAAGGGATGGCAGAGGCAGGGGGCTGGCCAGCAGTGCTGGGAGGCTGCATGTTACCATTTACACCTGAAGACGGTTGGGGGACTTTGGAGGAATCTAGAGACGGTTAAGAAAGAAAATAAAGAAAAGGCTGGTTAGTCTTGATCATGTATATCATACCATTGTGCCTTAAATACAAGCATCTCACCTCTGATCTCAAAAGAGAAATATTATGTAGCATTAATCACTTCTGTGATGGGATTTTTTGAAATCATGTATCACAAAAGCACAGCATTTGAAAGATATTGATTTTTGGGGAAGGGGATCATGTTTTTCCATTCTGATATTATTAGTACCAAATGAATTTATCTGCAGATGCATAAAACAGCGTCCCTTCCCTGTGCATCTCTATTTTTTTTCCTAATACCACTTATAGCTCATTGCCTTATAAAAGTATAATGAATATTCAGAAACTGTTCTAAGCTGCAGGGAGATTAGCTATTTTTATCAGATTAAGTATGCTTATGAATCATAATCTAGCTTTTTGCTAATCTATTTTTATTTGAACAAAGTAATTATTGATGTCTATGTTTCTATAGGTCAGATAATCTACTAACCAACCCATCTCTATTTCTATCTTTATAGCCATTCTATAAGGTATGTATTAATATTATTATCCTCATTTAACAGAAAAACTGAAGTACAGAGATAACAAATAACTTGTTCATGCTCACACAGTTTGGATTTGAACTCATTTCAGAGACTGTGCTCTTAACAACCATACAAACTAGCCTTCTAGAGGAATTGCAACAAACTTGACATTGTAATAGAAGGCAAAGTCACATTTTGGGAGCTGTAAGGAAGACAAGTCCTTTTATTACACGAGTACTGCACAGTGAATTAGAGTTTGCTTAGTTATGCTCAGAAATCACATTAGAATGTGAATTTTATATGAATGTTATAAGGCTGATTAATGTCTGATTAGCCATTTTTAAGAATAAAATATTAAAGATGGAATTTATCACAGAGTATAGAATAAAGAGGAACTGAGTTTTGAATTAAAAGATCTCAATTCAAATGCTAGTATTTCTGAACTATATAACTGTTGTCATTTAACTTCAAGTGCATCAACCAGGAGTACCTCTCTTTTTCAACCCCTGCTTTGGGGGGTGGGTAAGGGATGATTAAACTATATATTTAATTAGGTGCTGTTAACTTACTAGATATTAACAAGTGTATACAAAGCTTTTTTTTGGTGAAATAGTCAAGAATTGGATCTCATTAAATTTCATCCCATACTCATAAGTGTAAAGTTGTTTTTATTTTTAAATGTTTACTTCAAAGAAGTGAAAATACATGAAAAACAATATGTCATCCAGCCAAGTGGAAAATCATTCTAGTGTTACTTATTTTTCCAAAGAGGTACCTCAGTTATTCAATAAGAGACAATAACAAAGAAATTAGAGAAAGGAAGTCAAATTGATAGTTGAATTTGTGTTTGGGTTTTATTTTCTTTAAATAAGTAGGTTAAAAAAGAGAAGTAGATACTTTCAATTACTATTAAGAATATTCTAGACAAATGTATTTATATTAAATTTTCTTAAGTGATTTTGCATAGCAATATTGACTTGTAATTCTTATCGCTTCCCTGTAAGTCCTCATTTCAACTGGCATAAACAAATAGTCACACTAATATTACAACACTGAATCTATATATTTTTATTTTTGTAAATGACTTCTACTTATTTTTATTGCTGTGTCATAATGGGATTTGTTGTTATATATTCATACCCAATATACTTTAGATTAAAATGTAGTTGTTCATACTGAGAAGTAAATGAACAAATGTTTGCATTTTGACTGCTTGAATTCTTAATGTTTACATATTTAAATCTTAAAACACATGATAATAAATTGATCTTTTATAGTGTTCATGGAAAGTCTGTAATTGTGTCCATGTTTAGCATATTTGTGGAAATGCATTAGGTTCATACCCACAGGTGTACTGATTCAATGCAAACAAATATAACAAACTTCAAAACTTCAATTGCTCAATCCATTCACTTTTTGTGAGTAGATTTCAATCTTTTCCTTATTATCTGTTACAAATATGATTAATTACAAGTTTATATCACCAACGAACCCTCTTAGAGACTGATAGCATTTCACCATAATTTGAATAGTTATTGGTTAACAGCTAGAGTACACAGACTACTTACATATAGGAATGCCTACCAAATGTTTTTCCATATTAATTTCTCCCTAATGGTCGGGTCTCAGATTTGACTTTAACTTTCTCTGAAAAAAAAAAAAAAAAAAAAGTACCCCACTCCTACTTCTCATCACCAGAGCATCAAGCTTAGGTGGTTCCTCTATGTTCTTCCATATGTTATTATTTCCTGTTAGAATCATTATCACTCTACTATAATTTCTTGTTAGTTCTCTATTACATGAAAGTAAAGTCATGCCTGTATTCATAGTTTTATATTAAGCCCTATCACCTACTATATGCCAAACATGGAACTTAGTATTTAATATATATTAATTAACTCAATCAATCTTCCTCACAAGAGGAAGAAGTTTTCATCATTCCTCCCATTTTGTAAAGGAAAAACAGATACAAAGAAGTTAAATAACATAGCCAGAGTTACACAATTTGTAAGTGACAAAATAGAACTAAACTCTGGATTCTATTTATCAAGTACTGTATTATACTACTTCTCAAATCTAGAAGGATAAGTTCAATAGCTTATCAATTATAATATTAAGTCTTGAATATGGAAGCATAAAAAAAAATAGTTAACTGTCAGGCTAATGGCTTTAATAGGATTATATCAAGTGAACCTTTTCTCTCAGTGACCCAAATTCAGTTGAAAACTAGATTATTTTTCTCCAACAAAATTCATTTTTCTAGTTCAGTGTATTATATAAATGCCTTTGCATTTCATACAGTGATCTCAGTGTTTTGCTCGTTAATTTCCACATATATGGCTATACTTTTCTATTTTTTGCAGGAATATTAATCATTGCTATCAAATTCTTACTACCTAATCTAAATACATGATCTTTTAGTGTTTATCAACTAACTCTGTTAAGACACTATAATCTTTGTGGAGGAAAGAAAACAGTTATAAAAGACAAATGTCATTGCATGGTGACAAACATTAAGTGTCAAATGGGAGATGAGAAAGAGAGTGGTAGGGAAGATCCAAGTTGCAAGAGTCCACAAAGGACTGTACAGGAAGTTCAAGGTAGACAACATAAGGTAGATGTATTGGCTATTAAAGTCAATACAATGAAGTACTATTAGGAAACTATAGGAATCCTCTTTCATCCATGTGCATTTAGAAATATGTAAATACATATACAGGAATGCCAAAGTGAAAAGCAACATGATCTCCCAAATCAAAACCTACTCTGCTTGTCTGGACTATTTACAAAAAGACCATAATGACATCATACTGAATTTGTCTTCACTTTCTTTTCTTTCTTTCTTTCTTTTTTTGGAGGGGTAGTGATGGGGGGACGTTAGGGATTGAAGTTAGGGGCACTCAACCATTGAGCCACATCCCCAGCACTATTTTGTATTTTATTTAGAGACAGGGTCTCACTGAATTGCTTAGAGCCTCACTTTTGCTGAAGCTGGCTTTGAACTTGTGATCCTCCTGCCTCAACCTCCTTGAGCCGCTGGGATTATAGGCATGCACCACTTTACCTGGCTGTCTTCACTTTCTTATACTGATCTCAAAACTATCTGTGATAGTTGTTATTCTATACGAACTATCCAGCATTGTCTAGCACAGTGGTTCTCAAACTTTAATGGGCACAGGAGTTATCTGAGGATCTAATTGAGTGCATACTGTGATTCAGCAGATCTGCAGTGGGATCTTAGATTTGTTTTTCAACAGGATTCCAGAAATATCCATGCTATGGGTCACTTTTAAGTTTTGAGTACGCAGGGTTGAATAGAATCATGGATTATGAAAATTGTTTCTTACCATAGTATCCAAGTTGGCTATATTTATTTAATGTCCCATAGCTGTGCAGTATTAATAGTTTTTATTCTTCGAACTTTCAGAACCTTGGGTAACCACGAGTTCACCTGAATTTTTAACAGTCTGTGACAAAGAGTCACTAAAAGCAAAAGAAGCTCATCAGGTTTTCCCAACATGCTTTTTCTTACCACTTTAGCCACAAATTTAGTATGAATATTCTGTATGGGCAACGAAGTTAAGAAGTCAGGAGACATACCCATGAATGCTTGGGAGCTTTCATGGGAAAGAGAGAAAGAGGGGAAAAAAAATCCAGTCAGGATGGTTTTTAAGTGGCTGATGAACAAGGAAAATGGGAGAGTGCACCTTCCTTAGCAGGGAGAAAACAAGGTGATAACATTAACTAGACAAACTGTTGTAGAAGATCAAGTTCAGAAAAGGAATTTCAACATCACTGCACCCCAAAATGAAACAAGAGGGACTCCAAATGATCACATCCACATCCAACCCACCATAATGGTCATAGCAACAGCCGTAAAATTGTTCTCAGATGAGTACACACATATAAGACTCTTCTCTACACTCAGCTCTAAATCTGTCCCCAGTTTGGCTCTGCAGGGCAGTAATGAGGTGTCTCAGGTTTCATTAAAAGGGCAAATCACAGGTTGTTGTACATTAAGAAGACAATGGAATGATAAGAGTCTCTCTGGACTCCTCACAACAAAGGGTACACAACAACAGCAGCAGAAATGGCAGCTTCTATGGAGTAGGTGTAGCATAAAACCTGGTCTCTGCCATTTACGTGGTCAATAAGAAGTACCCTGGGTCCAGTGAGATAATTCTGAAAGTTGATAGCTCAGCTTCTGACTATGAATGAATCTCAGCATAGGGAAAAGAATGGATACCTAATGCACAAATTTGAATGCATTCTTATAAATGGATTTGTATCTTGTATTTACATGGCCTATCTGCTTACAGCTCTGCCTCTGTCTCTGGTCTCCACTTATCAATTTTCTTCCACTCCATCTCTTCTTCTTCATCTTCTTCCACCTCCACACCCACCATCACCCATTTGACCATAACCAAACAATAGTACTTATCAACTGATTGCATTATTCTAAGTTTTCCATACATGGTGTCTCATTTAAAACCATAATAATGTGCAATAGGCTTTGAATTTCTCTTGTTGGACAGAAGGAAATGGAAACTTGGAAAGACAAAGTAACTTGTCTCTGGACATATACATGGTAAAACTTAAAAAAGGCAAAATCAGAATTGGAGCTCAGGTTTATCTGTCTCCAAAGTTTGGAGGCTTTTAACTCTCTAGTCTTTCTGTTTGCTGTATACCCAGAAATTCTGCTGCCTCAATTTTCCAGAAAGCCTCATGTTTGTTTCAATGGTGAATTTAACCAGTGAATGGGGACCCATCAAACAAGACACTCAGTGAACTATCCTAACTTCTTCAACATACTACTTGCACCCATTCCTCCCAGGTGATGTTAGAATATATGTTAACTCATGCTGCAAATTCACAGTTAATATCCAATTATCTCATCTTGCAAATAAATAATATTGACTTGGGAATAATATCCATCTAGTTCTAAAATTAATACACTGAGGCAATGTAGTACTTGTAACAGGGGGGAGCTAAAATGGAAACATTACTCTATAGAACTCCACTTAATAGATGGAGGGGCCAGCAGTCTGATCAGTGTGAGAGAGAACACAGGGAACATCCTCAATCAGTGAATTTCTCTTTATGACACTGAGTATGTTGCTTAGATGGAATAAAACTCACATTTGACTCAGAAATCCTCAATGTGACAACAGCAACAATGACATCAGAACCATTCTGCTTAAAGTATTCCCTGCATAGCAGGCACGGTGCTGAGTGATGCAGAGGGGCCCTGCTGGATACAGGTCACCAAAAGCACCACAGATCATTGTGGAAAGAAAGAAAAGATTCAGCGCAGTAACTAAGGCAAAGAATTTGCCAAATAATTAACATATCAAATATCAATTTGGTTCACAAATGCATATCAAAATGCCACTCGAAAATGTTTAAAAAGTTGAAAAAGTAGCATTCAAACCTAAATAGGTCTTGTTACTAAGCAGTTCCTCTTTTGCCTCACCACACTACGTTGTATAAATGATTGCTCATGAAATGCCTCAGTCATCGAATTTATAATGGTCCAACAGAAACAGGGTGGTGTAGTAGGGATTGTGGAGGTGCCTTCAATTCTGCACTTGCTTTTATTTTACCATTTGCAAAGTCAGAGTGCCACTTTGTGGAGTATTGTGAAATTTAGGGCTGCTTCCATCCACCAGCCAGTTTCAAAAAAGTATGTAATTATGTGCAGGCACATATAAAATGAGAGCACCTCAACATGTGTGCATTGTAAATGTCAACAAACAACAAAATACCCCAAATTATTTGTTCATATTACTTAATATGTGTACCTAATTGTATTAACTTTTGAAAACACCTTACATCTCTGAAATTATATTGGTACTGTATTTTACGCTTGTACAAGTATTAAGTAATAAGACAAAAGTGTTAGGGTAAAACACAAAATTAAATTATCATAAAGAAATAAAATAACTAAAATTTCACATTTATATTATCTTGAACAGCAAATAAAACAGTTCAGTCCTTGAACATTATAGTAAAACCAAAGTAATTAGAAAACAGAAAAAAGTGCTTATGAGCTACACGTGTATGTTTTAGCTGACAATGTGTAGCAGAAATTTCCATGATCCTTGAAAAACACACATGAACTCTAATAGATTTTATATCATTGAATTAAAATGTTGCCAAATCCTTGGCATCAATCATATGAATCCTATGTAAGTGTGAAAGAAAGTAAAGGCTTCCACACCAGAAGAAGCTTCGTTAGAATCCAGAGGAAGGGAAAGGTGCCCTATTCTTGAGCAGTTGTACAGGTTCAATGTTAAGAATCACTTGGGAGAAACTGTGCGAGGATGACAGCATTCCCTCTGGTGCGGTGGCATGTTCCTTAGCAACATGGAAAAGCACCTCTCCTCCAAGGAACTCTGCCAAGCCACACATGTTCACAGATCATAACTCAGACACTGGGTTCCAAATAAAGCTAGGGATATTTACATTCCTAATAATAGTAAACCACTTGACTATTTTTTCATTTATTACACATTTTTTGGTAGAGTTAGAATCATTTCATAAGGTGGTTTCAGTCATGCAAAGTATATGTCCAGATGAACCAAGGCATAGTTTTCACAAGATCTGATTTCCAGAGAGCAGGTATTTGGATTTCATTAGAGCATGTGTCTATCTAGAGGACTCAGAGAGAACATAAGAAATGAATAAATGCTGGTGTCACAATGTTATTATTCATTGTCACTTTCTGAATGGCAGATCATCAGGAGAAGAAACTGAGGGACTCTCAAAAGAAAACCTTTACAAAAGATACTATCTTCATTTCACCATTTGTTCTGAGAAATTTGTTCCCACGTTCCACGTGGCATGGTATTCTATTGTAACATTTCCATTTTAGCTTTCCCTGCAAGTGATAATATATGACAATGTGCACTGATATTTTAATTCATTTGGTGAAATGGTAAAATGAGCACATTTTTAGAATTGCCTTATTATGAAAATGATATTAGATGTATTTTTTGAAGTGCAGTTTGTGATTCTCTACTGATTTCCATTAGATGTCATACCACTTGCAAATAAGCTAGTTTATTTATTTATTTTTGCAAATCATACAAATGAGAAATTTTTTTTTGTTTTCAACAGCTTGTTTTTCTTATATAAAAAGTGAACTAAAAAAAAAATTGGGAATAAACCCTTACTATCCATTACAAATTCTAGATGGACCTGAGTTGATTTGTATAACTCATCACCCAAGACTTGTTAAAGAAAGTAGAAAGTATATTTCTAAAGTAGAAAGTAGAAAGCATTCAGGAAGCACATTACAGATGATTTGATTAATTCTTCAAATAAAATATCTTAATTTACTAAACTTAAATGTTCCAATTTTTAGTAAGAAAGGAGGAATAAGAACTAGAATATTCGAATTAGTACTTTCTAAATTCTATTGTTATAATACTGTAAACTTTGAAAATTCTTTTTCAATTTTCACCTTTCTTGGTCACACCCAAGATATATAAGCAAACTACTTTGTAACAAAGGTCAACTTGTCAGCAGATGGAAACTTGCATTTTCAATTTATTTTTATTTTTTAAATTGACACATGATATTTTGTACTTTTGTATGCTGTTACAACTACCAATCTTCATGTCAAACTCTTAAATCAAACATCTTAGCAAAAAAGTATTATTTGATAATTATTTATTATTTTTCATGTAATATTTATGATTGTTTTATTTGTTCCTATAATCTAAAATGACAAAATATAAAACCATGATAAGATTAATTAAGAAGCAATGACAATGGTTCTGTTGATATAAAGTAACTCTACATTTAATAGTAATGTCATGTTACATGTTAAAAAAAACCCCTCAGCTGTATTATATCACATGATATGATTTAAAGTTATTATTGGCAGTTTACATATATTTAATGCTTACATTTGATAAACTATAAATACTTGGATGGAAGATCACACATTTTATTTAAATGTTTTAGAATTTTCAATTATTTAAAATTAAAATTAATGGTTAATTCACCACAAAAACTCTTTTGTCTTTTGTTGTGGATACATATCTAGAGAATTTGCAAATTTGCTTTATGTGATGAAAGATCACATATCATATGATGTCTGTCTCCACCTTGTGGTTATTATAAATATTGCTACATTCTGATTTTGCTCTACTCCTGGACATGAAATGGAGTGGCTACGGAAAATATTATTGCTGGTCTATCTTTGAATTTTTACTATAAACTATAGTATCAGGTTGTTTAAATGGACACCTAGAAGTTCAATCAGCATATCCATATCGTTATTTGTAAGATTGTTAGCTTCTCCTAGAAATTAAAGATGCTAGTACTTCTTGTATATGTGACAGAAACTTTCTAGGAAGGTCATGGAATGAGAAAAAAATAATTTTCCAATGAGAAAATGTCTTCTCCTTTCTCCACCAAAAAAAAACTGTACTTCCTCTGTAATATTTCTCAAAATCTTAAACCAAAAGCTTTATTCTGTGTCTTAAAAATAAGCCCCAAACTTTCATGCTTTCCCCCCCCCCCCTCCCATTTGACTCAAGAGCTGGTGACATTACAGGGATCAGGAGACAATGCTCTGCTCTCAGGTATTTTTAATCTGCCCAGTTCTGCTTTTAATTCCAGGATGAGATTTTCACAAAATAGTATCTGAGGGGAGAGGGCATGGGGGAAGGAAAGATGGTGGAATGAGATGGAGATCATTGTGTGACTGCACAAATGGTGCAATGCTACATTGTGTACAACTGAGAAAAAGTTGTGCTCCAATTGTGTATAATGATTCAAAATGCATTCTGCTGTCATATATACCTAATTATAATAAATAAATATTTTTTAAAAAGGGTATCTGGTACATAGATCCTATCTGTCAATTTTCGTCTGAATAAGAGAAAATTGTCTAATTATTTACTGATCTGAAGGAATTTATAATTTTTTGAACAGTGCAAAAGAGTTGCTATTTGCTTGAATTTTTCAAAGCAAATTTGCCCTGTGTTCTTCTAATTAGACATATGCTTTACTTTTTTATTTCATGTGCTACTCCACATAGGACCCAAAACCAATAAGTTTAAACTTCTATGGTCTAAAAACACTGTTCCAAAATCCAATAGAACATCCTGGTCACTCCAGCAGTCACTCATATTACCACAGTACAGGTTCGTAATTTTCTTGGGATTCAGATGGAACCTTCCTCTATCAAATTGCTGTCACTCCCTCCTCTCTACAGGGGCAGCATCAAGCCAACACTTCTTTAAATGCACACTTTGCACATCACAGGGAACTGGGTGGCATATAGATGATTTACAAATAATCTTTATTTATGCCTGAATATCAGAGAAGGATTATTATTATTATTATTATTATCATTATTATTATTATTTATAATCTATATCCACCCAGATACCTTTAACATAGACTTCCACTAACTGTCATTTTTTCCATAAAGAATTCAAGAAACAATAAACATGACTAAGTTGGGGAAAACAGAGGTAACTTTATTTTGCTTCTTTCAAAGGTACAGACCTATCATAATTATATCTCAATATATAAGATGTTCAAATTTTAGCTGCCCACTTATGGCACTTATATAAACTGAAACCAAAATTTTTAATAAAATATAGCTTTATAACTTCAGGATGAATTTTCATAGAACATGAAAGACATAAGAAAATGCTTTTTATGCATATGGAAGGAGCTATTTTTGTGAAACAGATTTTGTGCTTGGATATCTAATTAACCACTTTAAAATGAATGAGTACATTTCCATAATATGTTCTTCAGATATGAAAAGCCCTGAAGGAAACTGGAATTCAGGAGGGCTATTTCCAGTTAGGAAATATAAGGTGAAACTCCACTGATAATAATTCCAATCCAATGGCTGTATCACTCCTCAAATGTTAAATATAGTGAGTTAATTCATGAGACATGTTAGACTTGGTCCATGATGACAAACCCAAAGGACACTTACCTTTTTCATTTCCATTTGCATAATTTGGAGGCTTGTTTTTGTCAATGCTGTTAAAGCTCTGACTTCTTCTATTTAAATTGGAGGCTCCCTGGACTTTGCTGCTGCTGCCTGCAGCTGGCACCCTAGAGGGTCCTGGAAGCCTGAAATAGCAGAAGAAAAATTACATCATGACTGGCATATCAAAAAATAAAGAGCATGAGATTCTGAGCAGGGAAGAGTTAAAGGGAAAAACCATAGTACAGGATTTTCTAAAATCAAGTTTGCAGAAAATGGTGGTTTATGTGACAAAGAGCTAAAACAAAGTTAGAAATTATCAGATAAATCTTGTTTCAGTTTTCAACAAACATGCCACCAAAGACCAGTAATAATGTAGAAAAGTTAAAATAAGGTGACCTTTCACTAAAATAGTCAAACTTACTCCATTCTTGATGAATAAAATTTTGCCTTACAGGTACTTTAATAATTACAGGAAAAGCAAGGAAAATGGAAACACTTAATTTTCAGGCTCTCATCATATTAAACAGCTATTTGCAGATGTTTAACTTATTCTTTTAATACACATGGTATTTGTTTATCTCAGGTAGCTATATCCCAAGTCTTGTAAATTAGTAACAAGAGTAAAGTAACTGTACAAATGGCAAACAGGAATTACTTTTTGAATATCTAAACTAGTTAGTTATGCTATTCTAAATATGGTGCTAGGACTAAGGTCATGGGTTCAATTATATTTGACTGGGCTGCCTCACAAAAAAGACTTTCATTCTCTTGTCAAAAATACACAGCTAGACTTTAGCTGGTGATCTTACACGTGTGGCCACTTGATCATACAGGAGACACGACCAAAAAGGATTCAGGTCTGGGAAGGAAATCACTATTAGGAAGAGAACGATAGCTTAGAATATAGCTATGTGACAGCAGTTTTAGTTACTCTTTGAACGTGAAAAAAATAAGATGTGAAGAAATACACATGATCTTTCTTATAATCAAAGGCAGTTTGACAAGAGGTTGTGACTGTATTTGGACTAAAATATAATTTGGGATAATTTATTTCACCGCTTTTCCCTTTTAGAACACCAATTCTTGATTATTTCATAAACTTTACCTAATTTTTATTGTATATTACTATCATGTATTTCATGTTTATAATAAATCTAATCCATGTAATTTGAAAACTAGAAATTAAGAACTAGTATTGACGCTAAGGTCTATTTAGAAAAAACTGTTATCGAAGGTTCCTGACATCTCTGCTTGTGTGTGCTGCCACCTCGTGAACAGGACTGTGTACTACTATGAAAATTCCTACTGGAAAAGAAAAAGTACGCAGAATCTATCAATACAACACAAAATTTTAACAGTCTTCGTTATAAAATTTTAAACATAACAGTATTTTTATCTGCTATATATCAAAATTTCACAATCCAGTTGTTATAATACTTAAATTTGAATTCATCTTTATAATACTACCTATTTTATTTGCATAGATTATTTAAGAAATAAAATCTTTACGAAGTATAAATACTTTCATGTACTGTAAAATGAAATGAACATTGGGAAAATGCAAATAGTAGCTTCAAAAAGTGTCGATATCTTGGAACAGTTAATGATTTCAAAATTTTAAGTGTGTTTTACAGTTTAAATACAAATGGTTAATAAGTATTCCCTTTAGCTATTTTTCTAATTAGAAGTTATGTCATATACAGATTAGATCCTTTTCCAAATGATTCCAGCATTTAACTTTTGTTCAAATAGATCTACAAGGGTTTGCAAGTGTAGCACACTAACTTCAGACATGAGGAGTATCAGTGACTTCACACTGCAGATGGGACTAAACTGATTAATTTGGCCAAATATCCCAATCATAATAAATTTGCGAACAAGTCTTGTAGATTTAACCATAGACTTAGAAAGCCCACTTCAAACTTACATGTGTAAACAGATTCAGTCACAAAATTTGCCCTTCTTGCAATGAAACTTGACCCATTTCTAGAAAGCAATTAAAATGCCTTTTAATCTTTACTGTGACCCATGAAGCCAAGTGATTTTCAGTCCTCAGAAGAACAAATTAAAACAAATTAAAAAGTACATTTGCTCTTCTCATTACCCTAATTTGACAGGCAGCCAGAGCCTCCGGATCATTCATCAAAGTAATAAAAAGGGAAATGAGATGAAGAAAAAAGGAAAAGAGAGAGAGAGAGAGAGAGAGAGAGAGAGAGAGAAGGAGAGAGAGAGTATGTGAAAGAGAAATGTTCTATTAAAACAAAGTACTTAAAATACATTTTACATGTCCAAGTGTTAGAGGGGATAATAAAAATGCCCACTGTACATGGCAGGTCACTGGTTCTTTACACATTATAATTTATATTATTCATTGTAAATTTTAATTAAATACTTCTTAAGATTTGCCTCTCTCGAATCATTTTAACTACTGTGGAAATTGACAAAGAAAACCATGGCAAAGGGAAAAGCACCTACCTCAGGTCAAGTCCTCAGAAGTCCTTGAGGTCAAGTGTTGTATAATAGGATTCAGTAATGAAGGGGCTAATATACAACCCTGGCCACTTCCCCAGTGAGTGAGGAGCTGCATAGACTCTTACAGTACTCAGAGGTGCAAAATACTTTTGCTATGGCTTGACTCAGCAGCTTCATGCTACTATCACACCTTCAGCAACATAATATTTTCTTTTAAAGCAAACTCTTCCAACACATTTTTATGTATCATTATTTTCCAAACAGTACATATTATACTGCCTTTTATTATTATGTGTCTCTAAAATACACACATCATAAAGAAGCAGAAATTTAAAACTATTATGGATAGAGGAACAATCTAGGTTGACCTGGTGCCAATTTCCCCACCCAAATCTGCTAGCATTTCTCACTTCTGCTTCAAAATGTGCAATAATTAATACACACCCATCTCAACAAGCAATTGCAGTCTTATAATATTTCCAGATTTTTGTCACCTGGAAAGAATCATAGGGGCCATCAAAGGAATTATTTTCTTGACTTGCTTACGCCTAGAACCTAGACTTCATCCCAGTTTATAGTACTGTATAAAACTAAAATGAAATAAAAGAAGCCAAAACCATGTAATCATCTAACAACACATTGCTTGCTTCTGAGACTACATGGAAATTCATTCAGAATAATTCAGCACTCTAAACTTTTCATTTGGAACTGTGTCAGTGTTTAAAAAATTTATAGTGATAGGACAAAATATCACTGGGTATTTACTCGAATATCACTAACAAGCAATAAATTAGAGATATTAACTGACCTAGTAGGCTTTTTTTGACTGGTTGCAATTCCACTGTGATTAGACTGAGTTGCATATCTGGCTGTGAGACTGTATGAGGAGAAACAGAGAAATTGAATTAAAGAGATTCTTTGAACATGGAAAGAAAGCACAAACTTATAAGAAAACTATGAGTTCATGAAATGCAATTGGAACACATATAAACATGTATAAAGAATAACTTAATCAGAAAATTATGGTAATGCAACATAACCACCATGACCTTTGACTATGAATGTACCAT
Source organism: Tamias sibiricus (assembly GCA_025594165.1). NCBI lineage: Eukaryota > Metazoa > Chordata > Mammalia > Rodentia > Sciuridae > Tamias > Tamias sibiricus. Next base: position 135,140,028 of record CM046661.1, on the reverse strand, counting down.
GAAATAATGCAGTACAAACCTGGTAATAAAATGTGGCATTATTAACTTTAAAATTATGATTGTGTGATAGTATTAATATTCTTAATAGTATTATTGCATCTTATTAAAAATTTAACCTTTGTAAATGACTGTGAAAACTTTAGGGAAACTAAACTTACAATTGTATGACAGAAAGATCTCTTTCCTAAGAAGGTTAAAATATGTATGAAATGAGAATCATTAATTTCTCTTCTAATTTACCCTTTTAAATAAATATTTTGAAATCCAAGTAGGTTTGTGTATAATAAGTTATTGCTTCTACTAGACAGAATTTTTTAAAGGACATGTACAGTAAAATATTTTTCTCTAAAGAAGGGTCTACTCAAAAGTTGAAATTTAAGTGGATTTAAATTCTTAAAAAACAAGCTTAACAAATACTGGTAACAATTTGTGGCCACTCTTAAGTTGCCTTTCTTAATGTTTTCTAAATCAAAATATTTGTTTGAAGACATACAAGAAAGCATTAATTAAGCCAAGTTTGGAAGAATAATACTTTATAAAATAAAGGCAAATTCATACATTAAGTTAAACTGTCTCCTAGTTACTAAGAGTTGAAGAATTAGTGTCCGCAGAAACAGGACCAACACAGGGGTGTTGGAATCAGGATGACAGGGGTCACATGGAGCCTTACTGCAATGGAGACAGTTTCTTTGTTACCCAGCAGTAAGCATTTTAGTGAAGAAAAAGATGGCTTAGGATAACAATCTGCTTCCTAAATTAATTCTTAGTCCTCTGAGCTAGTCTGGCGTAACATGGACATCCTTCCTCATAGAGGTAAGTCTTCAGGGTACATCGAACACTTTATTTTTTTTTTACATTTGTCATGTTCTACACATGGTTACTTATATATAATACATTCTGTATTTTAACTGCACTGAACATCTAGACAACTGGTTATAACTGGCCAAACTATCTCAGTAATAGTAATATCAGAGTAAGCGAAAAGTTGAAAAGTAAAAAATAAACTGTCTCACCATTCAGGTATTCATATATGTACTTAGAGTAATGATGTCCATCTCATTTCACTGCCTTTCCTACTCCCACGAGCCCTCCCTTACCCTCCTTCCCCTTTGCCCTATATAGAGTTCATCCGATGCTCCCCCCACACAATCCTCATTATGAATCAGCATCCTTATATCAGAAAAAAAACATCTGGCCTTTGGTGTTTTGGGAGTGGCTTACTTAGTATTATATTCTCCAACTCCATCCATTTACTGCTGCAATGCTGAGTTATATTCCATTGTGTATGTATACCACATTTTTTTTTATCCATTCATCTGCTGAAGGGCATCTAGGTTGGTTCCACAGTTTAGCTATTGTGAATTGTTGAAAAATTGTACTACATATGTGTAATATGAATTGAAATGCATTTTGCTGTCATATATAACAAATTAAATTTTAAAGAAAGGAAAAAAGCAAAAAAATAAATTGTCTCAATGCAATGTGATATTTATTTAAAATTTAAAAATTTTTAAAAAAGGACCCAAAGGGATGAAAAATTATTTGTGAATTTCTCAGTTAACTTGTCAGTCTAAGAACAAGAGAACCACCTAAAGTTTAATCACTACTTCTTGTCTTATACTCACCAGTTTGAACACAAATATAAGCAATAAAGACAATAATCAAACAACATACTTTCTTTCAGGGAAATGAAACTACCTCATTGATTTTGCACCATATTTTTAAGAAAATACTATAACATAATTTCTAGTATAGAACTTGAAATAAAGCAAAAAAGTCCAGAGAGGTTAAGTGATTTAGACAAAATCACTTTGGTTTTATTGCCCATATGTGTTTTCTGATTTCTTATGAAAGAATACAGTATTCGCTGCCTCTTTTTTCTTTTTAACAAGTTTTCTCACTTTAATTTCTTGAAATTTAGCTTCTGTTCTGCTTCTTTTCATTTCTGAAGCTTTCCTCTGAAGAATACCAGTTTTTCCAGTTTTATAATGTTTGAATTTGACCATGTTGACCCTTCTATTGTTGGAATCTCTCCCTTTCATAGACAGCCAAGCTCAATTGATTGTCCATCACCATTCTTATCTTTTTTTCCTTCAACAAATCTTTGTTTCCCAACTCTTTTTCCTCACAAAGGGTATTCCTTCTTTCCTCAAAAACTTTTATGCATTCTTTCACCTAGTAATTTATTTCCTACAAAGATCTGAACTAAAATGTTACCCTTTAGCATCAACCTCATCTACATACTCCTAGCCACAAATATCAACTACATAAGACTTGTTCATGATCTTTAAACTCACACCAAAAATCACCACTTACTTTTTTTAACCTATTCTTTTCCTTCCATTAATAACTTTATTTCTATTCATGGAACCAAAATTTCCTCAGTTATATGTACTTTAAATCTCAAGAACTGACTATTTCTTTTCCTGTTCAATTGTTACAGATGAGTAATTAATATCTAGTCATGCTGTTTGGACCACTACAAGTCCTTTCGCATCTTTGTTCTCCTTCAACTCCCAGGTTTATCACACTAACTCAAGCTTTCAACACTTTTCACAATGCCTCTTGAATAGAGGAGTTCGAATGTTTCATTCTTACCAAACTCATTATCTAGAATGGGACAATTAGGACCAGAAAGGACAACAAAATGTATCTAGTCTTGTCTCTTGATGTTATAGGTGAAGAAAGAAAAGTGCAAAGAGATAAACAATAAATTTCCTAAAACATACAGAAGCTTAGTGCCAATGAAAAATACATTCTAGCATTCAAAGAGTTCTACAGTGCTTCTTTACATTTGTACCCTATGTTCTACCTTTGTCACCTAATGCATTTTGTAATCAGAGAGTTCTTAACCATCATCCAAACATTAACTGTGCTTCTCTACTTTGGGCTGACTTATTCTTGCTATCATTCCCATGGGAATACTTCCTATTTATCCATCATACTGAATTCTAAAAGACCACTGTAAATGACAGCAAGTACACCTAACATCTCATCATCTCCTAGATACACATTAAATCTCTGCACTTTTTTACCTTCTCATGTAATAAAAACATAATTTTAGTTATTTAAAATTGTAAACACAACAAGATTTCTTCAAGTAATCTCATTGCTTGAATTACTGTAAAGGATAAAATAGTTTATCAGAAAAGTCCCACAAAATGCACTTTGAAACATATTCAACCTGATGAAAAGAGACTGAAGGTTTTGTGATCTTTTTTAGGAAATAAAATTCCTGGTATTTTCTTGATTTAATAAGATGTGCCAAGACTATCATAAATATTGAGAGCTTGCCTACTTTCTCTTATTAAAAGAGAAAAACAGTACATTTTGAAAGAAAATATGACATATGTCACCGAACCAATTGCATAATTGTAATAATAGGGAATATATTGTTAATACAATTTTTAGTTGGACAACAGAGATGCATTTTGAAAGATGAATATTCCAGGAACACAGTTAAAGAAAAATAAAACAAAAAAATACCGTGGAACTCTCAACATGACATGTGACAATTCACTTAACAAACAAATTGCATGAAAAAAATTTAGAGGGAAAACCTATACAGTCTTAAAACAACTTAAAACTAATTGTCATGTATAGATCCTTATTTAGATCCTGACTCAACTAAACATTAAACTGTTGTTAAACATTTAACTCTTAAACCTTTATGAAAAGTTGGTAATAAATGAAGCAAGGTAGGTGGTGAGTTGGTAAAAGGTCAAATCTGATTGGTGGGTCCATGAGGAGTTTAAATGGAATTTAGTTTGTTAAAAAAATAAAAGGTAATATAAGAAATATTCTTAGTATTACTAACTTGAACAAAGTAACTACTCTATCAAGTATAACTTCCACAAATACTTAGCATATTGAAAAAAAATTAATATTTATCAAAGGAGGTCTACTGATAGGGTGCCATTGCCATTCCATGAGTCTATTTATTATATTTAAAATATTAATACATAGTTTATATTATACATGTTACTTACTATTTCATCAACTAATCTATTGGCCTGATCAATTCTATTTTTTTTCTTTTATTTTTTATGATTCTAACTATTAACAGACCATGTTGTACCTATCTGAATTTCTAACAGCTGCCTGGTTGAATATGCCTGGCTTATAACTACATTAGTCTCTACCACTCACAGATGTGTATAGACCAAGAGGCATAGTCTCTTTGGAAGGACATTTCTTTTTTTATTTGGCTGGTTTTTTGGCATCTATCAGGAGCCCAGTGATTAAAATACAAGGTTGGCATATGCCTAACATTTCTTTAATATTGCATAATGCTAAAGGCAATGTGTTTGTATGAATATACATATGTGCATATGTATGTAGATGTATGATTTAATTACAAATGTGCTACTTGCTATTTTAACTATAGTTTTGCTGCCAACTTGCTTCATGCTTTGCTTCCTCTTTTTCTTTGTTCTCAACTGAAAATAAGATAGGAATACAATTTAGCTATGCACTGGTAATCAGGTTTTAAAACTTAAATTATTACTTCAGCTTTAAAATCACTGGTACTCTAGGGTGGACAAAAATCACAAATCCTCAATCTCCATGTTCCTCTTTATTTCTCTGCAATTTTTTCTTTTCGGCTGCTTACATATTCAGTCTTTCTTCATGTTGCTCATAACTCTTTTTTTCATTTTTTTAATTCTAATTTGTTATACACGTTTGCAGAGTACATTTCATTTCATATTACATATAAAGAGCACAATTTTTCAAGTTGCTGGTTTAATATAAAGTATCTTTACAACAATTGTGTCTTCATACATGTATTTAAGGGTAATCATGGATAACTCAGTCTGCCATTATTTCTATCCCCTTGTCCCCTCCCTTCCCTCCCCCCTCTTTGTTCTATTTAAAACTCTTTCATTCCTCTCATTTCCTCTCTCTTGCCTTTATAAGTTAGTATCTTCATATCAAAGAGATCATTCAACCTTTGGTTTTTGGGGATTGACTAACTTCACTTAGCATTATTTTCTCCAACTTCATCCATTTACCTGCAAATGCCATGATTTTATTCTCTTTTAGTGCTGAGTAGTGTTCCAGTGTGTATATATACCAAAGTTTCCCTATCCATTCATCAGCTGATTCCACAATCTAGCTATTGTGAATTGTGCTGCTATAAACATTGATGTGGCTGTGTCCTTGTAGTAATCTGATCTGACTCAAAATCTTTGTTTCTCAATAGCTCCTATTTTTTCTTACCATTTTGCTTTGTGTCTCTCTTCCTAGACAGAAGGAAAGCACTTTCCCCCACAGTGCTTGTAATACCACTTCCCAACTTCCAAGTTTATCACAAATTAGTGACGAGGCAGGTGCACAGGCACAGCTAACTTGCAGTGTATTAATAACAGACACAGGGGACATGTAGACACAACTTCAAGGCAAAGTAGGGTAAGTGAATGGTCAGAAGACCAATGATGTGGGAGTTTTCAGATATCTGAAATGAAAATTGCAGTTTTCTTTCCTGAAATGTCGTCAAATGAAACACCTAACTAATAGATGAGGAAGAGGGTGGTGGGGGGGTCAGAAGCAAAAACACAGAAGAAGTAAATGTTTTGAGACTTACTGGGAGTTCTCCTAAGGAAGGATCTGATTACCTTTCTGGTAAAGTGGAATATCAAAGGGATACTGTTCATTTTCCTGAATGTGGAAGGGCAGAAGACACAACTATATACAATTTATGTTTTTATATAAGAATGGGACTTATCTGGTATTCAAAACACAGCAGGACCCTAATTCCAGAACTTCCTGATCCAGCTTATGTATAAATCCTCATGTGGGATTACAACATCCACTTAGATAAGGAAAGAAAGCTTCTCAAAGTAAATATCTTACACTTCAATGACCAGTTTTTACTAATCACTAGAGCCTTATTGCTCAATTTGTGGTCTGTAGACCAATAATACTGGCATCACCGGGGACTTGTTAGGATACAGAATTTCAGGTCCCCTCTCAGACTTCCTGAGTCAGAATATGCATTTTATTTTTTATTGGTTCTTTTTAGTTACACAGGACAATAGAGTCCATTTTGATAAAATTATGTACACAATGTGGGATTCACTGTAGTGTATTTATATGTGTACACAGGAAAGTTATGTCAGGTTGAGAATCTGCATTTTTAACAGGATCCCCATAAAATTTCTATGTGTAATAAAACTAGAGATGCTGTGTTCTGCAGAACACCCATAAATTTCTCCCCAGAGAGGGAAAAGATCTAGTTTCCAGAGTTAAATAGCATAATGTAAGCACCTCAGGCCTGCTCCAGTGCTCATCTTCCATCACACTTTTGCTCTAGCTGTCAGCAGGCCCCTTCTAGAAATCGTCTCGCTTAGTTTTCCTGACAAAACAGGTATATCCAACTACTTCTGCTTTTCAAATACAGGTTCAATCACTGTCCCATCTCCCAAGATTTTATGCTATGGTCATGAATATTTTTAAAACCATAACACTAGACACAAATCTACTCCTCCATTCCTTTTACAGCAAGTATATATTTTAAACTCCAACCTCAATCCTAAACTTCAGAGCTTCCTTTCTAAATACTTCCTTGATATCTCCTAGTCTATCCTGTCTATCCTCACTGTATGGTAATTGATCAGGACAAATGTCTGCTAAACAGATTGTGTTATTCTCCTGGGCAGGAATCATGTTATGTGTGCTTGTACACTCTCAGTCAATATCATGGAGCTGGCCAATAACTAAGTAATAGATTGCTATTTCCTAGGTGGCATTATCAAATATGACATGTTACATCTTTATCTTCTAAGCAAGGGAATTTTTTCCTTCTTAGAAGTTGACTCTCACTTAAAATATTGTCATGCTTCTTTGCCTATCTATTCACAAAGACCCTCAAGGCATTATAATAATTCTTTTATCCTACCTACAAAATATCATCTTTATAAGTTTGAAATAAATAAACACACTTTTCAGTAGATACTATTTGGCATTCAGAGAGACAACATTAAGAAAACTTCATTCAATACATCATTCTTATTGTTCTCTTCATATAATGTATCCAGAATGGGAAAATCAATAGAGAATGAAAATAGATTAGCAGTTGCTTAAGGCAGAGGAACAGAGAATGATTTCTAATGGGCACCTTGTTTCTCTGTGAGATAATGAAAATACTCTAAAATTAGAGAGTGGTGATGGTTGAACAATTCCATGAATAGGCCCCAAACCAATCAACATATGTTTTAAATGGTAGGTTTTATTTTTGTGAATTGTGTCTCAATAGAGATTAAAATAATAATAATAAAAAACTCCATTCAATAAGCCACTGTATCCATACATATGGAATAAACAATCAAAATAATTTTTTTTAAAATTAATTAATTTAATTTGTTATACATAATCAAAATAATTTAAAGGATAAAATAATTTTAGTGTATAAGCAACTGTTCTCACAGTTTTTCAAGCAAACATTTTCATTTAACTTTTTAAGCAACATTTAATCAGGACTAACAAATATGATATATATTTTTGTTACCAGCCCCTCTGATGTTCTTAATCACAGTACATTTTCAATCTACATAGCCCTGCGGCAGTCTCACAATCCTTGGCCAAGATTCAGACAACCCTTGTTATTCAAGAACAGTCAGAGTTAGAACAAGAGCTAAAACTTATTGGTATCTCTTCTCTATACTCTCATCAAAACTCTCTTAAGATTAGAATAATTCCATACAGGAGTTTTATAAAGGTTCTATTTCTATTGTAGTTACTCTAACAGTGGAATTCCATGCAGAAGATATATATATATATATATATATATATATATATATATATATCTTACATATACACTTACATATATATCAGATATAATGTACATGGGGATTATTAGAACTCATCAAAATATACCTAAACCTCACATATATCAACTTCATCTCCTTTAATTATTATCAAGCTTCATCAAAAATATCAGCTGAGGTAAGTGATAATTAATTACTGTGGTCATTTAAAATATTTTTTCTCTTCTTATTTATTCAAAACTGCTACTTTTACACCTGTTGTTTGTCCCTAATAACCTAAAGAGAGCCACATCAACTTGCTAAGGAATGTGGCCTTTATCTGACTGCAGAGGAGAATTATCAAAAGGTTTTAACTGTAGAATAAATGATATCTTCTCAGATGAGATACATCCTTCTCTTAGACTTATTAAGGAGGGATAGAGGAAGGAATGAGGATAGGAAACTTGGCTAGACTGGAAACAGGGAGACCAAATAGGAAATCACTGCTATAATTCAGGCCAGATTTGCTCAATGAAGGCAGAGTCACAAGACATAGAAGCAAATGATTCAGTTGAAATAGTGGACACAGGAATTGGAAAAGAGGGGAAAAATCTACAATGACTCCTGGGCCTCCAGCTTGAGTTGAATTGTACAGTGACATAGGAAAAGAACATAAGAAAAGGAGGTTGAACATCCATGTTGTGATGTAGGAACAGAATAGAGGAAAAATCAAAACTCCAATTCTAAGCTATATCAACATTCAAGGAGAGGAGAAAGGAACAGAAAGTCCTGAGGGGATGGATATTCATGAATGAGCAAATCCACCTACACAGCAGACTCTACAATATTACTCTAATAGTTATTCTATGAAGTATATAAATACTCAGAGTAAACTTTATGCCAAATTAATGAATAATTAAGAAAGCAACTTCACATTCCTAAGATTTTGAAAGTGACAAAGACATTGATGTTGAGAATTTTGACCTAGTTCATGGTCCACTTTAATCCAGTATTCATTTATGCAATCAATTAATAAATTATAAAAAAAAGAATATTATTGACCACTGACCATATATTATATGATTTAATTTGGGAAAAATAGGTTTAAGCAGAGATGACTATTTCACTATGAAGAATATGACCTTTAAAATCATGTATATGAACATATATTCTTCATAAAAATGTAATTGGATATTCAGTGGAAATCAAATTCCTTTCAAGCTTGGAAGGGAAAACACACAAACATTAGGCAGATATGCAGAAAGTGATGCATTCCATATTTTCTGTGAATTGATAAATTGAAATACCAGTAGTAAGATGTAGTACATTGGCTAATAGCACAGAATGTAGAGCCAACTGCCCTAGTGAAAATATCAGCTCACTGGTCTCTGTGCCTATTTCCTCACCTGTTAAATGAGGGTGATAGCTTTACCTACAGAAAGGATTTGTGATGATTCAATTGTATAGCACTTAGAAGAATGTCTGGTACAAATAAGTGTTCCATTCCTATTGTATCAAGTTTAAAAGTGGTTAAGTAAATGTTCTCAGGTCTGTATCTCTGATCCTGACCACTTTCCTGAACTCCAGAGTCACATGCTAGACACCACCACCTAGAAGTGCATTAACATCTCAAACCTCTGGAGGCTGAAGCCGAACTTTATTTCCCCCCAACTCTTCCTGATTTTTCTTCCACCTCATGTTTCCACCATTGTATTATCATTTTTCCTTATTGAAATACATCATTAATTATTCAACAAAAATAGAAATGGATTCACCCTGCCACTAGGGCAGTCTTCCTAAGTTGTAGCAGCCTAATTTTTCATCTGTTAAAAAATGCCCAGAGCAATTTTCCTTTACATTCAATTTACATTCAAGAAACACACCTCAGCTCCTAGGCACAGAATTCAGACTCCGTAAGTTGATCTCTGCTTACTTCTCTAGTCTTTCTTCTTGCCACACCCCATGACAACTTAAACACAGTCATATAAAAAATAATTTGATACTCCTTCCATTGGGAGGTGAGATCTTTGACCTATCCAATCCCCCTGTTTGAATCTAGGTGGGATTCAAATAGAGTCCTCATGGAGAAAGTACACTATCCCGAGACTGTCCAGCTGGACTGGACACGTGCAGTCTCTATCCCACTGGGCAGTGAAGAGCTCATCTTGGAGGGGCATTCTCCAAGCAGAGATGTTCTACCTCCAAGCAGTTTGTGACACTCCAACCATTACTTCCTTCCCCAGTGGATGCCCTGGTCATGGTGGAGCAAAGACAAGCCACTTCCTCTGGACCTTTTCTGATTCCTTGGATTGCAATATACATGAACAAAATAAAATGGTTATTGTTCTGCCCACTAGACTGTGGAGTTTTGTTTTTAAACCAAAATAGGCACCCAGAACATATTTCTACGTAAAACTTTCTCCCAGCCAGAAGGCTACAGCTTCATCCAAGTGAAATGACATTTTTTTTTACTCTTTTAGATTACTTAGTGTAGCATACTGAACTATGTGCTTTGCTATCTGGGTTCTCTGTAAGACTGCAGACAATTTGAAAGATGAAAATATCACCAAACTCAGCTACATATCTAGTATAACTCTTAACACATGAGGTGGGGGAAGGGTGATTATTTGTTGAAAAAAAATCACATATGAATTTTTGAAAAAATAACTAATAGAAAAGAACACTTGTCTCTAACATAATATATAAAAATTATAGCAACGATATAACCTTTCATTAAGGCATATGGTATATATTGACTCTGCCCAAGTAGATAGTGATTGATTTACTAAAACAAAAATTAGACATAAAAGAGTGTTTTTAAGATGGATATGCTTAATCCAAAAGTACCTGAATATACTGTGCTTCTCCGATCAATGTAAGATGTAAAGACAACCTTTACCATTATATACATATATATTACCATTATACATATATTATAATCTCTGATTTATCTTAAATTTCTAAAGATAGAAATTTATATATATATATAAACTTAATATATATAAATATATATATAAATATATAAACTCTTCATCTACATTATGAGATTTTATAGAAAATTATTTTAGAATCATCCTTTTTTCCTGCCTTATTATTGACATTCAGTCTTGGGGGCTATATACATATAGGAATGGATATCCCCATAAAGAATCCCTATGTAGTCAAACATCTCCAACTCTGAATTCCCAAAGTAAGAAACAATTATGCTTAATCACCACATCACATTTGTTCTTCAATAGTACTATTCCTTTGTGAAATGCCTTTGTACAAAGGAATATAAAGAAACAAATTGGAGAATAAAGTAAAAAAAAAAAGATTCTTGGGTTTTAGTTTTAGTGGATGATTTTTGTCTTTTTTTTATTTCTTATTTTGAAATGTTATGTTGAAAAGACAGGGGTTAGCCAGATGTGGTGGTACACGTGGATTCCCAGTGACTCAGGAGGCTGAGGTAGGAGGACTGCAAGGTCAGCTTGGGCAGCTCAGTAAAACCCTCAGCAATTTAGTGAGACCATCAGGAACTTGTTGAGAGCCAGTCTCAAAATATAAAATAAAAGCAAGCTAGTAATATAGCTTAGTGGTAAAGCAACCATTGGTTCAATCCCTATGACAAAAAAAAAAAAAAAAAGATCTCCCTTCAAATTTACTTGAAATGTCTTTAAAAAATTGAAAACAATCTTACTAAAATATATTATAATTAAATATAATTTTGAAAGTCATGCTAAGAATTTTTAGACAGGAGAATCAACATAGAAGACAGGAAAGCATATTTATAAAATATTTAAGAATGAGATAAACTGAAATACATTTCTTTATACTGGAGGTCCTATGATTGATCAAGATGGAAATAAATCATATATTCAGAATTAAGATTTAAATATTTCCTTAAGCCAGAGTCTTCCGTTACTATGAATATTTTCCTTTCTGTAGGAGCCTTGCAACTGCTACAGAATGATAGCTGGTAAGATATTAACTCAAGAAAGATTATACATTCACTTTTGCAAATACATCTTTTGTATCTCAAAATCATATGTTTCTTCAAAAAAATTTAAGATATTTTGCAACTATATGCACTTCAGAACACATGACAAAATTCTTTATCCGTATACTTAAATTTTGCTGAGAATTCACTGGAGATATTTATTCACTAACCCATAAATGAATGAGTCAGAAACAGCTTTCTTCCACATGTGTTTCTTTTTAGTAGCTGGGTGGCTGAAATATCATCCCAATTGCATTTAAGACAGGTTACTGTGATAACTTATCCCATCAGTGAAATATGGCATGAAAATATATTATAACCTCTGTCTTATCTTAAATTTCTATAGACAGTTAATAAGGCCACCTGCATGGTCTGCTCTTGAGAGATCTCAAATCAGTAACTAAAGAGGGAGATGCATGTGTAAGATATATCACTATCAAAGTCTCCTACTCTTTTAGGAATGTTGGACTCCAAGATAAAGAACTCAGGAAACCAGACTCATATTTCTTTCACAATGTCATCATAAATTAGATTATCCACAATGCTTTTACTCAAACATAGCTCAAAACACTATACTGTTCCATGGATCATTTTCCATTTACAATTTTCAGCATGGAATAAAATTATATCTAAATATATTGAGAGCTCCATTACAAAAGTTCATTTCAATGCAACCACCTGAAAAAAAAAAAAAAAAAAAAACTGGACCCTGAAGAATGGACAAAGCTATTTTGTTAACCCCCAAATTTAAGCTAACTTAGGAAAAGACCACCCAGACTAGTGAAAAATTGGATTATTTAATATTTCCAAAGACTTGAAACATGTTGTAGTCAGCACAAAATATGCTAACTATTTTAAGTACATATGTTCATGAAAATGACTTTTAATTATAACCTTTATAAAATGATTAGATTAACTCATATATATATATATATATATATATAAAGTATATGAAGACTTACAAGAAAGTTTATTTTATTGAGTCTGTAATTAGGCTATTCTTAATTTATGGCAAAGCAAATATAATAATCACAACAATCAGTTACATATTATTTAGGGGAGGCTGTGGCCTCAAAACATTTCTTGTGGTAAGCTTTGGTCAAGTCTATCCCTCAGCCTTGAGAACCAGTGAAGCTATAAGGCTGGTTTTAAAAATCTATGGCTAAGAGGTCAATCAGAAAGGGGGAGGCAGTGGGCATAAGGAAGGAAGGGAATACAAAGAGGCTAGTGTTGAAAGTGAGCTTTGCAATGAAGACAGTACCTTAACCAATGGTTAAAATCTCAAAAGCAAAACAACTTCAGTTGCTGAAATGTGCAGACACCTAGATCCAATTATGTCTGCACTCAGTTGTCCCCTGATTACAACTTGGATTTCCTTGTATATCCAGCTATAGGAAAATAATACAATTGTCATCCTGACAAGAATATTATAGTTTTTAAGACAGTTGTATTTTCCATTGTAAGAGATTAACAGATTAATATGTAATAGTTTATTGATAAAATTATTTCATGTGGTGTAAAATTACAAGTAAAATAAGTCTACTGTTATACTTTATTAAAGAAGAGAGTGCCTTTAAAAAAACTAAAAATCAAGTGTCTATAATTAGAACCAAACTAATGTTAGGGAGAAAACACACATGAAATGTATAAACAGGAAATCAGAATGTCCTGTGGTAACAATTTTAAAAAATGGTGAATTACAAACCAATTTTTCTGAGTCACAGCTCTATGATCACACACATTTCACATTAAAAGCAAATGATTGGCAGTTTTAAGACTAAGTTATAAAAACGTGGCTATTTGTTTTTATTTAGACATTTATATCCCTAAGCATATAATCACTTAAATTCTCTAAATTAAGAGTCAGTTTGATATTTTAAAATACATTTTCATTCAGTAATTACTTTGGAAAGATAGAGCATAATTATGATATTTTCATATTATACCCCAAAAATAATTCAGTTCATTGATTTTGATTTTAAGGAAACATGTTTCCATTTCTTTTGAGATTTAGACTTTGTGTTACTCTCTTTTCCCTTATGTGGTGCTACTAATGCACTAATGCATTGATAAAGGAAAAACAAAAGTTTAAGTTTATAACATGAAGCAAAAAAGGACTGAAGATAGAGGCAATTGAGGAACAAGAGATTTCAGCAGATTTTATAGAACCAAAATGAATAGTTTAATGAAGAGTAAGGAAAGCCCTACCCTAAGCACTCATTGTGGGAGGGTTCAGTATGGAAGAGTAAGGAGAGAAGGCAGACTAGGAAATTCCATAAGAGGGGGAAATTAAATGAATGTCTATCAATCCCTGTCTATGATCATTCCATGACCAGGCATTTTAACAGGCAAAACAAAACAAAACTAACCATCTGAACAAATAAGAATGAGTTTTAACTATAATAAATGAATAATTCCAGGAAAAAATAATACAAAAAGTACAGAAAAGATGCTGCTGAAATGCAGGGATTCCTTAGTTTGCTTGGACTGATGCCCATGAAGCATCACAAAATGAGCCATGACTCATATTTAAAAATATCTGTCATTTTATGCTTAAATTCAAACAAATATAAACATTCTCCAGACTTTTAGAAAGGCCTTGAAAAGGAAAGAGTCAGATTTGTCTTGATTCTGCAGAACATATTTATAAAATGTGTTTATTATATAAACACTCCACTGGTTTTCAACATTTGGAATCAACCTATATCAAGAATGAAGAAGAATCTCTTGTGTGTACAAAATAGAATGTTAATCTTATAAACATGGAAAATAAAAAATGGCTTGGAAATTGTTAGTGCATACAGGGAAACTGAACAAACGCTATTCTCATATTTTACTAAACAGAATGATGAAAGTTACTCTACAGTTGATTGAAAAGCAATAAAGATATTATTGTTTTACAAGTTTACAAAGCTAACAAATAAAAAAAAAAAACTAAAAGAATGGAATACAACTACCTCAGAAGCATTCCTAGAACGGCTTGTTTATATTCACTCTCTCTTAATTGATAAAAATCATGTGTGTGTGTGTGTGTGTGTGTGTGTGTGTGTGTGTAATTCAAAAATTATATATATATATATATATATAATTCCTCCTCCAATTCTCTACTGAACAACTGTTACCAAAGGGACTATTCCAATCAAGTTACCAAAGGGACTATTCCACTGAATGAATCTGACATAACTTTCCTGTGTACATATATGAATATGCCATAGTGAATCTCAACATCCTATACATCCACAAGACTGGGATTCTAATTAGAATAAGATATATTTCATGTTTGTATAAATATGTCAAAATAGATTTTACTGTCATATATAACTAAAAATAACAAATGAAAAATTTTTTAGATCTCCAGTGCAAAATCCCTGGGTCAGGTCTTAGCACTCATCCTTCTGATTTGCAACATTTGATACTATTGAGGTCCAGTAGATAATGGTTACCAACACAAGGTCTATAGCCAGATTTCCTGGATTCAGTTGACAGATTTGTCTCTGTGAAACTTTGTAAACTTTAATTGACTTTTTCATTTTATAGTTTCCTTTTCAGAAAAGTAAGATAAGTACCTGTGTTTTACACAGGTTTGCCATGAGGATTATAAAAGATTGAACATGGGTGAAAACTATTTAGAATGGCAATTGCAACATGATAGGGCTACACATAAACTATCCCCATCCATCTCTCCCTCCTCCTTAGAACAGTTCCTTTACTTGCTTTCCAGGACACCAAGTTTTCCTGGTTTTCTTCCCAGTTTACTATCTGAACTGTTAAAATCTCCTCTTTCGGGTCTTGCTGTTTCCTTAACCTCTAATCATTGGTGGTCTCCTCACCCAACACCTTAGTTATCTTCATCTGTACACAGATTATGCTGAGTTTATTTTCTAGTCTCATAGATTTTTTATAAATTTTATAGGTTATGTCTCCAGAATTTATATCTTTAAACATTATCTGTACCTTAAACTCCAGTGTCACAATTCCAATGGTCTCCTTAATATTCCCAGCTAGATATAACTCACAGATGCTTCTAAATTGACACATCAGTAAGTGAATATTTTATATTCTACCTACCAAAACTGCTCCTCCTACATTCTTTTCAGTCAGTAAATGGAAGTCCCATTTTCCAATAGCTAATACTAACAATGCTAGCATCTCCTTTCTGTTGACTCTTTCCATTAGAAACCTGTCAGCTTCTTTTACTGAGACTGTCATCAAAATACATTTGGAACTTCTCTCCACTTTTATGATGGTAGTCCAAGCTTTTCTCCATGATTATAAGCTATCTCCTTTCCCACTGCATTCCATTCTCAGTACAATAGCCAGAGTGATGCCTTCCTTTTTCTGTTTGTATCCTCCTCTTGGAACACTAGCTTCCCAGCTTGCCAGGATTAAGTCTGTCTTTACTGTGGTGACAGAGCCATACTAATGTCTTGTCTTTTTCTGAAATATGTCCTACTCTTGGGCTTCCTTTCCTCTGAACCATTCCAACTGGGATATTTTCTCTTTTTGAAATAAAGCAAACAGGCTCCTAACTCAAGGTTGGAGGGCTTCTTCATCTGTCAGCCTGAAACACTTGCTGTTACCAAACAGCAAGCGCTCTTGTTACCTGTGGTTGGTATCATCATCTCAGTGAGTTCCAATTCACTATCCTATTTAAATTTGTAAAAATGTGTCTCCTATGCTTGATGACCTCTTTTCTGATTTATTTTTCCTCCATCATCAGTTGTCAAAATTATTACTACATATTTAATTTTTCCACTGTTTGCCACCCATTACTAGAATGGGAGCTTCAAGAAAACAAAGATTTTTAAAATATATTTTATCCTCTACCATATTTGCAGTGCCATCAGATTATTTGGAACATTCTAAGTATTTAAAGAATATTTTTAAATAAATGAAGGGTGATAGATGGAGAACTATGAATCAAAATAGGATGACCAAAATAAATAAGAACTACTCTAGAGTATTTTATTTAGTTATATGAGAGTAACTACTAAAGATAATACTTAAAACACAATAAAATATATAAAAAAGGTAATACCTAAAATAATTAAAGGGGTTACCTGTGTACCTGTTACCTGTGTGTATAGTTAGATGGCTTGGAAAGGACTAAGCATTATTAATAGGTTATTAGTTTTAATTATGGGTATATTATTGTGAATTATTTTAATATATTAAATAAATTTACAAGTGGAATGTACCTGTGTGATTAGAGAATGTGACAAAAGAGGTAACTATGATGAGATTGGTCATGCTTCTAACGTGGGCCAATGTATTTTATTATACATGTGACATGCTGTTTAACTGTGAGAAAGAAAGATGAAAACAGCTAGTGTGTTTATTGGATGCTAAGTGGTATGCTAAGTAGGCCTTTTACTCATAAATCTGTTCATACAGTCTCTTCAACACCTTCATGGGGCAGTTATCACCATTCTAGTATTTCAGGTAAGGATACCAGAATTTGAGCAGATTAAAGCCACCTGTCCCAGCCACTCAACTGGGAAAAGACAGGCAGGATTTAAACACTGTTTGCCTGATTCTTTATGACAAAAACCATAAAAATGTGTCTTTATCTACAAAAAAACTTAATTACTCAGGGTTCTCAAGCTGTTTAGATTATTAAATAAAAGCATAGAACTGAACCAAAGTATTTATGTGTGTGTGTATGCTTGGGATCATGCATACATTTTTGATTAAACATCACACTCTTGATTTTCAAATTCTATCAAAGAAGAAACTCTCTTCAGTTATACCTGTGACTGAAAAAAATCCTGCTTTTGTTGTTTTAAGATTCATAAATGTCCCTTTTCCTTTTTCTGTTTTGTTTAAAGTTTAATTGATTCACTGACTTTAAAAAGAACACACTATAGGCCACAACACAGAACTGAGTCAAGCAACTAATTGAAACCAGGTTCATGAAGGCTTAAATTACCAGAGCCTTCCTGTCATCTTAAATTAAACTTCCTTATATACTTTTCAAGATTTATAACCCCAGGCTGAAAAGCTGTAAACCGTCCCAGTTTTTGAGTGAATCTCCCAGAAGGAAATGATGTTTCCTGGAAAAGAACCCCTGGAAGGCAAATGTCCTCAATGGGAAGAAAGCTCCAAGAGCAATGTGTGTGGTAGAGGTCACAGGAACCTTAGGAAGGGTCTGGGAAGGGAATGGTCACTCAGAGAACATGTATCCAGGGATTTTGCAATTAAACTTGTGAGTCCTGCAGGAGGAAGTTCATCAACAAAGAAAGTGGACACATTTTTTATTTGCTCTTAAAAAATAAAAAGCAGAAAGGCAGACAACCTTCTGTAGACATTATAATTTCTTTTTAAAAAAAATTTTTTTAGATGTTGATGGACCTTTATTTTATTCATTTATTTATATGAGGTACTGAGAATCAAATCCAATGCGTCACACATGCTAAGCAAGTACTCTACCACTGAGCCACAACCCCAGGTACTATAATTTCTTAAACTCCTAAAATAACTATTTTTAATTTAGAAAGACTCGCAGTGATCACTGCTTTTGTTACTTCTATCTTCTCAGTGATTTCTTACTTCCATTTTCACATTCTACTGTTTTCTTTATATGTTTTAATTCTATAAAGCATATACTAAAACATTTCTTCATGTAATTTAATATTACTATTTGTGAGTTAATAAAAGTGGCCAACTCTTTGATAATAGGATGGAAGGTAATTCAATAATCTCAATCAAAATTAAGCTAAAGGGCCTACATTACCCCCCCATTTTCTAGGTTTTGGTAAATAAATGCTCATCTTTTCTATGTGCTAGCATCATAATACTTTATATATAACTAATCAGTACCTAAGAAAAATAAATTTTCATCTTATAACTATTTTCACTACAGCATATTCCTAGATATTCTTAGCGGAATCATGCATTCATTTACTGGGTATTTTGGGCTGGTTTCATGTACCAGGAATTATATATTGTTTTGCTTAAATTTAACATTTTCCTTTCATATCAACTAAAGCTCTATTTGTCAAAATGCAATAGATGAAAAAGTATTATTCATAGAAATGCCCAAAATGCCAAAGACATACTTATTGATGGAAATGATTCTTCTGAGTTTGAAAATTATAAGATTCTTTTTTTCACCATGTATTCTAGAACAACGAAGAGGGTTTCCTCCTTCTCCTAGTTAATGATAATAGAAAATAACTATGATTCCAACTCTTATAAAATATTTTTTGTACTTCATTAAAACATTTCTTGTATTTACCTTCCTGTAGAGTGAAACTTTAACCTATCCTTTTTTAAAATAAAAAGAAAAGATAGAACTATAGAATGAACTGGCTTTTTATATTAAATAAATGCAAGTAAGATGGTTAATATTTTGTATTATAGCAAGGTGTTTAATCTTCATCCATTTGAAGTTTGTCCAAAGAACACCATATAAATAAAATCTAATTTAAGTATTAAATAGACTGAAATTTTTGAGAACTGATTTATTTGATAAACAAATCTTGATCATTCCAAATATAACCAAATATGTTCCTTTGAAGGATTTAGCAAATTTAGAATCTGAATCCCAGTTTTATCTAAATATACAGTCCATATTTAATTAGATAATTTAATGCAAGTAGATGATCAAGTCAAATGATAAAGCTGATCAGTTATCAGGGTGTACAGTTTTCTTCATTCATCATTAATTCAAACCACATAATTCAAATCATGTGGCTTTAGAAAGTATTTGTCCTTTTGTAACTTTAAATTATATTGATGAAAGGGCAATTCTTCATAATATTATTATTTACTAACAAACTGAACATTTAAAGATGATACTTTTATGTCAGATTAGTTATAGCATCATTTACTAATGTGTAATGAAAAGTGAAAAGAAATTGAAAGTATGTCCTAGCAGCTGTCAATTAGATGTGTCATTTTTTTAGATGTATCATTTATCTCAATGATACAGTGCATTTAAGCAAAACATGACAAAGAAAGAAATTATAAACATATGTGGCTTTAAGTTGGCAGTGACATTACACTTCCAAGCACTTCACTTACATCACTTATTTATTTTTCACCATACCCAAAATGCTAAGCATCTTGGTACTTTGCACCAAACAGAAGTCACATTCAGTATTAGGAAAGGAGTTGTGGATACAGAGGCAGCCACATTTGAGAGTGACTGCCTTGAGTGTGGCAATCTGAAACAAAGGCAAACTAATGTTTACATTAAACAGATGAATGGCCTAAGAAGGATATGATATGGGATAAGTTAAGATAGCAGCAAACAGTTCAGTGCACGTTGGCAATCTCTGATGGTTCCACCATAAACCATATTAAAACTAACAGACATTCAATATCATGAGTACCCCCAAATCAAAAACATATCCAATGATCTTTACTAATTTTATAAATATATACAGGTTTAATTTTAATGTCTTAAAATTTTACTTGTACTTATTTTTATGGTTATTTTTCATATTTTTTATTTTCAATTGACACAAAGTAATTGTGCATATTTGTGGGGGTATAGTATAACTTTCAATAAATGTATATAATGTATAATGATCAGATCAGGGTAGTTAGCATGCCTATTATTAATCATTTCTTTGTTCTGGAAACATTCAAAATCCTTTCTATTCGCTATTTGGAAATAGTTAATTTAATTGTTGTTAACTATAATTAACCTAAACGTGTTATAATCTAACGTGTTATAAAATGTTAGAAGTTACACCTCTTATCAAGCTCCACTCCTATTCAGATTAACGACCCTCTCTTCATCTCCCTCTCCCTCAACAACTTTCTCAGCCTTTAGTAACAATTATTCTATTCTCTGTTTTTAGCTTTCACAAGTAAGTGAGGATATATGGCATTTGTCTTTCTGTGACTATATAACTATAAATCTCATAAAGCATCCCTACTTTAAATCAGAAGCAGGAATACACAGATTCATAGATTTTACAGTAATTCATTTGAGATTTAATTATTGAGAACCTATTAAGTGTAAGAGTCTGTGCTAATCTTTGGACTACAGCAGTAGTTAAAACAGAAAACTCATGGTATCCGTACAGCGATTCCATTCTAGAAGGGAGACAGCGGAGGTAATGAACAAGGAATACAAAAATTGAGTAAATCCTAAGGTAGAGAGTGACTAGAGCTACAGAAAAAGAGAAAGTACAGCAATGTCTAATGTGGAGTGGAGATGAGCAGACTGTAGCATTAAAAGTGAGGTTAAAGTAAGTGTAGTTGAGAAGGTAACATGAGAGCAGTTAACTTGAAGGAGGTAAGAGGTTTAGCCATGGGCATATTGGGGAATTGTGCTGTAGGCAGAGGAACTGGGTAGAGCAGGTTTCCTAAGATGGGAGTAAGCCTACACTGTAAGAGACCATTTTCAGGATTTGGACCTGGAGATGACATGTACCAGGCAAGTTCAAAGTGTTTTATGTGTACATGTAACCCCTAAACAACCTTATGATATCAATGTCATTTTAAATTCTATTTTAACAAGTGAGAAAACTTAAACACAGAGAAGTTGAAAGATCACACAATTTGGAATTGGTAGAATTAGGATCCAGTTCTCAGAGTCTGATTCCAGAGGAGCACTCAATAGTTAGAGCTCTAGATGTGACTTGAAGAGGCCACACATGAGTGTTCATGCTCACAGGTCTGCAGACACACCCACACACCCACAGTACTGTGTACACTCAGTGGAGAGGGAGCTGACAGGCGAGAGGGAGACAGTCTGCTGCCCACACTCTATTCTTCCTACTCCATACTGGATTTTTTTTTCTCTTGTAAATTTTACCTGTTAACCTTCAGATCAAAATGTTTAAGTGAAAGATGTTTAAATTGTTTGAAAATGACTGGAAATATTTTCAAAATAGCAAAACTAAACTAAAAATTCTTGTTGTGTAACATAAATATTGTGGAGATATATACAATTTATGTTAAATAAAGAGAATAAAACCAAAGTGCTCTCACTGAAATGAAACAAAGTGCCTAAGAGATTTTTTATTAGTCTACAGAAAAAATATGAGAACATTTTCCAGAAAAATACAACAAGCTTTCATTTAAACTATTTACTTGGGGGAAATCAATACAAAGGCATCATAAATCATGATTTATGACTCATGCCTCCAGAAAATGAAGATAAATGTGTCACTAAGATATTTTTCTGCATTAATTCTCTTGGTTTTAACACAAAAATACTACATTTCTTTCCCATGCATGTTATCACTATGGACTTTTGAAGAATTCTTTAATTATATCGTTACAGATAATTCCACATAAATTGTAATTCATGGACTAATTCAGTACACCAAATATATATGAATGAGAAAATGTTTTAATATCTGAAATATAACATTCTTCAAAATGTATAGCAAATTCCATAAAAACTGGCTTTGAACTCCTTTATATCAGGTCATGAGTACTGCATTCAGTGAAGTGAGCACCACACAAATGTGTATTAAATACCAGTTAAAAAGCAGCTCTATCCTATTTGTCAGGAAAAAAAAAAAAAAAACAACTATCTGTCTACCTCCACCTTAAAGGATATTGATGAAAAGAATAATTTTCATAAAATCTTGCAATAAAAAACAAAATATCTTTCCCTAAAATAGTGTAAATTCTGTAACTATAATATATGGTTTTATATTTTAAAATATCCTACAATTTCATAACAGCCAGAGAGATAGGAAAGGAAACCTTCCTCCAAATGGTCATAATTACCAGGAAATTCTGGACAAGAAAATCCAGACAAGAAATTCCACATGACAGATAAAGAAACAGTGAGATAAAGTACTAATGGAATAATATTCCAGCATCAGCATGCTTTGTAGAAAATCACCTTACTTAAGTTATTTTTCAGCTACTTTTCTTGCCTCTTGTTCATTTGAATTGCTTAAACCAAACTCTAGGAAATATTATTTCGGGTACTTTTCAAAATCTAGGTGTCTTCATACCATACACACAAACACACACACACACACACACACACACACACACGCTCACAAAGAGTAAATATGAAATGGTGTTTCCTGTTTTTGTATTCTTGATTATTGAGGTTCAACGAACTTATATTAACAAGTTTTTTAAACTTGACTCTGGTACAATTTTTCTTGACATCACAGAAAGTCAAGACAAGACTGGAAGGATATCTGAATTCCTGAACAATGATAACCATCTCCCAACACTCCATGGACTTTATACTACGTACTATATTTTTGCTAAGAATATAATCATTTTTCACAGATTTAAAAACTTACCAATTAATAAAAATTTCCCAAAGAGAATAAAATTTACATATGAATATAGAGAAAGAAATACTCCTTAATATAAAGTAGCAGACAAAGTCTAATGAGAGCTGAATGACAGGTTAAAAGGGAAGGTGATTTCTCAGCAGTTGAAGAATTTTAATAAGTGGAAGGTGGTTTGTGCATTTTGGAATTTTAGTTTTTGGGGTGGTATTTATTGCCCAAAATAAACTCAGGGTAAACTTGAGTATTACTAGGTTTTATGCTTGGCTTCTAAGATGGAAAAACTTAAATGCTTACATGTTTCCGCTATGTGTATGATTTTTAAAGATGATGAAAACTATCTTTACATCCTCCATCTTTAATATTCATCCATATTTTATGCGATAGTGCTAATTAACCAACGTCCCAGCCATTGCTCATAAACAAATGCTCTGATCTGCATAAAATTTGTTAGCTTACATTTCATTTTATGGTCATTTTTTGATGATCCATTAGGTTAGGCTACAGTTCCATTTATTCCATCAGACAATAAAGTAGCTGGGTGTTGCTCTGAAGATATTTAGGGGATATGATTAAAGTCCATAATCAGTTGACATTAAGTAAGGAAGATTATCCTACGTAACTGGAATGCTTTGGAGTCAATCTGGTGAAAGGTTCTAGAAGTTGAACTGAGGCTTCCCTGAGAGAAGAAATTTTGCTTTATGTTCAGCAGTTTCAGCTCATGACAAAAAAATTTTAACCAGCCCTTCCAGCTGGGTTTTCTACCAGATTACAAACATTTTTATCGAGTCCTGACAAGCATGTGCCCCAATTCTAAAGGATAAATCTATTTAACTCTTATTGGTTCTTTTTTTTCCCCCTAATTGAATACTGATTGATAAAATTTTAAAATTCCATATTGGGGGGAAAAATGTAAGGTTAGCAAGTTGCAAAGATTTGTGAGCCCCCCACCCCAAGCTGTGTTTACATGTGCCAATAGACTCAAATCAGACAGATTCATACATGTTTATATAAATGCACATTCACACACACATACACACACACACACACTCACACATAATCTTAAATTAAAAACAGTAGGTTTCCACATAGTCAAACTCATATGTTGAACAGATCTGACATTTATGACAGATTTAATCAGTCAGAAGCATCAACAAAAGATAACTACGCAATGGGAGACCAGGACTCAGAGCACATTCTAAATACTAAAGTGATTTATAATAGAAGGAAGTAGCCATGCCACATTACTTACACCAAAGACATTTCACACAGTTTGATACAGAGCAACAATTATTTTAAGAAAACAAACAAAAATGTTTCTCCTAAAGGATTGTAGATATTGCTTTTCCAACCAAAAAAAAAAAAGAGTGGTTTTAACATTTATAACATTAGTCAAATACTCCCATTACACTAAAAATGTACATAAGTAAATTTTTGAAGTTGACAAACAATAACTTCTAAAACTCAAATTGTATCTAGACAAACTAATTTTCCCTGCATTCTCTGCTACCCTTCCTTACCTGGACTGCATATCTTGTTGGGTTTTGGCCTGACTGGCTTCCGACTGAGGCGAAGTGTGAGTGACTCTTTGCTGAAGTTCCACCAAAGATTGGTAGTACTGTTGTTGATGGTGTTGTTGCTGTTTGTAGCGAGACAAACTGAAAAACAGTCCTAGAATGGCTTTTAGGTTTCCATTTCTTATTTCTGTATCAAATGGAAAATACAAAAAACAGTATCATATAAATTGTGCATATATATATGTATATGTATATATATATATATATATATATATATATATATATATAATTTTTTTTTAACAAATGAAATTCTAGATGCAATCCTCTTAAACCAAATCTATGAAGACAGAACTATGACTTCATTGTCTTGGTCACAGTGTCAGAGGAATCTGGATTTCTGCAAACATGCTAACATTTCCAAGTAACTAGGAATTTCAGGAAGAGAATGAAGGGATGAATGAAGAGAGAACAAAACTCACTCAACAGAAATGCCGTTTTGCTGACCCTGAACTAAAATTTTCCTAGAGTTAACTTCTTGGAAATGGATGTGCTTGCTCTCGTGTGCTAATCATTTGATTTAGTGCTCTGATTTCTTCACAAATAAATATACACAGCTGTTCCCAACATTGCAATGGCTATGAACTGAAGAAAACAAACCACCTAAATTTTGTTTATCTTACATTTATAAAGACTAATAATGTGGATATGCCTCAGTTGGATTTATAGTAGCCAACATTCTTTCTAAATTACCTATTGATCAATTTTATTTTACATATGTACATATGTCTATATCTTCCAAATTTACATATATATATTTAACAAAAGACTACATCATATCAATTTTTAAAGTCCAATCCTTCTATTTTTAATTCATGTTATATATTACTAAATAATAAAGATCAGCTTACATCACACTAAATAACAAAATTGAATAAATATAAGTGAAATCCTAGTTCTAACATGCAGGGCAGATATTGAATAATAACATATTGAATAACAAATTTAAATTTACAAAGTCAGCTATAACACAAGCCTACTTTTTTCTTCTGTAGTTACAATGTAACAATAATTAGAAAGAGAAGAAAAACTTGAAATAAAACCATATAACCTGTTATCATATTTTAAATAAAATTTGCTATTGTCAATAAAACACATATGCCTCTGAGGTCAAGGTTTTATGTCACCTTATGGAGTTTAGGAGCACTAACAAGCGATTTGGGTTTCTTGACCTCTGGTGGTTTATCAGTTCACCCAGATGATGCAGTGGGAAATCCCATAAAATATACCACTGAGCTGTTCTTTTCCCCTCCAGTGCTCCCTTAGTTTCCATACTATAGAAAAGTTGTCTACAACAATCTGATGATATAGTGAGACACTGTTAATTTTACCCTATAAACCTCAATGATCTTGCTTGAAGAATTTTTAAGAAAATTCATTGTTGTTATGCATTTTTAATTCAGAACATCGTTTTGGAGCATCATATAATTGTAAAAGATGAGTGGTGGTAAACTTATATTGGTAAAGGTTATCATGTGAGAAGGCAGAGACATAAAATGAACATTGGCAGCATTTCTAGCCTGTCTTTACCCACTTAGAAAGCAAAATATTATCCTGGGAAGTTTTATTCAATTATCATTCTAAGTAACAGAACCACAAGTTAGGTTTGCACCTAAGCTTACTGGCCATAAATCTACAGTTTAATTATGTAGCATAGCATATAAATATGAAAGAAACTTAGAGGAAATTTAAATATAGAAGGAAAACTGAATGAAGCAAATAACGAATAAATGTCCATTATATTTCAGAAGCACACAACTTCTCTTATTCCAATTATAACAAAATTATAAAAACTTAGAACTGTCTAATATTTCTAATAATGTTGGCAAAAGCTTTTCAAAGCTAATTAATGGCAGTGAAAGCTAAACTATTAAAGTATTTAGTAATATCTAAAATCAGAATTTTAAATACATAAATCATATTCTAACTAAAAATTAGCATTGTTGATGCAGGTCCCAAAAGCACTTGATATTTCAAAATCTCAATAACTGATTTTTACTGACAGCATTTGAACATTTTGAAAAGGTTTAATTTTCAAAATTTACCAAATTTGGTATTTTACTTGGTAGTTGTATCATTAATAATTCAAATAGGCAACAAACTTCTCACACATTAATGCATCTGACACATAAGATTTAAAGTGATAAATGACTAGATGGAATAAATATTGATGAATAAAATGACAGATTATGGAGGAAAGGAGATAGAAACATCATTTATTTTCAATTGTGGCAGTTTTTCTAATATACGCTAACTTTTTACAGAATTTTTCCACTTCTATATGTGGAAGAAAAAGAGGCTCTGAAACAAACAAATCATAAGAGTAGTTCAATCTGTTTCCAATTTGATATATTTCAATTTTTGTGATGATCTTTCAAATCTCTAATGATTTTAAAATCTTTACAAATAATAGTTGTTAAAACTGCTGCTCTAAACATTTAAGGACTCATGATGACTTATTTAAACTTGAAAATGTTTGGCTATCACTACTAACTTGATTATATTATAGAAATGTTACTGATAAAATGATATTTGAACTTTATTTATACTATTTTATCTGCATTTATGTCCACTACTATCCAACATGGATCTAGCCATCTATTCATTTATTTAGTAATCTAAAAATACTCAACACTAGTTATTACACATAGGTTGTGTTGATTCACCCCCAACTCATGTACGCAGTCACAATAAAGAAGAGTTCACGAAAAATCTGGAAAACATTTAAATGATTAAAATATATATTAATTATCATTATGTTCATGCTTCTGTTATTTTAGAAATGTATCAGTTTCCTTTAACATGTGAAGGGGTTATATATTCCAAGATTATATTTCTTACATTACAAAAACTCTTTGATAACAATAATATCACTTGTGACTATATGGTAGTTTTCCTTACCTTCAGCAGAAAGACCTTGAACATTTACTCCTCTGGCTGCTAGAAAACTAAGGCAGACATCAACATTTTCAATCTGCAACATGAAAAGCAGTGAAAAAGGCAACTTAGAGGGTTGTTTTTGAATAAAAACATGAGTTAGAATGAAACCAGAAAGAAAAGATAAAGAACAAATACTTTACATTCATTTCATTCTAGAGATCTCTTTACCAGAGTTTAACTAGAATTATTTGGCTAATTACAGAGTGAATATAAAGCCTTCATTGTCCAGTTTGGCAACTACAAACAATTCATAAAGGCCTGATCAAGAATGGCATTTTGGTAGAGTAGCAACCCACCTACTTAACATAAAGCCATATTTTGTACTTTAATGGGTATCAATGAAAACCTCCAAATAGGATGAGATTGCCATATGTGTCTCAGAATGTTAGGACAGGAGTAACAGAGATTCAACCAGTAATACTGTTAAGTATTCCAAAATAACATTCAAAAGACAAGTGGAGAAAGAGTTGTTAGATGAAAGAAATGAGGCAAAATTTCATTCTAAACCATAGCAAATCTTTATTTTAGAAGTTGTATTTATATTCCCACAATTGAACAATCCAATAGTAAATAAAGTTATTAACTTTTCAACCTTAAAGGGATGATATCCATACCTGTTTAAAAAAATAATTACTGGTATACTAAAATCATATAGCATCATGGGATTCATTATGCCATATTTGTACACTTACATAATATACTTTGATCAATCTTAATCTCCAGTTCCATCCCTTTCCCTCTGATAACCACTTAGTGTGAGGGGAAAGTGAAGGAAGAAAAAGTGACTGACTTATTTTAAGTAAGAGCCTGATCTTAATATTGGCCATGGAGTTACACAGCTAAAAGACTTTCATAAAAGTACAGGAAGCTAGAAAATTCCAGCTCTTTGTGAGGGTTTTTTTTTTTTAACTATTCTATAAATCTTGGAATTCTGAAGTAAATAAGAAATTTAAAGTTAATAAATTGGGAAGTATTAATTTCTGTTCTATTAAGCTCTTATCAAAGGCCATTCATGAGGACATTTAAATTTCTGCCAGTGTCCATTTTAGCTTAGATTCATAGTAAGGTCAAAACATTTCTTTAAAAACTCAAAAGAAAAGATGAATTATAAGGCCTATCCTTATAAAATGAACAAACTATTTATATTCCTTTTTAAGTGTAATTTCAAATAAAATTAAAATAATAATATTCAATGAGATATTCTTTGATTGAAAATCGACACAGCCAAGGTATACACACTTACTTTGACAAAAAAAGACTTTTACATTGACTCCATTGACTCACTTCAAAATAAGTTTTACTAATATCTCTCTATTGCAAAAAAGAGTAGAGTTGAAATGAGCTGGTTACAATACAGCCTAACGAATCTTGTTCCGCCCATCAGTACCTGAATATCCAGCAAGGCTATGATGTTGAAATACACATCAAATCCTCTTTTTTGTTTCCAGTTCACTTTGCTACTAGAAAATAAGATTAAATAAGAAATAAAAGAAGGAGCAAAGAGAAGAAATGGATTAAACGGGATGTCCTACTATATCCATCCAGAGTAGTCTTTTAATTATTTCCTTCAACTCCATTTAAATTTTTAAATAACAAGTATTTATTGTGATTAATGTTGAAAAAAAATGGATAAATATTTTTAAATGTTTGAAATAACAGTCCTGACGTTATTAATTTCATAGCAATTGTAAGTCTTTTGTACAAAATAGAAAAACTTCTGACTCAAATATGCCATTTACTGAAAAATGTTAACAGGATATTATTGCCTAAGTTTGAGTTACTCTTATGGTAGATGAGCAGGTTCATTGGGTGGGACATCCACAAAATACTAATAAATAGACTCTTTAAGTTTACAAGATGCATTTTTTAGTTTACTTTTCCATCAGCATATAAAATAGACTGATATTTAGATTGGGTTTTAAAAACACATGACACTATCTTAGTATGAACCACAATTAGAAAAAGAAAAGTACTCTGGGACTCTTGCTATGGCTCAGTGGTAGAGTGCTTGCCTGGCATGCTTGGGGCACTGGCACTGGGTTTGCCTCAGCACCACATAAAAATAAAATAAGGTATTGTGTCCATCTACAATTAAATATATATGTATATATATTTTAAAAGAACTCTTAAAAAAAAAGAACCCAAATAGAGGAAACAAAAAAGTAATCCTAATTATTTTCAAGTCTATTTCACCTTTTTGTAATACCCTCTATGTCATTCATTATGAGCACCATCAACCTAAGATAATTCTATCAGTTCTTCATTATAACTATGGTTATAGTAACAGCAAGCAGTTGTATGTAAAAAGATGCTATATATGTGCATTATGAATTGTAATACATACTACTATTATAAATAAAAAAAGAAAAAAAGAACAGAAAAATAGCTTTAAAAAAGAGAATATTTTAATATAGTTCCCAATATGTCAACTAAAGGCTAATTTATTAAAATTCATTTACTTATTCAATAATATTGTTCACATGCCAAAGGAAATTTTCTAACAATATAGCAGTATAATAAACATAACTTAATAATATTTTCCCTGATTAATTCCAGTCCTATAAATTCAATCACACTTGTTAGTACTATGCTACACTTTTTACACAATCAAAATTTATTACAGTATAAAGAAATGGCTTTGAGAAATTTTATTAATCGTCATTTATATAGTCAGTTTCCTCACCATAGGCATACTTGAAAATAATTTGAGTGGACTTTTTAACTATCTGGTATCATACTTCAGTGAATGATTATTTTTATTTTAATAAATTCTAGAGATGATCTTTTTATTCCTGCTGTTTTTAAATACATAATCCTTAAATATTTTCTAGTTAAGTAGACCTACTATAAATATAGTTGGTTGCTTTTTTTCCATATGAACTCACAATTGTTCTTTGAACTAAAAACCTCTTAACTTTTTGGAAACTTACAAAGTGATGTTTTCTACTACTTTATATTAGCTTCTGCTAAATCTATTTAAGTGTTGGTTAAGAACTGCTAGATGGGCTTCAGGGTCCATTAATGGATGGTAAGTCAAAATTTGAAAAAGACTTCCCTAAAGAAAACCAGAGCATTGCCATGGCTATGTTGCCTCTTTTTTTTTTTTTGGTGGGGGGAGGCTATATTCAGTGACTAATAAGAAGCAAATCATGCTCAGAAGCAAGTCTCTCCAAGATTTAACTAAATTAGATACTTAATGAAGAAAACAATGTTCAAATTACTGGGTATGTAATTATGGTTAACCTTTACATGTCCCCATGTCTAGTACCTGAACAATACATTTACTTCTTCTTTCAGCCCCCCTTTAATTTGTCTTGATACACAAATCATTAGAGGAAAGAAATTGAGTTCTAATGTAATTTAGTCCTTGATAATCACCCAATTATTTGTCCAAATTTAAACTATTTCAAAATAACTAGATTATTTGACAAAGCTATTCTTTTCTTGATCTCCTCCTCAATCCCCCTATTTTGTTTGTGGGCACGTAGAGATGTATGCCAAGCTTTCATAGGAATGTTTGTTTATTTACTTGGGTAGTTTTGATTTTATGAAGATGTGAGCTTGAGACCTTCAGTCTCTGAAAGACAGGAACCAAATTTTGTTGATGCAGATTCTATAGTATAACATGAATTTGATATGTATTAAAAGACAATTTCTGATCTTCTGCTGTTGTAAGTCAGGGAAGAAAATAATTTTATCCTGGAAAAGAAAAGATGGTAATGACAGAAAACCATAACCCACTGGTAACAGGCAAACAGCTGAGAAACAGAAATGTCAAAAGATTAATTAAACTGGGGGAGCTAAGAAAACATGTAGACATATCAATATTCCACAATTACTGAAATTATGTATGAAAGGAACTTGCTACTATTATATTTTGAGCTTAAAAAGTAATTTCAAAGAATTTAACATAACTGCAGAGCCTATGGAAATCTCACAAGACCCTTTCAATTATAAATAATGAGATGGCATACAGATAATATACGTCATTACTTAGAAGATTCAGTGAAATTGTACATGAAAAGCACACAGCACGATACATTGCATATAAAACAAAATGACTTAAGAAACAAGAAATGAATTATGATTATGTAAGTCTTTAATACTGATAGTTAGTAGCCATGGTATTAAATGTATTATAGCCTCTTTTGATTTAGGCCTTATACCAACTTGCCTAAGAACTGTGCATGTAGTATTAACTCTGCTTCCCCATTTTTTTTAATCCAGAGATTCTTAATCTTTGCTGTACATAAGAATAAACTGAATAACTTTAAAATCTATAGATGCCCAATTTACATTACTATCAGTTAAAACAAAATGCCAGTAGATAGGAGCCAGTTTCATTTTCTGGGTGCTTTCAACTTGCAACAAATCTTGGAAACTACAGCATCAATCTATGCTATTCAAAGTAACTATATATTTTCAGTGTACCCCCACTGTTCAGACCTAGCAATACATTGCCTTTGGTTATTTGTGACATGGTACTACATAATTCATGCATTTTATACTTCATTCTCATGATATTAAATATATGTAAACATGCAAACAAATATGTGTGTATATATTTATATATAAAAGGGTATACATATGTAAAGGGAGATATTTATGTATTTTTTAAAAAGTTTACAGCAGTAATACAAAGAAACTTATTCTGAGTTCTGTGGGCACCACATTCTTCACTTGGCTCAGGTAACAGTCACATGGTAGCTTATGGACAGTCATTCCCAAGACTCTTGCTTGTTTACTGTTAAGTCAAGCACAGTTTTTTGAGTCTTGTCTTCTATTTGTGGCTTTCCTTTATTTATTTATTTTTGCATAGAACACCTACTTTTCCTCTATGTTTCATGTTAAACTTAGTAATAATTAGGTAACTATGAAAATACTAATATAATGAAAATAGAATAAAACATTGCTAGTTCTAGATCCAGTCAGTATTTTCAGAAGTATCAAAATTTATGGGTATATTGCCCTTTAAGACTTTTGGAGGGCTGGGATTGTGGCTCAGCAGTACAGTGCTTGCCTAGCACATGCGTGGCCCGGGTTTGATCCTCAGCACAACGTACAAATAAACCCATTTAAACCCATTGTGTACAACTAAAGCAAATAAATAAATATTAAAAAAAAAAAAAAAAAAGACTTTTGGAGTTGGGCCGGGTTTGGTGGCGCACGCCTATAATCCCAGCACTTGGGAGGCTGAGGCAGGAGGATCAGGAGTTCAAAGTCTGCCTCAGCAATGGCAAGGCACTTAGCAACTCAGTGAGACCCTGTCTCTAAATAAAATACAATAAAGGGCTGGGGATGTGGCCCAGTGGTCGAGTGCCCGTAAGTTCAGTCCACGGTACCAAAAAAAAAAAATTTTTTTTTGGAGCTTGGAGTTTATTCACATAGTTAATGTTATTGTGAAACCTTAAACAAAAGTACAGTTTTATTAAAGTAAATGTGGAAATGGACTGCTGCATAGGTTTTTCTGGTTGAAGAAACTAAACACAGTCAACAGTAACTATTCGTATAATTAATGTCAGCATGTTGGAGCCCCTTCATTTAATTTTATGTTCTAATCAAACCACTTATTTATTCACTGAACATTTATTACACTTACATTATACTCAAGGCAGAGCCACTATCCTCATATATTTTAGAAGGCACTGACTTATTTCCAATATTTTCAATTACTCCCATGAATAATGGGAGCCCATTTGTCAAATCAGAAATTTTGCTTATTGTTTAATGACATAATTGTACATTATCATGATTTTTATGAACATAATAAATAAAAGCATATTTAATTGCTTGATCACAAACTGGGTTTCAAAGTGAGTTAAAGAAGGGCTCACATTTCCTTTCTTCACTTATGAAAACTTAAGACAATGATCAATGTATTTACACCTTCACTTTTTTTGAACCTGAGGGTTAACATGTGTTCTTGACATAAACATAGAAGGTATTTTATAAATACTTGTATTTATTCATTTCAGATAAGAACAATTCTATTAATATCAACCTTAGATTTTTATGATTAAGTCTAAACCATGGCAGAACACTTAATACTGAATGACTAATTCATTCAGCAAATATTGATTGTTGATTATGGGCAGAGCTCTGCTGGCTGGTGAAAGGATATATAAATGAATTACAAGGTCTCAGTCATTGTGAGTTTATAAAACAGCTGAAGAGACAGAAGAGATTTATAACTCACCACAGCACAAAGCATCATATGATAAATTTCAAAGAAGAATTATCAACAACATTGTATGGCATTGAAGAGAATGAAGTTATCTATTTTCACTACAGATCTGGGGAAAGCTTCACAGACATGTCATTTAGACTTGATAGCTAAGTCAGATTTGGATAATGTTAGACAGCCATGAAAGGGAGGAGCAAGGTTCTGCCAACCAGAGCAGCCATACGGAAAAATGATTGCAGAGATGCTGGAAAATAAATCATGGCAACCCTTGCTTTTTGCAGTTTGCTTACAGAGGTGACTTTGACTTAGAATTTTAAAGGCTGTGCTGCTCCTTAGATTCAAAAAGGGCTTCAATACAAAAGGTTAAGTAATCATAAACCAAGCAGCAGTATCGCACCTTGAAGATTCATTTCTCTACAGGAGAAATGCATCCTAATTAGGACTTCTTTGAAGTACTGGAGACCGCTGTCGTGAATCATACACAGACACTGTCTAGAAGATCAAAACCCTATTGTAACCTCAGCTGTCTCTGGAAGGTGAATTCTTTTGTGACTTGTGCTATTTTTTTTATTATTATCTTTACTTCTTATTTTTCATGATAAATTTGTAATAAATCCAATTTAATGTGATGAATGTTATGATCAGAGAAACAGAATCCTAGGGAAGAATGAGGGAGAGCCTATTCCTGCTCAGAGGCCCAGAAGGCTAGGAAAGAAGAGTAAGTTAGACTCATCTAAAATAGCTAGAAAGATCTCCCTCTAATGTGGACTTATCTACACCAATTCAAATGAAAAAAGTGTTGATCTAACAACTAAATCACCATGCATGAGGACACACAGATCCCATGATCTTAACATGCAGGTTTTGCTGCTAAAAGGGAAGCCCAACCTATATATTAGGAAGGGCTCACCAAAAAGGGGTGCTATGAGGTGAACCTAGGAAGGTGCTAAATGTGATCATAGCTTGGTTGAGAAACATCATAGGCCAGAATAGCCAGAAATTAAAAGTCAAACCTCACCTAAATCTTTCTCAACTCCCAACTGCTTACTAAATCTGAAAATACTCTGAAGGTTAGTAGCCTTCAAATTGGTTCAGTGAAACTGCATGGGAAGGGAGATAAGGCCAGAAGGGGCTTCAGGGTTAGGAATCTAGAAATCTGAAGAAAGCTGGTGGTGGGAGGTGAGGCCAAAGAAACAAATGGGGCTCAATGAGGAGCATCATCCAAGCCCTATGATAATGGTCTGGGCTTGATCTTAAAGCTCAGAGGTCTAATGGGACATAAAGGGAAAAAAATGATCAGTACTGCCTTGGAGATAACCATTTTATATGACCACACAGGATATAGATTTATTGATAGAGGGTAATAAGAGCTTCATAAATTGATTTTTACCCACACTATCCAGCAGTGCACTCTAATTTTTAAAAATTCTATTTTAATTGATTTTTAAAAGTCAATAATAACACTCTAACCTAACAATACATTGCATGAAAAAGCTGCAGTTTGGAAAAAAAAAGGATTCTAGGCTGCATGTTAAGAATGGAGAAAAGCAAACTTGTTTGAAAGTTACCTCTCGGTTTCCTCCATCCTCATCCAAAAGCCTAGCACAGGAAACTTGTTTATGTATAATTTTAGCAAGTATTCTATTAACTCTAAATGGAAAACCTTTTTTAATTTTCACTCTGGTGAAATTAGTATCAGTTTTTTCCATTCACTAGAGGTTTAGAGTCATAGCATGGTATTTACCAATGTGCAAAATCAGTAAATAGAGCCAGAATTCAAACCCAAACCTGTCAGTCTACAATGAACTTACTCTTCCTACCACACCATTCTTATTACCTCTGTAATTTAAACATTCCAATTAAACTACTCATATCCCCTGGCTTAAACTCTCTACCAGTTGAGAGGTGGCTAAGATGCAGTGCCAGGCATAAAATAGGTGCTCAATAAATACTTGTTTATTGTAAGGATGGAATTGTGTAGTCTGAAGATAAAGATAGAGTATGCAAAATCTACTTTTTCCACACATTTCATGTTTTCAAGATTCTTCCAGAGTATTTTTAAATAGGCAATGCATTTTTATATGTTTGTAAATTACAGGGTGATTGATGTAGCCACATGCCAAAGAATGCTTAAAAAAAGCTACCAAAAGCCAGAAAAGACAAGGAAAGGATTTCCTCTATAGCCTCTGAAGGAAGCACAGCACTTATGACACCTGGATTTTGGTCTGGTGATACTGAATTCAGACTCTGGCCTTCAGATCTGTGAAAGATTAAATATCTATTGTTTTAAGCCACCAAATTGGTGATAATTTGTTGCAGCAGCCACAGGAAGTAATATAATTTTTCGCCAGTAAAGCACTAGATATAAAAACTTTGGCAAAGCAGGGTGGGCTGAGATCCTTGTGAGTATGCGGATTTCCAGGCCTCATTGTCTGGGTTTGTGTGTTTTTAATTCTTCTGAGGGAGGATGAAGCTGCAGCTTGCTTAGGTGGCCCATACTGCTGCTGCAGCTCAAAGCCTCGCATGCTTCCCATTCCTATCTCAAATTTGTTTGTGTTGCCCAACAGGGAGAGGGGAGGAAATGGTGATTTCCTTGGCTCTTGGTTTCTTTTTATCTTATTTTTTAACTGGTCTGTGACTTGATAAAGAGAGTTAGCTTATTTGTTAGGCATTATAGTAGAGTTATGAAAAGTTTTGAAGTCAAACAAATCGGTTTTGCAATGCACACACTGTAAGAAACTGAGAGATATTTACTATCCCAAAGACTCAGCTTCCTCATCTGTGATATGGAAAATCTTCAGTTCACAACCTTGAAACACTCTGTAAAGATTAAAGAGCTTAGTTCCAGATTAGGTATATATGTTCGTGTGTATCTATGTGTATGCAGATATAGATATATCCATGTGTTCACACACAACCATACTGGAAATAGAGAAGGGTTTAGATTTTATTTAATAATATATATACCATTGCTAGTATGAAAATAAGATCTTTGTGAACACATATATGCTATAACAGAAGTGTGTGTGTATATAGACATGAAAAATTCATAAGGATTTCATCCGCTAAAATTTATTTTTGTTCAAACTCATACGATGGGTTTTATCTAACTTGTTAAAGAATAATGAATATTAAATATTAATATTAGTTGTCAATTACAGATAACATCAAAAGTTCATCATTAGCTGCAATTGGAAGCATTATAAGTATAATGTTATAAAAATTACATCAGTATTCTTTGACCTGAAAGTATGCTCTGAAGGTTTTTATTAAGTTCCTGTTTTTCAGCTTGTTGCAGAAAACAAGGAACTTACTGTTTTATTATTATACAGTTACACAACTCTTCTAGACTTAAATAATATTTATTTATACATGGCTAAAGTTTCTATTACAGTAAATTTTCCAAGTGGATGATTTCACCATAGCATCTATAAATATAAATATTATTCCTCTCACATAACCACACCCTCTCCCAACCTCATCAGAGTTTACATTCCTGACACAAGTGGAAGAAGCAAGTGTAGTCTTAAAGAAGAAAGCTTATTTATATCACAAGGTTGGGGGTAGGAGAGGAAGCAGGAGAAGGACCAAAACATTAAAGGAAAACACTCTATCAAAATCCCAGCAAGTGATTTTGTGAAACTTGACAAATTGATCCCAAAGTTTATACATAGACGTAAAAGACTTAGAAGAATGATCAAAACACAAAATGAGATGAACAACACTGGAGGGCTGATACTACCTGACTTTAGGGCTTATTATAAAGTAACAGAAACAAGACAGTGTGATAATGGTAAAAGAAGAGACAGCTAGATCAATGGATCAGAAAAGAGAGCCAGAAATAGACCCACATAAGTATATTCAATTGATGTTCCACAAAGAAGCAAAGGCAATACAATGGAGCAAAGATAGCATTTTTAACAAATGGTGCTAAACAACTGGACCACCACATACCATTTAAAAATAGACACAGACCTTTCCCAAAATATTAATTTAAAATGGATCATAAATCTAAATATAAAGCACAAAAATATAAAATGCCTATGAGATGACACATGAAAAAAATCTAGATCACCTTGGCTTTCTAGATACAACATGAAAGCCATATCTGAGAAATTAATGATAAACTGAACTTCACTTAAATTAGAAAAACTTAAGCTCTGTGAAAGACAATGTGTAGGAAATCAGCCACAGAATGGGGAAAAAATTGTTTTCAAAACATCTGCTATGCAAAATAAGCAAAGAACTCTGAAAATTCACAATGAGAAAACAGAGTGATTAAAAACTGGATGGAGCCAAAGACCTGAAGAAGATATACTAATGACAAATAAGCATATGAAAAGATGTTCCAAATAATGTGTCATAAGGAAATTATAAATTAAAACCCTAATGCAACACCACTGTACACATGTCAGAAAGACCAAAATCCAGAACAACTGCAAAACCCAATGCTGGCCAGAATATGTAGAATGAGAACACTTGTTCATTGCTGATGGAAATGCAAAATTATATAGTCATATGAAAGATAAGTTGGTGGTTTCATAATACACTAAACAAACATTTACACGCAATCTAGCAATTACATTCCACATATTAACCAAAGAAGTTAAAAACTTACATTCATACAAAAATCTGCACATAGATGTTAACAGCAACTTTGTTCAGAACTACCAAACCTTGGAATTAACTGAGATGTCCTTTAGCTGGTGAATAGATAAAGATGATCTGTGGCACATCAAGACAGTAGATTAGTATTCAACACTAAAACAAAATGAGCTATCAAGCCATGAAAAAAAAATGGAGGAATATTAAATGCATATTACTAAGTGAAACATTCTAATCTGAAAAGGCCACATGCTATGTGACTCCAAGAATGTAACACTCTAAACAGGGCAAAACAATGGAGACAGTAACTGGGAGGGATGAAGAGATGAAGTGCAGAAGATATTTTAAATGATGAAACTATTTTGAATTATAATGGTGGATGCATGTCAATGTATGTGGAGAGTGTTGATGGGAGAGCAGTGTCTGAGATTGGGGTCTCTGATGACCTCATGGCTATAGCAAGCCTAGTGCCTGGGAATGTTTCTGTGCAAGGGTGCAGGATGCCTAGCTGCTATGGCAATGTCCTGCAGAGAAGGCTCTATGGTGTAGGAGCCCTGTTTGGGGAGATGGCTTAAATTGCGGTTGACTATGGGCCATGGAGATTTGGGCATTGCCGCCTTCCATAGTCTCATGGGACTTGGCCCGGGATCTAGCGGGACTTGGCCCGGGATCTCGAGTGACTTGAGCCGAGATTGTTGATTGGGTCTGCGCCATTTTTTGGTGGTGTGTGTGGTGCATGTTAGTCGTTGTTAGAGCCAGAGAGAAAAGTTATCAGAATAAAAAGCTGTTTGTTTCCAGTTCGCCTCTGAACTTCTTCCCGCGGCTTCGTTGCTCCAAGCGGCCATGGTTTCAGGTGGCAACAGGTGGCGGCCCGTACGGGGACTTCGGAGCAGACAGGTGAGAACTAAAAGGTCTCTAAAGATGGGTTCAAATATAACTGAATCCCAAGTGATAGAGGCTATGCAAAGACTCCTTGATATACCTGACTCTGTTCTCAGAAAGGAAAATGTAGAAAAAAGTGAAAGTGATCAAAAAAGCGTAGCTTCCACTGGGCCAACTAAGACCAGTAAAGAGAGTATTAAAAGAGTCCCCAAAATGACAAAAATCCAAGCTATTAGAGCTATTCGGGAGTTATTGGTGATAGCTGAAAGATACTTGCTCTTAATGGAACCTGGGCCTCAAGATATTGCTGTCAGTGAAATTAGCAGTGGTGAGGAATCTAGTAAAAGTGATCCTGAGAAAATGAGGAAAAAGAAACTTAAAAAGACCAAGAAAAAGGACCGTCAAGTAAAAGAACCACTTGTGTCCTCTACTCCCCCATGGGTGGAAATCATTACAAAAAATATGAAGGGTATTACTAGACATTTGCATACCCTAGAAAAAGAAATAAAAAGTCTTTCTGAGTGCTTATGCGCTCTCGAGGGTAACTCACAGATACATTAAAAACTGCCAGCATTTGAAAAGAAAAATGGACAGAGGGTCCATCAGTCAGTAGTTTTCAAAACAATAAAAAATCTCAAAGAGGCAGTAATGACTTATGGGCCCCAAGCTCCTTTCACGTTGAGTATGCTAGAGTCCCTTAACACCTTTAGCTTAACCCCCTCAGACTAGAAAAGTCTATGTAAAGCAGCATTAAGCGGGGGGCAATACTTGGTTTGGCGATCGCAATTCCAAGAACTTTGTATAGAAATGGCTAAAAGAAATGCAGCTACAGGGTTTGGAAACTATAATATAGAAATGCTCACAGGAGAAGGGCAATTCACAGAATCTCGGCTCAAGTCACTCGAGATCCCGGACCAAGTCCTGCTAGATCCCGGGCCAAGTCCTGTGAGACTACGGAAGGTGGCAATGCCCAAATCTCCATGGCCCATAGTCAACCGCAATTTAAGCCATCTCCCCAAACAGGGCTCCTGCACTATGGAATAGTCTTATCAGCCTCGACCTTGATCTCAGGCACATAGTTCCTGGGAATAGAGGAACTCTCCTGCTAGAGAACCACAATGTTTCACCAGCTCCACTACTTCCAAAGCTGCCTGCTTAATAGTAACTTTTAAAAAATGAACTTTCTTGAGAGCTATACAAAGCTCCTAACATTGCACACTGCAACTGCAGGAAAGCTACATAAATGTTTCTATCCCTGTAACTTTCTGAGTACAAAGAATAATGCATGTATAGTCTTTAACCTGATAATGATACATATATAAATAAAGATTGCTGGTGTAACTCTTTAGATCTGCTTCTCCATCAGAGAGCAGCCCTCCACCTGATCCCAGCTATTTTTATCTTCAAAATCTGCATCTGTGAGTCTTTATTTTTCTAATCTCCCATATCCCCTTGCTGGAACCTGACAGATTGACCACACTGGTCATGGCAAATATACATTTGTCCAAACCCTCAGGATGTACAACACCAGAGTGAACACTAATGCAAACTAAGGACTTTGGGTACTATAGGTGTGCCAATTCATCAATTATAACTGATGTATTACTCTGGTGGGGGATGTTGATAATGTGGGAGGCTATGCCTGTGTGTGAGCAGGGGTCATATGGAAAATCTCTAACTTTCTCTCAGTTTTGCATAAACCTAAAACTTCCCTGAAAATATTAAGTCATTAAAAAAGAAGGAGAAGAAAAAGGTGGAGCTGAAAATCCAAAGACCTGAATTCTGAGCCAATTTTTGTTAATCTTATTAACAAGTCTAAAAGTCATCTGGCCTAGATTAAGGCATAAATTCATACCATAATTCCTCCTCTTACTGAATGTGGAATAGAAATACCCTCCAAGAAGGCCCAGTTTCTATGCAGGTTTTCTGTGGTAGCATAATGAAAAGCACAAGTAAATCATCTAACACAGTGCCAGATGTGTGTGTGTGTGTGTGTGTGTGTGTGTGTGTGTATGCATATGTATATATCTATATATGGATGTATGATATTGTTGACATTTGATCAAAAAGCAAAATCAGTAAGTGATGATGACATTGTTGAACTAACATCCATCTCTAAAATTCTGTTTCCATGTAAGGATTTCCAAATATTTCTTTTTATGTTTGGAACATAGCTAATATAAATCAGATGGGTAATATGATTTTTCAAATGTAACAAGGCATGTCATGTTTTTTGTCTTATGTCTAACCATACAAATCAGTTTAAGTGACTTTGTATTAAAATCATTTACATATAATTTCATGAGGCAACTAGCTGGGGCACATTTACTAAATTTCAAATAATTTATCCAATCACAGATAAACTTTTTGAATGTTAATACTGAGGTCAAGTGAACAAGATTTCCCCTATATTTTATTTGCTTTCCCTTCCCATAGAAATCATTTTAAAATGTATCAATTTAACCATCATAGGTTT
Organism: Tamias sibiricus; assembly: GCA_025594165.1. Lineage (NCBI taxonomy): Eukaryota > Metazoa > Chordata > Mammalia > Rodentia > Sciuridae > Tamias > Tamias sibiricus. The sequence continues at coordinate 135,098,418 of CM046661.1, read as the reverse complement.
GTATGTGAAAAATATCACACTTGATATTTAAGATGATCTAATATCTTAACATACTGTTTTCAAAATGAGGATTAAAATTGTTCTACTGCTTTTTTTTAACCACTGAATATGTGTAATAATTTTCTATTAAATTTTGTATGTGTAGGGAGGAGACAAATAAAAAAGATGGAGCAGTAAGTTCTTTTAAAAAAACTAAAATTATGAAAGAAGTATAACAAAGTTATATTTCTTAATGCTATATATGATTATATTTTATGTTCTTTGAGATACTGATCTATGAGTAGAAAGTATTTTTTAGCATTTTAACTAAAATAAAGGTAAGATTGTGATCAATATTCAAATAAATAGTAAAAATTTTAATTATATTTTACAATGGTTACATATACATACTTAAACCTTATAAATTTCCCCAACAAAATGAAAAAAAAAATATGTAAGTCTCCAAAAACACAAACTAAAATTCTGGAATCCAAACCAAAATAAATTATTTAATTCCAATTTCTACTTAAACTATTAATGATAGAAACCAACTTAAATATAGACACATATTCTTGTATGGATAAACTATTTATTTTATAACATAAAGTTAATGCAACAAAGAACTGTTGTGTTTTAAACTATCATTTGATTTCTGAATGGTAGACCAAATAATTCTCAAACACAATAAAGCAATTTCTATGCTACTATATTTTTTTGTAAATTAAACAAAACATTTTTAGCAAATAACTTTCTTAACTTACAATGAAAGCAATTTTAAAATCTGTAAGGATGGCAAACTCAAATATGTTTTAAAGTAAAATATTGAAGAGAAAATCATGAACTTTGTTGTTTTTTAAAACCAACACAGCAGATTAGAATTTCAATGGGCTTTGGTATTCATTCCAGTTTCATCACTGCACAAATGAGCAAAAGCCCTAATAAGCATTGCTGAATTCCTTGTCCTGGGTCACAAAGTCATAATTAGAGCTCCAGTGACCATTGTCCTTTCAACACAGTATACTGCTCCTCAAGACTGCCATAGAATTTCAGTTACTTCATTTGAACTTTACTTTATAGGAGCAACTTCTAGGGACAAAGTTTTAAAAATCATCCTGGGGATATTCTTTTTTTTTTTTTTTTTTTTTTTTTTTTTTTATTTTTATAATTTTTAATATGTACAACTCATAGTGCATATATTTAGTATCTTTTTACATACAACTGTTTGTATACAAAGTATATTCGTACAATTTAGGTCTTCAATCACGCATTAAGGAAAATGATATCCGTCTCATTCAACCACCTTTTTTTTCCCCCCCTCCCTCCCCTCTTGCTCCCTCCCTTACCCTCCCTTCCCTTGACCCTGGGGATATTCTAACAAATTAAATATATGGTCTCTAAAACCGGGAGTTTTACTTATTCTTCCGAATTTTGAGCCTGTGTAAAAATAATGAAAGTATTAAGGAAACTGCAAAGTTGTAATTTTCATTTACTATTTCTTTAGAGTTACACTTGTAGCAAAACAGTTGTCTTTACAAAGTATTCTTTTTTTGGCCATTGAACTGTTTAAAAAATGGCAGGGGATCACGTGAATGGACTAACCTTGGCAGTATTCTATTTCTGTGAGTCATAAGGCTAGAATACTTCAGTGTGCCATTTATAATATTTTATTAAGCTTCTAAGAGCATTCCAATTTTTATCTCTTCCCTATTTGGTTAAAAACTTCATCTTCTTTTCTCACCTAAAATGATCCTTTGAAGGATCAAGAATTACAAGCAGTGGCTGGTAAAAGTTTGAAGGACAAAATACTGATAAAATATGGGACACTTACTATCAAGAAGAGTTTCACCTTCCAGATAATCCTAACTATAGAAATGGGATAAAATGTCTGTAAAACCTATAACAGTATTTATTCTGAAGCCACAATCCTGTGGTACACAGAATGAGACAGGGAGGGAAGACTGGACCCTACTTTTATCTCTTCTAGAAATGAAAAGAGCAATATGAACGAATGTTCCAAAAATCCTCACATCAGCAAATTTCATACAATAACATATATGACATGATCAAAAATAAGGTGGGAGGTCATGGCTGAAAAACATTTGGGCTATTAGGGCAAAGTAAAGAGTCCTGACAAAGGAAGGGCAAGCTGTGAGCCAACCACCTTTGCTAGATTCTTAGTTGTGCTGTTTAAGTCTTTGCAACCATTTTACACATCAAATGTCCTAATTCCCCTGTACATTTGCGCAGATCCTTAAATATAATGGTCTATTTTAAAATAAAGAAAAACTTGTTTTCAAAACAACCTTTCTCTTACATGTCTAACATTGTTGTCTTAAGAATCTTGCACTTGTGCCTCTGCATTTCAAATAAATGTTGGGCATTTTTTTTTTTCCTATTTTTAATCTGAAGTCCATTCCAGACATTCCTGGTATTAATAGTTTACTAATTTATTTCCTCATGTAAGTGCACCAAAGTTATGGCATGCAGCATATATTTTGAATCCTGATACCACCCACCTAGAAATTACTCAACAGGTGCCATCTGTACTAGCAGCTTCATGTGCTGTTTTTCTAAAGAAGTTGAATCTTATGTTCATTAAAAAAAAAAAAAAAAAAAAAAAAAAAAAAAAACATGACTTTGAAACTGCGATTCATTAATAAAATTAATAGTACTAGTAAGTTGGTAAAAAGAAAAATTCATATTTTTCTTAAATATGTGACTTTTATACCATCTTATTTGAAAGAGTAAGATATGTGTATGTATATGTAAATTTATTTAATATTAGGTACTATATGTAATAATATACATGTTGAATTTTCTTTATTATAAAGAAACCATTAGGGAATCACACAGAAGCATACATTAGTATTATCTAAAATTCTGAAGTCATTACACATTGATTTGAACTCCTTCAATTTCTGTCTACTCTATTTCAAATACCCAATCCTATTCCCTTATGACACGTCATGAAGGAACATGTCTCCCCATTCTTTCCTGATAGTGGGTCTCCCACGTGGACTTTGAAATTTCCTCCTCCATGATTTCCTTTGGAATTCACATCATCACTTATCACCCCAATCCCCTAGATCCTCACCCATTTACTGCTTCCTTCCTTATGAAAACTACCCTCAACTCGGCCTTTCTCTTGAACTATGTGATTTTTCTTCTTCTCTTCAACAGGGCACTCCTAGAAAAATTATTTATGACTCTATAGATATCTGCATCTCTTGTTTACTAGTTAATGCACTATCACTCTACAGAAAGATCTTCACATTCACGTCACCCATGCCTGTATAATTACCAATACTAACTTCTTCATTCCAGCATACCAACTAGATGGCTAGGTAGGATTTGACAGCATCTGTCATGTTTAGCTCATCTCACTTCTTTCTACCTCTCTGGGCTAGTTCAAGTACCATAGCTGCAAATGTCATATTTACCCTAAGGATTAACACATGTCTGCAATCCATTTGCTAAATGATGGTCTCACATTATCATAGTTCTTTTCTCCTTCCTGATTCCTACACATCTGTCTGCCACATAAATGTTGTTATTCCTCATTATATAAGACCCTCAGCTTTTTTCACTGTTGACTTCACACAGACTTCCTGCAAGGTCTCATCCTTGCCCATGGCTTTAACTATTAACTATGTACTCTGTAGAGTTCAACCAAAGCATTTCCCTGATGTTTCGAAACATATGTCTAATTGCCTAAAATTACCTCGTACTTATTCTACATGTCAAAATATGAATGTGTCATCCTCCTCCCTTCACATTTTAGGCTGTCTTCTCCAATGACAATACTGACCTTACTTGATGGTAACTTACTCATTTAGACCAAAATATTGAAGGCCTTTTTAAACTCCTTGTTTAAAAACAAATGGATGATCTTCCACATCCATTTGGTGACAAATACTTACTCCATAATTCCCAGAAAGAATCTAGGGTGATTTAAAAAAGAAATACTTATATCAAATGATGCCACAGCCCAGCTTCAAAAGTCTTCCAGGTTACTCAACTGAGTTAGAACACCATACAAAACTCCTTATTTGGGCCCAACATTATCAGGCTTTCATCCTCCCCTTCAAACAGCTCTGACTATGCTCAAACCACAGGGCATCTGCCTGCATCTGGAACACACCAAGTTCACTCCCTGCTCAAACCTTTTCTTGCCCGTGCAACTGTAGTGCTATTATTATCTAAATTGCACCTCTGATCTTCATATGTAGTTCTTTCAAGTGTCCCTATACCTAGTACTTTAGGTGCTTGATAAACTTTAGCTAAGTGTGAATTACTTAACTGTTAGGAGAATTTGTTAATATAATATGCATTTATGCCTCACAAGAAAACATATTAATCAAAGATTAAAATGATTCATTAAATATCATCAAGTTTCAAACTTAAAGACTATCTACCAAGTGTAGTCACTTAAGTTTTACCTTACTTTTTGTTACTAAAGACAAAGAGTAATCAAAGGTCACAAAAAGTTAGAAGAAGATGTGGTGAAAGTAGGTCTATGGCAAGGACGGCACTCATTGTTACTAATGAGTGTTATGCAATAAAGTCGACATCCTGTTTGGAATAGAAATAAAATTCATAAGCCTAGTCATGCTATCATAATTCTCTTTACTTTCTTGTCTCACAGTGGGGCAATTCCATTCATTAATAACATAGCACCAATGCAAATTCTGAAGAACACAGGAAAAATACTTCAATCAAAAAGTTACATTTGTTTCATATATATTCTTCTGAATCAACACACTGTGGTCATGCCAATTTCAGATTCGAAATTCAAACATCAGAAGAAAAAGAAGATTCAAGTCATTTTTATTCAAAATTCAATGTGATTCTGACTAATAATTTTTGTCTGGGGGAAAAAAAAAAAACTTTGCATTTCTCAGACTTCGGTTTTTCTTTTTCTATTTTTTTTAAAAAAGCTTGACTATTAAGATAACATGCATCCTGGAAGTTACATGGTATGTTAGAGCTAACCAGGAGAAAAAAATGATAAAAATTTCACAAAGTGCTAGACTAATTGAGAATACTTTCACAGATTTGTTGAATCTCTAGGTATAGATGCTTCAGACAATACCTAAGGACTGCATCTATCTATAATCATCAGCTTTGAGACTGACTTTTTTCTGACAGAGTACAACTTGCCTGATTATTGGGTTCTCTGTATTCAGAATCAAATGGGAATGACAGCAGAGTAGTTAAGAGTCACTAGACTTAAAATATTTTGTAGTATCCACCTCCTCTTATGGTTAGAATATTAAAAGCAAAACCAATGGGTGTTAGAATTAAAAAAAAACAATATACGATTTTCTGGGACTATAGAGCTTTTTAATATAAAGCCCTAAAATATTTTTAACAGGTGTCAATCAATGCATGTGCTGTTTATAAAGTTTATGGCAATGCTACTCTGCATTTGTTTCTCAGTTTAATCAATAATAATGTTCATATACATATCTTATTAAGCTTTATTCTAATTAAGGTCTATTTTGCAGATGAGAAAGTCAAGGCTCAAAGGGGTTACATGTTTTTCCAACATCACACAGCTATGAGCATCTGAACATATTCTACCTCGGCTTGCTCTTAGTAAAACTTTAGAAAACAACTGCAATTAATTTTCAGAGTTATGTTTGTGATCAGAGTAATCAGATCAGGAAACTTCCTTAAAACTGAAATATTTTATAAAGAACCATTTTTTTTATAGTTACGATTTCACAACAGCTACAGAGATTTCATGACATCTTTATAGGTCTTTGGAGTGCATTTTTGAAAAAAGGAGACAAGCTAATTATACATTATTTAAAAATAAATCCCTTTTATTATTTTGGATTTCAGTTTTTTGACATTAAGTAATGCAGGTCAGCCTACTTTAAAAGTTCACAAGTTTTTTTTTTTTTTTTCATTCTTCCAAGTCTCTGACAATTAAGAATTTATTAAGTCCATTCTAAGTTTCTATTCTGTGCTAAAAAGAAGTCTCATCTTGTGGAGTGTGGCTATCATTCATGATTATATCTACATGATATAACTTCACTTAAGGCATTTTGTATTTTAGGTTGTCCTATAAAATTAAGTTGTGACTAATTAAGAATGTGATTTTTATCCCAGAAGTTCATCAGTTTATGATTTTATTATAAAACTTGAAGCTTTACTAGGTGGTGAAAATAAGAGACGGCTGGGAGAAGAGACAGACCTCCAGACTAAGGGCTTTCTGGAACAGGCTGTGAATCATATTTCAAAACCAGTCACCACACAGAAAATTTACAATAGCAATGCCTTCAGAACTATATATGATAGTGTCAAAGAGCCCATGTGCTTCATTGGATTTCTTTATGAACAAAATAAATACTATTCCTATATTTTTAAAATGCACCTGGCAAATACTGTTCTCACAAATAGTTGTTGAGATAAAAGGCAACACTTAAAATTGGAACTGAGATTTATAACCATAAAGAACACTGACCAGAATTAAACTATCCAGAACACCAGAATGACAAAAGTCAAGGATTTAAAAACACCTGGAAATATGTCATACAGGATACATAGCTTTTTAACTATAGAAATTCATATGACAGAGTGTGATCAAATGGTTTCTTCCACAAGTAGGAGGGCATGCCAAGAACATTTACAAATGCAGTTAATTCTGGAAATGATGATAAGCATTACATATTGAGAATAAATATGATTCTTACCATCTGAGACTGACTTCTAGGACACCCATTGATATCTTCAACTTTTTCATTTGCTAAAGCCAAGAAATAAAATGAAAGAGAGAAAAAAAGAACAACATGCTTAAGCAATGAAGTAAATCAGAAAAAATGAGACTTAAAAAGAAATAAGCAAAAATGCTGCTGCTAAATTTACTCCATCTCCCAAGCTATGTACAATAGGACACACTTGTTAGCAGCCACCAATTCCACGTGCACAAATCAAGGGGAAAACAAAAAGTGAGTGAGAAGGAAGTTGCTGCTAATTCTTTTGCTTGTGCCAAATGACTGCTGACATGAAACCTTTCACAATTGTCCCTGCCGGATCAAGATACAGTTTCAAGGAATCTCAGAGTGCATGAGTTGCTCCAGCTAAAGAAATGCACACATGGGAGACATATGGCTTAATGAAGCATTCATTTCTGACAATTCAGTGTATGTAAAGATACAGTTCTAGCTATTTAAAAGTATGGCCAAACTGTCCTTCTCAAACATCCTCACGTAAACATGTTTAATTAAATCAGGGGAGAGCCACATTCATCTCCAAGACACATGGAACAATTCGATATGCATTCTACTTAAACTGTAATTTACCAAAGGGGTTGAGAGCAGAGACTCTCATGCTTCCTCTCAGAGGGCAGGTCTTACCAATGATCTGGATGATTTCTGCTAGCAGTACTCCATCTGCGATGTCCTGTTGCAAATCCTTGATCAGCCGCTTGTGGCCTGATTTTGCTAGGTAGTGGTTGGCCCAGTCAGTGTAAATCTAATGAACAGAGGGAGGGAAGAAGTGAGATGGGAGAGGGAAAAGAGAGACAATAAAAATTCTTAAGACAAATGTTGGATTCAAAGGGAAGCTATTCTGGATCACATTCCAGTTTAAGAAGTCATAGCTCAAAAGGAAATAGTTGTAAAATAATTTTGAAACAGTCCTTTCCCCCACTTATCTCTTGTTTCAAAGGGGGATGATTCACGCTTTCAAAATCAGGGACTAGTCACTTGTGACAGAGCAAAACTCCCTTCCTGGATGACTACAGAGGAAACTTCTACAGCAGATCAGTTTGGGCCTTTCTCTCTCTCTCTCTCTCTCTCTCTCTCTCTCTCTCTCTCTATCTATCTCTCCCCTTCTTATGTCCTTTTGAAAATAATCCTGCATGTCAATGTAAAAGGAAGCCACCTGGACTGATTTATGCAGGAACTTTATAAAAATTTGTGTTTTTTTCTCTGAGACTTTATTGAATTTGTCATATGAGATACTGTATGTGACAATATTTTGGCATCATTTTATAAAATAATTACAAATGCCTTCCTGTCTAAGATACTTTGTTTGGACTGTCATCTCTCATTTAAGCCTCTTGAAATGTGTTTATATTAGAGAACATAGGCAGCCACTGTACTTATAACACATAAATTACAATATAGAATTGAGAAGTGGATTGCAAGCCACAACGTTGGCAATTTGACATAGATTAGAGGTGACTCTTCAGAAATAGATCAGGATATAAAAGCTGAAACTGTTTAAACATTTCACAAAAATAATTGTTGCTAATTTTTAATCTATTAATGCAATCTAATGCTAATATAATATAACCATAGAAGAAAGAAATAAGCATGAAGATGTTTGAATTTCATCCATGGCTCATATGGTTATATTAGTTTAGTACAAGGCAGACCAGGATGTGATGTAACAAAAATGAAAAGGCTGAAATGAGAATGAAGGAAGGAAAATAAATAAGAAACATACACATAAAATGTTGATAGAAGCACTGGAATTAGATATGGGAGCATGGTGGAACCCAACCATGAGAAGTGAGGGTAAGGGATTCTCCACAGAAGGTATGAAATATGAAAAGGCAGAGAGGCAAAAGAATGCAGGACAAACCACAAACTCTGTGACTTTATGCCTAAAGTTAAGATAAATTTTACTGAAAAGATGAGTTGTCATATTCATGAACAAGGAGTGCCAAGCAAATTATGCAAACTATTATTTTTCATTTATAATAGACATTTTTGCAAGAAATAAATAACTCAAATGTATAGAACTTAAAAGTGAAAGTTTCCCTACAACTTGAAGCCCCTGTCCACTTTTGAATAATTCGGCATAAAGAGTTCTAGAACTGGTATGTCCACACCATAACTTACCATCCTATAGCACAATATGTAAACACGCACTCAGACCTCCCCCCCCCACACACACACAATGGAATTTTTAACTGGATATGACTCAAATTATGTATATTGTATCATCTTGCAATTTCAATTTTTTAATATAATGCTGTTTTAATGGTTCTTCTAAAATCCATTTCACATATATTGATTTCACTACTTTTGATATTACATCATACATAAAACAACCTCCTGTTGAAAAATATCTAATTTGTTTAAATATGCCTCTATTACATATAAGTGGCAAGAGATATCCACACATATCTGTATCTATCCATCGATCATATATATGTTGGTAGGCATATATACACACACACATATATATACACCCACATACATATATACACACACATGTGTGGATATGTATATGTGTGTGTGTATTGTCTACTCATATGCTAGTATTTTTGTAAGAACAAAACCGAGAAGTGGAATTATGAATTTTTTTAAAAAGTGGATTCTAGGTATAAACATCCTAAAATTACAACAGAAAAGAAAAAATAATGCATTTGCTTTAGAAAATGGAGTGTCATATAATGCATATCTAGGGATGGCTAAGTTCCAGAAAGATGTGAGTAACTGGATATACCCATTTACCCAATAATATATAGGATATATCCATTATCTCTAAATTGAAGACATTAAAGTGTGAAGAAAATTCCTTGTATGACTATATCCCAAATTAGAACATAAACTCATGGTTTCCAGATAGATCCTTTTTATTTGGTGGTCATTTTCCCTAAGAATATGTTATATTTGTATAGTTGTAAAATGCTATGTGTATTTGTGTATGTGTGTGTGTAAGGCTTTATGTTGTTTAGAACTTCAATTATTGAATGTTCTCCTTGCATCTACACATCATTTAAGAGAGATAATTGTTTGCCTTTCTACTATAAACTTTGGGTTCAGTCAGACTTGAATTGTGCCAATTTCTTCATAGGCAAGAGGCACAAGTGCCATGGCTTAATGTTAAAGGAAGCATAAGGATGAGAAGAATGAGTTTGGGAGTCAGCCAGAGCTGGCTCTAAAATCCATTAGACCATTTATTACTGCTGGGACCTCAGGCAAGTTATTTAGCCTTTATAACCTTTGACTTCTCATCTCTCTTTTAGGATGATAATAATACATTACATCATTATGTGAGGAATAAATAAGATAGTACCTGTAAAGCGTATGTCACAGGGTTAATCCTGAAAAGAAATCACTGCTATCATTTCCAGCATCTTGGCATTTAGCTCTATTTTGCTATGATAGCTTTCCAACAGATACTTGTTAAAGTTTTTGTTTCACAATGTATAAATAATTAGAAGACTGGCAATAGACTGACTAAATTGCTTTGTTTTTGTTGTTGTTGTTTACCTCTGGAACTACTCTTATCTCTGATTCCTCTTGTCTTCCAGTTCATAGAGGTCACAGCTCTGTCAGGCCATCTGAACTCAGGAGAACCTATCTAAGTCTGAGGCTGCCATGTTCTTCTTATCCAGGCCTGGAACTTTTCTACTGAGACACTACCTCTATGTTGCATGGATCTTGTTAAATGAAGGAATTCAATTAAGGGGAAAATACTTATTTAAATAACACATAGAATGGAATGCATTGATAATAAAACCAAAAATACTTTCATTCTCTAAATGTATTTGGATAAAGCTTCCTTAGCCATTAACCTAAAACAGGTAGAAAACAGATGGGAAGCTAACTAGATGGCTTGAAGATCTTATTGGGAAAGCTTCTGATTTAATGCAAAAATCACTTTTTACTTCTTCCACGATTTCTTCCAATCCCAAGCTTAAGGGCTTTGACTTGTCCAGTATCTCTTAATAGACTATAATTCTAACTTTGATTGCAATCAGAGAAATCAATGAATAAGTAAATGAATTGAAAGAAAATTTCAACTTAAAAAGTAAGTTTTAATACACTTTTGAAATTTAATTCATTTTAAATAAATACATGTATCTTCTATAAGTAAAAGAGATGTGTCATTCTTCAATGAAATCAGAGAAAGGCGAAACTAGTGTCATTCAAAGGGATGTTATAATCTAGCAGTAAAATATGAAATGATTACAAAGCAACATATAAACATGTTCTTTTAAAATATTATATGTGTGCATATATATATATATATATATATATGCACACATATTTATATTTCCCTTTCTTCTTAGATCTTATTGTGTGTAACCTAAAGCAAGCAGTGGAAATATCTTTAAGGAGACAGTATTAAGGCAAATGATACCTGGTATATTAATGTATTTAAAATTCATTAATAAATTTTCCGTAGTGCTTGGATGAGAGAGAGTATAAACAAACTTATCAACTTTATTTAGAATCTGTTGTTCAAATAAATACAAAATAATAGTGAAATTATGTCCTGTTTGGGGGTTTTGAACTAAAAATAGCTTCAGTTGAATGAATTATAAGGAGTATGATCATATATTTTGTAGAATTATGCTATGAAATAATTATGAATTTAAATAAAGAATGGGTATCATTGGAAACAATATTAAATTAATCACTGCACAATGTTCCATAGTTTCTGTACATGGGTCATTTGGGATTTTATTTATCTGTGTTCTGGTCAAAGCTTCAAATATATTTGACCTCTAAATATCTAAAACAAATTTTCTTCAAATATTTTGATTAAGTAAATATCTAAAACAAATTTTCTTCAAATATTTTGATTTTGATTAAGTATTATGTTATAAACATTAATTATATCTCAACAATAGTATGTATCAGAAAAATTTAGAGAATTAATGAAATTACATTTACTAAAAGGCTACTTAGAAAGTTTAGTACAATTGTATATATGACAATTCATTTATACTAATTAAATATAATAAAATGATAAAAATCAAAGGTACTGTAGCATATTTTACATATTATATTAATCAGTATTAATTTTAGGGCCTATTACACAATAGTGTACATTCTTTGGGGATCATTCATTATCATTAAATGTCACTGCCATTTAATATACAAGTGGATATTGATTGAACATCTATTTTTATTCAATGTCAGTTTCCTCATCTATTAAATGGCAATAATATTCTTATCTCTGAGTGGGATTATTGTGAGGATTGAATGAATTCAAACTTTGGAATTGGACCTTTAACTTGATGTACATTTGTTAAATATTAAATATTATTACTACTCCATTGCTTTAATTTGAAATATATGTACATTAATTTTAATGAGAAGTTTAACTTTAATATGAGCCATTATCATTGTTGAATCCTTAAAATTAGCTCTCTTCAAACATAATAAAGCTAACTAATCAAGAAAAACTGCTGCAAGTAATAATGACTTCTGAGCTTAGTAGTGTGCCCTTACAATATTGATTTTACAATGCTCACTTTTCGTATAAAATAAGACGGCAAACAGAAGATGACACATACAGCACCACATTGCTTTTGTGCAGTGAAACTCACTGCAAAACAACAGCAGAAGGTAGACTCTGATTTCCATAGTCCTAAACATCAGTTTGTGATCATTTATTTTTTATTACTGATGATGCAACATACTGTCTTCATCACAGCAAACAGCTCCTAAATGTTTTAACAGTTATTTAGTATTTGATAAACATTTTATGAGTGACCTACCACTCAAGTCATATAAAAATTATTACAATCATTTATGTTATTCCATACATGACATTGAGGTACATGTTTCAATGTGATACAATGATTTCATATTTTTAAATTTTTAAAAATTTGTTCTTTTGAGACATAGAGTGTATTTTGACATATTATACATACATGGGGTATAACTTATTCTAATTAGGATCCCATTCTTGTGGTTGTATTGGTGTCAAAAAAGACATGAAGACAAATGGAACAGAATTGAAGATACAAAATTAAAACAAAAGGCACCATACACATACATTAAAGAAAAGATAGCCTCTTCAACAAATGGTGCTGGGAAAACTGGAAAGCCATATGTAGCAGAATGAAATTAAACACTTATCTCTCACCTGGCACAAAACTCAACTCTAAGTAGATCAAGGACCTAGGCATTAGACCGGAGACCCTGTGCCTACTAGAAGCAAATGTAGGCCCAACTTTCCATCATGTCAGCTTAGGATCCAACATCCTTCGCAAGACTCCTAAAGCTCAAGAATTAAAATCAAGAATCAATGAATGGGATGGTATCAAGCTAAAAAGCTCTTCACAGCAAAGGAAACAATCAAGAACATGAAGAGGGCTGGGGTTGTGGCTCAGTGGTAGAGCACTCACCTAGCACATGCACGACCCTGGGTACTATCCTCAGCACCAAGTAAAAATAAATGAATAAAGATTTAAAAAATTAAAAAAAAGAATGTGAAGAAAGAGCCTACAGAATGGGAGAAAATCTTTGCCACCTGCACCTCAGATAGAGCATTAATCTCTAGGATATAGAAAAAACTCCAAAAACTTAACACCACAAAAACAAATAATCCAATCAATAAATGGGCAAAGGACCTGAACAGGCACTTCACAGAAGAAGAAATATGAATGGTCAACAAATATATGAAAATATTTTCAACATCTTCACCAGTTAGAGAAATGCAAATTAAAACTACACTGAGATACAATGATTTAATTTTAACAAGTGATAAATAATCAAAGACATAGAGAGAATAGAGGAAGCACAAGCTCTTCACTCAAGAATTTATTAGACTAGAAAGACACTAATTTGTAGCCTGATTTGAAAATATATGCATAATCAGAAGATTTTTAAACACAAGCTGAGCTGGTGTTAATCCTGCATTACTTATACATTTCTTTTACCCAAAATTCCAGCAGTAGCATCACATTCCTGAGAGCATTTCTCCCTGAGATATTCAATCTATTGCCTTTGCAAAGCCATACAGGGTCTTCTAACTGACAGCAGATGGAAATCATGTGGAAAAATAAGGTTTTCTCTTTGTAAATTTAATTTAATTGTAAACTGGAAAATTACAGTTATATGTTTACAGGGTACTAAGTAATGTTATGATCTATAAATACAATAGGGCATAATTAAAGCTAATTTACACATCACCTCAAATACTTATCATTTTTTGTGGCAAGAACATTTTGAAATATACTTAGCTATTTTCCAATGTACTATACACTATTAACTGTATTAACAATGCTATACAATTAATCTTTTAAAAAATGATTTTTCTTTCTTCTTCTTCTTTTTTTTTTTTTTTTTTTTTTTTTTTTTTGTACTAGAGATTGAACCCAATGGTGCTTTACCACTAAAATACATTCCCGACTTTTTTTTTCTTCTTTCTGGTTTTGTTCTGTTTTTATTTTATTTTGAGACAGGGTCTTGTTAAGTTGCTGAGGCTAGCCTTGAATTTGCAATCCTCCTGCCTTGGCCTCCAAATCCATGGGTTTACAGGTGTACACCACTATACTGGGTTTATTTTTTCTTTCTAACTTAAGTTTTATAGTCTTTGACTATCATCTCCCAAGTTTCCCTATCCCCTGCCTCTGGTAATTACTACTCTACTCTCTATTTCTGTGAGTTCACTGTTTTGAATTCCATCTGTAAGTGAGTACACACAATGTCTGTATTTCTTTGCCTAATTTCACTTAACATAATGTTCTCCAATTCCATCCCCATTGTTGTAAATGACATAATTTCCTTACTTTTTAAGGATAAATAGTATTTTCTAATGTATATATACCATGTGTATTTTTTATCCATTCATCATGTGATGGGCATTTAGATCGATTTCATAACTGGGCCATTATTAATAGTGCTGGATAATGCTTACTTCAAATCTTTGGGGAAATACCCAGAGGTAGAATCACAAAATAACTTTTTTTTTTTGAGGAACCTCTACAATGTTTTCAATAATGGCTGTATTAATCTACATTTCTATCAACAGTGTACAAATGTTCCCTTTTCTTTATGTCAACACTAACACTTCTTATCTTCTTTTTCACAACAGTCATCCCAATAGGTATGAGTGAAAACCCAGAATTTCAATGACAATAATGGGGTTTCTACATCTTAGAAAGCAGCAAAGGACTAAGCACACACAGGGAAACCATAAATGGCAACTTAAGGGAGAGTGACCAGTTACATAGGTATTTTTCCCACAAAGAGGAAAATAATACTGGGAAGAGAATTTGAGAGAAACACAGGTCCCAAGAAAAGGCCTAACATATCTCTTCTCTGGGCTGCATTTCATAATAGCTTTTGGACATGAGCAGAGAATCACAAAGCACATCTCCCACAACAGTCTAGGAAAGCCTCCATTTCTGTTTCTAATCCTCTGAAAGCATCTAAAATTGTTTGAGAGAAAGTAGAGATCCTACAGCAGTTGAACTCAGAACAGGTAGGGTGAATGCAACTGCCACAGGAAGTAGACATGGCTAGAAGACGTGGGGACAGGTTTTGATGAAGTCCTACAGGCATCATACGTTTCAGCACTTACCAGATAGCAATGGTTCTAATGGCAAAGTAACAAGAGGTGCCACCCCTGGTGCCATAATAATAATAACAATAATAATAATAATAAATCTCACTGGTTGACCCTTATCTATCACCTCAGGGAGAAAAGATGCACAAGGAAAGGAGAAGAATCTAGAACCGAGTGAGCCTTTTCCTCAAAGACTGAATTTTAAACCAGAAGTGATTGAGTTAGTTTGCATAAGGAAAAACAAATTTTTTTTCCTACTGTGCAAAAAATGTGGTTTGAGAAGTGAACAATCTTAAAAACTGTAATTTGGTGCACCTGAGTTTTATGACACCAAAACTCAAGAATTGTTGGCTCTATCCAATAAAGAAGGTTGGAAAAGTCAGTGTGAGATTAAGACATGATATATGCTATTCTTCACCAGTTTGACAAGTTGGTCACAGGCTTGATTTCCAGTTGCTGTTACGAGACTGAGAGGACCCAGAGATCCACAGGGTCCATTCCCCTGACTCTTGTAGACTGCTATGGTTTGGGTGTGGCTTGTGGCCCAAGGGTCCAGGTGTCTGAGGCTTGTTCCTCGGTATAGTCATGTAGAAGTGGGGTCCTTTAAGAAGCAGGGCCTACCTGACATCTTCCAGTCATGGGATGCATGCCACTGGAAGGTATCAACGTGGTTCTTCCTGGACACCTTAGTTAGTTCTTGTGAGGGTTGTTTAAAAAAGAACACGCCTGGCCACTCCCTAGTCTCTCTGGCTTCCTGTTTGGCAATGTAACCTTTTCCTCTTGCATGTATTCCCACGGTTCTGAAGCCATTTGCCATGAGGTGGCACAGCTAGAAGGGCCCTCACCAGAGATGGCCCCATGTAGCTTGGACTTATAGCCACCAAACTGGAGCTTAATGTACTACCAATAAGTCCCAAATTCCAGGTATTTCACTATAATAACTAAAATTGGCTAATACATAGAGCTCCTAGAAATCTCACAATGAGTGTCATGTGTTATAATTATGAACCAATTTCATTAAAACTTTTGCTAACATTGATATCACAATATAAGTAACATATTCACCAACTAAATATTTCCAACATGGCTAGTTTATTTCTTAATTTTCATACCAAAGTTAATGCTGATTTTTTTTTCATGAAGAATTTTTTTAACAATTTTATGTTTGGGTGTTACTTCAAAATGAATATTAATGAGTCAACAACCATGGGAAATTCAGCGGATGGAAGATGAAGGCAGGCAGATTCTTGAGTGAACATAAAATGATGTCTGATAATTTTCTTTTACATTTTTCCTTATCATCACCTCTGTTCTGACCCAGTTCAGTTAATTCTATCTACTTAATACCTCTTGACTCTTGTGCTCCATTACTGCTGTAATTGCCCTAGTTGAACTTCTCATCATCCCTCACTCAAATTGCTCTAACAGTTCTAGAAACAATCTCCAAGTTCAGGCAGGCTGAGCATTAAACTTTGCTATACAGCTAGTGATTGCTTTAAAATGCAAATCTGATCATATCATTTACCTTCCTACTTAAAAAAAAATCACATAATAGTTCTCACTTCAGAAAAAGATTCCTTATGACCAATTTATTCCATTTTAAGAGAGAATTGTTTTTTTTAAAAAAAGGGCAAATAAAGAAAAAGACAACTACAAAAGACATATGACAACTGAAGATGACAAATGCTACAAAATAAATGAATGAAAAAAATAAATGAATAAATAAATAAGGTGTGCTTGGACAAGAAAAGCATTCTTATACAAGGATGATGAAAGAAAGGAACAAAGGCATGGAACATAGCACAGTAAATTCAGAAAATAAGAATAATTCTATTTGGGGGGCACATAGAAAGACTAGAAGGAAGAGGTATAGGTTAGGTGAAGAGAAATCATATGTAAAATTAAGAAGCCTGTATTGAGACTTTAGGTGAAAGTTTATTTTGATGTAGGAGAGATAAAAATAACTACCTAGGTGCCCCACCACAAATGAATGGATAAAGAAAATGTGATACATATACACAATGGACTATTACTGACCCATAAAAAAGAATGAATTATGCCATTTGCTGGCAAATGGATAGAAATGGAGAATATCATATTAAGTGAAATAAGCCAATCCCAAAAAACCAAAGGCAGAGTGATCTCTTCAATATGCGGATGATAATTCACAACAAGGGAGAATATGGAGAGGAAGAATAGAAGTTCATTGGATTAGACAAAGGAGAATGAAGGGAAGGAAGGGGAATGGGAATAAAAAAGACAGTAGAAAGAATTGGACATAACTTTCCTATCCTTAGATATGAATACACAACCAGTGTAACTGCACATCACGTACAACCATAAGAATGGGATCCTAATTAGAATAAGTTATACTCCATGTATATACATGTCAAAATACACTCTACTGTCAGGTATATCTAAAAATAACAAATAAAAAGATAACAGCTTTGCTAACTGGTGTTTCTAAACTCTAAATCAGGTGTAGTTAGGAAGGATAGTTTAAAGCAAAGAAAGACTGAATATAGGGAGATGACTTGACAAGGCTTCCATGTTCTAGATGGTGAAATAAATATTTTTCTGCATTATTTTCTCCAATTCCATCCATTTACCTGTGAATTCCATGATTTTATTCTCTTTTAGTGCTGAGTAGTGTTCCATTGTGTATATATACCAAAGTTTCCCTATCCATTCATCAGCTGATGGGCATCGGGATTGGTTCCACAATCTAGCTATTGTGAATTGTGCTGCTATAAACATTGATGTGGCTGTGTCCTTGCAGTAGTCTGTTTTTAACTTCTTTGGGAATAGGCCAAGAAGTGGGATAGCTGGGTCGAATGGTGGTTCCATTCCCAGTTTTCCTAGGAATCTCCACACTACTTTCCAGATTGGCTTCACCAATTTGCAGTTCTACCAGCAATGTAAGAGTGTGCCTTTTTCCCTACATCCTCGCCAGCATTTATTGTTGTTTGTTTTTTTGATAGCTGCCATTCTGACTGGAGTAAGATGAAATCTTAGAGTAGTTTTGATTTGCATTTCTCTAATTGCTAGAGATGTTGAACATATATTTGTTGATTTCATATATTTGTTGATTATTTGTAATGCTAAGTGAAGTTAGCCAATCCCAAAAAACCAAAGGTTGAATGATCTGTTTGATATGAAGATACTAACTTATAAAGACAAGAGAGAGGAAATGAGAGGAATGAAAGAGCTTTAAATAGAACAATGAGGGGGGAGGGAGGGGTGGGGACAAGGGGATAGGAATAAGGGCAGACTGAGTTATCCATGATTACCCTAAATACATGTATGAAGACACAATTGTTGTAAAAATACTTCACATAAAATCAGCAACTTGAAAAATTGTGTTCTTTATATGTAATATGAAATAAAATGTACTCTGCAAACGTGTATAACAAATTAGAATAAAATAAATAAATAAATATTTTTCTGCTCTGTATTGTTTAGAAAATCGTCCTTAGGACACCAAAAACAAAAGCCAATGCTGTATCTTTCATGACCACAATATACAGACGTGAAAAACAGATGAAAGAATTATGCACAATTGGGCACAGGAAGCATAGGAAGATGATGCCCACAGGAGCCTGCAGAGAGAGATGTCTGTGGAGGAACGTGGACACGTTGAGTTACAGAGCCCAGAACAGTTCAGGAATGTGCACATCAGATCAATAGGAAGACAGCATGAGTCGGATTCAAGATTTATGTGATTACCTGCCTCCCCTCATCCCATCAAGTGACAGGAAATATAGATTCTAGGGGGAAATCCAGAGTTGAGTTACCAGGCAGCCAGAAATGTGATGGCTTGGGAATCAAATTAGAAGAATTAAATAAAGTTATACACATGAATGTTGACATACTAGCAACTGACTTACTCTCTAGGCACTTTCTCATTGAGGAATACAAAATGATATACCCCCACTCTCACTCTGATCAGAAAATTGGAAAATACTTCTTTGACAACAATAATCATTTCCAAGATTAACAGATATTGTTGATACCCAGTAAAATGACCAACAGGACAATGAAGGGTCAATAAGGAATCACAGAAGACCCTAAGAATTGTGTGCACCTCACCACAGACCCACAATCACATACAAACAATTTCAAATGGTTTCTCATTGTCTTATACTTGATGCACAGAGAGTTCCAGGTTACCAGACTGAGGAAATTTTCTGAAATAAAATACAGATACCAAAATGGACAGATTAAAAATATGTCAGAATAAAACAGAAAAAGCCAGGAGCAGAAGAGAACTTCATGGAACTTATAATAACAACCTAAGTTAGAAAGGAGATATTATATCCATCAGAAGAAAGGTACATATGTACTCCCTCCACACACATACATAAAAATGCATACGTATGTACAGATATAGTTGATGATCTACAGAATAAGAAGTTTTGCACAGTAAAAATATAACAGCTAACTTTAAAATTAAAAGCTTGGAAGATTAAATCAGAACATTTACAAGATAGTAGACCAAAATGCTGAAGTTGGATAATAAGAAAAAATAGGTAGGCATATTAGAGAATGTATCAGAGAAACATGAATTACAAAAATACTGAAGAATTGGAGAAAATTACCAAAATGGTCAGTGTAGTGAAGAAGATAAAAATCAATAATGAAAATTGGAGGCAAAGAGACTATCCTAAAAGCTTCTGGAGGTGGGGGCACAAAGAAGCAAATCAAAGTTACCTTCAAAGGACTAGAAATCTCTACAGCTCCATTGGAATTTCAAGATATAGAGAAATTCCTACAACATTCTGGAAGAAAGCGACTTTCAATCTTAACTTCTATGCCTAAAGAAACTATCAAATAATAGAATCGTAAAGTAAGGATATTTCATACAAAAATATCCTAGAAGAAATATTTACTTCCGATATATCCCTTATTAGGAAGCTATAAGATGTAAAAATAATGGACTCAAACACACAATAGCTCAAATATAAGAGGAAGGAAAAGATACTTCCAGGCTGATAACCAGGGTAAGCCTGGTCTACCTCTTAGGTAGCAGACAAAGAGAACACTTTCTTCATATAGAACCAAGAGAAACGATGGTAAGATTGTTTATAAGAAGGAAACATTAGAACTGATACATAATTTGACAGTTTAAATAATGAAGAAAATCTTACTGTTACATCTTTTACAGAGTTATGTAAACTGGAAAAATACAGTCAGATATTCAAAAATAAATCATCTAAATAAAATGTGAGGTAATGAGTTTTTATTCTAGGCACAGAAACAACAAACTTTGCTCAAGAAAGGGACGGTAATCACAGGACAGTACTTGATCTGACAATAAATAATATTTACATGACAATAATGACCACAATTAATATGGATTTAACTGAAAATTTTAATAAAATACATTGAGGGTAAGGCAGGGAGGCAGAGAGTAGAAGGGATTGAATCATATACAACATCTTTAAAAGTTAATAGATGGCCTCTAAATTTAATAAACTAGTATATTATAGCATATTACTTGGAGATGTGGACATTCATGCCATAGGAAACTCTTAAATGAGTAGAAATCAGTTTATTTTATTGGAAAAGAGATGCAGGTAAGAGAGCAGATGACTGCTTATTTAGTTAGTTGGAAGACTTTTGACACTTTAATGTTTATTGCCTGGAAACAAGATTATTCTTTTTTTTTTTAAGTTAGAATCTCATTTTCTTTTTTTTTTAATTTTTATTTATAGTAGTATGTATTACAGTTCATACTATACATATAGAACATCTTTTTACACAAAACAGTTTGTATACAAAGTATATTCACAGCATTCAAGTCTTCAAACATGCATTTAGAATAATGATATCCGTCTTATTCAACCACTTTTTCCCCCTCACCCCCTTGCTCCCTCCCTTCCCCTCCCTTCCCTTTGACCATTATAGTGTTCCTCTAATCCTCCTATGTACCCCGACCCAACAATACTGTGAACCAGCCTCCTTATATAAGATAAAACATTTGGTATTTGGATTTTTGAGATTGACTAACTTCACTTAGCATTATATTCTCCAACTTCATCCATTTACCTGCAAATGTCATTATTTTATTCTCTTTTAGTGCTGAGTAAAATTCCATTGTGTATATATACCACATTTTTTATATCCATCCATCTACTGAGGGACATCTAGATTGGTTCCACAACCTAGCTATTGTGAATTGTGCTGCTATAAACATTGAAGTAGCTGTGTCACTGTAATATGCTGTTTTTAAGTCCTTTGGGAATAGACCCAGGAGTGGGATGGCTG
The DNA here is from genome assembly GCA_025594165.1 of Tamias sibiricus. Classification (NCBI taxonomy): domain Eukaryota; kingdom Metazoa; phylum Chordata; class Mammalia; order Rodentia; family Sciuridae; genus Tamias; species Tamias sibiricus. Next base: position 135,076,896 of record CM046661.1, on the reverse strand, counting down.
GGTCATAGGGTGGTTTCATTCCCATTTTCCCAAGAAATCTCCATACTGCTTTCCATAACGTTTGTACCATATTGCAGTCCCACCAGCAATGTATGAGTGTGCCTTTTTCCCCACATCCTCTCCAACATTTATTATTGTTTGTGTTCTTGATTTTAAAATTAAACTATTGATAGTGTGGATAAAAATTAAAAAGAAGGTGTGGGGATACAGAAGAGGCATGTTAAGGAAACAGAATCAGGGGCACTTAAGGGTAAGACAGACTTGGTTCAAGATGGAGAAATCCAATATTCTAGCTTGATTTAGCTAGATTCTTGTATCTGCCACTTAGCAGACACTCTAAAGAGCCTGGCTTAAAGCTCATGGTGTTGTCAACATGTAGTTAATCCAAACAACACACCCAGAGCTGTGCAATGTGGTGGATTCCAGAGGCTAATACAAGAGAACTCTAAAAATGCCTTTATTTTTAGGTTTTAAAGAAGTACATGCATTTCCTTGTTTTTTTAAGCCTTGTTTTTTCTGTAAAGATTAAAATTCCACTGTCATCAATATATTATAAGTCTGGAGCATGTCACATATATTACTAATAATACATTCACACGAGAGATCACCAATCTTAAAAAAAATGAATACACTACATTGGCATACATAAAGATCACTCTCCATCATTACTACATTTAACTGTTCAAGTTATTGGAAAATTATTTCCTTCCTGAGAAGAGAGAAACACACCTTGGCATACTACTCTTATTTTCAGCATAAAGCCAGATGCAACAAGGACCATCAACATCAACCTCCTGAACTCTCATGCACCCAAATCCACTTATCCCTGACACTTCTTGGTATGCAGACATCAAATACATCCTTTAATTCGAGGTTCAAATTTTATTGGAACTGATATTATGTTGATATTTTTATTGACAACTACATTTATCTTTTTAAATTTGTAGCCACAATTCATCAGCTTGGAATCTAGGAACACCTCTGTATTTTCATAATGGAGATCGGAAATTTTTAGACTAACAGAAATAGTCATGATTGTAAACTGATAGGAAAAGAAGGGGTAGGTTTTACTGGGCTAACTATAGTATGTGCTGAATTTTTTTTTCATGTGATTTCTTTATAGAGGCAAGACATTGAACTGTGTGATCCATCATCAAGTCAAGCCAGACAGCACGTACTGAGAAGAGCTGTGCTTGGCACAGTGGGCAGCACAGAAAAGGATCAGTTCCATAGTTTGTCCTTGAAGGTGGACAGAAGGAAGGGGCAGGGGAAAAGTTAGCCAATTTTGAAAGCCCCCTGGGTGTTCTCTGCAATGGTGACTGCTGCGACTTTCCTCCATCCTGCTCACCCAGTGGCATTCATTTCCCCCTAGGATCTTGCGAAGCCTCCTCAGTATTCCTTAGGAGTGTATGTGCTGCTCTCTAATCCTCTGCACTATTTCAAATGTACTGAATAGTCTGGCACCTTAGTCAGCATTTTCTCCTCCAACCTAAAGGATTAGAATCATCCTGGGCAATTTCATGGTCAGTGTGGACAATCGATCAAGCCATCTGGCAGAAATCGAATACATAATGAAGAACCATCTACCCCTGTCTTAAGTGCATGGGGTCTGATTAATGACCTTTCCTCCTACAAAGAACATGACATTTTGCAAATTTTTTGAAAAAGGAGTTGGATATTATAATTTTACCACATAATTGTGGTAGTAATTTATAATTTTATTTCACTTAAATCCTATTGCATTTCCACTGCTACCAGCAGCATGACAAAAAGAGCTACATAACATTCTTTCTCCAAGATGTAGTGTCTACTAATAATAGTGTTTAGAGGAAAGCGCTGTTTTAAAACATTTTATATGGGCTAACTCATTGAATACTCAAAGTTGCCTAAGAAGAAGGTATCACTATTCCATTTTAAAGATAAAGATCCTGAAACAGAGAGCTGATGTATTTTCCCAAGTTTACAGTAGTAAGTGATGCATAGAAGCCAAGGTTTCTGGCTCAAAATTTGCACTCTTAACCCATACAAAAGGAAATATTTCATTTATGAGCCTTCCTTAACTTCAGCCTCCTACAATTACTCCCATTGCAACTGACATCCATCTGAAAATATGAGGAAAAGTTTCCTTTATTTGAATGCTACAACATCTGGCACTTACAGACAGCCCTAGGGGAATTCATCCTGACAGCCTGCAAACGCCTAGTAACACAGGTGACGATGTGCACTAAAATCTGCATGCTGAAGAGTACCAAAGAATATTTGTTTAAAAAACAATGTAAGAAACTTGCAGTTCTCACTACTCTTAGGAAAACAAAGTGAAAAATACTTGAGGTTCATTTACCATTTTTTTTGTCTAAGTTGATACAAATATGCAAATAAATAAGTAGAAGGTAAAATTAGTAAACTATCCTCCAGTGACTGCATAGTATGTCAGAGAATATGTGTAAGATAATGTTAACCAAACAAAAAGTTAGAAGAGAATAAATATATTTAAATCTTAGCAGTTCAAAATTTCTAGGCTTCTGACCTGACTATTTTCACAGAGATTACAACATTTAACAGTGAAAAACTGATAGAAACATCTGGCATAGACCAGTGATTCTCAAAATATGGTCCCTGGACCAACACTATCACCTATGAAGTTGTTATAGATTATCTATAATCTGGCCCAGCCAGATATACTGATTGAGACTAGGAAGGTAGGGCCAGCAAGCTGAGTTTCAACAAGCCCTCCAGATGATTCTGATATGTGCTTGTATTTAAGAACCACTGGCATGGAGGAATGCTATTCACAAAATAAGAGATTGAATTTTTTAACACTTGAAACTGTCTTTTGATATAAAGTGAATGTACTTTAATATAAGTGAAAAGTAACAAAAGACTCCTGGCTTTTATAATATTTCCTTTCCCTCCTAAGCCTCTCTTGCTACCAAGAAAAACACAGTAAGCCCATAACATACTGAGTGCAAATGCTTTTTGCACATCATCCATTCCTATGCTTTGAATCATTTAAATTGTCACTAATAAAGGAAGAGCTCTATCTCAAAGTTGTCTCAAGATAGAGATTTATCTTTTTATCTATCAATCTATCCCTCCATCCTTCTATATAGAGGTGATCAATGGTCAGTTTATATTCACTTAGGATAAAAATATGGGAGTTGGGAGCTAAGAGAGAACGTACTACCTTCTGTGCTAAAAACCACAGTGAAATATAAGGGGAAATAAAAACACAGCACCCCAGGGGTACTAATACACCTATCAGTAGTTAATGGGCAGCAGTAGTGAAACTTCTAGGAAAAAGAATTAAAAGATGTGTTTTCTTGCCATTTTTCTTTCCTTCTGGTTAAATGAGATCTAAGCAAAACTAAGATGATTTAGAAGATTTTGATCCCCTTTTGAAATTTATGAAATTTTTTATGAAAATAAATACTAGGCATTTTAAAATATTTAATAAATTATAACACAATAATGTATTTACATACGTGTATCACACATGGTGAGATTTGCCATCTAATTTGCTATTTGCTAAGGGCTCCCTGATGGATCTGATTTTTATTCCAATCATACACAACATCTTGACTTCTTGTGAGTGGTTTCTCTCTAGTGACAAGTTATACCTGCAAATCACCACGGGTAGGGGCTAGATCCACATAACTGCCAGACTGTCAGGCACAGTGGCTGCTACTGTGCAGCTTTGTCATACTGCAAAGGAAAACTGCTCAAATAATGAGATAACCACATGACCACAAGCAAGAATCAAGACTTTAAAAGTCATCACACTAACAGCCTCTTTATAAACCTCCAAATTTCATCCTGAAATGCTTTCATGTTAAATGTGCCACACTGCTAGACTGCTAATGATTTTATTTCAATCCCTTACAAAGTATTGGACTATGTTAAGTAAAATGGAAAAAAAAAAAAAAAAAAAAAAAAGGAAAAAAAAAGTCAAAAGACAGAATGCTCACTATATGATTTCATACTGTGTTTATATGCAAATACAAAGTAATAAATGGAAATCAAAGATTCTCAAGCAGCCAATATTTCACATTCAAGCCTCCAGACCAAATTTTAGAGTCTGTTTCCTTATAAACCTACTCCTGTGATAAAAGTTGTTCCTCAAGAAATACATGCAGCTGTCTACAACATTCTTTCAACATGAAAGATACAAGCAGCAAATATTCTCACAAGGCAGGGAAGGTGATCTAATTTGATGTATTTTCTCCCCAGTCCCTCACCCTCCCCTATCCCCACAAACCCCTAAAAAAGTAAAATTTAATTTTTGGAGAGTTTCAGAAGTGGAAAGTATGGAGCCTGGAGTCAGAAATGCTGGGCTCCTTTCCCAGTCCCACCACTTACTACTTGGTCTTGATTTTCCTTCTCTTTAATGCAGGGATCATATCCTTATCTACCCTATCTCACAGGATTACTATAATAGAAAACATCTGCAATAACAGAATGTGTTATAGAATGTAAGACATCATTATAATAACGAATGGAATAGGGTACCTATGAAGTAGATTTTAAGACATATTCTCCTAAAATAATGTAAGTAATTCCAAGTTATTATTTGAATTAAAAATTATTTCAAACTACTACACATGTTGATATTGAGATTTTTTTTTGTTTTTTTTTTTTTAATTGCATGAATGAGACACAGAAAATAATTTATTTCTGTAGACTCTCCTTATCTTGATTTTCTTCTCTGTCCATATCTGATATATTACCTAATATATTCCAAGGAGGATTAAACCTCAAGCTACATATTTAGAAAATGGAAGATTGTATAATTCCATTTTTATGAGGAATTGACACCAAATAGGGACACACTTCCAGTTGCCAGAGGAGTAAAGTCCTCCTACACCACCACTTGTCAAAAGACCTTATTACAGTTTAGCTGCTGCTCAGCAAAATTTGTGTTCCATCTTTTATAGCACAGCAGCTTCTCACACAGAAGCTTCATTTCAAGTTCTTCTCTCCTTGCACTGAGGTGGGGAAATGTGGACTATGAACTGAAATGAGTTGACCTTTCAAGCCTGATCCATAAAAAATAACCCATACTCTATTAATCTATTCTTTTGCCCATAGGCCAATCATAAGGACATATTTATGTGGAACAAAGAATCCATGAATGAACATGTGTGCTTCCATTGGCCTGAGCTCTTGAGTGACTATACAAAACCAAGCATCCCAACTCCACAACCAGGAAAAGCCTTGGACTGTGAGAGTGAGAAACTAATGTCTACCGTGCAGAGCCACTGAAATCCAGGAGTTTGTTATAGCAGCTGGCGTTAATTTAAATTACAGAGACATTCTTCTTGTAGCCAAAGGCTCTTCACAGAATTCCTCTATGCACAAGAATTCAATTAGGACTCCAACAGAGAGATGAAATCAATTTCCAATATTCCTGTTGCATTTACAGAAATCATTGACCTACGTCCACAATTCTTGCTCAGGAAACTTGGTCCCTTTTCATTAATGCATTTCATAACATCTTTGAACATTAACTATGGGCTCTTCGTCAATAGAAAGTCCTTTCTCTTCTTTTGAAGCTCTGATCTTGGACCCTGTGAAGTGTCCTTCGATTTCTTACTACTAGTTAGGGGCTAAGTATGAGTAGAGGAGGGTCAAACTGCCATGGCCAGGATACTTGGAATTTGATTCAAGCTTTTTGGCCCTTAGAAATAATGATGAATTAAGGATATCAGATTTTTGGTACTTAATTCTAACTTTGCTTTACAATTTTAAATGGATCATCTCATTTATTTTTCACAACTTGTTTGAGGTGAATACAAGAGGTATTATAAACATTATAATTATAAATTGTCCTTCAATTATGGGACATATAATATAATATAAATTATATTATAAATTGTCCTTCAATTATGGGACAATATAGTTTTACATAGATTGTTCTGGAAAATTAAACATGATTTATGGCATTAATGAAGGCATTGTGTACAACTAAAATAAATAAATAAATATTTTTTTAAAAAAATCAGAATGACAATAAATGGCCAGTACAGGTAAATTTTTATCAAAGCATGGTTTACTTACTCTACAAAACTTAAGTAGCCAAGAAGAAATTTTTAAAAATTATATTCATGTAGCAAAGTGAAAAACCTGATGCAAAAAAATCAAACAATCTTCAGGTGTATGTAAAAAATCCTCAAAGTAAATGCAAGGCAGAATAATATTTATAGTGAGAGTGATTCAATTACAGATCTTTCTCTGATTAAAAAATTCTGTAATATTATATTACAAGTATAATAAGACTTAGAATCCAAGTAGGTAACAGGAACATTCCTCAGGTATTATTCCCATAGAGAGAACCACAGGTACCTTGAGGAGTTTCAGCTGAGGGGCACTGGCCAAGGGGACTAGAGTCTAGTCACTACTGAACAAAGGTAGGGGCCAAAGCTGGCAGAGTGCTACAAAAGCCAAAAGCACTGTGGGGTGGGCCACTCATGTGTTGAAAACAGACCAATGCCTCTGCAGGACAGCAGGACAGTGTGGGCTCATGGGAACTGGAGATGTCAGGGTAAACACTGATGAGGGATTTCCCCAAAATTAGAGGAGTGGAAGCCTGTGATTAACTAACAGATCCAGGGATCTGTAGAAGCAGGATATTCACAGGAGCAGGAGTGAACAGAAAAGTAATAAGTATCCAAGGAAAGCATTGGCCTCAAAAGGGTAGATTTTTTTTCTTTTTCTCTTTTAAAACCAGGATAGCTACTCTGGCATCTTCTGGAAGAACAGGTAATTGGAACTGAGGGCTGCATTAAGAAGAGCTTTCAGGCTGACAGAAGCAGTAGCTTCCATTGAACAAATGACCAGAAACTCTTACACTTCAGATTTACTTTCAAAGAAAGACTCCAAGGTAGAGTTTTAACTGCTAGTGTTCCCATGTAACAGTGGTCCCTTTACCTTCTGAATATAGTCCTCATTGCTCTAAAGCTTATTTAAAATAAATAAATAAATATTTTTTTTTTCTCTCTTCTCCCCTCTTACCCCTCCCCTACAACAAGATTAGGGAGACAGTGTTATCTTTTCTTCCCCTAGATAATTGCCCTTGAACATACCCACTGCAGGAAGGAGATGCCTGCTGGGGATCTGGGAAGTGAATATCTCCCAAATTAACAAGTGAATCCTCACACCATCAGGGCGCCCTGGGACCCCTTACCAGAGCACATCTAGAATATAACCCTTGAAGAGTTCCTTTAAAACCTCCCTGTCTGTTCTTTAGCATAATAAATGTCTTATGTGTGTAAAAAAAAATAAAAAATAAAAAATAAAAAAATAAATAAAACCTCCCTGTCCCTCCTGATCCAAAGAGTCACAGCCTTTGGGACAGGAATGCCCTATGTCTCTCCTTTGCTAGCAAAGCAATAAACCTTCTTTTTCCTGTTTCTCAAAACCATGTTCTCATTATCAAATTGGCACTGATTGGCATTGGGGACAGGGATGAAGCTTTCGGTTACACCCACACTACAGCACTTACTCCTCATGTGCTGATTACTTTACAGGTATTATTTCATTTCTCCTTCAAAGGACACTATGATATGGGCATGGTTCTATGGAACAAGAGAGGATCAGACCTGTATAGTAACCTGCCCAAACTCAGTATGAACAAGCTAGAATTTAGAACTGATTCTCTTTCTCTAATACTCATTTTTCACAACACCATACTATCTTCTCTGTTGGTATAAACAATAAAATGGGTAGTACTAAACTTGTGCAAAGTGTTTGGCCTCATACTAACTTGTGTTCCCATAAAATAAATGCTTTTCTTAACAATATATGTAACTTTAACCCTGTGTTTCCCAGTAGATTTTTCATCTTTTCACATTAGATGGTTCATGTTAACCCCAAGGTAAAGAAATTCATCTGTGAGAAAAACTCACAAAACAATTTTTCCCAAGTCAGTTCCAAACAGCTGTTCTTAACATAAACATTGTTTTCTTGCTCCAGTGTGCCTGGGTTGGTCACAATGTGTTGGTTATTCCAGGGTACTAGTGTCTGTGACTGGGAATGTATGGTTAACTCTGAGTTTCAGAATTATTAATTGCATTGCTGCTACATGGTTAATCCACATTCTCAATACTTCTATGGAACATAAAAGCAGAATTTTGATCTGCATTCCTCTGGTTCCACCAGCTATATTGCCTTTGATATTGCCTTAGCTAAAGAACATGCTTGTCTCAAAAATACAAATCAAAATTTGAATAAGCATTAACACTCATAGAATTTTTTAAATCTTGAATATATACTATGTATCTCCTCCATCACTAGATTTATGACCAAAAAAATCCATATTTTCTCAAAATAGCCTAAATTTAAAATAAGGCCTTTTCAAAAAGTCTGCTAAATATTTCATATACCTCTAAGCTTAAATTTCAACTTCTTAAATAGCAGATGAATCTTGGAAATATGTGTCCTTTCCATGTTCTTTCAATGAAAAAGTTAGAAAGCCAATTCTTCAAACATAGTCCCAAGATTCTCTATAGCCATTCTATTGCTTTTGGTGATAAGAATATGGACTTACATAACCAAAATGTATCTGAATGGTGACCTTGAAGATCTGGTACCCATCTACACTGTCAAGACAAAACAGTCATCAGTGTCACCTTATTTTCTGATAGTTGCCTTCCCAAGACAAGAGGCTTTTCAAGTTAATATACATTTTTGATTACTTCCCTTTTGTATTAAACATTGCAGGTTAACATTTGAACTTACCCTTGAGAATCCACTGGAATGAGAGGGCAAATAATTGGCTGTATGAGCTCTTCCCATGTGATCAAATTAATATTAGTACCTAATGGAAGTTTTAATGCTTGCAGCTATCTTTCCAATAATTCTAATTTTCATATGTACATTTCACTAAAAATTTAATTCTCCTTGAAAGCAAAATCTGTTTCCAAACACGAATTATAAAATTTATATGTAAAAAGATCAACTAGAATTTGATTCATTTCATAGTTTGGGGTTTTTAAAGTTATGTTTCTTGAATCCATCATTTCTATTTTCTTTTTGTCTAATATTAGATCACTGGTTAAACAAAATCCAATTTTTTCAGACAAAAGAAAATTTTTGATCTGGATAATGTGACAAAATAAAGAACATGGCATTCTTTATTTGAATATTCGTTGTGGGTTTGGAGTACTAATTATTTTTATTTGAATAACAGTAATAATTATATGATGAGATGTGTTGAGAGCTCCCCATGTGCTAGGCAGTGTGCCTCGCTCTACACAGATACACTTAACACAATTCTCAAAAGAACATGTTAAAGAATGTATTACTATCACTCTTATCTTACAGGTGAGGCAACTAAGGTTTAGGGATACTAAGCAATCTGTCAGTGGCCACATATGTAGTAACAGGCAGAGCCTAGACTATTTAAAGAGCTTAACAAACTCTGGAGTTGTTTGTTTGAGTTTAAATGCATTTTATTTTTAGATTACCTAAATGGTATTTTATTTTCTTAAAAACAATGTCTACACTCCAAATAAGTCCCTGTCAAAACAAATGAAGAACTCAAGATGACATCAGTCCCATTTGTCTTAAGTCCTGGTGGTGTGTGGATAACGAATAACAGTGATGGTGACAGATGATAGATCCACAGGCACTGGCATGCCAGATTTGTTAGATTTATTAACATCTTTCCATTTCTAAACCATCCTTAAAGAAAAATCACACATGAGGCCACACCATCCTCACAACAGTCAGAGAACAACCCTGCCATCTGGATTGATGTTTTCCCCAATAAAGAACTGGTAATTTTAGAAATTAGTGAGAATGGGCTTGATGTGTCCTGAAGGTCTCTTTGGTCCCTGTTTTCCAAGTCTGTCTTTGATTGATTTCATGCAACCTTGACCTACTTCTTGGAGGCATCGTTGGTGAAGCTGGTTTCCTGCAAGTGAAACTTCATGACAAGTGATGACCTTACATTTGGTATTTTCTCTCTTGGAACGCTCAGCAGAGGCATTTCCACCAATGAACAAGTCATCAGTGGTACCCTCTGTCCTACCATCTTGTCCTCCACCTCCAGGCACAGCTTATCTATGATCTTCACGAACTTGTAAATGTCATCAGAATATGCCCCTGTGGTAGATGAGGTCCCTGTGGATTATTATGGAAGATGACAACCAGGGTACTAGTTTCATAGAAGCCCAGAATGGGTAGAAAAAACCTATAGCTCTTAAAACTTGTTCTTCAAATTTATCTGATAAATACTGTGTAAAATGCTGCTAAGTTCTAAATCTGTCACATTTATATGATCATTTCCAATACCAAAATGTAAGTGATTATTCAGTTCTCTACAGAAATCATGGGTTATTCACTTCAAATTCCAATCACATAGGCCCCACAATGACAAAAGGCCACCAGACAAAGCTTAATTGGGTTTTCAATAAAGTTGAATAAACAGTGGCTCTTTGAGAGCCAGAATTCTGTTGATCTGATCCAATATAAGTGAACAGAGTATAATTGACACTGAGAACAGTGTACACACATACTGTCTCAATGAAAACATGCCTATTCTCATAAGAAAACAGATGTTTGCTAAGTTAATATGATTTATTTTGCCTTTTCTGAAAGATATAAAGATGTCCTTGAGTGGTTTCTAGGTAACATATTTGAGTTTAAGAAAAATGCTAAATTATAGACTTTGGAATAATATTAATTCATACATATCTTTTTGGTAGAAGAGGAAAGTAGAAAGTAGGTAAATACATAAGACAAAGGCTTAATTTGACATACCTTTCTTACTCTACCCATGCCCATCCATGTACAGAGTTGCAATAGTACCCTGTGAGCATTTTCAGAAGTGAATCAGGATACCCAACTGGTATATCTAAAAAGTCAAAGACCACTATATTTGGGACTTCTGATAAGGAAGTTGCAAATACATTAAATCACATATGCATACTTCATTTGGTACAACAAATACTTGGAATCATGTGGATGCCTTGTCAAGAGTTTTCAAAGCAAAGAAAGCCTTGACCATAGCTTGGCCTTCACTTTACACTAACCCATGATTGAGTCTGGTCTCCTATGAATCCATTTCTCCACCCACAGACACCAAATACTTGTTCTCGTTCTGTAATATTCTTACTCGTTACAAACACATTCTGTTGTCCTGGAAATATTTTTTTTTTTCTATCTGGTTCCTTAAAAGAAGCTTTGTTGTTTATTTTTTTTTTTTTCTTTCTTTGAATGAAATACCCAATTAGCTGTATATGTAGTCTCTGTGGTAGACTACAATCTTGGTCACAATGCCTACTCTTCCTGTAATGATATGGAATCTATTTCTCCAGCCTTGAATTGGGGTTGGCCATTTGACTAGCTTTGTCCATTGCAACCTTTGCAAACATAATGCAAGCAGATCCTGGGAAGATTTTTATACAAAGGGTCTTGCCTACTTGCTGCTCTTGGAACTCCACTCTGCCATGTGAAAAAGCTTTGTAACCCTACTATATGACGAAAAGTCATTTGGAGAGAATCTAGAGTCACCCCATGGTGCTAGATGAGGTCATCATAAACCAGCTTGCTGAGGGCCATATAATCCACAGAAGCAGTCATCTCACTGACCAGAAGCTGATCACAAGCATAAGTGAGTCCATGGAGCACAGGTGAACTTCGGTGATAAACCCAGAATCCGAATGGTCAATCCAAAAATTTGTGAACTAAATGGTCATTGTCTTAAGATATGGAGTTTATGGTTAGTTTTAGGCAAAAGCTACTTGAAACATTTTCCAGTAAATAGACTAGGTGTGGGCATGCTAAAAGAATCCATAGGTAAGAGCTCTGGACTGACTGGCATAAAAAGGTCTTTTTTCTTTATGGATCACTGGTTAACATAATGCATTTGCAATATGCGAGGTAGTATTTTTCTAAATGAAAATAGCTGTAAGCAAAGGAAGAGTTGCAAAGTGGTATTTAATGTATTTTATTTAGGAAGAGCTCTAAAAATGTCAGCCAGTGAAATCTCAAGGGTCCTAGTAGGAAGAGAGTAATATCACAAAAATTCCATATGGAAAGACAGGTTTATTGCTTGATTATGATTTATTCAATTTAGATTTTATAACATTTGTTGACCTTTCTTCTAGAAAACAATGCTGCCAACTTGGGTACTGGTGAATTATTTTTTCTAGATTCCATTTTATTCTTTTCAAGCTTAAGAACAGAAAAAATTATGAGGATCCACAAGGTCATAGCCTTTGGATATGAAAAGTCAGTGTAGGTGTCAGGGTCATCAGGCAAAAGAAGCCCTTCTTGATATTTTAAACATAAGAAATTTAATTTGATATTAATAACTGAAATGATAGAAAGGCAATAAATAAAACAGAGATGCTTAAGTAACCCAGGTTTTAGCAAGAACAGGAAGCTACCATCACCTTTACAGCAAGAAGAAAAGGGATTGACATAGCCAAATCTAGGCTTTAGAGATGGGAAGCTATAAGGCCACTGAGGAGGAGTCACATTTCCTGTATAAAATGCCAACTCACTTCCCCAAAGCACAGAGATAGAGAGAGAGGGAAGCAGGCAGGCACCAAGAAACACTCTGGACTTTGCCCCTGCCTTTCAACTTCCCACAGCATCTTTCACAGCTTCATAGGCAAGCAAGTTAAAATACAGCTTCCTAAAGGGCAGGTTATGGATGGGAATGTGAACAGGCAATATCTGGGTAACACAAGTAAGACACTAGAAGAAAATAGAGCTGTTTAAACATGCAAAGCATTAGTTATGTTAAATTATATAATCCCGAGGAGGTAAATAAACTCAGTAATACACTTAAAATAATTGAACAAAACTAATGACAAAAAGATGCCTCTTCATTCTGTATTGCTCATTCAAATTGTTTTTTGATATCCTGATAAAAGTTATCATTAGTATTGTCAATTTAAAGTTACTATTTGAAATAATGAAGACAATAAGATGTAGAAGCATCTTACTTAGGCTGCAATCCCCGCCTTGGCAGTAAATAACTTTGTAATTGTGGGCAAGTTACTAATGTAAGTCACAGTCTTCTCATAGGTAGAACTGGGTAAGAACAGTATTTGTGTAATTTATTTATACTAAAGGTTAAAGTGATAATTCAGGTCAAGTTCTTCCCACAGCATCTGGCATGGAACACATCAATGGTAGATATTAAAGCACTGACTATTTTATGTGTTGCAAGTTATAGGAACAATATGATCTGTTAAATTGTTGCTTTTGTTTTTCATTGCAATTTTCAAATAATTAATATTCTATTTATAAGACTATTTAGACTTAACAGTAAACATCAGCTTGACTTGTGTTGTTCTCAGAGAATAGCCTGGGTATTATTTTGTTTTTATGTCTTCTGGCATTGAATTCTACTTCTATGTTCTTGGTGTTTTTCTAAAATATTACACATTAAAATCCTTATCACTCTGGAAATATTACATTTCTAGAACTCACTGTAATAATAAATCAATGGTGGTTTGGACATTGAGATGCAATAAACATTTATATCATGATTTTCAGTAATGTATTCTGTCAATCCTAATGTCTAACATAATCAGCATCTATTGTGATCCAACTCAAAAGTTTGGTAGAAAGATGTACTTTTAATCAAACATCTTTGCAAATGCTTTGTCTTTGGATGTATTAGGTAGAATGTCATTCATAGATTAAAATATCTTTTAATATAACAGAGAAAAGGTATTAGGTAAATTTTGTACTTCAGAATTGTTGAAAATCAATAGAAAACCTACTGCTCCCCCCACCTCACCTTATGCTTAAGAGCTTTTACTCTGTTCCTAATGCCATCTTTCCATCATGTTTCTCTCCTAGTAGATTTAATCATTTCTTTCTCTGCTTTTGTATTTTTGTTGTTGTTGAATCAGCTGGACTATAGAGGTTACAGTCAGAAATGGTCATCAGTCTTTTTCTTCAAAACAATATCAGGAGTTGGGGTTTTCTTTTCTCAGAATGAAATATTGGGCTAGTTGTACATATTGTCCAGTGTCTTTTATTCTTTCAAGTAATATCAATTACTTGAATGCCTTTCGAGTAACATACAGTCTCTTTTATTTTGGTATTTTAAAAATCAGGTGCAATCTAAATCTCCTTTAACACCAGTCCAACTTCAGTGCATTATATTCTCTGTTCCCTTGCTCATAATGCTCCTCTACAGACATACAAATAGCTCACTCTCTCATTTCATTCATGTCTGCTCAAACATCACCCCGGGTTCCTTAAGTTTCTTGATAAAATGGTTTGTCCCCATCGCAACCCCATCACTGCCTCATTCCATCTGTTGCTTTATTTTGTTCAAGTGTTCATTATCACTTGATATACCACAGCTTTCTCTACCAGTTGCCCCCATCACCCCAGCTGTTAGAATTTCAGCTTCATGTCATTCAGTGCTGTGTCTTGTTCACTCCTGCATCACTAGTGGCTTGGACAGGGTCAAGCTCATTGGAAATGCTCTATAAATATTGATGGGAAAAAATGAATGACTGAGGAATGCCTGAGTCCACAGAGTACACATAGCAAATATATTACCAATTTTAAAACTTCCTTTTCTTTACAGCTTTACTGGAAAAGATAATGCAGTGAATTTATTCCTCAGAGATAAAGTAACTATCTTCAAGGATCACAGGAAAGGTATCCTCCTCATCCCAACAAAATTTTGGAGATATAGAATGGCAAAATTGTAAAAGAAAAAAAAAAGCAAATAATTCACTATCTGAATGGATTACATGTTGTGGCTGATATATCTTTTCTTTCTTTTAACATGAAAAAGTCCAGTGGGAAATCCCTGGCTTGTGTGTCTGTTTTTGTCAAGCATTCAAAAGTAACTGATAATCTCTACATCTGTTATTTATTTGACAGATCTCCAGAGGGCCATATGAGTGGAAATTTCAGAGAAATCCTAAACAAACTCCCTGGCTCTGTGCAATGACAGAAAGAGCTTTTAAATATTATAAAAGTGTTGGGTTTAAATTAATCACTCACACAATGGCTACTGATGCATTCTTGAATAAAGCATGTGAAATTCATGATTTGTTCACTATTGCATTTAAAAATAAAAACTAATTACACATATTACGTATTGAAATTAGGCCTCCTTGACTCCGGGAAGGGGTAAAAGCCAAAGAAAATTTGCAGCTGGTCAGGAAATAATCCAGGGAGGAGAGATCTTTGCAGAGAAGGAAAAGAGGAGGATTAAAACACATGAAGGAAGACATTTAGGGTTTTGTTAGGGTGTTTCTGAGGATTTGACAATTGGAATCCAAAGGAAGTAGCATATCTTCCAAACACACACACACACACACACACACACACACACACACACACACATATATAAGCAAACAAAACAATCTTCAGAAATTAATGGAGCTACTCTGGCTTAGATTTCTTACAAGCCATTTAAATTATTTATTTTGCAAAATTCTCCATTTTGAAATAGATATTCGCTATAAAATAGAAAACACCAGATGACTAAACCATACAAAATACCCATGCATTTATTTATTTTTTATTTC
Organism: Tamias sibiricus; assembly: GCA_025594165.1. NCBI lineage: Eukaryota > Metazoa > Chordata > Mammalia > Rodentia > Sciuridae > Tamias > Tamias sibiricus. The sequence continues at coordinate 135,061,381 of CM046661.1, read as the reverse complement.
TTTAGTTGTAGATGGTCACAATACCTTTATTTTAATTATTTATGTGGTACTGAGGATCAAACTCAGTGTCCCACATATGCGAGGCAAGCACTCTACCACTGAGCCACAATTCCAGCCCCCTATGCATTTCTTAACCTGATAAAAGTTTTAATTGATTATAAGCTTAAACTGTTTTTTCCTGAATAAAAACAGGTATCTGAACATTGGTTTTTGCAGGATATTCAAGATATTCAATATTTGCTTTATTCCACAAGAGCCTAGATAAAACCCCATGGATCTTTTACTCCATATCCACGTAAGGAATAAAAACCAAGAAGTATAGGTATCCCATAGGTAACTAGATAACCCTTTGAGAGAATTCAATTCATGCCTGTGATCATAATTTATTTTAATGGAATCCCCAAAACAAAGAAGTTGCCCTTCAAATGTTATTTTTAAATAAAAGCAAAATCATTTATCTTGCAATTTCATCATGTGGAAACATCTGCAGCAAAACACTAGAGAGCACCCCTGACTAAAATATCAAAGTGACTGCTGCACTCAGAGGCCAGATGAAGTACAAGCAGCATATATCATCTACGCGCCGCTGAAATCATCTTACACATTCTCAAATAATTGACTGATCGACAGCTTGATGACTGAAGGAATGAATGAAGCTCCTGACAGTGTCTCAAAGCCATGATCTATTTACATGCCAGTAAGACCAATAGTATTAGTCTGCTGAAGAATGCTAAATGATTCTCTTTTAAGGCAGTTTTAAAAGTTGGCATAGATACAAAATGTAAAATTTATGGGAAGCATTAACCAGCTAAACATCTGCTGAAATTCTGATTCAATTAAAAACAGAGCATCCCATAAAACCTCAACTTGGCTTCCTTAAAATGTCATGGCTCAGATGGAGGGGGGGCCTTCTGCTCTGGATATGATTAAGATCCACAAAGGATTAAAAACTAAAACAAGAAAAAAAAAGTCAATGTGATCCTATATTACAGCCCAGGCACAGTGTTCTACAAAAATAAATAATAGATAGATAGATAGATAGATAAATAAATAAATAAATAAATAAATAAATAAATAACAATTAAAAAGCTACACAAGAAATCTAAGATCCAGACCAAACTGAAAAAGGATTTGTACAACAGAAAGAAAGAGAAAAGAACACATGTCTAAGGAAATACACTTTTCAAATCCTATGGAAAAAGCTCTGAGTCCAGCACATGCTAAGAATTTGTAAACATTTTAACAACTGATATTTTAAGGAGAGAACTTAGGTAAGTCAAAGTTTTATTTCTAGCCTCTCAACCAAGGATAGCATAGTAGTGTTACCATCATTTACACATATACTCCCAGAATTCAGGAGCTAATCTTCCAATAAACTACAACCTATCTAAGTCAAATTAGCCTGATACCTTAAAAAAAATCAAACTATGTTAATGCAGTACATATATATGAAATTCTGAGAATAATGTCTGGTACATGGTTAAATATTTGATAAATATTAACCATGATCATCATTCAAATCTTCATTCTTATTGCTGAACTATATGAAACTCGCAGTAGTTTATTGAAGAGTAAATGTTGCAAGAATTCTTTAGAATCCTCTACCCATACCCCAATCATGACTATTGATTTAACTAGTATTAGAATAAGGATATGCCTTTAGTTTGTTCTTTCAATCTAGCTAAGTGATTCTCCTATGAGCATAAGACCTGCAGTATATATGAGATAGGAAGTAAAAGAAAATGTGTGTGTGTGTGTGTGTGTGTGTGTGTGTGTGTGTGTGAGAGAGAGAGAGAGAGAGAGAGAGAGAGAGAGAGAAAAAGAGAGAGATGCTATAACTATATCACAAAACCACACACACTATGTATTAGGGCCAAATGTGATATTTTAAATGTGTTTTTTCCCACTATGCACATTTTTTTCAAGTCAAACATGGACTTGAGAAATTCATTAAATAAAACTGTAACTCTAATGAAACTAGAAACCTGCAAATGATAAATGTTAGTAAAGGTTACTGAAATAACTGTAGATGAAAGACAATAAAAATTATCAAGTTGCTTTAAATATAAAGTATTTGAAATCTTCAAGGACACTACTTATTTCCAACATTCTTGAAAAAATCACGTTTTAAAAATTATAGAGATAATAATAATACGCTTTTAAGAAACCAAGATAGATCAGTTTTCAAAATTGAGGAAAGTGTGTATACTGGCAGATCACCAACATGATGTTGATTTATAAAAAATGTTCTAGTGTGGATTACAGCTGACTCTTGAACAACACAGATTTGAACAATGTGGATCCACTTTTAGGCCAATTTTTCAAAATTTTGCAAGAATTGGAAAAAAACTCAGACATGCCACATAACCTTGAAATACCAAAAAATTAAGAAAAATATATCATGAATGCATAAAATATGTGTAGATGCTATTCTATTTTGCTCATTTGCTACCATAAAATATAAGCAAATCTATTGTAAGGAGCTAAAGTTAATCAAAACTTATATGCACAAACATAGACTAAGTGGCACCATTCATAGTCAAATATAGACAAATGTAAAATTGCAGTACTAAATCATAACCACACAAACTTAACTCCATTACTTTCTATATGTCATAATTTTGTAGCCACCTCTGGTTGCAAATGGTGGTGAGCTCAAGCTTTGCCAGGTTCTGCTTAAAATGCTACATGATGCTAATCATTTCAGTCTGAGCACTTAGTCTCCCCAGTAAATTGCCTGCTGCTGTAAGAAGTGATCTCTCATTGTTCTCACCTATTTTCACCACACATAATAAATATAACATACAAAATAGATGCTAGTTAGTTGGCTTCCAGTCAACAGCAGGCTATTAGTTAAGTTTTTTGGGGAATGAAAAGCTAGATGTGGCTTTTCAAGTGTTGGGGGAGAGGGTTGGCACCTCTAACATCTGGGCTGTTCAAGGGTCAACTATACTGTACAATAGATTTGTGAAATTTGCAAATTAAAACTTTTTTTTTTATTTTATTTTTAGTACTCAGAGCTTATTCACTGGGAATAAGTCAATTCAAATTAACACAATAGCGGGTATAGCTCAGGGGTAGAGCATTTGACTGCAAATTAATACACTATTTTGTAACAGGTTTATTAGGCACTCCTTAGTTTACAGACCCATCCTTTCATTCTCTGCCTCAATAGTTATAAAGCACTTTCCCTATGTGTGTATCCAAATTTCCCTTTTTTCATAAGGGTACCAGTCAGAAGATTAGGATCTACCTTAATGCAGTTTGATTCCATTATAATTACATTTGCAAATACCCTATTTCCAAATAAGGTCACATTCACAGATACAGGGTAGGAATTCAGCATGTCTTTTGGGTTGCAGAAGTCAAACCCCAACAATACTACATTGCAGGCAATTTACATTATGCTGCCTCAGTATTGAACATACATTTAATTGGAGTAGGTATCCTTTTAACAGATGAAAAACAGGCTTGCTATTTTTTCAAATGACACAGAGAGTAAGAGACAAAGGCTTGATTTAAACATGAAACTGATTATAAACGCTATACATTTGATAGTAGAATATAAACATTATGTAGTTACATTATGAACACTCAGTGATGTAATGATCTTTCTGATTAACATGGCCCAACTTCCTTGAACAAATGACAAGTGAATTAAAACATTAATTTTATATTAAAATAAATATATCTGGTAATAGAATTCAAAGTTAACATAGACTATTATAAATAACTGAAATTTAAAATATATTTCTCAGTCTGAAAGACTGATTTTTTAGTTAACACTTTGGAGTAATTTTCTTGGCTCCATCATGTTGGGACCTTACACTGCTTTCTGGCTGCTTGCCACATTACCACGCCCTTGTTACAGGACCTAGGCTAAGCAGGGGGCGTGGCTGTGAGAACTGAAACCACCCCAATGATAGGCCAATGGCTCCGCCAATGGCATCCGCCCATGCTCCTTATGTGTCCCTATGATATTTCTGTTGATTGGCCCATGTCCTATATAAGACCGTCCAACTTCCTCAATAAACCGAGTTCCAGCATTCTACTGACTGGGCTCCCCGATGTGGCTCTGAGTCTTTTGAAGGCGGGGGAGGAGGCGTCGGTGGCCTTTACTCTCCCAATCCCAATCCAATATCATCTTTGAGGTAGGCCCCTCTGGCCTCTTTTACAAGGGAGGTCCATCCTGGGTACGGGGGGCTAAAGACCTCAACCCCTTGTAATAATCCGACATCATCAGGCTATAGATACTTTCAAGTTAAAACAAATTAGAGATGTTAGAGATGCATTTATAGTCATTTGTGTACACAGAACAAGAGATCATTTGCCAGAATGTTGAGGAAAAATTCAATACAGAATACAATTCTATGAGCCCTAATGGACAATAAACCAATATATTCTCTAATCTGCCCCTATTAGTTTATCTTTTAACAGAAACACATATACAAGATTGAGAGTGAAAATCTGGAGCAATTCAGGTTTGAAGAAGAAACTCTCATAAACTTTTCGGGGTTAGAAAAATTTCATACTTTCACTGGTTAACAGGATAGACTAATTTTATGATTAATGCTAGATTGAATCACATGCCCTCAGGGAAACTCTATGACAGATCACCTGTTCTGGCATTTTTTCTTTCTTTTTTTTTTTTTTTAACCGAGGAGTCCTGAGGCTTTGGGCCACTGTTCATACTGTGATGGCACTCTGCCCTTCCTCCAACACTGCACTCTCAGTTATTTTAGACTAGTGGCTTGGTGACATGATGTAGCACCACTCAAAGGGCATTCATTCCTGGTTTCATTTACACAGAACCTGTTCACTGTGCACATACTATTTTCTAGGTACTGCACTACACAGGTTGGGAGGGGGATAAAAAGATGGCCATTTACTTCTCTCCCAAATACAAATTTTTTTGTGTTTTCCCTCTGCTCTTACATTGTTCTTACTGATTAGCATCTATACTGTTGAAGGGAACTTGCTTTCACATTGCTTTCCTGATTTACCTTATCAGCTCCATCTTTTATACCACCAGTCTTATTTCTCTACATTCAAGAGTATTCTCTTAAACGTAGAATAGAGGGTATACCCTGTGTGCTGACAGTCCTATTCTTCCACAGATGTCATTTGTTTAGGTGCCAGAGGGCCTTCTCTGTCACCAACTGCAAGTTAAGAAGACTTGTTGAAACTTTAGTTTCTCAAAGAGGAGGAAGACTTCTGGAAGCCAAACAGTAGCCAGTTGCTGAAGTGCAGGTCAAACAGGAACTAAGATACAGGCAAGGGATCCTTTTTAGGTAAAAATACCTTTTTTAACAATCTGTGTAAACTAAAAATAGCCCAGTTTGCTTCTTTCTTTCCATTTCTTCTCTTTCTCTTCTCTCCCCCCCTCCATCACCTCTCCTTCCTCTTCTCTGTCTTATTTCTTTCATTTTTCTTGCTAGGGATTGAACCCAGATCCTTGCTCACGCAAAGCATCTACACCTCCACTAAACTACATCCTCAGTGCCCCCAGTCTCCCTTCTAACTAACTCCCTGTGGGACATAGCTTAAAAAAGCCCTCATAGTACAATAGTGCTGTTCTGACAAGAGCTTTAACATAAAAACAGTAGGAACATTGTAAAGATGTCTCAAAAATGACAACAGCAAAGACATTTACATGATCCTTTAAATACGATGACATATCTTAGTCTCTAATGGGTATCTATCCCATCAGGGGAAAACATATATTAAGCCCATATTTAGACACTCATTTTTTGTGTCTAAAGTAAAGTATGATATTCTTTAAAATATACATTTAACTATAGACCGTAATGATTTCAATGGAATCTTTGATTGTTCTAAAGATGAAAGTGATCATCCCACAGTATGTATAGCATTCATAAAAATCATGCAAGTAAGAAAATCATAAAATTTTTCTACTTCTATGGAATCATATTAGATAATGAAAGTCACTTAAAAGGTGCCTAAACTTCCTGACAGTAGTTGAATTTTAAAAGACAAAAGTATACTGCATCTGGGAATGTTTTAATAAGGAACTAGTCTCTTCAAAGAGAAATAACAAGCTAATCCAACTTTATTCCATGACTACAAGATATTATTATCCCCAATTTACAGATAAGGAAACTGAGGCTGAGGGAAATTTAGGACCTTGAGCAGTGTCCACCTGCAGATGGAATGGTCATGGTTTATATCCTGTCCACCTATTTCCACTCTTCTTTTTTTTTGCTGAACGATGGAACTTATGGTTTATTTTTACTTTCAAATTCTTTAAATATAAACTATCCAGTGTATTTTCATAGGCAAGGATAAAGCACTGTTATTATACAGAAAAAGCAATCTGATCTATAAATTATGGAAAGAAGAAAATCTCTTAGAAGGGTATGCTGAATGTTTCTCTGAAATATTGTAAAAAGTGAAACAGTGGAAAAACTCACCCATTAATCAGGGGTTTTTAACTGTATCTAAGATGGTTATCAAAGAAAGCTGGTGCTTTTATGATAAATGGTATTTTTAGAAAAAATAGTGGAAAATCCAAACATGACTGTAAAATGAAATTAATATCACCAAAACTATCTAGACACCAAAAGTGAAAGTATAACAAGTATATACTCTTTTCAAAGTGGATTTATCCTCATAAAAATATTTGTATCATTGTTTCTTTTTCTCTAAAAAAACATATTTATATGCATATTGGTAAGTGATACCCATTGGAAACTATTTTATATAAGACTTCCAAGCTTTTCAGTAAAGCACAATATATTTGGCTCATAAGAAGTTATAAACCATATGTCAGCTCCAATACTTTCTTGAGACATATGTTGTTAGCTTTATATTATATTTACAATATAGTAAATTTAATATTTATGTTTATTTCCCAATATGTAATTAGAAGTCTATATGGAAATAAGCAATTTTGTATATAAGTTGTTTTGGAACATCCTGCTCACAAACATGCAATTTGTGATTGCTACTTACATACAGCAGCTCATTCTGTTTTAAAATAATAAAACATAAGAAAATTGCTAAAAACCATGATCCAACCACAACTCTATAGTTTTTATATGGGAGTAGTTGATTTCTGGCTTTCCAGAATATTATGGAAGAAAATTATATAGCAATCACTTTGTGCTTAATACACAGGCCACCAACTTCATTTAGCTACTTGTACTGAGAAAGAAAAGTTCATAAATGTTCACATGTATTTATAAGTACATGACAGATAAGAAATGGTGCAGTCAGTTAACACTGAGCCTGTTCACTGACCCAGAGATATGATTAGGACCTTAAATATCCCCCAAAGGCAAGGTTTGTCCAGGTGCACTAAGCTTTAGTAGTAGGGTCTTTGGAAGTTGATAGGATCCTGAGGACTCTGACCTAGTGAATGGATTAATTTGTTCATGGATTCATAGCTTATGGATTTCAGGGGAGAGGTTTTGTTATAAGACAAGTGATCTCTCACTGCTTCTTGGCCACCATGCAGTGAGCAGCTTTGCTGCTCTGCATGCTCCTTGACATGACACAGACAGACACAAGCAATAGAGGCAAATGAGCATGGACTGAAACCACTGAAATTGATCCAAAATAAATCTTTCCTCTGTTAAGTTGATTTTCTCAGGTATTTTTTCATAGTAACAGAAAATTAACACACCCTGTATCATGCATGTGTCCAATATTGACTCATTTGCTGTGTCTTAGACGTTTACAATGTTAGAAGATGGTTGCCAGCGTCTCAGCTTTCTTAACAGAAAATCAGGTATAATACTATCTATACAGTAGGGTTAGCTGCTTTGGTCCTAGTTAATAAAAATGTTAGTAGTTGAATAGCTAACACTCATGCAGACCTACAATGTGCCAGGCATTCATTTGAACCCTTCCATGAACTGTCCTTAAGTCTTCACGACAACTCTGTGAAGAGGGACTCGTTCATTTTACAGAGGAAGAGAAGTGAAGAAACTTGTCCAAATCATGCAGCTAGAGTATGATGGAGCTAGAATGTGAACTCAGGGTGAATGGCTCAGTCATGGTTTTAAAAGTTTGCCACACTGCCTGGATATTTTCTAATCCCTCGAATCTACCCCATTCCCACCAGTAATTTTTCCTTCCCTGTAATTATTAATGATTGTCTCAAAAACTAGGTTTTTAAGTGTCCATTATAGCAAATATAAATTCATGCAAATAAGATATTGTCCCAAAGGGGTTTACTGTAAAGATTCAGAGGTTTGTCTGAACTAAGGCCATTCTTCTAGATCTAGAAAAGCCATAAGCAGGTAATTGGAAATTAACTGGAAAGCTCTTGGGGATAAATGCTTTTTTGGTCTCTCCTCTGCACCTAAATATGTTTCTGATGTCTTTCATGCCTGCTTTACTCTGTTACCTTCTTCTCTTACTGTGGATAAACTAGTCTTCTTTGCTTTGCACATCCATCCCTAATCCAGGTCTGATATTTCTGAGTTAATTTATCCATGCTTGTAGTTATCTGTACTCCTGGCTCCACAATGTTCAGCAAGAAGGACTAGAGATGGTAGAGCTTAGATCTACTCAGAAGTGATCACAGGGGGGCAAGGTCTCCTTGCATGCTAACCACTCAGTAGATGGTGGGAACTATTCTCACAGAAGTGAAAGGAGGCAACCATGGCATGCTGGTTCGAGAAGTTAAGAGAAATCTAAATGTTCTTGTTAGGTCAATATGAGATTAAAACACAGTAGCATATTACTGTAGTAAATATTGTACAATGTTTATATGGGTTTGGTCAGTTAATAGAGCTTCTATAAAATATAAATTAATTGCTATTCTTAAAGCTAAACATTTTTTCTATTTAGAATTGCATTATGGCTAATTCCAGAAAACTTCCAAAAAATGAGAAATGCATTAAATTTGGACATAAAATCCAGTGTATATAAGTATATAGCTAATTACATAAACAAATTATTAACTGAGTATATTTGAAAGTAAATATGAAAGAGGAAAGAAAATATAAGACGTTATGGCACTAAACACCCGTACTCTCAGATAAATCACACACATTCTTTAGACTCTCATCAATCCTTTAAGTTGAGGTCATTTGACTAATGTATTTTGAAAGTCTTCTCTAATTTCAAAATTACATGGTGTTATTTTTCACCCACAAATGGAGTAGTTAAGGCAATAATCTAAAAATATAAAGATAATTCTTTTCAAATGAAATGAGTTACTAATAATATAAAAAAATGCATGGGAAAGAAAAACATTTTCACCTTGTTAACTACAAGGAACAATTATAAATTATAAAGATGGTACATTTGAACATTTTCCCCCAGAATAATCTCCACAATTTGCAAAACATCTACTTATCTTGAATCTAAATGTGATATTTCAATTGGTATTTTAAAAGAACCAGGTCCAAGAAGACATATATTATACATTGTTGTGTCAAAAGGCAACGTTTTTTCTTTTGTACCAGGGATTGAACCCAGGGGTACGTAACCCCTGAGCCATATCCTCAGCCCTTTTTGCTTTATCTTTTTATCTTGAAACAGGGTCTTGCTAGGTCATCTAGGGCCTCACTAAGGTGCTGAGGCTGGCTTTGAATTTGTGATCCTCCTATCTCAGCCTCCTGAATCTATGAGATTACAGGTGTGCATCACTACACCCAGTGAAGAGGTGAATCTTTAATGAAATAACAAGATGTATTTAAAGCCATCTGGAAACTGTGGAGAGAGTACATAGACTTTGCTACCACTAGGCAGTAAATAAGAAAATAACTTTTCATTCCTTGGTATGTGTATCGACTGTCATGCTCATTTCAGATCTCTTTCTCAGTACTTGAATTAAAGCAACAATATGGCATGGCCCACACTGTAGAAAATGAACACCAACTCGAGTTTGGATAAAGAAGAAGAAAAAGAATTAGAGTAGACATAACTGTAATGAAATAGTCATGAAAACAACTTTTGATCTTAAGCACAAAACAAGTTAGGATAGAATTAAGAAAACCTGGCAACAGTCCTATAGTAAATTTAAAGAGCACAGCTATGCCTTTCTATTCCACTCTGTGTTGGTATTCATGACCCCTTACCTTTTGGCATAATCTTATATGCTTGGTTTCAATATCAAGGTCTATCTACATAACATTTAAAAACAACAACAACAACAATAAAAGGTTTATTTAATCCAACAGTTGGCCAGTCTGACAAATCTCTGGTTGATGAAATTAACCAATTTATACAGTGAGAATCATCACTCTATTAACCAATCAGGTTAAGCAGCATTCCTATTAGAGATGATTAAGTAGAAGAGATCATTAAGAGAAGCTATACTACCAATTAATATTAATCAATTAAAGTTTCAGGAGATATATTTTGAAAGAAACAAAATGACTAAAACTCAATGTCAGATACATAAATCACCTATTTCAGAGCCAAATAAATGTAAATATATTTATTATGAAATAACTTATTCCATTCCCATCACTTCTTCTCCATATACCAATGTATATATGACAGACAGCTATTGCTGCATCCAGAGGGCACCTCTTATATGCAACTCAGAAAGACAGTACTGGGGAACAAACTCTGTGACCGCAAATAGAAACTCTTTAAGGAACTGAGTTTGCTCAACCAGCTTAGTCTGAATTTGAGGCAGAGCAGAAAAATAGAGTAAGCATATATATATTTAACTCAGGAAAAGAGAGGCATATGGCAGTCAAGGATAGTCCAGATTTGGAGAGTAGAGTGAGCCATCTCCAGGTGAGTTTCATTTTCATATTAGACTTAGATGAACTTTGTAACTGCTGAAATTACATGTGCTAAATTTCTTCAAGCCCAGAATGTGTGCCTTCTGCTGCCCCCAGAATGCCTAGGCTGTGAGTGCAGAGCTAAGGATAGCAGACTGGCAAAGTTAAAATACACCACACAATAAAACTGCCAAGTTCTCCTTCCATAAAAATAAAGAGGTAGACACTAGCCCAATCTGCTCAAAAGCGCTAATGGGATTTTAATTTAGAAGAAATTGGATGCGAATAAAATACTCTTTTTTTACTGAGAACTCTATTCCAGGTTTAGAGGTGAATATAGCAAACAGTCAAGAATTTAAGAGGGTAACTAAAGAAAGAAGGGCCCTTATTATACAGCAGAAGGAACATTACAGCAAACTGAAGAAAAAGAAATTAATTAAGTTGATCAAATGATGAATCTCAATGAAAGCATAGTTTATTTTGGGAAAAAAATACAATCTTTTAAAAAACATACAATCTTTTAAATTCTGGACAAAGAAATCATGTTTTTTCATGATTCAGATATTAGCAACTGAAATTTTTTACCTTTCTCTGCTTCAAAATTGACATTACACCTGCAGGAATCATATAAGTCTCCTCAAGCAAAACCTGGACACATCTTTTGCATCACCCAGAATCTCATCCTCATAAATCTATTTTATAAAATCCACTGCATTTTCTGACCCCAACTTCCCTCCCTCCCCATACCCTGCTTTTGTCAAGGTTAATAATGACTTTCAAATGTTAAATCCAATGGCCAATCTTTAGTTCTCATCTCCATGACTTCTCAGTAGTGTTGGATGTAGCTGGATCATTCTCTCCTCTGAAACCCTTCTTCAGCAGGCTTCCAGCCTCCTAATCTCCAGGTCCTCCCTCCTACTGCTTCCCTGGCTTCTCCCTCTCAGTCTCCATGGTGTTTCCTCCTCATCTCCCTGACCTCTGAACATTGATTTCCCTTCAGACCAGTAGTTAAACCTTTTCTCTTTTGGATTTATACTTTCTTCCTTGGAGATTTCATCAATTTTTGTGGTTTTAAATAGTCATTGGTCATTATTGACTCTAAAATTATTAACTACAGTTTTTATCTTTTCCTGAATTCTAGATTCAATTGCTAACCCAAGATCCCTGCTGGAATCTCCTTTAGAAAGCTTCTCACACAGCATTTCTAAGATTGCACTGCTTATGCTTAACCTCATGCAAAGTGACTCCTATATCCTTCCTCACTCATTTCATAACAGTTCTATCATCTCAGTTTGTATAGCTAAAACCTAGGTGGTATCCTTTAATTCTCCCTCCCTTTCATATCCTATGTATGATCTGTCAGAATATTCTGATAACTTTACACTTTAGCTTACATTTAACCTATTTAGTATGATCACTTTGGCTATGTTGAAAATAGATTGAGTAAAAGCAAGGAGATAGGTAGGAAGCTATAAAAAAATCTAAAGAAGTTATGATTGTGGCTTGGTTGGAGGTGGCAACATTCGAGGTTGTGTTTGGCTTGTGGACAGAGTAAACAGAACGAATATTTTATTGGCCATGATAAGCTCATTTATTCCACCCAAGTTTTAGGCAATTATAGTCATTTTTTGCTTGTGGATAGGATAACCATTTTGGCAGAAAGTTGATTGTTACATCCTGAGTCTAAGACAGGGACAAGTACTGACAGCACACAATAATTAGCTGCTGAATGATTATGTGCCATATTTTAGTCTTAAAAATTATTATTTTTCTAAAAGACGATAGGCAGGTTTATTTGATTTTTCTGAGTTAAAGCAATAATTCATTTACTTAAGTTCAAGTGACTTACTTCTTCAGCCCATTTATCTATTTTTCTAAAAAACATTTGTGCTAACGTATTTTAATTTATATATATTTATATATTTTCCAACCAGAGTTTATTCACCCTTACCTATTGTAAACATAGTAGGATCATGTAATATATATCATGTTTTTGCCAATTTGAAATCTCTTCTAGACAATATGTAAACCTATGATAAAACTTATATTCATTCAATTTGACAAGTTTATTGGGAGTTGAAATGAGATCTAATGCCACAAGAGGATTACTCATGCTTAGGAAAGAAATCATGGTATAGCATAAATAATACCAAAAACTAGAAATCCAGTATTATTCAAATATGTGTGGTTATTAGTCTAGTTAGTTAATTTCTATAATCATAGTCTCTTCTGTAAAATGGGGATATGAATACCTAATTTGCAATGAAACAAATGAAATAAAAGTATAAAAAGCAAGGACTTGTCAAATATATGTAGGCAGTAAAAATTATTGGTGACCTACAATGATCTAGTATTAGGTCAGCTGAGAGGCAGACCACTTGAAGGCAGAACTATAAAAAAACAAAGGAATATGAAATCAGAAGGTAGGTTTAACAAGTGCAGAATCCATAGTGAATACATAGCTATCTGCTGAAGACCTCATTAAAATTGTTGTAACTTTTACAAGGCAAGAATACCAAAGAACACAGACATATTATACATATAAACCCCACACACCAGCCAACAAACCCTTCCCTCTTCTCCACACACAATATAAGAACAAGAAGACAAAACAGGAGTTAAGAAGCAGCTGATGGAAAAAAAAAATAGCTACAACCAACAAAGGAAATAGACTGAAGAAAGGGCCATACCACCCAAATGAATACTAAGCCAAGGACCACCTACAGGCTTGCAATTCCAATCATTGAGACAAATGGTTTGTAACTAAAGCCAACCAAAGTCCTCCCTACAAAATTGCCCTTTTGTTCATGGGCATATTAAAGAGGAAATGAGATGAAAGAGCAATGAAGAATGGGGTCTGAGTTCTAGGATGCCATGGATAATGCAAGTAAATACTCAAACTTACTATCATATTAAAGGAGTAGTGTGATATGATGGTATACACAAGCCATTTACAGAAACACTAGGTAGTATAGCTTCTGAACATTTACTTCCATGACTTACTTCTTCATCCCATTTATCTAGGTCAGACCAAATATCTGTGATGCAGTCTAGAGTGGGCATGAAGCCTGGCGTGGTGGTGCAGGCCTGTAATCCCAACAGCTCAGAAGGCTGAGGCAGGAGAATAACGTGTTCAAAGCCAGACTTAGCAAAAGCAAGGCACTAAGCAACTCAGTGAGACCCTGTCTCCAAATAAAATACAAAACAGGGCAAGGGATGTGGCTCAGTAGTCACGTGCCCCTGAGTTCAATTCCTAGTACAAAAAAAAAAAAAAAAAAAAAAAAGTGGGCACGAGAAGAGGGAAAGGCCAAAAATGCCAGGACACAGACTTGAAAGAAAAATCAATTTGTTCTTCTAGATATTTTTCTAGAATAGTGTTTATCAGGTATTTTAGAGCAAAAATCATCTGAGGGCTTGCTAAAATACATATTTTGCTTCAGCAGGTCTGGGACAGGGCCTAAGTTCCTATATTTTTAACAAGCTCTCAGGTGATAGCTGTGTCACTGGTCCAGGAACCACACTCTGAACATGGAGGTTCTGAAGTGTGATGACTTGAGAGCCCAACATGGATTTTTTGTGACTACTCATTGACCTCCAGCAGACCATGGCCCACAGCTTTGCTGTTTGGAGTAGACAGCCTAGAGTCCACATCTAATAAGCTGGAACTTCTCAAAAAGATTGGGTTTCCTGGTTCTCTTAAAATACTTAGGACAGCTGGCACCAAAGGGCCTGAGGTTTTACATGACCCCATCAACTGAAGCCAACTGAAAATTACCCCTTTGGAGGAAGCATGTTTTCTCCAATCCCCAAAGACACTCTCACTACAAATACATCTCTAATGGAGGAAGAACCCATTTGTTATTCACCATGCAAGTGCTGCACTAATTTAGTTTACTACAGAAAGGGTTTCTTCAAACCCATGCCTTTGCCAAAATTAAAAAAAAAAACTTGGCAAAATTAAGAAAACAAGGCTGTATCATGTTTTGTACTTTTCCCACATCATTTATATTATAGGCTGATCCCTTTTAAATCTTTCATTTTGAAATACCTGGTCTTACTCATTCCCCATTTCCAGTACTTAAAGCAGAGCCTGGCATACAGTATGTGAAATGAATTTCTAATGCAAAAGACATCTAAGGAAAACAGGCTCAGGATCAAGGAGAGCCTTTGTTTGGGATCCTTTAGTGCTACTGTTGTGTTATGTTGGATATTTCCACTGTGAAACTGGTTTTAATGTCAGGCTGACCCATGGGCTATATCTACCTACAGTGAACTCACAGATTCACAGTTAATATTTTTTTATTAATTTAATATGTGTGCTGACAACCTAGAAGACAGAATTGTAGTGATCTCTTTCTTGGAAAAGATCTTGGTTAGTAGTGTGAGAAACTTTAATAAAATTAAAAATAAAACCTTACTACTTTTCCTCCTAATTTGTCAATTTGTAGACAATGGCATACTTTCATTTTGGTAACAGATTTTCACGGTCTTAAAAATAGTATAAAAGAGCTTTTCCTTTTTACTGGAAATGGAGATCAAATGGCAAACTAAATGGCCACAAAAGGTCAGAATATAATTAAATCCCAGTTTCAGTGGTTTAACTCATAATTTATACTATTATATGAGTTCTTTAGGAAAGAATAGGGAATGTGATTTCTTTTTTCAGATCTGTTATTTTGTTTGAAAGGAAAAATTTGGGTAAATATTTCCAGATAGGAATTCTTCCCCTCCCCCCCCAAAAAGGGGGAGGTGTATTTTATTTATATATATGTATGTATGTATATATATGTGTATGTATGTAAATATATAAATATATATAAAAACACACACACAAATCAATGCAGTAGAGGGTGGACTGGCATGCAGGAAAGCAGATTCAAACAGAATCGTGATCCCAACTTAAATCAGACAGGTTTAAAATTTTAAAAAAAATGTGAACAGGGCACAGTGGCAAATGCCTATAATCTTAACAGCTCAGCATCTCAGGAGGCTGAGAATTGCAAGTTCAAAGCCAGCCTCAGTAACTTAGTGAGGCCTTAAGCAACTTGGTGAGATCCTGTTTCAAAATAAAATGTTTAAAATAGGGTGGCTAGGGATGTGGCTCAGTGGTTAAGCACTCCTGGGTACCAAATCCCTGGTACTAAGAAAAGAAAAGAAAAAGAAAATGTGAAATTTACTATGCTTTATGTATAGCTCAGAAGTAAAAGTGTTTACTGAGAATATATTTGCTGGGAACATTAGTAGTTTAAAAATCCAAGGTTAAAAATAATATAAAAATTTTTAATTGAAATCTTACATTGTACTAATAGAGGACATTTGAAGTTTTCTGCACGCCCAAGATTCAAAACATGTTTTCTTTTTTGTGTACCATGAAATGGTTTCCCAGCAAATTTTGACAATGTTATCATACACAGTCTACCATTCCTTCCTTCCCAGAGCACACTCATGTGCACACAGACCACCATTCTTCTCCAAACCCATTTTAAAATAGAGGTGACCCTGGACAAACCAGTAGGTCTGGTGGCTTTCCTTCTTAATTTGTTCTTGTAACTACTCTGTTGGTGTTGATATCCCCTTTCCTGTGACTGGGGTCCTAAGCATGCAAGGCCATACTAGATAAATAGGAAAACACACCTTTTTTCAAGAAACTTTTCTATCCTTTTTCTGTCTCTCTTCTGTCAGATCTATTTCAAATGTTCTTTAAGTCACTAGTATTTTAACAAATTACCCCTCAGCAGGTGGGGTACTTGGCATCAAGAAAATAGGAATATGGGAGATATATCTGTAATCACAGGAGTACTAAACTGGATTAAACCATCCAGAGACGTTTTATTTGGCAAGAAGAGTGTATGGTGGATTCCACACTAGTTTTTTTTTTTTTTTTTTTCTATTGTCATATATAACTAAAAGAACCAATAAAAAAAAAAAGTGTGAACAGATTTTAGCCAGTTTTTAAAACTCAAAATATTTCTCATCAAATTCTACACTCGTGGTGTTCTGGAGGAATGAGAAGATCTGGCTATAATGGGCCCACATACTTTTATGTGGACAGTGAACCTCAGCCCCTGGGTTAACCAGCTGTCCACACACCCTGTCACTTTTATACCCAGCACTTTTCCCTCACTACTCTTCTTCAAGGCAGGGCTCTTCTCTGAGCTAAGTAGACACTGATCTGAATTTGCAACTTCAATAGTAGATTCTAGTTACTTCTTTCTAATTTTACTGGTGGTAGCTCATAGGATTGGTTGAAATAATTTTTATTCTTTCTAAAATTTAAGCTTATCAAGTTTTTACTATCAGTTGATTGTTTTCCAAACCCAAATGACTGATTTTTTTTGTTGACATGAAATATCACTTAGAACAAGAGTTAAATGAATATAACATCTGTACATGTTGTCTAACCTTTCTGTGGCACATGAACTTACTCTGGACCTTACTCTAGAGATAGAAACCTTTGTAGGCCATATTCATAACTATCATGCTGGGAGGGTGGTGACAGCATTACTTTATTAATCATTGGAAAACAATTATGGGAAAGTGCTGGGCAAAATTTCATCATCAACAAAGCAAAGTCAAGCTGCTATGTTTCTGAAAATTGGAGATAAGGGAACACCTGAAGTTCTGGAATACAGTGGATCAAATCATGCATTTGGAAGATGGAAATCAACTAAGGAAGAAGAAGTAAATTAGAAGAAGGTAAAATCACTGATGGGAAAAATAACTTTTTTTGCATCATCTTTGGTATTTTTTACTATAAATAAGCTCTTGCACTGCACTGTGGTTTTCTTGGAATCCATTAGATAACCGCATAGAGAAGAACAGTTTTTATTTTAACCATTTTAACGTACCAATTAAAATACAGTTCTTAGAATACCTCAAAGATACTTCACTAGCTCTGACAACCTCACTTGTCTTTAAAAACACTGGAAAGATTCGGAATGGAGGTTGCTGTAGTCTCTATTCCAAAGCCCTTTTCAATCAAGGTATTATTCTTCTCACCAAACCCTAGTAATGACTCTGAACATTTGATTTTTATCTCTGTGCAAAACCTATTCTTTAAAAATCAGATTAAGCTTCCCTACAAATTCTTGTCCCTAACACACTATTGTTATGCTGGTTTTCTTGTTTTCTAAAAATATTAATAAATTTTATCTTTTATCAATTCACTTTTAATAGCACGCTCTCTATTAACACATGCATATGACAATATCAATACAAGTACTCTATGCTTTTCATCTCCACTATAAATATATCAGCATTATGGGCTTCAAATGGGTCACTTCTTTCTTTTTTAACACTTTAATTATTTCTCTGCTACATGCTTGAGGAAAAACATCATTTTGAGCAGCAGAGAAATTCTTACATAGTTGAACACTCCTAAGAAAATGTTTAATTTGGTAGAATAGGTCCTCTATAGAATCTGAGATTAGAAAACCTGCAGAATAATGTAAGCCAAAGTTGGTTATCCAGCTCATTCCTGAGGTCCCAAAAAATTCCAATTTTTTTTTTTTGCTATTTTTATGTTTCTTTGCATCCTATTTTATATTGATAAACACCTTTTTATACAATGTAAGGAAACATCCCATTGTTAGATGTAGAGGAAGTTCTTATGAATAAGTTCATCTCTCCAAACCCATTTTTCAGAAAACAAACATGTAGTCAAATATGAACTGGTGCCACTCAATGATTTTGAGTGATTATCATGAAACTTATCAGTCACAGACACTGCTGTTTCACTGAATGAATAATGTTAGTGATCTATCTAATAATAATCACTACCCCTCTCTTCCTCCCACTTTTAAACACTGACACACACTTACTACTTTTTACCTATACTTAAGCATTTCATATCTATTTTACCATCATTATATCCATTTTGAGACAAAGAAAATGAGGCTTAGCAGGTTCAAATAGTTTGCTCAAAATCTACAGCTATAGTAACAGTGAAATGGAATCTAGACCATCTGACTTTAGAGCTTGCTTCCCCTGTGAACATAAGAAAGCCTTTGCCAACAGCAAGATGCAGGTAACATCAGTTGGTTCATCTTTGCATCACAAGCTTCCATTCAGCAATTTCAGGCTATTTCATGGACTCTACTAAAACAACTTCAACACCTTTATTATATATTAAACATGTCAAGTTTGACCATTTGTTTTAGCTACAAATGAGTTTATGAGACTATTTTTCTTCCTATTTTATTCTTAGTTTGAATGATCTCTCCTGATTTCCTCTGTGTATCTTTCTAATATAGCAATCAGACAAAAATTATAAAAGTGGTCCATGAATCTGACATACTTTCCTGTGTAAATGTATCTCAACATCATGTACATCCACAAGACTGAGATACTAATTAGAATAAGATATATTCCATGTTTGTATACATATATCAAAATAGATTCTACTGTCATATACAACTAAAGGAACAAATTCTTGAAAAAGTGGTCTGATTGCCAAATAGGTTTGAGAAGCTTTTGTGTAGGCCAATTCCTCTAAAACCAGGAAACTGACCAAGAGTGAAAAGATAAGTTCCCTTCCCAGAGGCTTCAGCTGGACTAGGGGATGAAGAATCAGAGCTGCAAAACTGTCGATCACAGAACAATGTAGGGGAGAGAATGAAGGGATCAATCACACCCTCAAAGTAGAGCAACATAAATGGACGGGGAACATGGCACTTAGATGAATGGTTCCTCTCTGGAAGACAGGAGAGTGTAATGGAAGTGCATTAGAGTGGAAAGCAGCACTTTAATGCCATATCTAAAACTATTGCTTTTGGGATTCTGCACAGTTCCTTAAACTCTAGGCTTCAATTTCACTGGCCAAGTGTTTGTTAAATTGTTAGCTCTGTTTGATGTTTATATGATGCAGAGCATTACATTAAGTCACTTTAACGTAGGTGGTTACTGTTTTAAAAAAAATCACAAAAGGTTTTAAATCACAAATAATAGAACTGGAAATGTGTTAAAGTATCTGGGGGAAAAAATCTAGATTTGAGAATAAACGACACAAAGTGGCCACTGGCCCAAATGGATTTATCTGCCAAGGATGTAAATAAGGAGGTATAAGATAAGGCCCTTTATGGAATATTTTTGAATTCAGCATTACATAATAACAATGCTGACCCCAAAACATTTATTGAGTTAGTATCAAAAAAATCTTTGGTAGTAGATTCATATGGAATCACTGCATAAACACAGAAGACCATATCTAAATCACTGGGAAAATATATTTAAGTTATTTTGCTATTTTCGTCTATTCCACCCACTAATATTTAAGGCAGCAATAACAAGGAACAGTTCAAATATTTCATTATGAACACTAAATTAACAGGGAGTCCTACTTATGAAATGGGATTATCTTGTTCAAGAGAAGAAAGGGTGGAAACTATTTGATTAACCACAGCTACTTTGGAGAATTATCTTGTGTCTAAATCATTAATCATATTAGGATATGGGGCACAGTTCCTTCCCTTTAAAGTAGTTTCTGAAACATTATAGGCATTTTGGATATTGATGTGACTTGATGCTACTCTGAGGAGATCTTCTGAGGCTTTCCAATAGCATTCAAATAGCTGTGAGAAACATTTTTGGATCTATTTGATTAATGCTAATGTGAAGTCCCTACTTTGTGCTGAAGTCATCTACACACTTGAAAATCTAATTTTAATAATTGTTATTTTGAGATTTAGGGGTAATTTTCTAAGTCAAAATAAAGCAACTCATTTACCCCATGAGATGTTGTATATATATATCAAACAAAACAGATGTTCCCACTAAATTAAAAAGAAAGGGCAAGACATGGACATGTTTTCCTAAAAGCTATGGATAATCAGATATGAAGTAGATACAAGCTAGTACATAGAAAGTGTGTTTATCATATTTCTGTATTTCATGATTTCTTTAAAACTAAATTGAAATAGAACATCAGTAATACAGCTCTCAGACTACTCATAGATCAAAATATTTAATAAGAACTAAAATTCAATTTAATTTCAATTATACTTTGTTTAGAAAAAAATTTATAAAACAAAGTATTGTGAGGGTAACAAGATATAGTTCAAGCACTGAGTTCTAATTCTTATATTTTTTTTCTTTATTATCTGCACTCAACTGAGTTTGCCCTAGTTTTGAATAGTTACCAAGCTGGGCTTTAGACAGCTATAAGGCAAGAATGGTAACCACTACATATATTTATAGAGCGTCCCAATAGTCCCATTTATAATAGCTGTACATGTATATTCTGGAAAATATATATTCTTAGGCTAATCTGAGGACTCGTGTCTTTCATGCTGCACATATGAATTGTACCTAAGAATGACATTAAAATCTTGGAACCCAAGGGTATTGACTAATCTATATCTCTAATAACAATTGTATTTCAACTATTCAATGGCAATTGTATTTCAACTGTTCAATAGCAATTAATCTCAAACTAAAGCAAATGCTGATGGTGAACAAGTCATTGCATTTCTGTTTGAAATAACATGAAATCAGCATGAGTTCAGCATAATATAATCAATGTAGAACAAAAGAATGTTAACTGAGTTATTATTGAAATAATTTAGCAGAGTTAAAATAGTTGCATTTACTAGACATTGTACAGCAATTCAATCCTAGATCCTAAATACACCTATATAAGTCAGGGTTTACCAAGGGAGCAGAACAATAGGTAGTGAACATATCTCAGCCTCCAACCCCAAGGTGTGCAGTCAGCAAGCTGGAGACACAGGAGAGCTGATGTGGTGGTGGGATAGTTCCAGTCCAGTACAAGGGCTCATGAACCAGGGAAATCCATAGTGTAAACTGTAGTTCAAAGACAGAAGACTAAGGATGTCTCACTTCAGTCAGGCAGGTGAAATTTCCTCTTATTCAGGACTTCAGTTGATTGGCCAAGGGCCACCTACATTGGGGAGGGCAATCTGCTTTACTCAGTTTATAATACAAATGTTAATCTCATCCAGACACACCTATGTAAGTATCCAGAACAGTATTTGATTAAAAGTCTGTGGTCCAGGCAAGCTGACAAATAAAATTAACCGATGAACCATCTAAAAGGTAGATGTTAACTGATCCTGCTGGGTCTAACAGATGGATGCTTAAAGGGGTTGGAGGATGTTCTGAGGTTAATGCACTCAGTGGGTCTATCTGCCCTAAAACTTTTTGTTGAAGAAAACATTTGCCCATACTGCAGAAAAAAAGGCAGAATTTCTCCGAACACATGTCTAAATTCTTGAGCAGAACTTATCCACATGCATACACATTTGATCAACTTCTCTGATGAAATAAAGACAAAAATCTGTGATGATCTGGAACACTCAGGAGCTGCCAGTTTTATATATCATATATTAATATCAATTAATATATAATATCATATATCATATATTAATTATATACATTATATCATATTATTAATTATACTTATAATTAATATATCATTTATTATTAATTATTACTAATATAATATGATATAGTATATCATATGTTATATATTATAATTAATAATATAATTATTATATGTAATATAATATGTGATTATATTATTAATTATGATTAAGAATATATCATATATATTATAGATATAGATATATATCTATAATAGTATAATTATATTATATATTATATTATATATGATTATAATTATATAACTTAATAATACAATAACTATGAATAAAATAAATATAATACTATAACAACTATAAAATACAATGGGTCCTATTTTCTTCTCCCTCAGATATCTGAAAACTTAAATAATTAAAGCATAACTATAATAATTATTTATAGTTTTTAATAACAAATATTTATTTTTTTTGTCAGATAGTATTTTTATCCCTTAAAGACCCTCTTTCTAACCTTCAATTTTTCTGATGAAATGAAGTGTTTTATTCCTTTTAAAGTTTGCCATTTAGTTTTTTTTCTTTAGATATTTATTTATTTGTTTTAGTTGTACATAATGCCTTTGTTTTTATGTGGTGCTGAGGTTTGAACCCGGGCTGTGCATGTGCAAGGCAAGCACTCTACCTCTAAGCCACAACCCCAGCCCGCCATTTAGTTTTAATAAATTA
Source organism: Tamias sibiricus (assembly GCA_025594165.1). Taxonomy (NCBI): domain Eukaryota; kingdom Metazoa; phylum Chordata; class Mammalia; order Rodentia; family Sciuridae; genus Tamias; species Tamias sibiricus. Next base: position 135,038,613 of record CM046661.1, on the reverse strand, counting down.
ACCAAAATATATTGAATTAATCTTACACTATGAAAATGTATGGGTTATTGAATAAATAAATTCAGAAACAAAGATCTGAATTAAACAATGGAACTATCTACAAAAATATTTCAAATTAAGAAAAGGAAATTAATTTGTAATCATTTTATTTATCCTTCTATCATACAGGTAGATGTATGATAGAAGATACAGTAATGTAGAATATACAGTTTTAAATATGCAATCCTATATAAACACAGAGGAATGGAAACCAAATGAAAGATTAAAGTTGCTCACATTATAATCACCAAAAAGTATAACTGATTAGAATGGTGGACACAATTTTCTATAGCATTATTCTCTTTATCTCTACCTCATTCACTCCTTTCCTTACCAACTCCTGTAATTGAATGTTCTTATTAAACGCATCTATGATGAAAGACCACTATAAATGGGTCCTCTGTTTCTCCAAAGTCAGATAGATACTCTCTAAGGCAGGATTGAATTTGTATTATTAGCATCTAACATTATACATAGACCCTAATAAAATTTGTTTAAAGAGCATAAAAAATGTTAAACTCTATTAGCCTAGAAAAGTATGTTCCTTTTTCAAAGACCTTGGAATCCACACTCTGCTATATATAAGCAATTGAAAAATTTTCACCCAGCTCTATTTAAATCATGGCAAAAGATACACCCAGATGGGAATCACAATTCGATAGTTCATTTTAGGCCAAAAATTTTTATTATTAGGCACTGTTTCAGATATTTACTTAAGAAGAAATAGATTTCAGCTCCTGATCCCCTCTTCCCCTTTTCCCTCACTTCTTTGCCTCCAGACATCCCTCCTCTTTACTCTTCTCCTTCCTTTAACAGACTTCCTTTTGCTTATCTATTAATTTTTATTTGATTGGTTCTTTATGTTATCTTATTCTTTGCTCCTCCTTTCCCTTATTTTATGCTAGCTTCTGCATATGAGAGAAAATACTGACCTTTGAGTTTTTCTTTGGCTAAAAGAAATAAGTTTCACTTAGCATGATATTCTCCACTTCTATACATTTACTGGAAAATACCATAATTTCTTTTTTATGGCTAAGTAAAATTTCATATGTGTGTGTGTATCATAATGTCTTAATCCATTGAGAAAGATAATAGAGAAAGATAATAGATCTAAAGGTATGTCTTACATGTGTACATCCACAAGACTGGGGCCCAAATTAGAATAAGCCATATTCCATGCATGTATAATTTTATCAAAATGTACTCTACTGTCATGTATAAAAATAAGAACCAATAGAAAAAAATTTTAAAAAGTAGTCTTAAGCAACATGTCGTTTAGGGAATGATTCCAGTTGCAAATGGGTTATTTTGATTTATCAATGTTCTTTTAAGTATGTGGCCACTTTGATTCATTTAAGTACATATTAACAGATCATCACTCTAAAGACAAACTGAACAAAGGAAAAGGCATAAATGGAGAACTTTATAATGTATAATAGATGTTCACCTCCAATTTAAGATTAGAGAATTAAAAGTTTTGATTCACAAAAATTCTCCTCTGGTGTTGATACTACCAATAAGAGCAAAGATCTTCCATGTGACCAACACAACTTTAATATTTCTTGTAGGTGCTTACTGAACAACAGACCAATATGCAAGTATTAAGTATTTATTCTGTGCAAGGTAGGTACTTTGTGAATTGCTATCATTTTATTTTTCTGAAAATAAGAGACATATATCACACATAGTTATAATAAAAAAGTTGCAATATAAACTTTGGCAATCTACCTCAGATTTCATGAGTCATTTCTATAATTATAATATTGAATTATAATTATTAATAGCAGCTTCACAGTGATTTATTCATACCTGCACATAGCATAATTTGATCTATTTCATTCTCCCATGTCTTCCCTTTTCTCCCCTCCTTCCTCCTTGTGATTGTCATTCTCTATATGAATTGTTGTTCACTTACATTTTCAGGAGATCCTTATCCAGCTATCCCACTCCTTAGTTAATACCCAAAAGACTTAAAAACAGCAGACTACAGGGACACGGCCACATCAATGTTTATAGCAGCACAGTTCACAAAAACCTAATTTGTGAAACCAACCTAGATGCCCTTCAGTAGATGAATGGATATATATATATATATATATATATATATATATATATATATCCATATATATATACCATATATATATGGTATATATACACAATGGAATACTACTCAGCATTAAAAGAGAATAAAATCATGGCATTTGCAGGTAAATGGATGGAGATGAAGAATATTATGCTAAGTGAAGTAAGCCAATCCCAATAAACCAAAGGCCGAATGTTTTCTCTGATATGTGGATGCTGATCCATAATGGGGAATGGGGTGGGGAGCATGAGAGGAATGGAGGAACTTCAGATAAGGCAAAGGGGAGGGAGGAAAAGAGATGGGGCATGGGGATAGGAAAGATGGTGGAATAAGATGAACATCATTACCCTAAGTACATGTATAAAGACATGAATGGTGTGACTCTACTTTGTGTATAACCAGAGACATGAAAAATTGTGCTCTATATGTGTACTATGAATTGGAATTCATTCTGCTGGCATGTATAACAAATTAGAATAAATTAATTTTTTTAAAGAATTGAACTTCTTGATCTTAAAATAAATTACACAATATTTGATGTACTATCTTTAATGAATATTTTGTTCCATTTATGTAGATTTTTTCTCAACCAAAAAATATGAGATTTCATAAGTGCCTCATTCATCAACAGTAGCATCTTTATTCTAAGTTATAATTTTCATAACTTTGTTTTGTTTTTAAAAACTACAAGATATCATGAACAAATATTTCAGATAGTCAGATGTAATGTTTGTGCCTCTTTTATAAAATAATGGCAAGAAAAGTATAATCACTTTTCCTAGTAGATTTCCATCAGGATATGTGATTTATGATTTTTGCATGGAAAACTACCAGTTGAAAGAGAAACCAAAAACCCATAGAATAATTACAGGTCATAAGCCAACACCATATTTGAAAAAAAAAAAAAAAAAAGAAAGAACTCTACTATGAGATAAGTTATATTATGAGATAGTGTGCTCTCTCTTGCTAAAAACAAGTTAGAAGTAAACATCTTTTCACCAAGTGCTATAGTTTAGAAAGGAGGCGTCCCCAAAAAACTCATGTGTGAGAAGATGCAAGAAACCTTAGAGGTGACAAGATTGGTTATGAGAGCCTTAACCTAATCAATGCATTGATCCACTGATAGGGATTAAGTGGCTGGTAACTATAGTCAGGTAGGCTGTGGCTAAAGGATGTGGGTCCCTGAAATATGCCTTTGGGGTACATATTTTGTCCATGGTGAGAGGAGCTTTCGCTCTGCTTCCTTGTTGTCATGTCCTGAGCTGCCTTTCTCTATCATACCCTTTTTGTTTTGATATTCTGCCTTATCTTGGGCCCAAAGCAATGGAGTGGACCATCTACACACTGAGATCTCTGAAACTATGAGCCCTAAATGAACTTTTCCTCCTCTAAAATTGTTCTTGTCAGGTCTTTTTGTCAACAGCCCTTAAAAAGCTGACTAAAACACCAAGTATAATTTTAAATGATTCTACTGGCCAGTGGAAAAGCTGTACAAGATTGGATATCAATTCTATGAAAACTGATGAATGATTAAATCTGATCTTGATACATACTTCAAGAGAGAATCCAATGCCGGATAAGGTGGCACACACCTGTAATCCCAGTGCCTTGGGAGGCTGAGGCAGAAGTATTGTGGGTTCAAAGCCATTCTCAACAAAAGGGAGATGCTAAGCAACTCACTTTTAGAGACCCTGTCTCTAAATAAAATATAAAATAGGGCTGGGGATGTGGCTCAGTGGTCAAGTGGTCCTGAGTTCAATCCCTGGTATTCCCTGCATCCCCCACTCCCCTAAAAAAGAGAGAGTCCAGAAAGATTCTAACTATTTGCAAAAAATACAGATTTAATATTTCACCTATAAACACAATGAGGTCAAATGTTGAAGTGGGTTGAGAGAGAATATCTTAAAGTCAATTCCTAAGGTCAAGATTATTACAATAATATTTCCTTTTAAAACATCCTTTCCATAATAAATTCTTATACTTTTGCATGCTTAAGTTTGAGATCCACTAAATTAGCCTAAAGGAAAGATGAAAGAACAGATATATGGGCATCTACCTCAAATATAATTATAAAAGCTCTAGTCATTAATTGTCAGGTAGAGACAGCATTAAGGAATATCCACTAACATTTCAGTATCTACTGAAGTTATCCAGTGATTAGTATGAGCAATGCTTTACCAAGGGTCTTGATAGAGATATGTAAAGGATTTTTGCTTCAAGGTGTATCTTCCTTCTACTTAATATGGAGTCTTTAAAAAAATAACTGCATTCTAACAGAATTGTCCATTTTTCTGACAGTTAATGGAGTTACATGTTATATGTGATTCCACTATAACACATATGTTATTTGCCAAAGAATGGTTTCTTCCCTTGGGCAGTGGTGTCTTCCCAGAATAAGGAACAAAATAATAGGAACAAAACTGTTCCACTCCTTACCTTATTACTTGAAATGGAGGTTCAGATACATTTTTATGACGTGCCATTAAAAACTTAGGAAAACTTGGGGCTCTTATTCACTCTAACCTATTATTGAAACCTAAAAGGAAAACTCATGCTAATAACCACTGATGCTTTTAAAACACTTATCTGGGCATGGTTTTAGAAATATGATCACTTTTGCAACATCTCTGTAATGCAAAGATTGTCACAATTTTGTATCAATGAGGAAAACAGGAGTAGAGCATTTTAGATAATCAGTCCAATTCCTGGCTAGTAAACAGAACGGCAAACATTTGAACTCACACCTAGCAGACTCCATTATTATCTGCTTTGTACTACAGAATTGCAGAGAAGATGATTTTGGCTTGAGAAAGCACTGTTTAAAAAGATACAGCTAAATCACAGACTGGCTTATTAGGTTTTTATAACTTTTATATAACTTTTATAACTACAAGTAATAATTAGGTATATTCATACATAGATCACTTTACAGTAGTAAAATAATTTTTACATGCATGATCTCGTTCAAGCTATATAACCCTGTAAGTCAGATACCATTTTATTTACCATTTAATATAAATTCATTGAACGTGAATCTTGTCCTATATAGAGAGTGATTTACATATCTTTAATATAACTTCCTGTTCTATAAGCCTATGGTTCTCTGAAGATGTTCAGGAGAAGATATTGAGCCTGGGGACATTCCAGGGTTACTTGCCAAATATGGGCTGTAGTGCAACTCCCTGTTACTAATGTATAAATAGTTCTTCCAGCATCAGCTGTATTTGGTAGCATGAGCTACCCTGTTCAGGCACTGTTATGTTCCTTATATTTAGATCTTCTACCCTTACAATGGTAAGTAAAAATAAACAGCTGTCTGGGACAAAATGTGTGTAGGCAGTAGACACAAATACACTCAGCTGGGAACTGAAATGTACTAATTCAGTTCTCCTTCTTATAAATATCCTTCTGAACTATATGAAGCTGATATAAAGGTTAATGTTTTTATCCCTCATAGGACAATGGCTCAGGTTCAAATGTATTGGCCAAAGTTTTTTTCTAGAGCAAAGAATAAATACAATGGGAATTCTGAAAACTATTACAGAATTTTAAAAAAAGCAAATGTAATTGACATATCCTTCTACCTGCCACAAGGAACTTTAGATTACACTAATTTTTTTAATTGACTTTATTTTTTAAACATTTTATATTCACAAAAAGTTGAGAAGATACTACAGAGAGTTCCTATATAAAATTTGGCCCCCAGTTTCCTTTCTAATTAACATCTTACATTAGTAGGAGGTATTGCTACAAATAATGAACCAATGATATGAACTAAAGCCCATATTTTGTTCAGATTTCCTTAATTTTTAACTAAGTTCCCTTTTCTGTTCCAAGTTCTAATTCAGGATACCACATTGCATTTAGTTGGCACATCTCCTTTGCCTCTTATTACTATGACGGTTTATCAGACTCTCATTGTTTTAATGACCTGGACAATTTTGAGGAGGACAGGTCAGGTACTTGTAGGATACTCATTTACTGGACTCTAACATTTTCCTCATGATTATACTGGGACCCTGACACACACATACACACACACACACACACACACACACACACACACATCCCAATGTACCTACAAGTACTTATAAATATTCCATATTTAACAATCTGTATCTCTTCTAAAGTAAACATGAGTTCATGCATTGGTGTTGTACACTAATCCAGGACCACAGGGATCATTCTGGCCTCATCTCCTTGTTTATCTGCAAATTCCTACTCTTCTAAGATCATATTAACTTGTAATTCTTAAATTTTAGAAGATCGTGCCTCATCTAATGTGATCCCAGATCTTTTTAAAGTATATTCAAGTTGTTTCTGGGAGTCTCACAGGGTGCCTACAAATGGGTGTCACAGGCAGCCACAATGTGAATAAGATCTGCTTTGTTATTTCTTTTCTTTCTCAGGTTCCATTGGCTAGTGGGGCATATATACAGCTAGAAAAAAACTATTCCCTTGCTATGTTAAAAATAAAAGCAGATTAATATTAGCTAGTTATTTAGTCTGATTTATAGGATCTAGGATCATTAATAATGATGTCAGGTATCACAGAGACATCCCTAGCAATTTGGAGTAAACCTTTATTCTTCTTGCTAAGGATTGCTTTGGCTATTCCAGGTCTCTTATTTATCCAGATGAATTTCATGAGTGCTTTTTCTGTTTCTATGAGGAATGTCATTGATATTTTGATTGAAATTGCATTGAATCTGTATAGTGGTTTTAGTAGTATGGTCATTTTGATATTATTAATTCTGCCTATCCAAGAACAAGGTAGATCTTTCCATCTTCTAAGGTCTTCTTTAATTTCTTTATTTAGCCTGCTGTAGTTTCATTGTAGAGGTCTTTCACTTTTTTCATTAAGTCGATTCCCAAGTATTTTATTTTATTTTTTTGAGGTTATTGTAAATGGGGTGGTTTTACTAGTTTCTCTTTCTGAGGATTTGTCACTGATGTACAGAAATGCCTTTGATTTCTGGGTGTTGATTTTATATGCTTCTAATTTGTTGAATGCATTTATTAGTTCTATAAGATTTCTGGTGGAATGTTTTGGGTCTTCTAGGTATAGAATCATATCATCTGCAAATAGTGATAAACTTATATTAGACAAAGGTGCCAAAAACGTACATTGCAGAAAAGATAGCCTCTTCAATAAATGGTGCTGAAAAAATTGGAAATCCACATATAATAAAATGAAATTAAACCACTATCTCTCACCATGCACAAAACTCAACTCAAAGTGGATCAAGGACCTAGGAATTAAACCAGAGACCTTGCGCCTAATGGAAGAAAAAGTAGGCCCAAATTTCTATCATGTCGGATTAGGTCCCAATTTCTTAATAAGAGTCCTACAGTGCAAGAATTAAAATAAAAAATCAATAAATGGAATGGATTCAAACTAAAAAACTTCTTCTCAGCAAAAGAAACAATCAGTGAGGTGAAGAGAGAGGCGAAAGAATGGGAGCAAATCTTTACCAGAAGCACATCAGATAGAGCACTAATCTCTAGGATATATAAAGCAATCAAAAACCTTAACACCAAAAAACAAATAACCCAATTAATAAATGGGCCAAGGAACTGAATAGACCTCCTCAAAAGATGATATACAATCAATCAACAAGTACATGAAAAAATGTTCAACATCTCTAGCAATTAGAGGAATGCAAATCAAAACTACTCTAAGATTTCATCTTACTCCAGTCAGAAGGGCAGCTATTAAGAATACAAACAACAATAAGTGTTGATGAGCATGTGGGGAAAAAGGCACACTCAGACATTGCTGGTGGGACTGCAAATTGGTACAGCCAATATGGAAAGCAGTATGGTGATTCCTTGGAAAATCTGGAATGGAAGCACCATTTGACCCAGCTATCCCACTCCTTAGTTTATACTCAAAGGACTTAAAAACAGCAGACTACAGGGACACAGCCACATCAATGATGATAGCAGCACAATTCACAATTCACAATTCACAATAGCTAAATTGTGGAACCAACCCAGATGTCCTTTAGTAGATGAATGGATAGGGAAACTTTGGTTTATATACACAATGGAACATTACTCAGCATTAAAAGAGAATAAAATCAAGGCATTTGCAGATAAATGGATGGAGTTGGAGAATATAATGCTAAGTGAAGTAAGCCAATCCCAAAAATCCAAAGGCTGGATATTTTCTTTGATATGAGGATGCTGACTCATAATGGCGATGTGGGGAGAGCAAGGGAGGAATGGAGGAACTTTAGATAGGGTAAAGGGGAGGAAGGGGAAGGGAGGGGGCAAGGGGATAGGAAGGACTGATGGTGGAATGCATCATTACCCTAAGTACATGTATGAAGACATGAATGGAGTGAAAATACTTTGTGTACAATCAGTGACTTAAAAAATCGTGCTCTATGTGTGTAATATGAAATGAATTGCATTCTGCCATCATGCATACAAATTAGAATAAATAATTTAATAAATAAAAATGTCAAAAAAAAGCAAAGTAGAAAAACAAACAAACAAAGGCAAATGGTGTATAGTAACCTGGTCCTTGAAAACATACTAGGAAAAATTCTGCTTAGCTTTGTGAGAGTACTCATAATATTACCCCAATGAAAATAAAGTAGCATATTAGATGTACAGAATGAAAGGTAACATCAAGGATACACAAAGTATCTTAAACATTTCTGAAGAGAAAAAGTAGATTATTTAAACAGAAGCAAGAATGTGGTCGGTATCAGGTTTCTCATAATTAAATTGGACGTAAGAAGACATTCAATAAATATCGACAAAAGTCTAAGAAAAATGTCTATAAACTATACTTTTATATCCAGATAAGGTATAAACTGTGTTTAAAGGAAAAATAAAGTTATGTCAGATATGCAAGACTTAAAAATATACTAAGATATCATATTAGAAAAAAAGTATTTATTCTCAGATTTTTAGAATTTATTCCAATTTGTTATATATGATAGCAGGATGTATTACAATTCATATTACACATATAGAGCACAATTTTTCATATCTCTGGTTGTACTCAAAGTAGGGTCACACCATTCATGTCTTCATACATGTACTTAGGGTAATGATATCCATCTCATTCCACCATCTTTCCTACCTCCATGCCCCCTCCCTTCCTCTCCCTTTGCCCTATCTAGAGTTCATCTATTCCTCCCATGCACCCCCCACCCCACAACCCCATTATGAATCAGCATTCTTATCTCAAAGAAAACATTCGGCCTTTGGTTTTTTGGGATTGGCTTACTTCACTTAGCATTAAATTCTCCAACTCCATCCATTTACCTGTAAATTCCATGATTTTATTCTCTTTTAATGCTGAGTAATGTTCAATTGTGTATGTATACTACATTTTCTTTATCCATTCATCTACTGAAGGGCATCTAGGTTGATTCCACAGTTTAGCTATTGTGAATTGTGCTGCTATTTTAAAAATGAATGCATTAAAAATTAAATAAACACCAGTGTGCAAAGACCACTAACATCATTACATTTAAAACTCACTTTTAAAAATGATCACAACTGGATTTAAAATTCCAAATGATATCAACACAAGGAGGGGAGGGAATATCTAAAAAGGGAGTGTTATCATTTATACAGTTCTTGAACTTTTTACAGTTCTGGTATTTCCTGTGAAACTTAAATAGTAAGTTACAAATTAACTAAATTACTTATATTTTTATAAGTAACGTTAAAATATTACCTAAAGTCTTCGGGCATTCCTTTGAGAAACCGATGTAGATGTTTAGGAAGCATCTTCACTGTTTTTTGATAAACTTCTCACATTAAAAATTAAGACAATTCTCAAGTCCTGTCATTAAAAACATGGAAAGTGTCTGCTCTCATATCTTTCCAATGCACACTGAGAAATCATGTTCATTTGCATGGAGAAATGAGAGAGAAAAAAATGATTCCATCAGAAGCATATAAGGCAGAAAAACATTTAAGTATGCAGCCAAATCTTAATGTTCTGAAAGTCTTAAGAACTGATCAGCAAGATTGACTTTCATACCTCACTGAATAAAGTAAAAACAATGTCTTATAGGTCATCAATATATCATATAGTTTACTATGGAAAATAAAACTGAAACTTATTTGTGTAAAACTATACGCTATATGATTTTTCTACTATCATTTCTTTGAATTAAAAACAAAACAAAACCTATTCATTTTTGTTTAAATGATGTTAAAAAAGTTACAGGGCTTTGGACCTTCTGGGAAACTGAGGCAGCATGAAGGCCTCCCTTCAAGCCCTGATTCTTGAGATCAGGTCAGAAAGGTTTCAGACATGTCACCCAGAATAACAGGCATGAGTTTTTTTAAAAAGGATGGAAAAGGGGACACTCTCAACAGAGAGAGAGGGTCCTCTCAGGGAGGAGGGGGTCAGCATTTCTCTCATGCACTCCAGTTTCAGTGGGGATTCCAGAGAAGTTTCTAGAGAGTTCTGCCCAGGTCCAACTCTTGACTTCTGGCTGACAGCAGGATGACATCACACTTTCAAGTCTCTCCTGCATGACAACTCTAGGTCACTCTGGTCCGTGCTTACCAGTTTTAATTGGATTCTTAACCATAAATTCTTACAGATTTTAGGTTAGGAGGAATTACTCTTATCTCCCTGAGTTTCAGAATCTGGTCTGTGAAAAGGGTCACAAAAGTCTCCCCCTTCACGATAACTTGGGTTCCTCCTATCAGAATTATCCTAGGCCTGAATTTCTCTTGCAGATGTGTCGCAGCCTGAAGCGATTGCCGCTTGGATCAATGAAGCCCCGTGAAGAAGTTCAGAGGCAAACTGGAAACCAACAGGCTTTTTATTCTGATAACTTCTCTCTCCGGCTCTAACAACGACTCTAACACTCACCACCAAAAAACCCACCAACAAAATGGTGCCCACCCGATCCAATCTCGGCTCAAGTCTCACGAGATCCCGGGCCAAGTTCCGTGAGACCATGGAAGGCGGCAATGTCCGAATATCTCTATGGCCCGCAGCCAACCGCAATCTCAGCCATCTCCCCAATCAGGGCTCCTGCACAGATGACAGATAGTTTGCTGAGGAATGTGACATACACAGTCTATGTAAGCCAGGTAGGTTTGCAGGTAAATTGCTTCTTGGAAATCAAAGTATATGGAGGTCAGCACAGTGCACCCTTTTTATAGAATTACTCCCTTAACCTCATGTTCCTATCATTCACATCAAAACACAAATACAATTTACCATGCTTCTTTATGAAGACCTGCCAACTAAATTGAACAACATGTGCTATGCGTTATTGAACAACACGAGAAACTCTATTTTAAGTTAGTTTAAAAAACACTAATGAAAACACAAAGAAACATTCATTAAGAAATAGGTTCTTCACATCTTTCATAAACAATCTCAAATTATGGCCCATCTCACTTCCTCGTATTCCTTGAGTGCTTTGAGTTCTCTTCAAAGTTAAAGCTATGTAATTTATCTCACATTTGTTCTCTTTCATGCCACCAGTATTGAAGAAATGGAAAGCCAATACCCTATTCATGTAATCATAAAATAAGACAGGAATATCCATGTACACTTTGATAATTTAGTATCACTTTTATGTCCAAAATGATTAACTATAAAATTATTCATCACACAAAAAATGAGATAATACACAAAATACAAAACTATGACTATAAAAATATAGAAACATGAACCAATTAGATTTCTAAATTTTTTTAAAATATTTATTTATTTGCTTTAGTTGTACACAATGCGTTTATTTGTACGTGGTGCTGAGGATCGAACCCGGGCCGCGCACGTGCTAGGTGAGCGCTCTGCCACTGAGCCACAATCCCAGCCCCAGATTTCTAAATTTTAATGCATACATTATTCCTCCTAGTATTCTGAAAGAAGTAAAGATAGTAACAGTCCACAGTACCTTTCTTTTTTTTTTCTCTCTCTGCCTTCGAAAAAGACTGAGAACCTGAACCACTAAGTTGCTCCCCCAGTGTTGTTATCAAAAGACTACAAAGGCAAGAATGAAATTATAATTATTATGAACCTGTAAATATTGCTTATTGATAGATGAACACATGAATTGAGACATACAAAGCACATCATTGCAGACTACTTATAATTAATGCATTTGAAATGTATTATCTAGCATTCTATTTACATACATTCTAAATATATATAATGAATAAAATATGTAACATATAGTTTGTTATTAGGCTGGAACTTTTAGAGGCAAGTTCCTATATATGCAAGGGGAAAAACGGTTGCCCCTTTTAATGGCTGTGAACCCTCCTTCAAGTTGACTTTTTGTTGCAGGTAAGGCCCTCCTGAGAAAACCATAAGGAATAAAAAAAAAAAAAAAAAAAAAAAAAAAAAAACAAAAAAAAAAAACACTGAGTCACTCTGACTTACTCGCCTAGGTTACCTAGTGAATTTGCTCATTATAACGTTAAATTCTCTGCCCAGGAGGTGTTCCTGTCTACCATTTTTGAACATGCAAAGCATGATATCTAACTGAGCATATACACTAATGCCAGTGTGTCCAGTGTGAATAAGCACCAGCTTGTCCAATGAAAGCCCCTTCTCCCCTCTCAGGGAGACATTGCTTTGGTAGTTATTCCCAGTGCTCTCCTTGCTTGTACAAGTAATGAACCTCTATTTTCTCTTATATCCTGGTTGTTCTTATTGGCTTTGTACTCCCAAAGGTGCAAACCCATTGTGTTCAGTTACAATATGAATAGAAATGTAATAAAAATATTTAGATAATCAGAACTGTTTCTCATTAACAGACTCAGTTTGCCCAGTCATTCATAAGCACATGCATTTAACAAACATTTATTGTGCATGTTCTATATGTTAGGCAGTATTTTAGGAACTGAGATAACAGCAGTGAATGGAACAAAGCCTTTTGTTTTCACAGAGTTAACATTCTTCTTGGAAAATTGATAATTGTGATCTCTCCTCTCCCCTCCCCTTCCCTCCTCTCGATCTCCCTTTCCCTTTCTCTCTAAATGTCCCAAACAGTTCCCATTGGGCTGTACTTGTTTGTAGTGGCTAAAGGATTACCATATAAAACTTTATTCTTGCAGGGCACAGTGGGACATGCCTGTAATTTCACTGACTCAGGAGAGTGAGGCTAGAGGGATTGCAAGTTCAAGGCCAGCCTGGGCAACTTGTCTCAAAACAAAAAATAGAATGGACTAGACATGTAGCTCAGTGGTGAAGTTTCCCGGAGTTCGATCCCTAATAACAACAACAACAACAAAAAAAAAAAAAAAAAAAAAAAAAAAAAAAAAACTTTTACTCTCAGCTGGCCTGTAATCTCAGCAACTCAGGAGGCTGAGGCAAGAGGATCACAGGTTCAAAGCCAGCCTCAGCACTTTAGCAAGGCCTAAAGCAACTTAGTGAGACTCTGTCAAAATACAAAAGGGTTGGGGATGTGACTTAGTGGTAAAGCACCTCTGGGTTCAATTGTTTGGTACCAAAAACAAACAAACAAACAAAAAACTAACTTTCATTCTCACCAATTGGTTCTGGTTTGTATTTAAGTTACAATAAATGTATTTTTCCTATAGTGAAATATGGAATGCGCTGCTTCAGTTGTTTTACTCCAGTTTATATTTCTGTACATTTTTTAGGGAAGTTGTTCATTTCAAGCAGAATAACAAAATCTATAGAGTAAGGAAAATGAAACAATCATTTATTGTGCCTGGTGCCCCTGTATGAATAATTCATTTATTCATTATAAAAACATAGTAAGGTATGTATTATTAAACCCAGTTTAATTACCAATATTCTAAAGCATCAAAGATTTGTTCAACTTGCTCTAGAAGAATTCTCCAGAAGTAATTATAGTAAAAGAACTCACTCTGAGAAATTTCAACTTTGTGCAATTCACTAAGAAGCAAAATAATACAAACTAAAATTAGATTTTTACTATCCACAAAAAATGTTCATTAGTAATAAAATAATGAAGGTTAGATATTTTAAAAATCTATCCACTGACATTCCAAATGATTAAAAAGAATGCTAACCCTAGTGTTAGGTTGGTAATAGAGGTATACAGCCCCCACATTGTTATTGAAAGAACAAATTGGTATAATATATCTATCTAGAGAAAAATTTCACATAACAGAATATAAGATGCAATTATTCAATGTAATATAAATCAATAATAATGCAATAACCCTATAACATATATAAAATATGAATCTTACATGTCCTCTATTTGCCACCTCCATGGCTTTCTTTTTTCTCTCAATGCTTTTTAGAAGTATAGCACTTAAGAGTTGTAGTAAACATAAACCTAACACAATTTCCATTCTACTTCGGCAGTGGCATGTATGCATTTATTTATTTTCCCTGATTAACCAGGCTCCAATGCAGACCTACTTTATTTCATGGTCAAATAACAAAATGGCAAACTGTTCACAAACTAGGCAATAACTTGGAAGCTAATATGGATACAAAATATGCTATTCTTCAATTTAAGAAAGCTTTGAAGGCAATGTTTACTAAATTTTATCTTCTACTTTATATGCTGATTTATAGAGGTTATTTCTCACATAAAATTTTGTCCATTTAAATATATATGGAAATGTGTTTTGTGCATATTTAACTTTCTTAAATGGACTATGAGCTACTAGATAATAACTTTGGGCACAAAGGTGTTTTGATATCTTTGAAAATGCATAGATGCAGGAGTAAAAAACAAACGAATGTCCCACCATACACCAGCTACTCTTATGTGGTAGACTGTTCCAGCATTCCCACATCTGTGTGTGTGCATGCCTGTGCATGTGCATGCCTTTGTGTGTACAAATGGGCACACATTCCTGTGTCCCCCTACTGATTCCAGGAAACCCCAAGGACACAATAGAATTTTTGGTGATAAAATGAAACAATGTTTACAAACTTTCTTTTAGGCTATGGGTGGTGAATACACTTGAATTTCATGAAAAAATGGACTTTGCCTTTCAGAATTCAATTTAAATACTCCCTCTCTCAGTTCATAAAATCCTCACATATTAATCTTGTCTTGTCTGATCTCTCACTGTCTTCCTTTTCCTAATTCTCATTAAACACTGTTTTTTTTTCTCATTCTGCTCACTTCTTTCCATTTGGTCAGTGTAGGGTAGATCCTTAGCCTCCTATTTGCCAACCTTTGTAAAATAATCAATACGACTGCCTCTTTGACTTACTAACATCTCATTTTCCACTTTAATATCTTTCCCTGATAGTGATTCCTAAATATAATATAATAAAATGCAAATTTTCCTTTTTAGACATTTTTTAAACTCTCCTAAGTATAACGGTTATATTCCTACATATTATTACTTGAAATTAGAGACATGCCACAATTGCTAGAAATTTTACACAACTACTTCTACATATTTTTTATATTGAAGTAGCCTTTAGGTTTTTTGTTTTTGTAAATCTTTGTAGACTTAAAATTTAAGTTTGCTAATAGCAAGAGTATGCATGTATTACTTATTTCTTATCTGAATACAAAAATGATACTTAGACAAAATCAAATACATGTATAATACATGAATTCATCCATTCAATACATAGTTACTGCATGCCTAATATATGTTAAATATTAGAAATACAATAGTGGGAAAAACTCACAAGTTTTCACCTCCTAAAGTTTATGGTATAGTGGGAAAAATACTCAACAAATAATTATGATAATATATTATTAAATTTTTGGTAGAACCTCTAAAGGGATAATGACCACATCTATTAAGACAAATTTGTGTTTAATCAATACATGAGAATAGGTTCAATATATCATTTCACTGATGACTATTTAAAAAAAAACTGTTATGAATATATTTAATTCAAAATTATTTTTACTTATCATTTATTAAACATTCAAAAGCCCTGCCACACATAGAGTATTTATGTACTGTATGTCAGAAATATATATCACAGGTAGGGTTGCAGATCCATGGTAGACCATTTTGCCTAGCAGGCATGAGGCCCTGGGTTCAATTCCTAGTATCATCAAAACCAAAAACACCTATATATCATTAATTCTTCAAATCCTCCTAACAATTGTAAAACTGAGGCAGAGAAAAGTGGGACACTTTGTCCAAGGTCATAAAAGTAATGAAGATAAACCTAAGAACTGAATTAGCCCTGTCCACCTCTCCAAAGCAGAGTTTCCTTCCACTTGGCCTAATTTCCCTTCATGAATTAAGACTTGACTCTCAGTAAAGCAGAACATTCTCACTTCCTTTCCTTAAATGCTCATTTCTAATGACTTGCACCAATCTGCAGGGTAATTTCCACATGGGGGTATTTAAGGCACTCATCTTCAAGTTTAAGCAGATTTCATGAAAGATTTGTTTTGATTTTATTTTTTAGCAGGGCCTATTTTCAGCCTATAGGAACACATATCCCATGACTGTTTTTCTGCGTAATATAATTCAGTGATCTCAGCATGCTGCTCTGTATCCGCAAGTTTTAATTTTAATAGTTCTCTCAGTTAGAGCCACATGTAGGGTTTGAAGACTGGAATAAAATGACTCCAACTTGGCTCAGATCACTTCTACTTTGGTCTATCACAGAACCTGCAACTCACAATGCGCAGTATGTTCCTGAACTGTAGGACAACATCTCATGTGTGGCCACTGCACCTTCTAGTCCTCCTCAGAGACTAACTAACCTAGATCCATTCATGCTTGAATGGCCTTGACATCCGACAATCTACTAGATCTGTGAAGACCAGGTCTACAGGTTATTGGTTTTTGGACATTGTTTTTGGCCTGAGGAGTATGAACAACAACAACATACCATGGGCTATTCTAGAACCATGACAGGGAATTTTTTTTTTTTTTTATTTACTCAAACTAGTTACTGTAGTGTTTTAGTTTTTGTTATCGCTATTGCTGGTCTGTGTGTGTGTGCGTGCGCATATGTGTATGCTGCTGGGGAGCCATACCCCCAGGCCTTGAGTTTTAGTTTTTAATTACATCATTATGTCTGCAAAGGGGTTTAGTGTCACAGCTCTAGCAATGGTCTGCCTACAATGCATAAAACCTTTCACCTTTTATTCTAATATCTAGAAAATTCCAGATGTCAAATCCTGTTTAAAAGCACATAACCTGTTAAACTTCTTTCCTTACACCCATCCAATCTGATACTCATCAAGGGCCATTCAATATTTGTTTCCCTGCTACCATCTGGCTTAGTTATATATTAATTTCACTCTAACCCATAAGAAGTTATATAATATTTTAATAATTACCACTTTAAGAAATGTACTTTTGTCCTACGCATGAATTTTGCACATCAATCATAAAATAACACATTCAATTGTCAAATAGATCAAAGAATAAATGTTATCTCAGATTTAGTCCATTTCCATAATGGATAATTGCATTTAACATTTCTAAACTCTGGCTATCTTTTAAACTATTATAAATTATTGCTTATTTTGATTGTCATGTTGCTACTTTTGATTTTCACAAAGTTATGTACATTTCCTCAAGAGTAAATACACTTTTTTTCATAGCTTTATCTTGTTACACTGAGAAAGAAGGTAAATATAGGCGAAAGCTTTTAAAAAATTATCTTCACTGGGAATGGATGTTTCACATTATTTCAGGAGAGAATTTGTTCACTAAAACTTCAACTGGGTATTAAGAAGGTTTCTGTCCACTTAACACTACAAAGTAAGTGCAGTTATTCACTGAATTATTCAAGAATACAGAGTTATGAAATACCCAGTATGCTTCAAACATGATATTTTAAATCCTAATCAAAAGCATACTTCTTACAACTAATCTATAGGCTACTTTTCCACAAGCATTTCTTAAAATGCTCCATGTGATTGTAGCTAAACTATAAGATCTTAGTTACTGAATTTGATGTGGGAAAGAAGGTTGTCTTCATCACATGATTATTACTGGGATATGTGACTTTTTGGATTCAAATCAAAGTGGCCCCTTGGATGCATACAGCAAAAGTATCTGGAGTTTGCATGAGCCTATGTTGAAGGAATTTTTTTAAACTGCTTTTACATATCTTTGTATGGATCTTTTAAAATCATCACAATTAAGAGATAAGCTTTACATATTCAATCTCCATTCTACAATACAGAAAGAAAATATTCTAATACCCATATAATTCCTCCACCACCATTCCTATTTTATCTATGTTGACCATTCCACATTATTATAACTATACTCAAGAGTTATTTTTCCGTTGTGAATTTGGATTCATGTATAGGATGAAAGTAGATTTTTTAAAGTGGTTATTATCAAATTATTATATTATTGTGTTATTTCTTATGAGTTAGAGTGAAATTAATATAAAATTGAGCCAGAGGTAAAGAGAGACAAATAATGAATGGCCCTTGGTGAGTATCAGATGGATGGGTATAAGGAAAGAAGTTAAAATAGTTTGTGTTTTCAACTATATGCTTAGAATATGTTGGGTAAACAAATATGGAAAAATGTTATCAAATTTTGTTTTGTTATCAGGGTAAAAAATTATATAACATGAGGTCAATGGATAACATTCCTAACAGCAAAAGGCTGTTTATTCAGCATTTTAAAAATACTGACTTCCAAATGTGTACAAAGTAAGGAATTGAAAATCTTAAGAAAAGGAGGATCTGGGTGTGGTGGCACTTGCCTGTAATCCCAGCAGCTCAAGAGGCTGAGGCAGGAGGATTGTGAATTCAAAGCTAGCCTCAACAACTTAGCAAAGCCCTAAGCAACTTAGTGAGACCCTGTCTCTAAATTAAAAAAAAAAATGGACTGGGGATGAAGACAAAGATGAAGATGAAGAAGATAATGATGATGCAGCTGGGCTTGTGGCTCAGTTGTAGAGTGCTTGCCTAACATGTGTGAGGCACTGGTTTCGATTCTCAGCACTGCATATAAATAAGTAAAATAAAGGTCCACTGATAACTAAAAATATAAAAATTAAAAAATAAGACAATGAAGAAGAAGGAGAATATAATAAAGTTTGTTTCAAATAGTCACTAAGCAAACTGAATACAATGACCAAATAGAAGAATAGAAGCAACCTGTTATTTTGTATTGTAGCAAGATATATTGAAGTTTTTTATTCTAAGTTGTTACATATGACATCAGAATGCATTACAATTCATAGTACACATATAGAGCACATTTTCACATATCTCTGGTTGTATACAAAGTATAGTCACACCATTTGTGTCTTCATACATGCACTTAGAGTAATGATATCCATCTCAGATATATTGAAGTTTTGTTCACTCATACATTATCATTGAACTTAAGACTTTTAATATCACCTTATAATATGTAGAAAATCCAAATAAAATTGATTGTTTATTACCACCAACAGCACTTAACCAAATGGATTCCAAGGGATCAAATATTAATTAAATGAATTATAAAATCATTAAAGATGTCTGATGCCACCAGGCTAGTCCTGGAGAAGAGTAAATGCTCTGAATGTTTAAGAGTTTTTCTTGAGTCAGTTCTTTCATTCTTTCATTCATTCTTTGAGTAGATGGTTGTTGAGTACAAACGGTGCAAGACACTATTCCTTTCACACATACAGTTGCCAGGGGTCAAAAAGAACAAAGCAGGGGAGGATTCTACCCTCATGGGTCATACATTAAAAATAAAAATGAAAAGCTCAAACAAATCAGAGAATTAAATTGATGTGTATATTATGAAGAAAATAAAGGTAGTGGATGGGGAGAGGAGACATTCATTAGCTAATGAGCTGATTGAAAGGTTAGCAGGGACCACTGGAACACAGTCCTGAGGGTGGTCTACTTCAGTGCAGATTAGCCTCAAGAACTTACCCAGTGTTTTTTCCCCCAGTGCTATAGCTGGGATGTGGTTTGTTCCTCAGGAGTTCATGTGTTAGAACCATTAGATCCCTATCAATGGTTTGGTTGGCAGAGAATACTGAACCTTCAAGAAGAGGGGCATAGTAAGAGGTCTTCAGATCAATAGGAGACATGCCCTCGGAGGAACTGTGGGACCCAAGTTGCACTCAAATTTCTGTCTAGTGATCATTTGCTCCCACACAAGCTTCCACCATGATGACATTCTCCATTAGGCCATCACCAAAAGTCAAATCAATGGGGCCACTGGATCTTTAAATTTCAGCCTCTAATACCATGAGCTAAATGAACCTTTTCTTTATAACATGGCAAGCCTCAGATATTTTGGTAGAGTAATGCAAGATGGACTGATATAGTCTGTCATCTCATGAATTATATCTTGCTGCATCAAAGCCTCATAAATGCTTACTCTGGAGAGCTGCATTTGTATAGCAAGACTTTATAAACTATTGCATCAGGGGAATTTTTATAATGGGCACACACTAGTGATACCTTCAAAGGGAGTTAAAATAAGAATTACTAAATATGAAAAGTACCCAAAGCCAGAATGAGTTATGTTCTAACAAATTTGACTATCACAGCTAGATGTATCTCTAAATCACTGACTGGGCCCTCTTGCTGAGAAGATGAGAGATTATTGAGGCTAGTTAGCTAAAGCACAACTTGGCTTAGCCCAGGAAAGGACTGAAAATAGAAGGAAAAAGAAGATAATAAATAAGAGGTACACAAAGAAGCTACAGCATAGTGAATGTGTAAACCAAATTAGAGGTTACCTTTTCACAGGATTAAAATAGGTCATTGTGCTTAGGAATTTTCAAAGATGTATATCAGTCATTCCTTGTTTATATTATAATGTCATAAAGGCATATATTTATACTTGAAACTGAATTAAATTATACATGTTTGAGAATTTGAAGATCTTGTTATTGACTTCATTGTTCTGCAGAATTCCCTTAAATGATTTGTGCTTCCTATTTATGTTCTGATAACCCTATTATAAAAACAAAGTCCCTGAAATGTGAGTGAATTGTTTTTAAGTAATGGTTTCAGCATTAACTCTAGATTTCCCTGGTGTGAAAGGTTTGTCTTATTCTCAGTGTAGCCTTAAAACATGATTCTTAATGAATTCAAGGAATCATAGTAAAAATAAACTTGGAAAGTTAGACACATCAAGATGCATGCCAATAAATTTTCAATGTCTTGCAAAAAAATGTTTAAGAGAATGACTTATGCTCATATTTATTTCAGGAAAAATAGTTGAAGGAATTAGAAAGACTTCAAAATGGTTTCTGTCACATAGTGTCTCTAAAGAAGGAAATTCTAAGATACTGGTTGTCCCTAAAAGCCTAACTAGCAAAGAATGTCTCCACAACATATGACATCTGCTGAACAGAATTCAGCTACCACAACTTTAAGGGTTTGTTTTTTTTTTTTTTTGGGGGGGGGGGTGGGTGTTGAACTCAGGGGCACTCGACCACTGCACCACATCCCTAGCCCTTCTTTGTATTTTTAATTAGACACAGGGTCTCACTAAGTTGCTTAGCACCTTTTTTTTTCTTTTTTTTTAATCTCATGATCCTCCTGCTTCAGCCTCCCAAACCACTGGGATTACAGGTATGTACCACCATACCTGGCCAGATTTCACAACTTTAAATACTGTATAGATAATTCATTTTAACAATCCTTAGATAAATAAATTAAAAATTAACTTCATAATCCAAATTTCTGATCCATTTATCTTTGGTGGAACTATTTGTTTACACTCTGCATTCCCTGCTTCTAGTCTTTGGCCAGTTGCCATTCCCGACCCCTGCGCTTTAGATACAAACCTGTTGAATTTGGTATGAGCAGTTGCAAATAACTTTAACAAAGATTTTGAATTGATTGATTCCTTAAGTGTATGTCACAGGAAAAAAAATATTTCATTGACTAAGAAAAAAGAGAATTTGAAAAGGTTACATCCAGAATTTAGCATCATAGAAATAAAGCAATGGAATACTTTATTCTTGAGTTATTTAAGATGAGAGAAGAAGTAAGGTAAAGGTTTCATGACCTTCTAAAATTGAGCATGGTTCTATCCTCCTTCATCCTGTCCCCATTCAAGTCCTAAAATAAATAGTTGCTTCATCTAAGAAACTTCTGTCTGATAAATATGGAAGCATTAGAAAATCTATTGTTTAATCAAAATGATGTTTTTTAAAAAAGGTTACATGTCATTACCAATTAAATGATACTTTCCCCCTTGGGCTTTCATTTATTGATGAATTCAAACAAAATAAAGAATAATGTTGCTGCTTCTTTTTTAAAATATTTATTTATTTGCTTTTAGTTGTACACAATGCTTTTTTACATGGTGCTAAGGATCGAACTCAGGCCATGCACATGCCAGGCAAGCGCTCCACCGCTGAGCCACAACCCCAGCCTGTATGCTGCTGCTTTTTTATAATTTTTTTGTTACCATTTCCTGTAGACACTACTAAGACCCTACCAGGAAGAATTACAGAAAGGATAATTAATTTAATAAGTGTTTTATCTTTCATTCCATCTTAGAACAGAACATCAAGCCAAAATAAGCACTGTCAAATTATTTCACAGATTCTACAGGCTGGCCACAATAGATTGCACATCATCCACAGATGATCCTCTAACTTTCTCTTCTCATTCCCCTAAACTTTTCAGGCATTACAAAACTTGGAACAAGTTCATCTTGTTGACCAGCAGACATGATTCAAGGAATGCAAGAGACCTCATTATCTTCCTTATTAAACTTTAGATAAGTAAAATGTCACACAAAATTTTACATTGGACAAAATGCTTTTCGGAGACAACTGATAAACTTCTTTTTTGTATACATTAAAGTTTTCTTAAAACATTATTTTAATTATACAAAAAAGAAAATTTGACAGCTGTTAACATTATTCAGTTGCTTTCCAAAGACCTAAGACCAGAAACACAATTCATTTTAATGGTTGTACCACATCTGTAGAAATCTCAAAAGAGCTGTATTTGTCTGTTATTTAAAATAACTATCACAGTAATATCAATTGGAGAAGTTAGAAAACAGGTCAACAATGAGAGTGCAGAACAGTTTCATTTTTGTGTGTGGAATTCCTTCTTTACATTTGATAGTATTTGTTTTAAAGGAACATTTAAACACAACATATATTAGTTGACAAAAAAGATTACCTTCCACCTAATATTCTCATAGATATGAAGTTTGTGGAAGGGGGACAACATTTCTAATGGCTCAAAATAAGTTTTATAATTATGAAGTCTAAATGATAAAATATAGAATACTAAAGTCTATATTATAAAATATAGAATACTAAATGTATAAAATATCGAATACTAAACAACTTATAGAAAATTTATTGAGGATTTCAGGAAGTTTCTAACAGTCCCCTCTAAGAGTTCTGTTTTCTCCATAACCTACCCCTTCCAAACTTCAACAACATAAAACCTATTGGCTGCTATGAATACCCATTGCAGAGTATAACAGCAACTCAAATTTATGCATCCTATTGCTTACATACCAGGGAATTCAGCTGGTCATATTTCATTTATTATTTAACTGTTTCTGGTTCCTTTTTTCTTCACAATACAACATGAAACTCTACTTGCAATGCTGAAGCATTTCTTAAATAATGTGCTCTTAAGGGATACATACAGGCTGGTTTTATTAGTTCACTATTCCAGATTTCTGAGCATATGACCAGCATGTAAATGTCATTAACTTATCACATTTAGTATTGCCTACTCTAATCATGACAGATGCCATATGATAATAAAAACACCTGACAAAAAGTCACAAATCTGCTTAACAGGTTTGGTTAAGAGTTTCCTGTAGACAGATACATTATAATCATCTGCATAAACAGAAGAAGAAAAGAAGAAGATGCAGAGTCCCTCTTTATAAGCTGGGAAAGGTTGTCATCACTTTTGACCCTATAAATAAGACAGGGCTCTATGGTTTTGCAATCACTTGCTAATTTTATCTCTACATGGGAAATGACCATGGTCATAGCTTCAAGCTGAAGTCCTTATTGTAGCACATGAATGCTCAGAACAAATGTCTCCATGATAAAGAAAGAAAATAATGGGATTTTTTCCCAATGTTATGCCTTTAAATGACTCATCTGTATCTCTTCACAGAGAAGTATAAGTCAAATAAATATTGTAGAGTATCGCCAAATAATTCAGACTAAAATGATCAAGTTTTCCCATTCTTTGAAGGACAGTTTTGAACTTCATGTCCTGTATTTCCCTTTTATGGGTCAATTAAAGCAGTTTGACTAAGAATTACTGAAATGTTAAGTTCATTGCTATTCAAATTGTATGAGACCCTGCCAGCAACCCTCTCCGTTTGGTTTTAAAACCATATGGAGCTCTATTTAAAATTTTAAACTTGACTTTAGGCATTCACATCTGCATCTAATATATTGACACTAAAAACTAACTTTACTCTACTTGAATGTCAAGTGCAGAATTGGGAATATTGTATTTTAGTCAAATAAAATAATGCCAATTTATTCCAACCCCAAAGTAATAATGTTTTATTGAATAATGGCAATTTGCACCCTAAACCAAGAAAGCACATAACAAAAAAAAAATATTGTCTAGCAACTAGAAAAATAAATCTAAGCACTTTTTGTTGTTATTTGGAAATTCACTATTGTTTGTTTTGACATAGTCCTACTTTGGAAATGCCTCTGTCTGAAAATGACAGTTATTATTTAAGTCTCAGCAACAATTTAATAGGTATTCTCCAATTCTTAAATAATATACACAATAAAAATTTTAGACAAAATATATATAGGTGTATGTATGTGTGTGTATATATATATAGGTGTATATGTGTGTGTGTGTGTGTGTGTGTGTGTGTGTGTGTGTGTATGTAGAGAGACAGAAAGAGAGGGAGAGAGGGAGAAGTAAAGCAAGCCCACCTGTACTCTTGATCCCTAAGCCTCAGCTTTACTTTCTTTCTTGGAGACAATCATTATTACCATTTTATTATGTATGCTTCTATAGAGGGCTTATGTATAAATAAGAAAACATGTAATAATACATACAGATTTATGATTTTTATGTTTGATTTTAAAGAACAGAAGCATGTTATCCCCATGTTCTTTTTCACTCGGCTTTTTCCACTTAAAATATCTTGAGGCTAATTCATTATGAATGCATCTATATCTACCACATGCTTTGTAATATATAGAGGAATATTTACAATGTGTTTTAAAACTTACTACCAAAAGTCAATTCAGTTTATGATGAAATAAAATTAAATGCAAAAGAACAATGAAAATTGTGACAAGGTGAGCAAGAGAGGAAAAAGAGAAATATGAGAACCATAAGGCATGTCAGAGTCCAAATTCGAGCAAAGTTACCATTTTAAATATTTTTCTTGAAAAGCAAAAAGACATAACAAAAAGGTTATCAATTTAGTCTTTGCCTCACCCAAAACATTGTTCTTCCAAGAGAGCTGCATCTGATTTTCCTCAAGCATGAAAGATTACTTTATCCATCATAAGAGCCTTGCCCTAGGAGCCAAACGCCATAGCTCAAATGACTATATGTTTCTCTCAAACAAAGCTGAATAATTTTAAGGTAGGATTTATAGTTAGATTGTTACTGAGACCCATTTGCAGTAATAGTCACTAGTACTTTACAATGTAGTTTCTAAGGGACAATTTGGGAACCTAACTGAATCCTAAGGAAAGTTTACTGCAAATACAATAAAACACACTAAGAATCACAGGGATTAAAGAAATCACAGCTGAACGGAAATTTTATTTTCCCTTTTCAAAAAGACTTAAGAAATATATCAACTGGTTTTGAACTGACTTTCATTCTCATTCTTTAGGAGGGTAACAGAAGCTATGATACTACAAATGACACACTCTTATTAATTTAAAAAAAGAATGAGGATCTGTGCTTTCTATAGCCATAGTAAAAAGAAATTAGAATAAATACCTGCCAACTTGTAATGCCAGTCAGTCAACAGGAAAGACTTATGAGCTTAGGTTGGGGTAAAGAACCTCGCATCTTCCAAGAAGGAAACCACAGCTGAATTATCCCGAGGAACTTCACTGCTGAGCAGCGCACACTTAGTTGTATACTTCGTGAGATTTTGTTAGATTTCTTTGAGACTGGGTTTTTGGTAGAACAGCTATTGTTCTATGGATAGGCGTGCTTATGTAGCAAGACTTTCTTTTTAACTCTTTTTCCTGGGGTTTACATGATCAAACTTTTGATTTGTGAGCCTTTGCTTTCCCTGAAGAAAAGCGGTCAGACTGAAGTGAAAGTGGAGAGTCTCCCCTCATTCTGGGAGTCAAATTCCCACAGTGTGAAAAACCACAATGAGATAGTGTAATAAAATATACCATGAGTTTCCATCTGTCTTCAACAGAGCTGTTTTCTCACTGATTCTTCTGGTAAATCTCTATTAAATTGTGTATGTAAACAGTTGGAGTCTTCTAACTTTAATGTGGTGGCTATATACATTACATATTGAGAACCTGAGGTATGGGTGAACTTTGAAAATCGTAATTAACAACACAGGCCCCAACAAACATTTCCTGGAACATACGTATTTTGAGTCAAATTCTTCTCATCCACATGGAACCCAATCCCCCCTAAGCCCCCTGTCTCCCATTTTCATCTTCTTTTCATGTTTTCCACCTCCCATGAATAGTGAATTTTTCAAGTCATACTCCAGAGCTTAAAATACAGCAATGTATTTTACAATGTGGATGATGGATAACTTTTTGAAATATTATAAGCGATTGTGTTTTATTTCAGAAGCCACTGCCAAAAGTAAAATCACAGACCAGATTCCTAACTCCCTTGGAACTCTCCTATAGAAGTGACCCCTTGAAATTCCTAAGCCCTTGAAATAAATATGGATTATATTTTGTCTCAAATGCAAAAAGTATTTTTACTTTTGGCAAAGTGCAGGGAGGTAGCATTTGGAACCTGAAGTAGATTTCCTTTTCCATATGCAGCCTCTGCCTTTATAAACATACTGAGAGCAAAAAAAGCAAACAAAACAACAACAGAATTTTGTGTGATAAAAACATCATCAACTTCATACCATTATAAATATAAGGGTGTTTGTGGGGGGATCATTTTTCATCCAAATATTTTACCTACATAATATAGTCTTACCCTCATACTTCAAAGATGGTTTTATATCTGAATATTTAACTACCATTTTTGCAAAAGCATTAAACTGTGACTGATTCCTTTAAGGAAAGTAAACGCCATGGCAGATTTTTCTAAAGTCTTACTTTTCCTTGTTTATTAAAGAATCTGAAATATCATATGTAACTAAAGATAATGGCTTAAAATTCAGGAAAAAGGACCTGCTAGGAACCAAAATAATATTTGAACATTTTTCATTACAAGTATTGCAGAATACTTGAATGAAACAGATCTGATTATATTTTTATATTGGAAGCTAAATTAGTAAAACTTTAATAATTCAAAAGTTTAAGTCTTCCTATTCAATGTAACTATTACCACTAAAATAATACCCCCAAATAACTAATTTTCACATGCCCTAAAATAAAATTAAAATTAAAAACTTGGAGATTAAAAACCTATGTGAAGCACACGCCTGTAATGCCAGCAGCTCAGAAGGCTAAGGCAGGAGGATCACGAGTTCAAAGCCAACCTTAGCAATTTAGTAAGGCCCTAAGCATCTTAGTGAGACTGTGTCTCTAAATAAAATATAAAAATGGGTTGGGGGATGTGGCTCAGTGGTTAAGCCTCTCCTGGGTTCAATCCCTAGTACAAAAAAAAAATAATAATGATAAAAATAAAGCGCATGTAATTCTAGGCACTGAAAAAAGGTTTCTGACTCTCACAAAAATTCTCAATGAAGGTCATATTATAATCTTCATTTTAGAGATTAAATGGTGTAAAATTCATAGACGATAGTAAAAATCAGAAATAAGGAGGTTTGAATTCCCCTTTAACTGGCATCATATTTTTCTGATAATATAAATGAATGTACATGGTATAAAAAGTTAAGAGTTAAAGATTTATTCAATGAAAACCCATTAAAAATAGTATTAAATATTTGACATTGCTAAATGAGCTCCTGAGAATCAGCATATAATCATTGTTTCATTGTTCAAAGTAAGAAAAAATTTACAGTCACTGGAAATCTATATAGCTTATTTTCAAAAAAGATAACTCCTTATTCTCAGTTCAAACCATTCAAATTTTAAACCATGAAATACACAGTGTCTAGGAAAAATTTTTTAAAGCATTTAATAATATTTAGAAATTGTTTATGAAAGAGATTTAGATAGTTATATTTTCCAACCTTTCAAAATTAATATTTTAAAGTTATGAATTCATAAACACTATAAAATAATTTAACAGTAAATGTGTTATTTTTATTGTTTTCCTTTTGATTACAACAGAGTCAAACCAGGATAGTCCTCCAATTAGGAAAATATTATAAAAGGTTACATTTCAATCATTTTAGGATTGAAAAAATCTTAATTCATTTATTTATTTTGAAAACATAAATAAGTAAAGCCAAATATAGTCTTGATTCATATAAATATATATTTTTGACATGTATTTTTATACATCAGAATGAAGGAAATGAATCTCAGGTGGGCTTTCTGTGAGAGAAAACTGGTCTAAAGCCTCAACAGACAGTGAGTAGAATTTGTGAGCAACATATCAGTATGTGCTCCTAATTTTCATCCTCTCATTCTCATTTCAGAAAGTGTTATTTTTTTCAGACATTAATAGCTACTTGTTAAAACAACAAACAGTAAAAATAATCTTTTAGTATAAAGACATTCAAGACCTACCATCACTACTATTTGCTGAAAGAGAATAAAACTAATATGGAATATAAAGTTCTTAGCAAATATCTATTGGTAAAAAGAATTTTATAGTGTCCCACTTCACTCCATATCATATGTCTTAGGATAAAATGGATTTTTGAAAAATTATATTGACGGAAAGACAATACTATTTTTGAAACTTATAGAAAAGTTTAATAAAACTGACATAAACTTTATAGCATTTATTATGAAAACAGTACATATCTGTATCAGCTAAAAATTGCTACATAATTTATAGTCAAAAATTTGATGATCTGAAACAAAAATCACTTTTTATCTCCTGATACTATAGGTTGACAATTTAAGCTAAGGTCACCCATGAAGCCCTTCTACTGATTTTGTCTAGGTTCACTCATGTATCTAGAGTGGGCAGGCAAGCAAGGACTCATGCATAAATCAGGCATTACCTAGCTGTTGGTTGGAGCCCTGGGTCATGTGCTATTTATTATCCAGCAGGCTAGCTCAAGCTTATTCATGTAGGTTTCTCAAGGGTATCAGTGGAAAAGCTATGGGCCTCTGAAGCCTAGGCTCAGATTTCTACAGTATCTCTTAAACTGTATTCTATTCCAAGTCCAGTCTAGATTCAAGGGATTGTAGCTCAGTGGTAGAGCACTTGCTTTGCACACGTGAGGCCCTGGGTTTGATTCTTAGGACAACATAAAAATAAATTAATTAAAAAAAAAAAAGATGAGAGTAAATACCTGCCAGTACCTCACCTTGATGGGAGGAGCTACAAAGTATTATAGAATTTTTATAATATATAACAATGTTACTGAACAGAGACCTTATGAAAATTAAAATACTTATCCTTTATGGATATCACTAGAAACAGATTCTATCACACTATCTTCTCCATGTTTTAGTATATATGTTTAAAAGTAACCAAACATACAATAAACATTCAATTTCATATATAAAATAGTTTGTTTTTGTTTTTGTTTTAATATAGAACAGCTTTGTGACCTTGGAACAGCAGAATTCCCTTAAAAAGACCAAATTAAAAAAAAAAAAAAAAAGACACATTCATTTATGTTAAACTTAAGAACTCTAGTTTCTCAAAAGACACCAATTAAGGAACACAAAGTCTCTGGGCCCTGTGGTGATGGCCCCTAATCCCAGCAGCTTGGGAGGCTGAGGAAGGAGGAACTTGAAGTTCAGAGCCAGCCTCAGCAAAAATGAGGTGCTAAGCAACTCAGTGGGGCCCTATCTCTAAATAAAATACAAGATAGGGCTGGTGGCATGGCTCAGTGGTTGAGGGCCCCAGAGTTCAATCCCTGGTATTGCCCCTTTCAAAAGAAATGAAAAGGCAAGGCAATCCACAGAATGGGAAAAGATATTTGAAAAGTATGAATTCAACAAAGGACTCATATCCAGAAAATAGAGAAAATTTCTATAAATCATTAAATAAAGAGACTAACTACTCCACTTCTTGAGGGTCATTACTTATCATCTACTTCTGTTTTGATTTCTTAAATGAAGCTATTGTTACATTTATTACTGTATTTATAGTGCTTGTTCCTTCAAGCTAAACTATGGGAATGACATGATAGGCAGTAGCTAAGGCATCTTATTCATGTTATTTAGCTTATTATGCCTTAGTTTCCCTATCTATGAAGGGGAATAATAGAACATATGAAGACTAAATGAGAATCCATTTACATCATCTACAACTATGCTGACAAGTACTTCTCAACAGATTACAGCCATTATTGTTAGTGGCATTCCATGAGGTTGTGGGAATATAGTCATTGAAACCAATATTAGAAAATATTTAAGACATTCTTAAAATATATACATATAATTATCAATTTCACCATATCATGATGTACATATTCATTATATTTATAAGTAAAAGAAAGTATATTTTTGAGACAGTAAAACACCATTTTTTTTTGTCCCCCCTAGTTGACCTATAGTTCCTCCATTCATTGAAACAATGCCACTATTTCCAAAAGACAGAATTCAGACTATAGGAAATAACTCATTGTTCAACTTTATTTTAAACATATTTTTAAGTTCATATTGACAAAGTAGTCCTGAAACTCAGGTTTTACAGATGGCCAAAGTATTTTCCAAATTCAGAAATTTCCCTTTACCTGTCAAATAACAATTTAGTACACCAGAGAAAAGAGTAGTAACAAAACACAATGAAGATTATGCAGGATATATTTTCAGAGAAGCTAATTGTGAAGTGAGGATAAATAAAGTAAAAATAGCAGGAAGAAAGCAAGGACATTCAGAAAGGTTTTGCTAAAGGTAAGATAACATTAGAATTCCTAAGAAGGAATCTGGTATCTTCATGCTGCTGGTATTAGGCCCAGGATTGATTGTTTGATAAAAAAAATTCCAAGGAAAGTTCCAGGGTAAGGTAAAAGCCAAGAGGACTTGTGCAGCCACTTGCCATTTAGTAGCTGCGATAGTAAAGAAAAAAAAAAAAAAAAAAAAAGAGTGTCCTTGCCAATATATATTACTATAGAGGGAAAATGGCAACAAGACACAGGCAGATAAGGCTCAAAACAACAACTCTGATATGCATGAATCTAGAAGCTTCTACATATCCCAGTAGGGATATGCAGAAATAGTGCAAGGACTGGTGTGCCCCGACAGCATGCATTGAGACAAGGAAGATGCAGAATACCACTAGCAATGGTTGCTAGCAAGATCTGAGGCTCACATGTCAGGAGAGAGCAGCAAAGCACACCCAATGACCAGGCTGGATGAGGCCATCTCAACAAAGACCAGCAAGGATCCAGATGGCAGCAAGGAGACCACAGATTCTGTCTCACTCTATCTGCCATTACCCTGAAGACATGCTTCATCATCCATCATCCAAAAACATCATTTTATAAAGAAGAGAGAAACCTCATGAAAACAAGGAAAAATTGCATTTACAAAAAGTTGGATCTTAAGATTTACTGAAATTTTACTTCTAAGAGGTTTTCTTTCTTACATAAAAAAAAAAAAAAGTCTGATTTAGGTTCCTCTCACCCTCAACAAACTCCCTTCCTAGCACCATCAGCAGGAATGGAGATTCAAGTTTAAGAAGAGATGTATTAGAGAAAATACTCGGTTACATTTTCTTATACATCTGAGCAGTAGTGAGTCTTAAATCCCTATAAGTAAAACATATAAATTACAACACATTTGGCTAAATTTACTACACAACAGCGGACTTACAATTACTTAGAGGAGGACCCAGATCATATATCACGCTAAACCAAGAAAATTCAATTAACATCCATGCATTCACTGTAGCTGTAGACTATGGACACTGCTACTGAACCCAGTCATCTCACCAGTTGGCTCCTCAGAGGAAAAGTAAAGAATGCCAGGACACTTCAGCTGTGGGTGCATGACTCAAATAATCTCCTTACTGATTCTCCAGCACAAGGCTATGGCTGACTTTCTATTAGGCTGTGAGCAAGAATTTCATAGTAAAGTTGTAGTCATTTTTCTAAGCAGTTTTTTGTTTTGTTTTACAGTAACACAAGTAATTGTTAACAAATGTTCGGAATCTGGCATAAAAATTTATATCCAGTTTTTTTAAATGGGAATAGAGAATTTTATATTCACTTTTTAAAATGACAGGACCATTTGAGATAAGCCCATTTCTATTTGCTAAGTTTTAATTTTGTCTATGTACAAAAAGAAGATACTTGTATTAGGAGATCCTCCATTGATCATCCATTCTCAATCCTCTGTATTTTATGATAGGTTAGGAGACACGTGTGACCATCAATCACTACATCGAGGTATTTTTGTTCAAGATGGACTTAGTATACAGTATACTAATGCCAAAATTGTAACAGTGTGGACCTTGGATCACAGAAATAGCATAGCTGATATTTATAAGCAAGAAATCATGAATATGATTTAGTGTAACTCTTTCTGAAACACAGGCATGAGGTAAATCATGAGTCAAAGGAATAAAATTATAAAAATCATTGTTCTTTTTCAACAACTGTCTAAATACCTGTCATATGCAAGAAATTATGTTAGAGAATCTCAGGAGACAGAAACATGAATTAAGTCAGCCTCTCATTAAAGGGAGAGTTTAGATGAGAAATTTCATTTCTATAACATTGGCTTAACCTTGAATGATTGCCAGTGCTACAGATGTGCCAACAGTGCCAAGGAATGACTAGCCACCCAAATCAAGGAAAGTGCACTATTATTCAACCTTCCCTGAAAGAGTCAAAGCTTATCATCTACAAACCTTGATTAACAGGGCAAACATGGCACAATAACTCTTTTCAAGTATATATCAAACTGAATAGAATTATACTGAGGAAACTGATTCTTTTTTCTTTAGTAAGGTGCTTTTTCTCCTTTTACCTAGTTCTACCCTCTAAAATGAAGAACAAAGGGATTTAAATCATTTAGTGTTCCAGAACATACACAAACATAACATACATTTTGCTTGGTAGACAGTAAGGTAGGTACCTCTTTATCCGTTATGTCACTGACAGAATAAATGGTTCCAAATGTTTGGGAAGTTATGAAGTTATGTGATGTATTAAAAATGGTATGAGCTCATTATTCAATATTTGTAGTGCAAGACAAGGTTCCACGATGTCTCCAACATGACTATATCCAGCAGAGAAGAGGTTTTGATTTATTTGGACTAAAACACTTTGAGTACAGTAGAAGGAGGCTAAGAACTTCTCCCTGGTATTTCCCATTCAGCAATTTTGGGCAGATTTGCAAAGTTACTCCATAAGATGGATCTCACATTCATTCAGTGGCCTGCTTTACAGCTAGTAGCAAAAAGCACCTCCTTTCCTCAGAACAGTCCTGTTATTTTAACATGGCTGTTTCTATTTATAGAGTTACACAATTCATTTGGTTCCTTCTTCCTCCCGATCTGAGACAGAGTTTACAAAAAGAAAACACAGTCATTACATAAAAGCATTGCCAGGAAATCCAAGTGTTGTTTTCTGGAGGAAGCTAAAGTACCGGCACCTTGACTTAGGTCTCACTCATCCTAAATCACATCTGCTCTTTGCAACACTTTCTTCTGGCTAAAGAAATTGGTCTGAAGTTTTTACTATGATCAGTAGAAGGCCGTCATTTCTCTTCTGACTATTCATGTTGTGGTTTTATAGATGTCCTGTAAATGAAAGCCTGGTCCACAACAGGAAGCCCACACTGCCAAGTCCTTTGGAGAGTAGTAACACATACCCAAGAGGACCCAAGTGGCAAGACATTAGAACAAGAGGTTTACAGAATGCCATTTGAAAATAAGAAGAAAAAGGCCAGTGCCTCCCTCACTCTACCTCTGTCCTAAATTGAGTGGCAGCTGCTCCAGCTATATCTATTCAAATTAATACTATTGACAGTTTAGTATATCAGGGTACTGTCCCCTAAAAACTAAAACAAGCTGCAAATGTAGCAGAATGAATTCAGGGATAAGACTTCTGAACATTTCTTATGATTCCTTACAATATTAAACTTAACCAAAATTTAATTAGCATCACGACTGCAGAAGACACAGGAAAATATCATTGTCTGTGAACCACATACTTTGTGCAGCAGATTTGCTTAAGCAGAATGAATGAGAAATTATCAGGCAGAAAGAACTATAGGTAAAGTCAGTACCTGGGATAATTTCTGATCATTCTTCCTACAGGACTTTCCTGTTAAATTATAACTGAAAGGTAACAGCAGAGAATTTATCTTTGATTCTCTCAGCTTGATACACATAGAACATACATAAACACACACACACACACACAAAAAAAACATGTTTAGTGCCTGAGGGAATTCATTTTTTGCTTGGGATAACTGGACAAAATATAATTATAATATACTACAATTATAATTATAATTATTATATTGTATTATAATATAATTTCTCTCCTCAATGTAAAACATGTTGTGATCTTGAAAGCAATTTTTCTTCATTCAATCAAAACGGTAAAGGAGGATAGGTGACCTTGCAAAACATATTTCTAAAATCGAAGATTCTCTCCCATACAAATTCCTTTGGTAATTTGGGTTGTGGACAAATGTTTCTTCCTTTTTGTACTCCCCAAACATTCTGTCAATGGTCTATTGTTAAAGCCTGGACTGCTCCTCAGACCACATCCTGTCTGTCTTATGGAGAAGAAGCATGCTTTTCAAATAAAATGGAAGTCCTGCCCTCCATGTGCAGGCTTTGAAGGTACAGAGAAAACAAATTCACTACAGGACCCCAAGACACCATGATATTGAACTCAAGGCCCATAAGGCATGTTGGAAATTGACTGATGAACTGATGGAACTAATATATTTATTTTATTGGCAATTCTATTCCTTTTTCACAAAAGGATATGGGATATTCATAGCTAATTAAAATGGTAGAGATATGGAAAGAGGAATAGATGTATATACTTGAAACTTATTTATATAAATCATTCTTTGACTAACTACAATTTCTTCAAAAGTTACTACTAATTTGAAAAAATACTATCAATGAATGGACTATACTATTAATTCTGAAATAGAAGTGACAGTATCTCATAATAAATCTTTACTAAGGCAATAAGAGATTTTAAAATTGATAAATACATATTTTAAACTATTATAAAATTAGAATGATGACTATTAAAATTAAAATTAAATCTAATACAAAACTAAAGAAAATTTGATAACAAGCGTAAACAACCATTCCAGCTTTCCTGGGACTGAAGGATTCCCCAAACAATATAGACTCTCAGTTCTAAAATCTAAGCAGTACTGGTTTTCATGGGATTTTCCTGTCAGAAATACCTTTCAATATATAACATACTAATGCTAAATCTCCTATGTTAATTCATTATGCAAAATGAAAAATATAAACTTTTAAGGAATAAGGTAGGGGTAGTGATGTGTGTGTGTGTGTGTGTGTGTGTGTGTGTGTGTGTGCACACATGCGCGTGCGCACACATGCTGAGGATTGAACCCAGAGCCTCATACATGCAAGGCAAGCACTCTGTGAGCTATATCCTCAGCCGAGCCTAAGAATAAGGTTCTTGACAATACAATCTCAGAGTCCATAAAGCAGGAAACATAAAATATGAATCTTTACTAAAAGATTTTAATGCAGGAAGATCTGACATTGGAGAGATTCTGCGATATTTAGTGTTAGATGTATTGGGGGTGTTTGTCACCTTCAAACTGAACCCATGTTCCCAGCTACATCAATCTGTCCTTCCCTTGCCTCCCTAATGTTCATTCAACCCAAACTGGGGACCTGGATAAAGTGTCAGTAGCCTTTAATGTGGTCTTTGCAATGCACTGAATTTTTAAAGCTGGAATTTTTATATACTTACTTTGTTTTTTAAATTAGGCTGGTCAAACTTAAAAATGGCAGAATGAAAGAAAATAGCAAATCCCTTTAAAAGAAATCAAATAATGTTCCAAATTTCAGAGAATAATAAAAATTTCTATTCCCTACTTTTTATTTTAGTAAGCTTAAATATAAGTTAAAAAAATCATTGAACAAAAGTGAAGTAAAATATGGTTTTCTGTGAATATGCTTCTTCCCAAGAATACATCCTTTCAGCAAAGGACTAATTAAAGTACTCAAATTCTCTTAATTGCTATAGAAAAATCTGAAATAAAGTCATTCAAGGTTAGGATGATAGAAGTTGTTAGTCAAAGCTCAATAGTCCCTGGCCCTATCTTCCAGGGACAGTCTCAAGTTGCACTTAATCTTAGCACAAGTAAATCCATGGTCCAGTCCATAAGCCACTACTGAGAGTTTTTTTATTCAAACAACACTGTCTGAATTTTGGAAGTTATACTGGTATTTCATAAGATCTGCTGCTCATTTCATTAAAATTAATGGAACCAGGAGCTTTTGAGTAGCACATAGATATTAACATATTTATTTCAAACTGTATACAAATTTCTCCTTGAAGTTTTGAGTATTAATATTCTAAAAAAAAAAAAAAAAAGAATAGCTTTGCACTAAAAATCATGTTTCGTAATGTCTCACCTACTTCCAAAAAACCATATGTGGTAGTTTACTATTTCTATGACCTAATAATATTTTGAAGAATATTTTATATTCAGAGCATTTTAAATATACACTTTACTTTTAATTCTATCCAAAATTAAGGTGAGGTTGACATTCTTGTCTTATAGTTGAGAAACTGAGTAAAACATGCATGATTAATAGGGAGCGTGCAAGAGAAGAAACAAAGGCCAAAACAAGCTTTCTGATTAGAAATTTAGTGATCTCCCATTACACCACTCTTGCCCTTGTTTTGTATATAACACAGACTCTTTGTATTTAGATTATACAATAAATAAAATGTGATTGTATCATATATGTATATGAATATATCAATCTTCCTCAGTGAATATTTAATATAATTAAAACAAAAATTTTAATTAAGTCCATATAGGAAAACAAGACAGAAAACATTAACTAAAATCATAGTGAGACTTCATCATCAATGTAACAGTAGTAAGAGATTTTTTTTTTTTTTTTTTTTTTTTTTTTGTGGTGCTGGGGATTGAACCCAGGACCTCACACATGCTTGGCATGTACTCTGCCACTGAGTTACTTCCCCAGCCCAAAATGGGATTTTTAAGAGGTGATCAGTTAAGAAGGCATGGCTTATGTGGATGGGATTAGGGCCCTTTAAAATGGCTTAAGAGTGGGATTGCTCTTTTCAGCCCTTGCACGATGTGAAGACAGCACATTCCTTTTCTCAGGAAGATGTAGCTACAAGGCACTATCTAGTTGTAGAGACTCATGTGTCCTTACAGACAAAACCTGCTGGGCTCTACATCTTAGCCATCCTAGCCTCCCAAACTGAGAATTAATTCATTTTGTTTATAAATTATGCATTCTGTGTTATGTTAAAACAACACGAACGGAATAAGATAAGCACTAATTACTTTTAATTTGTTGGTTCTTTTTAGTTATACATGTCAGCAGAATCCATTTTGATATAAGTATACAAGCATGGACTATATCTTATTCTAGTTAGAATCCCATTCTTATGGATGTATATGATGGTAGGGTTCACTGTGTTGTTTTCATATTTATACATGGGAAGGCTATGTCAGATTCTTTCCACTGTCATTTCCTTTTCCTATTCCCTCTCGCTTCCCTCCATTCCCCATTGTCTAATCTACTTAACTTCTGTCTTCCCCTAATCTCCTCAAGCACTAATTAAAAGTAACACCACTCACTTAACCATCATGCATTGGCACTTCAAATTAAGCTCAGATCCAAAGTCAGAGAAGAACTATAGTAACCATATAGAATTTAGCAATACAAATACTGTCCACCATTCTTTCCCCTAGGTTCGTTCTTTTCCATTGTTCTTTTCTTCTTGCAACCCAATTTTATTTGCATATTTTTTGAAATTTTAATATTGTATAAGTGTGCTAGTCGGTGTCTCATTGCTGTAATAAAATACCTGAGACAAACAACTTAGAGGAGAAAATACTCATTTGGATCACAGTTTCACAGGTTCCAGTCCACTGCCTGCTACCTCAATAGTTCTGGGCCTGAGATGAGGCAGAACATCACAGTAGAAGGACATGGCAGAAGAAAACCGCTCACCTCATGATAGCCAGGAAACAGAGAAAGAGAGAAAAGAATGGTCTGGAGACAAGATACAGTGCTCAAGGACTTGCCTCCAAGGATCATTCCCTATACTTTCAGCTAGGTCCCACTTCCTGAGCTTTCCACTGTCTTCTAATAGTCTATTAATTTATAAAACCTAATATACTGATGAGATCAGGGCCTTATCATCCAATCATTTCTTAAAAGCCCCATCTCTAAATGTTGCTACTTTGGGAGCCAAATCTTCAATATATGAAACTTTGGTGGACATTCCAGATACAGATTTAATAATAAGGCTTTTTTAAAAAATTCTAGTAAATTATTGTTGTTGTTATTATTATTATTTTACAAATAATACAGTCTAAACCATTGGTTGTAAACTGGGGGCAGCCCTATGTGGGATATCTGGCACTAAATGGAAATATTCTTGCTTGTCACAACAGAGAGTGAAAACCCGTTTCTAAATAAAACAAACACACTCCAAACCTGTAATAAAGGTAATCACTGTTGAAATCTGCATGATAATCACTTCTGATATTTCTAGGTAATATTAAATAGAAATTTAATATTGCAAAAAAAGGAATATAGAGAATGTAGATTCCTAAAAAGATCTCCAGTGTTGCAAGTATATTTCCCATAATGTCTATAATGTTGAGAGAAGCTGCTACATGTATTCATACATATGTAG
This sequence comes from Tamias sibiricus, assembly GCA_025594165.1. Lineage (NCBI taxonomy): Eukaryota > Metazoa > Chordata > Mammalia > Rodentia > Sciuridae > Tamias > Tamias sibiricus. The sequence goes on along the minus strand of CM046661.1, from coordinate 134,999,555 downwards.
ACACACACACACAAGCACACACAGGAAATATGTGATATTTACTGATCAATTAATCAACAAAGACAGGAAAAGTCATCTACAATCTACGATGTAGATCTGGAATTAGTAACTGAAGAATTTACATTTTCCAAAATAGTAGACCTTCATAGAATACAATAGGTCTAGATGGAATGAGAGGAAAGTAGCTAAGAGAACATATTGTGGGAGAATATGATAAAACACTGTGTGCACTTGAGAAGGGCAATGCACAATGTGGATATCACAAAACCAGCCAAAGGAAGGAAGAGACGTCTATAGAAAGCAGATGCTTAGAAGGGAAAATAAATGTGAAACAGAATCCAAAAAATATATGGGTCAAAATAATAACAACAGAAAAAGTTCTGGCAAAAATATACTCTGTAGAAACTCAATAAGTTCTCTCAAAAAGGCACAGCAATATTATATTAAAAGATGTGAGCATTTAGGGATAATAAAGAGAAATACAAAATCCGAGGATTTTTTAGTCTAAAAAGTAATCAACTTAACTTGATCTAACCTAAAGCTAAACAATAAACATTTCAAAGAGAAGAAGAAACCTAGGTATAGTCTCATACACATAATTTAATCTAAAGACCAGTTTAATCATTTAGAAAGTCATCTTGCCTTTGTCATCTCTGTAGTGTTCTTTACAATCTAGAATTCAGATTTTACATTGGCTTGTTCTTTCTGGTTTCCATAACTGACAGTTTCCAGGACCAAAACAATAAGTAGCTAAAAACATAGTAGAAAATAGAAGCAAGGATGCAGGATCAAGTAAGGGGGGTGGTGCGGGTGGGGGGGGGGGGAGGGAGGGAGGGAGAGAGAGAGAGAGAGAGAGAGAGAGAGAGGAGAAGGGAGAGGGAAGGAGAGGGAGGGAGGAGCTGTTTTCAGAATGTGATTCTAGATCAACCTGCTCAAACAGAAAAAGAGAAGGTAGTTATCAAACTCATGAAGTAGGAAACAGTTGGAGATGTCAGGTGAACACAGCAAGCTTTTTATATCATACATTTGTGTACATGGGCCTGGTTTAATTTTTAAAAGACAGATTCACTGCAAGGTCTTTTCTTTCTGTATTTAGAAATTATGGAGTTATTATATTCAATGTTTTACATTGAAAGATATATCCTTACAAATCAGGACAATGAAGGGACAATCTGAAAGATACTCTGAGTACCTTAGAATATATTTTTAATAAGGTAAATTTTTGCCTAATTTCGAACATTTGACAAATTGACCTGTCTCTGGCTAACAAAATGCTTAACGCTTTCTCTTAATTTATGGGCACAGAGTCTACATTTCCTACCCTGTCTGGCCATTACTTATTGTCATATGATTGAGTTCTGACCAGTAGAATTGAGTGGAAGTGATATCTCAAATTTCCAAGCCTCTTATGAAACCTTACATTTTTTTCTCTTACACTGGCTGAAAGTGGGATGAAGTGACCAGGAGCTGTAAAGAACCTGGTTTCCAGGGTTGCCATACGCATACATTAGCAAACTATTTCTGTAAAGAGCAATTTAATAAATATTTTAGCCTATGCATACAATACATTCTGTATTTGACTTTTTATCTCTACCATTGCAGGTCAAAAGCAACCACAAACTGCCCCCCCCTACACACACACACACACACACACACACACACACACACACCATCCTCACGCCTGTGTTCCAAACTTTATTTCTAAAAAAAAAAAGGGGGGGGGCACCCCTATATTTATCCTCTATGCTAATTTGTTGACCCTTGACCATATGGGGTCATAAAAGTAGTGAAGAATATATTTCTACTATAGTTAGACTCTAAGATCTTGGGTTTGCCTGTTATAGAAGTTATCATTACCTTAATTAATACAATGTTATTTTGACAATACATAAAGTTTCTTCTAACACATTTCTTTATGAAATATTGTGAACCTGCACATTCTGGGTTATCAGAATTTTACCAAAGACTTTACAGCACTAAAATATGGTTAAAAGAATCAATTAATAGGTCTGTTTTGTTTTTCTTTTATGGAAACTGAATCATGTTATTTTCACTAGGAAAATGGTAAATATTTTTCCTGGCCCTCTTATCTGGTGACTTTTACTCTAGTAAGAACTGGAACATTTTTTAACAAATCATTCCATGATTTGCAATGGGGAAGTCCTGCTATGTAACCAATTAACAAATTTTCCCACAAATATCAAAATTCTCTGCCAGACCCCAGTGATTATTAATCCAAAGAAAAATCCTTTCTCCTCCTCCTCCTCCTCCTCCTCCTCCTCCTCCTCCTCCCTCCTTCTTTCTTCTTCTTCTTCTTCTTCTCTTTCTCTCTCTCTCTCTCTCTCTCTCTCTCTCTTTTTTAATGGAGCAGTAGTGGGAGTTGGGGAAGAGGAAGAGTTCAAAATGAGATTTGTCAAAGATTAATTCAGTATTCCTGGCAAGAATCCATAACATTCTATGTTTTCCTATTACATGACTTAGTATGCAGAAGGAAAGTAAGGAACAACATTGATTTTGACTGTCATTCATACACAGTTGTGAAACCACAGACAGAGAAGGAGACAGAGAGTACTAAGGACATAGCCGTCAGTTAGAACTAGGTGGGATTTCCAGCTTCATTCTGAACTTGGTTTCTAAATCAATTTAGTAGGAATGATACTAAATTTGGTATAGCATCCAGCATATGGCAGGTATTTAAAAATTAGAGGTCTGGGGTTGTGGCTAAGTGGCAGAGCACTTGCCTACCACATGTGAGGCATGTGAGTTTGACCCTTAGCACCACATAACGAATAAAATAAAGGAAATTTTGTCTATCTACGACTACAAAAAAGATTTTTTTTAAAAAAAATCATTAGGGCTGGGGTTGTAGTTCAGTGGTAGAGCACTTGCCTAGCATGTGTGAGGCACTGGGTTCGATTCCCAGCACCACATATAAATAAATAAAATAAGGTCCATCAACAATTTAAATTTTTTTTTTAATTTTTAAAAAATCATTTGGGATTATCACATTTTAATTGTTAATTACTGCCAAGTTCACAAACTATCATTTCCTACTAAACTGTACATTTTGGTGTGAAGAAAACATATCTATCCATCAAGACTCAGAATTGTCTGAGGTGGTTGATAATAAGTTAATCAAAACATCTACAGATTCTTTTACAAGACTCATATGTCTTTCATTGCTCTTGAGTTTCATACTTCAGCAAAAAAAATTATTCCATCACACTCTCCTTTTCTTCTGTATTTTGAAATATCCTGCCCTTTCTATATTTTCCCACATTTCATTTTATCATGATCTAAGATGTAGACTTAATCATGTCTCTTTTATACTTAGCATCCTTCTCCTATCTTGAAGTCCAAACTCCTCACAGTGGCATTTAGTGCTCATCTTCCCACTGCCTCTAATCAAACCCATCTCTCTTGCTTGCATTCTATGTCCTAGGTTTGCTGAATGATCTGCAATTTTATAAAAACAGCACAGTATTTTGTTGCTTGCTCTTATGGTTTTGATCTGGAATATCTCCCAGATAGTCATGTGTTGAAGGCTATTCACCAGCGCAGCAAGGTTTAAAAGTATTGGAAAATGTAGGCATGTGGGGGTATGGTTGGAAGAAGCAGGAGCATGACCCTGGGGCTATATCTTGTTCCTGGCCCCTTCCCCTTACCCCTTGGCTTCCTGGTTATCATGAGCTAAGTAGCTTTCTTCCACAGTGCCCTTCTGCCATGATGTTCTGCCTCACTTCAGGCCCTGAGCAATGGAGTCAGACAACCATAGATTGAAACCTCAGAAACCATGAGCCAAAATAAACCTTTCCTTCTCCAAAATGTTGTTGTCAGTGATGAAAAGATAACCAGCACAGAAACTTGTTACCAAGAAGTGGGGTCATTATAGTTGAAACTATACCTGACCTTTGGGATTAGTTTTCTGGAGGAGTTTGAAAAAGTTTGGAGACACAGACTAGAGAAGCCCTAGAATGTTGCAAGGGGAGCTTATCATAGGATTGTGCCGTGAGCTCAGACCAAAGCACCTAGAGGAGTGTGAACACTAAAGTCTGTGTTCATGAAGCTTCAGATGGGAATGGGACTCCACTGGGAATTGGATCAGAGGCTACTTGTGTTACATTCAAAGAACTTGTCTACATTCTGTCCATTCCCTGAGATTTTTGTATGAGGCAGAGTTCCAAAGTGATGGACTAATTTATCTGGATGAAAAAAATGTTCAAGGAAGCAAGGCATTCAGGTGGTGGTATGGATTTTGCTGGCTGTCTTTAGCCAGGTTTCCTGTAAGAACTGGGAGCAAAGAACAGAACAGAAAGATTTGGAAAAGTTCACATTTGATCAGAAAAGGGGTAAGTTTAAAGTTGGGCAAAGTAAGGTATGATGGCTGAAGAGGTTAATGCCATTAAAGAGGGTTAATGCCATTAAAGAGAAACGAAGTCCTATGAATGGAGAAAACAGAAAATATACCTTGAGGGTATCTCACGAATCAGCAAGACCTCACCCATCACAGGCTTAAATGTGTAAAAGTGTAAACTCATTTGAAAGATTCTGCTTTGAGAAGAGTACACTACCACAGCATTCTGCTGTATTAAGTCTAAGAAGCCATTTCCCAAGATTAGCTTCACCTTGCTTAGCTGCCCAGGCATTCATTATCCACTGCAGCCTGTTCCAAGTGATCCCACATTCTGCTCCTGCTGGTGGCAGATCTTCCTATTGCCCCCATGGTGTTAATTTTGTGGAAATGCAAAATACTGGAGTTACAGTGTCATGGAGACTTCACCCAGATTTTAAAGGAAGACCTCAGAGGTTAGACAACATATCCCACAAAGAATCTGTGCTGGCAATCCCTGAAAGGGCAGTGTGTGAAGCTGTGAAAGTGTAGTGAAGGCTGCAGTGGAGTCACCAGGAAGTTAGAGATGTCAGGAATGTAGAACCTCTGCCAAGAAAAGCTATAGTCAGCAAGCAGATTCAGCCCATGAGAGAAGCCATGAGGGCTGCAAATAGCAAGGCCACAGGAGCGGGATGCCCCAGCCCTTTGGAGCCAACCTTTGCCACCATGTTGCCTGGATGTCAGATGTGTAGCTAATGTTGTTCCTGCTGTATTTCAATCTTGCTTTACTCTCCACCCCTTCTTTCTATGCCCCTATTCCTCCCTTTCCTCCCTTTTGGAAGAGGAATGTCTACTCTGTACCAATGCTTTTTAATTTTTACAGGAGCTCACAGCTAAATATTTGACATAAGTCTCAGATGAGACTTTGGACTTGAACTTCTGAGCAATGCAGAAATTGTTAAGATATGGGGACTCTTAGACAGAATTCAGTTTACTTTGTGGGACAGGTATGGGCCTTTGAAGACCAGGGCCAGAATATTTATTTTGGATCTGGAATGTCCCCCAGTGTTTCATGTGTTGAAGGTTTGGTCCACAATGCAACGAGGTTCAGAGTGACTGGAACCTGCAGGTAGGTAGCACATGACTAAAAAAAGTAAGCCACTAGGAGCATGCCCTTGAGGACTACATCTTGTCCTCTGCCCCTTCTTCTCTCTCTGCTTCCTGGCTGCTATGAGTTGAATAGCTTTCATCTGCCATTTTCTTCTACCATGGTGTTCTGCCTCAGACCCAGCACAATGAAGCCAGATGACCATGGAATGAAACCTTTATAATCATGGTTTAAGTAAATCTTTATACCTCCCAATTGTTTGTGCCACATATTTGGGTCATAGCAATGAAAAGCTAACTGGCACATCTGGTAAATGCTATTCTATTGAAAATGTCCCTTTTCCCCATATTTTTTAGCTAAATCAAGTTCACTCTTCAGCATATGGTTGAAATGTTACTTTCCCCATACATGGAAAATTAATCACTGCCTCCTTTATTCTATTACAAAATGTTATTAAATTTTATATTAGTCTGTTAGGCAATTATATAATATCATAATACTAGTAAGTGATAAATGATAAATGCTGACCACCAACTGTGCACACTAGGTTGACTTAAAAGTTTATATGCATTCCTTTGCTCTTTAAAATGTTATAAGCTAATTTATATCATTGACTTTATTTAACAGATGAAGAGACTGAGATTTAAGTACCAATTGACTTTCCAAATTCATTTTGCTAGTAAATATTGGCACACTCCAAAAAGAGCACTGTGATTTAGCAAATGCTGCAAACAGGATGAAGACAAAAAGTAAAAGTGTTAACCAAAAAGATATGTCGCTTTAGAAGTTTTTGATAACCTCTTGGGAAACAGAAGTCAGAGATAAATTAAATCAAATTGAAAATGTGACAAAACAGCAATGAACATAGATTGCTCTTCAGGAAATATCTGCAAAGTAGAAAATACGGACTCATTCTTTAAAGTAGAAGGAAGGAAATAATTATACTTTTTTATTATCACAATTATTTTAAATAGTTGAAACCTAAGCATGATTAGAAGTTGATTCTAACATAGTGTTTTTCAATTTGGTTTGATTTTATCCTCCATGTTGGTACATTTCCCAAAGTCTGGAATCATTTTTGATTGTCATGACTGGAGGATGCCACTGGCATGCAAAGTGGATGGAGATAAGGAACTTGCTAAATACCTACAACGCTCAAAAGCATTCTCCTACCATCAACACAGAATTATCAGGTCTTAAAGTTCCTGATATTGAGGCTGAAAAGTTGTGGTCAAAAGGATTCACTGGAAAGGAAGCATTGAAAATATAAGAGATATTGGGCAAAATTAGAAAGGAAACAGTAGAAACAGTATATAACAAAAAGTTTACCTTTAGAAAAGCTTTATCAGCATTGTTAGTCTCATATCATTTACTTTTTCTTTTTTTAAAAGATACAAAGAATAAAGTTAAGAGACCTTAAATGATTTATCTTTTCAGGATCAATCAAGAAGTTTAATTCAAATTTTGAGGTCCTAATACAATGTTCTTTAAATTAAGGCACCCAGTATAAAAAGTTCACAACTACTATGGAAAATTATTGGTGAAGTGATAATGCAAACACAACCTTATGGCAATTATCTTTCTAAAAAATTAATAACCTATGTATTGGTTTTATATTTTAATAAACAATATGTTGAATGTCTTTTTTATTAAGAGATAGAAAAATGGTTATGACACTGGAAAGAATTAATCTACAAAAAAATATATTTGGCAAATTGATGGCAAATATGCACACAACCTTCACACTTGCAAAAGAACAAGATGCATGAGATTTTTTTAAAAAAATAATCCTATGCAACTGATATAAATTTTTAAAGTAACTTTGCAATTTGAAGCATGAGATGTAAATTGTTAAAGACTTTGAAAAACACAAACTAAAATAATAGAAAACAGTATTAGATTGCCACGTTTCTACCAATTGTCGCTCAACATCAATAAATGTATAATAATGAAAAATGGAGCTTTCAGCCAGTAGAGAAAATGTGAAAATTCAAGCATCATTACAACATTATTATACCATCGCTACTACAAAGGCAAAAACAATTTTCAGCAATAACAGTTAACAATTAGAACAACAATTAAAACAGAAAAATCTGTTGTAGGAACTAAAACTACAAAAAGAAACAATCATGTTTCTTTAAATACAAACAGTTAAATGTGCAAGCACAGCAGAAATAGTCAAGGAAGGCGGAATTGTCTAGGGACATGAGCACTGACCTATGCAGCTGTAGGCCTGGCCAGCTCTGCAAATGCTACCATGTGAGCCAGACAACAGGAGCGCTGACAGTCCTCAGCAATCAGGCAACCTCTCCAAAAGGAAACAGCTGGGAGCCAGAGCCAGAGATTGACTCTATTGACATCTGCTGCTATATTTCTATCATGGGGTTACTTTTATTTATATCTGTTTCTCATACAATTCAGTAGAGTCCATGTGTCAATTTAATTGTCTTCTCCTGAAAATTCTAAGTACTGAGACATAACCAATGATTTATTTATAATTCGCTAGTAATGCCAATTTAATACTTTTAAAAAAATCCTACAACTCTATACAGAAACCAAACCAATCAATAACTCTCCATCTCTGCCTTTGATAATAGCAGAAGTCTTTGTTGAGGCAGTTTAGTTAATTGGTTAAGAGTAACATGTTCTATTACTACAAAGACTTGAATCTCTACCATGCTATAGTATTGAGATGCTAAGAAGTAATTTAACTTTTCTAAATATCAGTTTTCTTCATCTGCAAAATGGGGATAAAAATAATGGCTATTCTAAAAGGCTACTGTGAGGACTGAATGAGACACACCATGAAGTGTTGAGCCTAGTACCCAGCATGTAGCAAACCTATAACACCAGTTAATATTAGAACCTCTCAGCAATGATTTTTTACAATATCATCACAAACATAATTTTGTCTTACTCTTACAAAAGTGCTCTCACTGTTGTATACCTAACGAAGTCTGTTTCCACTGATAATCTGATTTAGACCTGCTACTTTTTATAAATATTCTACACAAGTTATAATGGTTTACTCACTGGACATTGTATGCAACCCTTTCCTCAAAAAAGAGTGCTTTTTCTCTCTATATTTGAGTCCTATCCGCCCATTACATTCTAACAACTACAGTGTTTTCTAAATGTTCCATGCATATAGAATTTCTCTCAGTCATAAAAACCTGCAAAAGAATTGCCCTCATTAGTAATGCTATTGATGCAATGTATTTGCTTGTCTATATTAGTATTTGTGCTTAAATATTTGACTTAACTAATGTTCTTGAGTATCTTCAAGCATTTAAAGTACTAGTTCTAGCCTTTTGTAAGCACACTTGTAAGAAATAATCTCTACCCTGATTGCCAATACAACTCAAAGAGCAGGAGAACTGAACAAGCATCCATATTATCAGGGACTTTGATGTCAATCATTTCAATAATCTTCTTAAGATCTCCAAAACAGAATGTAAACTCACTTTCCTTTTAAACTCCACAGAGAATTTTTATACTTCTGTTTTTGAAGTTGATCTTGAAGAGTGAGAGAGATCTGGAGGATAGAGTAAACCTAGAAAATAATGCTGTTATATCAGGAAGAGATAGTATGAAGTAGTAGGGGGAAAATGCTTTGTGGGGACAAACCTGATTCAAATTCTGGATTTTAGTACTAGATTTCATACTGTTTGATTTTATGAGTGTCTCTTGCTCTCTTTATGCCTCAGTTTACTTCTCTGCAAATATAGAAAATAATACCTTCTTTATGAGAACAAAATGAAAAATTTCCTATGAAGTATAGCATAGATATTGAAAAATATTGCTTTCTACAACAATAACAAAAATCTTTGAGTTTACACTAGTGAAAAAAGAAGGAAGAGCTGGGTGGACCCAAGTGAAAAATGAGACAAGATGTGAAAGAGCTGCGGATCAAGCTGGGAATGAGAAAGCAAGCACAGGGAACAGTTCTCAGGAGTGGGTATAGCCAATGAGCTTTCTAGAACAGGAATGTCTAATGCTTGATTGTATATTTTCTGATCCATAAAACAAAAAACAAAAAACAGAACCTTCTTTCTTAAATTTAACCTCCAGATTCTTAAGTTTCCAAGGCACAGTGACTCTGTTCCTCATTTGGGTGAGTGCCCAGGAGGAACGGAAAAACAAATGCATATGTGGAGAGAGATTACAAAATTCAAGATAAGAAATCAGAACAAGATATAACTAAAGGAAACATAAGCCTGTGACACATTATGGTAGATTTTTCCAATGTATGTGACATGGAGTATAGAACTAGTATTATTTGCTAAAGGAGAGTGGATCTAAGAACTAGTATTATTTGCTAAAGGAGAGTGGATCTAAGTGTCTGAAGAGCTTGGGACACCCAGGAAGAAGACATCTGGGACAGCGTAGTTAGCTGGAGTTATGATGGAAGAGGAGTTGACAACAACTGGGAAACTGTAACGCCTGAATGAAGACATCATAAGACATGAGAAATAGTCACAGTTTTTTTTTTTTTTTTTTTTTTTTTTTCTTAAGGAGCATGGAGAATGTGTTAGATGCATGATGGAGAAGAGAGATAGGAGAAGAGAATACCAATTTGGAATAATGAAATAATTGACAGAAAAGTTAACCAGGACCAAAAGATGAGGATATGCAGAAGGGGATAAATCCAAGCTATGTATCAGAAGTAAAATCTCCAGCTTTTAGTAATATATGGTAGGTGGTGTGGCAATGTATATCACCAAAGACTAGTCTCCTAGCCTTGGAATTCACAATTGGATGACTGAAATGACCACATTTGCCCTAATGTAACACAAGAACAGGACAATAAAGAGCAAACCTATGTACGACAATGTCAGAAATGAGGTTTGATCTCTCAAATCAAGACTACTGGGTGCAATGAGTAGCTGAGAACTCCACATAAATGTTTTCAAATGACAGTCATATACTGTGGGTACTATCCAGTGTCTTTTTTCTGTTAGAAATAAAAACCATAATTTTTAGTCAGGAACAGTCTACCTACATTAAACACTGCATTTTCCACTCTCTACTGTACTTGTAAGACCTTAGAACTGTAAGTAGACCAGTGAAATTTCAAAAGGTCCTAAATGAAATGGTGGGTTTCTTTTTGAATGGAGCTCAGTTATCTACTCAAGACTGAGGTAGAAGCCACAGTGGATGATGGTGCCTTAAACAGAGCCTGGTTGTCGGAAAACCTCCTGAAGTCACCCTGTCAGCTATAGACTATGTACCCCAAAATTTTTTACCTGGCTAAGAAATAAACTCTTATCCATGTTGAGTTTTCTACGATTTGTAGCCAAGTCTAAAAGTTTGATCATGAACTTGTTAATTTTTCAAAAGTCACCCAAAAAAAAATCTCTAAATATACTTCTTTTCAGCATTTACAAATACTCTGAAATGCTGACCAGGCATTCTTTACATTTTGTTTGAAGAAGTTTTTAATCTGATAAGTGACATGATGAAAATATTCCTATAAATATAAGTACAATTCTGCTAGCCACAGAGTCTTATTGGAATATTGAATATTTGATTAATATGCTTGCTAATCAAAGTGCTCAACCAATATTCTTTTTTTATATTTATTTATTTTGCTTTAATTGTACACAATGCATTTTTTTTAATGTGGTGCTGAGGATCGAACCCGGGCTGCGCACGTGCTAGACGAGTGCTCTACCGCTGAGCCACAACCCCAGCCCTCAACCAATATTCTTTTGAAAATACTACTCATAGTGGTCAAGTCTTAGTGTAAGGTCATTTAACAAAGTAGAAGTCTGACTAACCCTAAAGAGATGACAGCCATTGTCAGCAGAGAAAAAAAGGGTCTATCTATCCTTTCCAGTGAATCCAGACAACTCATTATGTATACACAGAACATTGGTACAGAGTTAGATGGCACTTGCCTTTTATTATTTGCAGAAGATTCAAGTTTTAAGTACTTTGCTGTTGACTTACACTTCCCTAGGAGTACTCTGAATTACTCACATTGGGCAGACAATTGCAATCCTATAATAAAATATTTTCTGTTAACTGATTTTCTTAGAGAATGCTTTGTAAGAGACATAATTTAAAAATTCTCCCATTTCAAACCTCTCATTTGATAAATGAAATGGTCCAAAGAGAATAAACTTAATCTTTCTCATCATGGTTGTTTTTTCATTTGTGGATTCATTCATTCTTACACTTATTCATTCAATCACTATTTAATTCTTATCCTCCATAAAACTTTGGGAGGAGAAAACTAAAGCACAGAATAATATATGGGCCTTAACTTTTATATGTATTCAGTTCAGTGGAGATGGAAAGTAATTAACCATGTAATCAAAATACATAGTAATAAATATCAGGGTTGTGTTTCCATAGACAAAGAGTCACAAGAAAAGAAAGTGGGGAGAGGAACAGCTAGCAAAGACTTTATGGAGAAAGCCACATCTGGGCTGGAGTTTCAAGATCTGAACAGGTGAAGATAGATGAAAAAAAGAATATAGGAAGGAGTGGAGTTTTCACTTGCAGAATTGATTTATGTGATTTTTTTTTTTCTCTTAATTATTCAACTTACAGTCGAATAGGAAAGTAACATCAAAACATTTCCTAAGACTCCAGAGGTGAGACTGGTGACTCTGGAAATGCTTTTTTAAAAAGTGATGCTTATCAGGGTATAAGTGACCCCCCAGTGAAGGTCATCAGCTGCAGGGCCATGCTGACACTCTGTATCTGGGGAAAATAACTGCAGCACAGCATAGCAACAGCTATGAGCTAATGTTCACAAAATATAATAAATTAAATGACTGAAAAAAGATGTCAGTAATAAGTAAAACAGTAGGGTTTCAATTTACAAGTGAAAATCCAGACAAATGTGCAATATTGAGGAAATTAATATTTCATTTTCCTTCATATTACAATGAATTAAGCAGCCTAGGAAACAAATATTCAAAGAGAAATTGTTTCAAATGCAAATGTCATGTCTGCATGGATTTTTCCAAATCTTTTTTTGCATATGATATGTATGAATATAGGTCCACTTTTTCTCAGATTGTGATTGGTCATATTTATTAGTGACAGAGCAATATCTAGGACTATCAATATCAACAAGTAATCAAGCACTTCATCAATATATAATAGTAAGTGATTGCAATATATGCATGTATGCAAAACTTTGTCCATGACTTTTGCAATTATATGCTAAAAGCTCAGTTTTTATGAAATGTTCAGCTTTTCAGTTACTCTAACTATATAACAGTCTTACCCTGGCTCCTCTACTAGTTCCCATTTCACAACATGCTTTGTGGTCCACCTAAAAGGAAATGTGCATTTTTTAGATATGAAAGTCTATAAGTAACCTTCAGCTACTAACCTTGCTGTCTTCTTTCTCCTTGGATCTTCCTTGCAGGGGCTTCTTCTCTCCAAATTCACAGGTTGATTTTAATGTGAGCTGACAAGAAAGCATTGAGCTCTCTGTTTCAGCAAGTTCCAAAGGTCTTGAAGAATAGTGCTGTGACCCAGTAGTGCCAAGATTTGGTATCGGAAGAGCAGTGTGAACAGGCTTTGACCCAACAGCTGGCTGTCTCCGTTTGGAGGCAACCCCAAGTACAGGCATGGCTTCTATGAAAGTATCTTTTTGCTGCCAAAGAAAATGCTCCTAACCTCAGTCTGGTTGACTCCAACTTTAGTATTTCCAGAACAAATATTTTAAACAAAACTAGCAGTCATCCTGATTTTTTTTTTTTTAACTAATAACATAACTTTCAGAAAGAGGCAAAACTTCCCTTCATCTTTAGTTAAGGATCTTTCTTTCTTGTTGGCTGGGATCTTCTCATGCTCTCTCTCCTTCCCTCCCAACCCCCCTTCCTCGTACTGTTCAGTGACTCAGTGTCTATGTAATACTAAATACTCCTCTGGGGAGTAAACTTTTCTGCAAGGTAAATGTTAGAAAGCTCCTTCTCTGGGATTACAGAGCTCCCAGATTTGCTGTTTCTTTTTACTACAACAGTCTGAGTCTGAGGTTTAAAAAAAGAGAGAGAGAGCGAGAGATAAAAACAAAAGGAAAAACCCTTCAGTCCAAGCATCAAAGAAGCCAAAAGACCACAATAGTGGAAGGACAGGCGTTCTTCCTGACTTCAGAAATAACCAGGCTGCATTCTCTTTTTAAAGAAAATCATATTTCCCCAGCTTAAAAAAAAAAAAAGAATGGACATGTTAATGGCCAAAACAAACAGCTGTTGGAAGAACTTTTAGCCCGGAAATAATTTCAGCAATGAAGCTGTTTGTCTGATTTCCAGCTATTTTTCACTACTGACAGCCATGAGCCACGGTGTTCATTCTGTTTCATCCCATGAAATCAGGTTAGACTAACACAAGAGTGCAACTCGCTAAAACAGCTAAATTGTTCAGGAGGCAATGCCTGCCCAGTTAGTTAACAGGGCACCAAATACACAGTAATTTCTGCATTTAATAATGATGATAAAAATTCCCTGGCTAATACTTCCATGGGATGTACTACACACATGGGATGTACTAACAGCAGTTACTGGGCTAAGCAGCTTGTATACTATCACATATAACCATTGGAATACTCAAAATACAGGCACATTTTATACACTTTAAAAAGAATAATTTTGATTCATATACATTGAGCACCATGACCAAAGTCATAAAGATAGAAAGTAGAGAAGACTGCACTATTTTAACTTTAAAAGTAGTTTAAAATATCATTGTATTCAAGATGACTTTGTCCAATACAAAATTATGAGTTTCTACTCAGTGACAATGAATGACACTAATCCTGTTCATAAAAATATTTTATTATGATCATATTGTGTTCCATTTCTGGCCAAAGCACATCAGGAGTAAGTTTATAAGAAAATAGCTAATGGACATGCACTATTGTCTTGAAAAGTGTTGCATAGAGTACAAAATCAGAAGAGAGAAAAAATTTCCCTATAATTTTAATTAAAATCATATTTGGATCACAATATTGATATTTTAATAGAAATTTCTTATCCAATAAAAGGAATTTGATTTGATATTCCCATTTTTCTGTTGAAAAAATCTTTAAGATAGACACACTCATTTTTAAAACTTGATATTATATTCCTATTGCAATGATTAGTAATAATGCAAGCAAAGTTTCTAGAAAAATAAGTGTATACTTAACAGAAGTACATACTCCCATAAATGGTGGCAATTATCAAAATCATGACCATTACTATACAAAATGTGTCTCTATGGTAAAGAAATTATTTTCTTGGGTCTACTATTTCTATCTTGCCTGTGGGCTTTACAGGACAGGATAAAGAAATTCAACACTGGTGGTGGCAGGAAAATGAAATTATCTTTTTGAAGAAGTAAGTTACTTTTTAATTTACAAAGCATTCAACACTTAATAACCTATAGTGACTGAGATAGTTCAGAACCAGAAATATTCATGTTCCTAAAATGGGGTTTAAGTTATACAATGAGCTATGTACCCTATAATCCTCACATTGCAAACAAAATGGCACAGTGGAAATAAGACAGCTTGCAGGAGAAGGAAATCCTAGGAAAACCATTCAAAACACCTGCAACTTTGGGAGCAGACCATTAGCAAAAATAACACTGGTACCTTGCAAGATAATTTGGACCACCCAAGGATGCAGCTCAGCACATAATTATTTCTGAAAAAACAACTGAGTGCAAATTCTGGCAACACTTTAGTTAGAAATGATGGGGAAAATGCAGTTGGAAGTCAAACTGAGCCAACAGATTTGCCATTGAATTAGGGACAGTGAGTGCAACCTGCAAATATACAAAAACCTTGCAAAGTTAAAGATTTGCCCCATGACCAGCAAACTCTAGATATAAGCCCTTTTGTTTTGTTTTGATTAATTTTCCTAAAACTGAGCCCAAAGTGTCCTTATTGAATATACAACACTCAAGCTCAGGTGTCTTTTCCCACACAAGACTGTATTCCACTTGACTATGTTGCCTTCCTTTGCCTAGAATAAATCACCTCAAGTACTGGCATGGTTTCACATGGCTTCACATGAAGTCACACAACTTCTACTGTATACGTACATAACTGACCTATGTACCAAGTTCGAATAAGCTAAGTGGTATTTTAGAAACCTATGTTGTAGCAGAAAACACTGTAATTTCTGGGGGCTCACAATCAATATGATGTCATTTTACTTTGAGATGCCTTTTGCATATTGTCTAAATGCATTTCACTATCACTGAAATATACAACTGGAAATAGCAGCCACTGTCAACTAATTCTATCCAATAACATAAGCCACCAAGAACAACAAAAACAAATCAACTTATTATAAAACTTTGTGTATAAGGAGCTGTCATCTCATTTCATACTAAAAGAACATCACTATTTCGATGAGAAGTTAAATAATTAGCTTTAGGTCACAATTACCATGTACTATGAATTTAAAAACAAGTTTTCTCAAATTGAGATCAACACACCACCACCTGGAGTGCTTGCTAAAAATATAGATTACTGGGTTCATCACAAACCCACACAGGAAGAATTGCAAAGGAGAGGGAGAGTTCTGAGAATCATGGTTAAACAGATTGATTCTGATATACACTAGAATTGAAGATCTGTAATTTATAGGATTTGTACTTTGATAATTCAGGGAAAAGGTTCTAAATTTGGACTGTCTATAATCAAATACCTGCTTCCTTACTAAATAGTGACATGAATTTAGAAGTTGCTGTGCTTCAATTTCATTATCCATGAAATGGGGGGAAAAATAGTTGTACTTCCTACACAGGAATGCTGTGAGAATTAAAGGAAATAAAACTATGAAGTCATTAGAGTCATCTGCATACCATAAGTGCTCAATAAATGTTTCTTATTAATGTCACAGGAAATAACTAAAGTCTTAAGAATTAGAGAGGTAAGGTCAAGAGGTATAATATGACCAGGATTATCACCATGAAAAGGACTGAATTTGGAAGAAAAATACAGAAAATTAAAATGAAATGAATTTCTGGTCATTTTTTTCCCCATCAAACATAACAGGAAAAATGGCCAAAACTACTCAAAAACTTCCTACAGTTAGGCTCCTAGGCAATAAGAGAATTCTCACCTGGTTATATGTTAGTTATCAGTGATTTTTAAAATAAACACCTCAATCTCATAAAATGATAATTTTCAAACCAGTTTTTAATTATAAGGAATAAAGTAAAAGAATAAGAGAGTAAGAGAAAAAAAATAAACAATTTTCAAACAAGCATGATTGCTAAAAGACGAAGTATGGTTAGTTAATCAACTCTGAAATTTGCTAAACTCAGAGGAGAGTCAATTCCTACTTTTAACAGCCTGAAATGAAATTTCCGCAGGGTAAAACCCAGCAGTTCTAATGGAGTAATTCCATGTGACCAGCCATACCATCAAGACACAGACCATTTCCTTCATCACTGAAAGTCCTCTCATGGCCCACTGCAGCCAACATTTACTCCCAACTCAGGCAATGACCAAAGGGCTTCATTCTCATGCTAGTTTTGCCTTTCCTGGAATTTCACATAAATTTGATCAAATTGTGTCTGTTTGTTTTTGAGATTTATCTATGCAGCTATGGCTAGCAGTACTATTTCATGTGGATGAGACATACTCCATCCTACTGATACGGTGCAATTGGTTTGTAGTCATCAGATGCAAGATCGTGATTTGCTTCTAGTTTGAGGATATTATGATTATGTCCCTATAAAATGTTTGCATATGCCTTGTGCTATTTTTTTTCTATTTTCATGGATAAAGAACTAGAAGAGAATTTATGGAATATTTGATAACTATAAATTTAATTATATAAGAAACTGCCAAATATTTTTCTAAACCACATCAGTCTGAACTCTCACTAGCAACATAAGAGGGTCTCAGTCCACATACTCACCAGTGCTTCGTATTTTCAATTTTAGCCAATATAGTGGTATATCATGGTGTATCACCTACAGTTTTAATTTGTATTTTCCAAATAACTTATTGATGCTGAATAGCTTTTCACAAGTTTATTTGCCATGCATATATCATCGTTGGTGAAATATCTGTTCAAAAATTTTGCCCACTTTTTGCCTGTCTTATTACTGAAGGTTAACAATTCTTTATTTTAGATACAGGTCCTATCTTATACATGTTTGTAAAGTATTTGCTACTAGTCTGCATCTCGTGTTTTGTTAGGAAAAGATCCTTCACACCTCTCTCATATTTTGCAATCTTATTAGCAGAAGCCCAAACTGTTCCTTTATGCTAAACTACCTCTATAAGGATTTGTGAGTAGCAAGGGGTAGATTTGTTTAGTATCCATTACTATAAAGGTGATGCTGGTCTCCAGGAAAAATGATGAGCCAGATCTGCTTCCAACTAATAACAAGCTCAAAGTCCCTTTCTTGCATCTGTACCTATTGTATGTTCAGGCATCACCTGGACCTTGTCACATTGTCCTGTACAAATTAGGGCTTGGGGAACTAGCACAGGAAAATTATGGCTTTCTAGCTACTGCTACTGCTATGAATAAGAGACTGCCACTGGCATTGAACAGAAGAGTTGAATATCTCCTGCCAGCACCCATGGACATTTCCAAGATTAGCTTGTTAGCTGGCAAGCAGGGCAAATTCTCATGCTCATCACATTTCTTAATGCCATTCTACTGTTTTTTATACTCTCTTTTAACAATATTATCAGTTTTTGCTTTGTGCAATTTGAAAATTTGAAGTTTTATCACTGATGTCATGTGTGTGTATGTGTGTGTGTATGTGTGTATGTGTGTATGTGTGTGTGTGTGTGTGTGAGAGAGAGAGAGAGAGAGAGAGAGAGAGAGAGAGAGAAAGAGAGAGAGAGAATATTTTGAGTTTTTATTAGTATTTGGTAGTGTTTCTTCATTCTACTACTTTTACCTGTGTCTTTATAACATGAATTTCCTGTATGTGATATTTACTTCATCTCATGCTTTTGCTCTGGGGTTTGTTTATCACATAAAGTATAACTGATTACAGTAAATCCTCTAATCATATTATTTTTCACTACATATAATATACAATCCTCACCTCATTTTCATGTTCTTCACATTTTTGTGCTATTTTCATATACTTTCTTCTATGCATATTAAAATAGCACATTATCATTTTGTTCTATCAATTATTTTTAAAGAGAAATAAGTGTGGGCTTCATATTTGTCCATATAATTCCCATCTCTTGTGCTATTCTTTCCTTTGTGCAGATGCAGATTCTCACCTGGCATAATTTTCCTTCTCCCTAGACAACCTCCTATATTTCTCCTATTGCAGATTCACCAGTGCTTCATTGACTTAGCTTTTGTTTGGTTGGAGAAGATTTTACTTCACCACCATTTTTTAAAGGAATTTTTCTAGGTATAGAATTCCACGTTAACAATATTTCTTTCTTTGATAAAGATGCTACTCCATTGTTTTTCACTTGCATAGTTTCTCTGATGTCAATTCAGTCTAATTTTTGTTCTCAATTCTGTTTCATTCTGTTTCTGTTAAAATTTATTTTCTTCATCATTCACTTTTAGAGCAACTCAACTTTGTGTGTTGCTCATTGACTTTCTTAATAGCTTTTTGTCAAATTTGGGAAATGTTTCAGAGTTATTTCTAAAATATTAAGTATTTCTACTTTCCCTGTCTTTCTAGGGATCTAATTACCCATATGTTGTACTTCTTGCTTTTGTAGCAGATATTGCCAATGCTAATAGTTTTTTTAAGTCTCTTAAGTTTTTTGTTTCTTCCTCTCTATGCTTCATTTGAATTCAACTTTTTAAAAAAAATGTTTGTAGTTGTAGATGGACACAGTACTTTTATTTTTAATTTATTTATCTTTATGTGGTGCTGAGGATCAAACCCAGGGCCTCACATGTGCTAAGCAAGCACGTACCACTGAACTACAGCCCCAGCCCCTCAAATAACTTGCTATGTTTTCACATTCACTAATCTTTATTTCTATCAAGTTTCATTTCAGATATGGTATTCTTCATCTCCAGAAGTTCCATTTGAGTATCTTTTATGTCTACAATTTCTCTCATCATCATATTTATATTTTAGTCTATCTTCATGGATATATGGAACATGTTGATAATAACTGTTTTAATGTCTTTATTAATTTCATCACCTATGTCATATTTAAGTATGTCTCTATTAATGGAACTTTTTCTCCTGAGTATGAGTTGTGTTATACAACATTTTTATATACCTGCTAACTTTTTAGTGGATGTAGGCATTTTGAGTTTATATACTTTTGTATATTGGATTTCAAGTACTCCTTGAATTTGTCATGAAATGCAGTTAAGCTTCTGTTGAATTTATTTACAAACTATATTAAAGAAGGAATAGACTCTGTCTAAGGCTAACTTAACACCTCTGGTAAAGAAATGAACTTTCATGCTTTAACAAATACCTAACATATTAAATGATCTCTCTGTTCTTGTTGCAAGGAATATGAAGGATCCCTAACCTTCTGTGAGTTCTAGTAAATATCATTCTCCTTTCCAGTAGTTTTCTCTTCAGCCTGTGCTTGTCTCCTCTTATACGTATAGGATAAATCCTTTGCCAAACATAGACGTGAACACTTCTGCATATGTCCAGTGTTCACGCTCATTCCCTCTGTTCTGTTTTTTTTTTTTTCTTTTTTCCTCCTTCTCTCTCCCCCCACCCCAACCTTCATTTCCTTCTTTTCCCATACTCTCAAAAACTTTTAGGCTTCTAGGCTTTCCTGATCTTTGGTTTCTATTTCTACAACTCAGTATCAGGTGTGGTGATGCATACCTGTAAGCCCAGTGACTCAGAAGGCTAGGGCAGGAGGATCACAAATTCTGGACCAGTCTCAACAACATAGTGAGACCCTCAGCACTTGAGCGAGACTTTGTTTCACAATAAAAAGGGAATGGTAGGTGGTGTTATAGCTCAGTGATAAAGTATCCCTGGATTAAATTTCCAGTGCCAAAATATTTTGTAAAAATTTTTAAAATAACATAAAACTCAGTACGACTTCTTAACTCTATTTGACATCTCCATCCTACTCTGCAACCTGGATATTGCCTTCAAAGAAGCAAGATGACATATTCGTAGGCCTCCTCTGTGACTATTTTTCTTTCAGGGGACATAGACCTGTGATTTCTGTTGCCCAAAGTCTGAAAATGTTGTTTGTATACTTGTGTCCAGCTAAATGTTGTTTATGGTAAAAGCTATAAGCATACTCCCTATGAGGTTATAATGGCTATATGTATATAAGTAAAGAGTCGAATTTGTAATTGTCTTTTTTTCAATCTATCCTGTAAATATACAAGGTGTTGTTTGTTTCATATTAAGTCTCAAGAAATTTCAACTATTTATCATCTTTCATCCATCTAAAAACTTTCCTAAAACCATACAGAATAAATAATTTGTGCCAAAAGATTGTAAAATGTTTTGTGGATTGGATTAGATTATATTCAGATCTGATGAGGAAATTTAAACCATAAATAAATTACACAAAATGAAGTGAGCATGAAATTAAGACTATTCTCCAGACCAGGCTTCAAATAATTAAAACTATAAGGTCTGTTTTAGAATTTTTCTCACCAGAATCCTGACTGCCATCATTTGTTCCAAATATTTGAGAAAAACTAGATGTACAGAAAAGTATTAGACTTATATTTAAAGCAAAAATAAACCAAGATGCACCTTTTTGTAGCCCTGAAGCAGGATAAGGAAGTTATACTAACTGGCTAAAACATAGTAAGTGTTGAATAAAAACATCCAATAATAAACCAATTAAGGGATTTTTGGAAATATATACAATGTCCACTAAAATGAGGAGCCTTTGAGGAGAGCTGAAAATGTCTATATGTTCTCTATGGCATACATTTGTGATATTATAGGCTTCCTTATGATATGCTACTGATACAGGTAATTGATTAAAATAAACTCATCAAATTCAGAGATCCTCTTACTCAAAAAGTTTAATGAAAAGCAAATGTAATATGTTTTGATGTGGAGATGCACGCTATGACTCTGCCATTTAAGGAGTTTAAAATATACACATTTGGGCATGGACAAATATTTTACTAAAGCAAATCACTTAGGCTTGAAGACAAATTTCTGTGCTTCAATGAAACAGTAGACTCATAAATCTAAATAAACACTCAAAAGGAACATTGCAACATTACAATAGTTATGCTTCAAAGAACTATTCAGTGTTGGCATCTATGTCCACAAATGTACTATGTTATTAAAATACTGAAAGTCTTCTTAAACCAAGTTATGACAGTTTGGACTTGAGAAACGTGATCAAATAATCTTAGATGTAACAATATATAACCCCTATTTTGTAAAGGTATCCTATTTTTACTGTTTGTCGGTTTTATTATTTTGAGTTGTACGTGAAGATTAGATACAAACAAAAATAGGCTAAAATAAAAGGGATGACACACTAAAGCATCACCTATTAAAAGGTATCAATAAAAAATGTCATTTGCAAAAGGATAAACTTGTACTTGTGAAAGATTTGTGGGACTATAACTTAGGACATTGCAAATTTTCTCATCTTTAGTATTGTAGGACTTAACATAGGATCATCACTCTTATGCTTTCATCACCCAAATGATGACCCTCACCTGTTTTATGCCATGTATCTTGACAGTGCATTAGGATACTTTCAGGAATTGAGAAGAAATTTTTTTTTGAAAGTTCTCTTTTTAACTGTTTATTTTTATATTTAACACGGGATAGCAAACTAATTAACCTATGATTTTAAGCCAGATTTGAGTTAAACTAAACACAGTGATCATGAAATATTTCTCTTAGTTTCAGAAAATGTTCTAACTTTCAGGAATAACAGCACTTAGATCATCAATAGCTTCCAAAATTTGCCTTTGTCAGCTCCTGTAACATTTTGCTAGGAATTCTGGGTTATTTCAAAACATCTATGTGTGTTTTTATGTGTATGAGAGAGAAAAGGAGACATAGAAGGAGAGACATCGACAAAGAGGGGGATAATGAATGAGAGGTTAAATAAGAAACCCTATTATTTGGCCTACTAAAGACATAATAAGAATGGGTAGTTAGCAAGTATAATAAGGAAAACAAAGAACCTAATGATTACTCTCTTATTTTGATTATTTATTCAGTACTTGGTCTACATTAAGTATAAATAAAATATAATTAAGGCACTCAAAATAAACATTGTTGCAGCATTTAATTAGAAAACAACATAAAATTACATCCACATTATGAGTTGAACAAAAAATATTCATTGAACAAAAAATATGACTCAGGAACAACACTTGCAGTCCTAGCACCCTTCACCTCTCTAGTGAGCCACAGCGTCCTCCTCTCTGCAGTGGTGGAGTACACAATCTTCCTGGCCATCTGCAATGCCCCTGACTCAACAGCCTAGCAAGAAAATGAGACCAGTAACTAGAAAACCATGTTTATCTATCAGATATCATCCCATTTGAAAGTGTTTGCTTCCTCCCAATTACACAGTGAAACTTAATTCCCAGTATAACATTACTGGGGAGGAGCAGCCTTTGGCAGATACTGTTGGAGTCATGAGGGCTCTGGCCTTATGAATCCTATCAGGTTCCCTTATTAACGGGCTTGTTGAACTGTGCCTATCTGTCCATCACTCTTCCAATTTCCAGGATGTGAGGATGTAGCAAGAAGGTCATCACCAGGTACCAGGGCCTTGACCTTAGACTTCCTAGCCTCCAATGCTGTAGAAGTAAGTTTCCGTTCTTATAAAATGCAGTCTGTGATATTCTGTTTTAATTGCACAATGACAGGTATCAAAATCTATTTGATTTAGAAATACATACAAAACCTACCATTAAAGACGCAACCTTTTAATATGCACTTGAAATGAGTTAATGAACACATTTAAATTTCTTTTTCCTTTTTATCTGCTTCTACCAGCATAGTTATCTTCATATATTTCCTTTTACTGGTGTTTTATTCCTCTACTGACCTCACCATCCATTTTCTTTAGCTAGGCAATTTTCCTACTGAAATGTTGATTTACAGGTATACAATCCCTCTGCTTCTGTATTATCTAAGTCTCAAGGGTTCTTTTTCTTGAAATTCCACAATGGAAAAATGATTTCCGACAACAACAGAAACTGCTGCCTTTCTTTCTTATATATCCCTTGCTTACTGGTCTTATAAACCACACATATGTTGCCCTAAAATATCTTCTTCCTCTTTCCTGTTTTCAATGCTTGGACCATGAGAACAGCTTACTGATAAAACATAATGTTGATAAATCATGATAGATAGCTGCAAATATGACTTCTTTTCATTCTGGACTTTTATCATGATCAACATAAAACTTATATATGGAGTTTCTAACTTTTGACAAAGTTGAAAATTTAGGCTAAGACTAAGATGTTTTTGGCTTTCTTCACCTCACCTCCCCACCCCCGTCATACACACACACACACACACACACACACACACACACATTTGCTAAATATTTTCACATACATTCTGTTTCTCATTCTTCTCACAATGCTTCCATAAAATGTTCATAATATTTAGAAGGCAGGGCAAGAGAAAGAGTAGAAAAAATGGATAATTAATTTTGACATCTGAAATTTCACTTTACTTTTCTCTAACCACGAGTCACATTTTTAATGAATTGCAAAGAATACACAAACTTAAAAGACATAAGAATTTTTTAAAAACTTACTGATAACCTGTGATTAAGCAGCTGGTAATACATGAGATTTTCTTCTAAAGAGGAAGTTTTTCATTCTTAGGGCCCTCAGCTTAAAATTATTATTATCACTTAACTCTTGTATTTTTAGAAGGAGTAGCATATTTATTTCATAGCTATGTTAATATTCAGTTCAGACATAAAGGAAAGGGGCGGCTTAGTGAGGGGGAAACACCAAAAATCTTATGAAGTTCCTACTAGTTTCATAAAAGATTTTCCAGAAACATCTATTGCAGCCACAATTTCTTTTTACCAATTTCTTTAGTAGCAACAAGAACGTTTGGAATCCATCAATTCTACTATCACTGACAAATATCCTTAGCCACTGGGAATGCCGGTGACGCATTCTCAAAATATAGAGAAAATTGGAAGCCAAAATAAAATGGAATAAAGTACATTAAATTTGCTGGAAATGTATGGGCTGAAAACTATCAACAACACGCATAACGGATATTGCCTGTGAACTTATAACAAGTACCTATTACCACAGAATCAGAGAAATAAGCTATTTGGTAACTTTTAAAATATTCTGACTTTTTCATTAATTGAACTTAGCTTACTGATAAATATATTTCTTTCATATTCTTTATTATAAGTAAAATAAAGTCTCTGGAATTTTTTTTTAAATGTGTCTTCCTTTAAATGCTGATAGCATGAAAGACAAAGGGGGTAAAAGATGGAAGGGATGTGCTGTCTCCTCCCCTCTTAATATCTTCTGATGGAGGCCATCAGATCATCCTCTGGATTCTTGTAAATGCACTGATCTACTCCAGACCTCCCCAACAGAAGTGTGAACTTTTACATGAGGTCCCTGAAAACAAAGGATGTGAGCAATCACATACTCAGCCCCTGGGAAGTCACTGCCAACTTTCCACACTTTCTGACAAAAAACAGGCAAACAAAACAAAACAAAACAAAACAACTTTTGAGCGAACACAAATGGAAAGTTTCGTAATCCTAATGGGATGGGATGTACTCTTCTCCCATAATAAAGTCAGTTTCCCTGTTTCCTATTAAACATTAAACTGCTCATTAGAGACTTTATCATTTTCATAGGACCATTTTTAAAATGATGCCTGAAAGCATGTACACTCTAGAAATTTTATTTCTGCAATTCTTTCTGTAATAATGGTGTGCTTGAATTTTCTGCCATCCATATCCCAGATTCTCATGAAACAAGGTACATGGGATTTCCCTGACATGGAACCCGCACTAAGGTACCATGTGAGTAATACTGGTAATAGTATGTATCAAATGCTACCTAGTGGCTTGACTTTCTGCATGTACTATACAACGAATTCAACTAAAGATTTAAGATTACTGAAATTATTAAGCTTCCATTTTCCTTAAATTCTGTTCATATTAATCAAGAAAAAAAAATCCTTCCCTTCTTTTTCCCTATCCTCTCACCAAAAAAAAAAAAAAAAAAAAAAAAAAAAAAAAATTTACACATATTTATTTCATCATACCTCTGTTTCTATTGTCTCTAACCTCCAAAACACCATCTCCACAGCCCAAAGCTAGAAGTGGAAAGATCACCTCTTACAGTTGTAGGCTTCTTTCTTTATGCAGTTGGAAGAACTACACAAAACGATTTCTGGACAGCTGAATGGCACTGCAGAACACATTTATTCATCTGAATTTACCTTTTCAGTTAAAATGAGATAAACGGGAGACAGTGTTATGTATTTTTTTTCTCTAACAGCTTGCAGCTACCAAGTGGGTTTTAAGAGCTTCCATAGATCACAAACATATGGTGACCACAACCGCTACGGTGTATGTAAACAAGAAAAATAATCAAAATAACATACCAAAAAAGCTATATCAAAGGTGAAATGGCCATTTTTAATTGCACATCTGGCAATGCAAGGAGCTTTTGAAAGGAGAAACGGCTTTGATAGGGAAACCTCAGGTGAAGTTAACATTATCCTCTGCAGTAACAAAAGTACACACAGGGCGTTCTTGACATAATCACTAGAAAAACATTGTAAAGCATTTTAATCAACAAGAAATGTGATCAACAAAACTTTAAAGAAGAAGAAAAGAAACTTTTTATATTAAGTAAGCTCAGCAGCTTTTCCTCTTGGATTTTTCTCCAGGGGATTTGATTTAAACAAAGCATCTCTTGCAAAGAACAGGGCTTATTATTCTGTCACAGAATATTCAATAAAAGTGTAAAATTACTAGTGATTCTTAAAGAGGGCACAGCAATTCCAGGCAAATTTAAAATAGGCTGCTACATTTAGATAAGCTTTAAAGCTTTCTTGCTGGCTTTCTCCCACCATTTACTTTTTATTGGTGCCATTTCTTTATCAGCATCTGAGCTCCTACAAGAATCCTCCCATAAATTGATGACCAAAATATATGTAGTAAATGAGGATTAATGGTCAATAAATAGCTACCTAGAAGATATGAAGAGCATAGTAGACCAGATAGGAGAATAAAGAAATTAGAACAAAAAGGAATATCCACCATTTGATAGTAGTAGTTAAAATACTGGCTGTGCAGGTGCATCAATTCAGTTTGTCAACAAGCAAATTTAGAGTTCACATATATATGGCAGTTTCCTACTCACTGAAATTTTAGAATGCTTCCTGTAAAACTTCTAATACATAGTTTAGGGATTACAAAGATGTTTAGAATTGAGTTGCAACATAAAATCCTAAACCCACATTTTTATTTATTTCAAATAACTTTCTGCGTACATACCTATTGATATATAATTCACTTTTTCCTCCTCTTCTGACTTAAGAAAGGGGAAATTAGAGGGATGAAGGGCAATAAAAAGAAATAAAATTGGAGCTAAATGGAATAACCAATTGTGCCCATAAGTGGTGTTCAAAGCCTACTAGGAGCAGAGGGGTGTTGGGGGACAGGATGGCTGAGCTCCTGTGGAGCCCACACTTAGACACCATGCAAGTGATGCCCATGACAGTGCTTATCAGATGCTACCTGGTGATTTGATATCCCATATGTACTTGTATTGGATCAAGAACTTCTGAATAGTCCTGAGTAATTAGCTCAAAGAATCAAATGCCAACATGCCGGAGACAATCTGAAAATACTGACCCAACATTAATCTCATGCAAAAAACCAAAAACAATGATTTCCCATTGTATATGCTTTGAAACAGGAGGTCATCAACTCCTTCTCTATAAAAATGTACCTTCTTATCTCACAGATCTAAAATGCTTATTTACATATGGATCACATGTAGAGGATGATCAACAGTGTGAAAATAAATATAATTACATGAGTGACATATAAATAGTATAACAGAGTGGAAAATCATGGTCTGTGTTTCTAGATACCCTGCTTCTAGTATTTTTAAGTCTTCATTCTTAACTCCTTTCAATGAATACCAAGTTGAATTCCCCATTAGCATGCCTTGCAATTAATTATCTATGAATTTCCACCAATTCATTTTTATTTATTCTCCCATTAGGCTTCTTCCTGCCTTTGAAATTCTATCATATGTTTCCCAACACTCCTGCTCTTAACTCCCTGTTCTCTAAAGTCATTTGATATATGAGACCAGCTTAACACATAGCATAATCTGTTTCAATTTCTCACCCTTCCCTGGTGCATAAGTTCCAAAATACCATAAAATGTTAAAGGAAAATTATCCAGTTTTCTTTAGGCATTAGATTATTACTTTATTGATATATGTAAAAATTGCTAAGTACCACACCCAAGTTCTCATTTTGATAGTTCATACTCGGCAATCTAAAAATTACAGTGTGCAGTTTGGAAAGGATGTGGAGATGAGATGTAGGGGGAAAAAGATTTGATGAATTATGACATCTCTGTAAGCCATGACCACACTTTATATTAGAACTAGGATGTTTTAATATAAAGTGATAATTATATGAGACGATGATGTAATTTTAAAAGCTACAACTTGTTGGAGATGATAATTTGGAAAGCCATGCATCAGGAGTCATATCAGGACTTTTCAATGTATTATATTTAACCTATTTAATCATAGTTGAGACCCTGAGCCTGCTTGAATACTTAAAAGAAAAGGTCAATATTTACTACATACTTCTGAAAATGCATATGCTATAATTCTAGTAATAGCAGAGCAGTATCTTCACAGGGCAAGGCATTCAAGTTTCACCACTTGGATTTAAAGTAATGACCTCATCACCCACTCAAGTAGCCTCCTGATCAAGGGACATCCTTCTTGCTTCAATAAAAACAATGTGAGTGAATGCAATCCCATCATTAAGAGACTGTACTAATCGCAGGTTCAAAGCCAGACTCAGCAACTAAGCAAGGCTCTAAGCAACTTAGCAAGACACTGATTGAAAATAAGAAATTAAAAAGGGCTGGGGATGTGTCTCAGTGGCCAAACACCCCTGGGTTCAATCCCTTTTACAGAGATAGATAGATAGATAGATAGATAGATAGATAGACTGTACTAAGCTAAATACTCAGTTTTGACTAAAATTACAATCTGTAAATTGTTTGCTTTTTTAATTTTTTTCTCAGTCTAAGATTTTTACTTAAAAGTAACGAAGAATGTCTGACTAAAATTTAAGAAATGTTTAACCCTTATACCTCCAGGGCTTGCCACCAAAGTCATTAAACTACTATACTCTGATGGTCAAGACAATTCCTTCCCTGACAGCATTTAAGGACTACTCTTTGATAATGTCAATTTAAGTGAAAGAAAAGTCAGCACATCTTGAAGAAAAGAAAAACAACAAAACAAAACAAAACAAAAAAAAAAAAAAAAAAACCTTTCCTCTTCTCCCAAAATTGAGGACTCACACTCAAGATCTTGAATTCCCAGCCTCACTGATTTGCAGTGGTATCCTCAGCAACATTTTAAAACCATAAACAAGGTTAAAAAAAAAAAAAAAAAAAGCCTAGAACAATCTTAATGTATTCTAAAGTTGCACAGCCAATGGTGTACTTTTTAGTGTTGTTGGTTTTTAATCACAGGTGAAATCCACTAATGGGCAATTTCAGACTAATTAAGGAGGAAAGTAGGCATGTGCTATTGAGGATTCACTGTCTCAGTTTACAAACTCCCTCTCTACAGTCCTTCTAAAGGATTTTTTTCCCCCACTTCCTCTAACTGCCACTGCTTTTTTATTTTCCAGTTATTTTCATTGGCTCTAATCCAGTCATTCCCTTTGAATTCAACCCCTCAACTTGTTGTTGTTTTCTTGGTGTAAAATATCAAATAAAGATATCCATTGCTTTGGTGTTGCTTTATTTATTTCTCTTTTAATTTGCATGGTGTAGAGTTTGGTGGAAATAGAGTTCAATGTCAGACCACAACAGAAAAAGCAGAAGGTTTGTTTGGAGACCACATCTTCCCAAAAGTCTAAGAAATCTGTCATAGGGCAGGACATTGTTAGGAGATGCTGGGAATGTTCTTCTGGCCTCAGTTTTCTCTTCATATATAGGAAGGGCCATGGGTCTTCTGAGCACAGATACATTATTACCTCTTCTAGGAGATTAGAGTTGTCTGACAACTTCTGACAGGAAATTAGATCAGTGGTTCTTTAATGTTCTTACACCCCATAATTGTCTAAAGGGCTTGCCAAAACAGAGAGCTGGGCCCCAACTCCAGAGTAAGGCCTGAGAATTTGCCTTTCTAACCAGCTCCTAAAGCAACTGATCTGAGTATCTCTGCTTTCTGAGTTGTTACAAAGGGAAGAGAAAGAAAGAGGCTTTACTTCTGAGAATCACTCAGATGTAATTACATTAAACACAAGAAAAAATACCATTGAAATAAATGAAAACATCGTTAAGAGTTTGCCAACCCTCAATGAAATATTTTGGATGAGCATCAGATTCTAATTTTTGAGTGTTTACTATTAGTCATATGAACCAATCAAATATCCTGTGGTTGCTAACAGGTCCAATCCTTATATCTTCTGATGAAACTTCTCTTAAATAAAGATTTATTCTGTTTCATCTAAATCCTTTTATTTTGACAGATACTACTCTAACCCAGGCTATTTTTTTTTTTTTTTTGGTGAAATAGCTTTAATATTTGAAATAGTTTCTCTAAATGTAAGTATAACCATTAGAAGGAGAACTCAGAGGTGTACACAGAACTGCAGGAATGCCTAAATCAATGAAATCTGGTGATCAAAGTGCTAGGAACTAATGGGCAGGAACTTCCAAGAGCAATTCCAGATTTATTTGTTATTCTGCTCAAGGATTACATTCCTGAAAAAGCAAGTCAATTCAGGGAACTTGACTGGCATCCCTACCTACCATCCACGAAAGTTAAAATGCCTTATCTCCCCCCCCCCACAAAAAATGCCAAAAATCGAACCCAAGACTTTGTGCATATTAAGCACAGACTCTAGTGCTGAGTGAGCTACACGCTCAGGCCAAGAGCATCTTCATATACATTGCTCATGAGATAGTATCCAACTGATTATATGGATGGTTCTCCAAAGTAAGATGAGTGTGCTCTCAGTAAAGAAAGGAGCAATCAGTGTCTGACAGGTAAGAACAATTGTGTATGGCACACCATCTCCTCACTTACATATAATGTAAACTCTGCTTAGTAACAGATGAACTGAAAATAACCCCATTACCTGGATGAGTTTGTGGCTCTTTATTTACTGTGACTATCTGTGTTAATATTTTGCTTAATGATCCAATGAAACTCTTATCAGATTAGAAATACAACCCTTAATCTTTCACTGGGTATAAATCTCTGATCTCTGAAACGATCATGAAAGCTGAAGGGAAAAAATTAAAGTTTCATAATTAATAACATTGCATTTCTTAAGTTCGTTATCTACATGTTTTATTAATTGGTTGGCTCGATTACCAACAGAATGGAATTCCTAGATACTTCCCATCCAAGGAAAATATAAGGTAACTTGAATAAATAGAACATAAAGGTAAAATTCATTCCAATGAAAGAATCTGAATTACATGGAGTTTAGCAAGCAGAGAAAGGCCTGTTGTTTCAAAGTAGAGGCAATGAAAGAACATAAGAAAAAATAATTAAAGAACATCTTATGGTATGAAGTAATCAAACGAGAACAGAATAAAATTTTCTATGTTTATGCTTACCAATCATATTTTGCTGAATATGATGAAGAAATGTCATGGTTGAGTGTAAATAAAAATGTGATGAGAGAATAGGGCTGACAATACAATCAATCAATATCTTTAAGGTAAAAAATCACCTTAATAGGAGATTAATTTGGGGTATTAAGATAATAAAATTAATAAGGAGCAAATCCAAATAAGTGGACTTCTTATACACAGTAGAAAGTAATTATAATGGAATATGTTTATAAATAAATCATAAACTTAAAAATAAGTTTTCCATTAATACCAATATTTAACTGAATATGGATTTAATATTCACAAAATTATCTCTTGTAACAGCAAATAAATACTAACTCATAATTTTTCTCTAAAACCACGATGTGATAAATATATGATCCAGCAATTCCACCTTGAACATATACATAAAAGAACTGGAAAATAGATACTCAAACAAATACATTTGCCAGGCGCAGTGGCACACTCCTAAAGTTCCAACAGCTTGGGAGGCTGAGACAGGAGGATTACAAGTTCAAAGCCAGCCTCAGCAACTTACTGAGGCTCTAAGAAACTCAGGAAGATCCTGTCTCTAAATAAAATACAAAATAGGGCTGGGGATGTGGCTCAGTGGTTGAGTGCCCCTGAGTTCAATCCCTGGTAATCCACCCAACTCTCGGGGGGAAAAAAATATATTTTTATTCATGTTCATGGCAGCACTATCTATGCCCAATAGCCAAAATGTGGAAACAGACTGTGTTGATCAGTTTTGTGCTACTACAACAAACACCTGAGACAATCAACTTAGAGAAGAAAGTGCTTTATTTGGGCTCATGGTTTTAAAGGTTCCAGTTCAAAATCCATCAGCCCCATTGCTTTTGGGCCTGTGGCGAAATAAGACATCATGGTGGGGAGAGCATGGCAAAGCCAAACTGTTTACTTTGTGACCAGAAAATGAAAAAAAAAAAAAGAAAGAGAACAGGGTCCTATGGTCCTCTTCAAGGAGATGCCCTCATGACCAAAAACAAACAAAAAACTCCCATTAGGCCCACCTCTTTCAGCTTCTACCACCTCTCAATAGGGCTAATTAACACACACGTATCTTAGAGAGACATTTCAGATTCAAACTACAGTACATACCAAAGTTCCATCAATGGACCAAAGGATAAAATGTGCCATATATGTCCTATGTGAATTGGCACTAGTTCTTAAAAATTATAATACCAATTAGCGTTTTTATTTTTGAAGTTTTAGAAATCTTTCTATTGTGTATAATTAACAGATAAATATTTTTAATTAAAAGGTGAAATTTTCATCTCCAAAATCTAATTGCCATATATCACATCAGGGGAATCTGATTTTATGATTGATGGTTTCATTTTTATCAGTCTTTGCACATTTTAAAATAAACATTGTATTTTTTAATTAAGCAAAAATAAGAAAACTATAAAGTTAGTTTGATAAAAATAAAACATAAGTAACTTAGAAAACTAAGTTTGAATCTTTGCTTACTTTTGTTTACAGTGGCTAGGAAGAAATATTTGTTAAAAAGTTAAAAACAAGAAAAAAAGAAAGGATTATTGAATGAAATGTCTTAATAAGGAACACATTTGCTGGCATTTTAACTGAAATGTCTTAGTTCTATTTTAATTAGAATGTCTAAAATGTATCTTATCCTAAAAAGGAAAATGTATTTAATCCTTATTGTTCTGCAAGATCACCCTAAAATTTGAAATAGTTTCGAATTCTAAAACAGTTGCCAGTTTACTAATGAAATCTTGCAATGTCAATTAAAACCAATCAATTATTCACTAATGAAAAGAAGAGATTATTAACATAAAACATATAGTAGGTCTTATAAATGTGTCAAATGTCTAAGTTCACAAAACTGACCCACACAATTTGAAATTAAACTGAAAAATAAGTCAAAACCAAGAATAATCCTGAGCAAAACAGTATGAGTACTCACACATTTGAGAATCTGGTTTTAATACATTCTTGATTGTATACTTTTACAACAGCAAAAGTGACAAGCCAGTAAAAATATTTGGCAAATCAAGTTTTGCTGCACTGGAACAACCAGGAACCCAACCAAAGACAGATCCGATACACCAATCAACTAATCTGCCAAATGCTAAAGCCAAACTGATTTGTAATTCACCATGGAAAAAGCCACACCACAGTGATTTTGCTAAAAAATGGAAATAAGCAATTTAACCCAATTTAAAGGGCAAAGTTCAAATATAAAGAATAAATAACATACAACAACAAGAATTTTTCTGAGTTTTTTCCATACTAAAAACCAAGAAATATAGTAACTTATTCCTCAGATTCTTTGACTAAAAACAACAAACAGCAACAACAACAACAACAACAACAACAACAACAACAAAATAGCTAGAAAGAAAACAAGGCAATGCTATTTTAGTTATGGAGAAGTCATAGAATATTGGGTGTCATATAATTAACATACCCTTCTAAAGTTTGAAAAGTATTAGGTGCAAGAACAGTGTTGTTTTGATTTCATTAATGTAGTCCATTTAAAATAAACTTACATTACTCTAAAATCACTTTCTAGAAGATAATTACTTGAATCTCTCTGGGGTGAGTTCTGTTTTCCTTCTGACTGCCTATGAATAATAGCAAACATATTTCTTCATTTTTTTCTTTCCTTCAGATAACCTTGGCTGAGCTCTAAATGTAAACCATACAATTAATTTAATATAATATTCCTGATACATCTAAATTCTCAAATCCCTTTATGCTTAGCTTTCCTAGTCAATTATAGAGCAAAGATTAATTGCATTTGCTTTAGAAAGTTATTAATCTCTTTTTAACTGATTTCTGTCTAGTAACCCTTGAACATCTGGGCTACACTGTGAAAGGGAAGAATGGTAAAAAAAGGGTCTAGCATATGGTGGTTATCATAAAAATATATAATGAGTGCACTGGGGTAGAATCAGTCCTTATATACTTATATTTATGTAAATACTTTCAGGCCAAAGGCTCCTTTTAAAATATGGCTTCTTTAAACTAAAGGTTTAACCAATTATTATTTATATCTATTTGAATAACTCAACCATGTTCAAAGTGCGGTGTCAGAGAAATCAAAGGATTCATCCATTCATTCATCCATCAACTATTTAGTCAGCAGCAACTATAAGCAAATAGGCTGCAAAGAACAGAGAAATGTAAGATGTGGAATCTTTCATTCTCTAGCTTATTAACTGAAAAGGAAGCTAAAATTAATTTTATTTAGAATCATTAAAGAGTGAAGAGAATGTCTCCTATGTGCTAAGGGTGTTAGAGGGGAAGCATTGGAAACAAGGTAGCTAGGACATTAAGGGCAGATGTCCTAGTTTTTCCAGGCAATAAACTGAACTACTGGGGATGAATTACAGCAAGAAATCCAGGTTATTGTGTAAGAACAAAATTCAGGAAGGAAAAATTTAAATTTTATATACAAAGATTTCCAAATTAACTGGAAAATACTAGTTTTTTCAGAGTCTTTATGTTATACACATATTCCAAGTTCTATTTTTATTCACTAAAGAGAGAATGAAAATGACATAGAACTGCTTAGTACATCTCTGAAAAATCAGTATTTGGAAGTATACACTATCAAAACAGGTATTTCCAGAAATTCTGAGATCAAGGGAAAAACAATACACCCCGCTCTCACTCTTGATCTATGTGTGAGAGAGAAGCAAATGAACAGTAAATTTAAAACAATAGGAGAGGAAATACAAATTTATGTAATAACTATTTTGGGGGGATACTGGGAATTGAACTCAGAGGCACTTGACCACTGCGCCACATCCCCAGCCCTATTTTGTATTTTATTTAGAGACAGAGTCTCACTGATTTGCTTAGCGCCTTGCTTTTGCTGAGGCTGGCTTTGAACTTGCTATCCTCCCACCTTAGCCACTGGGATTATAGGCATGTGCCACCACGCCTGGCTTGTAATAATTATTTTAAAAAACCCATTACATATTGAAAAGTATACTCAGTTGAGGTTTAGTGTTTGTCAAGAAAACAGCATGTTTAATATGGAATGGGATAAAAGAAACGGGAATATAAACTAAATGAACAATTTCTATGTGACAGCCACTCTGCCAGGCTATGATCATAAATACACATCAGAAATAGGTCACTGAATCCTTGCCACCACATTTTGGGTAGGTCACCACAATCATACTAGCTTTTTGTGGCAACTAAGATTGTGAGGTTAAGTATTGTATCAAAAGTCAATCTGGATTTTTTTTAAAAATGTTTTTTAAACTAATTCTCAGGCAGGTGAAGCAAACACAGAAACACACACACACACACACACACACACACACACACACACACACACACACACAATAGGTGAGTTCTGGTGAGAAAAGTTGGTTGTCATGCTTTTCCATGATTGCCACTTTTATAAAATCTTAGAATCCTCTCTGAATAAATGTCATGTTCTCAACAGGGACATAGGATGTGGGAAATCCTAAGGAATAAAAATAATTTGAGAGTAAAGAAAAACATAATCACTACTAGCATCTATTTTTCATAAAGAGAACGGAAAGAAGTGAGTCATTTTCTGTTCACGTGTTTTTCTCACAAATCTGTATCCATTAAAAGGTGCATCTTACAAATATTTCAAATAATTTGCCACTCATTCTGGTAGAAATTCACAACTATAGATCAATTCTACAGATCCCAATGTGTGTTGTAAAGGTACTGTCACATAATTATTTCTAAGTGAAACAATAAATTGTAGACCACTGTAGTACTTACTGTACTTAAAAACATACAAGAAAAATGTCTATTCTCTTTTGTTAGCATATCTTAGTAGAAAATTAAGGCCCAAATCAAGGCAATGAATTTTAAGAACACTGGGTTATTGTACAATCACTAGAATCCATTTACTTTACACTTAAAGAGAAAATACTTTTCTATGGCAGTCATACTGAAGTTAGAGTGATTTACAAATCACTAATCTAAGGTGAATATCTTAGATTATTAGCTTTGGGAGCTGAGTCCCATGTTCCATTTCTGCATTAAGAAGAGTTTCATTTTTAAAGCCCACCCATAAATATGCTGTCTCTTTCTGCTTTTTGGCCTTTACCTATGCTTAGCAGGCCAAATTGGATCTTCATAATGGCTGCCAAGCTCAAGGCCTCTGGAGCCATTTCACAACACCACTGTTTGTGTTCCACAAGCATACAAGTCTATTATTATTAAACTGTTGTTTACCTATAGTTTGACATGTTTTAACTGTTATGCCTCTATAAAAGCAAGTGGATATGTTAAAAATTATGCTTTTATTCCAGAACATAAACTGTGTCAGTAATTCTTTGGTTATAGGCTTCCAGCATTCACTCAGATCATTGTTAAGATTGAGATAATCATAAAATTAATACATTATAACTAATAATATAAAAGATCATAATTGTATACATTCCTTTAATATTAAGATATGTACATATATAAAAACATGTACATATAACATTTGACATCAGATCAACACACATTAATTGCAAAATCTAACATACACTAATTTATGGCCCTGAGGAAGTTCACTAGCCTCTTAGAACATCTTGTTTTCCTTTTTGATTTAAAAAAAAAAGGCAAACTATGCTAAGAATAAAATAAAATGGTATACCAAGAACTTAGAACAATGTGACCCACATTAAAAGCTCATTTAAAGTTCACAGTAGCCATCATCAATTAGCATCAGCAATAGCAGGGAAAGAATAAAGCTTCTTAGTATTTATTGCCAGTCATACCTATTAAAGTTTTTAGTTCAGTTGTATTTTGACATAAAAGTTAGAATTAGACAATAATTCTAAATAAGGGATCCTGTTGATTAAAATCTTTAAAATCAGGTTCCGTGCTATGCCCACCTTACTTCATGAGCAGGAAAATGTATTAACAAACTTCACATAAGATTCAATAAAGCAAGGGAGGCTCGAAAATTATATTAGTGGTAGACTGTTACAATGAAGTACCCCCATAAGTCATGTCTCCTATTATCCACACTTTTCTGTTATTTCCTCTCGCATAAACTATTCCCATTGTATTGGCAAGGTTTGTATTATTACAACAAACTATCTCACAGAGGCAGTTTATAATGTGAAGAAAGGTTTACTTTGGCTTACAGCATTGGAGGCTCAAGTGGGTGGCCCCACTGGTCTACATTTAGTGAGGGCAGCATATTGTGAAGGATCCATGTGTCAGACTGAGAGGTCCCATCTAAAGCCAGAAAACAGAAGAGAATGGGCCAGGGTTTCACAATCCCTTTTGGGGGATATGATATGATATGATCCTCAAAGATCTAAGGGCCTCCCACAAAACCCCACCTTCCAGAGAGTCTATCATATCCCAAAACACAACCTTGGGGCAGCAAGCCTTTAGCTCATGAGCCTTTGTGGGGCATTAAACATCCAAACTATAGCACCATACTTTGCTTTCACAATGGAAAATTTGCAAATGCCATGAAAGCAGATGCCTTGATGGCACTTGAACATTGGAGTATGTCCTCTCTCTTGCTGCTCAGGATTAATCCAGTCTGCCATAGACATGTGGCCTGTGTGAGAGTCAGTACAAACTGCCAGACATGTGAACAAGGTCATTAGAGGTCAGTCAGCTAACTGAAAATCCATGAATGGAGCCAAAACATATAGAGCAAAAAGAGCCATATCAGCTGACCCACAGAACAATTTGCTAATAAATGGTGCTTTGGGGTGTTTTGTTATGTGGCAAAAGCTAACTGACACAGTATTTTTCTTCCAAAGAAGTAATTTCTAAATTATTCATTTTGATGAAAGAATAGTTCTATTTTCTTAATTCAGTAATTCACTCATTCATACATATTTAGGTACCTCCACACTGATAATTAACACAGCGAAAGAATCATAGTCTAACATGAAGTGACATGAGGTCAGAGGACAGGAAGTCCACTCTAATAATAATCATGACAATTATTATATTTCAAATCAAAATAATTATTAAATATTTGAACATACTCAGGCAACATGCATTACCTCATTTAATCTTCACAAGTCTTAATCTTATTCTCATTCTTCAGATGAGAAATGTGAGGCTCAGGAATTAAATAACTTTTCTAATATTACCTAGCTATTAAGAGGCACATTTCCCATAATTCTACAGTTTTTCACTTATGTATTTATATAATTATGTATTCTACTATGTCTATAATTTAAACTATTATTGTTATACTTAATATTAAATTTATTTATACATAACAATGAGTATCAAACTGGTAATGCTTAATTGCAACTTGCCTTTTACTGAAGTAAATTTAGTAGGATATCCATTTTGTGTTAATGTCACTGAACCTAGTTTCTTCCTCATTCATCAAAGAATATATGTGAACAAATGACCTTTAAACCACTTTTTGCTTTTAAAAACTTCTATTTTTAAGCCTTAGGTACAAAAAAAGCTACCTATAATCTAAAGTGTTTACCAATTTACTCATCCAATATCTATTTTAATAAATTTAACATGTACATACTGGTGTATATAGGAAACTCATAAGTGTGTTCTTATATAGATGACCACATGAAGAAAATAAATTATAAAAAAAAAAGATCAGAGTCTAAGTTCTTGAGTAATACTCTCACCAACTCTGCTACTTGATAGCTGAGCAAATTGAGCTCTTTGTGCTTCAGTTTTCTAATTTGTGAAATTAGAAATAATTGATGAAGGTTGTGAGGAGTAAATATACATCAAAATAATAAGAAAGAGAGTTATTTAACATCTAGTTCTTTTGTGCTGAGCATTGAATATGCAGTCCCTCCATTCTCATAGACAGCATGTAAAGGGCTGTTATTTTCATTTTGTAACAAAAAGAAGTTGAAAATTTTACCAAGGTCACACATCCTAGAGGAAAATGAGGCATTACTCAAAACCAGATCTGAGTTTATTGTATTGGGCTCTGAAAAATTCAAAAGCTGATGTGAAAAGAACACGGTTTCCCACAGATAGCTGGCAAGATGATTGTCTAGATCAACAGCCAGTGGTAAGACTAGTCTTGACTCAGGCACTGTTAGAAGTAAAGGGATCTTGAAAACTCTAGTTAAATGCAAATGGGAAGGAAAGATCCTAAATGTTTTTTAACTAACTGCCCAAGATTTAAAAAAAAAAAAAAAATATATAGTTGTAGATGGATAGAATGCCTTTATTTTATTTGTTAATTTTTATGTCGTGATGAGGATCGAACCCAACACCTCATGCATGCTAGGCAAACGCTTTGCCACTGAGCTACAGTCCCAGCCCCCAAGATTTTAATAATAGCTAGAAAAGAATCTGTGCCTATGAACATACCCCTGGATCTCAAATTCAGTATTTTCCTTCACTGATACAATAACCTAGAAAATATAATTTAACTACATTTTAGACAGAAGATATTAAGAAATAATTATCCCTTCTCTTTCAAATCTTAAGCAAAATGACTTCTCTTGATTTTAAGGTAACATTACTGAATTATTTTTATTATACTTCTATTGTTTTCCTTAAAGGAAACTTGTATAAATATATCAAATTGGATTCTACTGTCATGTATAACTAAAAAGAACAAATGCATTTAAAAAAGATACAATATTTTACTCATTCATTCATTATTGTCTACATCCTTCCTCTGGAGTAAGCTCAGTGAGGATGGGCTACTTTGGTATATGGGTGGGGACAGTTTGATATTAATAAAACCTACAAAAAATGTTTAGATGCCTGAGGTCACCAGGCACCTGGGACCACAGGAAGCCTCTCAAGGAATTCTTGCACTGGAATGAATGGAATGAATCAGTCCAGACTTAGCATATTTGAAAGACACCATGCCTCTCAGAAGTGATGGTGGGGGGAAGTGACCTGCTAAAAAATCCCCCATGGATTAGTGTGGGTTTTCTTAGAAACAGACACCAAGACAAGATTAAATGTACAAGATTTTAAAGAAATACCTATGAGAGAAAATAGGGATGGAACTTTAAAATGCTGTGATTATCTTCAGATTATAATATAAACCTAACCTCGGTGGAGGAGAGAGGGAAGAAAGGTCAGGACTGGAAGTGCCTCAGGCTGCTACACAATTGAAGGAAGTTTCAGCAAAGATACCAAAAAAGTCCTTAAACCAATGTTTTCCAAAAGAAGAAGTCATATGTCCTCTAAGAACCAGCTGCTTAGTATCCCTGCCTGCTTAATAATTAGCTGGGATAGCAGTCCCTGGAAAGCATGTATTGACAGTGACAATGAATTTCAGAGCACAGAAGAAGAATCCTGGGGTCCTCGAGATCTAGTCTCATGGCCACCATGACTCACATCCAGTGCCTGAGACCAACATGGTTTTTCTGTAACATGGTAGGTGGGTGTAAAGCCCTAAAAAAGCTACAGATTAATTTT
Source organism: Tamias sibiricus (assembly GCA_025594165.1). NCBI lineage: Eukaryota > Metazoa > Chordata > Mammalia > Rodentia > Sciuridae > Tamias > Tamias sibiricus. Next base: position 134,958,992 of record CM046661.1, on the reverse strand, counting down.
TTGCCAGCTTTACATTATGTTGGTTAGAATAGAAATTAAACTGAGTCATGAAACTAAGATTATTTCTTGCCCACCTGAGTTTGTGAGCTGAGTCTTATACTTGCTGCATGTAGGAGGATGAAGCATTTCAAACAGAATGAGAAGCAGATGGTCCAGAGATGTTTTTAAAAGGAAATTTAGAGGAATTGGAAGAATCTGGTTGCAGGATATAGGATGGGGCTGGAATATTAATAAATGCTGATGAAAGAATATAAGATGCCGTATATTTAGGAGTCTTAGAGTAGTACATACAGATGTTAGGAGTGTTAAGCTCTGCCACATGCCTGAAATGAAACACTGAAACTCGGGATGATTATTACCTTTTGTGAAACACTGGGTCCCCTTTTGTAAAACAGGACTAATAAATAAATAATGACACCACCTATGGCATAGGGAAGCTTTGAGAATTAAATAAGACAGTATGTTTGAAACACTCAAGTTACTCTAGAATTGAGAGCTAAGCCTATTGAATTTTATCATAGAACCTGTGCCATAATGCAAGAAAAATATTCATGTTATCTGGTTACAGAGCTAGGGCCTTCCAGGAAACCGAGGCAGAAGACCTGCCCTTGAAATTCCAATTCTTACAATCAAGTCAGAAAGAGTTCAAACATATCACTCAGAGTAACAGGCATGAGTTTATTGAAGGGATAGGAAAAGGGAAAGGGGACACTCTCAAGAGTTAGAGGGGGTCCTTTCAGAAAGGAGAGACAGTGTGTCTCTCCTGCACTCCAGTTTTATTGGGGATCCCAGAGAAGTTTCCAGAGAGTCCCACCTAGGTCTACTTCTGACTTTTGACTGATGGGTGACATCAGACTTTCTAGTACCCACTGCCATGGCAACTCTTGGTTACCCTGGTCTATGCTGACTAGTTCTAATTGGATTCTTTTTTTTTGGGGGGGGGGGGTTGGGGATTGAACTCAGGGGCACTTGACCACTGGGCCACATCCCCAGCCCTTGTTTCTATTTTATTTAGAGACAGGGACTCACAGAGTTGCTAAGTCCCTCACCATTGCTGAGGCTGGCTTTGAACTCGCGATCCTCCTGCCTCAGCCTCCCAAGTGCTAGGATTACAGGTGTGCGCCACCACGCCCAGCTTCTAATTGGATTCTTAACCATACATTCTTACAGATACTACAGTTAGGAGGAATTTTCCTTATCTCCCTGAGTTTCAGGATTTGATCACAGAAGTCTCCTGGGTTCCTCCCATAGATATTATCTTGGGCCTGCATTTCTCCTGCAGATAACAGGCAGTTTGCTGGAATGTGACATCCTGTCCACTTAAGCCAGGCAGAGCTGCAGGTAAACTGCTTCTCCGAAAAGACAGCATGTGGGGGTCAGCAGAGTGGGCCCATTTTATAGAATGATTCTCTTAACCTCCTGTTGTCACCATCCTCATCTGTCTGACCCCTAATAGTCTCAGTTTCTTGGAAGACCCCAGCCCTGTAACTGTAAAATAAACCCCACAGGGATGGAAATCTGCTGAACACAGACTTGCTGAGCCTTGAATGGTTAGCAGGTACTTACCTAGCAGACATAGGGCAACTGAGGTAAAGAAAGCTATTCTAGACAGTGGGAACAGGAGGAGAAAGCTAGACAGCAGGTGCTGGCAAGGAAGGCTAGGGGAAAGGAAGAGGAAGGCTAAGCATCAATAAATCAAATAAAGCAGACAAGAGGCAATCAGTGAAAGAATTGGTAAGAAATTGGACATAATATCAGGATATCCCACTCTGGCATAGAAGTGGAGAATTCATTGATGGTATCTGAAATCTGAATGAGAAAATAGGTTAGTTGGAATAACCCAAGCAAAAAAAATGATTAGAGCCTGAACTAAGATAGTGGCAGTAGGAATGGAATGGAAAGAATGAGTTATTAGTTAAGTAAGTAGAAGATTCATGACTGGGGATGAGGTAGGAGTGAGGGCACCCTTCTGTGATGGCTTCTAGAACTCTGGCTGGGGAAGAAGGAAAAAGAGATAGCATGCATGAGGCTAGTGAAAGCAGGAGAAGGAATGAATCTTAGAATCTAGGGAATGAAGGATAATGAGTTCAAACAGGAGGCCAACTTAAGCTTTTGCCTTTCCTTTTGTTGTGTTTGGTCTTAACCTACTCAAAGAAGTTAATCTCTTGGAACCTCAATTACCATATTTTAGAAATGGAAATCCTATTATTTTTCCAACATGAAAGCAGTGGTTTCCTGGAATCTCTACAAATTCTACATAATAGAAGGAAGGAGGAGGAAAGGGGGGGGTGGAAAGGAGGAGGAGGAAACACCTGAAAAAGTCTTTGTTTGGAAAAAAAAAAAAAAAAAAAAAAAAAGCTAGATGCTTTCAAGAGCAGTCCATGTGCAAAACACATTAAGTCCAAGTATAGGGACAGATTCATAGACTTTTAGAGCTGAAAGACACCTTAGTAATCATGTAATCCAAGTTAGTATTTTTATAGATGCAACAACAGGGGTGTAGAGAGGTTAAGAAACTCGGCCAAGATCACACAGAGAGTCTGCCACAGGACCATGGTCCCAGTGTCTTTATCTCCTGACCATGCTCAGCAATGACGTGAGCGAGGACTGAATGAGGCACACGATCACCTCTTGCACTGCATTTGGAATTTCTGATTACACTAAAGACATCTGTCATTCTGAATAACCTCTCATAACAGAAAAGTTCAAGTATACATTTAATATACTTCTATAAAATCTAAAGACAATATTTGGGTCTGTTACGTGCTATAATCCTATGAGGATTATCCACATTTTATAGTTGAGAACATACAGGCACACAAATGCTAGATATCTTACTCATGGTCACAGAGCTAATAACTTGCGGAGTCAGGAATGAGCACTAGTAATCCAGTTCAAGGATTATATTCTTGACTCCATAATATACTGTAACTCCATCATTTTTTTTTCTTTTTTTCCCTCCAAAATACAACAAACGCGCTGTACCAATATTAAAAATATTTTCAAATATGTCAACATTTAAATCCAGATTTAAGCATCATCAAGATAAGTTTTTTAATAACTTGATATTTTTACAGTACTATCAAACTATACAATTCATAGTAACTTTTTTGTTGATCTACAAAGGTAAGTCACATTTACATAAAATAAATAGCTTTCCAAAAATCTCTGTTACATGACAAAGAAGGTTGCTTTTAAAAATTATGTAATTTAGCTCAAGCCATTGCTTCTAGGTGGAAGTTTTTATGTTTTTTGTTTTGTTTTGTTTTGTTTTGTTTTTTTTGTGTGTGGTTACCAGGGATTGAACTCAGGGGCATTCGACCACTGGGCCACATCCCCAGCCCTTTTTTGTATTTTATTTAGAGACAGGCTCCCACTGAGTTGCTAAGTGCCTCGCCATTGCTGAGGCTGGCTTTGAACTCGCGATCCTCCTGCCTCAGCCTCCCAAAGTGCTGGGATTACAGGCGTGCGCCACCGCGCCCGGCTTCTAGGTGGAAGTTTATGAATTCATATCCATTTGAAAATGAGTTCAACATAAAGTCAGTGATCAGTAAATATGTTGGTCACATCACTGTTTTTGTGTCTGAAGCAAAAGCAGCTGGATATGAAAGGACAGGTGAAACGGGAACAAATAAGTGGGCAAATAATTTTTTTGCTTTCTCCCAGTTGTCACTGATATTCAACAACTCTTCAACCTGGGGAAGCCATTGTTCAAACAGATGGGAGGCTAAAAGAAATGCTGTCCAGCCAACTTAAAGTAGTAACTTGTTTGTAACCAAGGCTCTTCTTGTATATTATATCTAGTGAGGAACAAAGGGGAGAAACTGAGCAGGACAATAAGTTAAGGCTCCAAGGATTTAACTCCCCATGGTGGTAGGAGTGGAAAAGAGAGACCCTGAGTACACACACACACACACACACACACACACACCAAAATGGCAACTAACTGGTTGTGGGATGGGAAGAGAGAAGTGCTGAAATTAGGGTTTTTGTTGTTGTTGTTGTTGTTGTTGTTATTGTTTTTTTCCTATTTAATCCCTCCATCTGTGACCCTAACTCTTAATATCAATTTTAATAATGACGTTTTCAAAGGTCTACCTTGTATGCTGCCTCTATCTGAATTTCTTCAGAATATGAAGAGAAATTATGCTTACTCCTTGAGCTACATGGTTGTTGACATGCTGCCCAAATGAACAAAAATATTTTATTTGGCCCACTTTACCATGAAATAGAAAGATGTTTCAAAAACATTCCCTTTAAATTATCCTAGTGTTACAAAGACAAAATAGTCACTTTAGTTTTAACATATGAACAACATTAAATGACATATGAAGAATATTAAAGTACATGTATTACAGTCACCATTTGGAGATGATAGCAGAATTGCATGATGAACAATCTGAAAACACACAGTTTTAACTAATAAGAAAACCAAAGAAAATAACATCAGTATTCTCTTATTTCCCTATGATCTGAATTATCTTACTCTCCACCATACTTTTCATAAATAAATAAACAAAATAGTAGCACATAAGTTTGGAGCATAACAAAATGATACTCATAATTATTTTTGAGAAATTACTTATACAGTTTTTTTTCTTTTTTAGAGAAACTATTTGGCAAAAATCTTGACTGAAATAATTTTTATTGGAAAGATTTCATGGGCTCCCACAGCTTAGGTGAGAGAGTTCCATCCTAAATCCCAAGCCAAAATTCTTCCACATCTACATTCCTCATATAAGATCACTCACTTCCTGCTAAGTCTTAACTTGCTTAAGGTTAATATGACAAAAAAAATTCCTCATCTTGGTATATAAAGGTTCTGTTTCTAAGAGATCTGTAGCAGAAGTGAACTCTGATGAGAAATGACCATAGGTTTCTTGAGGTGCCTATGCATATCCTTTGCAAATAGTTCTTCATAAAAGTCCTCTTAAAATCATAAAGCAGCATACCATCATTCCTTTCATCAGAAAGGCCATGAAGCAAGCAGCCCAACTCACCCAACCCTCCAGGAATAATATCATTCTTACAACCAAGACAGGGATTTTCAGGAGACTATGCTTCTCCTCACACTTGTCCTGCTATCTGCAATGTTCTCTTCTTTCTCTCTTGACCTCCACTGACCAGTTCAGTTTCTACCTTCTCCCTGACTTCATCCCCAAAATAGCAATTAGTCACCAGTATTGGAATTTGTTTTCCAGAAGCTTAACTTTTTTCTCTATTCCTTTGCCTTTTTTTGTTCCCACTCTTATCTCCCTACTTCTTTGCTTCGGTGTCTCCTGGGAAGATATCTGTCTTACATCCAATACCTTTCCTAACTAATTAGTATCCCAGTCTCTGTTTCGGAGACCTTCTCCCATTGCACATTGTTTTAGGAAACAGTGACTGCCTCCCACAAAGGAAGTTGAAGGGGTCATATCTTCATGACATTGCTCAGGACAGAGACCAATTATGGTCAGAGTCCAGGTCAGTCTGAGGCTTTCTAAAGTTTTTAAATGTTGAATGCACAATATCATAATTAATGTGAGGAGAACAGAGTGGAGGCATGCAGACCACATGAACTTCACTATGGCTGCTGTCAATAAGTCTCTGGTATGTCTATAGCTCCTATTTTCCAAATATAAACCACACGTTTCCCTCTCTTTCACTGAATCTCCATCATTCTCAGCAATTTCCATTTTGCTTTTATAAGCAAAAGATGCAAAGATCTCCAGTACATCTTCCAATGCCTACTATACCCTATTGATTCTTCTAACTTAGTGCTCCTCTAGCTATATAAGAACAATACCATTACTAATGGTAAACAAATAGTGGAAACTGAGCAGATGCTAATTCAAGGAACCATTTCAGTGGTCAAACCAATTGGACCCTGGCAAGAGCTGAATTCTACTGTCAACTCTTACCAATAGCTCTAACCTTGACATGCCCTGAGCAGGTAATTCCTTGCCTTGGATGATAAGATATCTGTTATATGTTCTTTCTTTAAATGTATTGTTTTGTTTTTGTGATGCCCCAAATGGTCCAACTTCTAATAGTTGTATCTACCCAACTATGGATACTTTCAGATTCTAACTTGACTTTGGATATCATCTAAGCCTCCAATCAGGATGTGTATCTTCATACATCTATTAAAATGCAGCTCCTGCTGTTACTCAGAATGGCAATCAGAAACGAAAAGATGAGAGAAAGAACCATCATTGACCTCTGTACACATGAAGTAACATAACAGATTCCTTCTTGAACAACCCAAAGCTACAGACTCCTAAATAATCTCTCCCAGGTTTGTTACCTTCTGGACACAATTCCATTCTAGACACAATTCCAAAGACTTCATTCCCTTTGACTTTCCTTGCTTCATTGATGATTCTGATACACATTCCACATAATGCTGATGTAATTTACTCTCCAATAAGATCACTGGATTCTGTTTTGCCTAGTGCAGAGAACAATCTATCTCGCAACAAGGTAGCTCCAGTGAGGTCAGTTTCCACTTTTCTAGAGAAAGGGGAAATTATAGCTGCATCTCAAGACTGGTTGTGTTGAGATTAGTAGCATTGCTGCCTTCCTTAGTAAGATAACTCCTACTGCTGAATATGGTACTGAATGGCTGTTACTCCCCTAAGCCCTTCAGGATCATATGTGATCCTCACAGTGTCCATATTAAGTGGGTATCATTGCCCATCATTTAATGATTAAAACTAAAGATCAGAGGCATTATGTGTTATTACACAAATTCACATTACTAACTTAAATTGAATGTATCTACAAATAAGCTATACCTTTAGATGGCTACACTTTTGTTAGTGCAATTTCCTCCAACACATAATATTTTTACTTTCATAGCTATATAACTCTGTTCAGATAGTCCCTTCTCCATGAAAGCTGCTCCTCTGTCCCATGTGGAAATAACTGGCCTCTTACTTTTGTTTCCATATCTCTTTCTCTCTCCATAAAACCACAACCCTTCTACCCCATCTAGAGACTGTGTTCCTTAGGGGAATCACATAAGAGGTCTTCTCTTCTCCATATGCCTCTCTGCACGGCACCCTTCCATGGTAGGTTCAACTGCTGGATTCACTTAAGTGCACAGCCTGGACACATTCCCAGTCCATCCTGTGAAAAGAGAATATGGCTGCCAGACACTGGTGAACAGAGGCCTCCAAATCTGCACTTGCTCCTTATTTTCCACAGTTGCAGAACCCATGTACTCCATTTAGGGAGGTTCTTTCCTGGGTCTGGAAAGGTCATATGTTTGTACTTTACAAGTACAAAAGAAAAGATTGTTGGTTACAATGAATAAATCATTAAACAGCAACTGGAAACTATAGCCAAACCTAGTATTAACACAGCACTATTTAAAACGATATTTTAATATTGCAAATTGAAAAACAACCATACATAGAGTTGGTGGTGCAAATGATTTATATATTTAGTAAGGATGTCTAACAAAAAATGAGAAAAACAAATGCCACACTCTTTCTTCCTGTGCTCTCTCCCACCTCCACCTCACCTCAAAAGGGCCTGCAAACGCAGCCTGTCATACCTCATCATCATACATTCCAATTTTCACAACTAAGAGAATAAGAAAGATAACTTTGCAATTGAAAGGGAGGAAAATTAATATAAGAATATTTCAACATATTGAGTTTCTTAAACAGAACAGTTCATCAAGTGGAAAGGTAATGGCTTTCTCAAAATCTGAGAGGTTTGTATTAAAATGCACAAAAATATTCTCCCTGTCTTTAGGAAAACTGGCTCTGATAAGGTCAGAAAGAATGCCATAAGAAAATAATGATGCATAATCCAACACGTTTGCCCAACTCTAAGGAAGTACACTTGGTACTCTATTTACAATGAACTTCATGAAATTGTGCAATATGGTGGCACAGCTGCCCATATTAATTCCTACCAATGAGCAATTCGGAATAGTTATAAGTTCTTTGGCAGTCGTCAGTGGTCCAACCAAGTATACACAAGGTACAGAGAAGTCTGTTGTGGAATATGTCCATTTTACTGGAATGGTTGATTTTAAAGTTCTTAAGATGTTATTTTAGTGTTGGTTTCATACAACTCACAGGTAGAAGCCAAAAATTTAATTCATACCCTCTGGGTGAGAGTTTTCAGTATCTTAATAAAGTTTCAATGCCAAACCACAAATCTCAGTGGTAAGGGACATCTATCCCAAACTGATACTTGTAGCATAAACAAGAAATGTGACCAACTGCCACAAAAGTGACATTACCAAATGCAATTTAAGAATGGATGCCAATAATATTTTTATATAGCGAGAGTGGCAAAAAAGCTTGTGCCTAACTTTTAAAAATTTCACATTTCTAAGGTTAATAAAATATATTTTTGCTAATAATTTAAGAAAATTACATATTCCCACACACACATTATATACCACAACTTAATTTAGCCATTTGAAACATCCACTGTCAGTAATCACTAAACAAATTATTCAGTTTCTCAGTCCCCAAAAAGAATACTTGGTGTCACATGATCACACGAATATTTATTAGTAAGGACTCATTGCTTGAAGACAATTTTCCAGGAAACTAATATATACAATTTCTTTTTACAGAAAATTGCTTTCTATATTTTAAAAATAAACTGCTTCTCTCATTGTTAATGCAAAGTAATAAATGTTGATTATAACAATCTGGAAAATAAAACTGTAACAAACAGAAAGAAAGGAAGGAAAGAGCAAGGGAAGGATTTCCCCAAAGAGAATCACTAATTATTACAATGCTGTACCTACTAGTCTTTCCCCCCCATGTGTTGTATTTTTAAGTTGCAATTATACTGATTGAACTTTTTTCTAGTCTGCTTTATTATCTAAGCAATAAAATCACACATTTTTCTAGATAATTACTAATTACTTTCAAACATCATTTAAAAAGAGCACATGATATTTCACTATGTAAAAGCATAACGGTTTAATTAATCCTCCTTTTTCTATTAAACATATGCTTAAGCATCAATACGGTAAGAAGAATCTGAACTATTGAGCTGAATGTAAAAGGGAAAAAAAAAAACTCTTCACATTCATGCCTATTAATCATTACTTAAATAGCGTAAATTTCCTCTGCTAGTGCCTTAGATTTATTCAGAAGCCCCATTTCGAGCATGACAGAGCATGCCTTAGTGAGCTTGGATCTGGTGGGTTTGGAGGCTTAGGGCAGGAACAGTGACAGACCTTTATAAGGAGGTCATCACCTTTCTACTGAGCAAATGTAGTTGAATAAATGAGGTCTCCTTAGTCAAGAGCTTGAGACTGTAACCTAAAATCTGGTAACTTTCAGAGACTCCAGGTATAGGTTGCATGGTTATGCCTTTGTGTGTTTTCCTATAGAGGGATCATAGCTTTCAATAATTTCTCAAAAAGGTTGGTATCTACCAAAATGGAGATATTTTTAGATATTTTGGACACGTGAAAATCTCTTCCTATTAAATACAGGAAGTTTAACAAGCATCCAAAACATTTAAAAGATTTTTTTAATTATTGTTTTTTTTTGTTGTTGTTGTTGTTTAGTTATTCATGAGAGTAGAATTCATTTTGATGTAATTATACAAAACATGAAATATATCTTATTCTACTTAGGATCTCATTCTCGTGGATATACATCATGGTGGGATTCACTGAATTGTTTTCATATGGGAAATTTCATACATGGGAAAATGTATCATATATCACAGTGCATAAATGCATTCTAATGTCATGTATAGCTAATTAAAACAAATTTTAAAAATTTTAAATTATGTTAAATTCATTATACTGTCTTTCCTTTTCCTATTCCTGCTCCCTTCCCTCCATTTCCATCATCTAATCTACTGAATTTCTATTCTTACCCTCACCCCCCCACACCTTATTGTGGGTTAGCTTCCACATATCAGGGAAAACATTCATTTGGCTTTTGGGGACTGGCTTATTTCACTTAGCAAGATGTTTTTAATTAAACACATAACCACCTTATTTTCTTATCTTTGTTTTCCGTGCAGAGTTGCTTATTTCTGTTTTCATCTTTTATAAAGTGTCACCAACCTAGAATTTACCCTCTCAGCTCTCAAACTTCTTTTCCTAGGTCAGGCACATGTGGTAGATGAAATTTACACATAACACATTCATAGGGTTCTGTGAATGGTCCAGCTGGTTGTGCCTGCCCCAAAGCCTAGTAACTCCTGGCCTGAGGGAACTGGGGCTACAATCCTTACCATGTTCTGAGGATCTCAACATGAGTCCTGACCCTTCTCTATGCTCTCTGGAAGGACAAAACCCCCTTTCTTAAGTCATGCAAAGGTACCATGTACACATGGCAATCATGCATACACACATGAATTAGACATCACTACCCTAAGTACATGTAAAAAGACACAATTGTTGTGAAAACACTTTATGTAAAACCAGCGACTTGAAAAATTGTGCTCTTTATATGTAATATGAAGTGAATTGCACTCTGCAAGCATGCATAACAAATTAGAATAAAAATAAATTAAAAAAAAAAGAATAAACCTCTGTTTATATGCTGCTCCCAGCACTAGAGTAAATTTACCTCTTTTATCATACCCAGGAAAGTGAACAACCATTTTATCATAAAATATCACTATGAGGGCTGGGATTGTGGCTCAGTGGCAGAGCCCTTACCTCACACATATGAGGCACTGGGTTTGATTCTCAGCACCACATAAAAATAAATAAATAAAATAAAGGTATTACATCCATCTACAACTAAAAATAATGTTTAAAAAATCACTATGAGAACCACATATTTATCTGCAACACATGTAAAAATGTCTTCATCCACATAAAATTGTAAAGATTTTGCTATCATCATTCATTATGTGTAGTAACAAACAGATGGGCATAATGCCATTATAAAAAGCAAAGTTTTGATGATTAGTTTTTGGAAGTTGCTCATGTATCTTTAATTTTGCCCATTCACCAAAGTTCTAAGACATACTTATGTATAATAAAACAAGTTAAATTACAAGGTAATAAAAATGTTAAAGGAAATGGATCCCCCCACTCCCCACTCCCCATGTATTTTGTTTTATTTTCCTTTTTTCTCTATAGCTTCCATGTAAAACAGAAAATGTACAAACATTGCGTTTCTGAGTTTGTCTTATTTAGCTTAACATATTGCTCTCAAAGTCTACCCATTTTCCTTCAAATGACACAATTTCATTCTTCTTTCAGGCTGAATAAAACTCAGTAGTTGTATTTATACCACATTTTGCACCAGCGGGAAGGACAAAAAGAGGGAAAGGGAAGATACTGGGGAATCGATTGACCAAAGTGTATTGTAATATTGTGTGTATGTATAAATATCTGACAAGGAATCCCACTACTATATATAACTATAAAGTACCAAAAAATAAAAATAAAGCAGATGGATAAAGAAATGACTCAAGAGGAAATGAAAAGAAAGAATAAAGGTGAAGACAAAATATATATTGAAAGATGAAGTCATTTGCTAGAGCTTGGTCATGAATTTAGATTAAATTTTGCAAGGCATAGCTCAAAGACACAAATAGAGGCATGCATTTACCTGAAATATCCATGTAAAAAGTTACCAGCTCCTAATATAGAATGATGGCTTCCAAATATACATATTTTACTTTTAATATACAGTGACCCATTTGTTCACAGTGAAAATACAACTAAGTTTGTTCCAAAGGCCAGACAGAAATTTCTCCCAAGGGGTCTTCATAGGCAGGTACTGTTATATGCAAATATACTAAACAGAATCACATGCTTCATAAATATTTACTTTTTAATTTCCTCCATGTAGACTACTGGATTCACAATATAGCACAATTCAAAATTATATTTTAAGTAGTATTAGAATAATGTGATTTGAGTACATAATCTTTTGCCAGCCCATGCTAATCAGGGAGATGATGGTGTCTTTAAATGTGGGATTGAACACTGGTCATCTGCTTATAGGACTCTATTGTACCAGTGTTTTGTGCAGCTAAGGAATGATTGTCCCTTAGACTGACACTTGCTCTCCAGCATGCCACAGGTTACATCGTTACTTTCATTCTATTTTGCTACTCTCTTGACCTCTCTAGTCCTTTGGGTTCATAATTCCCAACCTAGAGAGAAGGAATTTGTATCTCCATTAAGGAATCCTCTGAAACTATCCTTTCTGTTACTTCAGCTTTTCATAAGTATTTTGGAGCAATGACTTCAAAATAATTTCCTCCAGGAAGGCTTGAATGCAGATGCTACACTTTAATGACTGAAAAGTGATTATACAGAAAAGTAAGCAAGTTATGAGCAGCATCAGTTTATCATGGAAGTGGATCAAAGAAAGCAGTAACTGGCTAAAAGCAGACACTTGGTACCAGGCCTTTCCTAAATTGTGAGAAAATCACTGTCTGAGTGTCTGAGTATCTGAGTATAAGATGATGTGTTTATTCTTTTAGTTTTTAAACTAGACAACCAAGTGTGTTTTCCATCTTGAAATAAAAATTACAACTGAAACTTGCAATTTAATCCCAAGAAAGCCACTTCATACACAATGATTCAGTAATATTAACATAAAAATGTTGTGTAAATTCAAGTACTTTAGTTCATGACCATTTTTAATCACAAGATCAACGTGGTAAATATAAAAGAAAACAATTTTATCAACCCAATAACTAGCAATAGTAGTGATTACTAATGGAATAACCATATATAAGGCCTGTAGACTCTTTATATATATAGAAGAGTAGACTATGCATCCATCAAATCCTACTTACTGCTTTTGTGATCATTAACATAACCTCAGGAGTTGGTTGACATAATTTTTTAAAAGTAGGATATAGTATAAGAGCATAATTAAGTGGGTGACTGTATCAAAGCTATATCTTGTGCACAATGGGAAAAATGCATATACAGTTGTCAAAACACTTATTTAGGGAGAAATCTATGAAATATATTTCATTAAAATTATAACGCTCATATGCAACAGCATTCTTTTTGCCTTTTCTACTTTATCTTTCTACGTAGCTCTTGTGATTATCTAACATTATGTATTTTACTTATTTTTTCTATTGTCTGACTCCCCCAAGAGAGTTTAAACTCCATTAGGACAAGAATTATTTTTCCACTTCATTAAGCCAGGGATTGTGTATCTCTAGTATAAATGGGCCTAGCATTAAGTACCTGATGAGTATCTATGAATGAATGAAAAGAATGATTTGCAGCCAGTTTTCCTTAAAATGTATAAAAGACCTTGCCAAAAAAAGTCAAATAATACAGACATAATAAATAAAGTTTTTCCAGTGGAAGATGTTAACTATCTATGTTGCTTTTCTTTTCAGATCTTGATGGTGATAAAACCTTTTTTATTTTTGTCTACCATAATATCAATAAACTTTTATCTTTGAGAATTTCACTAGACAAAACAGTAAAAAGCCAATGCCTTTGGCAAAGGGAATTCTGATTAGATGATTGACACTCTGAGGAAAGAAGAAATCTCTGAGTATTTATCAATGAAGGATATGCCACCCAAGATGAGTATGACAAAAGGATGTCATATCTATGTCACTGTTTAGTCCCTAAACAGATAAGGAACACATGTTTCTACCATTTAGGATGATGAAAAAATTGGGAATACGGAGTTCAGAAACCAATATTTTCACTATGATAATTTCTTTATGTCATGTATATGCTATTGAAATATCCAGATGTGTCTGTTGTTCATGAAGGGCAATAACACAAACAAAATAGAGAAACAAGAATAGGTGGTAGGAAAGACAAGAAATCTGTTTATATAATTAAGTCAGGCCTGGATGCTATCCTGTAACGTGTCTCAATAGCACATTTTGGTCATCAGCAGTCACTGTAAACCTCAGTAAGAATAACAGATTCCAACTGCTTAAACTATCAAAGAGTTTCCTTTTAAAACAGTTTCTCATGTGACTGTGAGTTTGTCCATTGAAATGGAGCCTCTCAAAAAAAAAAAAAAAAAAAGTATAGAAATTTAAGATAAAGGGATAATCAAACCTAAAACTCAGTTCAGTTTGCAAGTAATATGAAAACCTTTACTGCTAGCATCTCCTAATTCATTTTATTCAGAAAAGTCAGTGTCAGCATTCACATTATTTATCATTAACCATACTGGGAACTTGCTTCTAAAGTTTCCTTATAGAAAGACAAGGATTCATTAAAAAAGTGACGAGGTGAGGACAAATGTTTATGAATAAAAACAATTAATCTGATGATAAATTCTTACTTCTTCCTAATTAACAACAGACTTGAAAACAAATTTCCCCTTACATGTTGTCACTCACCTGAAACCATTTTTTTGTTTTATTATTTATTAGTCAGAATATACAAGCAGATACATTCCTGATATGCCTTGACAGAGTATGTGTAAGTTAGAGGTCACACAGATCTACCTTTTAATAGTGGCTTTCTCCACACTGGCACGATAGACCGGAAAAAGTTATAGAACCTCTCTGAGCCCCTGGGAGAGGCTACATCATTGTCTGTAAGTGGAGCTAAGGATGTTACATAATTAAGAACTCATGAAAACTCTGATTGAGATAATGATTTAAAGCCCTTTTCACAGTGACTGGTACAGCAAAAATAAAGGATGATAAACATCAGCTTTTATTAGTAGATTTCAATGTTGAAGATCCAAGGTTAATTTTTCATACCTGGTCATATTTCAGGCTACATCCAACTGGTGAAGTAACTGACTTTGGATAAAACAGTAAATTGTGGACAGGCCTAAGAAGCTGTGATGTAGATGCCATTGCTAGGTTGTCATTAACTAACTACTCAGGCCTGAAGTTCTTGACAACTGTTAAGGCAACTTAGGGCAACTATTACCTCAAAGCCACCTTTGGCTTTCTGGGTCTATTTCTTAAGAGCTCTAAATCAGTCCAGGCAAAAGTCTCTACTAAATAATACTCCTCTGGCTACTCAGAGACCAGTTTACTGATGCATCTGGTTCCATGATAGGCTCGGTCCCAGTAACATTCATCACCAAGGCTACTTTCCAGCAAACCTCTGGGAGGTCCCCAACTCAGACTTCTCTCCATTCAGAAATGCTCCACCACGAGGACTGCAAACTCTTCCTCCACTGTCCTCCACAAGCACCCTGACATTTTCATTTCTGATTTCTTCACTCCTATATTCATAGGACTCCTCAGTGCCACTACTCCTCCTATACTCCCTATATGTTTAGTACCTCTGTGGGTTGAAGGAGGGAGAGACACAGAAAGAGAGGAAACAGGAGAGAAAGGAAGAAAGAAAGAAATTTGCATCTCTAGGCACAACCACAACTCTTGAGCTCTATGCTTATGTTTCCAAATGCCTATTGGCATCCTGAAAACAGAATATTTAAATTCAGTCATCATTTTCTCAGGGGAAAAAAAAAAAAACTCCTTTCTTATTTCTGTAATTCTATAAATAAAAAGTCTGTTCCATAAATTTAATGTTCCTTTTGTATACCTAAAAAATACCCTAGTATCCTAGTTAGATGGTCAAACTTTCATTTCATTAGACACACTGATAATAACTAATGAGCTCATAATAGGAACTGATAGGTTTTTATAAAAAATTAATGTTTGCTACTCACTGCATTAAAACAGTCAATCCAAAGTATGTTCAAGTAATGGGTAATAATAACGATGATAACTATTTACTTTCTTGGTGAGAAATCCGCGTTTCTATAATGGTAGCGTATTTCAAATCCCGGCATCAAAGATAAAGATTAAGTAGACCATGGTAGCTGAGACTATTATTACTAAATTATTACTTTCAATGATTCAAGTTTTACTTCACTAAATTATAATAGTATAATAACCCGTGTTCATTAACCCATGAATCAGAATTATCTTTTCAAATGTATTTGTGACTTTTGATGGATTTGCTCTTTTCTCTTTTGGGACAAGGAAATGCATCAAGAAAGCTTCAGACATCAAAGTATTTATTTGACCAAATGTACAAAACCAATCAATATTCTTCTTTTCAAATACAGTAACTACTGCACTATCATCAAATGCTTCTGGCAGACTGCAGGACCACTCTGGGAGCTGTGCCCTTCTGTTAGTGATTACTGACAAATTGGGCATTTTACAAATGTCTAAAGTTATATGAGAAATTACATTTGAAAGCCATATCTAGCTAAACTTTATATCATATATAATTTGTATCAAACACAGATTTGACTAAGAATTATTTCATAAATTTACAGCAACTGTAGTATTTAAAAGCACAGGCTGTGGAACTAACCAGTCCAGATTTAAATTTCAGTTCAGTTATTTACTCTTATGAGATACCTTGAACAAATAACTGAACTGCTCCATGCCTCAGTTTCCCCAATTAGAATATAGAAATAAAAATAATACCTATCTCATGGGTTTTTATGGGGTTAGATGTATTAATCCATATCTTAATGTCTGGCTCATGGGAAAGATTCATTAAATGTGTGCTAGTTTTTTTTTAAGTCAATATAAATGAACAAAATTAATCTAAAGAATAAAAGTCATAATCCTTGTTAGGCACCGATCCCGTGCCAGATTTGTGCTAGTTATTTCACCTCATGTGGTTTTCACAACAATCTTCTGAGAATTATAAAGTTAGCCATCATGGAGAGGTCAAAATTAAGACTTAATGAGTTCAAACAACTTAGGTGCCAATACAATACTGCCATGTAAGAAGCCAAGACAGGGATGTACCACTCTGGCTCTGTGACTTCTCCCATCACTTCTTAATGGTCACTGTTCCCTTTTTATAAAATTCTCAACTGCTCAATTTTAGAATCCTAGCATTTTTAAGTTGAAATATACCTTCAATATACCATGGTAAAAGTCATAATTTTCCAAAATAGGACACAGGAGATTAGAGTTTAAGTGACTTGTCTGAGGCCCTGTAACTACCCTATTTTTTTCTTTAACTATCAAGACATGTACCAACTTTTTTGAATGTTAAAAACATTCTCTTTAATCCCAGCAGGCTCAGGAGGCTGAAGCAGGAGGATCACAAGTGCAAAGACAGCCTCAGCAACTTAGCAAGGTCCTCAGTGATAGCCTGTCTCTAAATAAAATACACAAAAAAGCTGGGGATATGGCTCAGTGGTTAAACATCACTGGGTTCAATTGCTGGTACAAAAAACAAACAAACAAACAAAAAAACCAACTCTTGCCATTATCCCCATTAGACAGCAATTTTATGAAAACATATACAAGCCATGATAACAAGAATGAAAAGGGTCAGCCACTAGGGCAAGTGTGAGCCAAGTTCTGAGACTGAGATAAAAGGAATAACTTACTGGTGAGTTAGGATTCTATAAAAGGAAGGGGTTAAGTTTCACTTGGAAAGAAAACAAAGAGAAAGAGGTGGGATTGATGTGTGAAAGGAACTGACAGGTTTTTCACACCTTCTTTTAAAGTAATTATAATCCCTTCTATTTCCTATATCTTCACTGTCTTCCTGCCCTCCAGCCCCTTCCTTTTCCTTCTGTGATTACGTGATCTGTTTTTTGTCTGGGAGAAAAAACAAATAGTTGTCTGGATAAGTCTTTGGTTGGGGCTTCCATTCTCTTTCCTCCCTCAAGAAAGTTGACCATCTGGTATCTCTTTTTTCTCACATATTTTTAATTTCTCAACCTATAGCAATTTCTCTTTCCTCTCCAACTCATAGGAACAAATGTTGCTCTGAAATTAACAATCATGTCACATTTCTCCTTTGGTTTCATGTCCCCATTGACTCCTTCTTCCTTTATTACATCATTTCCCCCCATTTTCTGTGTTAAAATTTTCTTTTGGATGTTTCTTCTTTATATCAGTATTCTTTTTCCATCTAGTTACTTCTCTCAGGGTTTCTTTTCTTCCTTCTACTCTGGGTGCCCATTGAGAGGGGTCTCTTTCCATTTTTTTCTTCTCCACCTTTCCAGCCTCAGGTCTTATTTTCCCATGTGTGAATCTAAGGTCTGGCCATGCCAGTCCTCCCATACCCCATGTCTCTGCATAAATCCATGTTCCACCGCTCTTCTCATTCGATGCTTTCTTCTTCTTTGACTTCCTGGTAACTTAGCTTGACAATCATCTTAACTGAATGTTTGAAACAATCACGGACTGCTGCTTCTGTGCTCTTCGGTCTCTGTAACACCTAACAAATTCTCCTGTAATTGCATTTCTCATTTGAAGGCACTTCCTTGAAGGTTCTTCATCTTCATAGCTTACATAACTGGTATGGTACCCAGAGTTCAGAGTATCCTTCTACAATGAATGATCAGTAAACAAATTTGGAGTTATAAACAACCATTGACACTGGTATTTACAGAGTCAACGGAGCACAAAGCTGAGGCAGAAGTGGCTGGAAAAGGGATTTGGGGCTGAAGGACTCAAAGAGGTCAGAGAACCTCAGGACAGAAGTAATTCAGGTCTGGCAGCAAGACCAGTCAGAAGTCTCCTTCAGTCCAGAGAATGAAAACACCAGGCTTTTCCAACAAGATTTTTAATAGAGAAGGAAGTTGAAAAGATTAGGATTTCAGGGAACTTCTACTTTCCAAATGCCATTTGTAAAAAAACCTTCATCATGGTTTATGTTCATGAAACCTTTTAAGTAGGTTTCTTAACATGACACAACTGATAACACACCATTAAGAGATTTTATGAGAGGGCATGGCTAGGGCTGCCTTGCTGCTACATGCGCAGATACTTCCTGGATGGAGTATATGTTACATGAACTGGGAAGGTTTCCAAAACAATGACTCAGATTTGCAGTCACAAATGTCTCCAATACACTGACATGAATACACAGAAATGTATGCAGCTGTTACACCATTTATGAATGAGAGATTCTTCAGCTAATTTAGGAGCATAGACCTCTATCAAGGGTTAGTCAAGTGTTAAAGATGAATAAAATGCAGTGATGCAAACAACAATGAAACATTTTATAAGGTTTCAAAACATTGTGAAACCAAGTTAATAAGTGTCTCTATTTTAAAGCCCATATAATAATAAAGAAAATTAATATCCTATTCAAATCAATAAAATATCAACTTAAATGAAGTTGGAGTCTAGTTTGAAACCTTATTAAAATGATCTTGAAATGTTTAAAAATTATTTTTTTTCCTGGCCAGGCTCAGTGGCACACGCCTGTAATCCCAGTGGCTCGGGAGGCAGAGGCAGGAGGATCTCCAGTTCAAAGCCAGCCTCAGCAATTTAGTGAGGCACTAAGAGCAACTCAGTGAGAGCCTATCTCTAATAAAATACAAAATAGGGTTAGAGATGTGGCTCAGTGTTGGAGTGCCCCTGAGTTCAATCCCCAGTATACCACAAAACATAATAATTTTTTTCCTAAAATCCCTAAATCAAAATTGCTCAAATCTAACTCATTTTTATCTTCCTTTCAAAGTCACCAGTTACTGGTCCCAGTTAAAAAAATGGCCAAAGTCCTATGCATGGGCTTTAAAACATGCACCAAAATGACCGTGATGGCCTACGTGGTATCATTTGCATCTGACAAGAGACAAGTTGGGTGATTTCATTGTTTTTGAACAGATTCTGTTGCTGAGTATACAAATGCCATTTCAAACAAACACATAAACAATGCAGATGATACAATGTACAGCATAATTAGAAAAGACACTGACTATACATAGATGGTCATGCCCATAAAGGAACAACATCTAAAATGTTGTTCCACTTCAGAAGACATTCATCCACTGTGGGAATAGTTCAAGAAATCCGGACAACACATTTAGAAAAGATGACTTGGGGTAGAGAAGAAAATGTTTTCACATAATTGAACATCTGTCATGAGAATTGCCACCTTTACAACTAGGCAAATGAAGTCCTTGTTCTGGGACCTTTGCCCCAAAATGTCACATGATAGGAGTTACCTTCCTTGAAATCATCAACATCCCCCTCTGGTGCCCAGACCCGCCAGAATCTACAGAGCTATCTGATAGGGTATAACAAACCCAGATCAGAACCTCTTCAGGCCCATTCCTGTTACTTCTGGTTAAGGCCCTCTTCAATACTTAATCCCAAGTATATGATCAATCAGATGCTCTGATGAGCTTAATGACTCACATCTATCTCAGGACTTGGTGGTCCTCCTGCCTGAGTTCAAGGAGAGCATTCTGGCAAAGGATACCTACCACTAATCAGAGCAGTATTTCTTTCAGAGGACTGCACAGGATTAGCCTATAAAACCAAAGTATGCACAACTTATGTTTGAGAGATGGTCATTCAAGTTAGGCAGAGGGTGAGTTCAGAGGTCTGTTCAACCAATGGCCTACCACTGGTCTTAGAATTTGAGCCTTGTGAGCCCATGTACTGGCTCTTGCCTGACCATTTTCCAACTGTGACAGTGATGCTTGTCCACAGGACTGGAAGGTAGCAGGGCTGGCAGCAGGTATCTTTTAGGCTATAGGCTCCTTTTGTGCAGACTCCAGGATTGCCATCCCTTCCTCTCTGCTGGTTCCATTCTAACAGAGGGGGATGTCTGTGGCAGTGGTCATGTCTGTCTCCTCCTTGAAGGCCTTTCAAGATTATTTTCCTGTGATGCTAATAGGTACCTAATCAATGTCTTCTCTTGCCTCCTATTCACTTGATGACTGGTCCTAAGATGCATGGTCAAGGGACAGATAATCCTTCCATGAATGGGTCCACTCTTCTTTCTCTACCCAGGTATCCCTCATCTCTCCTGTACTGGTGAAAGTGTGTCGAGAACAAGGGTCTAGTCTGCATTTAAACAGATCACATTCTAGAAACATAGTGATTGGGCCTGTCGGATTCAAGAGAAATATGATTGGAAGAAGTGTTATTCTATTTCATGCTGTAAAATTCTGAATGGGAAATTTAACATGACTAGAAAGAAAATCATGGTTCAAATTTCTTTCCATATTCTGAATAATAAACGTCCAGTTGTGGTTATAATTGTACATTAAGATCAATCTCTACAGAGTCACCATAAGCTGGCACTCATGGAAGGCACCACTGAATGCAGTGCCGTGAGTAATGAGCATTAAATTAATGTTATTAGAGAACTGCAGAGGCAATATTTCAATATAAATAGGTTCTGGAGAGATGTAGCATTTAGAGTGATAACAGCATTACTACCTTTTTCTTGCAGTGGAAAACAATCAGTTAGCCACAAATTATGCATTTCACATAGAGAATGTGAAGAGATGGGTGGAATTTTAAGGGAGAAGAGTTCTATTGACTAAAAACAAATTTGATTATTCATTTTCAGAAGTGAAATAACCACGTTTTGAACATTTTGCATAAAAGAGTGCAGGCTAAGCTGATGAAATGTCAAGAATGCTGGGAGATGACAGCTACACCATGTAGCTAGCAGCTTGAATCAGTTTATCTTAGGGGGGATGCTGAGTTCTAGCAATCTTGGATCTCACCTTCTACTACTTTTCTAAGTTTTTATAAGGCATCAGTTAAGATTTCTTAATGTAAGAGTATAAAAACAATAGAGATTAATAAAGTTAACATATCAACATCAGCTGGTGCTTTTGAAGAAGAATTCTCTTGAAATAGATGAAGTTCTTCAAGTCTTACGATTGTTGTTCTCCCATTATCTTGTTACATCGATCACACTGCATGGTTTTGTGCAATGAATGAATGTACCTACTGCATTTATCACGGGAACACACCCACAGTGTGTGTTTATAGGCTTGGTTGATTCTACATCTTTTACTGTTCTCTCCCATAAACCTTTCCATTTTCATACCACTTTCGTATAATTCTACCACTTTATAGGCAAAAGCATAAGCATTCTCGACAAAACAAACAACTGACATAAGATATTCTCAAACTGTTTCTTCTTTTTGTGTTTGATTTTAAATTAATTTAAATTCTAAAGGAACTAATTATTAAAGGTGCCCCTATATATTCATTCTCTTTAAATGCAACAACCTTGCAGAGATCAGCGCAGTAAGAGAGGAAGGCAGATAGAGTGTATATGGCAGGCACTGTACTAAAATAATCGCTGATCAGTTTTAAATGATAATTTATTTTTCTATTTCAAATTATCTTTAGATGCTACCTTAAAGAATGATCCATAGACATGCTGTCTCCTTCCTGAGTCTAGCATGGAGCAATATATCCTTTATATCAATAGTAACCAATTACAGTAGGGTTCAATGTTATCTCAGATTTGCAGGTTTTGTGCCTAAATTCAGTGCTGCCTCAGATTTGTCACACCTCAGGATTAATAGTCTATGGACCCAGAGTCCACTTCCACGTTATGTCCAGAATGGCCAGTTGTTTTCTTCTATCACTTCTGGACATTGGGAGTTGTTCTCCCAGGCTTCCCTCTACATATATGTAGCAGGACTATTGTCCCATCTCCCTCCACATTTGCCTGATTCATTATCATGCCTAAGACTTTGGAACCTTCTGAATGAGGTTCCTGCTATGAAGTGCATTCAATGATGGGGACCCAGAAATGCCCACACTTTATGTGGGTTCTTTTCTGTGGAATAGCATTTTGCTTCTCATATGCTGTCCAACACTAGCCAATACCTGCCACCTGCCACCTCTTGAATATCTGTACTTCCTATTGATATGCTCTATCAGAAAACTGGATCTCTTGCTGAGACATAATTGGCAATTTGGTTTCCTGGTGAAGCCCACAGAATTACTGGGGAGGATTCCACCCCCCCCCCTCTCTTTTGCTAGAGGTCTCTAGGTTTTTTCCATTTATGCCAATGCCAATAAGGCTGACCTGAAACTTAGGGCAAACTTAAGACCTCATTTGGAGTGAAAGCAGTGGCAGGGTGGATTGTCTTTTGCTTTTAAAATAGTCAGAATTTAAGCTTATTTAACCTCATTTCTTAAAAATCCAGTCATCTGGGAAAAATCCTGTAACTCAAAACTTATCATGCTTCTGTCCCTAGTGCTCATAACTACCTGAATCCCAGTTAACCTTGGAAACAGTTTCACTTCCCTAATAACCCAGGGCTATGATCTTCTATCTTCCTCCACTCTGCCACCTCTTCAATGGTATGTGTTGTCCTGGACACAATGACACCTAAAGTTAACTCTGAAAAGTCACATAATAACCTTATATGATTAATAATATTTCTTTTGCTTTATACCAAGAATCTCATATAAAATTGAACTATTTTTCAATACAACTTCTTCATAATGATGGCTTGAAAGTTGAACTTACTGACAGCTAGAGTAATATTAAAAATACAGCTACAGACGCCTTTTCAAACTCTCCAACTGCTGCTAGTACAAGTGACACTAAACAAGAGCCAAAATCAACAGTGGAGGCTTAGAGATGCTAATGCAGGTTAATGTTTTACTTTGAAATTCACATGCATGGTAAGAGACGCTATCTCCAAAGCAAACTTGCATGCTGCTTTGTGGTTCTACAGAACGTGTTTTCTCATTCCTATTCCATTTAGGGCAATGGTACCAAGGCCAAGATATTTCTTCAGCATATAAACAATCTCTACCTGAATGTGTAATTAAAATCCTGACAAAAGAGAATTACTTTGTAATATGATCCAAAGGCTTTTTCACATGGCCACTTGGTGACTTAAAAGACATTGCTATCCCTATATATATACTGTCATATCTTGATTTAATACTGATTCCAAATAAGTTGTAAAAATACTAAATATATTCTATAGCAGATATATTCTGATATTGACAATGTTCAAAACCCTAGAGTATTCAAATCACAAGTAAAATGGTTCTGGCTCCCTCAGATTTATAACTTAAAGCACATGTACATTCACATATACAAATATATAACATATATTCAAATAATTCTTGGAGCATCTTCTGTAAGCAGAAACCCAGTGTGTCCTGAAGCAGTCATGTGATAGATCTTCAGACTGCAGGACTGATGTGAAGACCAAGCGTTACTGGGGAAAAGTCAGTGGTTCCATTGGAAACAAACTGGTCTAACCCAGAAATAACTCAAAGATCAGACTCATTCATCAACAAGCAACTTTAAGTCCTGCACATTTGTTGGTAGACTGCTGAATATTCCCAGCATAGCTAATCAACATTTGTTTATTCAAACAAAGATGGCAAGAAAGTCAAATGTTGACATGTAAGCCGTTTAGAGCACATTTCTCAGGTTAACTTCAGCTATTCTGAATGGGGAAAAGTGTTACATGACAAATTATTATTAAAAGACAAAGGACTATATTCAGAACTTCACACTTACTGTGGCAACTACTAGACACAAGTAGCAACTGATCACTCGGGATGTGGCCAGTCTAACTCGAGATATGTCGTAAATGTAAAGACAAATAGGACTTCAAGGGATTAATAAGAAAAAAATGTAAACCATCTCATTAATAATAATTTTCATTCTGAGGATATATTGAAATACTTGGCTTAAATGAAAACCTTAGCCTCCTAAATAAAAAGCACCTTATATTTTTAAACTTTTTGTACTTTGATTTTCTAACTTCCTTACTACTAAATTCATTGCTGTCCTTTCAAACTAGTTTAATTTTTTTTATTTATTTCCAAGAAAGGAAGAAATTTTAATCCTATCCTTTGCCCACCTGCCTAAGTGTAGTTTATATTTCAAATATACCAATTTCTGCCCATAAGAACATTTAAAGGAAATTACTTTTTAAAGAATTATAATTATGTATATCTTGCAATTCTTCAGCAGTTTCCAGATATTTAGACTACAAATGGTTAGTAATGTTGAAGAAAAACGTATACTTTTAATAATTATTCTGACAGGTCTTATGAATATAGCAACAGAAGATAAAGACACCCTGTCCTCTTTTCTCTGACCAACTGTAATATTTTCTTGAGTAATTAATTATCAATTACATTTATTTAGTCATCATTCATTAAGAACCCACCATGGGTGAGGAACCATCAGAAGTGCTAGAATGTACAGTCATAAAAACAGTCTCCATTCTTATGGGGTTTATATTTTAGAGGAAGGATAAATCATAAACCAGTAAAACAAACAAACAAAAAAATATATATATATATGTGTATATATATATATATGTGTGTGTGTGTGTGTGTGTGTGTGTGTGTGTGTGTGTACCAGAGGATAAGAAATCAAAAGAGAAAAATTATGGTGAGCTGGGAGGAGAGAGAATGATATAAAAGTTGATATCTTAAATAGAATGATCTCAGGCCTCTCAGGTGAGATGACATTTAGGCAGAAATAAATGATGAGACAAGCCTCATGGATATGTTAAGAAAGAACATTCCACTGGGAGCAGGAAAGACTGAGTGGAGTGTATGCTGGGTGTTTTGGATTATCAACAAGCCCACTTTGGTCCAAGTAAGCAAGGGTGAGAACCATGGGATCAAATCATTTTGGAGTTTGCGGCATACCAAAAGAACCTCTGATTGAATTCTGAGTGGAATGAGAAAGGGTTCGATGGACATGGCACAAGACTAGAATTTCATGAGCATCCATAATGCATTGGGCATTGCACAAGATGACTCATGAATTTTGTGCATTTTAACCCCAAAGATTCTAATCTCTCTACTGTTGAGGAAACTAAAGATCAAACACAGTAAATAACTTGACCAAGAATCACAGAGTTAATACATTAGAGAGGTCAAATTCCAATCCTCTATCACTTGAAAAGCCCAAGTCATCTGGAATTTGGCATCATGGAAGGTGAGAGAAGAGAGTTTCAAGGAGAGCAGTATAAAAGCTATTAAATTTGTATAGAAATACCAAGCGGGTAAGAGTTAAGAATGTCAACAACCATCATCCATTATACAATCCTCTATATTAACATTGGAATACACATAAGAGTAGGTTCTCTTAACATATGGTTAAGGAATGAATAAATGATATTACATAATTCAAAAGAAGAAAGCACATATCATGTGTAAAAACAGTACTAAGAATGTAGTCTGCAGTTCTAACATTGCAGTGTGTCCATTCCCACTAGGCCCATTGCTGTAGAAGGCTTATACTTTCCTATCACGTGACCTTTAGGCCTGACCATGTGACTAAACCTGAGTGGAAGAGACAGAGACAGTTCTTCTTGGAGCAGAAGCTCTGGAACCAACATGTAATCCCATAACTGCTCTGTTTCCATCTGCAATGACCCTAGCATGCCCTATAGATACATGATTATTCCTCAGCTTGAGACCAAGACAAAGAGGACATTAAGGGGATCCTTAGGCAATATTTAATTTGAGCAAGAAATAAAGCTTTAACTTGAGGAATTGCTTCTACGACACAACTGAGCAAAATCTACCTAATAGACATAAAAGGTGAAAGTTGAATAAGTTGAAAACTGGAAAATTGTCATCTTACAGAAGTAGTGATTCAAATCTGATGATAAATGTAAATCTAGAAGTTTTTCAAAAGATGGATGACTAAAAAGAACTCTTTCAGTGATGTGATAAATCTACTAAATATAACCTTTTAAATGTCTAGGAACAGTTTAATAGCCCAGTTAAAAGGTACCAACTAAATATAGATGGCAAGCATCTGTGGATATGTGTGTGTATGTGTGTGTGTGTGTGTGTGTGTGTGTGTGTGTGTGTGTATCTCAAAGACTTCCACAGTACATCCATATTTGGGGTATACTTTAAAACAAGAAAATGAGAATAATGTAGAATACCATTTTCAAACCATTACTAAACTATCCTCAAAGAAAAGTCAACAAAAAATCTTTATATAAACTGTGGCCATGAAGTACAGTTATGGATATTTATTTTTTATATGACATTCCAGATTCATAAACTACACAGGTCCTAAAGGAGCTTGGCTTACTGACATCACTGAATATAACAAGAGAATGGCCAAGATAATCTAGACATTTCCAAGCACTCTTTGATTCCCACGTTCAGAATCATGAGTAGGACGACATACTGGGTGGAAAAATAAAAATACATATTCCTGGATAGGAGAATGAATTAAAAAAAAAACCTTTTTGACTATTAAATCAGCACACTATATAGCACACTATATAAAAACTGAAGAATCCATCTGGGCCAGAATTCTGAAAGTGTATTTATTCTTATTATTCCTATTTTTATGACTCCATTTCATTTCCACTAGTCCTTGTTCTTCATATTATTAATAAGAAAATGCACACCACATTAAATATACTTGGTAGCAGTCTTTGTGCACATTTACAAAGTCCTTGCTCACTTTTGGGAGGGAGATACTTTTATGACCTTTGCTTTTGAGAGAGAACAAAATGATAGTCCTAAGGTAAGTGTAATTTGTGCCTGTTAAATTACAGTGCAAGGATTCAAAAGTTGACATTTCTTTCAAAGATCAAGTTACTTTAATGTTTTCAAAGGCTTTCCTACAGCATAAAAGCTTTATCTTTAAATTTTCTTAAAATGGTTTCTAATTTAGCATCATTTTAACTATTAATGTTTTCTCCAATAGTTTCTTAAAACGGGGAACTTAAATCCCACCAGTTGTAATCAGAGAGCTTTGTGCCCCTTGGATCTCCAGGTTTTAATTGGTACAGTATAGATACAAAGAAGCAAAGAGGTCAAAGTTACCTGTGGCTTCTGTTAAAGTCATGCATTTCATTTTCATCTTAGAATATAGGAAAACAGAAGCTGAAAATTATCAATTGTGATATGAGAGATCTACATCAATTTCAGAAACTAGTCTGCTGGGGGGAAAGACTATAATAGGAAGAGATGATAGGATGGTGAAAGTCATAGGTCTACGAAAGGACCCACCTGTGAGCAGCTCCACAACTACCTGAGAAAGGAGGAGAAACTGAATTATTACCTTTTTTTGTTCTTAATTCAGGAAAGAAACTTTTTCTGACATTGATAAAAATTATTCAGAATACCATATTTAAACCATTTTATAAAAGATTTTCTGTCATGCAAATAATTACAAGTTCATTTTTCTCTTTCACCAGTCACTATCTTACTGTCTCTTTGGGTTTAGTGTAAAATCAGGAGCAAAATAACAGTATTATAAGGAACATGACTCTGGCAACACTTCTGTCCCAAGGCAGGGGAAAACAAAACCTCTAAAAATCACTGGTTTTATGAGAAATTCAGGCAAAGTTTCACATAAACATCCAAGCCATTGGAAGCACAGCCAAAAGGGACATTAACATTTTCCTAGGATTTTCACAAAGTCTTGCTAATACTAGTCAATGGGGTTGCCATCCTGCCTAAAGGTTTAGTTAACAGCAAGAGACATGAAATTGTGATTAAGAAACTTGCTTTGTGCAGCTGTCCAAGTTTCAGTGGGTAAGAATGAGATATTCAGTTAAACTCAAAGTCTGGGATGTACAGAAATAGCTACAATTCTGCATTGTGAATTGAGAATATAGAAGTGAAAGACTACATGAAGTTGTCATTCAGGAACAACAGTGGTCACTGTAGTAATCCAATGAGGGGAAATGGTAACTTCAACAGTTTGTTTTAGAGGATAGTTTTAAAAGACATTTCACATATAGTGTTATCCCTTCCCCACAGAGTTTAAGACAATGGTAATTCAATTAATCTCTTTGAAACTGGTTCCAAGTGACCCAGGGCATTCCTATTCCCCAGTATGTTGATATCAGCTTGGACAGAATGGAGGACCTGAGAATGAATGTCAAAAATATGAGCTCTAAGTGGATGAAGCTGAAAGAAAGGCATGGTCATATGAAATTAAGAGAGGCCTACAACTTCTTTTGAGAGGCTCATTCAAAAATATTTATGAACTAATTTTAGTAACAAATCTAATTACTAATCATAAGTTATTGCTAATGGTTAATCTAATTACTAATCACAAGTTATTCATTGTTGCTGAAGAAAACTCAGGTGTCCCTAGACTACATTTCCCCCCATATGTCAAGATTCAAAATAACAGAGTCAATTGTGTGACATTTAGTGGCATTAAAAGAAGTAGCCTGAAGAAATTTGAATCTTTTTGAGTGAATCACCAGTGGAATGCCAAAACATTCAATTCTTTGAATATATTTCAATGCATTATTACTTCAGTAAGCACTAATGATCTTCATATGAAAACAATTTCATGTTAGACAATAACTTTTTAATATAATGTGTACCACTTGTGTGCCACCTCTTAAAAAGCCATGAGTTCAGTGTTTGTTGTATAACAACAGTGATGGACCCCACTCCTTTACCCTCCCTTTTCTACTCAACTATGGCAAAGCATAAAAGAGAATACAACACTTCATTTTTAATGCTATCATCATTCCCAATATGACCTAACCAGTAAAAACTGCAAAATCAGCAGTAGATCCAGACCTAGGGATTGTCTTTAAAAAGAGAAAGAGAAGAAAAACACATTTGTTCCATCCAAGAAACTGTCGTTAGACTTAGGGATAAAGTTTGCTTTTGGCTACTGCTAAGTTCAGCAACTGCTACTGCTTCACTTCTGAATGGTTATCTGCTTTAAAAAGAAGTGATCTAGAGAATATTTTAAAAGGGATATTTACTGTGAAAAGCTGTGACATAAGTTTCAGTGGAAAACAAATTTTATGAGGTGCCTATTACATTTAAGGCAGGGTCCTCTTAAGAATGATAAGTAGTTTTCTCCACTTCATACACTCTAGACACTCAAGAAACATGAATAAATGGATTGATTTGATAGGCAGAGGTTCGGTTCGTAGGAATTCATTTTTACTTGCTATATGTTTTCAATTTCAAGCTTCACAATACTCTTACAGAAAATAGTTTGGAAATTTTCCAAAATACAGATCAACTGAGCTAATAAGACCTGGATTGTTCACTAAATACACTTGAAAGGTTCACAACTTCAAGGCATATTAGTGCCTTTGGGTCACAGGTCTTCCATTCCGTTTGCCTAATGCAAAGTATAGGAATATGACACAGACTTATTGAGTTAGAGCAGTTCAGTAACAAAGGAAGAAGGCCTAACCTCAACTCATTCAAAGACCCTATAATCTGCTCTTCTCACCAAAGAGGAATGTAAGATATGCATTCAATCTTGAGAGATGAGAAGGAGGAGGACAGAATGGTTCCCTATGTTGGTGACTATACTGTCATCTAATTTTCACAAGAACTCTATGAAGTAAAAACTTTTAATATCTCCATTCACAGCAGAGAAAACAAAGGCTGGATGAGGCTAAATATTTTACTTGAAAATAAATGTGGTACAGCCAGGATTCAAACCCAGGTAGAGTGCACCTAAATCCTATACATTACTGAGTCAGTACTGTAGGATTGCAGCAGTGAAAATCTCTTGAGCCTGAGGCGAGTGTCTGCCCTAGCTTGCTCTGCATTTCATTAAACTGAGACATTTTAATGTGTCTTTATCTCTTTTCACCTACAAATGAATAAAAATGAACTCTTGGCTAGACTTTTTATAAAAGAAGCGCCAACTCTGAATTTGTGGGTACTGGCACATTCAGGTGGTAGTTCTGTCCCTATAAGAGAAACACAAACATCCTGTCTATATATTGCTTTAGAAAATGTTAAGCAAACAAGTTTCCTCCTCAACTTCTATGTCAAAATGGAGTATGTTTCATGTTTTACACCAAAGACAAGATCTGTGCCAAGTTTAAATCAAGAACAAAAGTCAAAGTAATGGTGCATCAGTTGTGGGTTTGGCAGTGGCCAGAAAAGATAGCCTCAAAGAAAACTCATACCTTTTATGGAAACCAAATATTGACCACAATTGGCACACAGAAAACTGCACGGACAAACAAAACTGCTGGATAAACAAATCAAAATTACACAGGAAGCTGACACCCATTCTTTACAGTGGAAAACCAAAGATAAAAATGAGTCACAAATTTCGTATTCTTGGAAAGGATAAATGTTCACCCATCTGGTAATATGTTTTAAAAAATATTTCCCTGAAGATGTCTAATATTTCCAATATTTTCTTAAATAACACACTAAGAATAACTTCAATGTGTTAATGTCACAGAACAACTGACTATAAACTCAGTTATGAAAGAAAAAATCTTCAGTTGAACAATGTGTGATTTGTACTACATAATTTAAGAATACAAAATGTATTCTCAGATTAAGATAATATTTCCAGATTATAAAAGAACCGTAAGTGAATATTCAAATGAGTTTTGAGGCAGGAATATGGAATTGGAGAAGAAAAGGAGTCCTTTCAAACAAAGATGGCTCTATGCAGACTTTTTTCCAGTACTGGGTATTGAACCCAGGACCTTGGCACATGGTAGGCAAGGACTTTTCTGTTTCTGAGCCTTTTTAATTTTTAATTTTTTATTTTTTGAGACAGGGTCATCGTAAGTCATTCAGGTTGACATTGAACTTGCAATCCTCCTCCCTCAGACTCCTGAGAAACTGGAATTACAGGAGTGTGCCACTGTACCCAGTTATGCAAGGTAGTTGGTTTGGTTGTTTGTTGTTGTTTCGCTTGTTTGTTTTTTCTGGTGGTCCTGGGGAGGTACTGGGGATTGAGCCCAAGACCTTGCAAATGCAAGGCAAATGTCCTACCACTGGGATATAAGAAGAGACACTCCTAAGAGTGGAACCAATTTTGTCTCTTTTATTATAGAGTGCCTTCATGAATACCTGTCCTAAATAGCATCCAACTCAATTTTCATGTACTTAACAGATAAAGAAATAATAGAAACTATTTGTTCACTTTTACATCTATTCTATCAATTATACGTAACACATCCCTTTAGCCCATCCAACCTGAAACAAAGGAAAAGGAGACAAAGAAAATTCTCAAATTAGTTGTAGGATTGCAGGAATCCATAGCAAATAAGAAGTCATGTAGCCAAAGGTACTTTGTGTTTGATTCTGAGTGAAGTAGAGTTTAAAAAACTGTAATTCTGTTAGTTTGTGGAAACCTCCAAAGGGCTTTCACTAGTACTTTTTGTGTGTGTTGTGTTCTTTATTTTTGCCTGAACTGAATAAAATCAATGTAAACTATTTCTGACCCTCCTGTTTAACTGCTGACAGAACACCATGTAGCACTGTATCACTTGTCACCACACATTACGATTTCCAAAGTCCACTTCAGTGTTTAAATGCAACATACTTTACAAGGCCCACAAACACATCAAGCATGAGAGCTCCAGTCACATCTTGCGTTGTTAACCTCAGTGTTTATGCAGGCTATCTTTCTTTATGCCTTCTCATAATTTTCATTATCTCATTAAAATAATCATGGCATCTTTGACTTTTAAAAAAGAAATGGGAAGCTATTCCATTTAATCTGTACTGAATGCAAGACTCCCCTTTATTATATCTCTTTGGCAGCAGCTGCCCATGCCTTCCCAGGAGATTCAAGTCTATCTCTTAAAGCTTTTACTTGAAAGAAAAGAATTCTAGGATCAATACCATTGGCAATTCAAATATTTGAAGAAAACAGGACACTCTCCTTCGGGCCCATCTGATACATCAAGCATCCTCTTAAAAAAATGGTCCTACCACACCAGAACATCCCTCCGAATGTAGCCTAAACATCACAGAGCACAATGTGTCTATGACTTCTTTTGATCTTTACTACATTTCTACCATGCCTAAGGTTTTTATTTTTAGCAACCACTTCATACTACTGTCTCATATTAAATTTATAGTCTCATAAAAAGCCTCAGACCAACCTTTGAAAAAAATATCATTTGCTATCAAGCTGTGTTTCCATGACTTTATAATTGGCCACATTGATTTTTTCAAAATAAGCATTTACATTTAAATACAATCCCATAATTTTGATGCAATCCATCAACTCGGCCTATTTACTTTGTGCCCTGGTTCTCTCATTCATCATATTAAGACTCTCATGGTTTTTATCATCTGTAATATCTTTTACAGCTTCATCTAAGTTTGATAGTTTAAAGTTTTATCAGTGTTTAGCCTCGTCACAGGGCTATGGTGCTCTAGGTTTGATCCTTAATTGTCTCTCAGGATAATGGAGTTGTCCAAAATGGGCATTCCTCTCCAATTTATAATTATATTCCATTCTCTGTTTACTTGATGTCCACTCATTTGAGAAATGTAGTCCTTGTGAAGTTTTTTTTTCCTTGTGCCTATCAATAAAGAACAACACCTCTTTACACCAGTTTTGCATGAAATTGAGATGAAAGAATTGCTATAGTTTGGACTCTTTAATGTTCCCCAAAGGCCCATGTGTTAAAGGCCAAGTCCCTAATCTGTGGCACTATTCTGAAGTGGTGGAACCTTTAGGAGTTAGAGCCCAGTGAAAAGAAGTTAGGCCTCTGGAAGTGTGGCCCTGAAGGGGACATTAGGACCCCAGCCCATTCTTTTCTGCCTCTCTTCACTTCCTGGCTGCCATGAGACAAACAGGCCTCCTGTACCATGTGCTCCTTCCATGATGTATTGTGCCACCATAGACCTAAAGAGACAGGGCCAAACAACCATGGACTGAAATCCCTGAAATCATGAGCCAGAGTAAACCTTTTCTCTTATTCAGTGGATTTATCTCAGGTATTGTAACAGCAAGAGAAAGCTGATACTACAGGAATCTTTTCCATCTCATTCAGGGGCATGGAGAGTTTAGTTTAAACAATGTGGAGAGTTTGTAGCACAGATTTATATATCACATTTATATTTATTTTACCAGAATTATTTGAGTATAATTTAAAAATAAAATTATGTACATTAAAGGTATATAATGTGTGAAACATATATTGTGAAATGATTACAAGTTAACTAACACATCAGTCATCTCACCTACTCATTAGTCTTGTTGGTTTCTTTGTTGTTTTTGTTTTGATTTATGGGGCTAATATTTAGGGTTGTTTTAGTCAATTTTTCATTACTATAGCCAAAATTCCTGACAAAACAATTTAGAGGAGCAAAAGTTTGTTTTGGGCTCATTGTTTCAAAGGTTCAATCTATCTTCAGCTGACTCCATGGCTCTGAGCTCTAGGATAAGGTAGAAGGGCTTGGTTCAGGAAAGCTTCTCAGTTCACAGCAGTCAGGAGAGAGAGAGAGACAGACAGACAGACAGATAGGCAGACACAGACATGTAGACATACCAGGGAAAAGGTTCAGTCCCAAAAGTCATACCTGCAATGCACCAGCCATGGCCAGTTATCACCCTTTGGCCCACTCAAATTATTAATCAAATGGATCAATCTACTGACAAGATTACAGCCCTCATCACTGCCAAAAATGCCCCACATCTGAATTTGCTGCATTGGGGAACACGATTTCAAAATGTGAGCATTTGGGAGGACATTTCTAGATCTAAACTATCACAAGGATCTACTGTCTTGGCAAATTCTAAGTATATAGAAGAGTATCATTAATCACATTTACCATGCTATACCTCAGATCCTCAGAACATACCTTACAACTGAAAATTTGTACCCCTGGACCAGCATCTCCCCATTTTCCTCACCCCCTGGTCCCTGGCAACAACCATTCAACTCAACGTTTATGGCTTCTGTTATCTTTGGATACTACATAAGTAAGATCATGCAGTATTTGTCTTTGTCTGTCTTAATTCACTCAGCACAATGGCCCCAAGGCTAATCCATGTTGCTACAAATGGCAGGGTATTCTCCTTTTTGTGGCTTTAATAATCCAATTTGTATATGAGTACATGAGATGTGTTTTCCATTCATAGATGGGACAGCGAAGTCTGTTCCATGACTTGATTATATTTATCTTAATTAAAAGGGCATTCTTAATATTATCCTTTAATGTGAAAAGTTTGACATACAAATTTCTCATCCAGAAAAAAAAATGGATTTGATAATGAGTAAATAGAAACACAAATGAAACACATAAAGTGAATGTGGCAACCATGCAGTTCACACAACTTTACAGAGTCATCACCACAGCAGTGAATAAATGGTGTAATTTGCCATCCTGAATCATGGATTGTCTTTTATTGTACATTCACAGATATGAGTGGCACCAGGCACTTTCTACATACTATTCTGTGATACTGAAATAAAGTAAATTTACACTATGGTTGTCATTTGCATATTCTACTTCCAGACTACTTTGAAAATGTGGATTTAACAATTGAAAAATAGTCTTTATCGGCCAACCTGAAAATAGAATTTATCTGCCACATTCACTTTTCTTAAGTAAAACCTCAGAAAATATAGTCAATGAGCAATAATCTGTTGTTACATAAATGTATAATTAAAAATGTTTACTTTAAAACAAAAGAGTCTGTAACAAAAATAGTAGTAAGACACTACTTTCGAGGCATCAAGCGATTTAAAAGACTATTATCATCTTGTTAAAGTGTAACTGAATCTGAAAAGTACCCACTTAATTTTTAGATATTTTTCACTTTTAATAACTCTTCAGACTACATGACATTTAGCAGAAGTAAGAAGCAGATATAATAATCCTGGAAAAATGAGTCATTTATTTAATCTTTCCAAAGCACAAAAGTAGCTGAAATGCAGTATGTAAGAAGAGCCTTCCTGGTTGGCCACTGCCTAGAATCAGCTTGGGTCCAAAGGCAGAGACATCTTTTTTTTTTCCCACACTAAGGCATTCTGTGCTCAAACTCAATTAGTCGTTTTTTATCAGTACTTCATTGTCCAGCTGCGTTTTATTTTATTATTTTTATTTCCCCCATCCTCATTTTCCGATCTCTTTCTCCAGACTGGCATTTCTGGGAAGATATTACTTCTTTAATTTCCATATATTTTTCACATTAGTTATGGATCAAAATATACACATAGATATATATCTATATTTATGTCTATGTCTGAACATGAATATATGAATATACTTGTAGATAGAATGAGCACATCTCTTCAATAGCCCATTTCCACAAGGCCTTCATCACTACTTACAATGAACTGACATGCAGCTTCTTTGTGCTGATTCCTGATGGGCATGTCACAGGAGTGTTTCTAGGCAACCACCTGTGGTTTTCACACTAATGCATTTGTCTACTATCTAAGGCTGTTTTCTTGCTATAACAGTAGAGTTGAATAGTTGTGAGGAGACCACATAGTCCAGAGCCAAACGTACTAGCTATCGCTGCAAGAAAATGTTTGCCAACCCCTGGAACAGGTAGAATACACAGCACAGAATTGCCCTCAAATTCTGACAGGAATAGAAGCCACAGTAGCAAAAGGCTTTTTCTTTTGACTCTTTTACTAATGGTATTGTAGAATATTCAACTAATCATTAGGTTTCAACCTTTACTAATGGATCCTAAAATATGTTCCTGTATTTTGACTTTAAGTCTTCAGTAAATCATGTGGATCTGCCTGGACTTCTAGTCTATGTTCATTGTAAGGTGTTTTTTTAATTTTTTTTTAAATGTGTTCTTTTTAGTTATACATGACAGTTGAATCTATTTTGATATACATATATAAGCATGGATATATCTTCTTCTAATTAGGATCCCAGTCTTGTGGATGGATGTACATGATGGGGAGATTTACTGTCGTGTTCATACATGTATATAGGAAAGTTATGTCAGATTCATCACTGTCTTTCCTATTTCAATCCCCTCTCCCTTCCCTTCATTACCCTTTGTCTAATGCACTGAATATCTATTTTCTGTAATTCACCCCCACCCCTTGTTGTGGGTTAGCATCCACATATCAGAGAAAACATTCAATCTTTAGTTTTTAGGGATTTGCTTAGTTCACTTAGCATGATAGTGTCCAGATCCATCATTTGCTGGCATATGTTATAAAGTCATTCTTCTTTATGGCCAAGTAACATTCATATCTGTGTATATACCACAATCTCTTTATCTATTCATCTGCTGAAGGACCTCTAGTTTAGTTCTATAACTTAGCTATTATAAATTGCACCTCTAAGAACATTGATGTGGCTGTGTTACTGTAGTAAGTTGATTTTAACTCCTTTGTATATACACCAAGGAGTGGGATAGCTGAGTCAAACAGTGAGTGGTTCCATTTCTAGTTTTTTGAGAAATCTCCATATTGCTTTCCAGACTGGTTGCACCAATTGATAGTCCCATCAGCAATGTAGGAGTGTGCATTTTCCCCCACATTCTCACCAACATTTATTGTTACTTATAGTCTTGATAATTCTGGTTGAAGTGAGGTGAAATCTCAGTGTAGTTTTAATTTGCATTTCTCCAAGTGCTAGACATGTTGAATATTTTTTCATATATTTGTTGACTATTCATAACAAATGGTGCTGGCTAAACTGAAAATCCATATATAGTAGAATGAAATTTAACCTCTATCTCTCATACTGCACAAAATTCAACTCAAAGTGGATCAAAGACCTAGGCATTAGATCAGAGACCCTGAATCTACTAGAAGAAAATGTAGGCCCAACACTCTGATGTGTTATCTTAGGAACTGACTTCATCACAAGACTCCTAAAATACAAAAGTAAAATTTAAAAATCAATAAACGGGGGTGACATCAAACTGAAAAGCTTCTTCATAGCAAAAGAAGGAAACAAGATCATGAAGAGAGAATGGGAGAAAATCTTTGCCAACCATACCCTAGATAAGGCATTTTTAATGTCCAGGATATACAAAGGACTCTAAAAACTTAACACCAAAAACAAAAACCAAATAACCCAATCAATAAATGGGCATAGGAACTGAACACACTCTTCTCATTGTAATGTCTTCTTGACCTCTGTTCTTTTTTCTCAGAAGGATATCTGGTCTCCTATCCACTTAAGTGCTCATTATTGTCCTGTTTCTTTTATAAGTTTATTTTTCTTGGTCCTTCTCTGTCAAGGACTACTACAAAGATTACAATGCCATCTTGATTCATGCAAAACACACAGGTAATTCCACTGAGAGCTCACTATGGCTCAGCAAACCTTTGATTCAGTCCTAATTGACCCCTTATTTCATCTCCCCTTCACTGATTAAGGACTTTCCTACTATTATCAAATATCTTTGATCTTTCTTCCCTTCTCTCAGTACCTTCATTTCATTCCAGGAGTATTGGACTGAGCAGATGATCCTGCTTCTTAATATACAAGGAAGATTACTGTCCCTGCATATGATGCCTTGCAAATTCCTTCCTCTGTACCTGAAGAATTGGCTGGTTTAATCTTCACATATCCTTTCATTCAGCTCCACTTTCTAATGCAATGTATTTTGGCTATGCTTTTGGGCTTATCCCAGTCTTCTCTGAGGAAAATCTTTTCCATCTATTGCTCTTTGCTCCTTTATTATCCTCTCTCTTTCATAACCATCCAATGACTCCCAGTTTTCACAAGAACCACTGAATACCACCTGACTAAGTGTTCCAACTACCACTGGGATAATAAGACCAAAAAAGCCTCAGTTGTACACAGAATAAATGATGGATGATTTACCACTAACAATGTGGTTGTTTTACTAACTCTTTTGACAAAGTCTAAAGATAATAAAATAAGAAGATATTACTACAACATTAGGTTTTAACACAAGTTTTTAATTAAAAGACGTGTTAACACCTTCATGCAATTCTAGATTGTTAATTTTTTAAATAAAATAAGGCTATATTAAGGAGTTCCTCAAAGTTTATTCAGAAGCATCTCAATGCCCCAAATCAGGCAAAGCAATATGATCATTCTCCATCCTTATAAGAGAAAATATTACACAGAAAGAAGGAGTTACATAGCAACAAAAGATATTCTTATGAGCTATTTTAGAACCACTGGCACTATTTTAACTTCATATTTCAAAGAATGACATTAAAACTTATTTTAAATAAAATATTTAAGTATTTAAAATATTATTATTTTCTATCATGCTTTCAATTTCAATTTTAAAATATTGAAAATTAATAAAAACAACTTCAAACCATAATAAAAAACTAAGTATGGTAAGAGCATACCTAGAAACTTGGAGGAAACTAAATCTAGAAAGACCAGATCTACAAAGCCAGTTTTGTATTTGGTATATACACCATTTTACTTGTAGCATTTCTCTCACTTCAATCTTTCATATTCTATTTGGAGTCTAAAGTCCAAGCAGGAAAAGGGACAGGAAACAAAAGTATTTCCAGGCTGGGAGAAGCAGTCTCTCTTCAGAAAAATAATAAAAGCTGACCAATTGTTAGAGAACCATTGTTGAAAAGTCTCTTCTTCTCCAGTTGAATTGTCTGATATTCTGCCAAATCATTCAGTGCATATGTGGATCTATTACATCCTCTCCTTATCCTATCACACTGTTTTAATAAATGTATCTTCAGTACGTCTTAAAATCAGGGAATGTAAAGAAATACACTTCTTCTTTCTTCTTCTTCTTCTTCTCCAGAAAAATAAAATGTTTCAGTTACCTCCAGTGCTTTGCACTTCCCTGTAATGTTTGTCTATTTCAACACACCACAAATAAAATGTAGAATCTCTTGGGGGATTATTTTATATAGATAGATACTTTTGGAAACTGACATCTCAATAATGTGAAGTCTGACAGTTTCTAAAAACATGTAATGAAATAATGCCATTTTTTTTTAAATCTCAGCTGGTCTCTCCTTAAACTTTCCACCTCCTCTTATGATAGGTACACTGATGATGCCAAGTAATATTTTTAAAATACACTTCTAGTGATGTATAAAATAAGTTTATTAACACATAGTGCAAATGTTCTTTCTTTTGTGTTCTGTAATTTTCATTGCATTGCAAGTTTATATTTCTCTTTTTAGTAATATTTAAATAATTTGCAGCATATTTGAGATCATATGGTATGTACTCTTTGGTGTTTGGCTTCTTCTGTAAATACTTCTCAGCTCTATATGTGTTATGTGCATTAACTTGTTTCTCTTTAGAGCTGACGACTATTTCATTTTACAGATGTGTCATAACTTATCCATTCATTTATGCTATTTCCAGTTTCAGGAAATTCTAGTGTGTATGAATATTTCACTACAAGTCTTTGCATAGACATGAGTTTTTATTTCTTGAGTAAACAGCTCAGACTGAATTGCTCTGTCATGTAAGAGGTAAATGTTTAACTTTAGAAAGATATTGTGCCTTTTTTACCATCAGCAAAAGCAACATGCTAAGATAAATTAGTTCATTAAGGAAGGGCTACATGTAAACTAAGGCTATAACAACTGAATAAGGAATGTAACTAATACTATGGTTAAAATTCTAACATAAAGTCAAATTTGGAAATTTCTTCCCAAAGTTCAGAGAAAAGAAGAAAAAAGCGAAAAATTATGCCAGAGACAACTTGTATAGAGGGTAGAGAAGGGTCACTAATGAAAGATTTTGACAGATACTGAGTGAGATAATAATAAAAATAAGATTTTCTGAATTAATTGAAGACTGAATAGCAATAATGAAAGTAAAACTGTATATAAAGATCAAGAGAGACTACTGTCATCTTAACAAAGGAGTGAAAATTAATTAAAGGGGGTCTTACAGCCAAATACATCTTAAATTTTCTTTTGTTAAGGATGAACTGATAACCAAAAGCAGGAGAAAGGGCTAGTTATCAATAGAAAAAGAATGATATTAATTTGTCCTCATACTCATCTGCAAAGCTAAATTCCTGAAAAAAAATATTAGCCTCAGAATTTTAAAGAGAAAGTTACTGACCAACAGACACTTTTATACTTGGTTATATTTTTATTTGTATATAAAGGAAAAAAACCTACATTTTCAGTAATGCTATCAAAATATTAGAATATGTACTGTAATTGTCAGTGAAGAACAAATCAAAATGAAGTATCTTGAATAAGGAAATGGTGGATAGTGAGCATTAAAACCAGTTAAAATTGTATAATTGTTGTAAATATGCTACATAAAAACAAAACACAAAAAGGGATGGGTATGTGGGTAGGACGTATAGTAGAATGAATCAGACATTATTACCCTATGCATATATGATTACACAACTGGTGTGATTCTATATCATGTACAACCTGAAGAAGTTATACTCCATTTATGTAATGATGTGTCAAAATGCATTCTACTGTCATGTATACTAATTAGAATTAAAACATACAAAAACAACACAAAACAAAAGCGACATTGAAAGCAACACACAAAAATGACTATATACAGATGTGCACAAAATATATACAGGCACGTGGTTCACTCCCAGTTTTATGCACCCATTTGATCTGCTTCTACTTCTTCCCACTGGCAGGGCTGCTCTTTTCCAGGGTAATCACAGCAGTTTATATCCTTTGGAAACCATTAAAGGTTTCTTATTATCTCATTTATCCTCTCAGAAAATGGTCCCAAAGATGAATTCAGTACTCCAGATGTGGTCTTAATGAGAGAATGGAATTTACTAGTTTAACAGCATGGGTAAAATGATTTCTTTAACTGGAAACATATCTTTATTGATATATAGTGAGTTCTAACTCCCGCATTATTGTTTCATTATTATTACAAACTGTTTCTTTTTTTTTTTTTTTTCATTAGAGCTTTATGGTTATACATAGTAGTTGAGTTCATCTCAACAAACTCATAAATGCCTGGAAGTCAATTTTAGTTCATGATCCCCTACTAGTCCCTCCCGTCCTCCCTCCCCTCTCCCATTCTCCTTCCTCTACTAGACTTCCTTCTATTCGTCTATTAATTTATATCTGATTGACTCTTTATGTTATCCTATCCTACTTTCATACTTTCCTTTATTTTACTCTAGTTTCTGCATATGAATAAAAAAGGTCAAACTTTGGATTTCTGAGTTTGGCTAATTTTATTTAGCACAATATTCTCCATTTCCATCCAGTTACTGGCATATACCATAATTTCATTCTTTTTTATGGCTAAGAAGAACTCCACTGTGTTTATAGACACACACATGTATATGTGTATGTATGTATGTATTTATGTATGACAATTTCTTAAACCATATATCGATGGGCATCTGGGTTAATTCAATAATTCAACTATTATGAATTTTGCTGCTATAAACATTGATGTGGCTATGTTGCTGTAGTGAGCTGATTTTAGATCTTTGGGGAAAAACCAAGGAGTGGGGTATCTGGGTCATATGGTGGTTCTGTCCTCATTTTTTGAAGACACTTCATACTGCTTTCTAGAGTAGTTGTACTAATCTGCAGTCCCACAACAATGTACAGTGTTCTTTTCTCCCCACAACCTCACCGACTTTTATTGTTGTTCATATACTTAATCATTGCCATTCTGACTAGATTGAGATGAAATCTAATTGTAGTTTTGATTTGCATTTCCCTGATTGCTACAGATGTTGAACATTTTTTCATGTATTTGTCGGCCTTTTGTGTTTCTTTTGGGAGGTTTAACTTTAGTTCTTTTGCCCAGGTATTGATGTGTGTGTGTGTGTGTGTGTGTGTGTGTGTGTGTGTGTGTGTGTGTGTGTGTGAAGTTTTTCAAGTTCTTTGTATATTCAGGATATTAATCCCCTATTGGAGGAGTAGCTGGCCAAGATTTTCTCCCATTCTGTGTGCTTTTTCTTCACTGTTTATTAATAGTTTCCTTTGCTGTGCAGAAGCTTTATAGTTTGATAGCAACCAACTTATTGATTCTTAGTTTTATTTCTTGTGCTTTGGGGGTCTTGTTAAGGAAGTCAGTGCCAACCTCTATATGACAGATTGTTGATCCTATGTTTTCCTTTAGCAGTTGTGAAGTTTCTGGTCTAATTCCTAATTCCTAAGTCTTTCATCCATGTTCATTTGAGTTTTGTGCAGTGTGAGAGAGTGGTCTAATTTTATTTTTCTTTATATAACTATCCAGTTTTCCCAGCACTATTTGTTTAAAAGGCTATCTTTTCTCCACGATATGTTTTTGGCATCTTTGTCAAATATCAGATGGCTAAATGTGTGTGGGTTTTTCTCTGTGTCTTCTATTCCATCCCATTGATCTTCATGTCCATTTTGATGCCAATGACATGCTGGTTGTTTTGTTTGTTTGTTTGTTTTTAAACTACAGATCTGTAGTATAATTTCAGATCAGAAATTATGATGCCTTCTGCTTTACTTTCATGCTTAGTATTGCTTTGGTTATCCTGATCTCTTTATTCTTCCAAATGAATTTAATCCTGTGAAGAATATAATTAGTATTTTGATGAAGATTGTTTTGAATCTGTATATTGCTTTTCGTAGTACAACCATTCTTAAATATTAATTCTGCAAACCAAAAACATGGGATGTCTTTCCACCTTCTAAGGTTTTCTTCAATTTCTTTCTTCAGTGTTCTATAATTTTCATTGTAGAACTATTTTATCTCCTTAGTTAGATTAATTCCCAAGTATTTAATATTTTTTAGGTTATTGTGAATTTTCCTGATTTCTTCCTTGGCTAAATGCCTGCTAGACTATAGCAAAGCTATTGATTCATGGGTGTTGACCTTGTATCTTGCTACTTTGCTACACTCATTTATAAACTCTTATGTCTTCTGGTGGAGTGTTTTGGGTCTTCTAGATAGAGGACCACGTTGATGGCAAACTAGTATTTTGACTTCTTTTGCTACTTGTATCCCTTTGATTTCCTTTTCTTGCCTGATTGTTCTGGCTAATGTTTTGAGGACTATATTGAAAAGGAATGATAAGAGTGGACAGCCTGTTCCTGAATTTAGAGGAGATGCTTTTAGTTGTTCTCCATTTAGTATAATATTGGGTTTTGGTTTGTCATAAATGG
The DNA here is from genome assembly GCA_025594165.1 of Tamias sibiricus. NCBI lineage: Eukaryota > Metazoa > Chordata > Mammalia > Rodentia > Sciuridae > Tamias > Tamias sibiricus. The sequence continues at coordinate 134,915,595 of CM046661.1, read as the reverse complement.
CTTTTAGGATATTGAGTTTAGTTCCTTTGATTCCTTGCTTCTAGAACATTTTTTAACATGAATGGGTGTTAGATTCAAAGGCCTTTTCTGCATCTATTGCAATGATCTTATGATTTTGTCCTTAATTCTATTAAAGTGATGATGAATTACACTTACTGATTTGCAACTAAACTTGCATCCCTGGAATGAAACCCACCTGATCATAATGTATTATATTTTTGATGTATTTTTGAATGCAGTTTACCAATATTTTATTAAGTATTTTTGCATCTATGTTCATTGGTCTGTAGTTTTCTTTCCTTTTTGCATCTTTGCTGGGTTATGGAATCAGGGTTATATACTGGCTTCATAAGTATTTTGGAATTTCAATTTCAGAGAATATTTTCAATTCCAAGGAATAATTTAAGAAAGAATGGTATTAGATCTTCTATAAATGTCTGGTAGAATCCATCAGGTTCTGGGCTTTTCTTTTTCTGGAGGATTTTATTTGCTGATTAACAGTGCTCTTGACATAGTGTTCTAAAATTGATTTGTATTGAAATAATACAATACACACACACCACTATACATGGTTTCATATGGATTTGTGTTTTCAAAATGAAGTGTTCTTCTACCAATAAGGTAGGTGTTTTACATCTATAATGCCCTGATTTGTGCTGCATATCATCTTATCATTTTCTAGATGGCTATTTTCATAGCTGTTAAAGCATTCTGAAATGTGCACCAGTTTTCTACATATTAGAAATTCGCATTGAAAAGTAAAATGTCCACATTCAACAACACACACATAGCTTTAAGTTGAGAATTACTTGGCTTTGTTTTCTCATTTCTACATTGGGATCATAATTACAATGCAAAAGTTTTAATAAGAAAAGACATATACAATCTACCAATAATAGCAACTGAAAAACAGTGGGTATACAAAAAAATAGTAATTATCATTGCTCAAGCCCAGCACTCTCCATTATACTACTAAGGAGTCAAAAAACTGTTAATTGATAATATGGTTATGATCAACCTAAATTAAAAAAAATCAAAGCTGTAAATTTTCATTTAAGGCATTGCTGACATCCCTCTAATTCATATAAATGATTGCTAAATCCAATTTGCACTTGGTATTAAAATTTAATTTAAACAATTTAAGTTTATAATGAAAAAGTTACTCTATGGATTATTATGACACACTGGAATATTTGTCTTTTAGACTTGAATGTTAAATGCTCCAGAACCATAGCCACTCTCTACTTAGAAGAGACAATTATCCATTTGGATTTGAGTTTTCCATCATCTGACATTATTCCAATTTATTATTACTGTAATTTTCTGGGATCTGAAGAGTTGAGTAGAATAGTTGAGGTTAACATAAAATCTGTTTACTTCTCACAAACTTATTTTCATATCATTTTAAAATTTCCTGCTAAAGGAATAGTTATGCTTTGGGTAGATGTGGATTAAATCGGCAAGATACAATTTTCACTATGAGTTAGGAATATACAATTTAATCAGTTTTTCCAGTAAAAAATGTCTTCCTGCGATCTTGTATGATTTTCAATGTCTAGTCAGTTGATGGATGTTAATTTTGCTCCTATTAAATGTGGTACATGATAAATTCTGGAGATATACAGAGGCAATAAAAAAGTATATTTTTTATGAAGAAACATATTGCCTAAGAAAGATATGGAATACATACAGAAAAGAATATATTTCTTAGAAATGTGTAATACATTCATTTTAAGAAAATACACTATATAACAATGATACTTTTGTCAAACTAATGTTACAGTTCATCATGAGACAACCATAAAAAATAAGTATCATTTAGATGCTATTTAAGGTGTGCCAGGCTGTGTTTTAAATTACTCCCTGTAATCTTCACAATGAGGCAGGTACTTTTCCTCAGATTTGCTTGATAAGGAGGCTAAGATACAAAAGGCTAATTACCTGCCTCAAATCATACAGCTAGTTAGTGTTAAAGCCAGAATTTGAACCTAAATCCTATCCTAGAACCCACAATCTTAAACCACTTTCATATTCTAATACTTTTTTTCCCCAAGTAAAATATTGAGGTATGATTTAAATTTAAAATGTGCATAAATCTTAAGTGCTCAATAAATTTTAGCAAAAGTAAATGCTAAGGGCTGGGGTTGTAGCTCAGTGATGGAGCACTTGCCTAGCACATGTAAAGCACTGGGTTCAATTCTCAGCACCACATAAAAATAAATACATAAATAAAAGTATATAAAAAGGTATGTGCTAAGATGCTTCTGCCTGTGTGATTACCACACCAATTAAGATACGTGTGTTTATTTGTGTGTAATTGTGTGTACTTGCATACTTTTTTGTCTGCCTTTTGTTCTTTAGCTAATTACTTAGAAAAGCTAATTAACCTTTCAAAAAAGGGAAGGTTTCAAGGAAATAATGATAATAACTAATATTTATGAAGCACACATTAAGTGCCTGACTCTTTGAGGTGCTTAAATCTAATGCTTTCTCTAAACCTATGGGGAACATGTGTCAATTGTCTGCATTTTACAGATGAGGAACTAAAGCACAGAGAAGTTAAAGTATGGAGCAAAACGACCTAGTGCTGTCACTCTACTGATGACTAAATTTTTTTTTTTTATTATAAAGAGATAAAAAGAGAACTGAAGATATTTTAAAAGCTCTAGAAAAAATTCAGTAATTATCAGTTTACATTTAATTTGCCACCAGGATCCAATTAGACCTGGATTGAAGGTACAGTATAAGTGATTCACCACTCAACAAACAGAAACACGCAGAAGTGAACACAGGTCTCCAGGAGCCTGTGGAGGAAGTGTGTTAAAGACAGGAACTATTCTTGAAGAATACCCACATTACAAAGGATAAGATGGGATGTCAAAGGGGAAGAGCTAGCAAAGGAACAGCAGCAGAACTGAGGCAAAGTAGTCAAATTGTCACCAAGAAGGAAACTAGAAAAACGTAGGAAAGCATGTTTGAACCTTGCCAAAGTCCATTCGCATTTGGTCACCAGATCAATGTGAAATGCTGGAAACACATACATCACTAGAAAAACAGTGTTGAATTCTTACATGGCGGAGGATGTACCAGTTGTTAAAGGGCCCAGTGGGTGGCTATGAGACCTTCCCAGAAATCATATACATAAAGCTTATATTTTCATTGATGACTATTGCTGGGTTTTTTTTCTTAAATAACTGTAGCTGCCATCTGTAGATTACTTCAGCAGATCTGACCTTGCTCCACTGAATTTTGTTTCTTCCCCTTCATCCCTTCTCATTTTCTTTGGGAGATTATTAATAATAGGTGTACATCAGAATCTCCTGGAGATCTTTCAAGACAGAATCAATGCCCACATTTCCTGGGAGAGGAAAGTGTATTTAAAAAGCCCCTAATAGCTTTTTCAAAGTATACATTTCTCTTTCCCTCTTTTGAAATGCTGCAAAGTAGAGCAGCATGTTAGAATGAAGAGTTTGCAATTCTCCTTAGAGTACCTTGATATACAACCCTCCTTTTAAAAAAATAATATTCTATTCATTTCTTGGGTGAATTCAACCTCTCCGAATGCTTCAAATACAAATGGCCCCTCAGTTTTCACCTCTGCATCCTAGATTCCTCCTTGTTCCAATCCCAAATCTCCATCTGACCATCACATACATGGTTCTACCTGTACACCCAAGGAAATAGCAACCTCAATAGGTCTTTAAAAACAAGCAAAAAAACAAAGTTACCTTTGCCCTCTCATCTGTATAAATGGTCTTACCACACACAGAATCATGCTAAATTTCTTTTTTTTCCCCACAACTTTATTTCATCACCCTCTACCAGAGTTAGAAGGAGAACAAAGAAAATTTTAGGGAAGAAAAAGTATCCTAAATTTAGACTTAAATAATTTCTCTCTTCAATTATTGTACTCCTTTTTAATAGGCCTCATTGATAACATGTTGTTCGGAAATCCATTCTCCACATTGCTGCCCAAGAGACCAACCAACCATTTCACTCACTCACTAAATCCATGCAATAGGCCTAACCACCCTTTTGGATAAAACCAAAATTTCTATGGTGACATGCAATGCCCCTTAAGAGCAGTAAGACTACACACTCATCTTGAATTTAGTTTCTTTAGAAAGGTATGACATTAGTGACTCCCAGTGAATCACACCTTTCAGTATGCAAGGGCACAAATGCCCATCTGTTCTATGAATCTAGATTTCACTTTAACTATAACTAGTTCCTTTATATACTTGGGAGATCTGAACTGGTTCATGAAGGTACACCTCTCCCCTCTGGAAAGAAGAGATACTAAAATTACATAGAAGAAAAGAGAGAAATCATGCTGTTGATTGCAATCCCTAATCAATCTGTAAGGTGTATACAATAAAGGTAACCACAAGTAAGATTAAAAGAACCACTCAGCTGAGCCTAGTCAAAATAGTAAAATCTGAGTAGATAAGCTTTTTTATTTTATGGAGATATTAAGTTTATTATGAAGCCATAGAAAACTAAAACAGCTAATTTCTGGTTTCAGGAAGGGTTTTTAATAGCTGTTTCACATATAGATATGTGCATACATTGATCTTCACTAGTATAAAATTGAATTGTAGAGTTTGACCATTTGGTAAATCTGAACAAATAAGGTGTCTTTTTATTGACTGATTGATTGATGAATTTGGTACTGGGGATCAAACGCAGAGGCACTTAACTACTGAGCCACATCCCCAGCCTATTTTTTATTTTAAGACAGGGTCTCACTAAACTGCTTAGGGCCTCACTAAGTCGCTGAGGTTGGCTTTCAACTTGCTTTCCTCCTGCTTCAGCTTCCCAAGCTGCTGGGATTACAGGCATGTACCACTGCCATGGCCTTGTTTTTGTTTTAAAAGAAATTACTTCTAGGGCTAGAATTATAGCTTAGTAGTAGAGAGCTTGCCTTGTACATGTGAGGCACTGGGTTTGATCCCTGACACCACATAAAAACAAATAAATAAAATAAAGGTATTGTGTCCATGTACAACTGAAAAAATTAAAAAGAAAAAAGAAAAGAAATGACTTCTACCCATATGACCTGAAAGATGTTTACTTGGATATAACACAGAGCATGTAATAGTGATCAACACAGATTTTTCTGCCAGTCTTTACAAAACATATTGAAGATACACTTGCAAAGAAGCTATGTTAGCTGAATAGCTAACTAACAACTAAAACAAAGGAATGGACTCCTGCCAGGATCTTTTGCTCACAGGAAGGTGAAGCACATTTCTTTCTCATCTTTAGGTCATTGGATTCTTCTAACCTTGTTGAATTCCTGCTGTGAATAGCAACCTACACTCCTCTTTATTTCAACATGTTTATTAATGATATTCTTTGTATACCACTCATTCATATTATAATTCAAGTCCTAATAAAGAATAATTAAACAAATTACTTATATTCAAAGTTAAATATTTTCTAACACTCTCATTACTAAAATACTATTATAAAAATCATCAGAGCATTCATTTTCAATATGTATCATATAGGACTTTAAAAGACCCTACTAAATTTTACATAATTTTTCTTTAAAATATATTCTATTGTGCCAAAATATTTGTTATTATGTGAATGTTATTATTTTCTTGATATCTGTGCAGAGGAAGGCTTATAATACTATTCAGGGGCACATACAAAGTACATTCACTGACATTTATGCATCAATTTGCATACTACCAGCTTTTTCAGAAAGAAATTGATATAATTCATTTTACCAAGGACAAGATGAAGTTATATCTGACTCTCCTTATAAAACATCAAGGCTATCAGGGGGGAAAAAAAAACAATAGATTTTCCAAAGCAAATGAAGGAAATAACCTTGCTATAGCCCTTCAGTAGTAATTCTGTTGTTTTTTTTGCTCCCTTATGTTAACTTCACTTAAAAGGAACTAGTCAAGGTTGGCACATTAGGGGGCTCTGCCTAGATGAAGTTATTTTATTAAGAATTTTCTGGAGGCAATGGCTTTGGGTTGTACAGTGTCCTTGGAACTGGCAGTTTAAAATCCCAGATAGGCTGACTCATCCCTTCCACATTTGGAGGTTTTAAAAAAAATAAATAAATAAGGCACATCTTGCAATTTACTGCATGAAGATCTCTGAGGCCAGGTTGTAGATCATCTGCCCAGGCTATAAAATTATATCCAAATACGCAAATCTAAAACCTCAAACTCAGTTGTGACTGACTTCTATGAACATCATCAACCAACCCTTCAAACTTCAGAGTTTCATTCTAGATGAGATATTAATTATGTATACATGAAGCTATCAGCAAAATTTTCTTTTAAGGATTATTATGTAGCTAACATATACACAGCACCTGGGAATTAGGAGGACAAACAGACATAGCCTGGGAATTCAAGTTCACAGTCAACATTCATCAAGTTTCAAAAGTATCCAAATGAAAAAGAATATGGACAACAAGTATTCAGAGAAAGGAGAATCGGCCAGTTCATGGAAGACATGAGGTAACAAAAACAAAGTTCACACCATTTATTTGTAGGTTACTAGTTTCCTGCTCCAAACTCTACTTCCATCCCTACAGCTGTCCAAGTTAAATGGCCCTGTATACACGTGGGATGTTGTTCCCTCCCACTAAAACATATCTCTCCTCTTCTCTTGTCCTCTTGTCTTTTATGGTCTTTCCTTTATTTCCCTTTGGTTTTTTTTTTTTTTTTTCTTAAGTCTCTCCCATCTTGAAAAATAAATAAATAAGCTGCCAAGCGCAGTGGGGTACATCTGTAATCCCAGAGGTTTGAGAGGCTGAAGTAGGAGGATCGTGAGTTCAAAGCCAACCTCAGCAAAATCCAAGTGCTAAGCAACTCAGTGAAACCCTGTCTCTAAATGAAATACAAAATAGTGCTGGGGATGCGGCTCAGTGGTGGAGTGCCCCTGAGTTCAATCCCCCCAAATAAATAAACAAACTGGAACCTCTTGAGCTATCACTCCTGGTTCTCTCTCCTAGCTTCTGAAAAATCAAGTCCGTCAAATTGGATTTAATCTGTCACCTCTTTTTTTATTTATAAACTGAAAATGAGTTTCTCACCCAAACTCTTAAAAAAATAAAAAAACTAACCTAAACTAAATCAATAATGCTTGCTAATTATCAGTTTAGTGGCCTATTAGTGAAACTTGATCACCCTGTGCAAACTACTCACAGCCCTGTTTGCTTTTATGAAAACATTTTTTCCTGGTTTCCCTCAGAACTCTGGCCCCTCTTTAATCTCTTCTGTGGTCTTTGTTTTTAGTCACCATTTAAATGTAGCTTTCCTCTAAAAATTATAACCACATTCTTCTTCACCATTCAGCTTGCATTTCTCAAGGGATCACTGTGTTCTGGAACTTTGCTTTATCTTCCTGAGATGGTTGCAACCATGTCCAATTTATACAGGTGAAGCCCAGATAGATTACACGGAGGTCACACATCCTCTCTCTCTTTCTCTCTTTCTGATTTTAAACCAACTACTCACTGCACATTTCCATCTAGAAGTTCTCCAGATCACACAGACTCAATATATCACAAACCAAATTCATATTTCCTTTATCTATCAAATGTTCTTCATGCTGATTTTTCTCATACGGATGAACCTATAAATGAAGGCACCTCCTCTCTGCACTTTTGGCTTAAATCTATAAGTCTCATAAATGTTCTCATTGCTACAACCGCTCTTTTGACATTTCCAATCAATCATCCATAAACTTTCAGAGAACTCTTTATAAAATAAATCCAATCACACAGTTTTCCTACATAAAATCCTCCAGTGGCTTCTTCAGTCACTAGGCTGACGCTGTAAGAACTATGACAAGGCTCTTTATGAACCAGTGTCTCTCGTGTCTTCAGGCTCTTCCTCTACCAGTTCCCTACCCATAGTCTTACATGTACATCACACATCCTGTATACTTGCCCTGCTTAATTACTCTCAGTTCTCAAACAATCTGTTCTCTTTTGACCTAGGTGTGTGATGCATCTGCTAATCGTCCATGCAGTTATAGCAGACAGGGTAATGAGTAACCCATACAGGCTCAGGGGTCACATATCAGCTCCTCTGGTCACTAGCTTCCTGACCTCTGCTTATTAAATTCTCTGAGCCTCATTTTCCTCACTTGTAAAATAGGAATGAGAATAATTTTTACCTCACAGGGTTGCGGTGAGGTTTAGATGAGATAATTCATATGAAGCAATTAAATTGGGGCCCACAATAACCTCTCTATAAATGTTAGCAACTATTCTTAAACCTATATGCAATAAACATCTATATGAAGTATCTAACTCTGTCTATTATGTAGAGTGTGTCACAAATTTCATCAAGCAACTTACAAACAATGTTGAGGACCTGAAGCTTACTACCACTCACATGTGAAGTCACCTTCAGAAGCAGTGAGAAGAGCCTCTCTTGAAATCTCCCTCTGTAGGAATGTTCTATGGTCACATTCTGTCCAGTTCCCTTCTTAAATCCCTTCTCATCAAGTCTTTATTTCATGTCAGCAATCCAACAACATGACCTCTCTATGAAATTCTCACCAATTCATTCAACAGCAGTTTTCCTTCATGTCTATGGGCTTCAGAGCGGGAGGCTGCATGTGTGGAAGAAAAAGTAATGGGAATCCAAGATGGCAGAAAAGAATAAACATGGGCAGCAGCCCTAATCTTTTGCAATGACTGAAATCAGACTTTAAAATTTGGGGGATTAATGGTAGAGTCCTTTCTTTTTTTTTTAATATTTATTTATTTGCTTTAGTTGTACACGATGCATTTATTTGTATGTGGTGCTGCAGATTGAACCCAGGCCGTGCACGTGCTAGGCGAGCGCTCTACCGCTAAGCCACAACCCCAGCCCCAGAGTCCTTTCTTTTTTGTCTTGTCTTCAAACACTTCCTTGTCTACTGACTTGTTCTCTTTACCTATAAACTAATTTCAACTCCTCCCATTGCAAAACTGTCCTTCTCTTATGGCTAAGTACAGAGATGGCTCCTCATTCTTCTTTCTTCTGCCTTAATAGCTTAATTCTTGTGGCAATCATGCTACATTTTTAGTCTCCATCTACTCTGCTTCCACTCACTCATTTTAAATTAAAATAGAAGATTACATAAAAAATATCACATGAAACCACTTTAAAGTTAAATAATACTGAAAAGATTTTATAAAAACATCTGCCTCACCATCAAGCTTAATTTGTCAAAGACAACTATTACAATTGCTTCAACTATTATTAAATTTTACTTCAATGGACAAATGATAGCCAGGCCATATTCTATTAATCCAAGTTTCAACAATCTCCTTAATTTATGCATAAAAGATGAGGATTATCCTCTCTCCTAGTTTTAATTTTACTAACATGATTTCTCCAATCACAATTTATATAGAAATTAACATTAAATTATAGTAATTTAACTTGTTTAGTGCCAGGTCATGTATTACATCAGAAAATCAATTCTTATGCCTTTTTTCTTTGTTTTGGTAGAATTAATTGCCTTTTCAAATATGCATAGTTTTCTATGTTTCTGTCACTAATTCTTCAATAAATCTAACATAGCACATGGGATAATCTATCTTACTATTTATTTCTTCTGAAAGAACTTCCTCTGGAGTCTTCCCTCTGCTTTCAAGGAAAGCTGCTCTGTAGACGTGGTACCCAGGCATCATTTTGGTCTTCAACTTCATTTTTTCTGGCCATTACCTTTGTATCTCCTCCTGTAGGACCTCTCAGTTTGGGGGTCTTGTGCCATCTCCGTTCTTCACTTATCCCGTTGGTTTTATGGACCACAGGTGATAGAAGCAGAAAAAATTTTGAGACTATGTATCTTCTAAAATACCTTTCTTTTATTCTTCTTTAGTTTTTAATCCTTCTAGCATTCAGAGATTAGATAAACATCAATTCTAGGTTGCCAATAATTTTTCTATCTTGAATATTATGGCAGGATTCAGTACTTCTGTTAGGAATACTCTTCTTTATGAACTTACTTTCTGAACATTTTTAAGATTTTCCCTTTAAGACCCTGTCAAATGTGTCATGATGCCATGCTCTATTGTGTACTTATTTAGTTCATTATACCATCCTATTCAATGGACACTTTCAATCTGGAACCTGAGAAATTTAGCCCTACTTTTTTCAGGGGTGGGGGTTCTTGATACTATTTCTTTCCTCTTTCACTACTGTTCTCTTGATTCTTTTATTACAACTCTAAATCATCAAATTTTAGTCTATTCCACTGTGATATCCTCAGTAGTGAAAACAATGCCAGACACTTCTCAAAAAAAGTTTATTGAATATAATAATTAGGACACTAGACTTCTTGGTTTATTTTAGTTTTCCTTTTTTATTATGGTTTCCCTTTGTCATCCCTCCCCCTAGTTTCTAAGTGTTTCTCTCATTGTTAAACTTCTAATCCTATATTATCTTTAAATTTCTGAATTAATATTTTAATTTCTAAATATCTTTATTTTCCTCAGTAGTCTTTTTAAATTTTATCCTTGTCTTCTTTCATGTCTTTCTTTTCTCATATTATTAATGATTGCATTTTCACTAAGTAGACTATAAATATTTTCGTCTCTTCTGAGGTTTTTTCCTGATTTTTTTCCCATAGTTTTTGTCTCAGATTGAAAGAATTGTCAAATGCCTAGGGTACATCAATTTATGTGTAAAAGTGAGGCACAAAAAGTGGATATAAAGTCGGTTAGTGGGAGAACTCCATTGGTTCACAGGTCTAACGGCAGAATGGTTGGTACAGCCTATATGTTTCCAACTAGCTTCAAAGGTAGTAAGTCTCTAGAAAGCTCTTTTGATGCCTCCCACTCCACAGTTTTCTTAAGAAAAGAATCTATTACTCCCCTATGTAGAAAGCTAAAAACTTAATTAGAAAAAGAAGTTTTTGATGGTTTCTCCATGTCTTCACTTAACTTACCTTGTTTTTCTATTCCTTTTGTTTTTTTGTTTTGGTACCAAAAATTGAATCCAGGGGTACTTAACCATTGAACCACATCTCCAGCACTGCTTTCCCAACTTTTTTTTTTTTTTTTTTTTTTTTTTTTTTTTTACTTTTTATTTTGAGACAGGGTGTCACTAAGTTGCTTAGGGTCATGCTAAATTGCTGAGGCTGGCCTTGAACTTGTGATCCTCCTGCCTCAGTCTCTTGAGTCACTAGAATTACAGGCATATGCCACCTCACCTGGCTATAATTACCTTTATTGTATCTGACATCCTAAAGTCTAGACTATTTCTGATTTACTTTTATCAGTAAGTAAACCTCCTGCCTTACATCAGAATTAAAGACAAACAGCCACATGGCCATGGAGAGAACCTTGAAGACTAATTGCTCATTCACAAGTTCAGCCCTCTCTCTTCCCATCTTTGTTGATTTTTCTTGTCTCCAATTCCTGAAATATTCCAAGGCCTGGTGAGGGTGTTTGTTTGTTTGTGGCTCTTCCTTCTGCAGGTAGTTATAAGCTTCTTATTCTGTTTTAGTCCTTATTTATCTCCATCCCTGTCCCTTTTCCCCATAAGATTTTAATATTTTTCTCTCATTTTAGAGGTATTTGAAAGGAATTATTTAAATATAAACTGAAAACTAAACCCTCCATGTTTAAGAATATTTCCTTTCACTCTTCAGTCATGACATCAGGTTTCTTTCCCTTTCTCACTATTAAAACTGCTTTAAGAAGGATCAATAAATGACATTCTGCACTCTAAGACACTGATGATGACTGTCAGACATACATCCATATCCAGCCTAGGACTCTCTTCACATCAGTGTACACAAGTGTGTTCTGGGCATGAGTTACAAAGTTGGACTGATTCTTTTTTGTACCTCCCTTAAATATTATTGCCTTAAACGATAACAACATCCACTCCACTACTCAAGATTGAAACTGGGCATTTCCTCTCCTCATCCTTCCTATCCAGTAACAAAATTCATTAGGTATGGCAACATGTGTTGTACATAATTGTCTCCCTGTTATCCTAGGTGCTAAGGTATTAGTCCACTTCTTCATTAATACTACCTGGACACAGAGATAGTATGATTATTCTTTCTGTCTCTAGTCTTCTACATTCCATAATATTACAAGTGTAAATAATCTTGAAAATAAATCTATTCATGCTATTGCCTAAAGTGGCCCTGTGTTATTAAAAATAATTCTGATCACAACCAACTCAAACAAGCTAAGGTACTTGGTGGGTCACATTACCAAACCACTGAGAAGGGAAGCTTGCCCTTACAGAAACGAAGGGAGTCAGGGACTTGAATACCTTGAAGAGGCTCTCTGGATCTCTGCTTTGTTTCCCTCAGTATATTAGGTTTATGAACTTTAACCAACTACGTCCACAAGTCTGGAGTCTTAGCCATTTGGAATCTGGTGGGCACATTTTACCAGCTTAGCTATGAGAGAAGCACAGCCTTTAAGTCCCTTATTTCCAATTTTAAAAATCCTAAAGAAATATTCTGATAGGCCCAGCTTGGGGTCTTTGTCCACTCCTACAACCCCTGGGGACAGAGAAGGTTGACAGAACTTATTAGATTGAAGGGAAAAGACATTGCCTGCCCCCCAAATACACACAAAGGACAGATACTAGGAGTACTTGGAAATAGTAGTTGTCCATCATGTAATACAGACTGCCCCTGGACTTGAATCCAGCACAATCCCTAACTGTGTAATTGGAACAAATTGTTTGCCCTCTCAGCACCTTAGTTGGCTCAGGTATAAATGAGGGCAATGACAGTAGTTACCTCATAGACTTGATTTAATCAGTGTAAGAATTTTAAACTGTGTCAATTCCATACTGATAAGAGAATACCAGTCATGCATAAATAGTTTAAATTCCTTTTAACATGACAAAACCCATCACAACCTGGCTCCTGCTTAATGCTTCAGCATAATTTCTCATACCAGTCCTCTAGCTGCAATTCCAAAGTAGGCTGAACAACACACATATCTGCACTTCCCAGGCCTTGTACATGTTGCTCTTTCTCTGAAACACCCTACCCTAATTTCATATGTCATTTAAGCTTCATTTCAATATTAAAATATTTATATCCCAATTTGGTAATTTTTATCCTAAATGATGCAAAAAGTAGTCAAATATCTGTGCAAAACCATTTTAATTGTTCCTCTTACGAACTGAAATAGGAAGCAACACTTTTTTTTTTTTTTTTTTGTACCAGGGATTGAACTCAGGGGCACTTGACCACTGGGCCACATCCCCAGCCCTTTTTTGTATTTTATTTAGAGACAGGGTCTCACTAAGTTGCTAAGCGCCTCGCCATTGCTGAGGCTGGCTTTGAACTCAAGATCCTCCTGCCTAAGCCTCCCAAAATGCTGGGATTACAGGCGTGCGCCACCGCACCCAGCAAGAAGCAACACTTTTACTCCCCCTCCTTTGTAAAAACTCCCACAGATCCAGATCAGGGCAGTCCAAACCCTCAGACCTTGAGTATACTCTTTAAGCTCCCCACTAGAACCACCATGTTCACAACTCATGACCTCTCACACACAGAGTATCTGAAGCTCAACTCAAACTTAACTACTATCACAGCATTTTTCTCTCCCTTTAACAGTCCTCCTAAAAGAAATGGAATCATCAAACTACCAGAGGCTCCTGCCACCTACCTGCCCTAACTACTCTACAAACTTGTGGACCTTTCTCATTGCAGACTTTCCATTCCACCTCCATATCTTCATCCTTCATGATGAGTACTACAGCCAGTGAGATCATTGAGACTACAATCTTATTGTGGGTTTCCTTTGATTAAAACTCCTCAGTTGCTTTCTTTCCCTTGTCTCTAATGAAAAGCCCAATATCCCCAGCCTGACATGCGAAGTCTTACGTGACCTAGATTCTACCCACCTCTGCATTACCACCTGAGCCATTCTCCACCCTCACTAAACACTTGGTAGTATGTCTGACTTCAGAGTCTCAGATGTACCAAGTAGTTTTCTAGCTTGTCATTGATCATAGTGCCTTTTTTTTTTTTCTTCTGGTTTGTTTATATGCCTCAAGCACTCCTTCTCTACAAAATCTACTCATACTCCAGTCTCAGCTTAAATGTCACTCTATCAGAGAAACCACGGCCAACTCACTATGCCAGACAAGTTCTTTCCATTTTTATGGCATCATATTCTTCATCTTTACATCCAAGACAGCATTTTAATTAATTCATTCTTTGATTAATTCCTTACTATCCTTTTTCCTTCCTTTTCTAATAAGTCACCCCAAGGGCAGAAGTTTTGTCTTCTACATGAACACAACTCCATTTCTTTGGAAAGTACCTATGTATATAACATATAGTTGATACATGTAAATATTTTTTAATAAGTTGAATGATCAACATTTGGTGGAAAATGATTAATTCTATCAATGTAGTATTCTTTCCATGCCGTTAAAAAAGATTAATTGAAAACTGTTGACATGAGGAAATTAGCATCAATATTGTGGATGGAAAATGCTAAATACAAAATGTATCCATGGTGTTTCGACTCTGTAAAAAAGTACACAGAAAATAGATGCGGTGGACAGAACAATACTACCCCCTTCTGAAAAATGCCCATATTCTAATCCTTAATTTCTGTGAATACATGAGATGGAAAAGGGCAATTAAATTTGATGATGAGTTATTAGGAGTGGGGAGTAGGGAGGGAGAGAGAGAGATTATCTTGGATTTTCTGGTTGGGCCCAAGATTAAAAAGGGCTTTGAAACCCCTAAAGGCAAAGCACTAGAAGGAGAATTGGAGTAATGTAGCATGAGGAACACTCACTAAGCCATTCAATGACTTTTAAGACTAAAGGGAAACACAGCCCTAGGAACATGGGCAACTGCTCAAGCTACAAAAGGCAGGGAGCATTTCTCTCCCAGAGACCCCAGAAGGCAGGCAGCCCTGCGAGAGCCTTAGTTTTATTCCAGTGAGACACATTTTGGACTTCAAATCACCATGGTACAGCATATTGTTTCCACAACAACAGGTAATTCTACAAGAGGATATATGAGCATAGGAGAGTTTACATTTTTTCTCCTTTTCAAGATTTGTATAGTTTTCCAGGCAAGGATTCTACAACTACCAACTTCTCTGCATTCAAGCCATATTTTCCAGTATAGTCTACAGCATTATTCTTAAGACTGCTATATATCTACTTATCCTATGAAGTTAAAAAAATAATCTGGAGAAACTGTCTGGCTCACAAAAACATATTAAATAAAAATGTAGGTGGCAAATGCCCAGAGATATAAACAGAGAAATTTCATATTTTTTCCTGTAAAAATAATGAATGAATGCATTTTCAGTTATATTAATATTATAAAAGGACTACAGAAAATGTCTGTACAGTTTGATGGCTTTCAGCAATGAAAGAAAGAAATAGTTCCCAGGATAATATTATTATCGTATTACTATTTCATCCTCTTATCCTTTTATAGCAATAATAAAACACACACACACACACACATACACACACAACAGGATTTAGGAATCTGGTAGTTCCTGAGTGAGGAAGAAAAGGGAACTTTTCTCAATGGGAAAGTTTGTACTGCCAACATTCCCTATGTATTTATTTCTTGAAATAAATTTCTCTGACTAAAATGCACATGGCATCTGATAGCATTTTATGTTTAAGGAAGTCATAGGACACAAACTCTTTAAAGTAGTGAATTTATTGACAAGATTATAAAAATATATTTACTCTGGAATTATGAATTCAACAATATGATTCTCACTTCTACTAGAAGGGAGTATAAATTCACCTTTGGAAGATCTGAAATTTAAATTACCATAGAGTATAAACTTTCTTTATTAAACCGACTTCAATAGTAATTTCACAATATAAGCCGTTATTTCCTCAATTGCATAGATATGATGTGCTCAAATAACCTATACAATTTTATTTTATTTTTTTAAAATATTTATTTATTTGCTTTAGTTGTACACAGTGCGTTCATTTGTATATGGTGCTGAGGATCGAACCCGGGCCACGCACGTGCTAGGTGAGTGCTCTACCGCTGAGCCACAGCCCCAGCCCCACAATTTTATTTTTAAAGACTTTTTCTAGTTATTTCCTAGCAAGTAAAGATATTAAAAACTTGATTTCACTTTTTGCACATGATCAACTCCCTGAAACTTCATAGATAACAATACTCACACCATATGAGAGGAGAAAAATCATATGTGGAGAGAGAGGACACCCAATAGAAAGTGGGGGAGGTGGGGGTGGAGAAAACACTGGTGCAAAGCATTCATAAATATCAGTTTTATTTCCCTCTAGCACCTTCTGGTGGCCAACAGTATACTGCACAACTCTGTTAAAAAAAAAAAAAAAAAAAAAATCTCCTGCAAACATTATTTGCCATTTGAAGTTTTATTTAATACTTCAGAACTTTAACTCCTTTTAAATTTTTTATGCTTCTCCAGTTATATATTCACAATATGAGCATTTCATATGAGAGAACATATAATTTTCCTTCTAGAATTGAACATCTTTGAGTTATTTTATTTGCAGGCACTGCAAATTTTTTCAATCTTTGGTCTCAGAAGAAAATTTCAAAGGGTAAAATCAACTAATAGCACCATACACACACACACACACACACACACACACACACACACACACACACACACACAAGTGCCTACATTTGTGATCTGCCCCAGATTATACAAAAGAAGCAATTTTAAGAAAACTATGCAATACTTCCTCATTAGTTTGAAAATGTGGTATTGCATAATATCAGTAATATCTAACATTTTCTGCCACTTTCCTAAATGTATACCTGGAAAAACATTAAAATGCTACAAATATTATCTCATTTGATAGTACAATAAGCTAATGAAAAGTGTTATCTCCATTTAATGGGTACAGACAAATAATATTTTCTGTAACAGAAAACCGTAGGAAACAAAGACTCAAATGTACTTTCATATTCAAAGAATAAATGAATGAAAACAAATATTCATGACTTTAAATCATGTATGTATCAGTTGAGTACAGTAGTAAACACCTATAATCCCAGCTACTCAGGAGGCAGATGCAGAAAATTCCCAAATTCAAGGCCAGCCTGGGCAACTTAGAGAGGCCCTATCTTAAAATAAAATATAAAAATGGCTGGGGATGTAGCTCAGTACTAGAGTGCTTGCCTAGCATGAAAGAGGCCCTGGGTTCAATCTCCAGCACCACCACCAAAAAAAGGAAGGAAGGAAGGAAGGAAGGAAGGAAGAAGGAAGATAGGGAGAGAGAGATGGGGGGGGGTGGGGGAGCAAAAGAAAATCATGTATGTATCAAGGACCAAGCATTTGGGAATGAAACATGAAACAAAGGTAGTTCACTATACTGAATGTTCTTACTGTAAATGTAAAATGTGGAAACGAAACCATGAGACCATCAAGGAAACAGTTTTAATAAGAGTCTTAGGTAGAAATATTCAAAGTGTCAGGACTGCCCCTAAATCAGTGTGGAGGCTCACAAAGACCACTGGTAGGGATCTTCAATTAATATTCCTTCATTTCCAAGATCATTAAGCAAGCAAAAATCAGAATTTGCCTTTTTACCTGGATTTCTTGCAGGGAAAAGATGTGTGAGTCATAAGATTTCAGCCTTTTGTAGCACCTGTCATAATCTGAAGTTTACTTGTGTAAGTGGGAAGAGATCATGTCTATTTTGTCTGTCATTGACAACCACCAACAGGGTGCTGGATGCAGTGCAATTGCTAAACACCTGCTCAGTGGCTCCACCTGACCCAAACAGCCTTCCAGCCTTATTAGGAATTTTCATCATAATCCCTCTGTAAATCAAAACAAATTGAATTATTATTTCAATAGCATTTTTGTGTAACAGTTGGTACAGTTCAGCAAAACTGCAGGATTGTTAAGGTATGCAGTGGTCTACTCCATTTTACATTGTTGATAGTAAGTTCAGTGAGGCAGGGCTAAGTACAGGAAAGGCATCTGAAAGGAGATCTTAGTATTCCATACCATCTCCCAAGAGGGCAGATGCATGCCCTTGCATCCAAACCCTAGCACCCTGCTGTGTTCAGTACAAAGTGGGAAGACAATCAAATATCTGTTGAAAACTGGGAAACTCACTTCGTATCACTAGAGCTCTCTCTCCCGCACTTTACCATCCTGCTTTCTTCCTCCTTTCCCTCTCTCTTGTTCCCTTCTTGCCTAAGAGTAGAAACTACATGATTAACTCTCTGTAAAATCTACAATCATGTCCCTTTATACAGTGACATTCAGAAAGATGCATTCACCTGGCCCTAACCTTACTGAGGCTTAAGCCAAGTGTGCCTGGCAAAGAAGGAGACAAAAAGACTATTATTTTTAAAGTCAGAGAATTGAACCTCATGAGTAAGATTTTGGCTAGAAGACTTGCTATCCCCAGAAACACTGAATGATTTCCAGGGAACGAGACAAAATTTCTATCAGTAATACCATACAAAAAGCACTTGGCTTTATTCAAGAACTATTCAGATCAGTCCTATATTTAAATCATTTCCCTATATAAACAAAGCAGGGCAATAGCCTGGACATTCTTCAAAAGACTAGAAAACTCAACGACCCATGTAAATAACATTATTTAACAAAATTCCTCTCAGACTTTAGCAGAATAATTTTCATTTTTTCCATTACTGCAATTTATGTGTAATCTGAATACTGCCTATTTTTTAAGAAGTCTCATAGTTAGCCCTATAATAATCAAAAGTTATTGCTAAGCAGCACTACTGGCACAATGCTTTGTAGATGCAAAGGTTGAAATGTCAAAACTCTGAAAGCTATCACACACCATATTAACATTTCCTACTATCTGATGCTTTAGCATATAATACTCAGCAAGTATTTTTCTTGAAAGCATGTAAAAATATTTATAACTATAGGTCTTGAATCCTGTTTTTCCTGAACAAAGGGTATTTATAATTCCTTTCGAGTAAAGCATGTTAGTCACAGCCCAGTTCACAGTGTGGAAAAATACTACCAAACAAAACTGAATCATTTTCATGTCTTTCTTTGTCTATAGAAATCCCACACTTACAATCACATAAGAAAAATTTTTAAATGTGCATTATGTTGGAAAGCCTGTTGTTGCTTTTTTCAATGAAAACATTTGTCCAGCAGAAAACTGAGTTGGGGTTTTCAGTTTCATTTAAATACACAGAGCCCATCATTCATGACAGTTGGTTCAATGGTAATTCACAATTCTTCCAGGTGTTCTAATCTTAAATTTCCTGCCAAAAGAAAATCTAAGCAGTAAAGTGGTTTCCGGGTCTGGTTGGATTGGCTCTCTGGAATCAGAAAAGCCTTGAAGAGACTTCTCCTTCAATTCATAGACATTGGGATGTTAAATAAAGACAAATGTATTTTACCTCCCCCAAATTCGAAAATGGTCATGAACCACTTTGAATTCCTCCATAAAATATACTAGGTACACTGCTACATTTCCCCAGAACATTTTCCAGAATGGCTGTTCAGGAGCTGATAGGACTGCCAGCATGTCATAATAACTTCATTATTTTAACATACAGGATAAATAATAAGAACCACTGGTTTAGAAAAGATAAAAAACTAAGAGCAATTCTCTATGCCTTTGATTCTCTTCTTCATGTTTTTATATCCCTGGTTCCTTACTTTATCTAGCACCAATGTAAATGTAAAAACCTGGCTCAGTAATTGAATTTATATCTGAAATGGAAAAAAAAATGCATTTCCATATTGAACTAAACATAAAGAGGAGATTCAAGAAAATTTTAATTACTTAGACTTTACAGTAGACTTGCATTTCATTTCTATGCTTGTTACACTTAGGAAAAAGAGCAACAGTCAAAATGAGTCATGTATATGAATTGGTTTAGAGTAAAACAGCATCTACATCTTCGAAATACAACACGCAGTCCATACACACAGTCCATAAATAGCATTCGTTTAGTGTTTTACAGCCTTACAATACACTTACAAACATCCTAATGAATATGTGACTATGATCACTCTTCACAAATAAAAGAATTCCAGCGACCTGCATGACTGGGCCTAGCTCCCCAGCTTGCAGAGGAGCCACTGGGTTTGGATGAGTATTCTGGTACTCTCCCTCAGTAGCACATGCTTCTGCTGTTACTAGAAACCAGAAACAAACAAAAGGCCAAATTATCTTAAATCAGACCTAGACCACAACTCTGAGTTTCTTCTGTATTTAGCCTCAAAAAATAAGAACAGTTATGAAAATTATCTCTATTAACACCTTAAGAGGCAGAGAGAAAAGGAGTTCTAATAGCAAGGTGGTGTAATAAGAAGCCCAGACCCTCCTTTCCCCTACAGAGCCACTGTCTCACAATAAGGTAAGAACCAGTTCCCTTTGTGAGTACTTCAGAAAGCAGTTATGAGGCTCCAACCCCCCAGTGAGCTTGAAACCAACTACAATGAGAAAGGGAGGAAAATCTGTTGCTCTCACTGGACATTGTCCCTTTCCTGGCTCAGCACAGAGAAAGTGGGGAAAAAAGCTTCCAGCTTCTTCCAAAGGAGGGAGAGAGCTGGAGTTGCAACCAACACTGAGGCTTTTTTGGGAGGCTGCCTAGGCACTGGTTACTGTCTCATCTATCTTGGAGCACTGATTAAAAATCTAAGGGCTGCTGAGAATAAGAGGGTGTTGGGCAGCTTTGTGGCAGCTCCAGAGAACCTGCAGTACTTCAGATGGACACCAGAGGAAGCAAGAGATTACAATCTCCCCAAAAAAGAGGCAGAAATCTCTAATTGAGAGTTTCTAAGCCCATTTCAAGAAAAAATACCCACAGAAAAGGTTGAGATCCCAAGATCCCCGATGAAGGTGCTCCTCTGTACACTGCCAGTCCATTAAGACTGGGAGAAGTGGCTGTTTTTTCCCAATGTACAGATCCCAAGACAAAGTTAAAAGGCACATGAAGAAATAGAGAAACATGGTCCAACAATAGGAAAAAAAAATTAATGAAACTAAGAGTTATTTTCCTTGAAAACATCAACAAAATTGATGTAGACTAACTAAGATATAGAGAATACTCAAAATCAAAAACAAAAGAGGAGACGTCATAATTGATGCCATAAATACACAGACGTTCCTTGACTTATGATAGGGTTTTGTCCCAATAAACCCACTGTACATTGAAAATACAGTAAATCAAAAAGCACATTTAATATATTTAACCTACTAAATATCACAGCTTAGCAACACAGTACACCGTAGAGTATTTTTGGTTTATTCTTGTGACCATGTGGCTGAATGAGAACTGAAGTTCATTGCCACTGCCCAGCATCCTAAGAGTGGTTCTGAATATAGAGATCCTGGGGAAAGATCAAAATTCAAAGTATGGTTTCCACTGAATATATATTGCATTTACATTATAAAGTCAAGAAACCATAAATTGAGCCATTATAATTTAGGAATCACCAGTCAAGGATTACAAGAGACTATGAAAAATTACATGCCCCAAACTAGATAGCCTTGAAGAAATGGATAAATTCCTAGAAACATACAACTTACTAAGACCAAATCATAAAAACCAGAAAATCTGTACAGGTCTATACATGCTAAAGATTGATCAGTAATGAAAAAATTGCCAACAAAGAAAAAAGCCCAGAACAAGAATGTTTCACAACATAATTTTACCAAATGTTTAATGAAGAATGCCAATCCTTCCCAAACTCTCAAAAAGTTTAAGAGGAGGAAAAACGTGCAGACTTATTTTGTAAGTCTAGCATTACCCTGATACCAAAGCAAGACAAACATATTACAAAAGAAGAAAACTACAGGTCAATCAAACTGATTAATAAAAAATGTAAACATCTCCAACAAAATGCAAATAAGTTCAACTCAACAGCACAATGAAAGAATCATCTACCATGACCAAAAAAGATTTACCTTCGGGATGTTAGGATGATTCAACATATGTAAGTCAATCAAAGTTATACACTAATTTAATATTTTAAAAGAATTTTTAAAATCACATGAGCATGTAAGAATGCAGAAAAAAACATTAGACAGAATTCAATACCCTTTCATGATAAAAATACTCAACATACTAGGACTAGGAGGAAATTACTTCACAGTCATAAAGGCCTATGAAAAGTTCACAGCTAACATAAGACTCAACTGTTAAGAAACTAAAGATGTTTAGGATCAGAAACAGGACAAGGAAGTCCACTCTCACCATTCCTATTCAACACAGAACTCTAAGTCTTAGCAAAGCAATTAGGCAAGAAAAGAGAGAGAATTTATCTGAGGCAAAAAAGGAAGAAGTAAAATTACCTGTTTGCAAATCACGTGATCTTATATGTACAGAATTCTATAAAGATTCCACCAAAAAAAGTTAGAAATAATAAATTCAGTAAAGTTGCAAGACACACACAAAAAAATAAAAAATCAGATGCATTTATATACACTAACATGAAACAATCCAAAACAGAAGTTTAAAAGCAACCCCGCTTACAATATACCAAAAAGAATAAAATACTAAGAAATAAACTTCAGCAAGGAAACATCTGAAACTACCAAACACTGCTGAATAACATTGACATACATGGATTAGAAAACTTAATGTTGTTAAATATCCATATTAAACAAAGTGACAGATTCAAAGCAATCTCTACCAAAATCCAATGGCATTTTTTGCGTCAACAGAAAAAATATTTTTATGGAACCATAAAGGATCCCAATAGCCAAAATGATCTTGAATAAGAATAAAGCCGGAGACCTCATATTGCCTGCCATTGAAACATATTGCAAAGCTACAGTCATCGAAATGGAGCAGTGTTGATATAATGTATATGTACCAACAAAACAAAATAAAGAAGACAGAATAAGCCCATGACAAGTAATCTTTGACAAAGGTACCAAGATTATACAATGGGAAAAGGACAATCTCTTCAACAAGTAGTTATGGGAATATTAGAAAATTCATGAGAAAGAGTGAAATTAGACACTTTTTAAACACCATACACAAAAATCAACTCAAAATGGATGAAAGACCTTAACCTAAGACCTGAAACTTTAAAACTATTTGACAAAAAACGGGCAAAACTTTATAACATTGGTCTTGGTAGTAATTTCTTAGATATGATACTAAAACAAAAATAAGAAAGTATGACTTATCAAACTAAAAAACTCATACATTGCAAAGGAAATATTCTTTTATAGAATAAACTACAAAATGGGAGAGAATATTTGCAAACTATATATCTGATAAGAGAGTGAGAGCCAAAATACATAAGAAATTTCAACATATCAATGACAAAAAACCTAATAAATTGTTTTTAAAAATGGCTAAGGAAATTGAGTAGATGAATGGCCAAGTGTTGTATGAAAAGATGTTCAACATGACCAATAACCAGGGCAATGTAAACCAAACCACGATAAAATATTACCTCCCTTCAGTTAGTATGGCTATTATCAACAAGTCAAAAAAGAACAAACATCAGCAAGGCTGCGAAGAAATTGGGATCCTTGCAACCTGTTGGTTGAACCATAAAATGGTGCAACTATTATGGAAAACATATGGTGCTTTCCCAGAAGGTTACAAACAGAGCCACTCTATGATCCAGAAATCTCACTTCTGGATATTGATGCAAAAGCATTAAAAATAGAATCTTCCAGTGATATTTGCACTGTCGTTTACATTCTAGCATTACTCACAATATCCAAGATGTGTAAACAATGTAAATGTCTGTCAACAGAAAAATGAAATAAGAAAATGTGGCATACACTAAAATGGAATATTATCAAGACTTACATAAGAAGAAAACCCCTGTAATATGTTATAGCATGGATGAAACTTGAAGACACTATATTAAGTGAAATAACCAGTCATGGAAGTACAAATGCTGCATAATTCCATTTACATAAGATGCTTAAACTCAGAAGTCAAATTCAGAAGCAGAAAGTAGACTGGTGGGACTGGGGGGGCGGTGGAAATTGTTCAGCGGATAGAGTTTCAGCTGTGCAGAATGAAAAATTCCAGATCTATGGTACAATAATGTACATGTAGCTAATGATACTCTACTGTACTCCTAAAAATTTGTTAAAAGGGTAGATTTCATATGTATATTTTACAATTCAAAAATGATGCACAGGTGCTAGGGTTGTGGCTCAATGGTAGAGCACTTGCCTAAGACATGTGAGGTGCTAGGTTTGATCCTCAGCACCACATAAAAATTTTTTTTTTTTTTTTTTTTTTTTTTTGGTACCGGGGATTGAACTCAGCAGCACTAGACCACTGGGCCACATCCCCAGCCCTTTTTTTGTATTTTTAT
Organism: Tamias sibiricus; assembly: GCA_025594165.1. Lineage (NCBI taxonomy): Eukaryota > Metazoa > Chordata > Mammalia > Rodentia > Sciuridae > Tamias > Tamias sibiricus. The sequence continues at coordinate 134,891,333 of CM046661.1, read as the reverse complement.
TAGAGACAGGGTCTCACTGAGTTGCTAAGTGCCTCGCCATTGCTGAGGCTGGCTTTGAACTCGCGATCCTCCTGACTCAGCCTCCCAAAGTGCTGGGATTACAGGCGTGCGCCACCGCGCCCGGCAAAATAATTTTTTTAAATGATGCACAAAGAGTCAAATGGCCAATTATTCCCTAAACACATCGGTAGCACACACCCCCCCACACACAGAGATGTTTAATTTTTAGCAAGCCACACAGTTGCTTTACTCCTTTTACCATGTTACTCTCCTATAATAAACATAACAGGTAGTTTCCTATAAGCCCTATCCTATACGATTTCTGCTGTCAATACTAGGGGGTTTAATTTGCTTCCCAGATGGAGTATGCTTCATGCATATCTAGTTTAATATTCATGACAACCTGGTATGGTGGGAATTATATCAACCTTTTTATAAATAAGAAAATCAAGGCATAGAAATGTTAAGAGAGAATAAGTTGGTATAGTTTAGACTGAAATTAAATGTGTCAAACTCTGAAGTCTAGGCATTTACCCAGGATTTTAAGCCAAGGGAAGAACTGAGAATTCAGGTTCTATGAATTTTGAGTTATTATTATGAGACCCTGGGCAAGAAAATGATTCCATTTTCACTTCTATACTTATAGTTCATAAGATGTGAATAATAAATAAAATTAAAGAGTTGTTTGAGGATAAAATATACATATTTTATTAAAACTAATTTATCCTTTAGAAAAATTATAGAAACATGAGAAATCAGTGGTCTGTGCACAATATTCTGTACACAACTGTACATTTCTTATTAATAATTTCTACCTTACATTATGAGATTCTTTGGAACAAAAAACATTCCTTTTTTTTTTTAATCTATAGCACAAGGACAGTATTACAAGTAATTTAAATAGATTTTTGAATAGGCAATTTACACAACGTACACATTTCCACAAAGCACACTGAATTGACTAAATTAATATGCCTTTGTCATATGACGGGGGAGTATCATTTTCCCAGTGAAACCCAGTACACATAAATCATCCATTCTTTGGTCTCTGGTAATTTGTATTTAAAAAGTGATTTTTTGGTTACATAAGGTGCCTATTAATTTTATGTCACCAGTGAAAAAAATGCAGAAAATCTATAGTGTTTGTTAATTTTTGCTATCCTTCTATATCAGTGAGTTTAGTCTACACTGGACAAATATAATTGCCAAAATGTAAAAGAAAAATAAACTCCCTATTCCTTTCCTGGCAATGCAATTAAATTTCTTGAAATCCAAAGCTTTAAAACACTGAGGTGTTAAGATAGTTTAAACTCTTATTTAGAATAATATTTATTACCTCAAGGTTTACATAAGTGGAAAAGAAACTTGAAAAATGAGACTGTTTGAATTTCTTCTTAAGATTCTAACAAATTCTAAGAGGTGAAAAGTTAGTTATAGGTTTTGCACATTGTAAATATAACTCATAGACTGGTATAAGTGAAGAACAACAATTTACTTTTGCCTCTAAATCATGATAATGGCCTCAGTCTACACACAGGTTTAGAAATTTGGCTCTAAGAAAGAAGCAGCACAGATAAAGTGCCTAAGGTATAACTTCACAAAGACCCATGCTCTCATGATAGAAATAAATGGCACTCTGTGATAATGATTGAAGGCTACCCTAGCTTTCTCTTTACTCTTGGCAAAATGGCACACTGTGCAGAAAAAATATATGATATGACATTTAAAAAAGGCTAAGTCAGCAAAGGCTTGAAACTCAGTCCATATGTGCCCATTTAGTAATTAAACCTCACATTATAATAACAAAAGGCATTAGAAAATGGGCTTGGCTTACAAACTCAAACAGTTTGGTATGTTTAAAGTTAGCATGCTCAGTGATGAAAGATTTCATTTTATGGATAACACCTATATTACAATAATTTAGTAATCCTATTTATTTTTTAGTAAAATTATATTTTTTCAAGTATAAATTTTAAAAATTGCATTATCATAATGTATCCTATGTATTTAAAATGTATATGTATATATATATATGTTATTTCAAATATGTTTTAAAATATCAGGTACTAATATTTTAAAACCAATACAAACAGGATTGAAAGAACCCAAAAGGGACATGGAAAATAAAATTTCAAAGTTAATTTTAATACCTAAAATGTGTACATTTTCACTGAAGATTTGATTCTACTATTTTAATTGACTGAAAATATAATTTTCAATGTTACAATAAAGACAGGGTACATTTTATTCAAATGCCATTGTCATATCATAGTTCTATTAATCACCATTGGCCCTGTGGATTTCACATCACAATTTCTGGGTTATCAAAATATATATATTGACAGATAGGGATATAACTAATCCCTTCATAACTCTTGCCTTTAGAGCTTCAATGGGAGAGCCAAATCAATATCAAATGTGACCTGCCATTTATCAGTATTTATGTACTACCTAATGTCCTAACATTGACATAAATTAAATACTCAAAGATTAAACAAATCACAAAAAGTAAACACATTTTAAATGATACTTTATGACTCTGAAAAATGTATGTTATATATATAAAAATGCATTTAACTATATGAAATAGAACTTTTAATAATGTTTATTAAATTTTCTGCAATCTATTTAAAATGGCAAAGACTTCAAAATTACTTCATAAAAGGATTTCATTAGAGTTAAAATTACTTCATAAAAGGATCACATTAAATGTCATTGCAAATTGCCTTCCAAAGAACAAGTGATAAGATTTGAAAACAAATTCTTCTAAGCCCCAAATTAAACTTGAATTCAAGAGAGTTCCATTATAAGCAAAACTGATGATAAATTCTACAGAATCTAATATATTTTAACAATTTCTTCAGTAGTTAGTGAAAAGGGCCTGTTACAGAAGTCCCTAAAGGAACCGGTGCTGTAAAGTGGCAATTGGCCTTATTCAGATCTGCACTGGTGGGTACTGTACCAGCAAGAACAGAGCCTAACCCAAAGGCAGGGCTGCACCTTCAGTGCTAAATGATCTGACTGGCTGTAGGACACAAAGTGCATGAGGTCAAAAAGATCAGGAACAGATCTATCAGTCTGTGATTCTGCACAGGACTCAATGCAGTTCAGCAGGTAACTAACAAGCTAACAACAACATGGAAACAGTTTGATCTGGTGAATTTCCTAAGGCAAAAGTAAGTATGGGGTAGATCTACATAGGACACTCTTCCCTACCCATCCATGCAGTATTATTTAGATATTTCTTCATAGATTCACATCTTCAGTTTCCAATTGTAATGATTTAGCATCTCTATGTCTCAACCTTTGATAAGATTTTGACAAGCAGGGTCTATAACATTATTTGAAGTAGGGGGATTTCTCTAAGATTCTACTCACTAGGCAAATGCTCAGGCCCCATCTGTACTCTGGGCCCCTGCCTTAATTAATGGGGTACCAGACAGGAGCGATGGAGGATAAAGAAGAGACATAAAGCCAGGTGCGGTGGCACACACCTATAATCCCAGCACTTGGGAGGCTGAGGCAGGAGGATCACGAGTTCAAAGCCAGCATCAGCAAATGGTGAGACACTTAGCAACTCAGTGAGACTCTGTCTCTAATAAAATACCCCAAAATAAGGGCTGGGGATAAGGTTGAGTGCCTCTGAGTTCAATCCCCGGTACCAAAAAAAAAAAAAAAAAAAAAAAAAAGACATAATATTTTCCCTTCATGTGTATATTCACATACACACATCAACCCCTCTTTAATAGAATCAGTTCCTTGTTCTTTTATACCTAAATGAAGGTACAGACACACAGGGAAGCCATGCAGAGCATGCCCTTTAAGTTAAGTGTAACCCATCAATCGAAAGCCTTCTTTTGGCCCCATGTCTGTCTCAAGGGGAAGAAGCTATGCTGTGCTGATTTAGGGATGGGCAGCACCATCCATGGTGATGGGGGTACTAGAGTCAACATCTCAACCCAAGGCAACAGGGGTCACCATCACAGTGGCTGTGAGTGCTCTTACTTTCACCAGCACTCAGGAAGGACTCAGTCACGTGCTCAGCTTGTTGAGAAAAACCAGCTATGAACCTTAGAGTGTGATTTGTGAAACTTAACCAGATTTAATTTTATTGGGAGGTTTCCATCAAGCTGCTGGTGTACTTAGCAATATGAGTAATTTGCATGTAAGAGTTGCTTTTGTTTCTTTATAAATTCTGGTTTACAGAACCCTGAGGCTATGGTTGATATCAGAGAGTTATGAATTGTTTAATATTATGTATGTATCAAATTAAGCTCCATTTAAAAAGAAGTATAAATAGTTAGGGACGTACTACAGCTAGTAAATAATAGGAATTCAACAGGCAAAGACTGAAAGTGCCAAACATGTTCTCATTAGGACATCAGTGACACTGATGTTACTGAGTGTCAGTTCTAGTGAGGAGCAGCCTTTCATTGAAAAAAAAAATAACTTTTTGGTCCCACAATATATTGGCCCATAGCACATTAAACACCAGCCTCTTCAAAATTTCATAGACTTTGATTTAGTGATAGGGGTTTTGATATATTTCATGGTGAAGGGAGCCTGCATGCATTGAACTGGTACTATGTGAAAACAGTAGTCTTATAGGGAAAACAACCTCATAAAGCAAAAATATTATGATAACTACAGAATATCCCTACTCCATGTAAACTACCATTTCTTTCATTGATTTCTCCCTCTCTCAGTTTCCCCTTCTTCTCTGCTGCTCATGTTCAGAATAATATATCACTTTCCCCCTGGAAAGGAGATTGTGACTTAAGGAAAGTTAACCATGATAAAATGCAATAGTAGAAAATAATACAGGACAGCTAAAATTAGTGTGTGCTTTTTTTTTTTTTTTTGGTTTTTTTTTTTTTTTTTTTTTTTTTTTGGTACTGGGGATTGAACTCAGGGGCACTCGACCACTGGGCCACATCCCCAGCCCTTTTTTTTGTATTTTATTAGAGACAGGGTCTCACTGAGTTGCTAAGTGCCTCGCCATTGCTGAGGCTGGCTTTGAACTCGCGATCCTCCTGCCTCAGCCTCCCAAGTACTGGGATTACAGGCGTGCGCCACCGCGCCCGGCTAGTGTGTGCTTTTAACATGCTCAAGTTACAGGTGGTTAAACTGATCTGGGAGTTGAAGGACAGATGTAGACACTTAAATGAAAAGAACTAAAAGCTTTTTAATGGACTTGTGGGTTTATAGGAAGGAAGGATGAGTTCATTGCAAGTAGAGGGCTACAGAAATAGCCTACCAGATAAACAACAAACCAAACACAGGAGGCAATAAACAGGAAACACAAAAATCAAGCCAAAGGGGAAAGAACCTCAGTTCTCTAGGTTGTCATACAGACTGGGTAGCAGAAGACAAATCACAGGATTTCCTAAAAGCAGCTGCTTATTGGTTAATGGAAGAACATCCTTTATTTCAGGCTTAAAGGGGAAACTGAAGGCTAAAAATAAGAACCCCTCTTGTCCCCATGCCTAGGGCTGGAAAAGACTTTAGGAGAAATATTGGAAATGAAAAGATGAGTGCCCAAGAATGAGGGTCTAGACTGATAAAAAGCAACCCTGAATAGATGGCTAAATATTTCATGTCTGTATGTAATTAAGTATAACCAAGCAACTAAATATGATTTACTACAAGCAAACACAGCTTTCACTCAAAAATTTCCTCCCTCTGTGAGAAGAATGATAGAGGCATTTAAATGATGGTATCAGATGCCAGGAAGGGAAAGATAGAGAAGCACTAGAGAGACATCAAGAGCTTGGAAGGACAGCAGCTCTCTTTTGGCTCTCAGGAAATGGTGATAAAAAATTATCAGCAGATTCAAGGCAATGAGGATTCCTTCCAGAAGTTTCCAGTCTGGGGATGTCCCCCTTCCTCAGAGACTCCTTGTACTACTGATTTCCTGTCTAACCTCCTCAGGCATCTGAAGAAACTAAACTGACAGGCCACCAACAGAGCCTGCCCTTCAGCTGCCCCTGACACCACACTCCACTGTCAGGAAAGGATCAGATCCTATTTATAGTTTCCTTCAGTTTCTAATTGATAATTCGGAGATCAGTTCAAAGTTCTTGCCACTTCTCCCAGATTTCAAAAGTTAAGAGATAAGAAAAGAAAATTAGCACAACTGTCTCCTCACCTTGACCAATTCCTCTGAAATCAAGGGGGAAAAAATCATATCAAGAATAACAGAAAAACTGAGACTTTCCCATGGGACAACTGATGTGCAGACAGAGAAAGACAGGGCAGAGGCCATGAGCCAAAAGGCCTCCACTTCAACCCAGAGGCATGCCTTTAGAATACATTAACAAGACTGAGGGCACTGGAGTCCTGGAGGTTCACCCTGGTTGTTCTAATGCAAAGAAAAGGGAAGGACTGCAGATCTCTGAGAGATTTTAAGACTCTGGTGTCTGACAAAATGGAAAGTACTCAAATGATTTCATTGTGTACTGAGTGAATTTAATCTGCATTTATTTCCAAAGCACATAATTTCCAGTTACTTCATTTCTTTGAGAAGTACAAAGTGACATAGTATTTGAAGACTGTTTTAATTCTGTTTGTTTTATAAGGTCATTGGTTTGGGATGAAATCAAGAAATATCATAATACAAAAGTTCTGACCAAGAAAATTGAATAACTTGAAAATTCTTAGAAACAAATTTTAAAAACTATGCTTAAAGGTAACTGCCAAAAAAAAAAAAAAAAAAAAAAAAACTCAAAGAAAATTTACCGAATATATTAGATTAGTTCATTTAATCTATTGCCAAGAGCCAGAACAAGGAAAAACTCAAAACTGTTTCTACAACTACAAGTAATGTGAAGTGCTGTTTTCTAATACATCAGTATTATATAAAAATTCAAGAGGACAAACAACTCAAGTCTTTGTTTTGTATGTGCTGGAGTTACTCTTCCAGGATTTAATTTTCTAAAAGTTATATAATAACATTTCTATTAGTTTGCTCATTAAATAACAATTGTGCAATATATTTTTACGCATTTCTAAGCAATTTCTCCTGGCATCTATGAGGGTAAAAAGGGACATAAATTGCATTTACGTCCATTCTCCAGATGAGGAAATTAGTATAAAGAAGACAAGTGACTTTCTACCACATAGACCATTGGCAGACTCAAATCTGAACTCTGCTTTTAATCCATTGAATTGGTAAGCTGCAGGGCATCCAAAATGTTAATTATTTGACAGGAACTTCAAACAGGTAACCATTGCCCAGAATCAAGTCCAGGAAAACTCAACAGTTTTAGATCCACAAGCTAAGTCTAAGTTTTGGGTTTGAAATCTTGTTTCATAATTGAGAGAGCATCTATACAAAAGTACCTTCTTTCTGAAATGATTTTAAGTGCTCTGGAGAGAGCTAAATCTTTTAGTGATTTGTAGTATGTCACATTTGGAATATAGTAGGATATTTAATATAGAACAATGCAGACTATAACCCATAAGAATAATTGTTGCCTGATTTTTAAATTTTTATTAGGACCTATTAAATAACTACTGGTTTCAGAATACAAATTTCTAAGATACCACTACTAATTTAACTTTTAAAATGTAATGCAAGCTGACAATTATCTCTGCAGATGCTCATCTCAGGGTCATGTTAGAATAGTTTACGATTCTTTAAATAGTTCATTTGGGTTCAAATCATATAACTGGGTCTGTGAGGTTTGGTTCATTCTTAAATATTGGCAGGCTAAACAAAGATAGTTTGAAAATACATATGGAAATAAAAATGAACATTTTAATTAAGTATCTATTGAGTGTCCACTCAACACCAGCACAATGTTAATTACTAGAAATACAAATGAATACCGGGAAGGTTGCAATTTAGTAACAGAGTTGGACAAATGCAGTGGAAAGATTGCTTGTATTCAAAAAACCCTTTACTAATACCAGTTCTTCAGGAGACTCAGGCAGGTGGATCTTAAATTGGAGGCCAGCCTGGACAATTAAGCAACACCCAGTCACAATAAAGGGGGCTGGGACATAGCACTAGAGCACTTTCCTAGCATGTGCAAAGACTTGGGTTCAATTCCCATGGCCACCACAAAACAAATAAAAAAAAAAAAAAAAAAAAACACCCAAAAAAACCTTTGCCAGACTATGGTAATGGTCATGCTATTTAAAATCTTAATACCTTGGGTTTTTATTTTGTTTTGGGGGTACTGGGAATTGAACCCAGGTGTGCTTAACTGCAGGAGCCCTAATAAAGGAGATAGCTAAGATTGTGGTTAGCTGTGAGCCATAAGCATTACCACCTTCCATGTTCTTGTGAGACTTGGCCTGGGACATTGTGGATAGGGTTGGCGCCATTTGCATGGTCTCGTGAGACTTGGCCCGAGACATTGTGGATCGGGTTGGAGCCATTTGCATGATCTCGCGAGACTTGGCCCCGGGGGATTGTGGGTCATCGTCGGGGCCACTTTGTGGTTGTTGGAGGAGCCAGAGAGAGAAGCTGGCAGAATAAAGAGACTGTTTGTTTCCAGTCTGCCTCTGAACTTATTCCCACGGCTTTGTTGCTCCAAGCGGCCATCGCTTCAGGCGGCAACACTTAACCACTGAGCCACATCCCCAACCCTTTTTCATATTTTATTTAGAGACAATGTCTCGCTGACTTGCTAAGTGCCTTGCTAATCTGCTGAGGCTGGTTTTGAATTTACAATCTTCCTGCCTCAGCTTCTGGAGTTGCTGGGATTACAGGCATTGCACTATCATGAATACCTCAGTTTTTAAATCATCAAATGGGGATAGATCCAACAATTTTTTAAATAGGTGGAGATTTTATATCTAAAAGACTCAATACTTTAAAACACTATGCTACTTTATTATGCCTAGCAAATATCTTTAGGACGCCTAAAATACTTCTTTTCAAACTCTGTACATAACATTCTTCCTTTCACTCTATTGCATGTTCCTTAATGGCCAGGGATATTTATAAATTCAGTAGCCTGCAGAAAAGCACACAGCAGATGGGTGCAGTGGCATATAATCCAGTGGCCTGGAGGCTGAGACAGGAGGATTGCAAGTTCAAAGCCAGCCTCAGCAACAGTGAGGTGCTCAGCAACTCAGTGAGACCCTGTGTCTAAATAAAATACAAAATAGGGCTGGGGATGTGGCTCAGTGGTTAAGTGCCCCTGAGTTCAATCCCCCATACCAAAAAAATAAAAGAAAACAGGAAAGGAAAAGGAAAAAGAAAAGCACACAGTAAACACCTACTCATTGTTAAATGAAAATTCTTCAAAACATGGAGGAAAAGAAAATAAAAACTAATCAGTAAAGAAAAAAGGTAGTAATTCAAGGTAGGTCCTGAGGAGGGAATAAGAATTTTGTAGGTAGACAAGAGGAAGGCAACATCCCAAAGAGGACAAATATGCACAGACCTGCTTGGTATTTATACCCCAAAGAGCAGATCTTCTCCAGATACTTTAATTCTGGGTCTGTTTCATGCTTTGATTTCCACTGTGGAATGATTGATTAGGACCTTTCATGATAATGTAATTTACCATTTAACAGGAATTAGACTACAGATTAAAAGAGTTTCAAAGTAGGTCTCAATGATGGATTCAAAGTACAGATCAACCTACCAACTAGGTCCCTGATTTGAAGAAAGTATTTTTATATGGAAAACAGAAAACTATCTCCTAGTCTTTGAACAACTATTTGAAAATACGGTATACACTTTAGAAGCTTAATGCACTCATTATGGTTATATTGTAATTTTTTCAGCATTCATAACAGAGATCTATTAATGTTAATTTAGTTCACCAAAATGATTAACTAGGCTCTCTGCAGTAGTTTGCACAGTGATAAGTCTACCTGAAATTTCATAACCTTTTATTAATTCATGTCTCTTAGCTACTCAACAGGGTAATCTTTGAAGTATGAGTCAAAAAGCTAGAAGTTGTTTAATAAAATAACTTTCTTCTCTTTACAAAAGAACAGGATGGAGCTAGAAATTAGCCAGTCCCAAAAAACCAAATGCCGAATGATTTCTCTGATTTAAGGATGCTGATTCATAATATGCTGTGAGGGGAGGGGGAGGATTAGATGAACTCTAGATAGGGCAAAGAGGTAAAAAGGAGGGAGGGTAAGGGAAGGGGCACAGGGGTAGGAAAGACGGTGCTATGTAATGGTCATCATTACCCTAAGTACATGTATGAAGACACAAATGAGGTGACTGTACTTTGTATACAACCAGAGATATGAAAAATTGTGCTCTATATGTGTAAAAAAGTGGGAAGTTATACTCCATGTATATTTGATATGTCAAAATACATTACACTGTCATGTATAACTAAAACTAACAAATAAAATATTTTTTTTAAAAAAGAACAAAATTCTTCAATTATAAATATCCCACAGTGAGATCACCAAACTTTGGAGGGGAAAATACTACCAGGATGGATAAACACATCAAAGGTTCATCCCAATTTAAAAAAAGAAATGCATGTGAAAATGTTCAACTTACAATCAGAAATAAGACAACTGCTGTAAAATATCTGAAAATTCATATAAGATTAAGAAAAAATATGGACTGTAATCCAGCTGTAAGAAATCTCCATTAATAATCACAGAAAACACTACATCCTCAATCTGTGTCTAGACATGAATTTAATGGGGCATGAAATTGGATTGTTTACTATTGGCACCTAGAATAGAACCTGTGGCTTTGCAAGGCCTTAATCCAATCCTGGTTCAAGGGATGAAAAAGGGTTCAGGTGAAATCAACTAACGGTCATCCACAATTCAATCTAGGTGGGGCACATATGTATCTCCCTGTAGGGCAGATGAAACCACGCTGGGACCATTAATCAGCCGAGGGACACATGGAGGGGGAAGGGAAATCCAGCGGGAGGAAAGGAGACCCAGTGAAGAAAAGAAAAGAAGAAAAATGAAAGGGTTTCAATCCGGAGAAGGTTTAAGAAGCAAACCGGTGGTCAGAGGGACCCCCCCCCCTCCCCAGAGAATCCCCCAACTTCGGGGAACCCATGTCCTAATTGGCTCAGTAAGGCACCTGAGGTGTGGCCAGCTGGCATGGCCAGCTTGAGGGGCTTGGGAGGTGTGAGTTGTCTTAAGGTACCTGGGAGGTGTGGCCTGGTTAGGCTACCTGGGAGGTGTGGCCTGTGCCTGCCAGGAATTGAACACTCCCTCCTTTCCACAAAGTGTGGCTGAGAATGGAGCCACACAGAGGAAAGCAATGCCAAGAAATGGAGAGATGGTATCTTAATAGCATAAATTTGGGGACTGGGTCTAAAATCCTTTCATATTTTTAATCTCCCATTCTTATTAGCCAATATATCCTTTTGTAATTTGAAGCTGCATTTAGCAAGTCTCTTTTAGTATTCTCACCACCAAGGGAGAAATGCATCCTTGTGACCATGACACTTTCACCATAGACTCACTTAGAAACAGGGTTAGAATAATTTCAGGGCAATAATGGGATCCCTCCACTCTGCTTCTTCCTGTCTCTGACACCTTAAAATCAACATGCTATTTCCTACATAGTTTCCAAAATAGTATCACAATTTTTTTTATTTCATAAATATAAATATTTGAAATTTATCCTAGGGAAAAATAATGCTATTTCAGAAACCCATATTGAAGTGAGAAATCACTAGCTATGCTAAGGGTCTTTGATCTGATAGCATCTGAAACAGAGAATAACAGCTAAAGGAACCTTAAAAATGTGGGAAGTAAAATCTTATACATTTCCCCATTTCATTAGGTTATATGTTGTTTTTTTTAATTTTTAGTTGTAGATGGACACAATACCTTTTTTTATTTTATTTTTTCATGTGGTGCTGAGGATCGAACCTAGGGCCTCACAAATGCGAGACAAGCTTTCTACCACTGAGCCACAACCCCAGCCCAGGTTATATGTATTTTTGTAACACATCTTTTAATCAAACTAATTTACTTAAAATGTCCATTTCAAGTGAAATCTATTTACTGACTTTTGAGTGCTGGCTGTTTTTAAAATAATAAAAAAAATTTATGATAATTAATGACTATGGAAAATCTGAAGACTTATTAACAGGAACATTTTCTCCAGGAAAAAGAGAGAGAGAGAGAGAGAGAGAGAGAGAGAGAGAGAGAAAGAGAGAGAAATAAGTTATGTTTTGCTTTATATGAGGCAATTTTTATGAAATGGAATAAAACTGTTGAAGGGCTTAAGTGCAACAATTACTGAATTACCATGGGATTTTCTGAGCATGTGTACATAATGCTACTTTAAAAATCAAGCAAGTACAAATCAGAGCTGCTTGAATGAACAGTATTTGGGATACAGCAGCTTTCATCTGTGCTTCAAAATGTAAGCGTTGTTAATCGTATCTTGCAGAATCCAGATTGGCACAACTGCTACTAATCCAATCAATGGGAATCACTTGCCAATTACAATTTTTAAGTTACACACACATACAGATACAGAGTATGTTTGTAACATTAAAACTTTTAATTTCATTTTTCATTTTAATTGACGCTATAATTGTACACAGCCATGGAGTACAGTATAATAATTCAAAACATGTGTAAATTGTGTACTGATCAAATCAGAGTAATTAGCATCTCCATCCTCTTATAATTTATGTTTGGAGCCTCAGCATCTCCCTTTTCTAGGTCTTCATAAAATATGAATATTGTCAACTGTGACTACCCAACTGTGCTGGAGAACATTAGATCTGATTCTTCCTACCTAACAGTATTTTGGTACCCATTATCTCACCTCCCTCTAGTCCTCTCTGCCATTCTTTCCTATCATCTGTCACATACCATTTTATTCTCTTCTACTATGAGATTATCTATTTTAGCTTCTATTTGATAATGAGTGATATTTCTTTCTTTGGCTTTTTTCATATAATGTCCTCCAGTTTCACCCATTCTTTAAGGCTGAATAATATTCCATTGTCAACAGTACTACATTAAACATGAAAATGAGGAAATTTCTTTGATGTGGTGATTTCATTCCCTCTGCATGTATAACCAGAACTGGGATAGCTTGCTCATACAGGGGATTTATTTTTACTTTCTGAGGCATTTACATGCTGTTTTCCATAAAGGATCTTCTAATTTACATTCCCTCTAGGACTATAAGAGTTCCCCTTTCTCTGAGTCTTTACCAACATTTTATCTTTTGCTTCTTAAATAAAAGCCATTCTGACTGGTGAGATAGCTCATTCTAGTTTTGATCTTCATTTTCTTGATGGCCAGAAATCTTGAGTATATTTTCATGCATGTGTTGGCCATTTGTATTTCTTTTGAGAAATGTCTATTCAGATCATTTGTCCACTTTTTAAGAGAAGTATGATTTTTTTTCTGGTGCTGATTTTTTGAAATCTTTATATTTTCTGAAGATTAATGCCCTGTCAGATGAATAATTTGAAAATATTTTCTCCCATTGTGTAGGTCCTCTCTTCATTCTGTTAATTGCTTTCTTTCCTGTGCAGAAGCTTCTTAGTTTGATATTCTCCCATTTGTCTATTTTTTATTAGTTGTCTGTACTTTTGGGGCCTTATCCAAAACCATTATTGACTCTACCAAAGTCTTGAATTATTTCCCCTGTGTTTCCTTCCAGTAGTTTCATAGATTCAGATCAAACATTCATGTCTACAATCCATTTTGAGTAGATTATTTTAACAGGGTGAGAGACAGGGTCAAATGACATTCTTCAGCATATGAATATTGTTTTCTCAGTACCGCTGATTGAAGAGGCTATCCTTTCTCCAGTGTGTGCTCTGGCACCTTCTTGAGAATCAGTTGGCTGCAGATGCCTGGATTTATTTCTGGGATCTCTATCATGTTTCACTGGTCTATGTTTTATGCCAATACCATGCTGTCTTTGTTACTATGTCCCTGTAGTATGTCTTGAGATTAGGTGTTGTGATGCCTCCAGCTTTAATTTTTTGCTCAAAATTGCTCTGGCTATTTTGGGTCTTCTGTGCTTCTGTATGAATTTTAGGATTATTTTTTCTGTTTCTGTGGGAATATCTTTGGTATTGTGATAGGGATTGCACTGAATCTGTAAATTGCTTTGGGCATTATGGACATTTGAACAATATGAATTCTTCCAGCCCATGAACATAGAATGTCTTTCCATTTTCTTATGTTTTCAATTCTTTTCATCAGTGTTTTGTAATTATCATTGTAGAGGTCACTTCCTTGATTGAATTAATTCCTAGATACTTTATTCTGTGTGCAGTCCATGTGGCAGTAGGCCCAGGGCACCTGGGCAGCAGCATTTCATGCACCTATCAGTCTCTGGGGAGGGACTGTGCTGAGGTGGATCACTTTAGCATGTCCAGGTGAATGGGGTGCACCTTTCTTGGCAGCCAAGGACGGACACCTATGCAGTGTGGAGGAGCACATCTGTCAATCTCCATAAAACACATGGGAATGGGACAACTCTAGTGTTTGTGGACAATGCAGTACTGATAAGCCTGGCAGTCTCCGGGGCTACATGGAAGTGGAGTCACTTCAGTAGCCTAGGAGAGTGTCATGTGGGATGGGATGCAGCTGGATTTGGTCTCACAATGGACCATCAGCAGCAGCCTGGGTGGAGGAGTACATAAAATGAACTGGGTTCACCCTATGCAACAGTTCCATCATGAACACTCCCAGACAAATCTCCATCTGGGATTGGAGCCTACAGGGGCCGAGGGATTCCCCAGTGGTAAAAATCTTCCAGCATCCATGATTCCAATGGGGCTGTTAGGGGCTTACTGTTTACCTTTCCCTGTCATAGGAGGACTTTTCTGGATTCAAACTGGTCTGAAAATACCATTGGGGCAGGTGATGCAAAGCACTTCATTCCTGTTTGTACTAGACCATCCAGAGACTCCATTTTCCACAATTTAACCATTCTATTCACACTAAATTCCAGTACTCTCCCCAGAATGTTCTAACTGAATAATCGCTGCTTGTTTCTCTTTTTTATGTGTGAGGCACATCCCGTGCCTCCAGTCACCCATCTTGCTGGAAGCCTATAAAAATATTTGTTCATGCTTCTGGCACAATGATAGGCTCTAGGAATAACAAGAGGTATATAACAAAGTTTTGGGGGCTGGGGTTGTGGCTCAGTGGTAGAGTGCTTGCCTAGCACACGTGAGGCACTGTGTTCAATCCTCAGTACCACATACAAAAGTAAATAAAATAAACTTTAAAAAAATAAGTTCTTGACCTTGAGATTACAAACCATCATCTGTGTCATGCAAAAGAATACTATGCGGCAATGCTGTTGAGGTATGTAGAGGTGATTCTGGGGGAGTTTCTATGCAGCACTTTCAGGTGGTGCTGTGGATGCTTAGAACTCTCTATGTTTAAAGCTTTTGAATAGCTTTAAATATCATTAAAACTAATAGAGATGAAAGTCCCATATCTAATTTTAAAATGGCAATTAACAATAAGCATGAAAATAGAAAAGACCTTCTTCAACTCCATAATCTCTAGAATGTATTCATTCAATACAGGGTCATTGATCTTGTATGATTCAGATTAATCATATAAGCTCAAAATGGCAATGACTTCATCAATATACCTCTTATATACTCTAACATTACAAGGGAGAGAATGTTACACAGCAAAGTCAAACATGGTGCAGAAGGTCATAAGATGATTACTGGCAAACTCAAGTGTGCTGCTAAAATCATATCCAATGGTCTGGCAGTCTCCACTTCTGCAGAATTTATGCTACAGAAGATATCACTATTTTCATTTGCTCAAAAGTCATTCTTCTATTGACATTATCTTATTTTCATTTAGAAAATCTCTATCTTTTCATTAAATTTAACTTTGTTGAATTCTCAAAATAAATAAATAAATAAATAAATAAATAAATAAATAAATAAACTTTACTTCTGACCAAAGTGTATGCACATATGGCCAAAAACCTGGCCAAATGAACTTGTCTCAAATTTTTAGCCCTTATATTTTTCCTGTGGAAATGGAAAATATATTTTGAAAAAATCTGGCAGCTTCTTACAAAGCTAAGCATATCTTACTATATGACCTAGAAAGCTCACTCCAAGATATTTGCCATGATGAATGTAAACATATTACAAAGAAATCTGCATTCAAATGCTCATAGTAGCTTTATTCAACATAGTGAAAAAGTAGAAACAAATTAAATGTCCTACAATCAAC
This sequence comes from Tamias sibiricus, assembly GCA_025594165.1. Classification (NCBI taxonomy): domain Eukaryota; kingdom Metazoa; phylum Chordata; class Mammalia; order Rodentia; family Sciuridae; genus Tamias; species Tamias sibiricus. The sequence continues at coordinate 134,875,178 of CM046661.1, read as the reverse complement.
CAACGTATACATGAATTATTATAAGTCTATAAAATGGGATACCATTCATCAATAAATAAATTACTGACAGGCAATACATGTATGAATCTCAAAGTTAAGCCACAATCTTATAATACTACATGATTTCACTTGCATAAAAGTGTACAATGAGATAAACTTTAGTATAGACAACCCATTAACTGCTATCAAGGACCAAAAAGGGAGAGGAAACTAACTTCTAGATTGTTGGGGTGAATGCAGAACTGCATGGGTTTCTCAAAACTTATTAGACTACACAAGTTAAAAGTGGCTTACAAGGTAGGAGGCAGGAGGTCAGGAAAGATGGTGGAATGAGATGGACATCATTACCCTAAGTACATGTATGAAGACACTAATGGTATGACTCTACTTTGTGAACAACCAGAGATATGAAAAATTATACCCTATATTTATAATATGAATTGGTAATGCATTCTGGTGTCATATATAACAAATTAGAATTTTAAAAAGTGTAAAAAAAAGACTTACATATACAAATTTATATAAATTTAAATTTTATATAAACATATGTACATATATGTATCACACACATACATACATACATACATAAACACGTATTTGGTAACTTAATAGAGGTCTCTTGCTAACAATTCTCTTTAGATGAAAAAAGACTTTTTCTGTTGAACTAAAGGGAGGCAAGTGGTCATGTAGTGGCACTCCCTTTCTCCACAGAAAATCTTTTTAAGTTTTTAAATTGTAGACGGACATAATACCTTTATTTTATTTATTTATTTTTATGTGGTATTGGTATTGAACCCAGTGCCTCACACATGCTAGGTAATCACTCTACCACTGAGCTATGACCCCAGCCCCCAGAAAATCTTAACTGAGCTTCTCCAGAAATATGTACCATAATTGATTTTAGGACTATAAGCAAAAGAGTCTCTAAAAAAGAGTTCAATGTAGGTAAACTTCCTATTTTCCTGTTGCTCTATTACTGACCTGGACGAAATCAGCACTCCAGGTGCTGAATGCCCCCTTACTTGTTTTTCACAAACATGTATCCAGTATAGTAGTTTGTAGAAGTGTGTTTGCAAATGCAAAATGTGATAAAAAAAAAAGACAAATTTTTAACAAGGCCTCTGGCCTTGAGCTGAGCTTCACAGAGATGTCTACATTTCTAAGATAAAGAGAAGTTACCAATTGGGCTCCATAGTAACAGCTGGCAGGTGGAGGAAAGAAAGGGGAGAAGAAGCTCTCCCCTTCTTAGGTGTTGTCCTTGAAGGGTTAACTTGCCCAGAACAGTGAAAGAAAAAGCTACTTTTATGTAAACTGTACTTCTGAGCCCCTCCCCTTACATGCTTGTGTATAAAATTCTGAAAGTACCTGTACTTGGGGTTTGGGAGATTAATTGATTACAGTGAAAGCTGTACCCTCTGAACCTGGCTGCAGCCAAATAAAACTGTTTCCTATTATCTTTGGTGCCTTGCCTCTTCTGTCCCTACAACAGTCACTTATAGACCATCCCCTTATAAGATACATTAAAGTTCTTCAGTCTGAAATGAAATGATACTAGATGGAAAATTGGGTTATAGGAAGGAATAAATAGAAATAGAAATTTTTATATAGAGGTTATATATAAAGTAGCTATATATCCTTGAATTAGTTTATTTGAAAAAAAAAAAACTTGCCTAATTAAAAAAAATAATATTATATGGTAGACTGTTCAATATACATACAGAACTAAAATATGTAACAAAAACAGTACAAAAGGCAGGGTAGGTAGAAATATACTTTTTATATAGTTCTTACATTTTATATAAAATGATATAATATTATCTATATGTAGATTGTGAGAATTAAAAATGAGTACTGTAATGCCCTAAAGCAGCAATTAAAAACAATGAAAAATAAAACCAAAGAAACTATAAAGGAACAGTGACAAAAATTCAAATCTGATTTCTCTGAGAGAAAGCAGAAAAATAAGCCAATACCAAAAAAACCAAAGGTTGAATGTTTTCTCTGATATGCAGATGCTAATTCACAATAAGGAGTGGGGGGGAGGCGGTAGGGAAGAATAGGTGGAGGGGAGTGGAGGGAGGGGAGGGAGCATGGAGTAGGAGGGACAGTAGGATGAATCTGACATTATTACTCTATGTACATATATAACTATACAACCAGGATTCTACATCATGTATAACCAGAATAATGAGAAATTATACTCCATTTATAAGTGCATTCTGTCACATATAAGTAATTAGAATAAAAAAATTTAAAAAGAAAATATATGACAAACTAAAATTTAATAATGAGATGATAAACATATCCTTAGACATAAGAATAAATACAATAAATATAATTATACAAAATAATTCGATCTAAAGAAAAAACTTGAAGGACAAGGTAAAGAAGCAAGATCCAACTGTATCCTCTACAAGAGAAGAAAACACAGATGTTAGAAAGTAAAAGAGGGGGCAAAAAGGGAAGAGGAAGAATTATACCATACAAGAAATAAGCATAAAGAAGCAGGTGTGGCTATTTATGTAAAAGAAAACCTCAAGATATAAATTATTCCCAGAGTTGAAGACAGACATTTTGAAATAATGAATAGACCTAATCAATAGGAAAACAGAAATCCCAAATGTGTATGCAACTAATGACAGAATTTCAAAATAGGTAAGTAAGGACAGACAAAGGGAGAAATGACTACTTCACAGTAACACATGGCAATGTTAATTCTCCTCTCTTGGTGACTGACAAAACAACCAGAAAAGTCAACATGGATATAAGAAGAATGAACGAATTTATCAACCAATTTGACTTAATTGACGTTGATAGGACACTAAGTTCAATAACAAAGAGTCCATATTTTGCTCCCAGTACGCATGGCATAGTCACCAAGGTCAATCACATACTGGACCAAGAAATATATTCTATAATATGTCAAAAAATGAAACCTTACAAAATATGTTCTCTCACCACTAAAATAATTAAATTTTCAGAATTAATAACAAGATTTAAAGCAAATCCACTCAGGTTTGGAATTAACACATAACTCAAACACCTAAAGATTGAAAAAAAAATCAAAACGGATACTAGAAAATATTTTTTTTTTTTACTAAAGGATAATGAAAATACAATATAAGCAAAATTTGTGGGCATAGCTCAAAATAGTAATTGAGGAAAATTTATATGTTTAAATGACTATACTAGAAAATGAAATAAAGTTCTAACTTAAGTTTCTATCTAAAAAGCTAAAAAAAGACCAACTTAAAGAGCAGGAAAAATAATAAAAATAAAAACAAAATTAACAAAGTCAAAATGAGCTTCTTTGAAATCATTAATATGACTGATAACCCTCTATTAATATTGATCAAAAAGAAAAAAAAAACACAAATTTCAAATATAAGAAATTATAGTAGCAACATTACCAAAGATCTTTACAGAAGTATGATTATTCTACCAATAAATTGACAAATTCTATTCCATAGTCACATTCCTTCAAAATACAAGTACCAAAAGGGGGGAAAAAGTCTAAATAGCTTTACAACATTAAAGAAATTGAATTTGTATGCAAATTTCCCACAAAGAAACCATCAGTTCCAGATGGTTTCACTAATGAATTTTATTAACATTATAAAAAGAAACTATCAATCTTATATAAACTTTTAGAAACAGGAAAGAATCTCCCATTTTAAAATCTCCATTTTGAAAGTTGAGTATAATGCTGATACAAAACTACAGATAAAAAAATAAATTTCATACAATAGATCTTTTCATCATTATGCTAGATTGGTTAACAAGATATTAGAAAATTATGTCTAAAATACAGAAAAGATAATATATGACTAAGTAGAGTTTATTCCAGACATGCAAGGTTATACTTAAAAAACAATCAATGAAACATGTGACAAAGGTATACACCAATTGTAATCAAATAATAAAAACAAAAATCAATGAAATAGGAATTGAAGGGAACAGTCTCAATCTTATAAATGATATTCATTAAAAACCTACAGTTATATCAGGTGAGATGGCATAGACCTAAGATGCTCAGGTGGGAAGATCACAAGTTCCAATCCAGCCTCAGGAACTTAGTGAGGCTCTCAGCAATTTAGTGAGACTCTGTCTCAAAATAAATAATGAAAAGGTCTAGAGATGTAGATTGGTGATAAAGTGCCTTTGGGTTCAATCCCCAATACAAAAACAAAACAAAACAACAAAAACCTCTATGGTTAAATCATACTCTATGAGCTATGAAACTCAATACAATGAACTCGAAACAATGAAAATGGGAAATGGAAGGAATATTTCTGCCAGTTTATTGTAAAAAATGGGGACATGGATTGAAAAAAAATAAAAAGCTTTATACATCCAAAAATAAATTATTATATTCATTTTACAGAGGACCGAGGAAAAAGATTGGGCAACTTGTTCATGATTATAATTCACAAAGAATCAGGATTTGTATTTAGGACACTGACTCCAAAATTGCTAGATTTAGTCACTATGCATAGTGAATTAGTTGAAGCTTTTTTGACCTGTCAATCACTCTTGGCATATGCCCAAGGACAGTTGCAGGGAGAAGAAGGAAAAAAAGAGAGGTGTGGAGAATGATACAGTGATGTTGCATCTGGAGACACAGGTGGGCTGGGAGATGAATGGGCTCACAGATGTCTGAAGAGGGAGGTAAAGGGAAGGTTAAAAGGCTGACGGCATTCATTAGACATGCCATGTTCCTCCAGGCCTATAGAGGCACACAGGATACCAAGACTTTCAGAGAAAGAAAGTGGGATGGAATCAGAAGGGGAGATACCAGCAAAAGAAGGTTTCCATTGTATTACCCAAGATGAAGCTCATGTGCAGAACACATCTGCTTTTCAAGCTGAAGATTGGGAATAGACAGTGGATAAAAACAATTAAGGAAGGCATATGAGCCACAATCTCTAACCAAGCAAGAGTTAGTGATGAAGCAGAGTCACTTCTGGAATTTTTGTATTCAAGTAGTCCTAGATTATGAACAAGTAACTGAAGGGTGCAGGAAGACCATGCACACATCACTCCATGCACACATTGAATAGTGCTATGTACTCATTCAGCAAATGCATTTGCACCTATCCTGCCTCGGGCACAAAGACAGTCATCAGAGAAATGAGGAATGGATCCTCAGGGAACTCAGAGTCTTGCCATGTGTCAGAAAAAAAGCACAAATAGAACCGAATGAGTCTTACTCAGCAACAACAGGGAAAGTCTGCTTTAAATATATTTAGGGATTTTGAAAACAATCTTCAGTACAAAACTGTGAATTTCTAGACCTCCCTACTCATGATGGAGTCACTGGGAAGCCAAAGAATATTTCTAAAATCAGGAAATGACCAGCTTAAGAGCTTTCTGTGATAGCCACGGTTTCTGAAGAATACTCAGAAAGCATGAATGATCTTCAAATTCTTACTCCATAAAAATTTGAGCTCTTCAAGGGAAGAAATCCTGTCCCTTCAATAGAAGACAGTGAATCATGGAGAAGCTCTTTTTATTGTTCCCATTCTGTATGGGTACCAACTCTATGGGTAGCAGTTTACCTATTCCACTACATATCTCCAATTTCAAAACCAGAACATGGTATGGGACTGTTTAGCACAAGCTTCACTCCAAGGATGAGGATCATGTCCCAGTGTGTGCCACTGAGTTCAGCAGAACAGAGGGTCCACTGGCACAGAGAATGTTCTCTTGGGTAGGCAGTTTAAGAAGATATGAGAGAGTAGACTAGTACAAACAATTTTTTATACTTATTTAACCTCCCAATTTTCCCCAGGGTAGTCTTGTATATTAGTTGTGTACTGTTGCTTACGAAGTTACCCTAAGCTTAAAATAATACATTTGCCATCTTACAATTCCTGCAAGGCAAAAGACCAAGCACAGAAGAACTGGGTCTTGTGCTTCCAAGTCTCCTTCAAGGCTGCAATGATGCTGAGGTCCAGGGCTGAGTTCTCATCTCACCTGGAAAGAATCTGCTTCTACCTCACATGGTTGTTGGAAAAATTCAGTTCCTTGCAGGCTATGGGCCTATTCTTGGCTGGTTGGACAGAGACCTCCCACAGCTCCTCACCCCTAAAGTCTCTACAGGATCACAGCCTGTTTCTTCAAAGCCAGCAAGGGAGAAGCTCTGCTACCAAGACAAGAGGACCCGTCTTATCCAATCCAATCATAGAAATGGCCACTCACCACTTTCGCTGTAGTCTATTGGTTAGGAACTCGTTGCTACACCAGTCCCTACTCAAGAGAAGGGCATGGGGACCAAAAGGCAAATCCATTAGGACCATCTTAGAGTCTGTCAGCAACATGTGCTTTGATGCATATCAGTAACATAGAACGAGGATTTAAGAGGTGACCTCCTATCATATTTTAATTCCCTCCTCTTGCTCTGATTTAGTGTTTCCCCTACCTATAAAGTTAAGGATGGATATAAAGGGATTTGTCTATAATCCAGAGCCAAGGATGTGACAAGTTATAGTTTCAATCTGAGGAGGGACCCCATTCAGAATCTTCTCTGAGGTAGAAAACATGGTCCATAATAACATCTGATCACAAAATTCTATATTTCCTCATTTGGAGGTCTGAGGGTTAGAATTTTAAAAAAATTATCTCTTTAATATGTTAAAGGAAAATATATGTAAAATTTCAGGACAGAGATTAAAATCTTTTACAGAACTTTACACTTCTCTTCCATATCTTGTAAAATAAATGTATTGGGAAAGAATGAAGGAGGAGGGAGGGGACATTTAGAATCTGTATATGATAATTTAGGAACAGTAGTCAAACATTAGTCACATTTTGTTCCATCCAGGAGATCAAAGAATAATCATTTAAATAAGTCCTGCTGACAAAATAATATTTTAAGAATGTCGTAAATGCTTAATGCCTGCTATTATTATAGGTATTATCTTCCACACAATGGGTTGACAGAACTCCCAATGGGCTGAACCCTGCTATGTCCCTTAGTCTTTCTCCAAGTGCAGGCTGCACCCTAAGTTAACACTCAAAGTATTTCCAAATGTCTTGTCATTGTGGACAAGACCAAGAAAGGTAGACGCTTGCCTGCCATCCACATGGAACTATCCTTTCTGGTTCCCTTTTCAAGACTAAGAGATACTAACTCCCTGGTAGTAACACACTTAAAGGACTACAGCCTTTAGGTAAGACCATCATGACTGACAAAAAGACTTGACTTTACCCTCAAAGTTCATTAGCATCATCATAATTCAAAACAATATGAGTACTGGAAATTTGTGGCCACAGCATGCCTCATAAGATCTCAGGCCCAGATTATCTGGCGTGGTAGCAAATCTTTCCAGGAAATAATGGCCATAATTTCTTCCTTTTAATTTTTATTCTGCTGACAGTAAGCTGGTTAGTTTTATATGTAGTCATTTTAACAAGTATTTATTATTTCAAATATACTATTTTACCTTCAGGATAAATATCAGCAACAAAACAGAGAAAATCCTGACTTTATAGGGTTGTGTTCAAGTTATGGAAGAACTTCTATAATATGTGAAGGTTATATTTACTCTGTGCAAATCAACAGTCTAAGTTCTTTATATGACTTTTATCTTTAAATGGCCCTTCTACTGATATCATATAATTTAATGCACTCATATATTAGATATGATTTTATATCCATCTTACAATAGTAATCTATGTTGGCATAATAAGTGGTGAGTATGAGTTTTGAACCCTGGTTTTTTATTCCAAAGTCCATAACTTAAACCACATACCACACATAGTTCTAAAAACCATTAGTTTGGGAAAAACAGGAATAGGACTAAGAAAAATACGAAAGTACTAAATAATGACAGACTTTATCCTTGACCAAACTTCAGACTTCTGTGAGTCCTTTCCCCATGAAACCATGGGAAAACCATTGGGTTCTGACTTCTAACAAGTAGAAGTCCCACTTCTAACAAGAATCCTCCTAAGTCACTTCAGAACATCACCTTCACCCTTGATACTCCATCATCTTGGCTTGCCTTCAACAACAATCCTAAGAAGTTTGTGAAACAATAATCTTCCTACACTTGAAGTCTCCTGCTAGCAATTTTCCATCCACCAATTGCTGCACACTTACCTTTAGCTATAAATCCTCACTTGTCCTTGCTGTATTTAGAGTTGAGCCCAATCTTTCTCTGTTTTCAGACAGTATGACAGCTATTTACAATAGTCCTGACTAAAGTCTTGCTCATGTTTACAAGGTCAGAATAACTTTTTTAAACATTAAGTACCTACAAAGGCTAGGTGAAATGGAGAATGCTCAAGGACAGAGCAGTCATAAGCTTTCATCTGTCAACACATCTGTATGGACACTGAAATATGTTGTGAAGGTTTGTGTTCATGACATGTTAGAATTTCAGAGGAAGATGCTCACCTCTTTTATTACCATTCCTGAAATAGAAAATATTGGACATGATGGTCTCCAATCACAAAACTCTATTACAGATTTTAGAATTACAGAAAACAGGGATATACAGAAATTGAGATCACACATAGTATAAAGTTTGATGTAAAGGATAGAATGGGGGACTGCATTACTGTAGCAAAACCCAGGAAACTTCAAGGTGCCCCAGTTATTTTGCTGGTAAAACATCCTAAGCTTTTTTCCTATGTGCTATTAGATTATTGGGATTAAAGATTGTAAACAAAGTCAGATGTCCTTCTATATACATTAAAAAGGCAAAAAGAAAATTAGCTGATTTTGTGGTCCAGATATTCACAAGGCATGATGACTTTTTAAGAGCAAAAGAATAAGTGGATCATGATTAGAAGTGTAACCACCAGGACAAGAAGGCTGTGAACTTGGCACCCTGCCCAAGGCTTATTAGGTGTGGCAAATGGTAACAGGTGTTGCCTCCTGTTAAAAGAACTGGTGGGATGACTTGTTCAACTCCAAGCTTAAATCAAAACAATATGTGAGTATAATTGTAACAGAGGTTCCTACAGTCCATAGTAAGTGACTAGAAGCCAAAGAGCTGGTCAATAAGGGAACTACCACCTAGGAGTGATTCCAAGGCTGGCAAAGAACAGCAGCTTCACAAAGCAATCATTCTGGTGGTGCTAGATAATTATGTTGGGGCAAGTGTCTCCTAGATTACAGACTGGGTAACCAGGTACAGAAGCTTACAGACAGAAGATAGAACAGACTACAAGGTTGCGTCATGACCTGGTAATTAGACTACAGGAGTAAGACATTGGTACTTACTGACTCAAGGTACTTACTTCTACAGATATCTAGAAGTCACACCTCAGGATTCTGCATAGGTTGGCCCTGGTTACTTATCTCTCCTCCTTTCTCTGTGCTCTAACCACTTTCTATCTTTGGGAGGGCCTTTATACATGCTGTCCTCTAACAAGAATGTCCTCAACTTTCTCCCCCACGTTTGCTTGGTTAATTCCTATTTTTCAGATCTTTTTTCTAAAAACAAAATTTAATTAGTTATACATGACAGTAGAATGCATTTATGCACTTTGATTATCATACAATGATGGGATATAATTTCTCATTTTTCTGAGCGTACATGTTGTAGAATCATATTGGTCATGAAGTCACATATATACATAAAGTAATAATGTCTGTTTCGTTCTACTATCTTGCCTTTTCCTACATCCCCTTCCCCCCCCTTCACTTCCCTCTACCTAATATAAGGTAACTCTATGTTTCTCTTGTGCCCTGCCCCCACTTACTGTGAATTAGCATCAGCATATTAGAGAAAATATTCAGTCTTTGGTTTTGGGGGTTTGGCTTATTTCACTTAGCATATTTTCCAACTCCATCCATTTACTGGCAAATGTTTTAATTTCATTCTTCTTTGAGGCTGAGTAATATTTCATTGAATATATATATACATTTTCTTTATCCATTCATCTGTTGAAGGACATCTAGTTTGGTTCCATAGTTTAGCGATTGTGAATTGAGCTGCTATAAGCATTGACATGCCTGCATTACTGTACTATGCTGATTTTAAGTCCTTTGGGTATAAACAGAGGAGTGGGATAGCTGGGTCAAATGGTGGTTCCATTCCAAGTTTTTCTAAGGAATCTCCACACTGATTTCCATAGTGGTTGTACCAATTTGCAGTCCCACCAGCAATGTGTGAGTGTACCTTTTCCCTACATCCTCCCCAACATTTATTATTGCCTGTGTTCTTGATGATTGCCATTCTTACTGGAGTGAGATAAAATCTTAGTGTAGTTTTGATTTGCATTTCTTGAATATCCAGTGATGTTGAACACTTTTTCATATATTTTGTTGATGGATTGTATTTCTTCTTCTGTAATTCAGATAAAATTTGTTCAGGAAAGACTTTGACTACTATAATTAGATCTGTGGTTCCATTCCTAAAATTACTTGCTTCTATTTCACAGCCTTATCATTGTTATAATTTTTGTGATTCTTTGATTAATACACTTCTCTCCCAATGTACTATTAAGGTCTGTAAGGCCAGATTTTTTTTTTTTTTTTTTTTTTTTTTTTTTTGGTACCGGGGATTGAACTCAGGGGCACTCGACCACTGGGCCACATCCCCAGCTCTTTTTTGTATTTTATTAGAGACAGGGTCTCACTGAGTTGCTAAGTGCCTCGCTATTGCTGAGGCTGGCTTTGAACTCACGATCCTCCTGCCTCAGCCTCCCAAGTGCTGGGATTACAGGCGTGCACCACCGCACCTGGCCAGACATATATTCTTGTTTTAATTTTTGCACATTATTTTTCCCTTGTATAGTAGAAGTACGCGATAATGATAAAAAAAGATTGAATTTACTAATGAAGCATAATGACTATACCTTTATATATATAGCTGAATATTTCTAAGCTTTGGCAGTAGCTCAGAAACATCACTAAACATTGGTGCTGGAAGGTAAATGGGAAGAAGCTTGATATCCACCATGAGTAGTACTCAGTGCCAAATTCAAAAGGTACATTCAAAAGCTCAATAGAGTGCTCTGAAAAATTCAACCACAGGTACTATTACCAAAATGCTTCAAGGATTGGTATTATTTCTATATTACATATTGGCACACTGAGATTCAATTTTATGTAATGCCATAATATTATTAAATGGCACAGCAGTGTCTTTGTCCTAAAATTTTTTTTAGTTCTGGTCCTTTTCACTTTCAAAATAATTATAAAATATACTGTAATATTTATAATACTATGTGTATAATATTGACATAATAAAATATAATAAAGTATTTATTAAATAAGTTCTTATATAAATGCCAAATAACCCATTATGGATTTCCCATGTGACTTTAAAATATAATTTCTTGCTATATAAAATAAGGAATATAAACTATATAACATGTAGAATATATTATACAGGATATATTCACTGCATAAACAGATATAGTTCATAATTAGTAGTTCATAATCCTTACTCTTGTCTCTCATTTATATATTCCATCATTTATTGAGACAAAATATTAAGTATAGGAATTTCCCAGATGGATTAGTTTTTTAAACCTTACCATTATTTTTATTTTTGAGTGATTGCCTTATAATTCTGGAGGGAACTTTATACAAACACAGGGTATAATTGGGTATCCATGGATAATAAGCATTCAGTATCATCACAAGCACTGGCACATAGCCTTACCTTTAGATGATCTTACAGATTAGCGTTTAACATGGATATCCTATTTGACATAGAAAAGTGATATGGGTAAAAGTCTTAGATTTCTGAGAGATCACAGCTCAAATATCAAATCCTCCATTTACAAGCTGTGTCACCCTGAGCAGGTTTACTTTATGAGCCTCAATATGTAAATGATACATATTGACAGAACATGATATATAAAAATGGTGATAAAATGATAATCTCATAGCATTTAATTATAAGGCAATCACTCAAAAATAAAAATAATGGTAAGGTTTAAAAAAAGGTACATTTGCCATAAAGGGTCATTGTCATTAAGGCCTGGTAATTCATATCAAGTTGTATCATTCAAATATGACTGTACTATGATATTCAGTTCATTCTTTATGAAGAGAAAGCATAAGAGTGAATAACTATAATAAGGATTACTTTTAAGAAATGACAAGGAAAAAAGAAGTTATCTTATGATCAAAAAATTTAATGATAAAGTTGATATTTAATGTATTAATATATGATTAAAGAAAGAAAATTTCAGTTTGAAAAGAAATAAGAGGGGTAAGAATAAATACAGCTATAAAGACATGTCCATATATGACTGTACATGTGTGTGTGTCTATATATATGTGTGTGCATGTATATATATGTATATATATGCTTATTCTGTACATGACTGTATGAGTGTGTAAATATATATATATATTATGACTGTACATGTGTGTATACATATGTGTGTGTGTATATATATATATATATATAAAATGCTTATTCTTTTACTGTTACATATTCTCCAGATCATTACTTTTAATTTGATAACAGAAACGTCCCCAAAATATATGTAAAAAAAATTAAGACAAGACATCATATGATTTTCAATTAAAGTTACAAGATGGAATTGTCATTTTTGAAGAAGAATGATTCCACTTTGACAATGATATCCTAAATTTTCCATCTATATACTTCTGGAATAGCAATGTTTTACCTTCCATACAGGTGATACCAGATCTTGCAATCAAAATTACCATTGTAGCCCTTAAACTATTGAAGAAATAAGAGATGCCATTCAAAAGACAATGTCATATGCTACTTGAATTCTTGAAGTCATTACTCAAGACATGCAGTAAGTTGTTATGACCTCTAGAAGAACTTGCTCTAGAATAGTCCAAGTCCTTCCCAGTAGCACCTGCTGCCTCCTCTTCTGACTTCTATTTTGTTCCCTCTGCTATTGTTTTATTTATTTTTTTAATTTCCAAATGGTAATTTTGCATTTGCAAGTGCCATTTTAAATGTGCTTTAGTTTTAAAAAGAAATTATAGGAAAGATACTTACTCTTACAACCTGTATCAGGATAATGCTTGCTTCCTTTTAGTTCTCATGTACAGTAACCAACTTTTTATTTTATGAAATTAAGGTTTCCATTTAATCTAAGTTTTCTTTGACTAAGGCTTAACTATCAGTTTAGTCATGTTTCAACCCAGATTTCAGGTGTTAGAAAAGAGAGGAAGGAATTTATTCTGCCTTAGCTTCTTGAAATGTTCATTCTTTTCTGTAATTAAGACAATTATGATGCAATAATATTTTTCTGATATTATTTGATCCAGTATAATTATTTCTTTAAATGATTATATTATTAGTATAAGGATAATTTATTTAGCTTGGCTTAAAATTGAAAATTAATGTAAGGAAAATAATAGTTATAAAATATATGAAACAAATTTAGAACACAATTTATTGTTACAGTGTGGTTGAAGATTTCAGTTTTAATTTCTTCTATTCAAATTACTGAACTATATATTCAGAGAACTGAATACTTAAAAAGTGCCTCTTTTTACATATGGAAGGGAGGGAAAAGGCAATTTTTGAGTCCACACTGTACTAGACACCACACATGTATTTTATTATTCACAATCATCCACAGGTATAGTCAAGATAATCCCCACTTTAACCAAGAGTAAAACTGAGGTTAAAGAAATTAAATTAACTTGCTATTATCCTACTGTACGACAGAGCTGAGATTGGAATATTTGGCTGGTTGTAAAACCCACGTCTCTCTACCCCACTATCTTGCCTCATATACAAAAGGAATGAGACAAGAATGCCTTTGAAAGGAGAAACAGAAATGAAAACTTTTAAGAATTTAAAATCTATTCACCTTAGAATGATGTCTATAGCCTGTACAACGTTTGAAATGATTTATTGCATTTTAATTACTTTGTTTATAATAACAACCAAACCACTACCCTTCTAAACAATAAATTTTCTATAAAATTTCAGTTGTCTTTTTATCTTCCAAGCTCACACAATCAACACTAAATTTATCTGCCTCCTTTGGACTCATTCATTTGTCAAAGTGACCACACACCTTCCCTGGGGCATCAAGCTGAGGGAGTTTATTTCTCAAGTGTCATCAAGGAACCATCTGTATAGAAATAACATGTGGAACTGAAAATTATTCAGCCCAACTGAGTCAGGATGTCTGAGGAAAGGGCCTGAAAACCTGCATTTTATCAAGCACCATAAACTGTTGTTATGTAGACAGTCCCAGAAGAACATAGTAGAGCTGAAATTTATTATTCACTAAAGTATCAGAAGAACTTACCTATGAGAATGGGGAATAAAGTTCATTGGTGGTGATTATTCGTTTTCACTTCAGAAGGGCAAAAGTATAAAAACTACTTGTGATTCTATTTATTTTTGATATGATCATCATTCAGAGATGCGGGCTGCAACTGATATTTAACATTCCAAAGCATAACTGCTGACTTTGCAATTGGTCTTAGTGTGATCTCTACAATATTAAAATATTCAGTTTTATAAAATTCTAATACTACAAAGTGTACACAGTACTTAAAAGTGTGACTCCCTATTTTAGTTATTGCCTTAATACAAATACTGAAAAATGAGCCTTTCCTTTAGTAATGGTCATACATTGATGTCACCTTTATAATAAACCCTTACCTCAGTTTAGATTCCTTTTTATGTCTTTACTTTGCTACATCTGAACAACAAGATAATGTTTCTACAATCAATTCTCAAAGAAAAACATCTAAGTATAGTACATTGCTGCAGTTGCTAAGGTAACCACCATCTCCTACTCCCTTAAAAGTTCTGAGTTCACAGTTAAGATTAACACCTTCCTGAAACATCCGACATAAAAGCCACTGCCTAGAGAAATTTGGGGTCTTTTGTTTTACATCTCAGACTGGATCATGTATAGCAGCAAAAAAGGCTGATATTTTTAGTGTGCAATTTCACTGTACTTCAATCATTCGTGGAAGACTAGATATGTTCTAAAATGGAATCTGGGATGAGCTCATCTTGATTCGGTGATTTCACTGCAACTTTGACTTAAACACTGGTATATAATGTTGAGCTTTCTGAGTTTTTTTGTTTTTGTTCCCCCACCCCACACCCTTCCTTGCAGCAGATGTTCAGACATGAGAATAACATATTTTGCTTTGGAAAAGAAGGAGCAGTTTCAGCAGGAAATTGTATCTTTTTTAGACTTGTTAGTGCTTGGAAATATCTGCTGAGTATGTTAAGATCTTCCATATTCAGTCCTATGGAGGAGGTCTTCAACAATGCTCTTAACACCATCACCTCCTTAACCTTTCTGTGTCTAGTCCTAAATCCAGGATTGACCCCATTATTCACTATCTATTACCCCAGTTTCAACTGAGCCTCTTTACAAAACATTATGAAACTATGTGAGCTTAGACTCCTAATAATTCAGGCTTTCCAATTCCGCCTGGTTTGGTAAGATTTCTCAGTAATCCCTTCATTTACCCCTTTATTTATCATGTAGCATTCTATTCAGAGCAGTTCCCTATTATCTTCCTTCCCTCCACTCTGGCACATCCCTAATCCATTGATTTTTTTTTTCTTTTTTTTTTAGTACCTCACCTTCTTCATTACACACTGGTCTCGAACATACTCTACCATCTAACTTCCATTAACTCCATTCTACTGAAAGGTCATTCTCTAAATTTACAAATGGCATGCCCATCATCAAATGCAATTGCAACAAATTATTTCTAGTCATAACTATGCTTTATTCAACCACTGGTTCTCCTAATAGTCCACTCTCCTAGTCATTGTTTCTGTTGGCTTTTGATCTGTGTCCTTCACTTACTGACTCCTCAATCAAAATCAACTGGACAAATATTCATTGTATATCTACTATTATCTTCTCCCTAGACCAGTCCTTGGAGATGAAATACTGAAGATAACAGGGTCCTAACTTCATAATGCCTACAGACTAGTGAGAATAGCAGTCAGCAAAAACATAACCAAAATATTAAGAAAAGCACAGATACAATGAGCACACATAGTAATGGGGAGTCTAATCTAATAGAGGGGATCAGGGATAGTTTTCTTGAAGTGTCTGCTTCCTCTACCAAATACCATCTGCACCATCTCTTTATCTCATCGAGAGATGTGCTTGAAGTAAGATTTTTAGTAGTCATAAAAATCTTAAACATATTTATTTTTTAAATGTTTGTGTACTGATTATAATTGTGTAGCAGAAGCCAAATGAGAGGAAAATTTCAACAGGGAAACTGAACAATTTAAAGTCACCATCCATTACAGTAGAACTTGAACATGCACTACTTAAATGAATATAAGTGGATTTTAATTAGCCATGATACTAATATTCCACTGGACATAATTCAAAGTGTAGTATAACAGTTCTATAGTGACAACAAGCTAAACTGCTATACAAAATTACAATATGCTGAAAACCTTATCCTTATTAAGATATACTGAAAAGTTAAGACTTGGATTATAGTACACTGTGTGTAAAAATATTTTGAGGGAATATTCCATCAAAAAGTTAATATAAATTTATTTAAAAGTTATTATTAAGCAATAAGATAATATATAAGATGCAGTCTTATCTCCAAGTAGCTTATAACTAACAAAAGCATCTCCATTTAGACAGAATTTAAAGAAACTAAATTCAAATTACTATTCAGTGATGGAGTCCATAATCCATTTTCTCATGATTTTTTCTTTTCACTAAGCTAGAACACTTCCATATGCTTTTATGTTTTGCTCAGATTTTGTCTGTTATTGAACAACTAAACAATCCATTTAAAACTCTGGCAGATATAAGATTGATTAATTAAATCCCTTTCATTATCTCTAGGCATTTCCTGGGTCTATTTCCAAATTCTAGATTACCAAAGATTCAGGCTTTTCAAGTGCTTTTAGATCTTGAATGTTCAGATATTAGTTTGGGACAGACCCAGAGGTGGAAGGATCACATGTAGGCTTCAAGATTCACAGATGAATATACATCCCAACACAGCTTTCTTTCATATAATCACACACACACACACACACACACACACACACACACACACCTCTGTATCATACACAACACAGAATCCAAATAATGAAAAACATCAATAATATAGTATCATACCTAAGAAAACAAAATGTGCCAGGATACTTCTACTTTGCTATTGATTTTTTTGTCATAGAAAATAAAGAGAATAACACACATCAACTGCTCATGTTATTCCATCCTGTAGGCAAGGAAGAAGGGGGGGAAATCAGACGACCAAAGATAAATATAAAATACTAATAAGAAAAATCAACTTTTGCAACCAGACTGAAATATGCATATGCTAATACTTGTATAAAATTACAGATTTAAGTAATAGAAGATGCATGGAGACTAATGGAGTAGTGAAGACATAAAAACTGTTAGGGAAAAAGACCCCATGGAGAGGCAGCATTGAGTCATAGACATGAACACATGCTGAGGTTTTCTATTTTTCTAAATTCCCCAGAACTCAACATTTGCATATTACAACATCAATCTTAATCAGAAAGAAATAACTGTCATTTGATAACTTCATCACAGTTTTTACATGGAAAGCTGTTTTAAGAGATTAAATGTTTGGAACAAAAAAAAATGGTAATGTATATTAAGACTTTCAACTGTGTGAAATCATATGTACCTGGCTTCCCTTGCCAGGCACTCATGGTCTGCATAAGTCACTTTATTATGGGCTGATTTGAAAGTTAAGTCAGGCTGACCCCGTTCTGTTCAGACCTCTCACCCTGCACAAAATTGGCCCACCTTCCCATAAGAGCCCACTCGCACAGAAGGTGACATCCTCACCTTCTTGCCCCCAGACCACAGCTTCTGCAATTCATAGAACAGACTTTTAGCCTGCTTCCTGAGCATGTACTGAGAATCTTTCTGAGCAAGTTAACCTGTTTTTTTTCCACCCTGTGAAACATGTTCTATAACTGTATTTCTTTCCCCCGGCAGTTTTTCAGCTTATAATCAGCCCCCCACACATGTTCTGTGTCTTGGGCTGCAGAACTGTCTGCTTTCTGCTCCCTTGGCCCTGGCCAGAATAAATCCTTGGTCCTTACTTCAAAAATACCCAGAGTGTTGTTTCAGATTTTGGAATAGCACCTTAACTTCAGCCATTAAAGCTCAGTACCCTTGTCTGTAAGTGGGATTAATAACAAAATGAAATAATGTATGCAAAGCATTCAGCACCCAGGGATGGTATGTGTCATGTGTGGACATTGATTTTGAAATTTACAATGCCCTTACAAATAAGAGTATGATAATTCAAACGTCACACATATAGAAAAGGCAAAAAAACAAATTTGAGAAATGAGCCAAAGTGTAAAACTAAAGGAAGAAGGAAGGAAGGAAGGGAGGCAGGGAGGGCTAAAAAAATTCCTTAATAATCAGAATAGTTAGGCCCTGGATAGTCAAGTATCAGGACTGTTAAAAATCAGGAAGAATGAAGGAAGAGGAATTTATCTAGAAGTTTAATCAATTCTTCTGCAATTAGACATTGATTTTCAAAACCTAGACACTTCCTTTGAGTTGGCAACACTAAAAAGACACTACTCTACTGACTAAAAATAACTCTGTGCTTATAGTAAATATTTTCAAAGTCTTATTAGTTTTTTAAGCACTCTAAATACAAGATTATAGGAAGGAAAAATGAACTTAATGTGCTTAAATTCTTCTATTTATAAATTACTTTATAGTAAAAACAACATCAAATTGTTAATTGACCCAACTAGGCTTAGAGACTACACAGAGTAGTTTAATACACATTGAAGTCAATTATCTTTAATGAAGTTTGAAACGGATTGGCAATGACCTGACAAAAAATCATTCTATAGTCCTCTGAGGCTCAGTGAAGATTTGAAATGTTCGGGGACCATTCCAAATGGGTCTATAGAAGGGGAAAATGGGAAACATAGTAATTGGATACAAAGGATAAAGTGGACAGAAGCAAAGATATAAATGAAGTACAGAAACAGCAGCATGGGCACACACGTGTGTGTGAAAAGCATCTTTCAGACTAGACTAGAGAATACATCACTGAAGACTTTGAACTGACAGTGAGGAAAGTTGAGCTCCTCACTGTGACTCAAGCCATCCACTGGAAGTACCAAAGAGTAGATGGCGCATCTGTCCGGAAACTTGTCTCATTACACAAAAGAATCACTCTTAAGATGTTTTGCAAGTTTTATGGTATGTCTCACAGTGCTTGAAGGAAGCACATTGAAAAGATTTATGCATACTTACACGTTTGAGTTCTTCAATAACCCATTGATAATATCATCATCTTTCAACAAGAACACAGGAAGAATAGATTACACATATTTAAAAATAATTCATTTTAAAAGTCCAGCTTCAGAATTTTGAAAAAAAAAATGAATGAAAACTGAAGATATTACTTGACCTTAGATTTACTGTAAAGGTAGAATAATCATGATGTTATGGTGTTGACATAAGAACTGACAAATAGATCAAAGGAACAGAGTCCATAAAGATCCAAACGACTAGACAAAGGTATCAGAAATAGAGAATTTAGTGGGGAAAGAAAATTCTATTCAATATATTTTTCTGAATTAAATTATATCTATATGGAAAAAATTGAACCATTATTCATATCTATAGGCCATATGGAAAAATTAAGGTGGACTAGAGACTTAAATATAAAAGCCAAACAAGAAAGCTCATTCAAGAAAACCGTGGAAAGTACATCCAGTTACAAAAAGGTTTCTTAGAACACAAATAGGACTACCCATAAAAAATTAATAAACCCTACCTCTTCAAATTTACCATTCTGCTCATGGAAAACACTATTAAGAAAATGAAAAAAAACTTTCACAATATGAAAAAAATTATAATACACACATCAGACACCTAATCCAGGTTATCTAAATAATTCCTACAAAATAATAATAATGCAACAAGGCATTAAATTGGACAGACACTTAGGAAACAGTATGAGTGAATGCCAAAATCCACAGGAAGACATGTTCAACATTGCCACAAGAAAATGCAAATTAAATCCACAGTAAAATACCACTTCACATTCATTAGAATTGTTAAAATTAAAAACAGTCATAATGCCTAATGTAGGCAAGAATGCAGATCAATGGGATCCCTCAGATATTACTATTGTGACATATAAAATTGTTCAACATTTGTGAAAAATCACTAAGCACTGTCTTTTAAAAAATTAGACCTATATTATGATCCAGAAATTCTTTTCCAATGTATTTACCCAAAAGAAATCTTTAAAAATATGTCCCCCAAATTATCATACACAAATGTTCATATAATAAGCTTATTCATAGTAGTCTAAATCTGGACGCAATCCAGATGACAATCAAGAGGAAAAGGGATATACAACATATTCATACACCATTCAAGCAATAAATAAGAATTTCAAATACTTGGTAAATGGATAAATCTCAAAAACATTTCATTTAGCAGAAGAAGCCAGGCATAGAAATATACCTTACTGCAGAACCCACTGCACAATATTCAAGAAAAATTAAATAATAATTTTTAAATAAAATGCTATCTTAAAATATTGCTAGAATGCCCATAATACCAAAAGCAATCCAAAGATTAGATTCAGCGTGATCCCTACCAAAATTCTGATCACATTTTTCACAGAAACAAATAAAACAATCCTAAAGTTCATATAGGATTACGAAAGACTCCAGACAAAGCAAACTTGATAAAAAAGAAAAAAGCTATAAGCAGGATGCTGCCTGATATCAAAATCTACCACAAAGATACAGTAATCAAACCAGGATGGGACTCATGTAAAAACAGACACATAGACCAAGGTAACAGAACACACAGCTCAGAAATAAACACACAAATTTACAGTCAATTGGTTTTCAACAAAGATGCTGAGAACATTTAATGGGTAAAAGTCTTTTCAATAAATGGTGCTGGGAAAACTGTATATCCATATGAAAAAGAATTAGACATTCATCATATACCATATATAACTTTAAATGGATGAGACTTATACATAAGACTCAAAATTATGAAACTACCAGAAAAGAGCATAAAGAGAAACCATGACATTATTTTTGGGCAATGACATTTTTGGATATCATACCAAAAGTACAGGTAGCAAAAGCAAAAAATAATCAAGAGGGACTATATCTTATGACCCAGCTATCCCACTCCTTGGTCTTTACCCAAAAGACCTGAAAATAGCATACTACAGGGACACAGCCACATCAACGTTTATAGCAGCACAATTCACAATAGCTAAACTGTGGAACCAATCTAGATGCCCTTCAGTAGATGAATGGATAAAGAAAATGTGATATATACACACAATGGAAATTACTCAGCAATAAGAGGGAATAAAATCATGGCATTTGAAGGTAAATGGATGGAGTTAGAGAATATAATGCTAAGTGAAGTTAACCAATCCCAAAAAGCCAAATGCCAAATGTTTTCTCTGATATGAGGAGGCCAATTCACAGTCGAGTTGGGATGGGGAGCATAGGAGGATTAGAGGAACACTAGAATGGCCAATGGGGAGGGAGGGGAAGAGAGGGGGCAAAAGGGTGAAGAAAAAAAAAAAGATGGTAGAATGAGATGGATATCATTACCCTACGTGCATGTATGAAGTCACGAATGGTGTGAATATACTTTGCATACAACCAGAGATTTGTAAAAATGTGCTCTATATGTGTAATATGAAATGTAATGCATTCTGCTGTCATTTATAACAACTTAGAATAAAAAATAAATAAATTTAAAAAAATAAAAAAGAGGGACTACATCAAATTAAAAAGCTTTAGTATAGCAAAGAAAACAACAGAACAGAGACAACCTATTGGATGGAAGAATATATTTATAAACTATGTATCTGATAAAGGATTAATATCTAAAATATATCAAGAACTCAACTATAAGAAAACAATCTGATTTAAAATTAAGTAAAGGACCTAAAGACAGTGTTCTTAAGACATATAAACTATCGACAGATATTTTTTTAAAATACTATCACTTTAATCATTAAAAAGTGCAACCTAAAACCACAATGAGATATTGTCTCTCTGTTGTTAAAATGGCCAAGATGATGTGGAAAAATGGGAACATTCATACACTATTCATTGGAATGTAAATTAGTATACCCATTATGGAAAATAGTATGGTGGCTTCTCAAAAATTAAAAATAGAACTACCCAGAAATCATATCACTGGATACATATCCTAAGGAAATGAAATCAGTACCTTAAAGAGGTATTCGTATTTTCATGTTCATGACAGTATTATTCACAAAGTTGAAGATATGAAATCAAACTAAGAGTCCATCAAGACATAAATGGATGAAGAAAACACCTCTCTCTCTCTCTCTCTCTCTCTCTCTCTCTCTACACACACACACACACACACACACACACACACACACAAATGGAATAAGATAGTCTTTAAAAAGAAGAAAATCTTGTCATAAGCAACAACATAGACAAACCTGGAGAACATCATGTTAAATGAGTCTGGCATAGAAATACAAACACCACATGATCTTACTTATATGTGGAGTCCAAAAGCACCGACCTCATAGAAACAGAGTAAAATGGTGGTTACCAGAAACTGTGGTTTAGAGGGATTGAAGAGATTCTGGTGAAAGGACACAAAATTTCAGTTAGGAAAAACACATTCAAGAAATCTATTATAGGACATGGTGATTACAGAATGGCAATATATTACATATTTGAATATTGCTTAGAGCAGATTGTTTGCCCCACACCCACATGAAAATAAGTATGTGAGATAATGCATATGTTAAATAGCTTGACTGAGGCACTCCACAATGCATGTCACGTCAAAGCACATTTTACACCAAAAAGGTATGCAATTTCTACTTGCCTATTTGAAATAGAATAATAACATTCTATAAAGGTAGAAATCAGAGCAGCCATTGCCTCTGGAAGAGAGTAGGATAAATTGAAAAGATGTAATCTTGGCTTGGGTGTTGATTACATGGGTTTATACTTTTTATAAAACTCATCAGACTTTACAGTTAAAATTTGTGAATTTTACTTTTGGAAATTATGCCACATAAAACAGAAAGAAAAAAACGATCTTGACAGAATATCTTGTGTCAGAAACCTACTGATAAAAACCAAAAACATTGATTGTTTCACAATATACTGTTCTTACCTTCCCCAAACTGTAAATGTTGCTCATATGCAGGTGTTTTAAGTAAAATGAGATTCTCTTTAATTAAATTTTAAAAATAGAGATTTCTATAATAAAATAAGACTTCATCTTACTGAAAATGCCTACTGACTATTTATCCTTATGTTCTTTTTCACATGAATTCACAGAAAACAAAAGGAACACCAAAGACCCCCTGGCACAGAATTGCCATAAAAGATTTGGTATACGACATCATTAACATAAACACCTGTTACCTGCCTGCCTTTCACCAAATGGAATCCAAATCATACTTACCAAAGTACATGTTGTTTGTAAATATTTTTTTAGTTGTAGATGGACACAATACCTTTATTTTATTTATTTATTTTTACGTGGTGCTGAGGATCAAACCCAATGCCTCATACTTGTTAGGCAAGCACTCTGCCACTGAGCTACCATGCCAGCCCTGCATGTTGTTGATGTTTTTTTTTTTGTTCTTTTTAGTTATACGTGACAATAGAATGTATTTTGACATATTACACATACATGGTAAACAACTCCTCGTTCTTCTGTTTGTACATAGTTTGGAATTACATTGGTCATGTATTCATATAAGAACATAGAAATGTCCAATTCATTCTATATTTCCCATTCCCCCTCCCTTCCCTTCATTGACCTTTGTCTAATCCAATGAACTTCTGTTCTTCCCTACCCCTGCCCCTTATTTTGTGTTAGCATTTACTTATCAGAGAGAACATCTGGGCTTTGGTTTATTGGGATTGACTTATTTAATTTAGCATGATATTCTCTAACTCCATTCATTTACCAGCAAATGCCATGATTTCATTTCTCTTTATAGCTAAGTAATATCCCATTGTGTATATATACCACATTTTCTTTATCCATTCATCTGTTGAAGGGTACCTAGGTTGGTTCTATAGTTTAGCTATTATGAATTAAGCTGCTACAAACATTGATGTGGCAGCATCACTATGGTATGCTGATTTTTAAGTCCTTTGGGAGTGGGATAACTAATCAATTCCAAGTTTTCTGAAGCATCTTCACACCTCTTTCCAGAGTGGTTGCACCAATTTGCAGTTCCATCAGCAATGTCTGAATGTACCCTTTTCCTCACGTCCTCACCAACATTTACTGTTTTTTTAAAAATATTTATGTTTTAGTTGTAGTTGGACATAATACCTTTATTTATTTTTATGTGGTGCTGAGGATAGAACCCAGGGCCTTACATGTGCCAGGCAAGCGCTCTACCCCCGAGCAACAACCCCAGCCCCAACATTTATTGTTACTTATATTCTTTTTCTAAATTTTTTAATTTAATTTGTTATACATGCTTTTAGAGTGTAATTCCTTTCATATTACATATAAAGAGCACAGTTTTCCAAGTCATTGGTTTTACACAAAGTATTTTCATACCATTTGAGTTTTTATACATTCACTTAGTATATTAATGTCCAGCTCCTTCTGCCATTGTTTCTATCCCCTTGCCCCTTTCCCTCCCCTCCCCCCTTTTCTATTAATATTCCTTCATTTCTCTCATCCCCCCTCCCTTGTCACTATAATTCAGTATCATCATAGCAAAGGAATGAACCGACCTTTGGATTTCTGGGATTGGCTGACTTCACTTAGCATTATTTTCTCCAACTCCATCCATTTACCTGCAAATGCCATGATTTTATTCTCTTTTAGTGCTGAGTAGTGTTCCATTGTGTATATATACCAAAGTTTCCCTATCTATTCATCTATTGATGAGCATCGGGCTTGTTTCCACAATCTAGCTATTGTGAATTGTGCTGCTATGAACATTGATGTGGCTGTGTCCCTGTAGTATGCCATTTTTAAGATCTTTGGGTATAGACAGAGGAGTGGGATAGCTGGATCAAATGGTGGTTCCATTCCAAGTTTTCCTAGAAATCTCCATAAGGCTTTCCAAATTGGCTGCACCAATTTGCAGCCCCACCAGCAAAGTAAGAGTGTGCCCTTTTCCCCACATGCTTGCCAGCATTTATTGTTATTTGTGTTTTGATAGCTGCCATTCTGACTGGCGTGAGATGAAATCTTAGAGTAGTTTTGATTTGCATTTCTCTAATTGCTAGAGATGTTGAACATTTTTTCATATATTTGTTGATTGATTGTATATCTTCTTCTGAGAAGTGTCTGTTCAGTTCCTTAGCCCATTTATTGATTCAGTTGTTTGTTTGTTTTTGGTGTAAAGGTTTTTTGAGAGCTTTATATATCCTTGAAGTTAATGTTCTGTCTGATGTGCATGTGGTAAAGATTTGCTCCCATTTTGTAGGTTCTCTGTTCACCTCACTGATTGTGTTTTTTTTTTTTTTTTTTTTTTTTTGCTGAGAAGAAGCTTTTTAGTTTGAATCCATCCCATATATTAATGTTTGGTTTTAGTTCTTGCATTATAGGGGTCATATTGAGGAAGTTCGGACCTAATCCAACATGTTGGAGATTTGGGCCTACGTTTTCCTCTATTAGGTGCAAGATCTCTGGTTTAATTCCTAGGTCCTTGATCTACTTTGTGTTGAGTTTTGTGCATGGAGAGAGATAGAGGTTTAATTTCATTTTATTACATGAGGATTTCCAGTTTTCCCAACACCATTTGTTGAAGAGGCTGTCTTTTCTCCAATGTATGTTTTTGGCACCTTTGTCTAATATAAGATAACTGGAGGTGTGTGGGTTAGTCTCTGTGTCTTTTATTCTGTACCATTGGTCTACTGGTCTATTTTGGTGCCAGTATCATGCTGTTCTAGTTATTATTGCTTTGTAATACAATTTAAGGTCTGGAATAGTAATGCCACCAGCTTTACTCTTCTTGCTAAGAATTGCTTTGGCTATTCTGGTTCTCTTATTTTTCCAGATTAATTTCATGATTGCCTTTGCTATTTCTATGAGGAATGATATTGGGATTTTGATTGGGATTGCATTGAAATTGTATAGTGCTTTTGGTAGAATAGTCATTTTGATAATATTAGTTCTACCTATCCATGAACAAGGTAAAACTTATATTCTTGATAATTGCCATTCTGACTGGAGTGAGATGATATTTCAGTGTTGTTTTAATTTGCATTTCTCTAACTGCTAGAGATGTTGAGCATTTTTTCATATATTTGTTGGCTATATTTCTTCTTCTGTGAAGTGCATGTTGTTTGTAACAGGATGAATTTCAATACTCACCCAGGAAATAAAGTAAGCTGGGGAATCATTATTCTGGATTGAAACTTTTTCTAAATTAAAAGATGTATAAGGTAAAGAGCTTTTTAGAGAAGTGATCAAGCCATCTTGGAACTATTTGGCATATTCAGATATATAACAGTGACTTCAGAAAAAGCTGAAGCAAAAGATTAGATGCCAGGGCAAGAAACCTAACAAAGAAGATGACTTCCTACCCTCTCTCCTGCTCACCCCAAGACTCTGGTCTCATAATCACAGTCAATCCTAACAAGGAATAAAAGATAAAATATATTAATAGATTCTTAATTGGATAAAAAAGTGCCAATCAGTACATTTTCTAGGTCCACACATGATGTTCTTCAAGTTCTACTGTACTACTAACCACTTCTCCCAGCATTTGTCATCTCCTACACATAGCTAAGACTCTCTTAAAATCCCATTCACATATAAACAGGTTGTCTATTTTTTTTCTTCTATTCTCACTGACTTTCCACAGATTGTAGGAGATCAGTTTGCAGAAAATTGATAAAGGGGACCAAGAAGTAGCAATTCTTCTTCTCTGCTTGGATTCTGGTCCAAATGAAAAATAATAAGAAAAAAATAACCAATATAATCCAAAACACCATCTTTTTTATTTTTAAAGCCAACATTGGAAATTATGGCTTATTTGTGAGAACTGAATAAAGTTTTGAATCTTGAAAACCAAAAGTAGGTGGTCTCACCAACCCAGTCACAGTGTAATGGAGAAACAGAAAATAACCAATGAGAAGGAAAGAGAAACAGTGGGCTATGAATACCCAGTTTTTTCAAATTCACAAATTAAGTAAATTATGCCTCCTTCTTCCCCTGAGGGAGGACTGTGTAGAAAGAGGAAAGAAGCCAAATGATCCTGTTAGGCATTCTTTTTTTTTTTTAATTTTTATTCTAATTTGTTATACATGTTTGCAGAGTGCAACTCATTTCATATTACATATAAAGAGCACAATTTTTCAAGTCCCTGGTTTCTTTCTTCAAGAAATGAAATACCAGCATTGGGCTGGGAAAGAAATACATCTCTATTCCCAGGTCCCCCACTCCACACCCACATACTTCCCTAAGGACGTAAGATGATCTCTCCCAAAATTTTAACAGAAGTTAATTCAGACATTGGAACTTCCTCTGTCCCTCCATCAGTCAATTATCCTTTTTCTTGTACCTTCTATCTTTCTTCCTCCTTTGGTACAACAGAATATAATTTCTATTCTTGAAAATCTTCCCCTTCACCCATGCATACATAACTCTCTTATCCATAAATCCACTCCATTCTCACCAGTTGATATTTTGAAGGACAAATATGGGATGTTCTCCTCCACAATGGCTATTACCTCCAAATTCACCATGAGCTACCCTAACTCCCACCAATCCACTGACAGTTTGGTATCTCATAGTGGCAATTACATATCAGTAACCAACACTTATGGGCACGTATCACTCCTCAGTCACCCTGACTTGTCTGTGTCAGCAGGCACCATTGACCACTCCTTCCTTCCCCAGCACATCTCTTCATAGGCTTCTCTGACAATGTCTTTTTCTGCTTCCCTTCATACCTTTCAGGGTCCTAATTCTTGCTTTCTCAGCAGTTCTTCCTCTTCCACTTGCTGGTGTTCCTCACCACCCCATTCTAGCCTTCTCTTTTCATGCTACACACATTCTTGCTGAGTGGTCTCTTTCACCACCTTGGAGTGAACAATTATGGAAAAACTAGTAACTCATAGATGTAAACTATTCTCTAAGGCTCTCTCCTGAGCTTTAGATTCATATACTTCCCTCCTACAAGTAAAGTTAACTCAACCATGACCAGAAGGGAACACATCCTCCTTTTCACCATTTTCTATGTGTTCTAGATAAGTAAATGGCATCATTTACTTATCTACCTTATCGTTTGTGAATTATCCTAACAATTCAGCTTCTCATCTATTGCTTTAGATCCAATCACCATATCCTATCAAACCCCCTCCTCACATCCTCCTGTCCTTCATATAGTTCCCTGTAATCTCTGTTAGTGCCCTAGCCAAGGTCTTCATTATCTCTTCGACAACTGATATTCAAATATACCTTGGTAATATTGCAATTTAATAGAGCTAAATATAAGGTCCTAAATTTGGGTAAAACACCAAGAAAAAGACCCAGAGCTAGTGAACTACTAATTCAAAATGAGTTAATGTTGAATAGTAACTGCTCTGAAGTCTAAAATACATGGGCTTAATCATATAAACAGTGGTTTTGTTCATAAGCAAAAGAAGACTATATTCAAACTATATATATATATATATATTGAGGTTTTGTATGACTTAAAAGATAATGAGATACTTAAAGAATCTCAAGGGCTCTAGAAACAGAAGCCAGGAAGCATGCAAAAATCTGGGCATACTTGCCTTATCTCTCCTCTCTTTCCTTTTGTTTCCTTCTAATACTTCTGGGACTATATTTCTCTACTTCTTAAACCAACATATGGTATAAGAGGGCTGAGATTTTGCTCCTGAACTTTTACAGATCTCTTAATTCAGAGCACATAATAAGAATCAGATATGTATTCTTTTTTCAAATCCTGAGAAATGGGTAAACCACAGGAACAGTCCATTTCCAAACTGAAGGGTCATTAGAAAGCTAAGGTTATACCAACAAATCAATTAAGCAGCAGTTAGCATTCTACAGGAGTTTGGGACTTGCCTTTAAAAGAAATAGATAATTCTTATATCCCTTTAAGATCCTAAACGAGGGCTGAGGCTGTAGCTCAGTGGCAGAGCACTTGCCTAACATGTGTGAGGCACTGGGTTCTATCCTTAGCACCACATAAAAATAGAGGCATTCTGACCATCTACAACTCAAAAATTTTTTTGAAAAAGATCCTCAAAGAGAAAACAATATAAATACATGATATTCACAATGATGACCATAAGTCATTAAGATAAACATAGCTTGGTATACTCAATTTTATGAATCAGATGCCTATAACACAACAAGTATAGGAAAAATAATTTCCATTAAAATATCTTGAATATTATGAGCTTAAGTGCTTAAGCTTCAGTTAAGAGGAAAGTTCATTTATCCATTGCCCTGGGTGCTGAATGGGTAGAACATTCTCTCTCAAATGAGGTTGGTTATAGAGTTTTTAAATGTAATAATACTATATTATGTCTATTGCTTCTTCCTAATCTACCATACCCATTTGTCCACTGCCCTGTCCTATTTATTGTGGCTTGTATGTACTTAATCTATAAATAAATCTATATCAAATACTAATTCCTTAAAATAGAAATTAAATTGTTTAACTCCCAATAGCAAACCAAAACTAATGAGGTGTAAAGCCTACTGTTTCTCTTTTATAAAATCAAGCTATTTAGCAGTCTTAAAGTCATAAGGAAAAAAATTAATCCAATTTTAATTTAAATTGAACCAAGGAAAATCTACTTAAAATATGAAAACTAAACAGTCACTAATAAAATAATGAGACTAACAGTCTTAGGACAATACTTGGAATTTTTAAATAGCTTTATATTATATGTATTTTAGAACAGTGAAATGTATTTGCTAGTAGGTTATTCAGACCTAAAAAAAAAATTTGGTTTTGAAACACATTCATTTACGTAGTAGTAACAGCAGTAGCAGCTGCTTACATTTACTGTGTGCTTGCTAATTGCTAAGCAATATACTCATTACTCCATTCACACATCTCATTTTATCTTTTCAGCAATCCTATGTAGGCAATGGAATGTCCACATTCTACAGGTGAGGCCGTGAGGTTTAGAGTAGTTAAATAACTTGGCTTAAGAGCTAGTAAGTGAAGCCACAATCAGAAGACAAATCCTCATGCTCAGGACCAGCTACATAATTTCCTGGTTTTACACCAAAATAAAAATGTGGTGACCTTATTCAGAAATTAAGAATTTTTGAGATGACGTCAACAGCGAAGCATTAAACTAAGTGAGGGACCCTTCTAAGAAGTACATCCAGAAGGCAGTCTCACCTCTTTCCATCAGCTCATAAAATAGTGACATTCTGCTTTTCATCTATCTTAATATAAATATTGTTCAAAGAACAAGGCTTTGTAAGGCTAATTAGCCAATTATAAACTGAGACATTTCATATTATAGGCTGTGGCGAGATATACTCAATAAACATTTCTTGAATAGATGAACTTATTTTGGGCCTCAAATGGAACTGCTTTCTTCAATAAGTCATGCTAACATGCCTCTGTTTCGGTGTGGAGATGGGTTAAGACAAGATAGATGGATCATCAGGAGTCAGTCCACACCACTGTTAGAAACACTTCATATTCTGTTTGTGCTGGCTTAGGATATTTTATGGCTCCAAGAAACCATTTTCAAATCTAATTATCATTCTTATCTGGAGTTGACATTTAAATTCCAAGGCTCTAAGCAAAGTTAAAGAATGCAATTCTCACATCTCCCCCACAGCCTCATACAGCCCAAAACCTAAAACCTATCTTCCTCTAATAAACAGTTTACTGGCAAAGAGTGGAAAGTGTTGACTCCTCAATCCATGCCTGTGAAGGACAATATGACTGCTATTCAGGCAGTAAAGGGGGCCAGGTAGGCCAACAGGATGAGTTCAGTAAAAAAAGAATGTCCACTCTCCTCTAAACTGGGTAATTAAAGGAGAGAGAAATAAAATCCAGTGTAAGGTTTGTTGGAGGGTGTTGCTGTTGGAACACTGAGTACAGTGTATCATGTGCCCAGAAGAGGGCAAGGGAGAATGCCATCATGCAAGCCACCTGCTGTCAAGCTAGGGAACAGCAATATCCAGGTGGTACTGTCTTGATAGGCATGGATATTCCTAAAGCTAGCTCAGACTACTTGTGCCTTATAAGTTCTGGAATCACAGGAAGGGCTATAGACCCACCCCTTCCCACCCCACCCTGTACTGGTCCTTGTTTGCACTCTAGGTGGTGTTTGTGGACTCCCACCCCACCTTGTGGTGGTCCTTGTGTGCACTCTAGGTGGAGTGCATAAGATTTATTTTTAAATAGAATTACAAAGCAAAATATACTTGATAGCTTCTGAATATGAGCAAGTATAAGAACCAACTACTAAATGCTCTTTGATTTCAACCCTCAGGAGTCAGTCCACTATGAATTTCCCGGATTCACAAGCACACAGTAAATGTTAGCAGCTGCTACTGCTGTTACTACCACATAAATGAATGTGTTTCAGAACTAAATTATGTTTTTAGGTCTGAATAACCTACTAAACTAGCAAATACATTTCACTGTTCTAAAATAAATACAATATAAATCCTAGCTTGACAGTAGATGGCCTAAAGCTCACTCACGCTACGCTCCATTCTTCCTGCCCCAACCTGGGTGCTCCAGCTGCTTCTCATGAAGTGGATGATGGCTCAAGAGCCAAGGCATTGACCATCAATGCTACCTGGTGAGGAGCTGAATGAAGGGTGAAGTTGAAGTCCAGAGGTCTGCATTAATGACTGAGGGGAAGCTGGAAGGACTGGCCAGGAGCAAAGTGCAGGATAGAAGGGCATTGACCAGCCAGGGAGACTGGATGCAGAAAGCTGGAGTCCACAAACACCACCTAGAGTGCACACAAGGACCAGCACAGGGTGGTGTGGGAAGGGGTGGGTCTATAGCCCTTCCTGTGATTCCAGAACTTACAAGGCACAATTTTCCCAGAATATGCACTCCTGGGACCTGGACACCATCACGGAGAGGCAAGCAAGTAGTCTGAGCAGTGCATTGTAATCTAAGTGAGAGGCTAAGGGTTTAATTAAATTGGACAAATTCCATTGTGTTGGTGTGATGGTCACTGTCAAGCATCAACATGTCTAAGCTACAGCCCTCCATGATTCAATCAAATGCTAACCTAGGTGTTGCTATGAAGGTATTTTGAGTTTATGATTAAAATCCACAATCTGTAA
Source organism: Tamias sibiricus (assembly GCA_025594165.1). Lineage (NCBI taxonomy): Eukaryota > Metazoa > Chordata > Mammalia > Rodentia > Sciuridae > Tamias > Tamias sibiricus. Next base: position 134,842,961 of record CM046661.1, on the reverse strand, counting down.
GCTTCAATGAGGGGGATTATCCTAAGGATTTGGGTGAGGGGTAGGAAATCAATTATAAGGTAGTCAAGGGAAATTCTGTGAGTAGCAGTTTCAGCTCCTGCCTAAGAGGTCCAGCCTCTTGGGCTTAAAGACCTATCCTGTGGAGCGTGGAGTATCTCAACCTGTCCCCACAACTGTAAAACAAACTCTTGAAATACATCTCTTAATGTACAATGCCCAGTAGTTCTGCTTCTCTGGCTGAAATCTGACTAACATAAATGGATATTGATGAACAAGGTAAAATGTTATATTTTTCTCCATATCTGGAATGTAGCATGAGTTACTCAGTATGTGTAAATGGTCCCCACATCCTTCCAGGACTTCCTGCATGGTCCCTCTTTGCCTAAAGCTCACTCACCCTAAGCTCCATTCTTCCTGCCCCAACCTAAGGATCTACTATTTTAGAGATGCTTTTTCTTTGACCACTGTAGTATCAGTTCAGATCCTGCTGTCAGATCTATTCATGAAATTCACTTTTCTTTTGTAGCACATATTACAGCTGAAATGACTGTTTGGTATTCATCTGTCTTTTCCTCTAGACAGTTCAAGCTCTATGAAGACAGAGGTCAGGTCTCACTTGGTAACCAAAGTATCTTCTTCACTGCTTGAGCACCCTCAAGCATACTCCCTAGGATAAGTAATGGGTGCTCAATAAATATTATTTGCATGAATGCCTGGAGACACATATGTACAATTTGGAAAAATACAAGAGTTCAAAATTTGAGCATAATTTAAAAATATGTGCATTTGACAGCTGACTCTTAGTTATATCTTCCAAAGAACACTCGAGTAGGATTCAGAATGTATAATTTAGTGATAAGAAATACAGGTGTCATTTAGCTTTGTCTGTGTAAGCAACCCACTAAATATCATGAAATCCTTTTGAATAAATATGATCCAAATAATATGGGCTAATATCCAAAGCCAGCACTGCATGAAGGAAATCCAATAAAGCTGTTTGCCAATTTTACATTTATGCAGTATCATAGATTTTATGGCTGAGACAGCTAAATGGCACATTTTTATGATATTCTTAATAGTATTTTAAGATCCCTTTGGAAATAATGATTCATCTCATGACTTGAGATATTAATTTCAAAGTTAAATTTAGGTAATGAGGACATAGGGAGTTGTAAATATTTTTAATAAAAATATATATGAAGACTCTGAAGGTTAACCAAATTCTTCTTTGTAAAATAAAGTTGAATCTAAATACGAATTAACACTTTAAAAAGCAACATCACACCATGCATTGATTGTAATAAAAGGAAAATAGAACCTAGTTATAATTTTATACAAATTTTATAGTTTAAGATAGGAGATCTTTCCTGTAGAAAATCTCTCATGAGAAAAGACTACTCCACTACCTCTTAATTTCTTTCTGTTGTAAGTATGTAGGAAGGGTTGAGATCAAACACATCATATAAAAATTCAGAATTTACTTTCAAATGAATTTGAAGCCATTGGTGCATTGGATTACTTGGGTTGGTATTCAAAAAATTATTTAATCTTTTATATCTACCAAGGTAGACAATTTCATTGGCTTAAAAGTAGACCTAGGAACTTGAAAATGTTATAATTTGGGTTTAATATTAAAAGAAAATCTTCTTAACAGTTATCACTGGTGTTTATTAATGCTACCTCTTTCAATGGATCATAAATTGTTATTATGATAATTAATCTTAGTGAATTATTCCTACTATACACTGAATATGAATCTCTGGTGGAGCAATGTTATTATAAGAGTCAGTTTTAATTCAATATATGTATGAACCATAAAACTAAATTCATAGTGAGGCTCCGAGAGAAATGTCACTCAACAAAAAAAGTGAGAGAAAAAAGTTGATATTTCCTCATTTAATCATTAGGTGTGTGTGAAAATAATTTTTTTAAATAGAATGTACAAAGCAAAATATACTTGATTGCTTCTGAATATGAGCAAGTACAAGGACCAACTACTAAATGCTCTTAAGAAAAAAAATTAGGTAAAAATAATAACAAGAATGAAAGGTGAGCTTGGGCTGGGGCTCAGTGGTGGAGCGTTTGCCTAGCATGTGTGAGGCACTGGGTTCAATCCTCAGCACCACATGAAAAATAAATAAGTAATATAGAGGTATAGAAAAACAAGCATGAAAGGTAAGTATATTTTATTTGGAAGTCCTTAGTTGTTTTTCTTTCTAATTTCTTTGTTATTTTTCTCTTACTGCATTTCAATATACTCATAAATTCACAATGACTAAAGCCTGTAGCTGCTTTCCCACAAAATTCCTTACATTACCACTTCAATTTCTATATAGCTAGGAATGTATTTTTAGAACTTGGGCATGGAACTAATAAATCTAAAACAGATAAACATTCCCACTGGTATTTTCAAGTATCTCAGTACTCAATACACACAAATTCCATTTTAGTTAATGTAATTGCGGTAATAAGATCTTCATTTTAAAAATAGTCTTATTTTAAGGTGACCATTAATATTTTGGGCTTCTGTATAAAATTAAATATGAAACACCCAGGAAACAAACCTACCTTCAACAGAAACACATTGCTACCCAACATGATTAGCAGCATATAGAAAATGTTGAACAGAAGTACAACAAATCAAACTTACAAGAATTTCTTCCAAAATATTCTATCCTCCTATCTAATGTGAATATCAAAACAAAATTCTACATCAAATGAAAATTCTTAGTCCACCTATAATAATCCTCAAGCAAGCACAATATAACCCTTCAAACAAGAGGATTTAACTCATAATTCAATTTAACGCCTTTCACATATTTAAGTTTATTTAACATAAGCTAATGGCTTTTCAATTAAATCTCAGAATGCTTTAAATTGAGACTATTATTTTCTTAAAGAGTATTCTTTTTTTCCTAATAGATAACATTTGTGACATTTGGCTTCTTATTTAATATATGTCATTAAATACAGTATCACTGCATGTAACTAAAGTAATCTGTCACTTTTTGTAGTCAAGCCATTAAAAATTAATTCACAAATTGATTTGTTCTACAAATACTTGTTTCTAATCTGCTTTGTACAAGGCATTTGGTTTAAAAATGAGATGCTTTTGAAATACAAGTTATTAAAACCCAAAACTACTGTTCTGCCAATAATTAGAAGGGAAATTAATGAGTGATTTGAAATTCACAGTAGAGATATCTCTATCTAGATAACAAACTATAAACATATATTTATTTGTCTACATGAACAGTGAGATTTTACAAAAACAGATCATTAGTAAAATAATTATATGGATGTCATAAAAAATAAACAATAAACTAAAATCATAACGCATTAGTATGTTTTTCATTGCTGTAATGAAATACCTGTAGCTGGGTGATTTTTTTTTTAAATATTTATTTATTTGCTTTAGTTGTACACGATGCGTTTATTTGTACATGGTGCTGAGGATCGAACCCGGGCCCGCACACGTGCTAGGCGAGCGCTCTACCGCTGAGCCACAATCCCAGCCCAAGCTGGGTGATTTTTTAAAAAGAGGTTTATTTTGCTTACAGTTTTAAAAGCTGCAAGTCCAAACAGAATGGTGTTAGCTCTGTCAAGGAACCCCTGGCCATGTCGCATCACAGAGGAGAGAAATACTAGAAGGAGTAATCACAACACCAACAGGTAAGAGAGTTTCAAGGGTCAGGCTTACTCTTCAGTAAAAACTCACTCACTCACTCTGCAAGAAAAGTATTAATCCCTTCTGAGGACAGCATTTGCAATGACCTTTCCCCAGGCTCCACCTCTTAAAGGCTCCCTCACCTTTCACAGCACATCACTGGGAACCAGGTTTTCAACACAAGAACCTTTGAGAGATACATTAAGATCAGTGAAATCAAAGAACATAATTACATAGATTACTCAATATTGTCATGTTTCAAATAAGGACTAGATATTTAATCACTAGATACTTACTGAATAAATGATTTAAAACGCATGAAGATTTTGAGATGTTGTATGATGTGCATTTCTTTTCTAATTTGAAAACTTATCAATAACATTTCATTTATGATTCCAGGCAAAATATTTTACTTCATGTAGAATGGTTACAATCAAAGACAGATTACAAAGGACTCTAGTCTGTCTTCTGAGTAATTACTGATTGAGATTCAGCTGAAAGACTGGATTAAAAGACAAGGCAACAATATCCTCTCTCCAAGAGACTCACCTCTTGGGCAAAGACAGCCACAGACTAAAGGTAAAAGGACAGGAAAATAAGTATCATTCAAATGGGTCTCATAAACAAGCAGGGGTTTCTATCCTCATATAAGATAAAGTGGACTTCAATCCAAAGTTAATGAGAAGGGAAAAAGAAGGACATTTCATAGTGCTTAAGGAAATTATACATCAACAAGACATAACAATTTTAAATATTTATGCCCCCAAAAAAATGGAGTGTCTATGTACATCAAACAAATCCTTCTCAATTTCAAGGATCAAATAGGCCACAACACAATAATACTGGATGACTTTAACACACCTCTCCATCACTGGATAGATTCTCCAAACAAAATCTGAACAAAGAACGCCTCTCCATCACTGGATAGATTCTCCAAACAAAATCTGAACAAAGAACGTATAGAACTAAAAATAGTATTTTAGACTTAACAGATATATATATATATATATATATATATATATATATATATATATATATAACATTTCATCAATCAAGGACTGAATATACTTTCCTCTCAGCAGCACATGGATCCTTCTCTAAAATAGACCATATCTTAGGCCACAAAGCAACTCTTAGCAAATACAAAAGAATAGAATATCTTGCATTCTATCAGATCAATTGTAAAATACTTTAACAGTATGAATGAAATAATGTTGAAATCATGACAAAGATAAGCCTGGTATACAATGAATGTTTATTCTTTTAACTTAAGGTCAGTATACCAAAGATTTCAAAGGTATGTAAGATCTATGCAGTCTTTATTTCCCAAAGATACTGGAATATTTTACTAACAAGGCAGACTTCCTCACAAATGTCTGGCACAACAGAATAAAAACTATCATATTTAGAAAGGAAAACAAGAGACAGAGAAGTTACTTTTTTTTTCCAGAATAACATAACTTTTAAAAATATTTTAATCCCTACAATAACAATATGAAATAAAACTACAAGACCTATAATGATTTGATAAACAGTAATATATAAAACAGACAAGGCAATGAGATTCCTACGATATTAACTAAATATAAGAAATTTTGAACTAAGAATCTTCTTTGGTTTACAAAGAAACATTAGAATTGGATTTCTTAAAAAAACTAAGAATTATACTATGGAGTTTGTCCCTGATTTAGGAGATCAGTGACATAATAAAACTGTAAACAATTTTACTTACATGTACCTGCTTTTTTCAGAGGACAAGTCCTGGGTTTTCATAGTTTCTCCAAAGGACCCCAAACCACAAAATGTTAAGTATCCTCACTCCAAAAGTATTGGCATAACTCCTTTACTGGTAAAATATTGTTAGTAATTACAACTTTTTAGTACATATGAGTAGAACAGCACAAATGTGTTTAGAGAATTCTCTCAGTACTGTCATCCTTATGTATCTAAGAAGTATTGGTTCCAAGACCCAGTGGACAGCAAAATGCTTGGATGCTTAAATCTCCTACATACAATGGTGTAGCATTTGCACATTACCTACATGCATTTTTTCTGTATGATTTAAGTTATCTCCACATTACTTGTAATACTTACTACAAGTAATGTCATGTAAATAACTTTTATAGAGAATACAGATTCTCTACAGAATAAAAAAAAGGAAGTCTGTACATGCCCAAAACAGATGCAATTTTTAAAAAGCATTTTTGATCTATGGTTGGTTTAATCTCTGGATATGGAACCCACAGATATGGAGGGCCAAGTGAATATATTTTTACTGTACAAAGATGTGTTGTGGGAGATGAACATATCAATGAGACTTTAGGGTGCTTCTGGTTTTTATTGTTAAATCTGAACAAGTTTGATAAATGGAAGGGAAGTTAAGATACTACATCTTAACCTATAAAGAAGTTTGAATGAAGATTCATAAACTTAAACAACACTTAACTTTTGAAATTTAACAAAATCTGCTTTAGGAATTATAATAGTGCCATAATTGAGAACCTGATATCATTAATAAGTTTAGTAGGACACTATTAAAAATAACGTTATTTTTTTCTAGAATATATTTGGCATTATTAATAATAATGGCAAGCCAGGCGTGGTGGCCCATACCTGTAATCCCAGAAGCTTGAGAGGCTGAGGCAGGAGCATCAGGAGTTCAAAGCCATCCTCAGCAATGGGGAGGCACTAAGCAACTCAGTGAGACCCTGTCTCTAAATAAAAATTACAAAATAGGCCTGGGGATGTGGCTCAGTTGTCAATTGCCCCTCAGTTCAATTCCTGTTACCAAAATAATAACAATCATAATAATAATGTCAAATTTTCTACTGATTTAAAATTACAAATGTACTTTGAAAGTATCAAAATGAGCCAGCCTAATGGCAGAAGCCTGTAATACCAGCAACTTGGGAGGATGAGGCAGGAAGATTGCAAGTTCAAGGCCAGCCTCAGCAACTTAGTGAGACCCTGTCTCAAAATAAAAAACAAAAATAAGAAAGCTGGGATGTGGCTCAGTGTTTAAGTGTCCCTGGGTTCAATCCCTGGTAGGAACAGAAAAAAACTATCCCCAAAAAACTTGGGGAGACGTGAGGGGAGGGTAAGGGTTAGTACTAGGAAAAGAATTAGAGCAAATTATATTCCTCACATTTATAATTATATCAAACTAAATGTTATCTACAGAATGAATGTCATGTAACTAACATCAGCTGATAAAAAAAATAAAGGAAAATAAGTATCAAAATGAAAAAATATTTAAATATCCACAAGTTTTGTGAGGAACATCTGAATATTTAGCCAACTCTTCCAGGAAATTTAAAACTATGAACATATTAAACAGAATTTTATTAATATTTGGATATTCCAATTATTTCATCCAGCACTAAAAAACTGTTCTGACGTGTTAAGCAGGATAATTTTCATGGGTATTTAAAGAAATTTTCAGTTTTTCAAACATCTCCATTAAATATTTAAAAATATTAATATATTAAATATTAGTGGTTATTTACAGTAAGTACTTCACCACTATCATATGTCAAAGCCTGGACAATTTCAAAAATTTTCACTTTGGTTAATCTGTGTTTATCACCACCTTTGTCATACTGCATCATGCTAAAGTTTAAAACTAAGAGAGAGCTTATATCCCATCGGCTACAGGAAATATTACACAGGTTTTTCAAGCAGATTTTAATATAATAGCTAAAATATATTGATTGCTTACTATATACCAGGCACTCTTATTCAAAATTCAGTACACACACACACACACTCTCTCTCTCTCTCTCTCTCACACACACACATGTACAGATACAGAGACACATATATTGACTAACCCCTACACACATTGAAGAGAAATACTTCTTTGCATGTAGTACAATCCTCAGTCGTGCTCAAAAAAGTTAGTTTTATATGTTGCATCTATTTTTTATATGTTTATTTTTTAGAATAGTTTTTCTTGTGCCCATAATTTCCTAACTAATGAATTCAATTTCAGAACTGACAAAATGAAAACCCATGAACATGTCTTTGAATTGAAAGGTGAGGTATATTTTGACACACTCCACACAGTAGTCAAAATAGGATGTGTTTTGATCATCATACCATTGAATACTATGGGGAAAACAGGTGTTTGGGTTTTATGTAGTTAAAAATCTTTACTCAAAAACTACTTAAGGAAAAAAATGTGTTAGTAAAGTGTGAGATGTGTAAAAATGACTCAGATTCTTTAAAACGAAAAAAACTCCAATGAATAAAAAAGATTTGTGCTTAATGTATTCTTAAAGAGTATAATTTACATCATTTAAGTGAAAATTAAATGGATTCATTGTTTCTGTAAATTGCAAATTATGCAATAAACATGATAAGGCATAAGCAGTTTTCTTTAATGAAATCAAAGCTTGACAGTAAGGAATGCATCCAGAATGTACTCAGTATTGATCAAATTTTCTGCTTAAAATACGCATCCTTGGGGGTAGAGGAAGGCACATTTTATCACCAGAAATCTCTTTAATAAATCTGTTTTATTTCCAATTTGCATTTTCTTTCTTTCTACATTTTCTATGGTAATGGTTTGAATGTGGAATGTTTCCCAAAAGCTCATGTGTGAGACAAAGCAAGAACATTCAGAGGTGAAATGACTGGGTTATGAGAGCCTTAATCCAATCAGTGAATTAATCCCCTGATGGGATTAACTGAGTGGTAATAGAAGGCAGGTAGGGTGTGGATGAAGGAGTTAGGCATTGGAGGTGGGGGGAGACTTGGGGTATATATTTTGTATCTGGCAAGTGCAGTCTCTCTTTCTCTGCTGTCTGATAATCATGTGAGCCATTTCCCTTGGCCACATTTTTCTGCCATGATTTTCTGCCTCACTTCAAGCCCTGAGGAATGGAACTGGCTGTGTATAGACCACTGAAACTCCAAATAAACTTTTTCTTCTTATAATTGTTCTTCTCAGGTCTTTTAGTCACAGCAGCACAAAAGCTGACTAAAACATCTAAGTAGTCTAGAAATATAGTTTAAAACATGAAACACCTACAATTTCAGTTCTTAAGAAATGTCCATACACAATTGTCAAACATACATATACAGCCTCATTTTTTAGCAAAATAACTAAAATAGGAAAAACATTATGTTTTGGAGAAATATATGCAAAAATCTATTCTGTCACTCAAACATTTATTAATAACCTCCTGTTTATTAGGCACAGTTTGCTAATCCCCACTAGCATACAAAGTATTTCTTAGAAACATTCAAAATAGGATTTTTTAAAAGTCCTAAGGGTTTTACTACAAAGTCTACTAGATATAATAAACAAATAGTAAGTTTCCAAGATATAAGATTAATATAAAAATCAAATACATCTGTATACAAGTAATCTAAAATTACATTAGGATGCCATGAAAAGAATATGCAGAAAAAAACTGAATAGAAGTATAAGACCATAATAAACTTAAATCTATAAAACATTGAGGGAAGTTAAAGAGCTCCATAATAAGGTTAGTTATGTCATATTCATGGATTGGAAGATTCAGTGTTGTGAAGAAGGGCAACTCTCCCCAAATTTATGTACAACAGAATCTTCTCTATCCAAATCCAATAAATACTATTATATAAACTGAGAGGCTAATCCTAAATTTTAAATAGAATGGCCAAAAACCTAGAATAGGTAAAATAATTTTGAAAAAGGATGTCAAAGTTGGAACAATTAAAAAGGTGATCTAAAGTTTTAGTCACAAAGATTATTCATGTCTGTAAGAATGCACATGCGCACACACACTTCTCAATGAAACAAAATAGGAAGTCTAAAAATATGTCCTCCAGTTATGTCATTTTTTCCAAAAATGATACTGAGGCAACTCACTGGGATGAAGGCCTTTTTAGTACATGAGTAGAGTGGTGCCCTTCAACAGATTAATAGATAAAGAAAATGTGGCATATACACACAAAAGAATATAACTCAGCCATAAAGAAGAATGAATTTATGGCATTTGCCAGTAAATAGATGGAGCTGGAGAATATCATGCTAAGCAAAATGAACCAATCCCCCAAAATCCAAAGCCAAATGTTTTCTGATATGTGGGTGTTTATTCACAATAAGTGGGGGGCTAGGGAAGAATAGCAGTACTTTGGGTTAGACAGAGGGGAGTGAAGGCAGGGGAAGGGGTGTGGGGGTAGGAAGGATAATAGAATAAATCAGACATTATTACCCTATGTGCATATATGATTACCCGACCGGTATGATTCTACATCATGTACAACCAGAAGAATGAGAAGTTATACTCCATTTATGTGTCAAAATGCATTCTACTGTCATGTATAACTAATTAGAAGAAATAAAAAATCCGGTCTTCTAGTTCTCTACTTTTAAAAAAAAAAAACAGAATATAATCCCACACATGTAAAAAAATAAATTCAAGGTGGATCATATAGCTGAGTATACAAACTAATACAATAAAACAATTAGAAGAAATAGAAGAAAACCTTTTGACGTGGCATTAAACAAAGATTTCTCACACATTATATTATATCAAAGGCATGATCCAAAGACACAAACTTTTCATTAAGCTTCATCAAAGTAACACACACACACACTTCATTTTTATAAAACATTAAGAAAGTGAAAACAGAAAACCACAGAGTGAGAGAAAACACTTGTAATTCATGTATCTAATAAAGGCATTGTATATGCAACATATAAATAATCCAGTCAAAAGTGGCAAAACGTCTGAACACATATTTCAACCAAACAATATGTCAATGGTTAGCACATAAAGACATTCTTAGCATCATTAGTCATTATGAAGAACAAATTAAAGCCAAACACTATAAGATACCACTACACTAACATGGACAAAATAACAGACTGACAAACCCAAGTTATTGAGGATTTGCACAACAAGCACTCTCAAATGTTGCTAATGGGAATGTGAAATAGTACATCCATTTTGGAGAACACTTTGTTAATTCAAAAAGTTAAATATGAAGTTAGACGTATGACTCAACTACTTCTCTCTCAAAGAACTAAAAACAATTATTCACACAGAGACTTAAACATGAATATGTATAGTAACTTTATTCATAATTGCTTCAAACTGAAAACATTTCAAAAGGTCATAATTGGTTATTAGATAAACATAATGTGTGATATCTGAACCATGGAACACAAGTTGGGAATAAAAGTAAATGAACTAGTGATTCATACAGCAACATGGATCAATCTCCATGATATTTTGCTGAGTCTAAGAAGCCACTGAAAAAACTGCAAATGATTTATGTTACCACATGTCTAGGAAAGGCAAAACTATGGAGAAAGCAGAGCTGGGGTTGGCTGAGACAGAAAGGAGGATTGACTGCAAATGGGCACAGAGAAACTTCTGATGAAGACAGTCCTGTTCTCAATTGAACAGAGGTAATAGCATACATATATGTGTGTGTGTAGAATTGTATATATTTCCTCAATAATATCAAACTGTACACTTATAATAGTGAATTTTATGGTGCATAAATTATACTTCAGTAAAATTATTAAAATGGACACAAAAAATCCATGTACAAGCACCTACAGTATAAAAATGATGTGTAATCCATTTGAAGATTCTGAATTGGTCCAAAGAAGTCAACAATGTCTGTATGTGTACAGAGATATAATGTATATTGTATATATGTGTGTGTGTGTGTGTGTGTGTGTGTGTATCCATTCATGTATGTACTCAGAGAAATACAAATGTGTGTATATAGGCATACACAACTATATCTATCTATCTATATATATATATATATATATATATATATCCTCAAAAGTATTAAATTGTAAACCTACAATGGTGAATTTTATGGTATATAAATTATGCTTGAACAAAGCTGTTAAAAATAAAAGACACTTTTAGACAATTCATGTGGAAACACTTGTAATATAAAAATGAGAACGTCTAATCACTTGAAGATACAGAATCAGTCCACAGAAGTAAACTGCTCTGATTTTTTCCAGATTCCCAGCTCTAATAATTCAGTTTTGTGACATCACAAATTTTTATTTAAAGTTTGAGATAAAACAAAATTCTATTCAAAATGGAAAAATGAATATAAGATCTCCTTGGTAAATTTTCTGTTTCCCTTAATAAACCATCTTTAAGCTAACCTTGGCAGCTGAACTAAACTAATTCAGTTAGTTTGCTCCACCTACTATAAGTAATTTCTGATATTAATTTTCTACACATAATTACCATAAAATGACTATCTCATATTCCTTACTTCAGGGGATATTTATTTATCTGCTTTCTCTTGGTTCAGAAAACCAGAGTTTTTCAAAAGCTTTTTCCACATATATGTACATATGTGCTTCTAAATATATAAATGTGTGTGTATATTTATAAGGATATAATGTATACTGTGTATGTATATAGTTATGTTTATGTATGAATAGGTACAAATGTGGAGTTTTATTATGTATTCACACAAAACTACTAAACTATGCTTTAGTAATATCATATTTCCTTCTGAAGGCTACTCTAGACAACATACCAGACCAAGAATAAAAAAAGAAAATTGTTATACTTTTATTTGGTACATAATAACAGCATTATTTGGCTATAAAATTTGATTCTTATTTCCAACATATGATAATTAAAGGAATTCACTAACTTTCAGTTAAATTTCATCAAGAAATCCAATGATAAAATAGATAACCCTTTCTAAAATCAATGAAAACAAGAATCAATTTTTTAAGTCTGTTTTCAGTCAGCTTTCTCTTACTAAATACAATTTTTTAAAAGTTTATCATTTCCTTTAAGATTCTACTCAGTATTTAATCATGTACTCATTCAGTTAAATACTCACTCAGCAGCCCTCTTAACTTCACTAGGTGGCAGTCACAGAAAGAGGAACAAGGATAGTGCCTGCCCTCAAGCAGCCTTTTAGTCCAAAGGAGGCACTTACATAAATCCAATAACACATATTTGGCTCAGAGGAGCCTCAAGATTAACAGCAAGGGGAGTTTTAGAAATGTTGCAAAGTTTCAACCCCCTAGAAGTTTATCAATATTAGAATATCTGAGCAGTCCTGTATTAAAGGAAGGTTTAACCCTTATTTCAAACTTTCTTAAATTTATCTATGTAATTTTTCCAGTCATGTTCAATTAACATCTACTAAATACATCATGAAGAATACTAAAAGCAGCAGGCCCTTCCAACTCTTGGGTTCCTTATCCACCAAATCAACCAATTGCACATAAAAAAATATTTGGAAAATAAATTGTGTCTGCTAGCCATGTACTGAATTTCCACATTTTCTTATCATTTCCCAAATAGTACAGTATACCAACTATTTGCATAGGAGTTATATTCTATCATATATGATAAGTAATCTCTTTTAGATTTTAAAATTTCATTTTTTAAAATAATCTTTAAACAATCTTTAGTATTTGAAAGGATGTGTGTGTGTGTGTATGTGTGTGTGTGTGTTTGTGTGTTTTATGTGCCAACACCAAGTCATTTTACATAAGGGACTTGAGTATCCACGCATCTGGGTGCCAATGGGGGTGCTGGAACCAATCTCCCACATATATCGAGGGATGATTATACTTTGCAAATTCCTTGAATCAAATTTATAATTCTTATAAAATAAAAACAAACATACCAAGCACTGCTTTCCCTTCTCAGACTTGTGCTGCTTATAGTACTTGTGGGTTGACAAATACCAATTGCCTAATGAACTTGACTATTTTGTAGGCTAGAATGGGAGATAACATCAAACTATCTCCAATTTCACATATCACTCTTTTATCAAAGATGGACACGCCATTTACTCTTTGCTAGTCTTTACGTATTCACTCTATCCTGTCCCAAAATCAAAATTATGATAATTTTGTCTCAAATATTGGGTTACATCTTTTATTTAAAAGCATCAGTGTTTATGAGTTCAAGTTCATTTTAATAGGTATATTGTTTTGGTATTTCATATGACATCTTTTTCAGGTTCCAGTTTGTCTTTTGATTGGTCCTGTCAATTGCTCACATCTTCGCATTTTTATTATTTCTGAAAACAGAGAAGATAAAGTGCCAAACTTGGAATTTTTGGCCCGAAGACTTTTATGAATCTAACACTTGTTTATTGAATGTGCTCAAAGTGTTAATCTCATAACTGAGTTTGTATGTAGAAAGTCTACAGATTTGGCCCCATCACCTATAGCCTATGTAATCTGGGGAATCATCAAAACAAAAGCCCCTATGGTGAAATGAAGAAAACTTTAATATGTACCTCATGGGATTGTCAGAAGGATCTACAGTATTTTCCAGAATTTTCAAAACACAAATGCCATTTTTGTTTTAGAAGTGTACATCTTTTCATTGTACACAGGTTATATAAGCCTGATGGACTAATTTTTTTTTTAATTACTTAGATTGTTCTTGTTTGGGGGGCAAGGGACACTGCTGATACTCTCCTGCTGTCCAAGGTGCAGAAAGTTTTGTCAAGATGAGCAAGTCTGAAGACTCAAGACAGATGTGAGTTCAAAGCTCAGCTGTTGCAGTAGCTTAATCTGTGAATTTGAATACAATATATAAACACCCAAGCTGTATTTTCAACATTTGTAAAATAAGGATCCTATCACTGCCCTCTAAGAAGAGAACATAAAGATTAAATCAAGTAACATATGTGCTATATAGGAAAAATGGTAAGATTTGCGTTATAATTAGTGAAGGAGTAGAATTCAAACTTTTCTTTATAAATTGAATATTAGAGAGTAGAGAAGTGCCATGGCGTTTTAGAGAGAATGATGGTATGATATGAATTCCAGCTCAAACAATCCCCATTAGTATCCCCATCAGTGTGATTTTGGAAAGGTTATTTAGACCACTCTGAATCACAGATTCTCATCTGTAAAAATGGAGATAATGACGACACTGAGTGCTTAAGATTTGTTATGTAACTATTTTATGTACTTCTAGTTTCACTGTTGTTAGAGACATATGAAAAAAGTAGGAACATTCCCTCCTCGAAATGTTAAACCCCAGAAAGCAGAGTAGAAAGCTATTGGTTTGCCTTCCCTGCACCATTCCTCTTCTTCTGGTCACCATACTCCCACCACTGCTTTGAAAGCTACTCTTTTCTCAACAGTGTCCTGATATGCATTAGCCACAGTTGGAGAATCAACCAAACACAAGCTGAGCAGATTCTCCCTGAAATTAGATTCCCAAGACCAGGACACCCTGCTGCTACATACAGTCCAGCACCTCTGACTCGGTCCTTTTCAAAGTCTGGATCTTTCACCTGCTTTTACTACATTAGTTTGTTGTAGGGACTGAGGAGGCAAGGCACCAAAGATAATAGGAAACAGCTTTATTATTATTTGGCTGCAACTGGCTCAGAGGGTACAGCTCTCTCTGTAATCAATTAATCCCCTGAACCCGGAGTTCAGGTAGTTTCAGAATTTTATACACAGCATGTAAGGGGAGGGGCTCAGAAGTAGAGTTTACAGAGGTTCACATAAAAGCAGCTTCCCCCGCCCCCCACTGTTCTGGGCAAGTTAACCCTTCAAGGACAACACGTGAGAAGGGGAGCGCTTCTTCTCCCCTTTCTTTCCTCCCCCTGCCAGCTGTTACCATGGAGCCCAATTAGTAACTTCTCTTATCTTAGAAATGTAGACATCTCTGTGAAGCTCCAGCTCAAGGCCAGAGGCCTTGTTTAAAAATTTGTCCTTTTTATTATCACACTTTGCATTTGCAAACACGTTTCTACAAACTACTATACTGGATACATGTTTGTGAAAAAGAAGTAAAAGGGCGTCTAGCACCTGGAGTGCTGATTTCTTCCAGGCCAGTGGCCATGTAATAGAGCAACAGGAAAATAGGAAGTTTATCTACACTGAACTTTTTTGTAGAGACTCTTTTGCTGACAGTCCTAAAAATCAGCCACGGTGAAGGGTGAAGATTTCTGGAGAAGCTTAGTTAAGATTTTCTGTGGAGGAGGGGTTGCCAATACAAGTTAACAAACATTCTTTCAGCAAATTCAATTTTTTATACTTCTAATTTATATTTTTCCACTTTTTAAATTAAACTTTTAGTTATAAAGAGTAACTGCATGCTACTGTTATATATACAACAACTTCGAATAAATTTTAAAAAAAGAATTAAAAAAAAGAGTAACTTCATCCTTTTAGTTTTTGCGTAAATGGCACATTTAACTTGCTGCATATAACTGAAGTAACATAAAAAATATAATACACACAAGCTCAGCCAAAATTCCAATTCTCTCTAGTCTCCAGAGCTTTTCAATGTATATGAACTATTTAATAGTCAACTAGCGAATCCCTATGCATACAAACCTGTTCAGGAAGTTAAGGGTGAAGCAAAGGCTACACTAATGATGGACAACGTTTAAGAAGTTTTATTTTAAGATATTTTAAAAACCCTGTAGCTGATAAGTAATCTTCTTAAATCATCATTTGTACCAGCACCAAAAAACTACTGAAGAAAAGGCATGGGAAACTATTTCAGGAGTAACTAACTGAATCCACAACAAAGTGGAGAAAACAAGAATGGATCAATCAGCATAAAGCTGAACAGATTAAGGACTGGCAGAGAAAAAGCAGTTGAAATTTACTTTAATATTTTTGAAGTCAGTATAAATATGATGGGGGATTCCCTTGTGTTTTAATGGCCAAAACATTCTAAGGAATGAAAAAGTTATACTAGCCAAATAGAAAATTATGCAAGCAGCTGAACTAAAAAGTGGAAATGGTTTACAATCAATATGACTCAAAGGGATTGTGTGGTCTTAGACATTTTCATGGCATTTTATCAAAAATGTGCAATTCTAAAATGCTGACCAGATAGTTTAATCTCCCTTGCAGTCATTATATAGATAAATTTATTTTGATTTAAAATAGTTGCTAAAAACTTACAGGAAATGAAATCTTTGATCCTCGGTATTCAATCAGATCAAATCACTTGAAAAAAAGAACGGACAGCTGAAGCTATTCCTATCATTATCAGTATTTTTATTTTATTCTTAATCCTAACACCAACCTAATCAGATATTAAGTAAGACTCTTTCTGATCTTAGTAAGCTTTTATTAAATACCATAAATAAGAAATTAAGTCATACCTTGGATTAATTTTTATCAATAGCTGATATCCAACTTTAAGAACATTTTCAAGTTTGTAACTTCCACAAAACAAAACATTTTTAATAAAAGTACATTACAATGCATATAATTTTTAAATCAAAGTAATAAACCACACTAAACAAGTCAAGGGTATATATTATAATAGTTCATAATACATTATCTTTTCACCAGAGTTCTGCACATTTAAATCTTTTCAAATCACACATTTAGATTAATTCAATGTATCAAACATCAAGGCTTCCAGCTGTACCTCCTTAAAACTCAGCATCAAATCAAACAGTCTCTGACAGCAGTGAAGTGGCAACTAGACACTTCTCATCAGTGTGTTTTTTTTGGACTCTTGAACTGTAGACACTTGACGTTCAGCCTAAATCATGATTCTCAGGGAAGAAATTCTTGAGCCTTCCCCTCCTCCACTGCATAGGGTAAGTTTTTCATTATACCTCTTCAAACACCTCTTACTTCTTTCAGTATATTAAAACAAGAAATCAAATTACTTTGTGTGATTATTTGGTTAAGGAACTTTTATTTTTTTTTCCTATTGTAAGTACCCTGGGTGCTCTGGCTGATTACATCATCACTGTATCCCTAGAAGCCAGCACAGAGGAGGCACTTGGGAAATGTCTGAAACAAGAGGCTTGATAGAGGCTAAACCTATAGGACAAGCTGAGAATCCAAAGGAGGCAAGGCAAAGGGAGACCAAGGATACCACTGAAATTCAAGTATGCCTTCCTTGTATCTGAACAAAAAGATCTTTGTTTTAGCATATTCTGTTTAAATGATTTATGAAAGAGCCCAAACCAAATGAAATAGGAGTTTGAGGACTTACTGATAAAGAAAATAAAACCATTACAAAGGGACAAACAAAAGTGGAGACTGTCATCTTAAAAAGAAAGTGCAATGACATCATTCATTTTCAAAGGTATAAGTCAAAATCTTTGATCATATTAAATACAGCTGAAAAGTGATACAAGGAAAGTGATCTTGTATTTGCCCAGAAGACTAATAAAATACTATAACAAAATCATTTTAAAATAAGATTACTATATGAAAGTCATCATAATAAACACAGCATACATTAATTTCACTGTTATTTTAAAATTCAGAGTAAAAGTCTACTTCTGACTTACTCTTCCTGTTGGTGTGTTGAACGGCACTTTGTGACTCAAAGATAATCCAAGAACTCAACTGTATAATTAGATGCAAACAACATGATGTGCTAATTTATGCATCTTAATTAAACAAGATAAATTAAAACTTGAAATAAGAACCAATGTATCAAAAAGACAATGTATAGTGTCTTACTATATCAGGGTTACATTTAATCAATTAAATCTTTCTTATTAATATTCCATATAGAAATAGGAATAGACAAATGCCAGCAGACTTTGAACTACATAAGGTTCATTTATGTTTTACCCCCTATTCCTCAATGCACAATAGAATGTCTACTATATCGTATATGCTAGATAAATATTTTGTAGATCAAATATATGAACATCTTATTTGCAATCTGGGTCCATCAGTGTAGCAGTGATCTCTATGTAAAGTCATTCACTTCATCAAAATCTAACCTAAACTATATTCAGAAATTTATTTAGGAATTCAAGGATGGAATGGCATTGGTGAAACCCATGTACCAGGCAGCACATATGGGTCACTACCAAAGAGCTCTGGCCATCTGGGACACTCTGACAGGCTGTCTGCACCTGCTAGTTCTGTGGCAGCCTCCAACAGCCCAACCAGAAGCAGAGCGCGGGAACTTCGGAGACCAGGAGCCTCCCACATGTCATCTCCAGTATCTTGGCCAGATTTCTTTGTGGTGTGTATTTTTTTTTTTTTTTTTTTTTTTTTTTTTTTTTTTTTTTGTGGTACCAGGGATTGAACTCAGGGGCACTCGTCCACTGGGTCACATCCCCAGCCCTTTTTTGTATTTTTATTTAGAGACAGGGTCTCAGTGAGTTGCTAAGTGCCTTGCCGTTGCTGAGGCTGGCTTTGAACTCGCGATCCTCCTGCCTCAGCCTCCCAAAGTGCTGGGATTACAGGCGTGCGCCACCGCGCCCGGCTGTGGTGTGTATTTTAACACCCGCAGGAATCCACAGGGCCATCATGCTGAAACCCCAGGGGAGAGGGCTGCCGGTCACCATCACTGCTGCTCTCCTGTGCCTTAAGCCCTCACGGCAGGTACTCAGGGGCTCAGAGTCCTCCCCTCTCTAGAGTAAATGCAGCAGTTTCAGGTTGGAATTGTCAGGCTGGCTCCAGGGTCCTCCCCAGGTATGGGGACACCCAGGACCTTGGAATCCAGGGTGCGCACAGGAAGGCAGGTGTGATTTCTCTAGCCATGGTGACTGATTGGTTCCAGGTGATCTGGAAATGACTATAACATAACCTTAATTTTTTAAAATCTTGTGTCTTCATTTTCCTCTTAGGAGAGTGAACGGACTACATATGTTGATCTATTTCCTGAATTCATGGGAACTTAGGTTTGGAATGTCCTACTATAAGACTGATGAATGTAAAGAGTTAATTTCAGGGCACAGTTTTGCCTTAATGGTTTTAAAAAATAAACTATTTTTTAAAATTAAAAAAAAAAGAAAGAATTTATGATTGCAGCAGATCATTTGAGCCTGATTCTGTCTGGACCACCTCCTGGGTTCTTTCCTAGCTCCCAAATGGTTCACTAAGACTTGCTGAAGGATTAACTACATCAGAAACAGGCAAGATGCAGAGGGTTTCCAATCAACTCTGTATTTCAACTATATTTCCTTAGTAGACACCATAATCCCTGTGCGCTAGGATTATAGAAATTATAGTAGAAAGAAATTTTAAAAATCCCCTTCAGGTCTACCCCTCATGCATAAGACAAGAATAAGACAATTAGTGAAAATAAATGTAACATATTGTCATCACAATCCTTACAATGACAGATATTAAGAGGCCCCACCAGTTACAGATTTCTTTGTGAGTTTCCCCATTTTACATGATGAACAACAGTGAGTTCAAGTTATCTTTTTCACTGAGTGTCAAGCTCATAAGCAGAAAGCAGAAATACCTGAATAATCACATTGGCCCTTATTCAACTATTACCATTTAATAACCAGTCAGTAATATATTATGAGAATCTGTAATTTGTGAGATATAAATACTGCTATTAAACTACTTGTCTCTAATATTCAACATCTTTGATGTTTTTGACTTAAAATACCATCTATGACGTAAAGTCTCCAACCAGGAGCCCAATTAATTAAGCAAAATTAGGGGTGTCTGTCAGTGTATGTGCATGTGTGTGTGTGTTTCTGAAAAGGTAATAAAGATTAGGTCTCTTAACTACAGATGAATTATACCATAATTTAGGATCAACCCATGTTTGATAATAAATTCCAGCAGCTTCTTGGCTTTTTTACTCCCCTGAAGAAATTCCTTTGAAACCAGTCCTTTACTTATACCAGACAAAGGTGAAATACTCAATCTTATTTTGGATGCCTTTCCAAATAGGAATGATTTTTCAAATAGACCAAAATCTCTGTTTGGCCAATGATAAAGAGTCCAACATCAGGGAAAAATCAAGATCTGTTTTCTTCTCTTTCTTATGTCATTATTTTTGGATGATTGCCATGTTCTTCCTTGGTCTTAAGGGCCCAAAATGTAATATTTGCATTTCCCCATAAGTTTTAGAAGATGTTGAGATGTACAACGTAAATTTTACATTTTTTTTACATGTTCTAGAAAGAGTAGAGCTGTGCTTTTAAATCAAGCAATTTCCTGAGTGGCAGACTTTATTTTTCTGAGGTAATAAAACACAATACAGTATTAGTATCAGTAGGAAGGGTATGCATTTATATTGCACTGTTCGATCCCTTAGAAAGAGTGGATTCAGTATAACCAGAGTACCAGCCATAAAGCATTAATAAATCACTTCATATTATATCACATAGAAGAGGATCAGACACAGCACTAGACAGGCAGTGACTTGATTCCCATCACGTGCCTTTTCAAGTGTTTCTAGACAAGGTAAGAGGGTGAAATGGACATAGTAACTCATGTCCTAAACTTTCTTAAATTTCTAAGATTAAAAAAAAATGTCCAACTCATTTCAGCAGAGAAAAATGTGCTGCAATTCTGCAGCTGGTTGTAGCATACAGCAATTGCAGAAAATGAATGACATTTTCTTGTGATTTTAGCTGGTACGGAAACAGAATAAAATATAATTTGGTGTACCAGCAAGCCATTTAAAGCCTTTCTAATGGCTGGGGAGCTGCTTCCTCTTTACCAAGAAGTAAGACATTTCCCTATTTTCTTACCTGTCAAGAAGTTACATGCTTAGCTTTTTAGCTCTTTTAATTGTATGAATAAGCCATAAATATTTATCTATTCACTTCTTGACAGCATTTGGATCGTTTTCAGTGTTTTGCACCACAATTGTATTTCACAAGAACAAATTTTTCTAGGGTACATATATGTGTGGGTGTCTGTGTGAACCCAGAGGGAAAAACTTTCATTTTTGTAGTAAAAAACAGCCAAGAAACAGCAATTTCAGATGGTTCAACCTAATACTTAGTTGATTTTCTGGGACACTGCAGGATTACTGGATTTTATGAGATCTATCTCCAAAATGGTGTTCCCATTTACATATTTTATATTTTTATTATGTGTAGTTAAGGTATGTAACATGATGTTTTGATGTAGGCATTAATTTTTACAACACATTCATCCATAGTTATGCTTTTTGTGTGATAAAAGCACCTAAAAACTACTCTCAGAAAATTTTCATTATGTAAGACATTAACTATAACTCTGATGCTGTGCATTAGATCTCCAGACTATTCGTCTTATCTAACTGCCATTTGAGATGACACCAATGAAACTGTCAGACTTCATGCTAAATGAAATAAGCCAAACACACAGAGAAAAAAAAAAAAAAAGTATGATCATGATCTCATTTCTATGAGGAGTTTTAAAAGGGGGAAAAATAGTTGGATAAATAGAAACAAAGATTTAGGTTACCACAGGGGAGGAGGTAGAAATGGGGAGAAGAAAGTCAAAGGGTACAAATTTATTTTATAATCAGGCATATTATCAAGAAAGTTTTGCTTTGCTCCACTGTCCTCTTGACAAATGAACACTCACCCCTCAATATCACTATTTGCCAATGACATGATTCTATATTTATAAGACCCAAAACACTCCAGCAGAAAACTTCTAGACCTCTCTACTCTTTGTATCTGACATTAGTTTTCTAAATTGTTCATTTCATTCCTATAGTACACTCAGCAATTGCCATCTTTTACTTTTCTGAAATAGTTCAGTACCCTAGAAGTTAGTTAAAGGGAACAAACAAAAAACTATCTGCACCATGGGGAAGGTTCCGGACACTAAGATGATCAGTGACCCTTAATCTTTGTAATGTGAACCTGAGATTAGGATAATGGTATAAAAGTGTCCTTGCCTATGGCCATGCCTGCTCCCATGGAGGTTATTCTCAACTCTTTTTTACATCCAGTGTCAGCTTTTTGCAATCTGAGATCAAATTCTTCTCCTTGTCCAGATCTTTTATAAGCCTCCAGCCAGACTTGAACCTCTACTTTCTCTGTGTCCCCAGATTGGAGGTGTACATACTACATTTCTTTTTGTGCTACTGTGTCTATATGGGGAGTTAGTGCAGGGGAGGAGAGATAAACACTAAGATCCCAGAGTCTTTTCCTGGGTTTTAAGGATGCTGACTGCTTTGGGCACTCAGCCTCACTTCCTTTAGGGTCTGCTTCTCTCCTCTAAAGTCTGACCTCCTCATTTGTCCTTCATGCTTCTTTAGACACCTAATGTCTATCTCTGCCAGTGGGTGTAACCACCTCTCTGTATACTGTGTGGGGATGAAACAGCTTACCTATTCCCTCTGTTCCTATTTGTCTTTCTACATTCAGCACTGAGCACCCTCATCCTTAATAGACAAGTAAGAAATGTACATAACTTCATGACGTTCCTTTAAGATAGACATCACACTGTGAGCCAAACAATGTTGTAACACTGAGTCTCAGCAATGGTCAAAGTATACAATTCCCTGCTTTCATGGAAGTCACAGCCTTAGTTGGAGAAGACAACCAACCAACAGGCAAGTAAATGTATAACGTGTCAGATCATAATGAATGCTAGAGACAAAAATATAGTGTGCTGGATAAAAATAAAGGTATAATTTAAGTTTCTGCTTCATGGTCCTCCATAGATCATGGATAATTTAAAAGCAGGGAGGGCTCTACTTGTTTGTTTCTCAGTCACTTGTCCCTAGTCTAAGTTCCTGGCCCCTGACTAAACTGTTGGCTGTTACTGAATAAGAAATTGCATGTAGTCCTTTCTACATATGAGAGTAAATAAAAGCTTGCTCCTAGATCTGTTGAAATTCCAAATCCAAATGGATACAGTCCAGCCACCCCAGACTTTGTCTTAATAGGCACTGTGTCTGCATCTAACTGAAGGTCTCTAATTCAGTCTGTCATATGCCCATCTCTAATTACTTTCCAGTGCTGAAAATATTTGGCTAAATGTATACATTTAGAGCAGAGGTTGAAATTTTAAAAAATAACATGGTTCCAAGTATATATTGCCTTCTTGATAGAATACGTTTAAGTACTGCCTCTTAAATACATTAGACAACAGATTCAAGGTAGCAAGTAATTTAACTCACTAGCAGAGCAAAGAAAAATAAAACTCATATTTAGAGCTGGAGTTGTGGCTCAGTGGTAGAGCACTTGCCTAGCATGTGGGAGGCACTGGGCTTGATTCTCAGTACCACATATAAATAAATGAATAAAATAAAGTTCCATCAACATCAAAAATTTTTTTAAAAACTCATATTTAGAATCTGACCATCTCAAACAATGCTCTATCTCTATAGTGATAACATATTAATATTAATAATTTTATTGTTGTGTGGGGAGTTTTAATTTACTCAAGTATAATGGCAAAGCTGTTCCTATATTAAAAAGTAAAAATTTCAAAAGAGAATACAGGTTTAACATCTCTAACTTGAAAATATGAAAGGCAAAATGTTCCAAAGTCTAAAACTTTGTATCAACATCAGTACATAATAATTGCACATATTTATAGGCTGCAGAATGATAATTTTATATATATATAATGCTTAAGGACCTAATCAGAGTAATTAGCATTTCCATCTTCATAAGGAAATATGAATTTTTTTGAGCATCAAATGAGTGCTCAAAAAGTTTCATATTTTGGAGCATTTCAGATTTTCAAACTGGCCAACCACCCTGTCCAGACTATGAAAATCTTCCAAAACCTGAAAACTTCAAATCTGAAATATTTCTGGTCCCAAGCATCTCCAATAAAGAACATCCGACCTATATTAGGGTCTTGAATTGCTCTATTCTCCAATATTTTCAGAGTATCAGAAGGCACTCAGTACATGAGAGAATTGCAGTTCTACAGTACAGTTTCTGGGCTCCTCTGAATAACTGTACAGACTCATTGTGCACATAAGACCTTGTCTTCTCACAGAAAGCACACAACCATGCTAGATGGGCCAGCAAAGGAAAGATGACAGGAAGAGTAGAACAGGTATGAGGTAGTAGTAAGCTGATGCTGAGTGTATTTCTTGTCTTTAAATAAAATAATGACATGGTAGAAGAAAAACTTGCCTTTTCATGAAGTTGGATATCCATGAAGAGAAATTCCAAGACTGTGTCGTTTTCACACAAAGCAGGGGGAAATAATTCCCTTTACCCTTGGAATGGGACTGCATTACGAAGTTTAGTAACTCATAAACATCAGCCAAACATTCTATTTTTTAATTAATGCATTTAATTGGGATAAGACATTAATTTCTCCCCTAGGATTTAGCTACACTATGTTTTTCAATTAATGATCAATTGCGAAAGAAATCTCTACAGACAAGAAAAATTATCTTCTATGCTCTAATGCACAAATATGATGACAAATGGCATCAAAGCACACCAAAGAGGTTGCTTTGTGTGGCATCAAATAGAGACTGTTAAAGTGTCTGTTGAGAACCTTTGACTTATTAATTAAAATGTCAATTAATTCAGAAATTTTATATGAAAGTATTCAAATAAGAAAATACTATTTAAGAGCATGACTCCTTTCTATCACAGCACAATTGAAAAAATAATTACATTTTTTGGAATTTGACTGGCATACATCAGTTTCTTAATAGGACACAGAACACTGTACAATATATGCAATACCTTTCAAATAAGAGCACTGATTAAACTATTTAATCAGGTATTTAAAAGATAGTTAAGTGAGGGAGCATTTGACATAGATTATGGAATTATCCTAGATTTAAATTAAATAGTTGCACTCACTAGCTACATAAATACCAGCAAGTTTTCACACTGTGCTTGTCTTCTGTAAAATAAGCATAATGATAATGCCTACCTCATAAAGCAAATGTGATATATAAGTTAGTATTTATAAAGTATTCAGGAAAGTCCCTTGTATATGTCTAATACAAGCTCATATGATAAAAATAAATTTACAATCTATGCATCTTCAAAACAAATTGGTTTTAATCAATATTGGAAATTCAAGTACAGTTTTAAATGTCAAAATTTTTATAAAATTTTACAATGTTTTGGATTGTGGGAATGTTTTCCCTTTATCACTGTAATGAATACCTAATTGTTATAATTGCAAGTAGAATGTCATTAATAATTTTTATATTTCAGGGATGGCCTAAATGTTGCAAATTCTGTGGTCAATTTTTGGTCATAGTATTAATCTTTCAAAGTCAAACATTCATGAAGTTTATATTACATATTAAAACCATTAAAATATCCCTGTACACAAATGAACTATTTGAATTTTTTAAGCTGTTTTAGTTATAGATGGGCATAATATCTTTGTTATATTTATTTATTTTCTATGTGGTGCAGAGGATCGAACCCAGTGCCTCACACATGCGAGGCAAGCACTCAACTGTTGAGCTACATTCCCAGCCCCTATTTGAATATTTTAAAGGAAAAATAACTTACACCATTATTCCTGTTGCCATGAAGTAACAAAATAGAGGGCAAGAGGCTGACTTTGGTATCCAATTAAGATTCAGGCATTGGACCATGCACACATTCGTTCTGTAACTTCAGAAAGTTTATTTAAACTCTCAGAACTTTAATATCCTCATTGTCAACACAGGAATAATCTTTCCTACCTCACAGTGTTTTCTTCAGAATAGTAATTGAGGTAATTCAAGGATAATGTTTATCTCAGAGTCTGGATCACAGTGAGTGCTCAATAAATGTTAGCTGCTATTATTAGTTTTTGCCATAAAGTACCCTTCAATCCATTTTAAGGTTCTTTTTCAATAAACCAGAGAAATTAATCAGTCTCAACTGATTAGGAACTTCCAAGTAAAGACACTGTATTAAAGTCTTAGGACATCTGAAAACACTGTCTATATTTTGCATTCTAATTACTGGTATTGACACAAAATGTAGGATACATCTTTATAAGCTAATATATAAATATTTCAGGTGAAAATTTTATCTGCATCTCTTTCCCAAGTTAGATAATATTTCTCATTTTAAATAAACAGTTCCCTCATTTAGAAGACAAAAATCATCCTTAAAGTAATATTTGTTAAGGTTATAATATGAACATTATCATATGTAAATCTTTAGCTATGAAAGATTTTTCTCAATACTTTTAAACTTTTATTGTCTTAGTAATTTTATTCATCATAAATATAATGTATTTTAATTACTGCTAAATTTTTATAAAATTTTTCTAAGTAAAATTATTGCTAACACCTTAAATAAGAACAAGACACAGAATTCCCAACATTAATGTACACGAAGAATATGTATAGAGTAAAAGTGACTCCTACTCTAAAGCATCATATCATGAGTTTCATGTTTTACATGCTAAAACACAAATATTTTTGTTTTTGACAATGTAGTAGCTGTCATTTATTGAAAGTTAAGATATTGCAAGGGTAAAAACGCTTCATTTTCAATTTTTCCTTAAGTCACATTGATCATACTAATTGTGGTTCCAAATACGATTAATTTGCAGGTTGGTCCCTTTTTGTAAGGTTTGTGACACAGTACTCATAACAGGGAAATTATTGCACAGGCTGCTTTACAAAATTACCAAAATCATCTTCTATGTAAAAGCAACTAACATATAATTGCAGGTGTTCAATAAATGCTATTTTAAATTAAGGTGAATTGATCAAATCATCAAAGTAGTGAAGCATGCAATTAACACTCAAGAGGATGATCCACAGATAAGGACCATGCAATCTCAAGTGGAATCTCAAGTTTTTAGAAGAGCCCCTATCGACTGAGGACTTGCTGTGTGCCAGACACTGGCTAAGCTCTTTAATAGTATATTTCACTTTAATCTTCTCAAAAACTCAAGTAACTCTTCTAAAACAACCCAAATTAATAAGAAAATGTCCAAGTCAGCTAGAAACAAGATTAAAATACATACAAAAAAAGAAATTTTCCATTTACATTAGTGAAAAGGATATTAAATTCCTTCACATAACAAAACCAGGAGTTTCGAATGAAAACACTGAATATTTTTAAAGGATATAAGATCGAAACAATTAGAAAGTCATTCTATGTTCTGGGATGGAAAAATCTAACATTATGAAATGCTACACCTTCCAAAATATATACAGGTGGGGCATCTCTAATCCAAAAGTCTGAAATGCTCCAAAATCTGAAAATATCATACCTTACCTCATTTGACAGTTCACAGTTAAAATTCAAGCACAGTAAAAAATGATATGTGATATTACTTCAGACTACCTATACAAGGTGTATGAAAAAAACAAATAAAATTTCCTGCTTAGGGTTGAATCCTGTCCTTAAAATATCCACCCCCGCCCCCCCCCCCCCCCCCCCCCCCCCACACACACACACACACTTACACTTCAGAATCTAATAAATCTAAAATCCAAAACAATCTGGTCCCAAGCATTTTGGGAAAAGGATACTCAACCTACAAATAAGTTTAAAGCAATTAGAATTAGTATCCCAATAATATATTTTTCAAATAGAATCAAATGAGTATATTTTAACATCCTTATCCAACAGAAATAAAATGGCAAACGGAAGGGTGATCTTGCAAATTACTCAATCAATAAAATTGTGGTATAAAATTGAAAAACCTTTAAATAAATTGTACCCTACATATTTGAGGTTTACATAATGGTATGGTACACACATAGAGAACAAGATAATTACCATAGTAAAGTAAATTAACATATCTACCAACTCATTAATTTATTTTTGGTAAATACAGTTAAAAATCTACATGAATGCACCTAGAGGACATTATGCTAAGTTTAAATAAAAAGATATGGAAAGAAAAATGTTGTATGATGGCACTTGAGATCAGTCAAAAATTCGTATTTATAAGAACTATCTAGCATTTCAAAAATAAGAGTTTCTTGCTGTTCTGGCTTGGATCTGGAATATCCCCCAAGAATTCATGTGTTAAAGTGCAGCAATGTTCATTAATGGGGCTTAGGGAAGTGGCTGGAGCATTCAGATGTAACCTCATCAGTGGATTAATGATCTGAATGTACTCCTGGGAGGAGGTATCTGTGGGCAGGTAGGGTGTGGTTGGAGGAAGGCGCTCACTGGGGGTGTGCCCTTAGGGATGGTATCTAGTCCCCTTTCCCTTTACCATGTGCTGAGCAGCCTTCCTCCCCCACAAGCTTCCACCATGCTAGTACTGGCCCTGGAACCTGCTGACATGGACTGAAACTTCTGAAACCCGGAGCGAAAATCAATCTTTCCTCTTCTAAATTGTTATGGTCAGGTATTCTGTTCACAGTGAGGAAATGCTGCCTAACACACAACTCACAAGTATTTACTATTACCAACTTCAATACTAACAAATAGTCTTTTAGGATTTCAATTTGTTTAGTTTTTAGTTTTTTTAGTTTTTTTTTTTTTTTTTTTTTTTTTTTTTTTTTTTTTTTTTTTTTTTTTTTTAAGAGAATTGTTTAAATTCATTTGAAAATGTGTTGAAATCTTTTGGATTTTATTTCTAGCATTAGTGCCCTAAACAATATGTAGTAGACCTCAATAAACAGCTTTATAAATTTTATCAGAATTCTCACTTTTAAAGGAAAAGTAACAGGCATGATGGCAACACACCTAATTTCAACAACTGTGGAGGCTGAGGAAGGAGGCTCAAGATCAAAACCAGCCTCAACAACTTAGCAAGGCACTAAGCAACTTGGTAAGGCTCTGTCTCAAAATTTAAAAATTAATAAATAAAAGGAGGGCTGGGATTGTAGCACATGTAAGGCACTGGGTTCAAACCTCAGCATCATATAAAATAAATAAAGGCATTATATCCATCTAAAACTTTTAAAAAATAAAAATAAATAAATATAAGGAAAATTTTGTATTTTAAATATCAATTTAATTTTCATATTGAGAACACTTGATATGCAACAATTAGAAAAGATTGAAGACATGAACAGTATAAATATACTTTGTACACACTGATATGTAAAAAGGTGCTCTATATGTGTATTATGAATTGTAATGCATGCTACTGTTATATATACAACAACTTCAAATTTAAAAAAAGAAGAAAATTAACTTCAGGAAGATAATGTTATTTTACATTAGATATATAGATATATATTAGTTTTAGCAATGAGTATTAAGTGCATAAGAAGAGTTTAATAGTTGGATGACTGTAATAGTGATTAAACTTTAGAATACTTGCTCCTACTTAAGTGAAAAATATAGTGAAATATTTACAGATTCATCAGAACATTATAATTGCAATCTAAAATACTAAATGGAGATAGGAGAACATACAACTCTTAGGGATGTTAAATACAATGAGATAATATTTATCAACTGTTTAATGTGCTGTCTTGCATATTGTAAAAAAATAAAAATCTACCTAATAACTGATTCACTCTGACAGAAACATTTTTTTAATTTTCTTTTAATGCAACACTCTATAGCAAAATTATAAATACCCAGAAAAATAATTTTGTTCAAATTAGTACTGTTATATGACATATAAGAGAAGACCAACTGCAATGATAGCTAACATTTCTAGGTGGTCACTATACCCAGTGCTAAACATTAGTAAAGATTTAAAATTATGAGATGTGTATATATTTCCTAAGATGTAGTTAATATATAACTACCTAAAATATTTATACACACTTTATCTAAAAATTTATGGGCTGGAGATATAGTTCAATGGTAGAGAGCTTACCTAGCATGCTTAAGGTCTGGGTTCAATCCTCAGTACCACCAAAATAAATAAATAAATAAATACAAATTTGTGTGTGTATCTGTATAGGGTAGGGGGGAACCCAAAACTTGATACATTGCTTTTTAAAGACTCTTCAATGCTGGGAAGACAAGCGTGTGAGACAAACTTCCAATTTTTTAATTTTCATTACAAATAAAGATGATAGAATAAATATTTCTCCATGATATGCATGAATATATTAATATAGACCATTAACTTTTTTATTAAAAAACCAAAAGCATACTTACTTCATTTGTTCTCACGTGTTTTTAGGAAAAACACTAAGCAATCTCTGATCATTAGAGGAATAGTATGGTTAAACCCCACGTTGTATCTCTAAGTGGAAAGAAGAGAAGGTAACTTTTTTTTTTTTCCTTTTTCTTTTGGTGATGCTGAGTATTGAACACATGGCCTTGGGCATGCTAGGCAAGCACTCTATAGCTGAATAATTTTCTTGATTTCTCACTTCCTCTCAATTTTACCACATAGTTCTCAATCAAGAAGGCTGACAGTCTATAACTCTGCTCCCCACTACATTCCACCCATTACCCAGCCAATGACTGGAATGGAATAGGTATTAATGATTTCTGCATCTGTGCAAATTACCCAGGATATACTGGTTATTTAGTCAAAAAGTAGATCTCTGTGGTTTAGGAGAATGAAATAGGCCTTGATATACACCTATGGGTTATATATACCTATGGGGCCGCTCTTGACCTCCATACACCTCATTGTTTCTCTTCCTCATCAATTATGCTGAATTACATGAAATAATTTTTTTAAGGTCAAAAGTGGTCAAGCACTACCAATTTAAGATTCCACCACATAAAGAAAAAGACTGATCGATGTTAATTCCTGTAATTTCTGTGCCTCAGGTGTGGTCCATGTAAAAGGGTGGCATAGAGTACGAACTCAATGTCAGGATTATCATCCCTCTCACAATGGAGTAAGCGGGTGTTTCTAGTTTTAGGGTGTAGGGGCTTCAGAATTTGAACTTGAATCTCTGACTCTAAAATCATTGCCTTCTTTATAGCATGGTGTCAGCCAAGTCCTCTGAAACTCTGCTAATGATATCTAAGCTTTTGTTTCCAGAAAAAAACTAACAATACCAATTCTGCTATCCAGGGACATTTTACAAATTAAAGGAACACTGATTTAATCTCTATAAAACATTCTTTGTTCCTTTCTTCTTCCTCTTCCTCCTCTTTGTTTTTTTCCCATTTTTCCCCATGATGGATTTGTTCCCTGGAGTAGCTACTTGCCCAATAGTACCCTGATGACTGGAAAGAGTTAAGGCAGCTTGTACATTTGCATAATTTACAACCAGGGAGTAGCTGAGGGACTAGGAGAATCTGGTTCAGTAGGCCATTTTAGAAATTCATTAAAAAATTTATTCACTACTTATGCTTTTCCTGATTATGTCCCGAATCTGAAAACATCAAAAATGTATTTCTAAATGTGGGTAGGGGGCAAAACTGACATGCTTCCATCTGCAACTATAAATAAACTCTTAAATCATCCCTGTTTGGAGGCTTTTACTTTAAACACAGAAACTTATTCATATATTCACATTAGGCAGTTAATTGAACAGAATAGAAGTTGCTATGGAAACAGTGTGGTATGCCCTGGTACTTAGTGAGGAAATGAACACTTCTAATTATCACCAAACGTATGATATTTCTGCTTCTGTACTCTATAGTTTTTAATGTACAATCTGTTTAATGAACAGCAAGTTTTTCACTCAGTATGCAGAGGGTGAAAGAGGCCTAAAAATAGATGATTAAATCCTCAGGTGTGAATGTGCAACTTTTACTGAAATAAAGCCAAAAAAAAAAAAAATGTTATTCTCCCCTCTTAGCAATAAGAAGCTTTTTGAAGACTAAAACCTTCCAGTTAAAACTAAAGGATAATGCTGCTAGCATTTTGTGCTTCCCTTAGTTCATTGAAATAGTTTACATAGTTAATCAAACTCTAAAAGTCACCTGTGGGATGCAAAATTTCTATTGGCAAGGTTCTGTGGAGGAACAGAGGTCTGGTATGAGGGTGCATGATTTACTCAGTTACAAAGCCAACTCTATCCAGTTCCATAAAGAGTTACAAAAAAGCTTGCTACTGGGAACCCAGAAGGTAACCATCAAACTTGGCTCAGGAAACTGAAGGCAACAGTTTTCAGCTGACATCCTTAAAGGAGATGCTTATACCTGCCAGAAGTAATCATTCACTCATCTGTAGGCATACTGTGTCCCTCAGCTTAACCAGCAAGAAGGTAGGAACTAGGAACTCCCTCACTGTGAGACAGGAAAATCTGCAAGCGTGGCCTACTGTTCATGCTCCTACTGCCTCAGGTTTTTAAAAGAGAACCTAGCTGTCATTCCCTAAATTTTATTGTTAGTACATCATAGAAACCCTTATCTAGTTTCTGCTCATTGGTTTTCTCTGGCTTTGCTTCCATAACCTCTTGGGCTAAATGGATGGGACCTCCTTCAAAAAATACTTCTACAAGCATTGTTGCTAGGACTTATCTCCAGCACAGACTCCCTTAAAAAGACCTTGAGTATGCCATCATGGAAATTGAGGCTATAGTTCTGAGTAGTAGCATTATGTGCACCACCCTGTCAAGGGCTCAACCTCTGGATGGGCTAGCTCCTCCCATCTCCTCCCAAAACTGCTTTGTTCCTATTTTCAATGTTAAGCACTCTTGGCATATCCAAAAGAAGATATAATAAACAGAATGTCATTGTAAGCTGAGGGGACAGCATTCAGCTGAAGTTTAAAATATGACATTTATTTAGGTAATATGACATTAGTACAGGATCATGACATTAGTATAGGATATTACTACATAAAACATTATTTTTGGAAATGTACACTGGTAACATACAGCAGAAAGTACTTAATGATTTGGGCTTTATTCGACTGAATATTTCAAGTTGAAAGGTACATTGTATTGCAATAGTCCAAGCAAGGAGACAAAGAGAGCCAGAGAGAAGGGAACCACATTATCCGTAACGTTACCAGTAAAATTCTCAAGTTCCACTCACAACACACACTGAATAATGGTCACCAGGTAAACATTTGTGGAAGATCCCAATGTTGACAGGTCAATTTCAAAACATCAAACTAAAGGCCACTTATCACAATTACACCTTTTAAAAAGCCACATTATTTTCTGCTCTGTGTGATTAACACAACATTCTCAGAATTTCTATTTCACTTTACTTAGCACATGAAATTTATAAAACAAGCTGCAAATATTTACTCAATACTTATGTCCAAGCCAGTTGGAATCCTGTTACTGCACTCTAAAAACAGACACTATTTATGAACTTGAAAAAAAAAATCTGCCCTCAGTTTTATACCTTTATTATTTTCATGCAAGGGTAAAATTGTTTTAAAATATTATAAGTAATATTCACAACTGAAAAACTATGTTCTCAGCATTTGGGGAACTTTTTTCAACGTGATAAAATTATTTTCAAACCAACAAACATAAGGTTCACCTACAATGTACATTCAATTTAGTGTTCTCAATGAATTTGAGAATGCTATTAAGAAATTTAAAATTCTGGAAAGCACAGAAGATGCTTTCAGATTTGAGATTCCTGAAAAGCAATTTGCAATTGCGGGTGGAGGAATAACTTAATAGGTAACATAATAATGGTTTAATGATACAAATTGAAATACTTCACCTATTTTACTGATAAGCATGTTTCTTCTCTTAGGCTACAAATATGAAACATGTTGTTATGCAAAATAATTTAGTACTACTTTTACTTTTCATAATTAATTTTATGTATAGCTCATATTCAATTACTCGGTTTAGCTTGTTCAAGTCTCTTGCTTCTATAACTGTCTTTTTTAAATTCAAGTCACTATATATCTGTTCCTATTAGGAATGGTATTAATAGATAATAAAAATCATTAACACTTAATAAGAACTTACCATGTGCCAACCATTGCTCAGAGCATTTTATATGTAGTAAGTCATTAAATCCTCACAATGATCCTCTGAAGTAGGAAAAATTATGATTTTAATTTACAGATGAAGAAATAGAAGGTAACTAACTTCCTTAAAATTAGAGATCATTCATGGTAGTTCTAGGAATTCAACCCAGGCAATCTGCTTCTAGAATTCACCCTCTTCACAATATCACTATTATTTATAAGTTATTTCTCTGAAAAGTATTTCTTATATTAATTTTAAGCCTTATATGTATTCATTATTTTACTAAAAAGGTATGAAAAGGCAAAAATCAAAGGTTGGAAAAAATATAAAATCTACAATAAACCACTAAAATGGCAAGAACTGAGGATGGCATCCCAGAATCATCCTGCAGTATTTGAAGGCACTTAAAGAGTTTAACCCTGAGTTAAATAACATCAACCTCAATGTTGAGATAAAAGGCTATTTTCTCAAATGGATACCTGATAAACTGATAGCAAGCCATAAACCTTGGTGTCATCCTTCACTTTCCCTCTCCCAACTGTTGTTCTAAATGGGCTGGCCAGGAAAGGACTGTCACAGGAGGTGATGTTTTGAGTAGCAACTAAAGGGCAGATTAAGAGAGGGAAAAGTGATTCAGTAGAACCAGGAGCAAGTACAAAGATCTAAGTGTATTTGTTCATGCAAGAAACTGTCTACCCTCTGTTCTGACATTGTGGCCCTCCATCCACATGTCCCTTAACCTCCACCTTCCACAGCTATTTTGTACTTTCTGCACTTTTATGGCTCTGACAAATTCAACTGCATCATCCATAAGCAACAGCACCAGCCTCCCTCCTTCCATTCTTGCTGAACCAAACACTTTCCTACAAAGAGTTCAGAGTATCCATATATATATATAGGTTTTTAGTCTGCCACACCAGCTATATTTCCTGCACTCTTCCCCTTATTCTCTGGACTCCATTCATTCCTTGCATGAACAAATACACTTAGATCTTTGTACTTGCTCCTGGTTCTACTGAATCACTTTCCCCTCTCTTAATCTGTCCTTTAGTTACTACTCAAAACAAACACCACCTCCTGTTACAGTCCTTTCCTGGCCAGCCCATCTAAAACAACACTCTCCCTCTCAGTCCTGCTCTTGTGTTTACTGCCCTACTGGACTTTTCTGTCTTCCTATTACTATGTAAATTCCCTTAAGACATTATTATATGCTTGATCCCTAGACTAGGGCTGATGCATTCCTGGAAACTTAAAAAAAAAAAAAAAAAAAAAAAAAGCATTGAAAGGATGGATGAATTTGGATACAGAACTACTTTCTATAATCATTTTACTAGTGTAAAAGGGAATTAGTATAGTTCTTTGTAATCTTATTTTCTTTAAGGAGATTGATTCTTAAAATCATGGCCTGCACTTTTCACAGATGCTTTCATCTATAATTCTTCCCCAGGAGATGCTGTCAATAATTTAAAGGTTGGAATGTTTGTACGGTACTGGTAAGAATTATCTCCCTGATTCTTTTTTAACAGAGGCTCAAGAAATTGGAGTATTCTTTGAGACATGAATGACAAGTGCATAAACATACCTCTCTCCCAGAGAACATGACAGACCCTAACAATGGTGAGCAGGAATAAAGCCAGCTTCCCTGAAATTTTCTTATCCCTATGATGCTTCTTAGATAATATCCTCCAGACTCACATGGACTCCATTTCATCATTTGTACAAGGGCTATGCCAGCACTTTGGATGGGCAAGAAATCTCCCATAACACAGGACACTCCCCTTTCATGACTCCTACCAATTCAATACCAAAGGCACCCCAGGCAAGCTGAAACTGAGAATGTTTCCAAACATTTCCACAGCCTCAGTTGCAAACCTGGGAAAACCCCAAACCCTTGAGATTCACTCTTGCTCTTCTATAACATTCCCTCCCAGTCTGACTGACTGAATTCTGTTTCCTTCTAATCCACTGCATAAATTATTGTCAGATTAACCTCCCAGAAGCACATCACTCATCAAGAGGCTCCCTTGGCTTTCTTGTGTCTAAGATGCACTGGGCAAAAACAAGCTTTTCTTTTTCTTTTTTTTTTTTTTTAATTTTTATTACTTTTTTAAAATTTTCATTATTTTACTTTTGGCCTTATAGAATTTTAAAAGAAGAAGCAAGCTGTTTTCAGTAACAGAAAAATGCCATATTTTAACTTGAAATGAACATATTCATGCTCATACAAAAGTGCTGCAGCCTCCAAGTCTGCTCTGCAATGAGGCATCCAAAGCAGACACTTTGATGAATCACTCCACTCTCTGCCCCAATGTTTGCCAAGTCACACTCCTGTCAGCATGGTTTGGTATCCATCAGTTTCTAATGTGACATTGTCTAACATAAAATTGTATCTCAAATAGTATTGACTGAAAAGCACTGTGTCTATTCCAGTCTCTGGGCATGTACAAATATGTACCTCATGCACCCATCTAGATGACAACAGAACTACTACCTCTGCATCTTGTCACAGTATTGCTTTAGGCAAAAGATAATGTGATGAAAGGTGAATTTTAACTACATAAGTAATATACATATATATTCCATCCAACTTTATTTCATAAGGTCCTCCAAATCCAAATTAATTAGTAACTGGAACACAATTAATGTGATTAATATAACACAATATGCCAAAGTCAGGAATGAAAATATGAGAACTTCATTGCTTTTCTAAATATTTTGGAACAAGTACAACTCGCTTATGCATCACGTTTTCTTGGTGCTTGTATAATCACTCCTCCTCCAACTTCCAATTAAAAATTCATACAGATGAACATCATGCAGAGCAATAATGGACCTTAATCAATGCGTGTAGTAAAAAAAGCATTGAAGGCTTTGAATCAGACCCTGTGGGTCCCCTGCCTCCTCTACTCAATTTCTTCTCACTATAATGAAATGATTGGGGCATGTACTGTGCTAGAAAGTAAGGGAGCCAGAATAGCTTCATCAGAAGACGCTGAAACTTATGCCTCTCCCCATCATAGATGCCCACATACTATATTCACCCAAATCTTAATATTCTTCTGGTCTTATGATGTACAATGATAAAATGCTAGACAGTGAACTATGAATTATGTGATAATCATAGTGAGGGGTCGGCTATTTTCCTTTGCTGGGACATCTTGAGATCAAACAGGGCATGCAATGAATGTTTGTGGTTAAGAGATGCTGCTCACCCACTGCAGTGTTAGTGCCTGGCTTCTTCCTAAGAATTTAAACAAAGCAAGTGCCAGATTTTACCCAGAGGCTATAGTGGTTCATTTCTCAGATCTGATGAGTTGTTGGGGGCTTTGCTGGGTAGAAGGGCATTGCTTACATGTATGCCAATGTCTATAACCATAGCAACAAAACAAAACCCAACAGCTGTAGAAGGGCTTCTAATATTAACCATCCCCTTGCATTTCATAGTCATCAGTCCAAAATATAAGAAAAGATGCTATAAGTGTTAACTTGTAATATCATGGTTGTTTGTTCATCATTTCTAATACACATCACAGAACGTCTGAGTTTCAGAATGAACTCATGTGAAAACCCAGTCCTTCAAGAATAGTTCATCTTATGCATTAAAAATCAGAATCAATTGTTCTGCCCCAAACATCTACTGCATTTCAAAATTCTACCGTGATGCCACCTTTTTTTCTCATTTTTACTTTACCAAGTACTATATAACTGATAACTGATGGTTTTCATATCAAGTTCTTATGTACATGTCAAAATATTTTCTTTTTGAACTCTATGTAGCCAGCTACCCTGCTCCCTTTTTTCTTAATGACACAAAAATGGACATTCGAATTCAGAAGTGTTAATTTGAAGAGAGGGTACAAACATATATGTAATTCCTCATGGATGGATCCCATTGGAGTGTTTACATTTTTTACTCAAACATCTGTCAACATTATCAACTTTAATAAAAATTACAATTATTTAATAGCTACTATATATTAAATAATGTGTAAAAAACAGGTTTTTTTTTTTTTTTTTTTTTTTTTTTTTTTGTCTATAATCATCACAAGAATCCCATTAGAAGACAGGAAGGCTAAAGCTCAACGAAATGAATAAGTTGCCACAAGTCTAACAGGCAGCTGTTGAATGGCAATTTAGGAACCAGGAGTACATATTTTAAAATGTGTGACTGCCACATCTATAGTCTCAAATGTTATACTTATTTTCATTATTTGGTCTTAAATGCAAAAATATATTTAATTTTACAGTGAAGAAAATGTGTTTGCCATTTTGGCAATAAAATTCAGAATTTTCCATTTTTCAGGTCTTCTTTAATATACCCTCCCCTTTAATAAATAGGGTATTTAAATATTTGAAACTTCCAAAACAACAGGTATGTGTGTGTGTATGTGTGTGTGTGTGTGTGTGTGTGTGTGTGAGAGAGAGAGAGAGAGAGAGAGAGAGAGAGAGAAAGACTTGTTATCTTAACTTACAATCATCTAATCTTTAAAAAATATTCCTTCCATTCCAAATCATTTGAGAGTACAATGCTTCCTCCTGTACCTTTGAAAAGAGAGATACAAATGAAAACACAACAACAACAACAACAAAACTCCCAGTGATTTAAAGAAAGCAATTCACACCATGACAACTCTACTTATTCATTTTTCTTTCCCACGTGTCCCCTGTGATAGCACAGGCATTTATTTCTTCAACAGTCCCCAAACAATTAATGCCATACATCATGTGTGAATCCAACTGCCAGGCCACACCATCTGCAGCAACTGGAATGGCTGCTCAAAAGGCAGGCAGTCCTGCACTCAAAGCTCAAAGACGAGAAAGTATGCCGAGACTCACAGCTACATTTTTAATGCATATGTTTTATTTACCTTAGCAACAGAGGGAATTGCCAGAAGAAGGGATAAAATGAAATGCAATTGCTCTGGTCAGAACAAAGGGCCAGTAGAAGAGATAGAGTTGGATTTCTGGATCTGTTTGAGATAGTCTCCGGCCTTAAGCAGCAGAAGTTTATAGGATCTAAAAAACATTGTTGATAGATATGAATTATTCTTAAATATTTCAGGAAGTTTGGTGGCTTCTGATGGTGCTAATAAATCTAAGGGGGGGGGGGGGGTGATGAGGACAGAGCTCTATTTCCTGAGGAAGCACAGAGAATCATGGTTAGCAGCAATCATATATTATGCCAATGTAAGAAACTACTCTTTCAAAATATGGCTGAGTATAACAAAATGCTTTTAGGAAGGAAGGATGTTATGCTAATGTTTTGATATACTACTAACCTGGTTTATAAAAACATTCTTTTCAATAATTATGAAAACAAGACTCTTATTTTGTGAGCAAGTCTCCTGAGGCACCCAGTATCTCTCTTAGATTTCAAAGCTATAGTTTTCAGATGCATAACACAAAGCTCATCCTGACAATGAAAAAGAAACTCAAGCCCCTTTGATATGAGAGGGAACATGAGCTAGGCAACTGACAATCCGTTTATTTAGATTCCATGTGCTTTCAATATTTGATTTGCAAACAAGGGCTAATAATGTTTACTGCCTCATCTTCCTTCCTTTGTTCTTCCTTCTGAGGTCTCTATTTCTCTGAGGCATTACAAAAGCCATAAATAAATTTTATAAAATACTGACAAAAATGTAATATTCAAGGAATGTAATATTCAGTAGGTGTTCACTATTGGCAATAGTTTACTATCATATTTATTATAGAATATCTCCAGGCTGGTTTTGTTAATATTATAAGAAACTAAGTGTGTTAAAGCATATTTCCTAATTTTTATAAATCAAACCCACCATCTATATTGTCCAAACCTTTATGTTTATAAAGACTTTCATATATGTCTAATTTATTTTAAGCCTAAATTCCTAGCAATAATATCAATTAACACAATCATTAATGTTGAATGATAATACTGAGCAAAGAGGAACAAAGATGTATTCCATTTCAAACAGCACAAAACTCTATGCAAAGTACTTAATATTTCACTTGTGTATTAGCAGTGCCTATTAAGAAGTTTAAAATTCCAAAGACACGCTCTATTAGTTAAATGTTACTCAGGGAACCAATTATTCCAAAAGTTAAGGACTTAAAACAATAAACATGTATTATTTTGTAGTGTCTATGGGTTATGAATTTGGTAGCAGCTTAGCATCTTCACAGGCTGCAGTCAAGATGTAGTCAGAAGAGAATCTTTGGAAGGCTTCACTGGGGCTAGAGGGCAAGCTTCTTAAGTGGCTTCCTCAGGGTAAGACAGGAGGCCTGGGTTCCTTAATGTGGGGACCTCTCCAAGGAGCTGCTTAGGCCTCCTGGTAGGATGGCCACTGGCTTCCCCCATATAAGTAATCCACAAAAGGAAGAGAGAAGCCCAAATGAGTTTTACAACCTATCTTCTAGCACTTCCTGTCGTTACCCAAGTGGGCCCTATTCCATGTGGAAGTACATGCTCAAACAAGAACACTAGGGAGGGTTGGGGTTGTGGCTCAGTGGTAGAGCGCTCGCCTAGCACGTGCGCGGCCCGGGTTCAATCCTCAGCACCACGTATAAACAAATGCACTGTGTACAACTAAAAGCAAATTAAAAAAGAAAGAAAGAAAAAAAAAAAAAAAAGAATACCAGGGACTGGGGATCTGTTACAATTTGACAATTCACCAAATTAAAGAAGTGTCCAATCTACCCTAGAATATGAGTATTCAATTTTCCAAAGAACTTTCAACAGGTTCAGAACTTGATGAGAGAGACTCTGAAATGTGTCAAACAAACTTATATGACATCAGTATGCTCACAGAGGGGACAAGATAAGTGATCATTTAGTAGTATCTTTTACTATGCCACATAGTATCTATGATTAATTCAACTATGTTATTCTTGAATTATTTAAAAATAATGAGTAGTGGTAAGCTAAAATGATCAGTAGGTGTTTACTGTTGGCAGTAGTTTACTATCATAAAATATAAAAGAAATACAGACAAGATGTTGATATTTTTCTACTATCACTCTACCTAGGCAGCTAACACAAAATCTGTGAAAAGGAGGGGGCTGACAGCGTGGTGCACACCAGAATACATCATTGGGCGTGTGGTACAAATAGCAGGCTCTGAGGTGAAGGACAATTAAGTTTCTCTCCCCCGTTCTGCTACTTACTGAGTCAACTTAGGCGGCAAATAACTTAATATTTGTAAGCCCACTTTCCTCACTTGTAAACTTGTCTGACTCACCCCACTGGTTATTCTGTGGGTCATAGAAACTATGGGTATGTTGGTG
This sequence comes from Tamias sibiricus, assembly GCA_025594165.1. NCBI lineage: Eukaryota > Metazoa > Chordata > Mammalia > Rodentia > Sciuridae > Tamias > Tamias sibiricus. Next base: position 134,801,687 of record CM046661.1, on the reverse strand, counting down.
TAATGCCATGTCATACAGACGTTAGAAAGGGGTAAGATTTGATGCTGAACACTGAGCACATTCATCAGGATCTGCCCAAGACCGATTAGATTCTATTCTCACATAAAGTATTTAACATAGAAATGAAAGACAGATAAATTTCCATTACCTAAAAATTGGGCTTTTACATTATTTATGAAAAGGCAAAAGGAAGTAGGAAATAACCAGGTTTTATGGACCTGTACCTAGAAGGAATACAAAAATTAGGTAAGACTATCATGGGGTTCCCTAACACGAATAAAGGGCTTCATTGAAAATTCATTAAAATGATATAAAGAATAGTTCATAAAATTTTTCTAATAGAATAAACTTTTATAGACTATAACACATGCTGGTCTGAGAAATGAAGGTGGAAAAAAATTGATGGCATGTTTAAATATTTTAAAGAAATAGTAATATTTGATCTGTTTTTATCTCTCAAATTCTTTTGACCAAAAAAAAAAAAAAAAAAAATGTAATGCTTGCACTGGAATGCCTTTCTGCCCCTTCCTCACCCAGTTATCATTTGCTGACCTAGTCCTCCAGGGAAAAGTCCTCTTAAAAGGCCTCCACCTCTCTGCTCAGGAATAGCGGCTACTCTTCTGAATGAGCACATCCTTGATGATAATGCTGCTGATAAAAATAACAATGACATCTACTCCAGCTAACATCCTATAAGCACTTACCACACACCTAGCACTGTACAACATGCTTTATATCTATGGTTTTGTTTAATCCTAACAAGTGTACAGAAGGAGGTCTTATCACCACCACCATTTTATTATATAGGATATAACTGAGGAATCAATGTGGAAGATGGCAGAAATGCTATCAAGCAGTCTGACTCTAGAACCTGCAGTCTACAACTGCTAAGTGAATACTGCCTCATCCTATCTATTTTTAAACACTCATTACATAGGATAGTGCTTGGTCAACACAGGAGCTCCATACCATTTTTTAAAGATAAAGTGCTAAGTGATTTAAAATATATTGGGGTGTTTAAAATAGTGATAAAATATATTCTGTCACTAGTATAGCCAAAGGGTCCTATAAAATGCAGAGTTCCATGATGTATATATACCACATTTTTCTTTATCCATTTATCTGTTGAAGGACACCTAGGTTGGCTCCATGGCGTGCTATTGTGAATTGTGCTGCCATAAACACTGATGTGACTGTTTCACTGTAGTATGCGGATTTTAATTCTTTTGGATATATACTGGGTCATATGGTGGTCCCATTCCTAGTTTTTTGAGAAATCTCCAAACTGTTTCTCAGAGCGACTGCCCTAATTCACAGTCCCACCAATAATGTATGAGTCCACCTTTTTCCTCACCAACATTTATTGTTGTTTGTATTCTTGTAAGTGCCATTCTGACTGGAGTGAGATGAAATGTCAATGTAGTTTTGATTTGCATTTCCCTATGTTAAACATTTTTTTGTATATCTGTTGACCATTTGTAAGTCTTTTTTTAGATGTGTCTGTTTAGTTCTTTTGCCCATTTAGTGATTGGGTTATTTGTCTTTTTGGTGTTAAACTTTTTGAGTTTTTTCTATATTCTGCATATTAATCCTCTGAGAAGCAGGTGGTAAAGACCTTTTCCCATTCTGTAGCCTCCCTCTTCAGGCACAAAGAAGAATAAAATTATGGCATTTGCCAGTAAATGGATGGAACTGGAGACTATCATGCAGTAAGTCAGTTCCCAAAAGTCAAAGGTCGAATGTTTTCTTTGGTATGCAGAAGCTAATCCAAAATGGGGGTGGGGATATATATAAAAAAAGAGAGAGAAAAGAAAAAACCAGAAAGGGGATTTCATCAAAATAAAGGAAAAATTAGTAGACAAAGAGGATTGAGGAGGAGGAAGGCAGAATGAGAAAAGAGAAGAGCAGTGGAATGAATCTGACCAAACTTTAATATGTACCTTTAATATGCACATACATTAATATAGCACTGTGAATCTCAACACCAACTATATCCACATGACACTAATATATTAACAGAATATATTAAATATATCACACACACACACACACACACACACACACACATATTCACATATATACGTGTATGAATGACACCAAAAGATCAGTAGAGCAGAGGGAGGGGGCACTGAATTAGAGCAAATTATATTCCATGCTTTTGTGAATATGTCAAAATGTATCCTAATGTTATATACAACTAAAAAGAATTATAAAAATAATTTTAAAAGCTCTATTGCCAACTAAATTAACCTTCAGTGTACAAAACAAGCTGTTCTGTGGAAAATTTTAAATACAGAAAGTCTCTGCTTGAAATACATTTTTATAAAAGAAGAAGAAGAATACGGGGCAAATACCCTCATTGAAAGGATGACATTTGTATTGCAAAAGACTGGATGTTTAACAGGCCTCTATGCCCAGACTTCCTTCCCCTGTAGACAGTGTTTCTCAGCCCAGGGTGATTTTTCTTCCCAAAGGACATCTGGCAATGTCTGGGGACATTTTTGTTTGTCCCAACTAAGAGGGTGGTGCTACTGACACCTAGAAGAATGTGCCCAGAGATGTAGTTAAGCATTTTGCAATCCACAGAACCACCACCCACAGCAAAGAATTGCCCAAAAATGTCAACAGCACTTAGACAAACTAGTCTTGGATATGCATTCTTTCCTAAATTTAAATATTTTACATCTTAAGTAGGATTGAAACAGTTTCAAAGTGTAAGGGGGAAATGTCAATGCTTTTGGAAAAGGTTGCCTTTTGTCAGGATGAACAAGAGCCTTCAAAGGCAAAGTGGGTGGAAGGAGTTACTTACTGAACATACCTACTCAGAGCTGGCCATGGGCTGGGCGTCTAGAAACATCCCAACCCCTTACAGCGTTTCACACAGAAAGGAACTGAATCTTGCAAAGTCAACGTGATTTTGCTGGAATCACAGGCTCAGAAGTAAGCCCCACATCCCCACAGCCCAAAGCCAGGGTACCCCTTCACATGATCACATACTTAACAACATGGGAGAAAGGTGTACCCTGACTCCTGTCAACCAACAACTGTTAGGACAACTTTGTTTGTGGTTAAATGAATGGTTTCTTTGGGGGAGACCCTGAAATTTCCTAATGGGCAAAAAGACAACTTTATAGAGCAGTAACAACTCTTCAGTAAGTTGTCATGTGAAACATAAAAACAGTGTGAGGGTTTACATTGTGAAATCTTTGCCCCCCCCCCCCTACATACTACTCTTCCAGCCTCACCCACCATCACTGAGAACAATACCCTTTTGTAACTCACAGGCACTAGTGCTGGAAGAACACTGGCTGCCTTGAATACCAAGAATCTCCCTCTGCTACTCTCTATAAAGCAAACATCAAATAATGGCAAGAGAGAATAATGGGAAAGAAGAAAGCATAATTCAAGGACAAAGCAACCCCATATCTTTGAAACATGATTTTCATATAAAAAGGCTGTTTACCTCTCTCTGGCACAAACCGGGCTGCTGACCCTTCATTTCCCAGATTTCAATCTTTATTACAATAATTCTAGTGCTCCAAATTATGTACCAATAAGATCACCTTGCTCAGCCCCAGAAACACTGGGAAGGAGAAATGAAAATTGTTGAGTTCTTTTTTGAACAAAAAACAAAGTAAAATAGTTGAGGAATCATATGTGCATAAAATCCACTCATGGCACTGTTTAAATTCTATTCTGAACAAAGTATGCAAACAATAAGCCAACAAACAAATAAATGAAATCTAGCTTATTCTGCTTCCAAGGCAAAATGAGTCTAGAGGTCAATGAGAGGCTGGTAATTGCTGCTAAGGGAGAAGCCTTTCAAACTGCATAGGGGACATTTCTAAAGTGAGAAGAAAGAAAACAGGTCATCAGAATATTTCTGGAAAACTATAATTCTATAGTAGAAAAAAAAAAAAGATTAGAGAAAATATCTCCTTGCTGTAAAAATCTGTTATGTTTTCTTATAAACCTGCAAAGGAGTAGAATATCCACCCTAACTAAGCCAAATTATGTGGGGGAAGGCATCCCCAGAACCACTAGAGACACCTGGCTTCTCCTCCTACTGCCTCCCACCTCCAGGGAGGTTAAAGAAACACTAATTCCAAGGACAGGAGTCTTCAAAGAACAAGGGCAAGTTGACAAGCCCTCTACCTGTGAGCACACACCACTTGACTTCACATAATCACCTCCCGGAAGAAATGCATAATTAGTGAAACTACACATTTACCCAACAGTAGGTGAGATATTCAAGCTTCACTCTAAAAATTCAAAATCGCTTATTTTTGCAAATTTGCAGATCACAATTGGAGGCATCTGTGAGGAATGAGTCTCTCCCAACCAGAGTGAAATAATAGCTTTATTTCCATTCACATCACATAGTACAGTGTATTTAAAATAGTATCGTAGGAGGGTATAGTGGTGTGTGCCTGCAATCTTAGCAGCTTGGGAGGCTAGGGTAGGAAAATGGCAATTCTGATGCCAACCTCAGCAATTAGGCAAGACCCCTTCTCAAAATTTAAAAATATAATAAGGGTTGTGGATCAAATTCAGAGGTAGAATACCCCCAAGTTCAATCCCTAGTATCACCAATAATAATAATAGTAATAATAATAATAATAATGTAATATCAAATAATTTCTCCAGAATGTATGCGTACTTCATAACATCTAGCCACACTTTTCTGCTATGAGATCATGATTTCACAGGTCTAGACTTTTCTGAAAAATTATCTAAAAATAATCTCTAATAGTCCACTAAACATTAAAAGTAGTCATGTACAATGAGATCACACCAACAAATACCACCCAAAATGCTTGGCACAATACTTTCAGTATGATTATCTTCTTAGCTTACCAACAACATTTACAGGACGGAGAGAGAAAGCCAAGGAGTAGTAGTAACTAACCATCTTTGTGTATGAGGGTAGAAAAGCAGTTACCAGAGGCTGGGGAGACTAAGGAGGGAGGAAGACACTGGGAAAGGTTCATTAATGAATGCTAAGGCACAGTTAGGAGGAAGAAGTTCTGGTATGCTACTGCACAGTAGGGTGACGACAAGCAACAATAACCTACTGCAAAATGTGAAGCACTAAAGCAAAGGATTTTGCATGTTTTCACCACGAGAAAATGATAAGTATCTGAGGAGAAGGGTATGTTTTCCCTGATTTAAACATTATAAAGTATGTACATGTATCAAAACATCATGTAACCCACTGAAATGTAAAATTTTTATACTTTTATGCATCAGTTAAAAAATAAAATTTACTTCTAAAAAGAAAGTGGAATATCTTTGAATAAATACCATCTTCTTGAATAAAAAATATTAGTATATGAAGAAAATGGCTGGGGGTAGCTCAGTGGTAGATCACTTACCTAGTGTGCTTGAGGCCCTAGGTTTGATTCCCAGTACTACTACTAATGATTATTATTATTATTATTATTATTATTATTATTATTGTAAGAATAACATAAGATATAAAGAGATGCCTGTTACCTTTTCCTCCAATAGGGAGTGTATTGCTGATGACTAAAAAATATGCTTGGCAAACTATCCTCAATTATTTATTTCTCTTGTATTTTTATTATAACAGCTTTTACCCTTCATTTTAAAATATGTACTTTAAAAATACTTCTGGATAAAAGCAAGTCTCTTTTTATGTACAGCATGATTCAATATCTGGCATACATAAATTATTCCATAATTAGAAAATATAATTATAATTAGAAAGAAACACACAAGATAAATTGAAAGGTTACACAAAAGCCTGCTAACCAGTAGTCTCTGGGGATTTAAACTGGTGATTAAAAGAGGACTTCTAAAATATTTTTCATTTTATATTTCTTTATGCATTTGAATTTTCTACTATGTGCACATATTTATTTTAAAATAAAAATTACTTTAATATTTTAAAGTAAGAGAATATTTTATATGAGAAAAAATAGAATAGCAAGTATTTATATTTAACATCTCATTCTTTTGCCCATTCTCATCAAACCCAATTGAAATTGTAATTTCTTTTTCCCAGGAAGTACAGGTTATAAAGATTTAGGCCTTGCAACTTATTTTTTCCAACTCAAGGAGAAAGCTCAATAGGAGGAAAAGACAAACAAAAATGGACTGTTAAAATAAATGGGAAATTAGAAAATAAAATTGCTTGTCAGGACAGATATTTTGCTGGAAAGGATCAGCTTACAGAGTACCTGGTTAAAGCACTTCTGTTTTCACATACCCGATATGAGTTATTTAGTACTAAATTCCTTTATTTTAATGTTGTACATATTTTCATTTTAAATGTCATTATTAAACATTCAGAATTAGCATACATATCAGTATTAATTATAACATATTACTGTTACAGGGCTAGGGCTGTTCAGAAAACTGAGATAGTGCTAAGACCCCCTTTAAGCCCCAATTCTTATTATCAAGTCAGAAAGATTTCAGACATGTTGCTCAGAGTAATAGTCATGAGTTTATTTGAAGGGATGGGAAAGTGGAGAAGATGACACTTTCAAGGAAGAGAATGGGTCGTCTTAGAGAGGAGAGGAACCACGTACCTCTCCTGCACCAGTTTTTGTGGGGATCCCAGAGAAGTTTCCAGAGAGTCCCACCCAGGCCTACCTCTTATTTTTTTTCTTTTGGTTGCCAGGGATTGAACCCAGAGGCACTTAATCACTGAGCCACATCCCCAGTCCTTTTTTTATTTTTTTTATTATTATTTTTTTTAATGTTTTATTTTGAGACAGGGTCTCAAATAAGTTGCTCAGGGACTCACTAACTTGATGAGGCTGGCTTTGAACTCTCAATCCTCCTGCCTCAGCCTGAGTCACTGGGATTACAGGCCTGCACCACCTTACCCAGCCACCTCTTACTTTTGATTGACAGCATCCAACTTTCTAGTCCCTACTGCCATGACAACTCTAGCTCACCTTGGCCCATGCTGACCAGTTTTGATTAGATTCTTAACCACAAATTCTTACAGATTTTATGGTTAGGAGGAATTATTTTTATCTCCTCAAGTTCCAACATCCAGTCCATGAAAAGGGTCACAAAAGCCACCCCACCCCCACTGTAACTTGGGTTACTCTTATCTATCAACATTATTTTGGGTCTGCAGTTCTCCTGAAGGTAGCAGGTAGTTTGCTGAGGGATGTAACATATCCTATCCACTTAAGCCAGGTAGGGCTACAGGCAAATTGCTTCTTGGAAAAGAAAGCATGTGGAGGTCAGCACAGTGGGTCCATTTTATAGAATTATTCCCTTAATTCTCATATCCCCACCACTCACATCTGTCTGTTCCCTATCATTACCAAGAAAAGCTAGTGCCTTTAAATATTACTGAACATTAAAAAAAAAACTGCATTCTCAAAACTTTACTTCTTAGTTTCATGTCTATTTTATTTCTAAAAATTAACAGATCACACATCTTGGTCAAATATACTCTTAAAGTATCCCACTTTTCAAATAAAAAGGCAAAAGAAAGAAAGAAATAAATAAATAAAAAGGCAAAAGAAAGAAAGAAAGAAAGAAAGAACCTTGTCAGGTTCTCTCTGAACCTGACAAGGCTCACATTCTGAGGCCTTTCAACAGAACCTGTTTCACTTAGGGCTGCACGTATGTAGGAAGACCTATAGTTTCAAGCACCTATGAAAGCTTCATTCAGAAACTCTTTTCTGAGTCTCAATAAGCAGAGTCCTGCTAATTCCAGAGCTTTCTAAGATTAGATCTCGACCACAGTACTATTGCTTCCCCAGATTCATGTGCAAACAGCACAACTTTTCATCATCACTCAGCTTTGGTCTCTTTTTGGATAAAAGTAAAATGGAATGAACTGGCAGATCTTTTCCAATGTTAAAATTCTGGTTCTAAGAAAACTAGAGTGGCCTCTTCTTGTTTATTTATATATCAGCTAATAATCTCGATAAAATGACACATAACTCCAAAACCACCCAGTTAAAACGATGTATAAGGAAAAATTTAAGGTTGAATGAAAGGTGGATTTTAAGAAATGAATAACAATACTTGAACCACAACAAGAAGATGGTATCGCACAAAATGTTTTCTAAATGGCAATACTTGAGGTTAATTAAGAATGACTAAAGAATGGGCATTTTTTAACAAAAGGAGGCAAATATTAGCATATCTTAGAATGCAGTAATTCAATGGCATAGTTTTTCCCCTGCAAACAGTATTCAGCTGAGCCTTTTAAAAGTTTAAACAGAAATTATTATTCAAGATTGGCTTAAAAGATAAAGAATAAAACACATTGAAATGGGGAAATGTAAAAGCCCCAAGTAAAATATAGAACAAGATTACGAAAGAAGAATTTTTCAAGTGTTTAATAGTCATTCAAAAAACATATATTAAATTCCCCTCTCTTGTATCAATCACTAATCCACTGATATGGGGATATAATATTGTACAGGAAATGAAATAAGGCCTGAAGGAGTTTAAAATCTAATTTTCATTAGAGTGTGTGATAATGTGATAAAAGAGGCAGAAATAAAATGCTGGGCAGCATAGTAAGAAGAGAATCTCTTCCATCTGGGGTCTTGAGGTCACCCTCTGGAGGCAGTACCTGTGTGCTGGTCAACATGTTGGAAGGTGAAGATGGTAGGGAAGTGACACTCCAGGGCAAAGCACCAATATACAACGATGGTTCCCTAAGGATGGTCCCCAGACAGCAGCAGCAGCAGCAGCATTACCAGGGAAGTTGTTAGAAATGCAAATTCAAACCAGGTAGCTGAGGGGCCTTCAATGCAAGTTTGATGAATATGTTAGCTTTCTGTTACAATGATAAATACAGAGAGGAAAGGTTTATTTTGGTTCACAGTTTGGAAGATGTCATTTCACAGTCTGTTGGCCTCATTGCTTTTGGACCTGTGGTGAGGCAGCACAAAACAACAGAGAATGCATGGTGGAATAAAAGTGTTCACCTCAGGGTGGGGTAGCAAAGAAGGAAGAAAGAGATTAGGGTCCCACAATGCCTTCTGGGTCATGCCCCAAATGACTGGAACACCTCCCACTAAACCATACTTCGGAAAGTTTCCACTATCTCACTGTCTCCCAATAGTACCATGGTCAAGGAACCAAGCCTTTAACATACAGGCCTTTGGGGGACACATCCCCACCATAGCTATGAGTCAGACTTCAACAAGATCATAGAAAACATCCAAGTGACTTTGGTTTTGACTTTCTTATTGAAACATGCCACCCGTGTATTGAAGTGTATACAAATCATATGTGCAGAACTCAATCACAACATAATACTCTTGCAGGCTTGATGAACAGTTAAATCAATGCATCAGAAATATGTATATGCCAGTGCTCAGTAATCCTGTTTTAGGAGACAGAAATTCAGACAGATAAAAGGTTATTACTACCAAGTATGACATATCAAAAGGATAATTATAACGGTTTCATGGCAGTCCCTGAATGTGGTCTGGGAGATCCTTCAAAGTGGAAACTGGGGCCAAGAAATATTAGGTGACCTGACTGGGGTGATAAAATGGCTGGAGGAAGTACCAAACTAAAGCCAGACTTTCTGACTCCCAGCTCAGGGTATTTCTCCTATATCCAGTACATGCCAGAAAAAGAGATGACCAGGATTTTCCAAGGGAGGATTGATGGGACCTGACAAATGATTACATAGAAAGAATGAAATAGAGAATGCCTAGTTCACTCTGGAATCCTTGGTTCTCTGTTTCTGGATGATGCTGCTACCAGCCTATACAATTAGGAGATAGACCTAGAAAATATCTTTACTACGTAGAAGTGAGTATGACCTCAGCTGCTTAGCATTTGGAGCATCAGGAAGGCCAAACGATTCTCCTTCTCTTATTAGCATCTCGTTATGGCTCAACTCCATATATAAAACAAAGCAAATATTTTGCACATAGGATATAACAGTTCACTTAAGTTACATGGAAAGCATAATAATGCCTCAACTGACACTGGTGATTAATTCTAATAAGGACTTGCTTTAGAAGGTTCTTGGCAGACATTATAAGCCGACAGTTCACAAAAGACAAGGACTTCATTGTTTACAGCAACAAATATGGGAACAATAATGATATTGCACCATCTTTTCTCATTTCCCTGATCTGTTTAAGAAGAATGTTTGAATAACATTATAGTATGTCCCTATCTTGAAAATTTTATGGAAGAAATATAAATGCAGTGACACAGCCATAAAATTTCTTCCTTTATTATCTATTTTGTTTGAAAGTCATTAGAAATCTGGCATCAGAAATGCAATGAAAACAATTTCAAATGGTTCTATTCCCTTTGAAAGTCTTTCAACAGTTGCCTTTCTTATTGGATCATTTTCTTTTCATGTCAGCATTTAAGTTTTAATAAGAATTTTTTAGTGAAAAAAGATCACTTTAATCCAGCCACCTCTGCCCCAATCACTGTAAAATGCATCATTTCATCCAGTTTGTGTAAGTATTTATTCAGCAACAGTTATTTACTGGGAAACTCTACAGAATACCAAGGTTTGAAAGCAAGAAAAAAAATTTTCTCTTAAAATGTTTGCATTCTGTTCAGGGAGACAAGACATGCAAAATGAAAACAGCTCCATGATATTGCAATAAAGCATGGGAGTAAGAAGAGAAGAGGTCAGACAATAGTATCTGTGTGGGGTTGAGATGATAAAAAGGAATGGAGGTGAAAACTTGATAATCAGACTTTATACTCAGTTGATATCACCTTCACAAGTATTTAGCTACCTGGCTATAATGCCCCCTTCTGAAGCACCTGATGCATCCATCTCCTTTCAAAATGTAAACACACACAGAATCAAGTTCTTAAGAACTTGGAAACATCAGGAACCGCTCTAGGCAAAATTATGAGTCTGCAAGCTTTGGTCCCTTCATTTTCCCTTTCACACGGCTGCTTTCCTTCATCTAGCTATTCAGTCAAGATCCCATTATCAAAAGAAAATACATTCCTTCTTGAAGACTAAAATTCTGTATTGATCTGAGTGGACTGGCCAGTGGGGTTGGGGAGGGGTAGAATATTCTTTCTAAATGCAGCACAAATGTAACTGACCCTTCTAATTTTTGCTAACGTACTGGACTTGAGCTAATTATGTGCAGCAAGAACTATTACAAACAGATTTAAATATGCCTACGTAAACATGTTTGTGAAATTGTTTTTGAAAGAGTAAAGAACACTATTTTTCAGATTTCTTTAAAAGTAACTTTGGGGAAAAATGGAATCTAATTTCCCTTCACTTTAATTGAAGTGCATTAGAGACCTAGAATTCCATTCACTAATTACAGTAAATATTTTGTATTGCTTCCATGCATTCATTAGCCCCCTGAACCCAATCAGTTTTCCCAGGTAGAACCCATAATGCTGGCAAAATGAGATCCATATATTTTATGTCTGCCCATAGTTCCTGGTTCAAAGATGGTTTGGGGACTTAAAAAGAACCCAATCCAAGTGTTCAGGATTATACCTAGCTGTTTGGGACACAGACTCTTTCTCTTACCCTAACAGGTTGTAACCATTTTACTCCCTTAAATAAGCCAGCAAAAAGGTAGAGTTTTTGCAAGAGATGTCAAAAACTAAATGAACTGAAGAGAAATATGGCAGTAGTCTTGATCAAGTCAAGCCTAAATTATTGAGTCAAAGTTATTCACTGCCCAAGGCATTTTTCATATGGTTTCCCTTAATCTGCATATGACATACATACAACCCATGACTTCCATAAATATTAATTGAGCATGTCCTACATGCTAGGTTCCAGGATTGCAGCAAATAAAAAAAAAAAAAAAAAGATACTTAACTTTTGTACTGAGGTTATTCACATTCTATCAGAAAACTAAAGAACTAAACAGACTAACCTACTATTGTATGCCAATTAACTGAAAAGGAAAGGTAAGCGAAGGCTAAAGGAACTAGATGGAAAAGAGGCACCCAACCCACCACTGGTAAAATAAAAATCAGTGTATCAATATTAAAATGGCAGACCAAACCACATTTTTATTGTAGATATCACCATCTACCAGCTAACAGCATGGCTTGTTCCTTCGAATTAGGTTTAAAATGCTCTTGGCTTAAATGACAAATACTCTTTCCCAACACGAGCCCACTGAATTAACCAACTCACTGGGAAACAAATTATCATTTATTGTGTGGCATGAGAAAGACATTTCAGTGAACAAACTAAAAAGTATTTACTCTTAAGCTACTACCAGGTAAATGCATTTTACCTGTGGATTTTTTTTGGAAGAAATCTCAAGGGATCTGACACCCCACAAATTCAGTAAAAGGAAAATTAACTGCTGTTTTTAAAAACCAAAGAAAGAAAATAGTGGTTAGATGTTTAAAATTTACTCAAGTATGAACAAAATGCTCCCGGTGGAATTCCATTTAACACAGGATAGAAAAGTAAGTTGAAGATATAAAGAACTCAAAACAAATGCCAGTTATTGCCATTCTTCTAGAGTGTACTCTGTTCCTATAATTAGAGATGCAGGAAATAGCATTATTTCATGCATTTGTGTCTAGAAAAAGATTATGTCTTTAATCTTAGAGGGAAAAAAATGAACAAGTTAAGGAATTTCCAGGACAAATTATCTTTAAACTTAGAGGGCAAAGAGAACAGGTTAAAGAAGTCCCAATACAAATTAATGTGCTGAAATAAAGAACTGTTATTCTACTCTTCTTACTTGGGTTTGTACAAATACAAGTAAATGGCCTGGAGTTTTGTTCCCTGATGTTTTGTCAGTGAGAAAAGAATGTAGTGATAATTGAATCTTCTAGTGAAAAGTGGGCAAAGAACTAATATTTGCAGGTGGTTAAATAGCCATAGGACAAGTGCTTGATTTTATTCTCATAACTACCTTTTTGGGATGATTGATTGTTTCCACAGTAGAGATGAGAAAATAGGGTATGAAAGCTTTAATGATGCAAATGAATGAACGATTTTGATTGATTTCATGATCATATTATTTAGAATGTTTAAAGTAAACAATTTCTACAGCACAGAAAAAAAATTGCTTTTTAAAAAGACCCATCATTTGTTAGATACAGCTTCTTCTGTCCTGCCCCTTGGCATTAAATCTTAAGTCCATTTTTAAAATTTTTCTTCCATATATTTATTGGTGCATTTAATTGTATATAATAGTGGAATCCATAGTTGCATATTTGTACATGCACAAAATATAACAATATAATTTGGTCAATGTCATTTCCCAGTATTTCTCCTCTCTCTTCCCCTGCCCCACCCTGGGTCATTCTTCACAATTTAAGCTTGATTTAAATGTGAGGCTTTCCATAAGTTTTGAATAAAGAATGGCAACATGAGGTCAACTCCTGAAGCAAACAGCCATTTCACGGTACTCGTTTTTTCTAAGCACACCAGCTGAAATACTATTAAATAAGTCCTTATTTTGAGTTTAAAAGGACAAAGTTTATTTCTGCAAACAGTGCAGTGTTAATAACAAGAGTACAGTTCTGTGAGAGACAGTGGATAAATCTTCAGAAGCTATCTACACATCTCCCAGCTGGTTGGAATTTTACCTACAAGCACTGTTTATACAAAGTTTAAACATGGTTACCTTAAATAAGGGCACAAGGAACAGAAATAAACTGAGGACTACAATCAGTCCGTGACGTAGGATTTTCTGATTTTGCAGTGGTGTGAAAGTACATCCATACAACCATTCTGTTGTTCACTTTCAGGACAGATTCAACAAAATTACACCAATATAAGTTTTCTGAGCATGTTTAAAGTAGGCTAGGCTGGCCTAAGATAATCAGCAGGTTACCTGTACTGAATGCATTTTCAGGACCTATGGTATTTTCTATTAGCAATAGGTTTATCAAGTTCTTTAATAGGTTCTTAAGTTGAGAGGCATTTCATATTAGTACAAGTCAAAAAGCCTCACAAATACTCAAAGGAAGGAAACCATTAAAGAGGAAGCAACACACAACCCAATGGCCAGTTTGCTTCTCAATGACATTCTAAAACTGCTTTTTCTTAAAATATACCCCCCATTACACACACACACACACACACACACACACACACACACACACATTCATCAAAATAGAAGTATAACTGACAGGGAAAAATAGTTATGCAATTAAAGAATACTCATTTGTGCATCTTCTGTGCCAAGCACTCTTGTGGGCTCTGTATCAGCACCTCCGTTCATAATCTTACTAAACTATCTGTGTGTAGGATTTTAAGTGTTCTGCATCTTTCTGAGAAATGCTTTTCTTTTTTCCCGTTACTTTCACATTTCCATTCCAAACAGTACTTCCTTTCCTGTGCAGTGTGGAACTCCTGATTAATTCTCCCAGCATTCTTCATTCACTTTCTCTCTTGTCCTTCTGCTGCATCAGCCTCTTCACCTTGAGAAAGAATTGTCTAGTCTGTCTTAAACACGTTTAATCAGAAAAGTTGCTAAAGAAAACTCCTTGTATGCAGATTGGCTGTAAGATGGATGGGATGGGTTCTAACTCCATCTGGGCCTTGGTGCTCTTCTGCTCTCATTGTGAGTTCCTGTCCACAGATTCCACTGCAGCCTATCATTCTTCTTAAACCCTCCCTCCACCTACCCCGTTGTACTCAGCTGAGAAATATGTTTTCTAACTCATAGAGAAAAAAGGAAGTATTGCATAGGAACTCTCATACTTGCCTCCTCAAACTCCAACTCTCAACGCAACCATTGGAGACTCTCCGCTTATACCTGTGCCCCTACCTTGCACATGAAGGACTTCCTCATAGAGAATACATCTCCTTCCTGTACTTTAAGCATCTCACATTGTACTGACATCTTCCCCTTGGAAGGGCTATAAACACATTTAAAACTCCCACAGGAATAAAAGTAAAAAGAAAGAAGGGAGAAAGAGAAGGAGGCAGGAGAGAAGATGAAAGAATACAATACTTTAAAAATTGTCCACAAGATTCTACCCTGCCTCTCTTTCCCTTTAGCATAACTATCCATCCAACTACTGCTCATCATCAAAGCTTCTGAGAGCAGTGTACGTTTTTGTCTACACTTGGTCAATTTTCATTAATCCAACGATCCACATGCATTATTCCACAAGTTGTGATTTGCTGGCTGTACTCATACTGGTGACCAAAGTGGATTTTTCTAAAATCACCAGGTTCATGAATGTTAATTTCATGCCCTAGTTTTAGTTCTCATCTCTAGTTGACCACTCTTCAGCATTTTCTCCTTCTCAGTACTCATGCCAAGCCTAGTTTCCACAAACCAATGAGCATGAATCCCTAAGCTTACAGTTGAACCCAAAGGCAAGAGCCTTTGAGTCAATTCCAATGTCCGTCATCCTTGAAAGTCAACACTGGAAGGTCCAGGAGGCTCTCATCATCATTTGTTCCATTTCCTTAGTAACTTTTGCTTTGGAAAAGCTAAACAGTAAATTATTGCAAGAAATTCAGGCAAAGTGAATCCTTTGATTCTCTGTATTGAGAGCTTCAAATTTTCTTGAAATCATCCTGTAGAATTGGTCTTTGCTTCCCCATGCATAATGTGAACAGTAGACAGAGAACGGGTTTGAAAGCAATTGTGATTGTACCCTTAAGGAATTTGAAAGGCTTTTTCTAATAGGTATGAGGCTGCCAAGTAGATTCACTTTTATGGGCACAATAAGCTGGGCAATGAAGCTGTAGATTGCTGCTACAGGAACAGTGAAGGTCCACAATTAAGAAGGAGAATACTTATATTCTCCCTCTTTTCTCTGCCCATTTTCCCCTCTACCTTGTTTACAAAATTTGATAGATTTCTGCTTGTATCTCCTATCCATTCCCCAAAGTTGTTTTCCTTTGTTTCTTCTCTCAGTCTTCAGTCTTAACTACTAATACCCTTTTCAGTTCATTTGACATGAAATGATGGCTGCCCTATGTCTGTTGTGACCAAAATCTACTTAAAACTACTCCCTGGACAGAGCTATCAGAGGGTCTCACAGTCACCTAAACCTTGATATGTCGCCAGGTCTCCTTAAATATGTGCTAGCTCCCCCATCTTAGATCTCTATCAGTGTGATCATCAGACATTCTGTAGGGCAAATGCTAACTTAATATCCATTCTCCCTTTCTTATTTTGTGAACTAAATCAGCAAACTTCAGTTGTCATACATGACTACTCAGAATGGAGACAATTCCCATACTTCCTTACTCCTAGAATGGCCATGTTCTGCAGCCAACAGAATATGAGCAGACTGCCCAATCATGTTCCTTCTCCGTTTGTTCCTTCCTAAAGGACTGATGGTAGAACTAACAATCTTGATGATGGAATTGCGCCAACCAGGTGAATGTGGGTGTCAGCTGAGGGAGAGCAGAGCAACAAGGAAAAGTACATCTGTGTCTGCAAAACTGCAGAACCCATAAAGCCCTATATTGCTGAAGCCCAAGTGTTTGGTTGAAAGAGAAAGAAAGGTCTACCTTGTTAAAACTACTGTTGTTAAATTGGATCTTTGGTACAGCAGCTAAACAAGTTATCTTGAAAAATACACAACTCATCTCACAGGCTGGTCCCTCCAAAGACACTGCTTCTCCAGGTACTTCATTCCAAACCTATGATCATTTATCACATCTTGTTGATACTACCTGAGAAAAATCTCTCAAATTCTATTCCTCTTCTCAGATGTCATGGATGCTGCTTGAGCTTCAGTTGTCAAGATCTCAAGCTTAGAATTTTTGGAGCCTCATAACTGATGCCCCCATATTGTACTCCATTCTCAACCGCCTGTAGCAAAATTTTCTTATTAGACATATCTATTTTACTCTTCTGCATCAAAACATCTAGAAAGGGGCTGGGGTTGTGACTCAGTGGTTGAGCGCTCACCTAGCACTTGCGCAGCCCAGGTTTG
Source organism: Tamias sibiricus (assembly GCA_025594165.1). Lineage (NCBI taxonomy): Eukaryota > Metazoa > Chordata > Mammalia > Rodentia > Sciuridae > Tamias > Tamias sibiricus. The sequence goes on along the minus strand of CM046661.1, from coordinate 134,784,833 downwards.
ATCCTAAGCACCATGTAAAAATAAAGGCATTGTGTACAACTAAAACAAATAAATAAATATATATTTTTTTGAAATCTAGAAATTTCCCACCACCTACCAAATCCAGCCATAGTGCCTTTGTAGTGCACAGGCAGATCTCTGAAATCTTTCTCACTTCTTACCTCTCATCATTATGAACCATATGTGCCCAGCACACAGTTCTTCCTATTTGGAAACGATCATAGTCTTCTTATGATATGAGGCCTTTGCTTATAGTGTCTCTTTAGTCAAAAGGCTCTTCCCCCTCTTTCTGGTTAGGAAAATGCCTACTTAACCCTTAAATCCAGTATGAATATCAGTGAAATCTCAGCAATCTCCTGGCAAAGATCACTGCTCGATTAGCTGTGCTTGATTATATGACCTTGTTCAAACTTTCATAACAGTGTAATAAATCATATTTTAATTTACTTATCTCCACCTCTGACTCACTCGATGTTTCTGAAGAACAGACATTATTTCTTATTCATCATTACACTTCTATTGCTCTGGCATGAATTAGACAATAGTAAGTATTGTTTGAATGATTGATAGTTCCTTCAAAAGCTCAAGGAGGCTTGTAGTTTGCTTTAATCAATGTAAGGAAGCATAATGTCAGCAAGAAAATATAAAATAATGATAGCCTTCACTTAAAATCAGCCTAAAATCCCCACATCATAAAGTCTGTCTTTAATTACCAAAGGACAAAGCTTTAGTTGATTCAATAGCATAGCAGTCATTGAGTACATGAGCTCTTGAAGCCATAGTGCTTGGCTTCAAACCCTAACACTGTCACTCACCAGCTCTATGATCCTAGGCATGGAGATAATAATTCTTCCTAGATCATAGGCTATCTGTGAGGATAAAATAAGTTAATACATAAAAAGAACACAAAAGAGGCATTGCCATACCAAATACTAAATAAGGGCTAGCTGTTACTAAAATTTCAAAAAGAAATGGTACAAAAAAAGCTAAGGAGGACCCTGGGAAATCAGTACAGATGGCTGAGGATTCAAATCTTTTTACAGCATTATCTGGTAAGAATACTGTTCTAAAACTGGGTGATTGCTAAATAAACTAGGTTACAGAAAGCCTGACAGAAACCTGCCACTTTCAGGTTCAGCACACAAAATACCCAGAAAGTTGCTGGGACTCAGAGTCAGAGTTAGGGCAGATAGGGATGAAGGTCCCATCCAGGACCAATCAAAAGGGTACCCATCATCACTTGTCCTAGAATGAAGCCAGTTCATCTCTCTGAGCATGTTTAGGTACATTTCTCTCCACCTGTGCTATCCAAAACGCTTTAGCTCCCAACATGCACACCCGTTCCTTGACTGATGGTGTTAATGTTCCCCTTTCTGAGATAATGCACTTGCAGACTGTGTTTCTGCTAAGTTCTCCTATCTCCTGGTCTGTTCTCATGACCATATCTACATTGTGAACTTTTGCTGTAGTGAGAATAGCTTATGCACTATTTCCCTGCATAATTCCTGCATTGGAGGTTGGATCTTAGGCTTGGGGAAAACTTTGGATATGGCCATGATAGGTTAGAGAGAGGAGAGAGTCAAGGAGGGCAGAAGAACCTTGGCTGGAAATATCAGTGAAAGGGAAATTTGAGTTGTAGTGGGGCAGTGGTTAGATTATAGGCCCAAACCTACTACATGAGCAATCTCACCAGGAAGGAACTGAAGGAAGATGAGAACACAGAAGAAAGGCTTCATCAGTTCTTTCTAGATCTGGCCCAGGCACTAAATATTTAAGCATGAACAACAAAACTCTAGTTTTGCATTCCCTGAAGTAAACTTACATTTATGCTGCATTACTTTGACCACATGTATTACACATTTGCTTAAGCACCAATGTTTCTAAATATATTCTGACAGCAAGGATGGCTACGAAAAAGAAAAATCTGTGATACTGTGGAGGTTTTCAAAGATCTGACAGGTTTCTTTAATAATTAAAAAGCTGCTATACTGTCCTAATGGTAAATATTTCTGAAAATTGACTTTCTATTCATGGTGAGGGAGGATTAGACTAAAATCTGGATAATAATTAACACATCTTCCTGCCCTTTCTCAGGTTTCATTTGTGTTTGGCTGGAAACTAAGTCAGATGAGAAATTCTTTTATTATAGAAGTCAATTCAATTTTGAGTCTTCTCAATTCAATTTTGAGTCTTCTTTTAATAGTAAAATGTTTAAAGAAATAAGAAAATACTGGGATTTTGCAAATTAAGAGTAAGAGGATTATAATAAAGAGATATGGAAAATTTTTAAACACATATATATCACTATTACCCCCCCCATTAAAATATCCTATCTTAGAATAGTTTTCAGCTAACAGGATATTGTTTTATCCTGGACTAATGACAAGTGTATGGTATACAAATTATAACATAAATAAATAGAATGATCATCACCCTTTTAAGTCATTTTGCTGGTAAGTACACTATATCAAATGTCTTACAGTAGAATATTCAAAAGTGATGCTTAAATCCCACTTTTGGGTATATATCCAAAAGAACTGAATTCCAGTTATCTAAGAGATAACTGCACTCCCATGTTTATTGCCTCATTATTCACTACAGTAAAGAAGCGGAATCCTGTCTCAAAATAAAGAACAAAAAAGGAGCTGAGGATGTAGCTCAGTGGTAAAGGGCCCTGATTTAAACCTCCAGTACAAAAAACAAACAAATCTGGAAACAACCTCAGTGTCCATCAGTGGAAGAATGGCTAATAGAAATAATGTATATACATGCAGTGGAATATTGTTCAGTATTAAAAAAGAAACTGCTCCCATAGGAGATGATATAAATGGACCTGGAGGACATAACTTTAAGTTAAATAAGCCAGTCACAAAAGCACAAATATGGCATGACTTCACTCATAAGATGTTATCTAAAATAATTAAACTTATAGAGGTTAAAAGTAGAATGCTGGTTGCTGGAGGTTTGGGGGAGTGGATGAGGAGTTCCTAATCAATGGGTATACAGTTATGCAAGATTAATAAGTTCTAGAGATCTGTTGTACAACCTAGTGTCTATGGTCTATGGTTAATATAATCATACTGTACATTTTAAAAATTGAACAGAGTAGATCTGATATTAAATGTTCTCAGCACAAAAACAAACACAAATCCCAGAGACTTTGGGTTATCTTTTGGAAGTAATGAACAATTTCATGATATGTATATTTTAATAAATAAGCATTAGCATTATCATCATAAATCACTTTACAGATAAGTACACCAGATACCATTTGCTTAGTGTTGAGAATTAAATTGTTTTCATTTTTTTACAATTAGGCATCATGCCTTTGACTTTTCCTTTTTTCATTTGTTTTGAGATAGGGTCTCACTATGCTGCCCAGGTTGGTCTTGAACTTCTGGGCTCAAGTGTTCCTCCAAACTAAACCATTCTTGTAAACAGGACTACAGGATTGTGCCTCCACATCGGTCTTAACATTCTTAATCACTAAGCATTTGCTACATTTTTTTTAACATATCCTTCATTTTTTTAAATATTTATTTATTTGCTTTAGTTGTACACAATGCAACACATTTATGTTTACATGGTGCTGAGGATCGAACCTGGGCCGCGCACGTGCTAGGCGAGCGCTCTACCGCTGAGCCACAACCCCAGCTCCTCCTTCATTTTTTTAGGGTAAATCTGAAGGAGGAATTGTCAGATGATGGCACATACCTATAACAGAAACTCTTCTGTAGTAGTGTCTAGTTATTCTTCAGAAAACTTTTAATTTCAGGCCTGATTCATTTTTAAGTAGCTTGAGGTATATGTAATATACAAAAATCTGCACACTTAATGGATATAATTTGATGAATTCAGACATATTCACACATGCACAAACCCATCACCACAATCATAAATAATAAAGGATACCCTATCAATAATAATATAATCCATCTTAAAAACATCTAAGCATTTTAAATGGAATACATTTATGCCAAGACTTTAGCTGTTTAAAATTATATTGCAGCCTAATCCATTCTTTAAAATGGATTAGCATGAAATGATAATTTCCACTGACAAATATTATAACATCACAAATTTGTCAAAATATAAATTCATTCAAAGATAAAATTTTGGAAAGGTGATCTAACTTTCTACAATAAATACATAGTTTTCTTTAAATTTTAAGCTAGTTATAGGAAGGTAGCATATATTTTTACACAGCAGAAATACAGTGTGGACCAGGCACGCATCTCTTCAGGACTCAGCGCCTTCCTCATAAATGTATTCCATCTGCACCTGCCTTGTCCCCACCTTTCCATTCCTTCCACCTGGGAAGAACTGTAAGGGAATGCTCCTTCTCCTCTCCAAGACTAACTCCAGCATGAAACTGCAGGTACACAAACCCATTCCTCATCTGCTCACATGAAAATACTAACTTTTGCCCAAGTCAGTGGTATCTGCTCTAAGTTTTCCAGCCATCTCAAGCTAGCTTGAGGGCTGTTTGACCTTATTGCACTCTGTACACCCCTTTGTTCTCTTACTGCATTTCTATAGTCTGCATGTGTCAGAGATTACAAACAGGAAGCTACTTAAGACCATACAGCGTCTGCTTTCATCTTTGTGTCCCCCCATCCAGTACACTGCCCAACACTCAATATTTACTCAATGAGTTTTGAATAGGAGTCTACTAAATTTCTTTCTTGAAAATATAATTGAGTACCTCAAGATTCTCTAAAATTTAATCACAGATGTAATCACTATGAAAACCAAAATCTTAGCTGAAAAATCTATGATATTTTTCTGTGTCAGAGAAAGTTACTAAGCCTGAGAGAGAGATAGAGTTTGAATATATGAAGTACCTGCTCTATGTAATGTGAATATCAAGGCAAACAAATCATTTCAAGTCCCATGAGTAGTCTGAACAGCAGCCAGTGCAATGTGATATGGGAGCTAAGAGAAGTGAGGAATGGCCTGTCTCTCTGGTGGTGCCAAGCCTCCCCAACAGGAGGCTGAAGAAATATTTAATAGCTTCAGGCCCTGGATGCCACTCAATTCTTACTGATTGTCACCTGGAAAGAGCTCTTCAGGCTTTACCCCTTGCATGTGAGGTATCACCATAAGACTAGAACTTACTTAAAATCATCAATTTTAGAAAAATAATGAACATGAACATGATTTGAACTAAAATGATCCCGATTTCATTCCCTTGAGCTGGCTGGAAAGTGGAATCAAGGACACAGAGACCTTCAGCATTTTCCTTCTACCAACTTTATTTCACCTCTCTCCATTTCACCAAAGCCAAACTGCATGTGGATGCCCAAACCCACTGAGTTCAGTTTCTACCTTCAACCTTAACCATGACTTTGTTTACCATAGAAAGCCACCCAGTTTCATCACTTCAATAGTTGGCCACACTACCTTTGCTATGTCACCTCTGTACCTTATATCATCTTGTTTCATTGTTTTTTTTTTTTTTTTTACTCTGTTAACCACTAAAATGTCTGACCCCCCAGCTTCCGAGTACCTTGAAAGCTCAGAAAAATCTCATTTATAAGTCTCTAGTCTCAAAGAAAATAAAACAGCATTGGGAAACAAGTAATTGCTTCTGGAATGGATTACATAACTAATCTTTAATTCAAAAACACAAAGATGTGCTAAAATATTCTGACTTGACTGTATAAGCTGAGAAACTATTTAAATGTGGTTATCAGAAATAAATCTGAGGGTAAAATTTTATGCAATTTCACTTAATATCTAAGAAATATGAATAGTGAATTATGTACCATGGTAGCATTACAATTAAATTACTGTTTTATTATTAAAGAATAAAATAATGGGCTGGGGTTATGACTTAGTCATAGAGGGCTTTCCTAGCATGTGTGAGGCACTGATTTCAATTCTCAGCACCATGCATAACTAAGTAAAATAAACGTCCATTGACAACTAAAAAAATATACTTTTTAAAAAAAGTAAAATAATGGTGCTCCAATATATCAACCAATGAATAGTAAGGTAGATTTGATCAAAGCATTACAAAATTAAATAAACTTAGGTTAAAAATGGTCAAACTAAGTTTCATTCTTGAAAATTCATTTAAAAATTCAAAGCATAAAACCATTTAATTTCATCTGCTCAAATTACTTAAAAACTATCACTTTTTTTTTTTAGTTTTATACAGTATCATGCACTTGCTTAAGTTTTTAAAAATACATTGCCTCAGTTGTCTTCCCAGTCACTGTCCAGAGTATACTATTATTTTCCTCACTGAGGAAAAGATACTCAGATTAAGCCCTTTGCCCACTGACAAAACCCAGGAAACTGGTAGAACTGGGATTTGGACCCAGATTTGCTTGGCCCCAGAGCCCAACCACTCGGTCACCACCTGGTATCAGACTGAAATGACATGTTGCTCACAGGTTGCCAGAATGGAGTAGACAACTGGACAAAAACACTAAGTCTCGTGAACTCCTGGTGGTTTCTTCCTGCTTAAGAAATGTGATTTTAAAATTCCTCTTACTTGTTTTCCAGACAAACTTATTTGCATTGTGTTACTTAGCACTGAGTATAACAAATACTCATGTTAAACATATAAATGGCAAAACAAATGCACATTTGCACATTTTTGTTTGTTTCTTTGGGGTCTTCAGGATGGAACCAAGGGCCTCCAGCATGCTAGACATGCACTCTATCCTCCACATTTGTGACAATTTATTTCCTTTGCAAGTTTTTACCTGGTACTATAAATGATGTGGCAAAAACATATAAAAATCATGATGGAATTTGTCAATTAGTATTCATTTAATATGTATTATATGTAAATAATTTGGCTAGAAAATAAAATTGGTGGGATCCATTCTTTCTTAAATAATATTTGTATATATTTGAGGTATACAGCATGATGCTTTGATATAAATATACACAGTGAAATGATTACTACAGGCAAGGTAATTAACATATGCATCTCTTCGCATAGTTATTTGTGTGTGTATGTGATGAGAACACCTAGAATCTCTCTCGGCACATTTGCAATATACAATATAGTATTAAAAATATTATTAACTATAGTCATCACACTTTGGTTAGATTTCTAAACTCAGTCATCCTAGACAACTGCCAGTTCATAGGTTTTTATCACCATCTCCCCATTTCCACCTCCTTCCTACCCCTTTCTACTCTCTTCCTCCATGTACTTGACTACTTTGGATTCCAAATCAGTGAGATGGTGTGGCTTCTGTTTGTGTCTGGCTCATTTCACTTTATTAGAACGTCAATGTCCTCCAGGTCTCCAGGTTCACCCATGTGGTCCTAAGTAACAGGATCTCCTTTTTCTTTTTGGTACCAAGGATTGAATCCATAGGTGCTTTACCACTGAGCCATATCACCAACCCTTTTTATTTTTTTGAGACTTTGAGTTGGGGTCTCACTAAGTTGCTGAGGCTGGCCTCAAGCTTGCCGTCCTCCTGCCTCAGCTTCCTGAGTTGCTGGGATTACAGGCGTGCACCAACTCCAGGATCTCCTTTTTTAATGATGAAGAATATTTCATCATATATTTAATATAGATGTTATACACACACGTATACATATTTGTTTCTACACATACATCACAATGCTTTTACCCATTCATGCATTAAAGACACTTGTATAGGCTTTATATCTTATCTATTGTGAATAATGATGAAATGAACATGGGAGTACAGTTATCTCTTCAGAGTATGGGTTTTATTTCTAGGGGTTGCTCAATCATTTCATAGTTCCATCTTTGATTTGAGAAACCTCCATACTTTTTTCCACCATCACTAGACCAACCTACACTATCGCCAATAGTACAACAGTGCTCTCTTGTCTCTACACTGTCAACATTTTTGTCTCTTCGATAATAGCCTTCCTAATAGGTGTGAGATGATATCTCAGTGCATGTTTTGGTTTTTCTTTTCCTATAGCACTAGGGATGAAACCCAGGGCTCTGCCACTGAGCTTTACCCCCAGCCTTTTTTTTTTTTTTTTTTTTTTTTTTTACTACTTAGGATTAAACCCAGGGGCATTTAGCATGTACCTACATGCACATCCCTTTTTTTATTTTGAGACAAGGCTTGGAGCTTGCAACCACCCTGCCTCAGACCCCTGGGATTACAGGTACACACCACCAAACCCAGCTTCACTGTGGTTTTGACTAGTATTTATCTCCTTGATAATTGATAACATCACCATATCTTCATATCTTTTTTTTAATATTTATTTATTTGCTTTAGTTGTATACAATGCAATGCATTTATTTTTGTGTGGTGCTGAGGATCGAACCAGGGCCACGCATGTGCTAGGCGAGCGCTCTACCGCTGAGCCACAACCCCAGCCCTCTTCACATCTTTTGACCATGTGTGCATCTTCTTTGGAAAGCTATTTATTCATCCATTTTTTAATTGCCATTTTGGAGATGTGTGTGTGAGTTCTTGAGTTGTGAGTTCCTTACATATCTTGGATATTAACTCCTTATCAGATATAGGGTTTGAAAATATTTTCTCCTAATCCATAGGTGCACCATTAATTTTGTTGTTTTCTTTGCTGGGTTGAAACTTTTGGGTGATAGGACATGTTCTTACCAGCAGGCAATCTCAACCTACTGGGAAGTCCATCCTCAAAGGTAAAATGAATTACCTGTTAGTAATACAAATAAGGAGACCTTGGCAACCCAGCCTACCACTCAGGCTGTGTATCTTGACTACTACCTTAGAAAACATTTTTGTTAATGTCCTGCAAGAAATTATATGATACCATGTACTCTTTAGAATTAAGTAAAAAAAAGTATCCACAATTTATGATCCTAAACACAATCTGTTACTTATAGCCCACTTACAGATATCAGTTGGGGCAATTGTAAACACATTGTGAACGTTTGATTCTTGGTTAAAAAAAAAAAATCACACATTTGTGAGAAAAATGATTAAGCTACCCAACAATATACAGATATACACGCCAGACTAAGGGCGGTGGGGGGGCAAGCCAGACAAGTGACAGTATTTAACATAATCAGTATTGCATTCAAATCAGTAAGATCTTATAACATGGAGGTACTTTCCAAGTACTGTATTTTGGTAAGGAATTCTTTTCTTCTCATAATAAAGTTTTATTTATTTGAATCTATTGAAGTCAATATTCATTAAAGAAAGAGAATAGCTAATTGCAAATCATATGAAGTAAAGCAATTATTCTACTGAATATTGTCTGGTTTCCATTTTGAACCCCAGTAAGAGAGATCCTAGAAAATCCTCACCCTGACCTCCAGTCCATGTGTGAAAAGTGGCTCACCTTGTCCTCAATTTCTTTTATTGAGGCACTTGCCTATTGCCATCTATGTGTTTTATACCCATAGCATCCTGATCTGGCACTTTAGTGCCCTAAAACCCAATAGCAAACTTATTCCAGTTGAGGAACATTTCTTCCAAGTAAACATCCAGGCTGTTCTGCCAGATGTTCAGCTAACAAAATCAATTACTGTACAGTATTTCTGTCCAGTCTTGCTAGTGGCAGGCCATTATTATACGCAAGGATTTTTGACAAGTCAGTGGAAAATGGTTAAAATAATTGGGCACATTTATTTAAACGATGGAAGAAGGGCTAAGCTGTGTATTTCTCTTTTTCTTTTTTTCTTGGCACAGATAGATGACTGTAGAGTTTTGAATGTATGTTCTTTTCTCTGTGACAATACTTTCAGTACAACACTCCAGCTACTTCCTCCCCATGTGCACCTCCTCCACGGGTGATAGGAATGATCGAAGAAAGTGCCTGCAATTGTAAATGTATGGTATAATATCCATAACTCCTCTGCTAAAAGAAAAGTCATAAAATTTATTTGTGTCTCTTTTGTTGCTGTTCCAGCAAGCATGGGGGCTTAGTAAAACTACCAATCTTTTATGATTTTTTTTAAAGTCACTGTCATTAAATAGAATTGCTAAAAATGAGAACAGATATCAGTTATGTAAAATTTGTTCAAAAATTAGTAGCTAAACACCATGTGACAGAATATACATTTAAGTTTCATATGCTTATAATTATAAAAGTAGAATAATCATGTGCCATTAGAGAGGGGATAAAATAGTGAGAAAAACTCCTGACAAATTAGCAAGTTCTGGACACCCTGACTTCTCTTCTTTCCACTTAGAATGAATACTTCCTCTCCCCCTTCAAAAAAAAAAAAAAAAATCACAAAGAAAACCAATACTTTGGGGGCTTGGGTTATGGCTCAATGGTAAAGCGCTCACCTAGCATGCATGAGGCACGAGATTTGATTCTTTTTTTTTTTTTTTTTTTTTTTTTGGTACCGGGGATTGAACTCAGTGGCATCGACCACCGGGTCACATCCCCACCGGGGATTGAACTCAGTGGCATCGACCACCGGGTCACATCCCCAGCCCCTTTTTTTGTATTTTATTAGAGATAGGGTCTCACTGAACTAGATTTGATTCTTATGACGACATAAAGATAAATAAATAAAGGTACTGTGTCCATCTACAACTAAAAAGTATTTTAAAAAAAGAAAGAAAGAAAACCCATAGTTTGGCTGTTTTGGCGGGGGGCAGAGGTATGTGTTAAAATACAATATAATCAATTATATTATTTAAACCCAGAGTCATAATTACACATGCACACCCTACATAGAGTTCACGTGTGTTAAAAGCCATGGTGTATGGGTTCAGGCTGTAGCTCAGTGGTAGAGTGCTTGCCTAACATGCGTGAGGCACTGGGTTCCATCCTCAGCACCACATAAAAATAAACAAATAAAATAAAGGCATTCTGTCCATCTACAACTACAAAAAAAGTTAAAAAAAAAAAAAAGAAGAAGAAGAAGAGTCTTTGTATAACAGCAGTATTCCTTTCCATAAACCTATTATTTTTTAAAGTATGGTCATTTCTAGACACTCATGGGTGATTTGGGTTTCTCTCTTCTCTGAAAGCTGGCTTCCATTCTTGTTGCAGTCTGGAAGAAAGCAGGGCTGTTTGCATGGCACAGTACCAAGCCCTTTAACTCAGAGATTCATGCCATTTAGAAGCTCAGTTTTTACCACCTCCATCTGCTGCCCTAGAAGAATTACATCCCAATTGTCTGGGCCACTGAGAGAGGATATTTGCAAAATTCCTCTGACATTTCCTAAGGCCTCTGGCCTTTCCATGCAAATGTCAGCATTTTCTTTTCATTTAAAAGGCTTTGCTAAACAAAAAATAACACTGTATGAAATAGTTTGATAAAAGCAGGACAAATTCACAACATCCAATGTATGAACAACCTGGGTAATCAACTGCCAGAAGAAATCATTCAGCCAAAACATTCAGGGGGGTTTAAGAGAATTTAGCAATTTAGCGTATGTGAACAAGTACAACATATGTAGGAGCACCGACCAAGACATCACACCAAATGACGAGTAACAACTGTTAAGCTGCAGGGCGTAATATGATTATCTTCATTAAGGGAGGTTAAAAAACAAATCACCCCTTGAGGCTTCACTATATTACAGAAAGGATCGGGTAAGCACGATTGGACCTCTGCAGGGAAAGGAAAAGGCAGGGAGCTACTGGATTAAAGCTTCAGAGGGACATAAACAGAGTCCCTCAATTTAGTCTTAAAAAGGCATAGATGAAATTAAAGGATGACAATTCTTTTATCCTAAATTTTTTTCAAGAAGTCCACAGAACTGTCTATCAAAATTACATAACATTTTCAAATGGATACATTTCCTCTTCAGCCCTGAATTAGAGCAAGAACATCACCTGACAAGTACTAGCAAAGCTCTGGCTGAGGTGCCCCTTAGCCAGAGAGTGGGCAGTACCCCATTAGCCCCAGCCATCTTCCAGCCTCATGTTGACGTTCACTGAGCTTCCTAATGACAGGCAGCAGCTGGCCTTCAATTTTCTGATCAGAAACCTGGGAGGGAAGCTGAATGAGCTAGGCAGGATCCAAAACTGGTGTCTGAGCCAGACACTGCATAACACCCACAGAGCTTGCCCATCAAACTGGCCTCAAATTTCTAGTTTCTAACAACAATGAAGCAAGCTATTATTAAATTCTATTTCAGATGCCTTGTTTCAATAGGATGAGAAACACCTTTTACAATTCACAAACCATCTCAGAAATTCCTCACATCCAATTTTATCAAAAACCAGGTAGACTGATTAATCAATAATAAAGTAAATATATGTACTTAAACATGTATATGTATGTATATATATGCACACATATAGAAACACAAACCTACAACCATATAAATTCAATTTTACCTAAATATACACATGTACATATCTTTATGTAGGATCATTTCAAGAGTATATTCATTTTAGATAAGTAAATCGTTTGCTATGTGTTTAAATACTTTTCAAATCAACTAATACCCCGGAGTCAAATTGTTACACATTATTTTCCTGATCACTTAATTATTTGATTCTATGGACACAAGAAATTGACCACCAGCTTCTTCCATGTTTATAGAGTTAACATTACTAACTGTTCATTTTTATACACATCTCAGAAATATCTTCATCTTCAGAGTTCATACAAAAATAATTAAATGAGAAACATCAGAAGCATTTCCCAATCTGCAAAGTTTCCCACAGAGAATAATCATAAAGACCTACAAAGGAAATCTGGCTGATAAGATTCATCCTATCATCCCTAAATGTAAATAAATCAATGTATTTGAGATGGATGGAAACAACAGATTAATGCATCACTAATTTTCCTTTTAAGAAATAAGGTTTCACATTGAAAATGATTCATTCAGGAATTTCACTAAGAAGACAGAAAGCATAATGAGCAGTAAACTTATGCAAAAGTACTATATATAAAAAGTACTTGTATACTTTCTGCTTTCTCCCAAATTTTCCAATTCAAATGACTATTAGCAGCATTCAGAGAGACCAATTTGGTGGGGATACAGTTTGCCTTATCTGATAGTGGTATTCCTTCCTCCTTCATTTCTTGAGCCATCTTACACAGTAGGTCCTCTAAAATAGAATTTGCATGCTTTATCATCTTTGCTATCACAAGCATTTAATGAAGCATTATCATTATTCTCATTCTTCACTTGAATAACCTGAAGCAAAAAGGGCCAAGTATACGTGGAGAAGCAGGAGAAAGCTTGGCCCTCACACCCAGGCTACAAGACTCAAACCTGCTTTATTACTCACTACAAAGTCCTGTGTCCTGCAGGGCATGGTGGTGCACACCTGTAATCCCAGCACTTGGGAGGTTGAGGCAGGAGGATCTCGAGTTCAAAGCCAGCCTCAATAATATTATTCCTATTTTATACATAAAGAAATGGCGAGGCACTTAGCAACTCAGTGAGACCCTGTCTCTAATAAAATACAAAAAAGGGCTGGGGATGTGGCCCAGTGGTTGAGTGCCCCTGAGTTCAATCTCTAGTACCAAAAAAAAAAAAAAAAAAAAAAAAAAAAAAATCCTGTGTCCCCTCACAAATTCCATGTAAGCTTCTATATAAGCACTTGGCCATAAATCTGTAAAAATGAGCACATTTATGTGAATAATAAAAACCACAGTGTGGGGTCTTAAGTTGATTGCTTCTGCTAAGGAACCTGAGTTGGAGTCTTCTCACCTTAATCAGAATTTTGCAGGAGCTCAACCCATCCTTGATGAATCAGCTACAGGTCTGTTCTCCATTCATCCAACTTCTGCCATCATCCTCACCTTACATGCCAAATGCAAATTTGGGTGCACAATCTCCACTAGGAAATCTTTCTTATTTATCCTATGGGATGATCTCTATACCTAGGTAACTTTTTCTTCCCTTCAGAGATATAAGATTGTTTTAGTATCATACAGGAGTTATAGCAGACAATAAATCTAATCTTTTCCAGAGGCTTGCTCTATCACAGCTTACATAAATTGTTTCCACTAATTTTTGTTTATTTATTTATTTATTTAGGTGGTGGGACTGGAGATGGAACCCAGGGGTACTTTATCACTGAGCTACATCCCCAGGCCTTTTTCTATTTCATTTTGACACAGCCTTTAGCTAAGTTGCCAAGGCTAGCCTTGAACTTGTGATCCTCCTGCCTCAGTCTCCCGAGTCTCTGGTATTACAGGCATACACCACGCTCCCCTGTTTTTAAAACTTGTGAGCAAACACTATTATTATTCCTAGTTTATACATAAAGAAATGGAAGAACAGAGAGATTAAGAAAATTGATTAAAGAGATAGCCAGGAGAGAACAGAAATAATGTTCAATCCCAGACCAACTCATGAGCACATGCTTTTTAATTTTTTTTAATTTTAAATATTTATTTATTTGTTTTAGTTGTACACAATGCCTTTATTTTTAGGTGCTGCTAAGGATCGAACCCAGGCTGCACATGTGCTAGGCAAGCGCTCTACCACTGAGCCACAACCCCAGCCCAGCACATGCTCTTAACCTCTGTACTTCATAAGATACACAACTGAATTGGTGGGCAATTCAGTCCAGGGTCAGGTGTCCCAGCTGTGGTTCTTCGTTCTGTTTCTGTGTAAAACTTAAACCGCTTTAAAGTAAGTTTTCAGCCAGCAATTCAGTTTCTGTGTAAAACTTAAACTGTGTTCTGTTTCTGTGTAAAACTTAAACTGCTTTAAAGTAAGTTTTCAGCCAGCGTTTGATGGTAAAGTTCAAACAGGTTGAATTCTGAGTTGCAACTATTTTCCAGAGCCCATCAACGTCTTTTGTCAGAAAGCACTGGGTTGAACAATTTTATGACCCTTCTCAGTGGCCTGTACACAATTATTCTTATCCATAATTACAAGACTTTAGCAGCAGCCAATACTCGCCACCCTACATGCCATTCAACTGAGTGGTCACGAGAATCTTGAAATAGCAACTTCCCTTCCCGAGAGCACTGGGAAATGATTTTCAAAAGGATTATAATTAAAATTTCTTTTTGATGTTTGACCCAAACATAACATAATACTTCCATATCTTAAGTCAGTGAATTGAATTTATCGTTCATTCATTTGGGGTCCTGGGGATTGGACCCAGGACCTCACACATGCTAAGCAAGCACTGCACCACTGAGAAACAAGCCAATACCATGCATTAATTTTTTTAAAAACATATGATACTTCTCTGATTATAAACTTAACATTTTCAGATGTCCACATATGGATAGCTAGAGTATGCAGGTACATACATACACATATGTAAAAATATATATGCACATATTTATACACTTTTTTTATTCCATGTTCTATACTTGAATTGAGGGGTACTTTTAGCAAATAATAGAGATGATCCAAGAATAGACAAACAGTCTTTGTAAACTTTCCTTAAGGAAAGTGTACTTTAGCAGATATGTTTTTACCAAGATGATGTACCAATTTATTTGTTGGAACACTTAGAGTTACTTACTCTATCTACAAAATAGAGATAATAAGAGTGATTTTTTAAAAGCATCCACATTGTCCTTGGCTCCTCCAAGTCATTCCCAGGTTTTGTTGTGCCATCCCTGGTCCTAACTTATAGCCCACCTCCCTAGTCAAGAAAGCCAGCTAAATCTCCATTCCAAAAGAGATTTGGAATTTTGCATTGAGAACAAAAGTTGCTTAATTTTGGTTCTGCTCATCAAACAAAAATCAATACTGTGAAAAATCATGATTTGTCTGTTGCAAAAAAGAAAAAAAAAGTATTTTTACAATTCAGAGCTATACTTTTCTTATGAATTACATTCTTTATAGGTATTTATCAAAACAAGGCCTTTATTGGATAGAATATTCATTCATTCATTCATTCATTCATTCAACAGGCAGTCTGCATTATAAGTCCCCATGCAAAATACTAGGGATACAGAGATGCCTAAGACCTGGGATAGAAGGTGCCTGGATACCTTGGTTATAAGTCAAGGTATCCAGGAAGAACCACAACACAAGGTGAGAGGAGCCAACCAGGGACTGAAATTGCCCAGGAGTTGGTCACTGAAGCTCAATTCAAGTGCTCTATGCAGTTGTGCCTGTACTATCACTGGCCAAATTTAACAGTACACACTTATTCATTAGCTCATAATATTAAGAGATTTTCTGAAAGTATTCAACTTGGAAATAATTGGTGTATACAAATTTATGTTTAAAAATTATATGAAAATTGTAAACTGTTCAATATTATAATGGACAACCTGACCTTAAAAAAATAATTGAATCTACTCGATGGACTGGAAACTATTAACTGTGCCTTTGGTCACAGCTTTGACTTTATGCAACCACTGACCTTGGGAAAATCAATGGGGCCTCAGATTCGTCATTTCCATAGCAAACAATGTAATCTCTACGGTTTTCTTTAGCTTTAAAATTCTTCAACTCTTACATGAAACAATTATACTTTGCTAAAACATTCCCAATAAGTTAAATATTCATGCATCATATTTGTATTAGTAAACTCCATGATACTCTTTAATTCATAATTAATATAATAGTTTGGCCAGGCTTTTCTGGGGATCCTCTTGTTTTATATTTTGGATCTGAAGTGGTCTCATATTAACTAACTTAAAATGAAGTAATTGAAATAGTATATATTTTGGGCCAATACTGCCTGGAACATAAATTTAACTAATGATGCCTTTGCTGGCCGAGTAACATTTTACTTGTTCTAGCTTTAGTAAAATCTCTGTCCAAGAAGAGATTAAGAACATATGGCTCTGTTGATCTTATCATTTGGCAAGAAGACAGTAAGTACATACAACAGATGAGTTGCATCACAATATTAATGGATACAATTGTGATTTTAAATTATTTAAAATGATGAAAAATTTATGTGTTATTTCATAAGTGATTTCAATTTTGACAGATAATGAACATGAAGATGAGTAGCCAAACAGAAAAACAAACCAGGAAGATCAAGGACACAAATTGACAACAAATCAGAAAAGATGGAAAAAGAATGACAATTATATTTTGTTGATTAATAAAACAATAAGACACAAAAAAAAGGAAACTGAAACAAAGAACGAACAAAAAAGAGGAAAAAAAAAACAAAAAAAAAAAAGAAAGATTTAAACACCAGGTAAAACAAAACAATTACACAAAAAAGAAATTAAAAAAAAGTACAAAATAAATCAGAAAAAAAAGGAAGAAGAAGATAAACAATAAAATAAGATTAACAAGAACGAAATTACACTGAAAAGTAATGAAATTCAATAACGATATCAAACAAAAAAATCAGGACAAGAATGTAGATACAAGTATAAAACAAAGAAAGAGGAAATACAAGAACGGAGAAAGAGCAAGCTGAACTACAAAAATACACACAGAAGCATACTCGAAACATTAACAGACGACCATCATGACTCTCCCGGCAACGATAGCAGCAAAATGAAACTATAGAATAAAAAATGTACCACTCATTTGAAAAAAATGACAAAAAGGACAGAAGAGAAGCGAAGACACCTAAATATACGAAAAAAAGAAAGAAACATGGGTACATAAGATATGTCAAGAAAAGGAAAAATAAGATAAAACTGTTAAAAGGGAGAAAAAAAGAGGAAGGCACGATGCATTATTAAAAAGCCATGAAAGGAAGAAGGATAGGGAACAAGAGAAATGCACAGAAGAAGGAGAGACAAAAGCAATCAGGACAGAAGAAATCCGATAAAAAATAGAACGAAAATAAAGTAACAGAGATTAAAAAGGAGAGTAAAGAAAATGAATAAAAAAACGAAACAAACGAAAAAAAAGAAAAATAAAATAGAGCAAAGCGAAGAATGACAATCTGAAAAAGATGTTTGAACAAAGAAGCAGAAGTAATGGAAAAAGGACATATGGTATGTATCAAAGAATATAAAAAAATATAAATTAAGAGCACGGAAAGAAAATATGAAAGCACAAAGAGAAAAATAAAGAATAAGTCAACCTCAATGTTTTTGTCCTTATACTAATTTGTTGGCTGGTCTTATTATATTTGGAGATTTAAAACAGCATTTAGTTCCCCAGTAGTCTATAGAAAATATTTTCAGCAAGTCTGTGTGTTTGTTCAGTAGGGAAAATGTGTTTTCAAATAATAGTAAGGGTAGTTTATCATAATTCAATTTTCTTATATGATGCTAAACTGAATATCTCATTCATTCATTGCAAAGTATATTGATTCTTGAAGTATAGAGTTTCTGGTTTCTCCCTGTAAACAAAATTAAGTCTTATAAACAGTTTAAATATTAATTTGGTAATGGCTTTCATTAACCTTTAAGAGTCCTTAAAACACTCAATTCTACTAAATTCATGACAGGACCAAAGGTTGTGTCCCCTAAGTCATAGAACAATGACAGCCTCTCATTCTAATTCTGTGCACTACCAAGATGGAAAAGTTCCTACCATGATTATCATTGTTCATTGGGCTAACTCTGCCTCTGATTCTCCCAAATGCCCATTCTACAGAGCATTGTAACCATGACATTCTGTCAGCACAGTCCAATAGAACTTTCTGCAATAATGGAAATGCTCCACATGTATGCTGTCCAATATGGTAGCCTTGAGCCACATGTGATGATTGGGTGCTTGAAATATGGCTAGAGAAATCAAAACATATTTTTAATTTAATTTTGATTAATTTAAATTTAAATAGCTACATGTTGCTAATAAATAATATATCAATCAACAAAGAGCATTCAAATATTTTCCAAGCTGTGGTTACTACTTTGCAATATTTACTTTCTCTAGCTTTATTTTTTCTTAGAAGTAATCCTAATTTTCTATTAGATGCCTTCCTAGACTTTCTGGAAGAAGAAAGAAAAAAAATGACACTTCAGTTAATCAATATTCTATTAGAATTAAGTTCCACTCTATAAAAAAGTATTTTAAATTATGTTTGTAAACAAGAGTATGAAAAGCCCATTATCTCTGAGAAAGAAATAAAACAATATCGAGTGCTAATGGACCCCTACTCTTTCTGAATATTGGAAAGAATCTAGTCACATAAAACAAGCACATAAAGGGCTGATTAATCTGGGAAAGTTCTCTCCTAAGCACCAAAAATAGACTTCATTCCAGGGAAGACATAATATTCTTGGCCACTTAATATTGAAAACTTTACAAAATAGAGTTCATGTATGAGGAGCTGGGGATCAGTATAAATTATAACATTATGGCAAAGGCAAGGTTTTTGTTGTTGTTTTACCAGTGCTAGGGACTGAACCCAGGGCTTCACACATCCTAGGGAAGCATTCCATCACTAGGCTACGTTGCCACAACATGTTTTTTGAGAATGGATATTTGTATTTCACAAGTAAGAAAACTGACAAACTATTGATCCATTATCCTTTACTTAATAGTATGTCTCATCAGGGAGGAATTTATTTTCATGGTTGTGCTTTACTCTTTCCTAGTGAGAGAACTGCTGGAAATTTGTCTTAAGAGGCATCAAAATGGACTCTGTCTAGAGTCCTAGAAAATTTTACTACAAGCTGCACTGTCCATGTAAAGGTAGTATAATCAAGCGCACACTGTGTTTAAGAGTAAAAAAATAGAGTGGTAGCTGACATTGAGGGATATAGCCCTAGGAGGAAGACTCTGGAACTAGGTCTGAAGGAGTATCCCCTATACCAGCTGATACCTTGGCAGTGGTTATGTGTGTGGCTTGAGAAAGATGAGCACTGAACTCAGCAGCTCAAGTTGCCAAAGCAGAGTTCAGCTTAGCCCTAGGAAGCAGGATAAGCTTCTCTCAGAGAATATCCTGGACCAACTGCAATGGATTGGCATCAGCAGTCAGGCATTGCAGAAACACCTGCCAGCACTATCTGGCAGTTAAAAACAATGGTGTGGACTTTCGAGACTGGGGTTTATCCTAGCTTGGATATGTTGCAGGACTGACCTTGCCCCTCCCCACTTTAAACTATATCAACCCTTGGGGTTCTTCTACACTGCTCAAGAAGCAGATACTGGACTCTGTGCTAATACAGCCAATGGAAGCACTCAGAATTAGTACAAAAATCTAAACAAAATTTGACCAACCTTGTATCCTACCTGTGTTGGAAAAATAATCAAATTCTACATGTTAACTTTTCTTTTTCTGTTCTAATTTCTGATGCAAACTACACAGAGATTGAAAGTCCAAATATCACATAAACATTTTTATCTGTCAATATCAAACAAGTCTAAAGCCTAAGTATGTTATCTCTCCTACTTATAAAATACCATAAATAAACTCATAATTAAATAGCTGCTTTGTAATAGTGCAAAGCTTTTAAACCTCTCATTTCTTTCACTAATGGAAAATGGAGGAGGCTATAACAGTAGTCATGCTTTTAAAGTTTTGCTTTTTTTCATTGGGAGAAATAAAGACCCAAGAGTTTGCATAGATATGGAAGACCCAAAGGCCTTTGCCCTAACCAGAAAGACCTCGACTGAAGGATTTCTTATTTTCTTATTTTATGGAAGAGGAGTGTGAGAGCTGCTTTGGAACAATATTAGCATTTAGTTTTGTATCTCTTTGTTTAGATTAAAAAAATCAAAAGTTGCACCCCCAATTTGATCAGTGCTCATTTAAAATTTGCTGAATTTTAATTTATAGACCCATACACCTGTTTCTTCTTGGTTCCATAGCAACAGATTTTGATCACACTTCAGCACAAGGATCACCAAGACAGGCAGCAATCCTTAACTACAAATGAGCAAGCAATACATGAGTAATAGTACAAATTGAAATGGTTGAAAGCAGCCAACAGGGTGCTTTAACAGAATAGGAATGGTAAAGTAGACAAGAAAGCACTTCTTGAAAAAGTTAATTTCATACAGGATATGTTAATGATGAGAAGCCTCACATGCAAAAAAAATTTAAAAAAAAGAAGAAGAAGAAGAAGAAAAGAAAAGTAGAAAGATCTGTCAGGGCAAAGGACTTGAACAGAAAAAAACACTTGCTTTGTTCAAAGAGCTTAGGGTCAGGCTGCAAATATGGATCAAGTAGAATGGATAAGAGTGGAAGGAATGGGTAGAGCTTATGTAGCATCCTCTGGGCAATGTTACGGCGTTTAAATCATACTCCAGATGGACTGAGAAGTCATTAGAGTTTCAGGAAGGTCAGTGATTAAACTGGATCTACCATACATCTTAAAGGATCATTGCTCTATCCATGTGTACTTTTAGTGTTGCCATATTTAGTTGGACCACTAATTTAGTAACTGATAAGGAAGAAATTTGTAAAATGGTAAGTGCTACAGAAATGTTAATGATAAATTAAATTATACCTATTTTGTAATCTCTCCATGTGGAAATCATCATTGCATCAGTCTATAATTACAAAAAAATTTAGAGAGCAAATCAGACTAAAACATTAATTATGCAGTTCACCTTCTTTCCAAAGTATTACCCTAAACCATTTCCCAATGTTAATTAGAAAGTAACATGTACATACAAGGTGTTGTTGATCTGTTATTTGCAAACATTACAATTTGCCAATACCAGCAAGTGTTTAAAGACAGACATTACTAAGATAACATGAGGCAAATTTCTTCCATCACACCCAACAATGTTGTTTAATTAAGCAGCTTTTCAGAGTTTAAAGGGGGGACATCTAATTTTAATGAAGAATATAAAGTAAGAAAATCAACTACCAGCAAAATTAAAGAAGCATCCATTTGGTTTCTGTTACATTCTTAAGAAGAGGCAGCTTCCCCTGAGAACTGAATGTGCACATTTTGATGAGTACCCTGTAGCTATGAGCATTTGTGAAAACACCAACATTAGGAAAATGTGATGGTTGTAACTGTAACTTCATTTAAAAGTATGTATCAAAAAAAGAAAATGAAAATGTCCATTTATATAGAACACGATTCTTACCTTCATTTGGCATCAAGCAAATTAAGCACACTGTAAATTAGGCCCAAAGATGAGTACATGTCCATTTTGCTTTTTAATATTCCCTCAAAAATGGTATGGATATGCCCAGGAAAGGCTAACCCTCTCACCTCTGTGACAGGCCCCACTTCGTATTTAGTCCCACCATGGTAAGCGAATACTGAAAGTGAATGTGGTCCAACGGAACATCCTGCCTCACTACAGGAAAGCACAGTGGCTCACGCACATGCATGTACTCACATGTGTCACTGGCACTGCAAGGAGACCTGCTAGCCAAGCTCTGTGGGTTATCAGGTGGCTGATGGGCCAGCAAAAGTGAGAAGCTGAGATTGAGCGCACCCCTACCTATGTGGACCGATGACAAGTATTCTTTGTCATCGATCAAATTTAAAGGTATCCTGTGTTCCTTACAACACATTTTCTAAGAATTAAATGAAACCCTATGTCTTTTCATGAAATCGGTGTTCCTTAGTAAGATCAATGGGGACCCTCAGATCTAAGTTTTCAGGTATGACAAGTGTGATATGATAAAACTTGGTTAGTTCAACGCCAACCAAGAACTGTAATTTCCTAAATCTGAACTCATTTTTTAATCACCTTTTCAAAGTCATTGTGGAAATCTCTGTTGAAAAATAAAAATATTTGCTCAAATAAAATATATTGCTACAGTTTGGACAGGGTTTGAATATGACCCCAAGGGCTCATGTGATAAAATTTAAATATTGTTAGATATTAAGAGGTAGGAATTTTACCCCACTATGGTGTTTAGAAACAGGGCCTTTGGAAAGTGAGTAGAATTAGATAAGTTCATTAAGGTAGAGCCCTCATGGCTTGTAGGAGCCCTGTTTGGGGATTGGCTTAAATTGCAGTTGACTATGAGCCGTGGAGATTTGGCCATTGTCGCCACCCGTAGTCTCACGAGATTTTGTTGCGGGATCTGGAGTGACTTGGCCAAAATTGCTGATCGGGTCAGCGCCATTTTTAGTGGTGTGTTTGGCGTGAGTTAGTTGTTAGAACCAGAGAGAAAAGTTATCAGAATAAAAAGCTGTTTGTCTCCAGTTTGCTTCTGAAGTTCTTCCCGCGGCTCCGTGCTCCGAGCGCTTCAGGCGGCAACAATGGCTGAATCTTGGTGGCTTTGTAAGAATAAGAAAAAGACCTGAGGGGACACACACATAGTATGTGCACACTGCACTTCTTGTCTTAGTGATATGTTGTGCTATCTTGGGACCCTGCTAACAAAAAGGCCATCACCACATGTAGTCCCTCAACCTTGTATCTCCAGAACCATGTACCAAAATAAACTTTTCTTTGTAATTTACCTTGTCTGTGACATATGTATTTAGCAATAGAAATGGATTAACATATACATCACACCCTGACTCATACAGCATAAAATTCTAACAAAAATTAGAAAGTCTTCTATAAAATTTATCTCTTAAACAGATTTTAAACACACTAACAAAGTGAATGTTACTAAGAAAGGGATGACTTAATACGTAACTTCCATGCACCTAAAGAATGTGGTAAACATAGTGGTTAAAAAGAAAACCAGAGATGACCAAGCAAAATAAAAAGATGCAACTTGCTTTGTTCTATGATCTTAGAAAAGTCCTTCTTCCTCTTATGACAAGGAATACCTGATCTACAACTTCACAGATTTGTAAAGATGGAAAAAAATGCCAAGAAAAGTGATTTATAACTTCATGTTGCTATGCAGCTATTAGGTAGGAGCCTAATCCATTTTGTTTTGCAGGCAAGAGGTGATGGGTGTAAATGAAGAAACCTATTAGTATTGCAGGTCACATGTAGTTTCACTATCACCCATCACAGAGCACCATTAAGCACTCCATAAATCCACAAAAGCACATTGAATTCAGCCATGATATTTTATCATTTGAATCTGTGTTCAACTCTTAAATTGCCAATTCAAATGTAAATAAAATATTATGTTCAAATACACATAAGAGCAAAATTACAAATGAGTAAAACTCCATCTTTATCTGAAAGGAGATACTTAACAAGCCTTGGCTAGACCACTGGAAAAAAGCAAATATATAGAACCTTCTAAATACACTGTAGGACATTCTTAGCCAAGAGCATTGTCCTTTGGGCACAAAGAAACTTCTTTTTTTTTAATATTTATTTTTTTAGTTGTAGTTGGACACAATACCTTTATTTTATTTGTTTATTTTTATGTGGTGCTGAGGATCAAACCCAGGGCCTCGCACATTTTATGCCAGCGCTCTACCGCTGAACCACAACCCCGCCCCAGGAACTTCTTTACCATGATGTAAGAACACACATAAGATATTGAATTGATTCTAAGCAGACTATATAATATAGCACATTTTTAATTAAATTTTAACCAACTACACTATTGGTTAAAATTGTGTCAAGAATAATTTATAAAGGGTAGTTTACTCTATGAAATAATTAAAACTGATGAGGGAGAATTATTTCAAAACTAGAAAAATTATTTACTTTTATTGCTTTAAGGCCTGAAACTGTCATCTCCAGATTTCAACTGCAGCACAATAAAAGTACTGGAACATACAAAAGATTAAATATAAAATTTATTTTTAAGTCCCAGAAAAAAAAATCAATACATATGGAATGGGATACTAAAATTGATTTTTTTTTTAGTCCATTGTTGAAAATTCTGAATGTATTCTCCATATAACATCACATGCTGAACACTGTTTTAGATCCGTGGACAAATGAAAAACCCAAGCAGTGCAACTAAAAAGGCTAGTAGCAGTGGCCCTGACTCAGACTCCTTACCTCCCACAAATCCTCCAACCCTCTTGATCCCCAAGTCACTGAGAGGGAGAATGAAGCTGAGGGCAGCAGGGCATGGAACCCACACCTGTGCTACTGAACACCTGGGCAGCAGGCATCACACACTACACATTCCTCCACGGTTTTCTGCAAATATTTCTAAACATAGATAAAAACTCAAAGAACTTCCCAGTAGACAGACACCTGTGCGTTCACCACTAGAGTCCACAACGAGCATTTTATTGCATTTGTTTCATCATGTCTTTGCTGTATGCCTTTTTACATTCTCTTCCTTTAGAAATGATAAAGTGTCACTCAATGGATTGAGAATTTTCATGTTTAATACTCTTTCTAAACTTCTCTTGAATATGAAAACAAACTGTATACTAGTTCAGAATTTAGAGCAAATTGATATTTAAATGCACTATGAATTAAGGACAACTTTGTACTTGTCTATATGCAGTAGGCAGGAAGCATTTGGCTATCAAACTTGTCATCCTAAGGGAAATACAGTCTTTGAACTTAGAATTCTCTTCTGACTGGCTCTTAAGGATGAGCTCTAATCACATGGGTTTGACATTCTATCTATGTGCTAAGATGAAATATCCTGCATACTCTCTCTTTGACTCTCTCCAGGAAATCATTAAGTAAGCACATGGCTTAAAATGAACTGCTAACACCCAGCCCAACATAATCCAGGAAAGACTGCCTACACCCACAGGGAAATTCTATCCTGGGGCTAGGCTGAAGAACCCAGGATTTGGTTTATTAGTTCAACATCTATCTTTGCTTGTGTGTGCTTTTTTGTTCTCACACCATATAAAGACGTTCTTCACTCTTGGAGAAGCCTGCCATTAAGAATATTCATAGTGTTTTTAACATGCAGATGGCAGAAAGAAATCTAAAATGGGCTGTAATCTGAGCTAACCAGAAAGTCATTCAGAAGTAGCACTTGGAAGACTTCATGAAAGTCAGTGATGAGGAGGTATGAACATTGTATCCCTGCCCCGAGAAGTGATGTCATCTCTGCTTCCACTAGCAAGGTACTAGTTATTAAGGGTTTTCAGGTGTGAAGAATTATTCCAAATGCTTTATATATTAAAGTATTCAGTAGTCTCAACCATTTTAGGAAGTAAATCAAAAATACTTTAAGTTAAATACCATAATGAAGTGCAGGTTCAAGAATCAAACTTATTCTAGACCTTTACCACGTGACTTTTTACTAGATTCTCCCAAAGTCATTGCTAGTCTGATGTGTCTGTCCTTGAGTAATATAGTGGAGCATTTTGTAACAGTGGCCAATGTTCCATTTCTGCTAATGGTGTAATGGTTTTAACGTTTGTATCATGCCACTCATGTAGACATTCAGTTGTCATTGTTTCAGTATTGATAGGTGGTATCTTTAGCAGGTAATTAGGTCATGAGGGCTCCACCCTCATGGGTGAGTTTGGAGCTGCCATGAATGGTGAATTTAAAACCCTTTTGCTCACTTCTGAGCTCTCATTTCTGCCACGGGAGGATGAGGCAGGAAGGCCCTTGACAGATGCAGGCACCTTGATATTGGCCTTTCCAGTCTCCAGAACTGCAAGTCAATAAATTTATGTTCACTATAAATTACCCAGTCTGTGATACTCTATTACAGCAGCACAAAATGGGTTACCATAGGAAGGGTCATAGGAAGCAGAATTTCTTCTCATTTTGTTGCTCCTTTTTAACAAGCTCACCTAATGAGTGAGCTTGGGCAAGCTTTCTCCAGCCATCTACTTCCACTTAACTAATTTGGTTAGCAATGTCAGGTCTGCTCAGTGAAATAGTGAATCTGGTTTTGAGGAAGAAGAAAACCCAGATTTGGCCACTGGGCTTAGGGCACTACGGCCTGTCAGAGAAGATCCACTTTCGGGAGACTCTGGGGCATCCATACACATAGACATCCTATCATGTTAGTCCTTTGTTCTCATTGGACCAGGGGGTTTTTTTGTTTGTTTGTTTTTGTTTTTGTTTTGTGTGTGTGTATGTACACACACACACAGCATCCTCAGATTGGGGCCCTACAAGAAGAGAGGAATGACTAGGAGAATTCTACCTAAAACCTGTTCCAAACATCTGGCATGTGATTCAACTGATTTGTCCTAATTGTGGTGTGTGTGTGTGTGTGTGTGTGTGTGAGTGTGTGTGTATATATATATATATACATATATATATTTTTTTGAACCAGGGATTGAATTCAGGGGCACTTAACCACTGAGCCACATCTCCAATCCTATCTTGTAAATTATTTAGAGACAGGGTCTCACTGAGTTGCTTAGTGCCTCGCTTTTGCTGAGGCTGCCTTTGAACTCATGATCCTCTGGCCTCGGCCTCCCAAGCCACTGGGATTATAGGTGTGTGCAACCACACCTGGATGGTTTTTGTTTGTTTGTTTAGTCAGTAGGATGAAGGCAGGATATGGAAAGAAATAGCTCATTCATTCACTGCTCAGGACAATGTTAGCTGCAGAGTCATTCAACTGTGGGCAAACTGGTAGCAAAGAGTGGTGGCTTCTGCTATCGTGGGCAATGGTCACCTATCAACTGTATGTTTATAATCAGGGACTGCTACATAGAGCAAGTGTTGATACGATCATCACATCATCAGTCTGGGTATGCACTCGGGATACCTGAGAACAAAATAGAAATGAATAAAATGGACAAAACAGCTCTTGAAAAGCTTAAATCCAAACAGCTAATGTTAACAGTCCAACAGTCCAATTGACTCAAACAATTACCAAAATACTGCATACAGAACATCTTAGTTTAGGCTTCCCCAAAGCAGACCAAGTGCAAGTCATTTATTTGGCTGTTGATTCCAGGAAATACTAAAAACAGGAGCCAGGAAAGGAGACAGAAAGAAGATAGAAAATACGGGGCACCTTATCAAACACAACACAATGGTGGTTAGCCCAAGCTGCTTCCTTCTGGGGAGCTCTCAGAAAGGATCTCTAAAGCAGTGCTTCTCCAATATTCCTGTGCACTTGATGTACCTGGGGATCTGACCGAGCAGATTTACTTTGGGCATGAGACTTGGTATTTCTCATTAGCTCCCAGATGATATTGATGTCTCTAGTCCTCAGAATATACTTTAAAAGGTCAAATATTTTAAAGGTTTCCTAATTCTTTTTCATTTACATTTTCAAAATTTGCACACAAAATAGAATTCCTTATGTCTGCTGCTTGGGTAACATATCATTAAATCTGCTTTATTTCATGTCATTCTTATTCCAGCCATGACATATTCACTAAAAAACATCAATCTTGGAGATCTTTGGTCAGACTCTGTGTAAGAAAAAGCTCCCCCAAAAATCTATCTACCCTGCCCTATTGCTATTAAGTCAGGTGACCTTGCTTTCCATCAGGAAACTCACCCTCCACAGAAACACACTAAGCATGTCAGTCCACTCCCAACCTCTCTCTCCTCTGCTCACACCCTTATTCTTGTTCTCTACTCCATTCTAGGGCTAAATCATGTTCTGATTTTCTGACCAGCCTTAAACATTTGGTCCTTGTAAATAGGCAGACATCCACTTTCCTGGTCCTGGCACTCAACTCCAACAAGAATTACTGCTCAGAATAAAATTTTCATCGTACAACTGCATGCATCCATGGGTTCTTACTCAACTTGGCTACCTCCCAGTCAATTTTCTGGAATTGGTCCACCTGGTTATATTTACCTAGAACCTCAAGAGAAGTCAACTGGACATAGTTGAAGTACTGTTTTTAAAAGACTGTGTAATGTTCAACTAAATCAATACTTACAATCAGTGAAAAATTCCAGTCCCTTTCAAAATACAATATAAAAGAAAAATTAAGAATGATGTGATTGGCCATTGTTACAGTATGGATATGAGGGGTCCCCTCAAAGTTCCCATGTTAACGCAAGGATATTCAGAAGTGAAATGATTACATTATGAGAGCTGTAACCTAGTTTGAATGGTGGTAACTGTAGGCAGGTAGGACATGGCTGGAGGAGATGGATCACTGAGGTCATACCCTGGACATGTTCATCAGTCCTGTGGGATCTCAGTCGGTGGGTCTCTCTCTCTCTCTCTCCATGAAGGGAACAGTGCTCCTCCACCGCACTAGTACACCATGATGTTCTGCCTCACCCTGAGCCCAGAGGAATTGACTCAGCCAACCATGGACTAAATCTGTGGAACTATGAGCCAAATAAACTTTCCTCCTCTAAGTTGTTCTTGTCAGGTATTTTGGTCACAGCAATGAAAAGTTAACACAGCCATTCAAAACGGGCCACAAAATATCAATATTTGCTTTAAAAAGTTGCATGTGTATATGTGTAAGTGTGCATATGTGCTAGGAATATAAAAACCTAATGGCATATGCAAGAACAAAATGAGTGAAGTGGTGTACAATTTGATTCCATGTTTTCTAAATTGATGGCATATACACAAGTTTTAAACATTAGAAAAAAAAAACTTAGAATCACTCTACTTACTCCTTCTGTGAAATGTTAACACCCAGAACTCCCAAGTTAGTATCAAAACAGGGTAAGGGATTTAAGAAGGAGCAGGAATTAAAACTTACTAAACCTTATGTGTTAATAATCATTACTATGATTATCATGAAGATCATAATTAATGTCAACAAATACTCATAACAACTTATACACAACTGTACCCTTCAAAATGTTCAAATAGTATATCTCAAGTATCTTGTATCTTAAGCCTGATTAGTTTATCTATATGAGACATGGAATCATTACATCATTACATCTGTTGACATCTTAAATCCAACAATCAGAAAAAAACACATGGAATATTTTCAAACAAAGGGATGGAACTATGAAACATTCTTCTATGTCATTTGCTTTTATCCATATCCAGTCCTTTCTGTTTTCCCAAGTGTGTTTACATCAAAAAAAATATGTGCAGCCAGGAGCAAAAAGGCAGTGTCCATATAAATTTTTGTCTATTTGAGGACTGTCTATATGGTATAATGGAGGAGGTTTCATCCAAGTTCTGATTGGAGAGAAGGGTTTGAGGCATCCCTCTGGTCACAAAAGAGCTCACTTCATCTAATTCATTCTTAGAGAACTCCGGGCAGAGTGGATGACAGAGTTAGGTTCCAGACGTGTATAATAACATGATAGAATGTATTATTAAAGAATAAAAATTTGGACTCCCAGTAATTGAATTATCAATTTGGTTGAAGCTCCTATTACAGCCTGTTCATATTAGCAGCCATGTTGTGGACTGGATGATTAATAAATAACGTGGTTTCATTTCAGAAATCATTTTTTCCCTCTTGATCCCTTTAACCAATCTCACACTAATGAAAAAGCGGTTAGGCATATTTACAAAAATAAAGCACCATTTAATGAATGCTTCCTTCAAGAACATTAAAGAATGGAAAGGGTGAATTTTTCTTCACTAAACCTCTCTCTTCTCCATGACTTATCTTCACATTTTCTCTTAAGAAGCATCTCTAATCAGTTTCCAACAAGAACAATTTCAAGTAGTTCAAAACACCTGTGAGAATAATCGCAACACATGTCTTGACTCAAATATGATGTTATTTTACCATCACTGCAAGGACATGCAAGAACAAATTGTTACGATTTGGTTGTGAAGTGTCCCCCAAAAGCTCACATGTAAGACAATGCAAAAAGGTTCACAGGAGAAATGATTGGGTTGTGAGAGCCTTAGTCCAATCAGTGAATTAATCCCCTGATAGGGGTTAACTGAGTGGTGACTAAAGTGGTAGAGTGTGGCTGGAGGAGGTGGGAATTGGGGTATGGCTTTGGGGTATATATTTGTAGCTGGAGAATGGAGTCTCTCTCTGCTTCCTGATCACCATGTGAGCTGCTCCCCTCCACCCTACTCTTACGCCATGATCTGCCTCACCTGGAGCCCCAAGGAATGAAGCCAGCCTTCTATAGACTAAGACCTCTGAAACTGTGATCCCTTAAATAAACTTTTCTTCCTCTATAGTTGTTCTGGTTGGGTCTCTTAGTCACAACAGAAAAAACAAAACAAAACAAAACAAAAAAGCTGACTAAAACAGAAAACTAAATTTTTAAAAGTTGGCATACTAAAAATATAAATAGTAGAATAAGAATTATGCTAGCTTTAAATTGATATTTTTTCCATAAAGCACTGGCACTCATAAATGAGTTTCTCAGTAAAATTATTAGAACCATCTAACACTGTCAAGGTATAAGTGCCCTGACCTTACTTCTTGTTTGATGTTGACTAAGTGAAGAAGAACAAAATGGGTCTATGTGAATCAATATTGATGAAGCTCTGTCACTTGTAGATAATACTTTCTCTAATGGCTTAAATTTAATTTTAATTTCAAACCATCACAGGGATATCCCTTTGAAAAAAGACTTTTTCCAAATCAGCATTTTTCCCTTTTAGCAACTGATACAATTCCTCATTATTCTTGATTCTCAGTATCTCAAATACTCCCATTCATTGCACACTGAAGTAATTGCTGTCTTTCAAAAAGAAAGACATGATGCATTGGAATTTATCTTGAGCTTTTTTGCAACAACAGGGTGAAAATAATGCTGACTAAGTGCATATGTAGAAGACATGATTTTAGGAAGTAAAACCAAGGTGGTATAAATCTTAAACATTTTCAAGTCGATAATTCTCTTTATATACATACATTAATATTCCTCTACCCCTTTCTGGTTTAAAGAACAGAGAGAAAATGATTCTAACAGGTCACTAAGTATTTATGGCCATATTTTGAAATGTGCACCCTGCTACCTTTTTAATATTACTAGTAAATTGTTGACTATGACAAATGCTTTCATTTAATACATAAAAATTTATGGAGCAATAAAATAGTGTCCCAGGGTTGTCTGAATTGTAAACTGATGCAATTAGATTAACAGTAAAATCTACTAAGCTGTCCTTTTCAGTTCAAGTTCAGCACTAATGATAGAGCAGTGACATTTGTATCTAAGGGGCTGTCACTATTGCAGGGTTTTGCAGAAATAATCCCACAAAGCCACAAAAATTAATGGAAAGCAATATACCCACATTCCAGGCATCAACATGCAAACAAAGTCAAAAAGGTAAAGTTTTCAAAATAAAACAACTCATTACAGACATTCAGGAAGTTTGAGATGCCCTGATAATTCTCCCATCTGGGGCATTCCAGAAGCCAAAAGTCAGGAGCAGGATTGTAGGCCAATATGAACCAAAATTTCTGCTGATGAAAATAATAAGAATCAAAAAGGCAAGTGAATTCCAACTAGCCCTACACTAATCTAAAGTGATGTGGGATTCTTAGAAGTATTCTCTGTAACTCCTACAAGACCCACTTCTCTGGTTTATTCACAGTGAAGAGTACTTTAGATACAACTTATGAATATGAACTTTCAAGTATGTTCTCCCCTGTTGAGATTTAATAAACTGATGAAATGTTATGTAAAAGAAACCCAAAAAGTCACAAACTCATGAGCACTTCAGTTTTGAATTATGTATATATCAGTTCCTCAAGAACATATATATAACAGGACTAAACTCTTCAGGAAATTAAAGCAGGTTTGGTCCTCATAGCAAGGTATTTTATTAATAAACTAGAAGGAACCAAGTATGTTCCTGGCATGTAGTAATGCTCTATCAACCACCAATGTCCTTACGTCCTTACATCCTACTCACCCAACAGAATACATACGCACAGGCTTACATGTTCGGTATCCTAGAGTTTCTACTTAAAAGTGAGCATAGTAAGCACAACTCCACATATTCTGTCAATAGTAACAAAAGTCAGTGGGCTGTGCATAAACTAAACAAGAAGTCAGTTATACAGTGTTTGGAAGAACAGCTATATTCAATTATATTCAATAGAGTTCAGCACGTCTTTCTTAGAACATCTATCATATGCCAAACACTAGCACGTTTTTTCCAGTAGTATTCGTAACACCTTCACCTCTTGGTATGAAGACACGAATTAGGATAAATGCATTTTTATTTTACCACTGTGGAACACTGGGCATGTTAAATTAATTCATCATGGAGGACTGTAAACACCTGAAGTAATTGCAGCAATGATTTTATAATCTCTACCAGAAATATTGTGGTGGCAGGACCATAGCCAGAATTTAGTCTATAAACATTTATGATGCTATATTTCATTTTTTCCCTTAATACAAACTCACAAAAGAGTCACCGAGACTAGACTTACCTACTGCCATTTAACAAATATGAATTGTAAATCTCTCTCCCCATCCCATACACATCTGAGTCTCTGGCCTATTTGCAGATCTCACATACCAGTGCTCCTCTGGTAATGACCACATCAATGGGGTAGCCCAAGACATCATTAGAAACCAGTTTCCAGGCCAGTGCAATGGGGCATGCCTATTATCCCAGCTACTAGGGAGGCTTAGGCAAGAGGGTGGCAAGTTCAAGGCCAGCCTGGCCAAATTAGTGAGGCACTCCCAAAAAATAAAAAGGATTGGGGAAATTGCTCAGTGGAAGAGCGCCCCCTGGGCTGGGTTCAATTCCCACTACTGAGAAAACAAAACAAAAACTAAAAATAAACTCATTTCACTCTTGGTTCTGCTCACTGGTAATGTTCATTCCTCCCCCATCTTCTACCAGCTAGAAAGTGGGGCCACAGTGGGAAGGGAATCCTCTTTTCTCATTTTCCCAAAGAATTATGGGTCTCCATGCTTTTTTCTGAACTCTGTTACTATCAGTACATTATTTATGAGCTGAACAGTCCTTTGTGAATTGGCCTGGGAAACTAAGCATTATACAGGCCATTTTTTAAGTTCCACAAAGAAATTTAGAGAATAATGTTAAGAATTCATTTCATTCTTCCTCTCACAATCCCTCTTCTACTGGCAGAAAGTAAGTTTTATTCAGGAGTGAACAGACAGCACCACCCACAGAGGTACTTCTCTTTCCTCTCAGCAAATCAGTCAATAACTAAAATTGTACCTTTTTAAATATTAATTGCTTCCCTATTCTCCCACCACCCTCCTAGCCCACCCAAATAGTAGGCAAATTACCATCAGAGTAAAGATATTTTAAAAATGTAAATACAGAAAATGATTAAATGGCTCTCTAGAGTTAAGAAACTTCAGAGCATGCTTTTAAATTAAAATTTACCTGGCAACCTCTTTTGAGTTAGCATCCTACTATCATCAAGAAGGAAAAAGAAAAAAAACTGACCATTTATAGCACCAACAACATTCTCAGTAACCCATTTATTTGTGCAGAAATTTATATCCACATTGAAGTGAAAACTGACTCCAGGCACCCTGAATTTTAAAGTACTTAGTATTTTCTAAGATTTATTTTTACTGCAGGTAAGCCCGATAAAGAACCAGACTGGGCATAAATAAGCCATCCATTTCTGTCTCTATTAATTGCAAAGGGATAACTGTAGCTCCATCTCCATAGGATTGATCAAAACAGCCAAGAAAAAAAAAAAAAAAAAAAAGTAATGTTATCGACTCAGCATAGATTCTTTTAAACATCTTACCTCCAAAATTATCAAAGAGTTACTTGTCTTCTGGGACATGCAAAATGACTAGTAAATAAAATGTCTAATATAAATGTAAAAGTAAACACTAATCTTTTCTCTTTGATCCATATCTACCTAAAATTTCCTCTTGCTATCTCTTCATTCCTTGCTGTCAGTTACTGGGTCCCCACACTCCTCTTCTGTACTAACAGTCAATGAGCACATCCCACATGATCACATATTTCACTATGAGTGGGGCTTTCTCACCAGGTCATCATCTCTGGCCCTTCTAATAAGTGCTCTCTAGATAGTTCTCAACAATGCAGTGACTTAGCAAGTGAGAGTTTCTAAAAAGGGAGAAAAATGAGGTTGTAAGTGCTACCCTCAGTGTTCAATTCCCTGTTTCTTACTCTGAAGCTCTTGCACTTTGTTTTTTCAAAAATATTAGCACACTCCTTTCTTGATATTTTTCCACTAGTTCTTTGACATCGCACATGAAGAATGAAACCAAAGGTCACAGTAGCCTCACTTCCCAGGTCAGCTATAAAAATGAGAAGGGCCTAAGTTGATATGCCCCAAGGACAACAGAGTGGAGAATTTCAAAGGCCACCTATACCTTCTACTGGCAGTAATGCAGGTGTTACTGTTTGTTTAGTTTTTATTAGGAGAGCTTGAACTTGCTTGAAAATTCCAAGGATGATGGGGACCCAAGCCTCACTCCAGACCTTAGAGAACTGATAGTATCTGTCAGGTCAGCAGGTCACAAGCATGAGTCAGAGGTGAGAGAACACAGTGTAATCCTTGCCAATCCATGGGAGGAACATATTCAAAAGACTCTAGAAACAAAATCACCCACTGGTAATGAAATCCAGACCCACAGCAACACTTGGCTACGCAGCAGGAGTAATTTCCATGAAATAGTATGCTATTTTATCTCATAAAGCACATTCACTTTCAATTTATAAAATTCTCTTTAAGCATAAACAAAAAGGAACAAGCAAATGAAAATGTATTTGTATTACCTTTTTCTGGTCTTCTAGCTTGTGACTCACTGGATTCTTCCCATGTCTGCTCATTTCTGAAGATAAATCCATCACATTGGGTTCTTGCCCTTCAAAATGGAATCTCTTCAAAACAGCAGCAAACTAATCCAAGATGCAATCACCAGGAAAACACTGGCACACCACATTTCCCGTCACACACTATCTCCAAACTTTACCGACTCCAAGGAATGATTAAAAAATCCATTGATTGAATGAAAAATATAAAGTTTGCAATTTACTCCCAGGACCTTCCAAATCAGCATATCGTTTTTAAATGCTGACTTCTCACAAATGAAATATTCATCCAGGAATTTTAACTCCAACTGCTATCTTTTTCTTTCTTCACAGTTTCCCATTTTAGTAAAAAAAATTATAGAGTTCCTGTAAACCTGTGATAAAAAAAAGAGATACAATTAAATCTCTCACACCATGTATAGTATAATTAATAAAATAAATTATTACTGAAATTTTCAAGTTAGAAAAAATCTTAAACAAATAATATTTAAATTAAAAATAGTAGCAGTTGAAATTCATTATTCTTTACCCTAAGGCATTTAAAATATCAATTATTTGGTATTTTTAACAAATAGAGAATATTTAAGCCAGGGATCTACATCACACTGAAGTAGAAAGGGGAATACCCACATACCCAAATGTGTACATGTACCACTGTTGTGCCACTCACAAATCTCAGAGATCATGGAACCAAGAATTTTAGTGGAGATCCCAAAACAACCAAAAATGATGCTAGATACTTAGATATTTTTCATAATCAATTTTATTTCAACTTCAAAGTCAATCTGCAAAATTTTATTATCAGTGCATTCTAAGATGAAGAAATTGCCACAAGTAAAGTTTTGCAAGTCCTAGTAATTAACTAAAATTAGAATTCTGATCACCTTGATTCCAAAACCTACTCCTTGTCCTGGATGTATTCTTCTTGACCCATATTAAAATATTCTGTCCACATACTTTAAGTTTGTCAAGTACTTTGCTGGGTTACATATACACACAAACAAGGCTTCACCTTAAAATGATTATAAAGTTCAGTGATTCCAAATCCAACTAGAAAACAAAAACACCTAAGAACAGTGACCTTAAATATATAGATTCCTGGGCCCCCAACACTGCTAGTTTAAAAGCTACAGGATAGTGCTTTGACAACTATATACTTTTTTCTTCATTTCTTCTAGACACTTGTGATTAGGGATAACCATGGATTAGTTGAAACCTACCCATGGTGCAGGGCTTCCCAAATTGTCCACATAATGAACTCACCCAGGAGGCTTCCCAACCAACTACAGATACTTGTGCTCCAGCCATAAACTGTACTTTGTCCACTGCCCCAGTGTATAAATTCACTATACATAACTGGCCAACGAATGCTTGACTACATTGAAAAAGAAGAAAATCAGTGCTTCAAAAGGTAGCCCTTTTCCTACTGAGGAAATTCTGATCTTTACGTGGTTCTTCCTAATTCAGACATAAAATCTCATTTCCTATACTTCTGTACTTTTGTCATCGTTTGTAATGTTTGTAGTCATCAATGTACACAAATGTGTCCAGTTTCACTTTCATATGATAGTTCTTCAGGTATCACTCTATCTAGGTGAACCACTGCTAGCCCCTGTGAAAATTCTTCACCACCCTTGTCACTTTTTTCAGATGAGGATGCATTAGTGCATGGCCCATAAGCACAAGCGATGATCACAGCCTGCTCCTTTTAAGTATCAACAACCAGGTACCACAACACAATGCCAGCCAAAGTGTTAGACAAATGGTTAGTTTGAAACTCAGCTTATAAACTCCCTCTGCATGCACTGTTTCTTGTCTGGTATGCTTTTGCTGACCCTTGCTCCCTCTTCAATTCCTCTGCTGTGCCATTAGATATTTTAGCTTGTATACTACTGTGAATGTTACTGGAACAGGAAGCAATATGAACAAGGGCTTGCACCTAAGGGAGAATGAGGCCACTGTGAGAAGTGGAAGGAAATTCAATGAGTAGTCACTGAGAACTTTTAAGAAGGTTTGCAGCATAACGGGGTTTGTGACTTTAAAAGTTCAACCTAATTGCTACATGGAAATTAGGAAGGAGCCTAGCTTGTGGCAGAGAAACCTTAGAGGCATTATTAGAACAAGCCAAGAAACAGACAATATCATCCTGAACTAGCATAGGAGCTGACAGGACCGGAAAGAATCACAAAACCCAGAGACATATTATTTAAAAGGTAGAGTTGACAGAATTAGATGATTGAATGTGTGTGCATGGGTTAAGTGTGCATGAGCATATAAATGATGATATCATTACCTAAGATAGCAAACTCATGAGTAAAGCCCTTTGGATGAGAAAAAATAAAAAATTTTGTAAAACAAAAATTCTTGCTAAGATTTAGGAGTATTACCAAAAAATCACAAACTAATCTCACCAATGGACATATATGCAAAAATCCTAGGCAAACATTAGCAAACTGAATCCAGCACTTCAGAAAATTAATAATGCATTAATTCCTAGTTGATATTATCCCAGAAATAAAATACTGGTTTAAGATTCCAAAATAAGTCATCATAGTTCATCACATTAATGAAATAAGGAAGAAAAATGCTACTATACTCATCTCTAATGGTGCAGAAACATAATTCAATAAATTAAACATTGAATCATGACCAAAAATTTTTCTTAACAGATGAAGAGTAAGAGGACATTTCAACAATCTTCCTTTATCTTAAAAAATATATTCATGGGGCTGGGGTTGTGACTCACTGGTAGAGCACTCACCTAATATGTGTGAGGCCCTGGGTTCAATTCTCAGTACTGCATATAAATAAACAAAAAAAGGTCCTTCAACAACTAAAAAATATATACCTAAAATATATTCACAAAAATATAATCATACATATTGGTAAAAAAAAAAAAAAAACTTTAAATTTTCCTCTTGATCAGGAATAATACCTGAATATCTACTAAAATGAATTCTATTCAATGCTGTACTGATAGTCCCAATCATTCAGTGAGAAGAAAATATATAAGGGTAGGGGAGGAAAAGAGATAATTGAAGGGAGGCAGGAAAGCAGTGAAAAGGAATAAATAAAACAGTATGTGCAAATGTTATGATGATCTATATAGAAGATATTAAAAAATGAAAAGATAAATTACTAAGATTAGTGAGTGAACTCTGAAAGTTGCCTGAACACAGTCTATATGTAAAAATCCTTTCTATTTCATTAAAACAGCAACACTTAGAAAATCAAACTTTAGAAAGATATAATTTACACTAAAAATATCAAATACCCTGGAAAAAAAACTCACAAAAGATGGTAAAAGCTTTTTAATAAAACAATAAAAGATCAAAAGAAAGTAAATAATTGAATAAATAGAGAGCTCTGTTACATTGACAAATTAGAAGATTCCATACTCTGGAAATGATAACTCAAGCCTGAAATATTCATAGATTCAATGCACTGCCATTCGGAATCTCCAGTTTTCTCTTTATAACTTGAGAAGTTGCTTCTAAAGGGTAATATGTGAAAATGCAAAAGGTCAAGATCGTTCAAGATGCTGTAACAAGTCGAAGGTATTTGTTCCACCAGATGTTAAGACATTTTTAAATTCAATGATAAAATGATGTATTACCAATGCACTGGTAGACAAATCTAACAATGGAATGCAGCACCCACACACAACATGAATCAGACTTGAACAGATATGGCCACTGGACGTATGGCAAAAGAGGAACTGCAAAGCCATGGCAAAGTCTTCAACAAAGAGTGCTGGAGGACTTGACTATCCATATGGAAGAAAGGCTGACCTCCATCTCAACTTCAAACCGAGGATCCATTACAAGAGGACTGAAGATCTAAATGTGACCTAATAATAAAGACCCTGGGAGAATGCCTTCAAGATCTCAGGGTAGGGGAAGATCTCTTCAACAGGAGTCTAGAAGCACTGAACATAAAGAAAAATGATGAGCATAATTAATATCAAGATGGTAAGAGGAAACCACTAGGAGAATGTAAATGTAACCCACATGGTACTTACATATTTTTACCTATGTTTTTAAAAATCATGATGTACATGTAAAAATCAGTAAGAAAAAGACTGACAAAAGACAAAAATATTTGAATACATGATTAAAAATATAAAACTCTAGCTGGGGAACATGGTAACGGTTGTCACAGTTTATGGAAGAGTGAGGGTTGTCCAAAAGGGACGGCACAAAGAACTGCAGTGATGGAGAACCATTGCATCTTGACTGGTACCTTGAATCTATGCATGTGGTAAAAATCACACAGAACACCACACACACACACACACACACACACACACACACACACACATGCATGCATATAAAACTAGGGCAAGATGAATGTGCTTGCTCTATGGATAGTACCATCACCAGCCTCCTAGCTTTTAGAGTTATGAAAGAGATGAACATTGGAGAATACTGGGTACAGGTATACAGAACTCTCCCATACTATTTTTCCTGACATTTCCTGCAACTTTAAAATTATTTAAAAATAAAACATGAGGGAAGGAATAGGTTTTACCAGTAAACACATGAAAAAGTGAACATTCTCATTAGTATTAGTAGAATGCAAAGTAAAACCACATGAGAGATAACTGTTCATCCAACTAAGTAAATTAAAAGAATGATAAGGCCAACTAGTGGCAAAGACATGAAATCAACAAAAATAGCACTCATCAAGGTGTAAACTGGTACAACTATTTCAGGATAAAAAAAAGTTTAGTATGACCTACTGAGTTTAAAAATGTACACACTTTATGATCCAGCAATAATAATTCTAGGCACATACTCTTCAAAAATACATGCATGTACAGCAAGAGACACATACAAAAATGCTCTTTCAGAATAGCAAAACAAAATTAAAAACAAAACTGGAAACAACACAAAAGTCTATCAATACTAGAATTATATATGACTGGCATATCTACACAACAGATAATAATAAATAAACTATAGACACATATCAGTAAATATGAATCTCACAAATATTAAGACTTTTTAAAAGCCTAAACCAAGAACATATTTGGCATGATTCCATTTATACAAAGTTATAAACATTGGCAAAACTAACTCATGGTATTAGAAGTCAGGATGCTGGTTAACTTTGGTGAGCAAGGAAAGGATACTTTGATTGAAATTTGATTGGAATCCTACTTATTTTCTTTTTTCTAACAGGTAGATATTATATTAGATGTTAGCTTTGTAACAATTCATTGAGCTGTAAGTTTACATTCTGTGTAGTTTTCTCTATTTCTAGATGGTTTCAAAATAAAAAAAAAATTAGTTAAGAAAAAATTCAGATGCATCGATGTCTTTAGTATTCCTATGAACGGTCTTTCCAAAAAGCAACAACAAAAAATACAGAAGTTTTGAATACTGAAACTTGTTATTAGTGGGCAGTATTCTCTTTTCAGGAATGGATCAGTCATTTGATTATGGCATAGAATTTTGCCTGAATACAATGTTACACTTTTCAATAGCAGGGTATGTCAAAAGTCAGAAAATGCATTTATCTCCTAACTTCCTAAATATCTCCCACTTTCATTAGAGTGGTGAGTACTGAGGAATTACTAGCCATCAACCACACCTTTTATACACATTTTTAATAAGAGTATGAACAATATTTCCAAAACGTATCATTAATGCTCTAATTTATTCAAGATTATCCACTGTAACACCATTCCTACAGTGCAAAAAGACTTCTTAATGCCTAAGATGGGATCAGCACAATGCAGGTTCAAAATAGTCAAATTTAAAATCCCAGTCCTTGTCCTTACAGACCATATAGTCCAATGGGGAGTCCTAAGTATCTGAAACTAAGGACCACCAATTACTCTTTTCAACTTTGTCCAACATCACAGCCTTAGAGTACCAAAGATTTAACAATGATGATAAAAGGCAATTTCCTATGGAATTAACAAATGGATTATGCACATACATTAATTTGCATGTGATTTTGGTTCATTTTAGATTAAGAATCAACTGACTTATTTTTACTTTTGCAGGAAAAAAAATGAGAAAACTATAAAGCATCTGGAAAAAAAATGTATATACAAAGATTTTGAAAGGTGTTTAATCATGAAGGTAATAGTTAACATGCCATATTTATTCTCTGCTACTGTTATCCAATAAAATGCAGTGGTTGGGTCTGGTGGTAAAATTTCATCACTTTTATGCAGAACTATAATTTTATGTTTCTATAGCTTAAAAGAAGCTTTTTATATTACTCATATTCATCTAGGAGTCCCTCATTCAGATTAAGGATAAAAATGATTTTTTAAAGTGGGATTTTGAAATGACTTTTGAAGATTACTTTGGTGAGTAATTGCCATCTATGCTACTTCCCAACTCAGCCTCTGAGAGGGGCCCACTAGAGAGATTGATGGGCACTCCTTGCAGTCAAGGGGACAGAGAGACCTAGTCCCAGGGCAAGGTGAGGCAGCCCTTGGCCACAGTGTAGAGTAACACATCTGAAAAATAAATTGTGTTCCTCTCTGATCACAGATCAAAGATATGCATATTTCAGATAAGATATGGAACCTGAGGTAAGAATGTCTGATTAAATTCATCTAGTAAAAGAGATCTTGCTCAAAGGTGTTATTTACAAAGCTAAAGGGCCTCCTGATGAATGAGGGTACAGGTATTGTTGCAAGGAGAAGCAGAGGAGAAATCAAAAATAGCTCAAGCAGAGGCCACTACTCAGTTCAGGGAAGGCGAGATCAGGTGGGCTCCAGACAATCTCCAAAAATCTCAGACCCTTAACTATGTGAATCCCCACAAGCCTAGAATTAGCCATCTTATAACAGTAAGTCCTCAGTACTTCTCCTCTTTTCTCCATCTTCCCAAAAGACCCCAGTGAGGGAGATAGACTTTTAATGAAAGAAAGTCCTTTTCAAATAGCAGAAGCAAGATGGTAAAGTACACTAATCTCCTCTCTTAATTTGGGTAAAGAGGAGCAACTCTTTAATAAAAATGTGTTTGTAAAAATATTGAAGTAAATGGAAAATTCTGAATTGGAACTTTTTTTCGTAATCTACAATAAGCATAAAACTCATATTATCTAAAAGGAAACAAAACACCATATATAAATACCTAATTTGCACCCAAGGATAGATAAGTAATTAATTCTACAAAGAAGTTCAAAGCTACAGAAGAGAATTTTGGAATTGAGATTTAGATTTGGAGTCATCAATCCATAAAGAGAAGATCATAAAGTCATATAAATTGAGAAAAGCATAAGGGTCCAAACTGTCTTATGTACTATTTGCAAAATTAGCTCTACAACACACACATTTGATGATACCACTTAACTGGAATTCATTAGTAGTTCCCTAAATGGTAGTGCACACACATGCTCATACCAATAATTTCCTTTGACACTGAAAGATTGTACAAAAAATTAAGTCTCATTCTAACAAAAATATATTTTTAGTTTAGAAAGGTCAGAGTTTTCTTCTGAGCTTATTGTTTAAGCCATACTCTTTTAATTAAGATGTTACAGGTATAGAGTGCAAAAATCTGTGTGTGCATGCATGTATGTGTGTGTGTGTGTGTGTGTGAGAGAGAGAGAGAGAGAGAGAGAGAGAAATTTTCTGTGAATTGAACCCAGGACCTTCATGCAAGCTAGCCAAGTACTCTACCACAGAGCTACACATCCAGCCAAAATTTCAAAAATCTTTAGTGTACAGTCTATAACATACTCATAGACTGCATTAATCACCATCCATGTCAAGATATAGAACAT
Organism: Tamias sibiricus; assembly: GCA_025594165.1. Taxonomy (NCBI): domain Eukaryota; kingdom Metazoa; phylum Chordata; class Mammalia; order Rodentia; family Sciuridae; genus Tamias; species Tamias sibiricus. Next base: position 134,741,975 of record CM046661.1, on the reverse strand, counting down.
TTCTCAAACTCCAAATTCACTCATTTCCCTTTTGTATCATAGCCCCAAAGGCAAACACCACTGAGTTTCAGCCACATAGATCTATTATTTTTTTTTGTTCTTGAAATTTCACGTAAATGGAAATACTTGTTTCTTCTATTTCAGTTATATACTTGTTCTTCTCTTTTTTCAATATTTAATCTGGAGCAGTCATATATAAAGAATAGAGTATGATATCATTTATATGAAGCTTAAAGACACATAAACTATTACTAAATAGTACTTAATGAATATAGGTAAATACAGTAGATGTATATAAACATGTATAAAATAATAAATCCTACAAGTCAGGAATAAGTTATAGGCAACTACTATTATCATTTATTTTTTGGTTTTCTTTTTTCTTGCATTGCTAATCCCAAGCTTTGTATGTGCTACACAAACTACCCGAAACACTCCCCGTCCCTACTAATGCCATTTCAGCCAACCATTATTACAGATCACTATCACCATGATAAGACCAAAAGAATCATTAAGAAATATAAGGATAAGAAGTAAATATTGCTTATATATAGTACTGTTTACAGTATAAGATGTTCAAGAAAATTTGTAAACAATTTTTTAGAAGTAATAAGTGATGCAATCTTATTTGACACCAGAAAAACATCTTTAATCAACAGCAATAAATACAAAAAAAGTAGTTTAAAAAAATGCACAAGAGAAACACTGAATATAATGTCCTTAGTGATAAAACCAGAATATGTTATAAGAAATTGACAGAAGATTTTTCTGTCTTCATTTGGAAGGCATTAAAAGTACATATATAAATGGTACCATGTTATAAAGGTATCAATTTCCTTATAGTTATATTAGTTATGTAAGTTATATAAGTTCCTTATAGTTATAGTTATATAAATTCAATCAGACTCTAATCAAAATCTCAACATACAATATTTTACACAAATTAAAAGCTAATAATGAAATTTATATGAGGAACAAAGGAATAACAGACAACTATGAAAAATATATGCATTCATAAATATCAAGGTTTATATAAAACAGTAATATTTATGAGAACAGAGTACAAGCCAAAGAGAAAGACAAAGTATATTACTCAGGGGGTGGGGGGGACACCAATACAGAGACTACCCATATGCTGTTCAGTAAGTAAAGAATTGACCATTTTGAAAAATGTTTCTGGGACAACTGCTTTTGCACATGGGAAAAAAATAACACTAACAGAAAAAGAAAGGTTTCTTTACAAAAGACTTACAAAATACCAACTCTAATAAAAAAGATAAAATTAACTCTAGTCATCCATGCAACAAAGAGACAGTGTATAAAAAGAAAGGACAAAGGGTCCCCACTGAAAACAAACATTTTACAAAAACAAAGAAGCAAAATAAATGATGAGACAATTGGCACAAGAAACATGGATGACAAATAAACACATGAAAAGCATTAATTAGGAATTACAACTTTTTTTTGGGGGGGGTGGGTATACTGGGGATTGAACCCAGGGTCACTTAACCACTAAGCCACATCCCAAGCATTTTTATTTATTTATTTTTTCATTCTCAGACAAGACCTCACTAAATTGCTAAACCTGACTTTGAATTTGGGATCCTCCTTCCTTAGCGTCCCAAATCCTTGGGATTACAGGTGTATGCCACCACACGTAGCCAGAAATTACAACACTTTTTAAAAAGTCACTAACAGTCTTATTACAAAAGTTTATATAATACCAACATCACATGTTGGAAAAGGTGGAACAAAATTAAAACCATCATAAACTGCTGGTGGCTATATAATTGGTGTGAGCAGTTTAGCAAATTATTGGGCAAGATCCAAAAAAGTTGAATTTCAGCATACCCTGTTACCAATCAGTTGAATTCCTAGGAAGAAATTTGTGTGTACACACACACACACACACACACATAATAATAGTAATCATCAGCAGCAGCAGCAGCAGCAGCAGCATGGTCTCCTTGAAGGTAGTAAAACATTAAGAAATATTCTAAATATTCCTCATCAAAAATGTAGTTTTGCAGCTAGGGCTGGGGCTCAGTTGTAGCACACTTGCCTGGCATGTGTGAGGAACTGGGTTCGATTCTCAGCACTGCATATAATAAAATAAAGGTCTGTCGACAACTAGAAAAATATTATTTTAAAAATGCAGTTTCATAAGTTGTAGCCTGTGTTTGCAAAACATCAAAGGTAATAGGACCGGGTAGAAATGAGACACACAAGCCTCGTCATCAACTTCAGGTCCCTCAGCTAAGTTCCTTGCTAACCCCTTCATCCAAAGAGTTGGAACCCATCAAGTCAACCCCAGGAAATCTTTATGCTCCACCTGTTTCAGCTGCACACGATTAAACAGAGCCTTGGTGCTATTGGTTGCCCCATAAATGCCCCCACTCATACAAATTTATCCCTGTTTGTGGCATCAAAGAAAACCTAGCAACCAGAAAGACAACACTAATGCAATACACAATTTCATGGGTTAGTTTTCAGAAAACTGCAACCCAGTTATGCAAGACAGAACATTTTTCCCCCTGCACCAAGTATTCAAAAAAGATATTTTAAAACCTGCATTGCCTTGTGTTTCACAAACTAAGTTCTTGTAAAATTCTATCTCTCCCACTTGAGATACACAAGAGAAATAAAAACAGCAGGGGAAAACATTATGTTCCTTGCAACAGAGCTGCTCTGCTTCATTTATGTAGCCTGGAAATGTAGGTGCTTTGCCTTTATCAGATAAATTGGCTCTTCAGCCCACATTTAAAAGAACATACACTGGTTTTCAGCAGGAAGTTTGAACTTGATTAGTTCAAGATAAAAGGATGCAAGAAAGGCTGAATATCATTCTGAGCCAATAATTGTATGTGTAATGGAGATGGAACTATGTAAAACATTCATATTCTTAGGTACTAATGATAAGTAGAAAAAAAGCTCACATCTTGCAGCTAAATTTGTTTATTGCCTGAGAACTCAACATAGTAATTCAATGCCAAGTGACGGGAAATTACAGTTTCCTGGTTGACATCAATTCAATCTTCAGTAATAGTTCTAAAATGGAGTTTCTGAGCTCTGAAGAGAGAGGGAAACACAGTAATTCCAATAACTTAGGTCACAACCCAGATGACAGAGCACACATTATGTGGATAAAATTACGATGTAGGCTTACAAACATGCAGTGCCTTATTATGTAACTTTAATCAAACCTTTTATTTGATCAGGTTCTTACATTTAGCCCGTACATGGACTCGGTTACTTAGAGAGTACAGTCCCCCATTAGGGAGATTTGAAACACATGGCTGTTTCTTATTGCAAAGGCAAATAAACAACCCTTTTACCTAGGTATTCATGAAAATATATATACTGAGAATTGGAAAGTTTTCTGGTCTCCTTGCTGGAGTGCCATCTACCTACTTCCTCCAGGGTGAGGGCATTTTCACCTTTCAGGCCAGCGCTCTTGCTCCTATCATAGATATCACCTGTGCTGAGAGCAGCAACTGCTCACTGTCACCAGTATCCATTCTCCATTTATGCTCAAGGTTTATTGACATGAGAGACTTAGTTTCCCAGTCTCCCTGTTTGAAAGATGTCCCCTTGGACAATACTGTGGCCAGTGGAATGCATGTACAAATGACACGCTCCACTTTCAGTTGACAATTTCGAAAGGAAATTGCTTGCACAGCCATTCTCTCTCTTTCCACCTTCCCACTGGCTGGAAAGGAATATTGTGCTGGTAATAAACTTCAACCATGTGACGAGAACAATACCCTAGGGAATGACAGAGCAAGAAGATGGAAGGAACCTGGGTTCCTGGGTTGGAACTTCCCACATGCTCTGGAACACTGATCTTCCTTTAAATTGTTATGAGTCCAAAAAGTTTCTATCTATATCACTAAACAATACAGAAATTTTGGCCTGACAGCAAATGTGACAGACTAGATTGTTTTCAGAAAATATTCTCTCCCATCCCTTGACCCTGTGTGATTTGTTTGGCCTAATAGAACCCGGGTAGATAGATGTAAGCAGAAGTTTTCAATTGGCTGCCCTACTGTCTCCCCTGATCCTCCAGGAGAACATGCCTTGAATGCCTGAAGAAAAAGAAAAAGATGTAAATCCAACCCACTATGTCTCCAAGTCCAGTTGAAGCATAGATGACTGTGCCAAGAAAGATACTTGTTGTTGTAAGCTATAACAAAGAAGATACAAGGAAAAAGTCAGGAGATTTTATTGAAGCAAAAACCAAACAATACTGAGAAGAAAGATGATCTAAAGACGTGTTGAGGGAATTTTTTTTTTTCTTTTTTGGCGGTGGTACTGGGGATTGAACCCAGGGCCCTCCACATCCATAGGCAAATGTTCTACCACTGAGCTACCTCCTCAGCACAAAGGAAACAATCCAATTTCATTAATTCAGAATTGGAAGTTTTGAAAATGTGAAAACTCATCATGGTTCTAATTTTCTGATTTTCAAAATAAGAGGGTGAAATTATAATCTCTCAGTACCTTTCCAACTTTGATATTCCAAGGTTTTATACACTGCTTTCTAAGTTATGCCACTTTCTTAGCTAAGGTCCTTGGTCTTGACTTTGATCAATGCACTCCAACCGATAGATATTGAAGAGAAGCACATTCTCTTTGTTCACAGTTGTTCTCAGCCCTCCCTGATTTTAGATCATAAATCACAATGTGTTACCATTTCATAACTCACTAGTTTCTACTAAAAAATGTCTCTGGGTACAAGTCCAACCCTAAGAAGTGCTATCCACAAAATACCAAAATTCTATATTAAGTAGAGGTCAAAAGTCTAGCCAGAATATAAAAGTATAGAAATTTTCTAGTAAAGGGCCAAAGGTATATTTTGAAGAAAGAAATCAGAGAAACTAGTGCTCAATGAAAATCCATCCCATTATAAGATTTTTTAAAGTATAGGAAGAAAGAAACACTTTGGGGAAGAATATTATTTTGTGTCCCATATAAACCTTGCTTTGTTCTCATTTTTATCTTCATAGAACAGAGTACTTTTCCATCTCACTATTCACAGCTGTAGTAGAGACTAGGGTATATGTTTACCACAGCACTTTCTCCTCCTATTCATCCATACCACATTTTAGCAGATGGTAATGATGTTATTCAAGGCCAATGAATATGAGAACAAGAAGCTTGGGTTCACCCACAGAATTCAGTAGTTAGTGTACCTGATATCTCTGGCAGAGTCCACTGGTTTTTAATGCATGTATACCATCTTTCTTCCTTTAATTATCCCAAATTAGAATATATAAATAAGCAAATAATTTCTCAGCTGGAGATACTTTCCAGTCTCCCTTGCACAGCTAGATGTGACTACATGATACATTTGTGATCAGTGGTATCCAAGCAGAACTCATATGCTGCTGTTCTTAGAGGAAATAGACGTATGCTCTCCTGAATTTTCCCTACCCACTGGCAAGAGTTTTAATACTATGTCAAGAGCTGGAGTAGGCATCTTCCAACATGACATGAGAACTACATGTTGAGAAGTACATGCCAATGAGATTGAACGAGAACGAGTCCATGAAGGGCTACATGAGCATACTAGTCACGTGCTATCTTTAGACTGCCACAAAAGAATAAAAGACATACATCCCAAAATATTATTTTTGCTATATTTAAGCTATATTGTGGAGAGGGGATTATTTATAACAGCACTTTGGATTGCACCTTAACTTATACCCACCCTTATGCCATGTGACATTTAAGAGTATTCCAGGCACTACCTCATCCTATTCAGGATTGGAGTCTACTCTTTTCCCTCTAGCCTCCACTTGCAGAACTTTTGGCTAAATTCATTTTTTCCCAGTTCTGTTTGGATAAATCTCTTGGCATAACTCGGTTTAGAATACTAATGACTTATGTTCTACTTCACTGTCTTCTATCATCCCTAAGACCATGCTGAGTGTGTACCTGAACCACTCAAAAGTGTCTCAGCAAATGGTGCTGTGAAGCCTCCATGTCCTTCCTCACAGGCAGAGGTTTGTCTCATTTTTCTAGGGTCTTATGATCCCACACGTTTTCCCTAGTCTTTCTTCCATGGAGGATGTTTCCTTAGAACATTAAAAAACATTAAAACCACAGAAAAGAACTGCTGCATTAAGAGAAAGTACACTCTTGGCAGGCTCATATTTAATATCTGTAATTTTAATATTTGATTTTGACTATCTGAAGTGACTTTAAGAATCCATAACATTTAATGATGTGTAGTTTTTGCATTTGCTTAGTCAATGTCATTTATAGAATTGCACATTCTAAACAGAGGGAACAGTAAGAAGAGGGGAGAGGAGGGAAATTAAGAAGGCAGAAAGAAGAGAAGAAAGCAAAGGAAAAGGGACAAGAGGAAAGACCAGGGAGTTGGAGGGACCAAGGGAGCTAAGGTGATAGGATGGGGAGAGGACAGAAGAATGAGAGACGAAAACTCTCAGCCAAGGCTCTTTGCAGCTTTGAGACCTAGAAAGTAAATCTAACTCGAAGTAAAAGACATGTTAAGAGAGCAGGTGAACCAATAAATGGATCTACACTTCAGCTGCCATAGCCAGAAGTAACTCAAACACTCCACAGATCCTTAACTTTCCAAGAAAACACAAAGCAATTTTAAGAAACAAATGATGTACCATTCACATCTCAGGAAAGACCTCTTATCAGTATCTGGTTTGAGCAATTTAAAAAGAAGTAACTCCATCTTCAGAAAGTGAGAATCTTCAGTTGTCTATAACAGCAACAAAATACTTTTGTCAACCAAAAAATGTGAAAATAAAGAACCTCTTTTAGTCAAGTTGGAGGGCTACAGGGTCTACTTCTTTATCGTTCTAATTTCCAGATTGTCATTTCTGGAAAGAAATGTATTTCTCCTTATTAAGGGAAAATCAAATTTAGAAAGGAATAATATTTCAAAAGGAAATTGTGCCTGAGAAACCCGTGGAAATAAAGTTCAGAATCCTGAAAAGACATTTTAGAACTTGACTTTGATTAAAAATCAATCTCTTTGAAATAATGAGAATTCTTCATTTCCATGGAGAATTTCAAGCAAATGGTTACTTTTAGGAAGCTACTAACTTGATGTTGGGAACAATGAAGATCTAGAGACCTGATAGGAACTGGCTAAAAAGCATTTTGCTTTGATTTTATTTTTATTATTGCTGATTTAAAAAAGGGCACCAGAATCAGTGAAAACTTTCAAATGAATTTATTTATAATAAGTGAAAAATTAAAGCACAAAATTATCCACTAATTACTTTAAAAGTTTATGCTGAATAATTGAGATATAAGTAAATAAACATAAAATATTAAATATTAATTAGATGAAATATTAAGATTTTTCATAACTGTTAACATATCCTGATTCAAAAATACTTCTAGAATCATAACAAAATACAAAAATATGAAAGAATGAAAAAATACTAAAAACTAAACCATGTATTTGAAGTCAACCAAAACCATGTTTTTAAGCACACATTAATGAAAAAGCCATTAACCATAAATTTGCCCAGTAATATAATTTGATAGTCTATTCTAACAAAACCAATCACGCAGCCAACCTAGAAGTATAAGTCACAATAAACCTAAATCTTAAAATACAAGTCTTTCTAAAAGTAAGGTTAGACTTCAAAATATTATCTTATTACTTAAAATATTCTAAGTTCCTGCCCTTTATCACTGACTCAACATATGTAACAAACTTTGTTTAGTACAAAAATCTGTTTGCTCCAGAATGTATGTATCAAGTTTTATTACTACATGGTAAGAAGAAGAGAACATCAAATGTCAATGGGGAAAAATGTTTAAAACAAAAAGCAAAGACACAGAACATGGAAAGATACACTAGGGTGCTTAGAACTTATATTTTCCTAAGGCATGGGGAAAAACAATCCATGCAAAGAACACCATCCCCAAGAATACGGGCTGTACAGGTTTTAAAATTGTGCAGTCAACGGCCTTGTAAATTTAAACGTATTTCCCAATTGTTTTCCACACCTGAACCTATGCTTTCTTCTAGTAGTCTCAAAATTAATGTAGACATGACAAGAGCCAATGTGATTTGTGCCATGAACACTTCTCACACACTGCCACATCTTATATCTTAAATGTCCCCCAAAGTCTTGGTCCCCAGCTTGGAGCTATTGGCAGGTGATGGAACCTTTAAGAGTTGGGGGACCAGTGAGAGGTCCTTTATTCATTATGGGATGTTCCATTAAAGGGCATAGTGGTATCCTGGCCCACTGGTCTTCCTCTTTTTGCTTTCTGGCCACTAGGTGAGTGGTTTTCTCTGCCACATGCTCCTCACATGAAGTGCTGTCCACATACCAGCAACCTAAATGTGATGAGTACAACTGGCCATGACCCAGAACTTTTAAAACTACAAAACTGGACATGTAAATTCTGCCAATCTCAAGTTAAAAGAACTATAGAAGTTTTAAAACAACAAAAAAAGAAATTTATAATTATATGTCTATATAGGAATTATTAGTCTAGAAGTCTTGAAAGCACCTAGAGAATCTCTTGAGCACTGTCCTGGAAGTTTTATTTATAACAATTTTTTTTAAATCATCTTGGCATATGGAAAGAAATGTGTGTACCTGGAACTGGCTCATGCTTTGGTTTGGGTGCTAGAGATATGAAGGAGCTATGGAAGAAGCAGGAGGCAATGCAGTTCTTTCATTCCTCATTCTAAGGTTCTACTCGGTTTCTCCTCCATCTATTTAGAAAAAAGGGAATAAACAGCACAGAGTCTGGGAGTGAGGGGGCTTCTCCTGCTTTCTCTGCTCTTCACTTTCATCTCACCCCATAGAAGATGCTCAAGCTGGGTCTGAACACAGCACCCAAACACAAGTGAACCATAAATTTTCCCAATGGTTCAGCATCCAAATACATAGCACTTAACTGTGTTTTGGAACTTCAAAAATGAGTGCAGGAGCGACTTCACTTACTCACCAAACCTAACCATATAGGAAGAGTCAACAAATTCTAAACAGATGTTCTGCACAGGAGCCCACCCAGAGTATTTCAGAAGAAAACCAGAGTCCCTATCTAGCCACTGTAGAAAGGGAATCTGATTGTGTGCAAATAGGAAAGTACAGGTATGTGTAAGGGTGTTTTTGTGAATAAGTAGATGTGCAGAAGAAACAGAGGCCTTGGCAGTAGGTCAATCATTTGACCTGGCCTCTTGATGCAAACAAAAGAGTAAATACAAGACATTTGAGGCTGCTGCCTGCATAATACGGCATACTACTTTAGAATAAAACTTGTTTTTAATAAATAGAAGGAGTACACTGTAAAGTAACAATAAAAGCACAGTAAATAAATAGTAAGTCATTTATTATCACCAAGTCTAAGGGTACATAAATACGCTATGCTTTCATACCACTGGGAGACAATTACATTTCTCTACATGAGCACAACAACCTGAGTAATGTGTTGAGCTACAACTAAACTTTTTACTGACTTCACCAGACATTAGGAAATTTTGTGATGTTATCATCTTATGGGACCACTGTCATACATGTGCTCTTTCATTGCCTAAAACATCATTAATTAGCACATGACTGTAGTTACCTCCAAAAAGTGGGAAAACAGGTGGGTTTTTTCCCCCTTCTTTTCACAGAAATTTTCAAAAGTATACAGACGATGAACAGCAAGATGAACTTCTGTGTACCCATCACCTAGCTAATTCTTATAGCCAATATAGTTTCATCTATACCCTTTCACTTGAAATTGTTTCAAATAAAATCCCATCAGCTATCCTTTCATTGTAAATGCATTTCATGAATTTTTGTTATACATTTTCTAATGTTTTTACAACATATTTTATACTAGAATAAAAATAGTAAATGCTCTCAAGAGCATGAAATCCAGGCAAGAACAAGATATCAACAGGGCTACATAGGAGTGGTAAGCCAATATTAATAAAGACTATGGCTCTTGATCCTAATACTTACTGATTTGTGATTGGAGACCTTTTACCAAAATTTTCTGTTTAGCTTATCTTTTTAGTTTTTAATGTTTTCACAGTTTGGAGGAAATGAGAATGATTTTGAATTGTTCATAAAAACAAAATACATATAAATATTTACAGCAAGTATACTTACTCCTTCTATATATAGATGCAAATTTTCCTTCTGCCCTCTGCTTCACATTAACAGTCTCTGTGTGTTTTAGCATCTATTTACACTTTCTTTGTGCAATGCAAAAAGAATTTAAATGTTGAAGAAGTCATGACTAAGGTATTTGTGTATTTATAATCTATTGAGAATTATCTGCAATTCACCATCTAGGTTCAAAATGTTTTGTTTAAAAGTGCTATTTGCACATGAAAATAAATATTTTTTCCCAAAAGGTATAATGCCACAGCCACTTTTAAGATCAGATTAATTTTTCTTTATTTATTTGGTACTGGGGATTGAATCCAGGGACACTTAACCAGTGAGTCACATCCCCACCCAACCCCCTCTTTTTTTTTTTTTTTTTATTTTAATTTTGAGACAGGATCTCACCAAGTTGCTGGGAGCCTATGTTGCTGGGGCTAGCTTTGAACTTGTGATCCTCAGGAGAGCCACTGGGATTACAGGTATGTGCCCTGGTGCTCGGCTAGAATCAGATTAAATTTCAGGTCTGAAGTAGAAATTAAAATGAGTTTTTATCTAAAGCCACCACATTGAATCCAACATTGGCTACCTTCAAGAAAGTGAAGGGTGATCTGTAATAAGCAGGGGCCTCAGAGAGGCGGCATATTACAAATGCATCATGGGAGGGATGAGTGGTACTTAATGTATTCTTCTGGCTTGGACCCAGGTGTTTTAGGTGTCAAGTACAGAATATAGTAAACAGTTCCTACAAAAGCAGTAGTGAAGAACCAAGTGAGATTGTAAGAATAAAAATAAACATTCTCTTTGAAAAGTCATTACTTACCAGCAAAAACTTAGCTTCTAGTTTAATGTAGTCAGTGTAACCCCAATCACATCCTCTTTTCCATAACCAACATAGCTTACTTAAAGAAAGTCTTCTAAGAGCCCAAAAGAGAAAAGGGTGACTTTTCTCATTTCAGTTCATTTTAATCAAGGCAGTTCCACTGCAGAGGACAGCAGTTTTACAGAGGAGTGGACTTCAGGAAATTACCAAAGATGCTTTCTGATTTACTGCTATGAGTTCAGTTGAATACCCACACAAATCCTACCAAGTGCCATTTTGTAATTGTATACTCTGTCTTCTTTATTAGGCTTACTAAAACAATCCAAAAGAGATGCTGCAAGTATTTCTAATTAAAGCCAAAAGCAACCACTGATGAAAGCTATAAACAGACCCTCTCTGAAAAGACCTCTGTCTTGTCATTTGTTTCCCTGATTATGAAAATGTGGCTTGAGTCACAACCATGCTCCCTGCTGAATCTGACCATGAAATGAGTGTCTCGATTGCGATGCTGCTTTTACATCTGGCTGCTAGCCTTACAGGCCTGGATGCTGATCATCATTCAGAGGTGGATATGACTGATGGGTTACCAAGCACACACACAAGGCAGGGGTCAGGTGCCATCATCTACCAGGAACAATATGAAGCACACATGTCCACAACATGAGAAAAGGAAAAAGGCATTCAGCTGATAACCACAGACTACTATTAATAAGGCAACCCAAATTCACATCACATAAAACAATTAGGAAAACCAGGCCTTACAGCTGTTATGCAAAATACCAAAGAAACCAGGAAGTGTGTCCTGGAAACTACTGGTTTATTTGTGAGCCAAACAATTTCTTAGGTGGCAGCATGTAGAAAAGAGAATGTATTATTTATTGAACACTCATACTACAAGAGAGCAAGAGGGCAAAATGATGTCTTAAATAACAAATCAATAAAAATTCACTCCATTCTATTTCAAATAAGAATCTCAGAGGATTATTCCCTGGTTCTGTAATAAAATAGGAGCTTCATTGCTAGCACTGCCATAAGAGTTCATCTTCTATACTTGCTATTATAGTGGAAAGGAAGGGATTTTAATACTTCAAAATGAAGGTGATTCATGGGATGCTGCAGTTAGTAAATAGTATGCTCACATTTTAGTTCACATCTCTGTATTTTAATATTCATTTATGACAGACATTAGACCTTGGTATTCATTTATAGTTCTCATTATTCTTCACATATTAAGTCTTTTTTTTTTTACAAACCCTATTTTCAAACAGCACTATAATCACATAAAAAATCTAGCATACTCCAACAGTTATAAAACTAAAACATTCAGAACATGTAGAAAGGCCTACACACAATAACTTGTTCCTAATAAATTGATTTTTTAAATGAAAAATTCACAACCAACAAGTTTGCTTCTGCTAAAAATCTTCTAGAGTTGAGCTTTATCATGAAGAATAGCGCTTGGGGAACAAGAGCTGTGTATCCTTTCCCTAATGGGGGCTGGGTATTGTTCCCTGACAGGATTTTTACTATCTCTTCAAGAATATCAGATGTTTTAATCATAGATGACCTCACATGTCACATCAGGCACCTTGATGGTTCATCCAGCCTGAAAATCAATACCAGAAAGAACGCTGCTGCCTACATTCACACACCACATCTTCCACCTCCTGCATGGGCAACTGTTTTGTTTTGTTTTTTTGGGGGGTGGGGTGGGGAAGGGATGCCAGGGATTGAACTCAGGGGTACTCAACCACTGAGCCACATCTCCAGCCCTATTTTGTATTTTATTTAGAGACAGGGTCTCACTGAGTTGCATAGCCCCTTGCTTTTGCAGAGGCTGGCTTTGAACTCACAATCCTCCTGTCTAAGATTCCCAGGCCACTGGCATTATAGGCATGGGCCACTGCACCTGGCCAGTTTTGTTTTTTATAGTATTCTCATAATATCACACATTTATTTTCTATTCTAGCATTATAATTTATTTTATCTAAAAAGCACAAATGTAAAACTTAGGACTTACCAGGTATTATACCAAAAGCCTTACAAATACTTACACATCTAGTGCTCACAACAGCCTTGTAAGATAGATGCCTTTACTATGCCCATTTTACGGATGGGCCAACTAAGACACAGACTAGCAGATTTGCCAAGGTCACACCCCCAGTGAGTGGCAAAACTGAAAGTGGAACCCAGGAATCTGACTTCATAAAGACTAATTCCAAGGCTTTCTACTGGTCATGCAAAATATTGATGAGGAAAAGCAACTTTATTTACCTTTTCAGGCCTCTTAAATTGAGCTAATGATTCTAAAATTCACTTGAAGTTTAAACACCTGCGACTTTTAAAGATAATTTAGGAAAAAAAGGTAATGTTTCAACAGTTGCTTAAAAAGTTGAGATTTTAGTACACAAAGATGGTAATACAAATCACCAGTGAGAAGCAATAGATAATACATGGTATAGGGACAATAGATTAGTATCCCATCTAGGAAAACAATTTAAGATGTTGATTAACTTTCATATACTATAAATCTTATTTTAATTATATTAAAGTACATTAACTACAATGAAAACATCACAGTCTGATGCTCTCAATTAGATTCTGTAAAATCAAAATAATAATAATACACCTGAAAAAAATTACTACCAAAGACACAAGTAAAGCTAAGCATCTGCTTTACATACTGAAAATGGTTTGTGAAAATAACCACCAACTTCATAAATCCCCTAGCAGAGATTTGCAGTGCTCAATTGTCTCTTCCTTGAAGGTACATTCATTTTAGTGAGCTAACTGACTAGCTGAGGCCAATTAGCCAAAAGAATTAAGGTATAACATTGTGACTGAAAACATGACACATCCCAGATGGTGTGGTCAAAAGAGAGAGGGCCCCATCAGCCTAGGTCACTCAGTGGCTATGTGTAGCAGAGCACTGTCATCTTACGCTGAATATGTAGCATTACAAAAATATGCTTAATTAAGCTGCAGAGATTTCATGATTGCTTGCTGTGACATTAAAAACACCTGGTGTCTTCCCCTACTCTAGGCACAAAACTCCTGAAACGGTAATAACTCAGTAATAGGAATATCTGTTCCTTGAAGAAGAGAACTCCCTGTGGGATCCTGGATAACTTGAGAATGGAGCTGATCACCAGAAAGACCAATCCCTGATTAGAAGCTTAGAACCTTTGGTCCCACCCCCATTCTCCATAGTGACTGCATTAATAATCAATCATTCCTATGTGGTAAAGCTAAAAAAAAATCCCTAAGCATGGGAAAGAGCTTCCAGGTTGGTCAACACATCCACAGGCAGGACATGATACACTCCGGCTCCACAGGAGAAGCTCCTGCCCTTAGGACCCTTCTGAACTTCTTACCCTAGGTACCTCTCCACCTGGCTTTTATCTGTACTCTTTGTAACGCCCTTTATAACAAACATGTAAACAGGTTTGAGTTCTTTGAGCCATTCCAGCAAATGACCTAACCTGAGAAGAGGGTCATGGGGGCCCTCCCATTAGATATTAAACAGAAGTTGTGAATAATCTGGGGACCTACCGCATGTGGAGGTGATCTTGTGGAACTGAGCCCTTAACCTATAGACTCTGGGCAAAGTCAAGGCAGATGGTATCAGAACTGAATTGAATGTTAATACATCCATTTTGGTGCTGCGAAGTACTAGAGAATTGCTTGATGTGGGAAAAAAAACCCTCACATCTGGAGCCAGAAATCTTGCGAGGATAGGGAAGCAAACTGTCTGCTTCTCCTATACAGTTGTTCATTCCTGCAGCATAGATATTCCACCCTGATTAGCCAGGTACTATCATGATAACATAAAATGCCAATGGGACGGTATAAAAACAAAACAATTCAATTACAAAGCCCTGGTGGAATTAAAAACATTAAAGATGAGAAAATACACCATCAAATTTAAATTAGAAATCAAAGGTGAAATTTGATAGGCTTTCAAAAAATAGAAAGGAAAAATATAAAAGTTGGCCACAGTAAAAGACTTAATAAAATTAAAGGAAACTTGCTTTTCAACCTATGGATAACAGGTATTTTCTGGAAGACACTAACAAATAGAATAAATGTAAAAATTCAACATATTTAGAACTTGGAGTTGAATAATTACTAGTATGATCCCCCCATGAAAAGACTCAACATATACAAGTTAAATTAATAAAAGCTAATATATTCACCCTGTACAAAAATCAACTCAAAATGTGCCAAAGATTTAAATGTAAGAATTTAAACTCTGAAACTACTAGACATAGTAGAAACACTTCAAGATATTAGCACAGGTAATGATTTTCTTTTAGGACCCCGAAAGCACAGTAAAGAAAAGTAATATGGACAAGTAGGATCATATCAAACTAAAGCTTCTGCACAAACAATAACAAAGTGAAGATACATACTCAGAATGAGATAGAATATTGGCTATCTATTCATCCAGATATAATATCCAGAATATATAAGAAAATCAAAAACCTTAAAATATGTCATCCAATTAAAAATGGGCAAATGATGTGACGAGATTGTTCTCAAAAGAAACACAATTAACAAATACACGAAAAGATATTTGATATAATCATCCATGAGGGGATGCAAATCAAAACCATGAGATGTAATCTCACCCCAGTTAGAATTTCTATTATCGAAATAATAAGAAATGCTGGAAAGGATGTAAAGAAAAAGGAACCTTCACATGCTGTTGGTAGAAATGTAAATTAGTACAGCCTCTGTGAAGAATGTGGAGGTTCCTCAAAAAACTAAAACTACATGTAGTCACGTGACCTAGCTACCCCACTTCTGGGTATAAATCCAAAGAAAAGGAAATCAGCATAGCCGGATACCTGCATTTTCATATTTATTCCAGAATTATTCATAACAGTTAGCATATGGAATCGATCTAGGTGCCCATCAAGGAATGGACACATGAAGAAAATGGGTTATATATACTCCATATACATGGAGAATTAATCATCCATAAAGAATGAAATCCTGTCAATTTTGGCAAAATAGATGGAACTAGAGGACATTATGTTAAGTGAAACATGTCAGACACAGAAAGACAAATACCATATGTTCTCACCTATATGTGAAAGCTAAAAATAATTGGCCTGAATGTAGAATAATGATTACTAGAGGCTGGAAATGGGGAGGGATGATAAAGGTAGACTGGAAAACAGGTAACAAAACACAGTTAAATAGAAAGAAAAAGTTTTACAGCAGAGAGGTATGGCTACAGTTCAAAATAACCCATTATACACTTTACAGAGGCTCATTTAAGGAAATGGTAAGGAGAGGGAAAATGTCATTGACCCTGATTTGGTCAGAGAATGAATATGCATGTGTTAATGTATGACATCAAACCACACTAATAAGTACATGTTAAACAAAATACATACAAAGTTAGTACAGTCATGTGCTATGTGACATTCCATTCAACAATGGACCACACATATGATGGTGGTCCCACAAGATTAATAACAGAGCTGAAAAATTCCTATCAGCTAGTGATGAGGCTGTCACGACACAGCATTCCAATGCATTACCACCACATCTGTGGTGATGCTGGTGGGAACAAACCTACTGCCCACTCAGTCACATAAAAGTACACCACACTTATATACAGTAGATATCGTCTGATAATGACAACTGCTACTGGTTTATCCGTGTATCTAGAATATCAACTACATTACACTTTTCACAGCTATTTTAGAGTGTAATGCTACTTACTAAAAAACAAAGTTCACCATATAGCAGCTGCAGGCAGTTCCCTCAGGAGGGATTCCAGAAGGCAGAGCAGTAGTCATAGGAGATGACAGCTCCATGTGTGTTATTGTCCCTGAAGACCTTCTGGGGTGACAAGACGTACAGGTGGAAGACAGTGATACTGAAGTTCCCAGCCCTGTACAGGGCTAAGTCAGTGTGTGTATGTGTCTGCTTTTAACAACAACAACAAAAATTTTTTTTTAAAGAGGAAAAACTTTCAAAAATAGAAAACAGCTTATAGAAAAAGATTAAAAAGTAGTGTCCACGTACAGCTTTATGATGTGTTTGTGTTTTAAGCTGTTGTGACAAAAGAATCCAACAGTTAAAAACAATTTTTAAGTGTATCAAGTAAAAATGTTACCACAGGCTAAGGTTAATTTATTCTAAAGAAAGAAAAAATATTTTTCAAGTTTAGTATAGCCTCAGGGTAAAGTGTTATAAAGTCCACAGTGGTATATAGTAATGGCCTAAGCCCTTCACTTCACATCCACTCATCACCCAGAGGAATTTCCAGTCCTACAAGCACCGTTCATGGTAAGTACCTACATAGTTTAAAATAAATGAAAGGTGGTACATCTATGTTTTACTCTACCTTTTCTGTGTTTAAATATATAAATACTCATTGTGCTACAACTGCCTACATTATTCAGCACAGTAACATGCTATGCTGGTGTGTAGCCGAGGAACAATGGGCTACACACCACAGAGCTTAGTCATGTAGTAAGCCATATCATCTAGGTCTGTCAGTGCACTTTATGATGTTGTCACAAGAACAATCATCTAACTGGACATTTATCACGATGTATCCCCACTGCTAAGTGATATATGATTATAATTAAACTGAATGGGATGAAAGAATCATTCCAATAAGGATAACAGGCAGAGTGGGAAGGAAATGGAAAAAAATTAGGCCACAGACATTTGCTTTGAGCTGATATAGTACTAAAGATAATAAAAATGATATCTACTCAGATCTAGTATTTTAAAATCTTAAACACTGAACAAATTTGTATCCATTAAGCAAATTTACCTAAAATTGAAATATTCATTGGATTTACAGGAGAGCAAAAATTTGGTTCTTTTAAAAAAATTAAAATTTTATAAAAACCTTAAAGACCATAAACTACAGTGGTATTCCAGGTACTATATAAAACTATGAACAAAAAAATGGATTTTTTTTTTTTTTTGAGCCTGAGTCTTGCTAAGATGCTTAGCATCTCACTAAGTTGCTAAAGCTGTCTCTGAACTTGTGATCCTCCTGCCTCAGCCTCCCAAACTGCTGGAATTACAGGCATGTGCCACCCATGCCTGGCCCCAAAAAATAGATCCTTTAAGGAAAAATGATTGTGAAACTTAAGAGAGTATAGAACTACTCCAGGGTGTTTGAATCTTGAATCAGATATGTTTGGCAACTAGAATTTTAAGTAAAACTGTCAGCTCTGTCAACATTTATGCTCAACCAAGAAAACTGAAAAATTATACATTTCATTTTCTTCATGCAGTTTTCTTCATGCTACTGTAAAATATTCTCCCAGCTGGTAAGGAATTGTAAGATCACCACCAGCAACAAGAAATATATGAGTGAGAGATGACTGATTGGTTTGGATTTATTGACAGAGATTTGATTATGTTTTATTCCAGAAAGCTCTATCTGTTGCAGTAATAAGAAAATAATTACTGTGCAAAAGCTTTGAACAACAAGTATTTTCTTCATTTATTGGTCCTTTGCTTATAAATTGATACCAAAAATTGAAAATGTAGTAATTGCATGATTACATCTCCACATATTAATGATAAGAATGGAAATAATTTCCAGCATATTTAACCTTCCAGGCCTGTTGTATTTGTTTGTTTTAAATTTACATCATGTTTACCCTTATTAGCATCCATATTTGCAGTTTGTTACATATGATTTAAGTAGCCAAAATCTTTATTAAATCAAAACACTCAGGCATCTTAAGAAAATATTGAAGAAACAAAAAGTGAAGCACTCCCAAGTATTTAATAATAAAGGTAATGAGGACGAAAGAATAAAGACACCTGAAGCAAAATCCCCACATAATCTAAAATTGATGTAGTTGTGTGCTAATATATCTTTAACTGTCAAATAAAAAGTCGTTTTAAAATGATAGAGTCAGGAGGGCCTCAAGGAAGAGCTGAAAAGATTTATGAACACTATTTTCAATGTGTACATACATTACTGTTTTAATCAGCTTTTTCATTGCTGCAACCAAAAGACCTGACAAGAACAATTTTAGAGGAGGAAAAGTTTATTTGGCACTCACTACTTCAGTAGTCTCAGACCATCAATGGCTGACTCCACCGCTATGGACCCAAACTGAGGCAGAATATCAAGGCAGGAGGGCATTGACCGAGGAAAGGAGAGGAGCTTAAGAAAGGATAATCAGGAAGCAGAGAGAACCCTGGTTTACCAGGGACAAAATATATATCCCAAAGGCACGCCCTCAATGATCACCTTCTCCAGCCACACCCTATCTGTCTACAGTTACCAGTTAATCCGTTCGAGTGGATTAATGCACTGATTATGTTAAATCTCTCATAACTCAATTATCTCACCTCTAAACTTTCTTCCCTTGTTTTACACATGAGCTTTTCACATCACCCATATCAAAACCATAACAATTAGCAGAAATGCACTGCTTATCTCTCTATCCACCTCACTGGCTACCCTGCACCCTACTTAATCATCTCTGCTCCAAGAACACTGAAATGCTGACAGCCAAGTTCTCCCAAAGATGCCATGTTTTTTTCCTTTCCTTTGTTCTCATGGAGACTCTCTTTGCCATCTTTTAAAACTATTTTTTGCTCCAAATCCAGGCTTTGGCTTAAATGTGGCTTCCTTCAGGTTCTTGACACTGCTCTCCCATTCTTGCGTAGGTGTTCCTCCTAGCCTAGGTTCCAAGGTGGTTTACTCTTACTCTTATCATAGTGCTTAACTCACTGTATGTGCTACGTTCTGCACATTTGTGTCCCCTAAAATTCATATGCTCATTCCCTAATTCTCAGTAGTATGGTATTTGGAATCAAATCCTTTAGGAAGTGATTAGGTCTCTACCCTCATGATGTGATGAATGCCCTTACAAAAAGAGGTAGAGCTAGAAGAATTTGCTCCCTCTCCTGCTCCTCATGCACACACTAAAGACCATATGGACCAGGGAGAAAGTCATTATCAAAACCTAAACACACAGGCACAGTGATCTTGAATCTCTATCCTCCAGAACAGAAAAGCCAATTGTCTAAGCCACTAGTTTATACTATTTGTTATAAATGCCCCAAGTAAGACAATATTGCAATCACCTGCATACCTATCAGAACCCACAGCTGGAAAGGACACTCCTGAGGCACAGGAACTTATCTGGGTTCAGCACCATTTATTGTTAGCATTAACATGGTCTCTGACACAAGCAGTGTATAATCAATAATGAGACTCACTGTAAAGAGCAATAGAAGTGTAACACACATGTGACACAGTTAATTACACGTCCTAATAGAACCTTCACTAAGTAACAAAAACTTTCTCTTTGATGTTTTCTTACAAATTAAAAATAATTTTAAGTCTGGAGTTAACAGTGTTATCTTAGAATAAGGTTCCCAAGCGTAATATTGACAAAAGGGAAAAAAATAGCAGAAAAGTTTAATGATGAGAGTACCCCATTTGCTTAATTCCACTCAAAAATTAAATTCAAGGTAAATCCTCCTTTTCTTCAACAAGGTAGCATGGCTTTTAAATTCCATACTTATTCCGCCTCTGCCCACTGAGTGGTAGCAAGGCAGATTGTGGATTTGACCTCGGCTACAAAGATAAGAATTAGTCTACATCAGTCATGGTAATTCTACTTTCTCTGCCAGTAAATCTTTTAGAAATGGGCCATAACCAAATTCTAACCTACGACATGGGAAGCTTCAGGGAAGGGTCCAGAGGGTCCTAGAAAGTGGCTGCTGGGTATGAATGAGGAGCATGTAGTTCCAATGCATGCAATGGACACCACTGCAACTATCTTGCTTCCACTGGAGAAGGAAGCTTAGCGACGAACCACAAGAGGCAAAGGAAAGAGCCCAGTGATCAAAGAGCCAGAGGCGCCTTGTCTCAGAAGCATATCTAAAGCCCACTTTCACCTCTGGACTTTCTTCTACATGAGCTACTAACATTTTATTTAGTACTGCATGAGGCTGCATGGTTCTTTTTTTAACTTGGAGCTTTCCTGGAAGAGGCATTCACTTGGCTAGGGCCATTATTGACTTACCTTTCTGAACTCTAAGATGACAGTTTTCAAAGGTGGACCTACAACCATAGGTATCAAAATGACCCAGGACATGGTTAAAAACTACATATTGATTAGGTCTCATATCTAGTGGTTTTCTAAACAAGATTTTTCATAGATAGGCAAGAATCTTCATGTAAAGAAGTGCCCCCAGGTATATAACAACAAGAATCTCTCTAAAAATTATTATTGTATGTGCAATAATAATTATGTTAAAGTGTTGGGGACATTAAGAATACGTCAGCCGAAAGAATAGAAGTCGAGGAAATGAAAACCTCTCTGGCTGTCTCCCACTTCCTGATACATGGACTTGGCCTAGCGAAGGGGTGTTGCCCTGACATATGACGAGAAATCAGACCACCACAAGGATAGGCTAGTGGCTGTTCCGCAAATGTGACCTTTCTGCTGATTGGCCCATGTCTTCTAAAAAGGACGTCCAACTTCCTCAATAAACGAGCTCCTGCCTTGACCTGTCTCCCTGACATGTCTGAGGGCTGGGTGAGGGTGGTCAGTCGGCTCTTACCTTTCGGATCCATCCTTGTTGGGGCGTGCTCCCCCTTCTCTTGCAGGTCGAGAGGAGTCAGGGACTAAAAACCCCAACATTAAAGCAATTCCAAGTTGAGTAATTCTCATGAAGCAAAAATCAAGCTTACAAAAGGGCCTTGTGAAATTGCTATTACAAGGCCAAGGACAACCCAGACGTGAAGTTGGCATTCTCATCTTGCCTAACAGCTATGCCAAGAGATCCTTTTAGTCCCTTCACTCCTGCTACCCAGAGGACTAACATTAGCTTGGGATTGCTCAGGTAAGTTACAGACTCGCACATCTGACTCCTAGTTTTAGTTTTCTGTTTTGCACTTCCATTTCTCCTTGAACAAACAAATATAATATAGCATAACATAATGCCAATAGGAAAACTATACCAAGTTCTTAAATACCTACTGGGACTTTGCAAAGGTGCACGTGTGTACATGCAAAGTAGTAGCTACTAAAGAAAAGCAATTGCTGTGTTATAGGGGTAGAACAATGAAACTTATTTTAAATAACTATTGTTATCATGTCATCATTTCATTAAAAAGGTATTTTAAAAATCTGTACACTAAAGAATGGTCTTCAATTAATTTGCACTTCTTAATTTTTGGTCTTGATATCCTTCTCTCTGATATACAAATGACAGAATCAAAGCTAACATCTCTGGTAATGAGAGAAGGAAACAAAAACAGCCTTATTTTGCATGTTCCTCATTGGAAAATTTACTTGCTATTAAATATCATCATTTGAAGATCCTTAGAAGTTCCATCCTTATGTCCTGCTCCCCTATAGGTCCCTGTATCTTATCCCTTGACCAAAACTCACATATCCTGGCCACCACCTCCACAAAAGCCTGAAAAATGCTGGAAATAAAATGTCACTGTATTATACAAGAAACATAACCATTTTTTAAAAATCTCTCAAAATGTCAGACTCAGTTAGGTTCAATGTGTTCTTGATTTAATGCTGTTCTTATATTTCTTTGTTTTGGTATCTGCCCCTAGACGATCTCTGATACACATAAAAAGAATTCATCTTCACATTTTGTCTTGTTTTATTTTGGGGGAAAAACAGAACTGAGTGCCACTATATATTCTGGAGAAAATGTATGATGTATATTACCAACTATAAAAAAGAAAATTCCCATTTAAAAATTCCACACCCAATTCAGTTTTTCATTATATGGAATTTATTCTAGAAACATGTTCCTGTGTTCCTAAGATTGTGATAACTACCTGTTTTTTTTTTTTTTTTTTTTGATCCTTCTGTTGGTCATTAATCAGTAGTCTTTGGAAACTTTCAAAATATAGAAGAAACAGGATTCTTTTAGAACAATTAATTGGCACTGAAAATAAGACCATATGTTCCAGGACTATCACTTGATAAAATTCAAAGATTTTGTTTAAGGAATACCATTGAAAATGGATTTTTCTAGTTAATTATGTCTTAATAACTGTCCAATTCAACTTACAAATACAAACATTCTAAGCTTGTGAGAGACTTATTTCATTGTCTTATAAAAAGTACAGAAATTCTGTTCACTTCCAATCAGTTTATACTACTAGGGAACTACATCCAATGAATATTTTCATGTTTTTGCACACTCAGGGCTTTCTGGGCAAGTTACTGGCAACTTGAGTAAAGGATGATTGAATGGTCACTATACAAAGTTAGAAGTTAGACATAGTTAATTTCTCAAAAGATTTAAAGGCTTATCTCACTTAGGGCTATTTGGTAACCTTCTAATGGTAATAAAAATCTATGCATCTTTCTTTCCTCTCCTCAGATTAGGTTCATCTCTCCATGGCTGACAGGAGGTAGCTAGACCCGCTACCCTAAGCTCTGGGTTCCATAATCTGGGGGTTCCTCTAGTTCAGTAAAAACCTTATATGCATAAGAATTACTGGCTCTTGATGTCCTGCCCCATGTGAAAGTGGATTATGGGGAAACAATGACTCTTCTGAATCAGAGAACAGGCCTTTATATTCACAGAGTGTCTTAGCATTGCTAGTTTATCTATATACCACTAACAAATTTGCTGAAAAATAAACATGAATGTAATCCCATTCATAACTGTCCCCCACACAAATATAGCTAGATATAATTTTAACAAAGAAAATGAAAGAACTTCTACAATGAAAATTACAAAATACTGATGAAATAAAGAACTAAAATGGAAAAAATACCTCCCGTGTCGATTAATTGGAAAATAATGTTAAAATGTCCACACTACCCAAATCAGTCTACATATTCCATGCAATCCCCATTCAAATAGCAATGACATTCTCACGGAATTAGGAAAAAATCCTAGAATTCATATGGAAACATCAAAGATCCCAAGAGCCAAAGCAATCCTTAGATTAAAAAGTAAAGCCAAAAAAATAACAATACCTGATTTCAAGACATCATACACAGCCATGGTAACCAAAATGGCATGGTACTATAATAAAAACAGACAGCCTACTGGAACAGAATAGAGATTCCAGAAATAAACCCACACATCTACTGTAGACTGATTCTTGACAAAGGTGCCAAAAACATACCCTGGAGAAAGGGCAAAGTCAAAGCAAATGCTGCTGGGAGAACTGGATTTCCACATGCAGAAAAGTAAAACTTGACCCCACCCTTCCTGTACTGGCTATTCATCTGACAGAGGGTTAATATCTAGAACATAGAAAATACAAATAATTCAAAAAACATGACAATAAAAAGTAAGCAATCCAATTAAAATGGACAGATGATCTGAATAGATACTTGTCAAAAGAAGTACAAATGAAAAAAATATGAAAAAATGTTCATCATTTGCCATTAAGGAAATTCAAATCAAAACAATGAGATACTAGCCATTTTCACTGGGGTGAGACATTATCAAAAAACAAACAAACAAATGCTGGTGAAGATTTGGAGAAAAGCTTTTGTTTTGTTTTGTTTTGTTTGTTTTCTGTTGGTACCAGGGATTGAATCCTGGAACAACGTTTAATCACTAAGACACATCCCCAGCCCTTTTTAATATTTTATTTAGAAACAGGGTCTCACTGAGTTGCTTAGGGCCTGGCTAAATTGCTGAGGTTGGCTTAGAACTCGTGATCCTTCTGCCTTAGTCTCCTGAGCTGCTGGGATTGCAGGCATGCATCACTGCACCCTGCTGAAAAGGAATTCTTAAAGACCAATAATGTAAATTAGTACAGTCACTGTATGGAACCGGATAGAGTTTTTCAAAAACTAAAAACATAACTACCACATGACCCACTCACCCCACCCTTGGATATATATTCAAAGGGAATTAAATCAGGATACACAAGAGATATCTGTATGCCCATATTTATTGTGGTATCATTCACAGAAGCTGAGATATGAAATCAGACCAGGTGTCAGTCAATTGATTAATGGATAAAATCTGGTACATACATATGATAGAGTATTAGTCAAACAGAAAGAATGAAATTTTGTCATTTGCAGCAAAATGAAATAGAGAAAATCATGTTCAGCAAAATAAATCAGACAAAGAAGACAAGTGCCACATGTTCTCTTTCATATATGGAAACTAATAAAGTCGACCTGAAAGTAGAAGGGTGAATTGCCAGGAACTTGGAATAGGGTGGGTATTGGGGAGGGGATGAGGGTCAAGGCAGACTGGTTAGACATGATCAATGCATGTTATACCCATGTATAGAAGCATCATACTGAATCACAATAATATATACAATTCATATTTGTTAATAACATATCAAAAAACAACTTCTAGTTCAAAATTTATGGTTCTAAATTTTCATAAGAAGATTTAAGCAGCATTTTTATTGTTTACAACAAAAATACCTAATTTTCACAAAGATTCTAGAGAATTTCCCTAGCATCCTCCTCTATCTACTTCTAGGATACAAGCATATCACCTCTACATGCCCTACACACCTCTGTGTTTATGTATATTTGATAGAGGGAGTTTGTGGTACCATGCTAACATAAAATCTACCACCTTAAAAATATATATTTTTTAATACCGGAAATTAAACTCAGGGGCACTCAACCACTGAGCCACATTCCAATCCCCAGCCTTATTTTGTATTTTATTTAGAGATAGGGTCTCACTGAGTTGTTTAGCACCTCACTTTTGCTGAGACTGGCTTTGTACTCCTGATCCTCCTGCCTCAGCCTTCCGAGCTCCTTGGGATTACAGGCATACGCCACTGCGCCCAGCCTTTAAACATTTTTCAATTGTCCAGCACAGTTGTATTTTCCATACATGCATTTCTGTGCAATAGTTCTTTAGAAATTTCTCATCTTACAAAACTAAAACTCTGCAACTATTTGACAATTTCCCTGGAACCACATTTCTATTTTTTTGTTTGCTACTCTAGCTATCTCCTCTAAGTGGAATAGGCAGTATTTGTCTTCTTATGAGTGGTTCATTTCACTCAGCATTGGGTCCTCAGGGTTCATCCATGTTAGGAGACCTCTTTTGTAAGGCTGAATGATATTCCATTGTATATAATACCACATATTCTTTTTTTTTTTTTTTTTTTTTTTTTTTTGTGGTACCGGGGATTGAACTCAGAGGCACTCGACCACTGGGTCACATCCCCAGACCTTTTTTGTATTTTTTTATTAGAGACAGGGTCTCACTGAGTTGCTAAGTGCCTCGCCATTGCTGAGGCTGGCCTTGAACTCGCGATCCTCCTGCCTCAGCCTCCCAAAGTGCTGGGATTACAGGCGTGCGCCACCGCGCCCGGCTATACCACATATTCTTTATCCATTCATTCATTGATGGACACTTAAATTGCTTCCACCTCTTGCCCACTATGAATAATCCTGCAATGAACATGAATGCTCAAAAATCTCTTTGAGGTTCTGTTTTCAATTCTTTTGCATAATCAATAAATTTTGAGTGTATAAGTGGCAATTTAGCAATGAATGGCCAGAAATATTATAATATAAACATTTGGACCTGAAATTTGTGTCACAGAAACATACTGAGTCATGGAACTCTGCAATTTTATTTGTTTTTTTTTAATTATTATTATTCTAATTTGTTATACATGCTTGCAGAGTGCCATTCATTTTGTGTTACATATAAAAAGCACAATTGTGTTTTTACAATTTTATTTGTATCATTCAGTGAAAAATGTCATTGTACCTTCTTTTTCCTACCAATAATCTTCTACCTTTTTGATAAATCAAATAAATGTATCAGACTATACAGTCTTTTTTAAAAGTAGTATCACTGAATATGTTTTGTTGAACATAGATGGTTGAATTAAATGGGTGGCTTATAGTAAATGTCATATCAAAAATAGTTTTCAAAATATATTAAATTTGATAGAATTTAAAACAGGTTAATTGAACATAATACAACTAATAGCTTTATTAGTGAAATCTCTCCCTTCTCCTTCTCTTCTCTTTCTTCTCTTTTCTCAGTCTCTCCTTCCCCTCTTTCATACACATGCACTTTTAAAATGAAAAGTATTATATTTTTGATCCTAACTACTCACTATAATACATACTGACACTTAACTGCTATGGTCGGAATCCAAAAATCTATATAATGCCAATTAAAAATTTCTTAGCATGACATTTGCACACCTTCAGGTACATCTGCCTTTAAATCCTCCTTCAGCATAATACCAAGCATGGGGCCTATATTATGCCTTAAAGTCACCTTTCACATAATACCATTAAGAAGTGTGTCCCCCAAAAGACACAGTTGGCTACATAAATTTCTTCTATCATTCTTGCCATAGAACCTCTAAGGGATCTTATGCCTCCTTATAATGAAGAAATACAATAGTTTTCTTCTATCAGCCAGATTATTAGGATGGCTGTAGAAGTAAAGTAAATATTACATCTTTGAACATATTTATGCTTAGTCAACCAAGTTATTCAGATAGTCAGTCACCTTGAAGAATAATTCATCTGCAAAAAGTTATTTTTTTACCAACAGAATCAACTGTCCATACTGCATAATGGAATTACTCTGCATTTTCCATAAATTCTCAAATAAAACTGCTTGTCTATAACACAAGCCATGACGGATGGTAACTATATGCACACAATACATATGGTAACTTCCACTAATATACACTAGAGAGATTATTCATTTTTAACCATTACCAAAAAGTTATGGAATAGCACAGACCCATAAAATGCAAAGTTACAAAATTTCATTAGGAGAAATAGTGACCCAAAGCAACTGCAGACATGAAAACATATTAAAGTGTTCCCAAAACCTGTTATTTTACATCTATCCTAAGTCATTCTTCCTACTCTGTCACAGAACTCATTTCCCCTGCTTGCTTTAACTCACTTCCTTGACAATATTTTATTTACTGAACACATGTGTCAAAATAATCTACTCATGTTTCATTCTTTTTATATTTTTGTGTATTGAGAGTAATGCATGCATTTTTTTCCAGACAGGGAAATATAAGAATAGGAAGCAACCTTCTACATGAAGAAAAAAGATTTTCTGCTTTTAGCTGAATTAAATTACAATACATAATGATGTTAATTACTCCTGAGCAAAAAACAACAAAATGTTACAATTATATTCCAAACATGATACCTTTGAGACATTTTAAAAATAGGGACTAAAATAGACCATAGCTTTTAATATTGTTTTTAATGTTTATAAATAGTTTTTTTAATGTTTATAAATATACTTTAGTTATAAACCAAATATATAAAACACAATAAACAAAAAATGCTCATTTACTACTGTTGCATTACTCTAAATAGCAAATAAGCTACTAGTTATCAGAGCTTTAGAAACTATAGCATTAAGTAGTCAAATTTTAAATGAATAAAGTTATTCTTAATATGGTATGACTGACGTTCCATTCACTGTTGAATTTTCATGACCTTTAGCACCTCTATTAATATTCTCTAGAGTTTAAATGAAAAATAGAAAAGCTTCTTCCTGGTCTCTGTCTCTACCATTTTCTTCAGCAGAGGTGGGAACTGAGGCTCTAAGCAAGCAAGTTTTGTGAATAATGAAAGTGCATCTTAACTATCGTTGAATATTTTGTCTAGCACTTAAACTGTAACACAGTAGGTGGTCAATAAATGCTTGAAGCCAAGGTTATAAAATGGTATCTTTTGTTTGCTTCTTTGGGTCATGATTCCAGTACAAGAAGGAACACCTAGATCTTCCACGCACTGTGCTCACCACTAGTCCAAGACCCAAAACACTCAAGTACCAGAAAACCATAAAATCAAGGCTAACGGTACCCTTCTCCCCATACCCAAGTAGATACATGAGCCCAAGCTCTGATTTCACTCTATATCTTGTTTTTTTTTTTTTTCCCAATAACAATCTTATTAATCTACAATTCACATAAAACAACATTCAGCCCTTGTAAGTAGAAACATAAATGGTTTTGAGAGTATTCAGAGAACTGCATAACCATCACTAAGATCTAGTTTCAGAACATTTTCTCACTGTATAAAGAAACCTTATACTCTGACAGTTATTCCCCATTCCCTCATCCCTCAAGAGTCTGGCAACCACTAATACACTTTTTATTTCTGTAGATTTCACTATTTTGAACTTTTAACATAAGTATTCACATGGTAAGTGGCCTGTGTGACTGCTTTCTTTCACTTATCACTTTTCAAGGTTCATCTGCATTGTATCATGTGTCAGTACTTCATTATTTATTGTCAAATAACCTTCCATTGTACAGGTATATTTGTATAGGTGTAGGCTTTCATTTCTCTTGGACACGTACCTAGGAATGAATTTGCTGGTTCATATAGCAACACTATGCTTAATGCTTTGAGAAACTACCAACCTATTTTCCAGAACAACTGCACCATTTTATAATCCCACTATTGACACAAGAAGGTTCTAGTATCTCCACCTTCTTAAAATACTTGTTGTTGCCTTCTTTTATTTTAGCTATCCTAATTGATGTACCAGAGGTATCTTGTGATTTGCATTTCCCTAATGACTACTACTATTTCCAGGTGACTAGTGGACATTCATGTATTTTTAAAGAAATAACAAATAAGCAAAATATTTGAATTGATAACTGAGTTTACTGAGTTGCAAGACATTTTTTATAGTCCAGATTTAAGTCTCTTATCAGATATATGAATTGTAAAAGATGTTCTCCCATTCTGCAGTTTGTTGACTCACTTTCTTGATAACATCCTTTGAAGCACAAAAGTTTTTAAATTGTGACCGAGTCTAAGTTATCATTCTTCCTTTCATTTCTTGTGTTTTGGTGTCGTATCTAAGAAACCACTGTCTAACTTGATATTTTGAAATTTTATTCCTATGGTTTCTTCTTGCAGTTTTGTAGTTTTTCTCTTACAGTTAGACCTGTGATTTGTTCTGAGTTAATTTTTGTGTTTCATGATTTCCATATGAAGTAGGGTCCAACTTGATTCCCTTGTGTATTGATCCAGTACTATTTATTGAAAAGACTATTCTTTCGCCATTAAATTATCTTAGCATCCACGTTGACTATCCAGTGTCTATTTAAAAGTAAACACACTTAGCATTATATTCTCTAACTGCATCCATTTACCTGCGAATGCCATGACTTTATTCTCTCTTATGTTTTCTCTGACATAAGAAGGCCAATTCACAGTTGGGTTGGGATGGGGAGCATAGGAGGATTAGAGGAACACTAGAATGGCCAATGGGGAGGGAAGGGAAGGGAGGGGGCAAAAGGGTTAAGAAAAAAAAAAAGATGGTAGAATGAGATGGATATCATTACCCTAAGTGCATGTATGAAATCACGAATGGTGTGAATATACTTTGTATACAACCAGAGATATGTAAAAATGTGCTCTACAAGTATAATATGAAATGTAATACATTCTGCTATCATTTCTAACAACTTAGAATAAAAAAAATAAATTTGAAAAAAAGAAATCATCCTTTCAAAATATGGATCATTGTGAAAACATTCCCTAATTTCAATGCTAGATATAATCAATTAAAATGAATTTTTATAATTTAAAAAAAAAGTATGCCGGGCGCGGTGGCGCACGCCTGTAATCCCAGCACTTTGGGAGGCTGAGGCAGAAGGAACGCGAGTTCAAAGCCAGCCTCAGCAATGGTGAGGCACTTAGCAACTCAGTGAGACCCTGTCTCTAATAAAAACACTAAAAAGGGCTGAGGATGTGGCCCAGTGGTCAAGTGCCCCTGAGTTCAATCCCCGGTACCACAAAAAAAAAAAAAAAAAAAAAGTAAACACACATTTGCTGCATATTCTATTTGTTCTATTTTAGATTTCTTCAAGATCATTTTAGTAATGATCCATACAGCCCAAATTCTGTTTAAAGTGGCAGCAATCTCCAATTAATTTTCATTTCAAAGATAATGCTTTTAGAGAGATGATCTTTATTTACTAAGTGTTGTGCTAAGCAAATTATGTTGACTCTTCACAATAACATGATGAAGGTATTTCTAAAACACATATGCTCATTGTGTTACAACTCTACTTGTGGCTGTTCATTGGATAAAAGATCTGTGATCAGTGGTGACTAATCGTGCAATGTCAGACTGCTTTTAAACCCTTTTGTTAACAGAGATAAAATAACCAGTATAGTGGACAGCTATTGCCTTGGAGCTGCCTGACAGGCATTTGCTTTGCTCAGTGTGCAGTTTCATTCTGGAGAATGACTTTCCCTCCCCGTGTGATATTTTAGTGGGACTGAAAATCGATATGCTCTGCCCTCCCACTATGGGCCCTCAGGGGTTCCAGAAGTCCCATCATGGGTTCTTTCCCTCTTGCCATCCAAAGAAACATTAGGTGTAGGGACAAACCGAACTATTGGTTCTAAGAAACTCAAGCAGGGTGATACAAAGGTAGAATAAACTATTTTACTTCATTCAGCCCCATAAAGCTGCCAGCAAAAGGTGAATAAAATTTTCCTACTCCCAAGAGCAACAAGGATATGACTGGTTCCTCTCTATTTGAAGCCTGGTTCATAATACTCCTTTTTTTTTTTTTTTTTTTTTTGTGGTTACCGGGGATTGAACTCAGGGGCACTCGACCACTGGGTCACATCCCCAGCCCTTTTTTGTATTTTATTTAGAGACAGGGTCTCACTGAGTTGCTAAGTGCCTCGCCATTGCTGAGGCTGGCTTTGAACTCGCGATCCTCCTGCCTCAGCCTCCCAAAGTGCTGGGATTACAGGCGTGCGCCACCGCGCCCGGCTCATAATACTCCTTTTAATCCTGGTAACTACAACATAAGCTTCAAATAAATCCATGTATATGCTTAAGCTAAGCATAGTAATTCACTGTTAAAAAACAAAAGTTATACAGACAATTCCATTGATGTCACAAAATATTTGATCTTGTTTTCTATTTTTTTTTTTTTTTTTTTTTTTTGTACTGGGGATTAAACTCAGGGGCACTTGACCACTGGGCCACATCCCCAGCCCTTTTTAAATTTTATCTAGAGACAGGGTCTCACTGAGTTGCTAAGTGCCTTGCCATTGCTGAGGCTGGCTTTGAACTCACGATCCTCCTGCCTCAGCCTCCCAAGTGCTGGGATTACAGGTGTGTGTCACCACGCCCAGCTGTTTTCTGGTATTTTGACATGGATAAAAATTGATATGCTTTTTCAAAGACTACCATTGGGTCAATAAAAATTACAAAATTCCTTGATCAAATGTGTTTCTCTTAGCAAGTGGGTTCTAACATCTTTATTATCTTCACAGCATGCTTCCTTGTCAGGAAACACCAACCCACTAACTCACACAAAGCTCTGGACATGTACAGATTCCTTAGACACTTTTCACTGAAGTAAGCCAAGCTGCTTTCCAAGCACTTTCCAAAAAGAATATCAATTAGAAGACAGGAAAATAACTGAATTTTGACATTCAATTTAAACAAAATTAAACAATGAGTTACTGGATTTTTTTTCTTCACTAACATGTGGGATAGAGGCTGACTATGTAGAAAATACCTGATGATATGACCAGCTGCTGGACAATTAAGTGCTCAGAGCATTTACCGTGTAAAGTTCTATTCCTAGGGCCACATTTCCCACTTCCCTAGAGAACAAGAAACAATACTGCCATATAGGAATCTGTGTTGAATAGCCATCAGTTACTAAAGTCCTAGAGGCAGGCATCATCCTTTGGAAAGTTTAAATCCACTGTCAAAGCAAATTGTACTAGTCTATCAGCAATGCTGTAACAAAATATCACTGATGGGGGACTCAAACAATAGATGCTTATTTTCTCACAGCTAGGAAGCCTAGAAGTCTATGACCAAGGTGCCATCATGGTGGTTTATGATGAGGCTTCTATTCCTGATTTGTAGGGAGCCATTTTCTTGCTGCGTCCTCACTTTGGCTGTCTTCTGTAAGCACTTTGAGACCCATCTCTAGTGTCTCCTTCTCCTCTTGTAAGTTTGCCAGTCCTGTAAGATTAGGGCCTATCCTGACGACCTCAGTTAGCCTTAATTATCTTCCTAAGGGCACTATCTCCAAATACAGTCACACTGAAATGTTATGGCTTCAACACATGAATCTGGGGATGGGGCAGTCCAGAACACACAGTGTTATAAAACTTTTCAAAATAGTTTGTGGTCACTTTGTTTTCTTTCTCTCTTTTCCAAAAATTTACATTTGTTGTATTCATCATCTATTTCCTAATTTACTTTATTTTCTTTATATTTTAAGATCCCACAAATATTACCACACATAAATGAGCGTGCTGCCCCAGGTGTTCCCAATACCAACAATGAGAGGCTTCTCATTAGCAATCACAAATCGTACACCCATTTAGGTAGCGTTAAAAAGATGCACATGTTCCCTTAGGAATACACACTTCATTTTAGCATCTTACATTTTTTTTTCCTGGTGTTCTTCAGAAGATTTAACATTATTCAATTCAATCATAATACAAATATTCATTAAATGTCCCAAATTCATTTAGAGCCTAAATATGTCAAACAATAGGTCAAACACATATGATGATATAAGTAAGCAATATACAATGTGATTAGAAAATACGATTACAAATTTTTTTACCCTCTTCCCATCAAAAAGTAGTATATGTCCCCTTGCCTTGTCCAAGAGGTGTGAGGTATTTCAATTCAGCACCAAATCTCAGTATTTAGTGACCTATTTTAAGAGAACCAAATTTGGAGATGTCCAAGTCTCAATCACTGAAACCTATGGTTATGCTGTTTCATGAAAAGAAGAAATTAACAATCCATACCCTTAGACATTTCTGAGGTGGGCCAACACTAGCACAGGATCTTTATGGTAAAAAAGGGAGACAGGAGAGTCAGACAGAGTTTGGAAAATGCTACACTGCTGGGTATAAAAATGGAAGGAGAGACCATGAGCCCAGGAATGCAGGGGGCTTCTAAAAGTTGGGAAAGACAAGGAAATAGATCCTGCCGTAGAATATCCAATAGGAACACAGCCTTGGTGGCATCTTGATATTAGCTCCACAAAACCCATTTGGAGTTTTGGCCTTCAGAACTATAACATACTAACTACATTTATGTTGCTTTAAGCTATTAAATTTGTGGTAATTCATCACATCAGTGACAGGAAACTGCTTTGACCAAGAGTGTGGTGGAAATTATGCTATTCACAGGGTCATTAAAGACAAAATAGCTTCCTCTTTCTCCTGACTTGCTCCTGCTCAGGACAACTAAGAGGTCACATGAAGGCACTCTGTTGACAGTCCTGGCTTAGCTAGGTCTTCCAGTCATCACAGTCTAACCACAAGACACAAGAATCAAGCCTTCAGATGATTCCATCTCTTATCCTTTTAAGGAAGCCCCGTGTCCTTCTAGTCACTCTAGGCAATGCCTTAGACAGCACAGAGCAGAGAAATGCCATCCTTACACTTTAAAAATGATGGTTGCTTTAGACCACTATTTTAAGTTGGTTTTTTGAACAGTAACTGGCATAGGCTTTGGTTCTTAGAAGCAGAGTACTGTCATAACAGACCTAAAACATGTGGCCACAGACAAGCAAAACAACACATGTGGTTTCATCCCTTATGGATTTAGATTGGTGGTACAGATGAGTAAATAAGTAATAGCAATAAAGACTAAAAAGTGGCACAAAATGAGTGAAACACTGCACTGGTATTTGTCATACAAGCACCAAACTTCATCTGTGATGGTCAGGGAAGAGTTCTACTGCTTAGGGACATCTCCACTGAGTACTACTGGAAGGCAGCAAGAAGGTTCTAAACCAAAGTGGGCCATGTGTGATGGTAGGAATGAACCACAATCATGTAATATTTGAGAGTGTAAAATAAGCTTCTGTGTGCCTGGAGCTTAGAAAGTAAGGGAAGAACAGATGTGTCTGAAGTTGAATAAATAAGAGGCCAGGCCTTGAGATATTTAGCACATTATGCCAGGTGGTTTCTTTCTTATCCTCTGGGGAAGAGTACTGATGCTAAAGCAGGGAGGTGGCATGATTGTACTTTAAGTTTAAAAGCATCACTTTGACTAAACTAGAAAGAATGGGTTAGATAGTAGTAACAGAATGCAAATATCCTACTAACAACCACCCTTGGCAAAAAATCAGTGGGCTAGGTAGGGGCTGTAAAGATAAAGAGGATAGAATAGATTCTAGAGTTAGTTAAATAGTAAGAAAGGTAGGAATATAGAATGAAGCCAGTGGAGTAGAGCAAGAGTACCAGAGGGAGGGAGGTAAGTAAGGAAAAGGGAGGTAGAGGGGAAATGAACTGACCAATTATCTTGTGTTCATGTACATGTCTGTACCAATAAATCTCACTATTATAATGCACCAATGATTTTTTTTTTTAAATGAAGCCAAATTTTCCTACTTGGGCAAGTGATTGAATAGTAGCACCTGACCTTGACAAAGGAAACCAAAAAGGAGAACAGCTGGTGGGATAACATGGTAAATCATTATGAAATGTTTGGATCCTTAGAAATAAAGTGAAAAAGATTTCATTATAAACATGAGAATTTGGCAGATTTCTCAGATATGAGAATGTTTTCAAAAATAGATGCTAAAAAAATTAATAAGAATCAAATATTTTTATACATTAAAGATTAAAGCACTAGGGAATTTACTGTGTGGGAACAGAATCAAGCCAAAAAAACAAAATCAATAGTTGCTATTTCTAGCTTTAATATTCAATATATAAGTATTCCCATAAGAAGGAAGAAATTATCCTTTAAAAGGCTGCCTGCTCAAAAGAAGTTATTCAGAGTCAGCTCTCTAGTTTTTCAGGAAAGGGGAAATCAATAAGAATCTTCAAGCTTTTGAGTTTGAAATTATTTAACAAGCCATCAAATAGCCAGTCTGCCAAATTATCTCTCATATTATAGAAAATCTCCCCTATACTGAGAGACTAGATTAGCTATACTCAACTAAAAATAAACACTTCCTTCATTACCACAATTTTCCTCTTAAGTGGGTAACATAACACAATACTCATTCTGATTGACAGAACATTTTCAGATCTAATTATAATTTCCACCAGTTTCAGAACATGTTGTGTTTTCAATATAAATTCCAACACAATTGGATAATTCACACACATCAATACGATTCTAGGGCAACAGTGATATCAAATTCTGTGCTGCTGCACGGGCAAACAGTGAATTAGTAGGATCAGTTCATTTATTTTTGTCACAAAATAATGTTAATGAAGCCAAGGTCAAGAGCTTAATCCTTTTTAGGGAATTTAGATAATTAGCCCCCCTAACACAGGACAATATTTTCATAAATGCATTTGACTGATTACAAAGGTATTCTTGAATTAAGGCTGCATTTTAAGTCCAATGACACTTCTAGAATCAAAAATTAATGTTCATACCTGAATGACTTTGTGTCAGTAGCTCTCTTGTTGGCCCTTGTGCTATTCAATCAGCACCACACAATGTCATCTTTCACAGCCTTACTGTGGAAACATTTATTATCTGTTTCTTGTTCAACTTCATTATCTTCTCCTTCTGTTGATCTGTGATTTTGTCATTAGCCTTTGCTTAGAGCCCCATCTTAAATCCTTGTACCTTTCAATCAGGACTATTTCTGAAGCTGTATCACTCTATTGCCTTATTCAAGCACAACTCAGACCTGCCCAAACTCTTACCATATGGACTTCAGCTACCATTATTCCTCATTCCATAAACTCCAGCCTGGCACCTATGCCAGTTTATCCTCCCTCAAGTCTTTGTCACATTTCCCCACCAGCCCCTCAAGCAAAGCCTAGCCAAGAATGCTCTAATCTTTAGGGCTGCAGAGTGAATAGCCTATTTAATATTGCTACCTGAATATCTTCCAGTCACCTTAAACTTGAAGCTACCTTGGGACACATTCCTCATCTTACCACCCCTTGTGACACATGATTCCTCCTTCCCATGGTGGCTTATACCAGAAACATGGGAGGTATCCTCAGCTCTCTCTTTCCCCTTATTCCACATCAAGCCGTGTAATGTCCATCTTACTTCCAAAGCAAACAATGAAAGCATTCATAACCTTTTTCCAGTTACCTAACTGCTAAAACTGATACTTTCCATTTCCTCTACTAAAAAAAAAAAAAAAAAAAAAAAAAAAAATTGACTCATAGCACATTCACTGTTTATAGTTAATATGAAGCTAATTTCTAGTGTTACCCTATATTTTCACTGCCTCTACTCAAACAATATCCTTACCAGAAATTAGTTTTGTTTCTGTAATTGCATAGACAACCTGTACATGTTAATGAAATGATGTATTTCAATGAAATATTACATAAACTAGTAAAATTTGAATTTTAACAAGCTTGATTCTATAAAAACTAGGTAGAATTTTTAGAAAAACCCCAAGGAAAATTGCTAAATGAATTGTTTTTAAATCACATATGGGCAAAATTAAGGGAAAAAGTGACAAAAAACAAAGTTTCCTGTTCTCATTCTCATCCATCTCATAAAAACATTCACAGATGTCTTTAAATTCTTGCTCGCTTTAGGGGAATCAAAACTAGGAATCAAACAGGATGCAACTATGGGTATGGTTCACATGCAACCAAACAAAACCATTTCAGAACTTTTATTCACAGATTCACATTCAACAAAGGGACCCAAGGCTGCATCAAACATAGGCAATAAATATTTATAAATGTTACATTGGAATATTGAAGATAATATATAGCATTTAGGATCTCTGCTCTTTAATCAACTTTTTAAATTAAATCAACCTATTAGTGCAAATCCTGCTGTTTAATATACACAATAATAGCTAACATACTGACAGCAATCCAGTAAAAAAACATAGCGACTACCTTCCCCCCATTTTTTTTTTTTTTTTTTTTTTTTGGTACAGGGGATTGAACCCAGGGCACTTTACTGTTGAGCTGCACCCCACAGTCCTTTTTATATTTTGAAACAGGGTTTCTTGCTAAATTGCTGAGGCTGACCTCAATCTTGTGATCTTCCTTCTTTAGCCTCCCAAATTACTGGAATTACAGGTGTGTGCCACCATGCTAGGCTCAACTACCTATTTCTACAGATGGTTAGATTGAAGGCTTGACCTATAAATTTTAGCCCTGTCCACTTCTGTCCCTAGGCACCTTTACTAATTTTGGCCATAATAATTCAATAGCCTCATAGCCTGTCTCTCTACTTCAACCCTGACTCCTCTAAATTCCATTAATCAATAAAACACAGAGAAAAAAAAATTAAATTCAATCACAATTTTGCCATTCCCCTACTTAAAAACTTTTTAATGATGTTACACTTTAAAAAAAATATTCAAAATCTTTCCAGTGGCTTCCAAAGTCCTTCATGACCCAACACTCACATCTCCCTCCATCTTTATCCCACAACACACTTTCTTGCTCACCTCATTTTGTTTACCTTGGTTCCCAATGTACCAAAATGCCAACTCTGTCAATGTCCCAATGCTGCTCATCCTGTTAAGGATGTTCTACAGCTTCTCTTCATTTTTCAGATCTTAACCTGAATATCAATTTCTCTCTGAATTCCAATCTTAATCACCCATTTTATTAAAAATCACTCATTGCACCCAATACTTTTCTTTCACTAGACTTATTTATCACAATTGATAAATACATATTTGTATGACTATTTTCTCCTATCTTTCCAAGGGATAAGGGCCATGTCTACTTTGCTTACCTCCCTAGCAACTTTCACAGTGCCATTGACCTAGTAGGTAAAGCCACAAATGTCTACAGAATGAATTAACCTATCAATGATTATATCTGCAGTAGAGAACAATAGGGGCCAAGGAGTTTTCAAATGGTCACCTAGTCCATAAAATTTCCACTCCCAAATGGTTGGCAGTTATTCTTCAGGATGGGAACTCCTTCATGAACTGCACTGTATTATGGTCCGATTCCCATCACTATTATATTTATGAACTCAGAACTCTGTTCCCACTTTTT
This sequence comes from Tamias sibiricus, assembly GCA_025594165.1. Taxonomy (NCBI): domain Eukaryota; kingdom Metazoa; phylum Chordata; class Mammalia; order Rodentia; family Sciuridae; genus Tamias; species Tamias sibiricus. The sequence goes on along the minus strand of CM046661.1, from coordinate 134,703,108 downwards.
TAAGGACTTAGCAAACCTACCCAATAACATCTATGTAATGTTTGCATTTCCACTCAAGTTCCTCATTTCGAAGTATATTCAAAAAATTAAATATATAGACCCTTTGAATGTACATTAGAATAGTGTAACGAGTCAAAAATAATTCCTACAGCCACTATCCCATCTCTGCACATGAATACCACCCTCACCCCATAAACAGCACTTGAGGAGAAAACATCAAGTCCTCACACAAGCTCAACCCCAGTGTTATTTTAGAAACAGTTCTGGCAAGCACAGCTTGCAGTCAGAATCAGTAAATAAAGATTGGCTTTCTAGAAGGAGGCATGCTGCCAGCAGTGAGGAATAACAGTAGACATGAGAATTTTTTTAAAAGACAGCTGTCTGGATCCATTTAGTAGGCAGCCAAGTAGGGCTACATATTTCAATATATCCCATGGACAGTGTTAAGTACTTCACTGGACAGTATAGCAATAAAAATTTCTGATGATGTCCCTGTATATGAAGACAATTTTATATTATTTTCACTGTGCACTTCCTTTTTATGTCAAGAAATCAAGGTATTGCCATAATCTCAGAGTTTTGGACCATATGCCTTACTGAAATAAAAATTTTAAATGAACTCTATAAAGTTTGCAACAAACCCATTTTCCCCTAAATAATAGGCACAAATATGAAAACATGAATTACCAAAGTGAAAGATTCATTATTCTACTTCACTGATTTTGTAATTGTGAAGTACCCCTCTATTGAGAGCCTGATTGGATTACTAAGAATGTAAGAAAATATTACAGGATACAAGTTTAACAAGATTTCCTTAATAACAAAGCACTTTAACTTGACAACTCTCCCAATGGGAAATAGGTTGGGTGCTCTAAAAATAAATAACATTCCCAATTAGAGCAAAAAAAAAAAAAATTTTTAAATTTAAATTATATAGATACATATTTTATTACCATGAACATTATCTCCCTTATCCCATAAACTGCATCATTTTCCCCTCCAGTGCAGTTCATGGAATGAAGGAACATCAAAGAATATTCCTTACACAGTGTTAAAGTAATGGTCCAAAGTAAATATGGTAAATGGAAAACTGCTTGATCCACAATCAAACTAAGTCAAATCCCCTGATTAGCAGAAACATAAATGTCAATCAAATCTATATAAGAGTACCAAATTTTAAAGAAAGAAATTGTAATAGAAATTAGGTTTATTAAGTATCAGATGTTGTTCTAAGTTAGCAGTTCATCAGAACTATCTTGTTTGATCTTCAGAAAAGGGATAGCAGGTAAGTGCTATGGTAATCTCCATTTAAAAGTTAAAAAAAACTAAGGCACAGAATGGCTTTTAAGTCACTTAAAATCATTCAGCTGGTAAACAGCAAAGGTAGGATGAAAATTCTGGAAGCCTATCTTTAGAACCTCCTTTTAATCACTACTAAAAAATCATTAATGAGGTCTATGCCAGTGCCCACAAAATACAAAGCTATTTTTATAAAGTTATTAAACTGAATAGAAATAAGAGCTATATAAACAAAATTTTGGAAAACAATCTTTTTTCTGAAGTGCTTGTTATGTGTGAAGAAAAACAAAGAAAAGCAACAATGATTTAATATAAAAACACAAAGAAAAGTAACAATGAGATGCATTCAATGATCTCCAAAAAGACCTTGCTTCGGTAATCTGAAAATAATTTACTGTTTTAAACAAGAGATTAGAGAGAGTATAATAGCCACCTTCAAACTGGCTTACCTGGCAGTAGCCAGTGGTCTATAAACAGTGTGCTACTGTGTAAATTAACCAAAGTCATACCAATGTTTTACAATCAGCAGTCAAAGACATTTTGTATGTAAATGAGAATCAGTTGAATTGTACTTCTCAAAATCTCAAATATATTTATGTAAAGGAATTATTGCTTATAGCAGGTGTAAAATCTCAAATATATTTATGTAAAGGAATTATTGCTTATAGCAGGTGTATGTTGCCTAGCAACTAAAACATTATATTTCCAGTTAAACAACTACAGCTCTTTAAAAAAGTGAGCATTAATACTAGATACACCCTTTTAGCCCTAGACTTCACTTTGGATAGAAATTTGCAAAATACTCTGAAAGAAAAAATTCTGCCTTTCGCTGAAAAGACAACTCAGAAACATACTGATATTGTGGGCTACTTTGGTTCCACACCCATATTCTATCCATCTAAATATCTAACATCTTAATGAAGCAAATTTTCTCAGACTCAAATATAATTCTTAAACTTTTAGAAGATTTATAATCTTCTCCCTTGTCCCTACTTTCTGCCAATTTCCTTAGCAGTTTCTAGAAGAAAAGAAAAAGGAAACAAGAAGGTCAAATTGTTAAGTTATCCAAGTATAGTAATGAACACACTAGTTTCTCTGCCCTAAAATGCCTTTCCTCTTGTCCTTGCCCAAGTTAGTGTTTTAATCAGACCTGCCATATTATGAACCTCCCTTTGATTTTAGCACCTCCCTGGAAATGAATTTTAAAAGGCCACCCTTCTTGAGAGTTGATTGTTTTGATTTTTGAGATTCCAAGGGTTTGAGCAATAAACCAGATTCTGGGCCAAAGCACAGAGCAGAATTACATAAGCACAATATGTTTGGAACCTGAACGCATAAGACCAAAAATGATGTGAGCACCTGCCAGAATGATCACTCATTCATTCACCCCTATTCTCAGGGATAAAATGCATCTAAGAACTTTCTAAGACGAGATCTTATGTCATATAGACATGAGGCTATCAGCTATCCATATAGCTGGCCTCCACAATGATTCCATCTAGAAACCTGAAGTCCAGTGGTACCATTACTGGCTTTTTTATGAGCTCCATAGATGCTTCTGATCTTTAAAAGAGGGCAGAATTTAAAGTCACCTTCTCCCCAGTGTCAAATACAGTCCTATTATTCTAACTGAGTGAACAGTATCTCAGAGGCAAGGCAGCCTAGGGTTGGCTGAGTATTAAATACAAGAACACAGGGCTAGAGCAATTCTTTCACTCACTCATTTTTGCTATTTTACCCTTCTACCTACTCACCATCATGGTAGAATGACATATTTTTGGTTTCAAAGCAACATATGCTTGAGTTTGAATTTGGTTCCACCAAGGACTAGTTACTTAATTAAAGGCTTCAGTTTCAGAAGAGAAATAATAACAGATCTCAGAATTGTTCTGAAAACAGAAGGATCAATTCACTTCATAAATACTTTCTGCCTGCTTTCTAAGGGCTAGTGGCTGTACCAAGGTGTGGGGATGTAGCAGTGAATAAAAAAAGAACTGGTCCCAGACTTCAGAGTAATTGCAAAATGCCAATAAATACATGGTAAGTGCTCAATAAATGGCTGCTGATACTGGCACTGTTATTAATGCTTATTAGTCCTATTCTGAGCCTAGACAAATACTGACAATACTGAGCCAAAAGTTAGAAACCTCTAAGGAAGAACACATTGTACTCACTGCTTTCTACAATGTATACTGGAATAACAGTTTAAATGAGGATGTAATTATTAGAGAAAAATATAGTTTTTTGATCTAGAATTTACAAAGTATATGGGGTGAATAAAAATGAAATACCTATCCCTAAGGATAGAGTTCTATGAACAGAAGGACAAACATATGAAAAGTAAGATATGTATCTTCCCACATACAACACAGAATACCATTTATGGCATAGCATTTTTCTGTTACTGTCTACACACACACAGCGCTAATAAACATGTTCTCTCTGGGATGAGACTTTTCCCCTATGTTAACCTCTTTAATAACTGTCACTAATAAAAAGGTACTTAACTTGTAATGAAATCTTTGGTCTGTTATGAAAAATATATTTTTCTTAAGCATAATAATTAGCCATTGGGAGGATATGATGTTTTAATTAAAGATTAAAAAATACTCTGCCCAGAGTAAAAATAGATTTGGGTTTAAATAAAGGAAATAAAGAAAGATATAAATAAAGAAAAAATCAAAATGTAGGACTGTTTTGTCATGTTAAAGTCTTATCTTTGCTCCCAAGAAAGGGAAATATAATAACTTTTTGGTGAATAACTTGGCAAATGCTACCTTAGCCAAGTGACCAAGGTGAACATCACCAGATGTACGTCATGTTGATATCACGTACCTCCTGATATGAGGCTATCAGGGGGAACTTCTCTGTGGTTTTTTTCCTCCAAGACTCCATGATCAGAGTCAAATAATGATTTAAAAAATTAGACAAACCTAAATTGAAGGGTATTCTAAAAAAAAAAAAAAAAAAAAAAAAAACTGGCTAGTACCACTGGAAACCATCAAGTTTGTGCAAAAAACGATAAAAAATTGTCACAAATGAAACTAAAGATGACTAAATGCAATGTGATAACCTCAAGTGGATCCTCAAACAGCAAAGGACCCTAGAGGGACAGCTGGAGGAATCCACATGAAGACTGGAGTCAGTTATCACCAGCACTATCATCACTAATAATACTGGTATTTTAGTTTTCAAAAAGTGTGCCACGATTAACTGCAGAGGATGTGAGTAAGGGGTGTAAAGAAAACCTATTATCTTCACAACTTTTCTATGAATCTGAAGTCACTTGCAAATAGAAAGGTTTTTTTTTTAATAAACATTTGCAAAAAAAAATCAAGAAACTAAATGAAAAAACCAGTGTCTACTTATGAATTGCTTTAAATTGCAATTAAACTAGCACTGAAATAGAAGCAATGAGGTCTCCAATTGAATTGTGAAAACAAGATAAAAGATTAATTTTGAAGTGTAGTTATATAAATCTTGAATCAAATTTAGCAAGTTGAAGTCTATGGCCTACATTGTAGAAACTATTCTAGTTTTAGTTTCTCTGTCTCTTGAGCTATTTTTGCCATTTTGTTGGACTTAGTTTGATATTTTTTTTTCTGAAAATGTTTTATTAATTGAATATATTCTTACAGACCATAATTTATAATAAACTGAGTTAAACCACTATGCTAATTTTAACCTTGGGTACGGACACTAATGTGAAAAGTAAACACATAAACTATACCCAAAATATAAGAAGTATCAGTTAATCACATGATAGTGTTTTAGCACTCTATTTCAATTATAAAACATGTATTTTTAAATAATTTTGTTGAGATACAATTTACACAATATAAAATTCACATATTAAAATTTATAATTCAGTGAGGGTATTTTTGTACTCAAATAATTTTAACACTGTCAATTTTAGTTTTAATATTGTTTTTTAAATGCAATAAGGGTTTGTTCAGGGTATGTTATCTGCACATACTCACAAGTAATACAAAACAATGGAAAAAAATATTTAGATTCGGGCTGGGGTTGTGGCTCAGCGGTAGAGCACTCGCCTAGCACGCGTGCAGCCTGGGTTCCATCCTCAGCACCACATACAAATAAACGTATTGTGTACAACTAAAGCAAATAAATAAATATTTTTTTTAAAAAATTTAGATTCACATTTCATCCCATATTTCAAAATATATCCTATGTTAATTATTAATAAAAATCTTATAAAATATCTAGACAAAAAGAGAATATTTTAAATTGTGGAATGGCAATGCTTTTATGGTTTATTTTTAATTGACCAATACTAAATATATGTCTTAATGGGACATACTGTAATGTTTTTATTCCTATATATATTGTAGAATAATCAAATTAGGGTAATTGGTTACAAGTATCCACATCATGATTTAAATTTAAAACATTTTTGTTATTCCAAAAAGAAACTCATTAGCAGCTACTTCTCATTTTCATCCCACCTCCAGATCTAGGTGTCCTTTAATCTACTTTCTGCCTCTATAAATTTGTCTATGATAGACATTTTTATATTAATGAAATCATACAAAAATGTTGTCCTTTTGACTGTCTGCTTTCAGTTAGCATAATGTTTTCACAGTTCCTCAAGATGCAACATGTATCAGCATTTTTATTGTTGATTATATTACACTTAATGAATCTTTTTAAATTTTTTTTGATTATTTATTTACTTATTCATCATGCACTAGTATCTTTTTACATACAACTGCTTGTATACAAAGTATATAAGTACCATTCAGATCTTCAATCATGCATTTAGGATAATGATATCCATCTCATTCAACCACCATTTTTTTTTTTTTTCCCCCCCCCCCTTCCTTACTCCCTCCCTTCCTCTCCCTTTCTGTTGACCATTCTAGTGTTCCTCTGATCCTCCTATGTACCCCCTTCCAACAACACTATGAACTAGCCTCCTTATATCAGAGAAAACATTCGGTATTTGGATTTTTGAGATTAACTAATTTCACTTAGCATTATATTCTCCAACTTCATCCATTTACCTGCAAATGCCATTATTTTATTCTTATTGCTGAGTAAAATTCCATTTAGTATATATACCACATTTTCTTTATCCACTCATCTACTGAGGGACATCTAGGTTGGTTCCACAACCTACCTATTGTGAATTGTGCTGCTATAAACATTGAAGTGGCTGTGTCACTGTAATATGCTGTTTTTAAGTCTTTTGGGAATAGACCCAGGAGTGGGATGGCTGGGTCATAGGGTGGTTCCATTCCCATTTTCCCAAGAAATCTCCATACTGCTTTCCATAGAGGTTGCACCATTTTGCAGTCCCACCAGCAATGTATGAGTGTGCCTTTTTCCCCACATCCTCTCCAACATTTATTGTTGTTTGTGTTCTTGATAGCTGCCATTCTGACTGGAGTGAAATGAAATCTTAGAGTAGTTTTGATTTGCATTTCTCTAATTGCCAGCGATGTTGAGCATTTTTTCATGTATTTGTTGATTAAATGTGTATCTTCTTCTGAGAAGTGTCTTTTCAATTCCTTAGCCCATTTATTGATTGGGTTATTTGCTTTTTTGGTGTTAAGTTTTTTTAGTTCTATATACATTCTAGAAATTAGTGCTCTATCTGATGTGCATGTATTAAATATTTGTTCCCAATTAGTTGGCTCTCTATTCACCTCACTGATTGTTTCTTTTGCTGAGGAGAAGCTTTTTAGTTTAAATCTATCCCATTCATTAATTCTTGGTAATAGTTCTTGCGCTACAGGATTCTTATTAAGGAACTTGGGGCCTAATCCGACATGTTGGAAATTGGAGCTTACTTTTTCTTCTATTAGGCATATTGTCTCTGGTCTAATTCCTAGGTCCTTGATCCACTTTGAATTGAGTTTTGTGCAAGGTGAGAGACAAGGGTTTAATTTTATTTTGTTGCATATGGATTTCCAGTTTTCCCAGCACCATTTGTTGAAGAGGCTATCTTTTCTCCACTGTATATTTTTGGTGCCTTTGTCTAATATAAGATAGCTGAAATTATATGTATTAGTCTCTGTGTCCTCAATTCTGTACCATTTGTCCACCAGTCTGTTTTGGTGCCAATACCATGCTGTTTTTGTTACTATTGCTCTATAGTATAATTTAAAGACCGGTATGGTGATGCCCCCTGCTTCACTTTTCTTACTCAGGATTGCTTTGGCTATTCTGGGTCTCTTATTTCTCCAGAAGAATTTCATGACTGCTTTTTCTATTTCTTTGAAGAATGACATTGGGATTTTGATTGGAATTGCATTAAATCTGTATAATGCTTTTGGTAGTATGGACATTTTGACAATATTGATTCTACCTATCCAAGAGCAAGGTAGGTCTTTCCATCTTCTGAGTTCTTCTATGAATTCTTTCTTTAGTGTTCTATAATTTTCCTTATAGAGGTCGTTCACCTCTTTCGTTGATTCCCAGGTTTTTTTTTTTTTTTTGATCCTATTGTAAATGGGGTATTTTTCATCATTTCCCTTTCAGAGGCTTTGTCAGTGATGTACAAAAATGCCTTTGACTTATGGGTATTGATTTTGTATCCTGCTACTTTGCCAAATTCATTTACTAGTTGTAAAAGTTTTCTGGTAGAGTTTTTTGGGTCTTCTAGGTATATTATCATGTCATCAGCAAATAGTGCTAATTTGAGCTCTTCTTTTCCTATCTGGATCCCTTTAATTTCTTTTGTCTGTCTAATTGCTCTGGCCAGAGTTTCCAGTACTATGTTAAATAGCAGTGGTGAAAGGGGGCATCCCTGTCTTGTTCCAGTTTTTAGAGAGAATGCTTTCAATTTTTCTCCATTTAAGATAATGTTAGCTCTGGGCCTTGCATAAATAGCTTTTATAATGTTGAGATATGTTCCTGATATTCCTAGTTTTTCCAGTGTTTTGAACATAAAGGGGTGTTGTATTTTGTCAAATGCTTTTTCTGCATCTATTGAGATAATCATATGATTTTTATCTTTAAGTCTATTGATGTGACGTATTATGTTTATTGATTTCCGAATGTTGTATCTTTTTTTTAATCTACTAATTTCTTCATGGACATTTGGGTTGTTTCCACCTACTGGCTATTGTGAATAATGTTCTGGGGACATTCTTAGTGTACAAGTGTTCATGTGGATGTGTATTTTTGTTGCTCTTGTATGTGTGCCTAGGAATGCCATCAGTGCCTCGGATGGTAACTCTATATTTAACATTTTGAGGAACTATCAAACTGTTTTCCAAAGTGGCTGCTTTTCATGAGGATTCCAAGTTCTCTGGCTCCTCACACACAATTTTCATCATCTTCAAACACTTATTTCTAATACTTATTATCTACCTGGGTTACATTGTTTCCTATAAAAATCATTCGTTGTGCTCTGTTCCCCTTCCCATGTGAAAATCTTATGTTGCAAATGACTCTACAAAATATATTTTCAATGAAACAAATGTTATATAAATAACCCATCTTACTATTTTCAAATTTTTATTTGATTGTCCTCTGACCCAGTCATGAGCTTTCTTTCATGAGCAATTTACTATGTTATGACTTTTTAGAGGAAATATAAATTCCTTCTAAAGTAATTCTTAGCTAAGCAATTAGCATGGTATGCACTTACACATGTGATGGAATTGTTAATTTAGCCATGCTTCCAGACTTCCTTCTTTCCAACCCAGCAAAGATAATTGTATAATTCAGAGTTTCTTATTTCTGCTCATTATCTGTTAGTGGGTCAGATGATCAACTGGATGAGTCACGTGCCAAATTTTTAATGATCGGGGAGAAGGGAGAGAACAGAATGGAAATGTTAGAACTCATTGCATTATTTTCTGACACTTTCTAGCTTATCATGTGTTGTTTCTGAATTGAGAAGTATTATGTAATTTTTTTCTGTAGGTGATGGACAAGAAAGTTCAAAGTCCACTACTGAAATTACAAATTTAGTATTATATCTTTCTTAAGTAGGAAGAACCATTTCCTAAATTGAAAGAAATGAAAAAGGGAGACAGGATGCTATTTTTAAAAGGCAGTGTGAACAAGAATTTAGGAATTTAATTTGTAAAGAGAGGAGTTGTGAGAAAAGAGAAACTTAATAAACGCTGATTGTGAGCTACCTATTTAAGTTCATTTAATATCTGTAAAAGGTCAGAGCAAGAATAAATTTTTAATTATATGGGGCTATAAATTTTGCCTCTTATATGTTATACAGCTCTGATACTAAATAATGGGCTTCTAAGATATTAAGGACTACATATATTTGTATACAAATATATTTTTCACTTATTGTAAACAAACATTTATCATGTCTAGAAAAGATGGCTTAATAGCTCCCTATGGAGAGGGCATTTGTGGGTTTTTTTGGAGATGACAGTAGCTTATAGCATAAGCTTTGAAGTCAGGAAAATTTCAGCTAACCTAAACTTGTAATGATACATAGCACACTGAGAAAATTCCTCAGCCTATTTGAGATTTTTATATTTTCTAGGAATTGATTAAGATGCTTTAAAAATAAAATAAAATGGGCTGGGGCTGTATAGCTCAATGGCAAGTGCTTGCTTAGCAGTGGGTTCGCTCCTTAGCACCACATAAAAATAAATAAAATAAAGGCATACTGCCCACCTACAACTACAAAAAAAAAAAATTTTAATAAAACAGGTCAAAGGATTTAGTAGTGTCCTAGGACCCAGCACATAGCAAGTAATCAATAAATAGAAAATCATTTTAATAAAAAATAACTTCTAAGTCAAAGATATTTGAAAAAGTCAATCACAGCCAAGAGGAAGTGAGTAATTAAAGAAGAAACTTTTGCTGGGGTAAATGCAGACAAGGACCAGCAACATTCAGTGGTTCCATCACTGTTTCTAGTTCATGTAACTATCATACTCATTTTAAAAATTAACAGGTGTTGAGGAAAACCTCCAGATTGGAAACTAGAGCACAAGGAACAATGTAAAAGGAAATTTCAGCTGTAAGCAACCAAGGAACAGTCTACTAAGATCTCAGAATAAGTTCAAGGGTATATCAGTCAAGTAAAATTACATGGCAGCAAGGCAGACACAGGAGGAGGATGCAAAAATAACTCAAACTCATGCATCTGACGTAACACTGATTAAACTGCACCATATCTCAGAAAGACAAAAGAGACTGGCATAAACACCACTGGTTAAATATGAAGGGATTGGGGATAGTAGAAGTGGAAATATCTGATAAAGTCAATGTAATTAATTGCAAAACAAAACGTTGGAGTAACTACTATCAAACTCACAGTCTTCTTGTCACTTGCCTAAGTCCTTTCTAATTGACTTGTCTGGAAAATATTTCTAAGGACCTCCCCAAATGCTAGCTCACACAAGGGACTATGTACACGTCAAAGAGATCCCATGGTGATCCATAACCCTACCTAGGTTTCCTGTGAAGGGTGAGGTTTCTGAGACATCCCTGAGTTATCTAGTAATATGCATATTCAGAATCCACTTCTGAACAATTCATGGCATAGTATTCTGTAAAGAAACTCGTGACAAAAACAGACTTTAGCCGGGCACCTAACACATAGCAGGTGCTCAAAAAATGTTAGCGGCAAACAGGAAAGCAGACATAATAAGATCTACTGTCAAAGCAACAACAACTATTTCATTTCCTTCTCTCAAAGAATTTTCCTAAATTCTAAAAATGTGCTCTATAAGTATAATATGAAATGCAATACATTCTGCTGTCATTTCTAACAACTTAGAATAAATTTGAAAAAAAAAAAGAAATAAGAATTATTGGTTATCAGAAAATAAACTACACCACAGACCTTCACCTGAGCGCTGCCAGCCCCAGGTCAGTCGCACCGTCGCCCGCTGGTGTGTGACCAGCCTCCACCCAGCCCCTCAGACCTCCGCCCCAGAGCAGGAGACAGCAAGGACAGACCCACCAACTCTGCTTAGAGTGTTGGCTGGCCCATGGCAGTCCAGGGGTCCTACATCAGAGTGCCGCCAGGCCCAGGCTCCATCCAGTTCCGCCGACCTCCACCCTAGAGCAAGAAACAGCAAGGACAGACCTGCCAACTCTGCCTGAGCCCAGGCAGGCCCAGGGCAGTCGCACTGACCTTCACCCCAGTGTGGTTAGCCACTGACCACCACAGGAGCTCAGACTCAACCAGTTCGGCCCACACCAACCAGTGTTAAACCAGCCCCAGGTAGCATACCTTGAGGGTCAGTGGCAGGTTCTGACAGTCCAGCGCTAAGGGAAGACACTGACAACCTGCAAGGGTATTATAAAAATATAGTGAAGAATCTGTAATAACTCAGATCTACACTGCAAAAAAGTAAAGCAAATAGACATCATAAAAAAGAGGGGAGGAAAATACCCCAAACAAATTCTACAATATTCTACAATAACAGAACCCATGCTCAGCAAAGTTGAAGAAATGTCAGAGAAGGACTTCAGAAGGTTCATAATTAAAATGATCTGTGAATCAAAGAATGATCTAAATGAGCAAATACAGGCAAAAATTGACCACTACAACAAAGATATAAGAGAGCAAATACAGGTAGCAAAAGATTACTTCAAAAAAGAGATAGAAACTCTGAAGAAAAAAAAAACAGTCAGAAATCCTTGAAATGAAGGAAACAATTAACCAAATAAAAAACACAATAGAAGGCATCACCAACAGACTAGATCAACTGGAAGAAAGAACTTCAGACAATGAAGACAAAGTATATAATCTTGAAAATAAAGTTGACCACACAATGAAGATAGTAAGAAACCGTGAACAGAACATCCAAGAAGTATGGGAAAGCATCAAAAGACCAAATCTAAGAATAATCGGGATAGAGGAAGGCACAGAGTTTCAAACCAAAGGAATGCACAACATCTTTAGTGAGATAATATCAGAAAATTTCCCAAGCATGAAGAATGAATTGGAAAACCAAATAAAAGAGGCTTGTAGGACACCAAATGTACAAAATTAGAACAGATCTACACCAAGACACATTATAATGAAAATGCCTAGCATACAGAACAAGGATAGAATTTTAAAGGCTGCAAAAGAGAGGAATCAGATTACATATAGGGGGAGACCAATTCGTATCACAGTAGATTTTTCAATTCAGACACTCAAAGCTAGGAGATCATGAAACAACATATTCCAAGCTCTGAAGGAAAAGGGATGCCAACCAAGGATCTTATACCCAGCAAAATTAAGCTTTAGATTTGAGGACAAAATAAAAACCTGCCATGATAAACAAAAGTTAAAAGAATTTACAAGTAGAAAGCCAGCACTACAGAACATCCTCGACAAAATATTCTATGAAGAGGAAAAGAAAAACAATGATGAAAATCAACAGAGGGAGGTAGTATACTAAAGGAAAAAAACAATCAGAAGAGAAACCATGTCAAGGTAAATACCAGAAATAAAAATGGCTGGAAATACAAAACAAATCTCAATAATAACTCTGAATGTTAATGGCCTAAACTCACCAATCAAAAGATACAGACTAGCAGATTGAAAAAAAAAAAAAAACAGACCCAACAAAATGCTGCCTCCAAGAGACTCATCTCATAGGAAAAGACATCCATAGGCTGAGGGTGAAAGGTTGGGAGAAATCCTACCACTCATATGGACAGAGGAAACAAGCAGGGGTTTCCCTCCTCATATCAAATAAAGTAGACTTCAAGCTAAAGTCAATCAAAAGGGATAAAGAAGGACACTATATACTGCTCAAGGGAACCATACACCAACAAGACTTAACAATTATAAATATATATACCCCAAACAATGGAGCATCCATGTTCATCAAACTCTTCTCAAGTTTAAGAATCAAATTGACCACAACACAATAATTCTGGGTGACTTTAACACACCCTTTTCACCACTGGATAGATATTCCAAACAAAAGCTGAACAAAGAAACTATAGAACTCAAAAATACAATAAACAACTTAGACTTAACTGACTTATATAGAATATTTCATCCTTCAACAAGGAAATACACTTTCTTCTCAGCAGCACATGGAACCTTTTCTAAAATAGACCATATACTAGGTCACAAAACAACTCTGAGCAAATACAAAAAAGTTGAGATTCTACCCTGCATTCTATCTGACCATAATGGAATGAAATTAGAAATCAATGATAAAATAAGAAATAAAAGCTACTCCAACACCTGGAGACTAAATAATATGCTACTGAATGAACAATGGGTTGCAGATGACATCAAAGAGGAGATTTAAAAGTTCTTAGAGGTGAATGAGAGCAGAGACACAACATATCAAAATCTCTGGGACACTATGAAGGCAGTTCTAAGAGGAAAGTTCATTGCATTGAGTTCATTCCTCAAAAGAAGAAAAAGCCAACAAATAAATGACTTAAAATGACATCTCAAAGCTCTAGAAAAAGAAGAACAATCCAACACCAAAAGTGGTAGAAGACAGGAAATAATTAAAATCAGAGCTGAAATTGGTGAAATTGAAACCAAAGAAACAATTGAAAAAATTGACAAAACAAAAAGTTTGAAAAAATAAATAAAATTGAGAGACCCTTGTCCAGGATAACAAAGAGAAGGAGAGAGATAACTCAAATTACTAATATATGCGATGAAAAAGGAAATATCACAACAAACACTAAGGAAATACAGGAAATAATTCGAAATTATTTTAAAAACTTGCACTCCAACAAAATACAAAACACCGAAGGCATCGACAAATTTCTAGAGTTGTATGATGTGCCCAAACTTAAGCAGGACGATATACATAATTTGAACAGACCAATTTCAAGCGACAAAATAGAATATGCCATCAGAAGCCTACCAACCAAGAAAAGCCCAGGACCAGATGAATACACAGCTGAGTTCTACAAGACCTTCAAAGAAGAACTGATACCAATACTCTTCAATTTATTTCAGGAAATAGAAAAACAGGGAGCACTTCTAAACTCATTCTATGAGGCCAACATCACCCTGATCCCCAAACCAGGCAAAGACACATCCAAAAAAGAAAACTTGAGACCCATATCTTTAATGAACATAGATGCAAAACTTCTTAATAAAATTTTAGCAAAACAGATACAGAAACATACCAAAAATATAATACACCACAATCAAGTGGGGTTCATTCCAGGGAAGCAAGGATGGTTCAACATGCAGAAAACAATAAATGTAATTCATCACGTCAATAGACTCAAAGATAAGAACCATATGATTTTCTCAATAGATTCAGAAAAAGCATTTGACAAAACACAGCACCACTTCATGCTCAAAACACTAGAAAAACTAGGGATAACAGGAACATATCTCAACATCGTAAAAGTATATATGCTAATCCCCAGGCCAACATTATTCTAAATGGAGAAAAATTGAAAGCATTCCCTCTAAAAACTGGAACAAGACAGGGATGCCCTCTTTCACCACTTCTATTCAACATAGTAATTGAAATGCTGGCCAGATCAAGAAGACAGATGAAAGAAATTATAGGGATACAGATAGGTAAAGTAGAACTCAAATTATCATTATTTGCTGATGATATGATTTTATACCTAGAAGACCCAAAAAATTCCACCAGAAAACTTCTAGAACTCATAAATGAATTCAGCAAAGTAACAGGATTCAAAATCAACACCCATAAATCTAAGGCATTTCTATATCAGTGACAAATCCTCTGAAGGGAAATGAGGAAAACTACTCTGTTTACAATAGCATCAAAAAAAATAAAATACTTGGGAATCAACTTAACCAAAGACGTGAAAGACCTCTATAATGAAAACTACAGAACACTAAAGAAAGAAATTATGGAAGACCTTAGAAGGTGGAAAGATCTACCCTGTTCTTGGATAGGCAGAACTAATATTGTCAAAATGGCCATACTACCAAAAGCACTATACAGATTTAATGCAATGCCAATCAAAATCCCAATGACATTCCTCATAGAAATAGAAAAAGCAGTCATGAAATTCATCTGGAAAAATAAGAGACCCAGAATAGCTAAAGCAATCCTTAGTAAGAGGAGTGAAGCAGGTGGCATCACTATACCAGACCTTAAATTATACTACAGAGCAATAGTAACAAAAACAGCATGGTAATTGGCACCAAAATAGGCCAGTAGACCAATGGTACAGAATAGAGGACACAGAGACTAACACATATAATTTCAGTTATCTTATATTAGACAAAGGCACCAAAAATGTACATTGGAGAAAAGATAGCCTCTTCAACAAATGGTGCTGGGAAAACTGGAAATCCATATGCAATAAAATGATATTAAACCTCTATCTCTCACCATGCACAAAATTCAACTCAAAGTGGATCAAGGATCTATGAATTAGACCAGAGACATTACACCTAATAGAAGAAAAAGTAAGCTCTAATCTCCAACATGTTGGATTAGGCCCCAAGTTCCTTAATAAGAATCCTGTAGCATAAGAATTAATACCAAGAATCAATAAATGGGATAGACTCAAATTACAAAGCTTCTTCTCAGCAAAAGAAACAATCAGTGAGGTGAACAGAGAGCCTAGTAATTGGGAACAAATTTTTACCACATGCACGTCAGATAGAGCACCAATCTCTAGAATTTATAAAGAACTCAAAAATCTTAACACCAAAAAAACAAATAACCCAATTAATAAATGGGCCAAGGAACTGAACAGACACTTCTCAGAAGAAGATATATAATCAATCAACAAATACTTGAAAAAATGCTCAACCTCTCTGGCAATCAGAGAAATGCAAATCAAAACCACTCTAAGATTTCATCTTACACCTGTCAGAATGGCAGCTATTAAGAACACAAACAACAATAAATGTTGGAGAGGATGTGGAGAAAAAGGCACACTCATTCATTGTTGGTGGGACTGCAAAATGGTGCAGCCAATATGGAAAGCAGTATGGAGATACCTTGGAAAAATGGGAATGGAACCACCTTATGACCCAGCTATCCCACTCCTTGGTCTTTACCCAAAAGACCTGAAAAAGGCATACTACAGGGACACAGCCACATCAACGTTTATAGCAGCACAATTCACAATAGCTAAACTGTGGAACCAACCTAGATGCCCTTCAGTAGATGAATGGATAAAGAAAATGCGGTATATACACAAAATGGAGTATTACTCAGCAATAAGAGAGAATAAAATCATAGCATTTGCAGGTAAATGGATGGAGTTAAAGAATATAATGCTAAGTGAAGTTAGCCAATCCCAAAAAGCCAAATCAAAAAGCCAAATGCCAAATGTTTTCTCTGATATAAGGAGGCCAATTCAAAGTCAGGTTGGGATGGGGAGCATAGGAGGATTAGAGGAACACTAGAATGGCCAATGGGGAGGGAAGTAAAAGGAGGGGGCAAAAGGGTGAAGAAAAAAAAAAGATGGTAGAATGAGATGGATATCATTACCCTAAGTGCATGTATGAAGTCACGAATGGTGTGAATTTACTTTGCATACAACCAGAGATTTGTAAAAATGTGTCTATATGTGTAATATGAAATGTAATGCATTCTGCTGTCATTTATAACAACTTAGAATAAAAAATAAATAATTTTTTTAAAAAAGAAAATATACTACATTTACTGCTCATGCAAAGGTCTGTACTAAATATTAGAACCTCATGCATTTTTTTATATTTATTTATTTGCGTTAGCTGTAACACAATATGTTTATTTATTTATACGTGGTGCTGAGGATCGAACCCGGGCCACACACGTGCTAGGCGAGCGCTCTACTGCTGAGCCACAACCCCAGCCCCTCATGCATTTTTTTAAAATAATGCAGAAAAGGGCCATGTGTGCACAATAGTACTTGGCAGAAGGTAGGCAATAAACAAGAATAACTATGAAATAAATGGAACTAATTGGATATCAGTGGAAAATGTTAAGGCACTGATTTATTCCTCTGAAATGAAAAATCTATGCTGCTGGTACTATTTGAACTATTTTGCAATAACAATGATTAAAGTTCTACATAGAGAAATTCCTTCTGATAAATGAAGACAGGATGAAATTAGACATATCATTTTCAACATCTAATATAGTAACCAATTCAAACATTTTGAACATCTAATACAGTAATGGATTCAAGTTATCTATGAGTGATAATATGATTAGGTATAAAGTTGATGGGAAAATTCACACTGAAGAGATCAGGCTGTCACACTTCATCTGAAGCCAATGTAAACATCACTAAAAGTAAAATAACGAGATACTGTTTACCACCAAAATGATGAAATGTAAAACAATGCACATTGCAGTTATGAATCATTCTTGCAAAAAGTATTATGCATACATCTAATTAAGTCTCTCCAACTTCCAGCCTATGTGGGGAATAGGACAATAAGTGAAATACCTTGGCAAAGGAGCAATGAGAAAAAAAATCTAAGCTCTAGAAAGTGCAGCTTTCTATGGGAGAACAGACTTGTTGGTTTTATAAGTCCATGGAATAGGAGAGACAAAAGAAGAGGTAGAGAGAAGGAAACAGCAATGGCATAAAGCAAGAAGGGATGGAGGAAAGGAAGAGGGAGTTGAGTAAGGAGGGAACAGGAAGGAAGGAGGAAGTGGGGGGATTAAAAAGGTGGTTCTTAAAAGAACATACTAGACTTAAAAGAACATAACTAATACCAAGAATGGAACTTATTTCAAACCTGGTTGGAAGAAATCAACTGTTTCAAACATATGTTTCTTACAAAATCAAATGTGAACTGATAATTGAATTGTGGTTATGTAGTTAGTGGTCTCCTAATGATGAAGTGATAGCTCTAAGTGCTGTATAGGGAGAATGAATCAAGATGTAAAGCTCCCACAAGGGAAGGACTACATTTATTTTATTCATGGTTGTATCTTCAGTGCCTATCACAGTGTCCCAAACCAAAGGGGGTGGGGGAGAACAGGCTCACTGTTGATGGAGTGTATCCAGAATAATGTAAGAGGATGTCTCACAAGACTGCAAGAGAATTTTAAGAAATGGCATGAAGCTTTTGATAGCATTCAAACTGGTCAAAGTGTCTGAAATTTCCTGCACATTTGGAAGAAAAGAGGGAGAAAATAGCTAAAATGGTAAGGAATGGACAAATAACAAAGCACTCTACATGCTATGAACTTTGTGTTTTATCCTATTGGCAGAGGATTATTTTAAAGACTCAACTTTAAGTAAATAGAATGAGATTACAGGAATCTCTCTCCATAGTGATTTTCAGTGTCGGTACTATTGATATTTTGACCAGGTAATCCTTTGTTGTTGGGAGCTAGCCTGTGCATCCTAAAATGCTTAGCAGCATCCTTAATTTCTCCCAGATAGATGCCAGCAGCAAACTTCAGCTTTGACAACCAAAAATGTCACCAGACATTGCTAAATTTCATCCTGGGGGAAATTTTTCCCACCCAAGAATCTCTGCATTAGAAGTCTTGTGAAACCACAGGAGGGAGATGGATACTGGGGGAAAAAAAAAAAAAACAGAACTGAAAAACATCTAAACTACTGCCAGCATTGCAGGTGGTGGGGAACAGACTGAAGTGACATTTGAGAGAGAGATTATATAACCTGTCTGATTTGGGTGGTGAGATTGGATCTAAGATAATGTCCAGCTATCTTGTCTTAATAATTGGACGCTGGGGCTAATCATTCAAACAAGAACTAAAGTTGACAGTGAGCTCATTTATTTATTCATCCAATAAGTACTTACCAAGCACCTAACCATTCATGGGTTCTGATGCAGTGAACAAAAACAATACCCTTTTTCTCATGGAATTGATATCCTAATATGTGGAAAGAAAAATACGCAGGAATAATCTAACTTCTGAAATAACTGCTAGCTATCACTAAGTTGCCTAAAGAAACAGAGGTTGCACACCCAGAAAAGCTATTAGTAGCATCACATACTAATGATATCTTATGATGCAAGCTTTAAATAGGAAAACCTGATCTCTGGTGCCAGTATTGCTATTAATCAGTTGTTTTACTCTGGAAATATTTCTTGGCCTTGCTACTGTCCAATTTTCCCAATCATGACATGAGGATATTAATACTTAACAGGATCATATGAATTTTAAGCAGGAAAGAATAATATGTCTTCATATGTGAATGAGTGTGTGCCCGTGCCTGTGTGTGCGTAATCTGAACGCAATATTTGGAGAATTTATGGACTCTACAAATATTATGTAATCATCTGGTGATATGGAAGAAGAAGGAGGGCTAACACTTCAAAGCTTTTGCTAAAGCCATTCAGTGCTTATGTTTCCTGTGTGTTACACCTTCATTCAACAAGCTTTAATCATGTGCCCACTCTGTGGTTGATACCATGCTAGGAGCCAGGGATCCAGCAGTGAACAAGACAGACCAGGTTCCAGGCTTCAGCACCAAAGCCGTCACTGGCAACTTCACTGTTCTCAGCAGCTGGGTCTTTCCATTTCACAGCCTGTCTGGGCAGCTCCTTGATGTAAACTCAGTGAAATCCCCAAAATGACCTTGTATCAATCCATTTCAAGGACAATACATAATAGCTAAAAAGCTTTGCCAGGGTCTGATGGTACAGAGAAAAATCAGACAACTGATTTACTCTTGATGATCTACAATGACATTATGTTTAAGTTGTTTGAGAAAAAGACAGCTGTCATCAGGGTCAGCTGCTGTTCCCCTCATAGATGTTCAACCCTACAGAAGGAGCTTGGACTCTGATCCCTCTGTACAGGCTGGATGGAGAGGGCCTCAACATTCCCTGGGAGGTCAAACAAATTCTTGCAGAGGGTCAGATGGATTTCCCAGGCCCTTGCTCAGAGATGTGACATGATCCTCTTGGATTTCCTCAGTAGCAACCTCCTGAACTTCCTGAGGACTCAGCATTGTCCACAGCTGTACTGGCCAATACGTAAAACAAGAAACCAAGCACCTTTGCTGTTTTTAATTATTGTATGAGCCATTGTTACAGGAAATTATAGGCTAGTCTGTAATAAATTATCTTATAGCAAAAAAATGACTTTTTCTTTTGCATGTGGCATAAGAAATAGAAATCCATTTCTTTAAAATCTCTGAAGATAAATTAAATTTTGAGGGATAAAGTTCTTTTTCTTGATCTCTATCATCTTTCCAAACTTTCTGCTAAACTGGATGCCAAGATTTAATGCAATATACCATTGATGCTGTTTTGTAGGTGAACTGGTACCAATAAGCAGCCAATTAAAAGAGAATGTAATAGGAGGATTAGAGGAACACTAGAATGGCCAATGGGGAGGGAGGGGAAAGGAGGGGGCAAAAGGATGAAGAAAAAAAAAAGATGGTAGAATGAGATGGATATCATTACCCTAAGTGCATTTATGAAGTCATGAATGGTGTAAATATACTTTATATACAATCAGAGATATGTAAAAATGTGCTCTATAAGTATAATATGAAAACGTTAAAAAAAGAGAATATACTCTCATAATGAATGAGAAAAATTTAACTGATAAGCATTCTTGATAACTACAAACCATAAATAAGGAAGTAAGTTATATTATTGATATGTTCAAGTGGACCAAAAAGAACCAAATTCAACTTCAGAGTCATTATTTTTCAGACAAAATTGCATAACAACATTGTGAGACACTGTTCAGTTACAATTCAACTCAAAAATGATTGTTTCGTTTTCTAATGATTTCCACTGTGTTTGCATTATGTTTCAGCAAGCCACTGTCTATTATGGAAGTGTAGAGAAAAGACAGCATCATTAAACAAAAAAAAAAAAAAAAAAAAAATTTGAATGGATACTATTTTTGTAGGTCAATATCAATAAACAGTTTCACATTAGAACAATTTTTTCTTTGTACCCAACTTTATAAATGGATAACAAGGACTCCCTGTGTATCATTCTGAAACTATTATGGAGCAGAATAAGCTGATTAGTCACTAAAACCATAAATGCCCAAATTAGGAAATGACTCAAAGGACCACATAAAAGCCAATTCACAAATACAAAACAGCCACAAGCCCTAGCAACTGGTATCAAGCTCCAATATTATTTTGAAATCAATTACTTCTCTTAAGTGGATCTGAGGGGGGGCGGGGAAGTCCTTTTGTCTAAGCCCAACGAGGAATATCCTACAGTTCCAATTTATGCCAAACATTATTTAGTGATAATTATAAAGGTGGTACTGCCAAGCTTTACATAGTGTTTTACAATTTACCCAACAAGAAGATATCATAACCCCATTTCACAGGCATGGAAAATAAGACCCAGAATTGCTAAATGCAAATGCCTGAAGATGTTTGATTAGTAAAAAGTACAGATAAAATTCAAGGCCAGATCTTGCTGACTCCACGTGTAAGATTTGGGGTCTTCTAAAATGTACCATAGTGCTGTGTGAAGAATATCCAGAAGCATTTTTAGGACGGAAGGGTCTTTCCTTATTACTTCTTTGGGATATGTCAATTTCTAACTTAACAGGACCAGAAAGACAGCTTTATTTTTATTGTTCAAAAGGATAAAGTAGACAGACTGAACATGAAAAGGACAGAATTTGCTAAGAATTACAATTTTTAAGCAATTTCCATCACTCTTCAGTCACATCTGTCCATTCAAATTAAAACTACAAGGAACAAAATCTTCAAAAGCCCTCAGAGAAATTTCTTCATCACCAAATCTGTATTTCAGCTTCTTTTAAAAATTCACTTAGCCTGAGGCTTACAACTATTTAGGTCACTCCCCAAACCCCAAAACCACTGACATCAGCTATGACCTTTACCCATCATCCATAGTGGAAACCATCATCCACTGATTGAAATTAGCCCATAACCAGCACAAAGCAAGTACTTGCATGTCCTTGCTAAACTAAGATGTTGCTCTCCCCATTCCACGTTTTGCACAAGGTTTAAATGCTTATTTTTGTGATCATTAACGTTCAACTCATCTTTTATAGGAGAAAGCATAAGGACAGCCATATTTGTGTTTTCCTATTAGTATTTATATTCTCAGAACATAGCATGTTGCCTGGCAAAAAGTTGGACCTCTTGCTGTTATGAGGATTTAATGCATAGTCCACAGTAGAGCAAAATAGTTTCAGATGCATATTAAATATCTTAAACATAACCGTCATTGCTGTTGTTTGCTGAATAAATGAATTACTGACGATCTTGCCATAGCCTGATGTAGCAGATAAGGCAGCTTTTATGGTATATATATTTTAATGGAATTTTTTTAACTAAGGGTTAGACCAAATGTTGACCAAAACTACTTGGCAGTGATGCATACGTAATGCCACGTCAGATATTAGATGCATTCGAGTAAAGTCTGATTAAGAGCATGGAGACAGATCTTGGCAACTACTAAAATATGAATGAAATCAGAAGCTTGGGACCATAAGATGACGACAAACTGGTCCTCCCAAGTTCACGTCAGTCCTCAGTCCTGACTACTGTCCTACCCCTTTATTCAATATGATTGTCTTTTCCAAAAATGGTGACAATAATATATTCTTTCCTTCATGCCCTTCTGTAATATGGCCTACCAATGCCAAGGCCAATTGTTAAGAGTAATTTCCTTTCTCCCGAATCTGGGCTGACCTTAGTGATTGACAAACAGAATACTGTACAGGCAAACTTTTGGTACTTACAAGACTAGATTACATGAAGCCTCACAGCTTTTGTCTGGGCTTCTCAAAACCACACAGCTGAAGCTTGTCAACACATAGAACTATAAGAGATAACAAATCTTTGACAATTTGTCACTAAGATTGTGATGTCTGCACTGCAACAGATCATTTGAAGATTCAGGAAAAAAAAAAAACACATATGGTCCCTGCTATATGAAGGTAATATGCTAACTTTTTATTATGCATTACAAAACGGTTTGGGGTAAGGATGGATTCAGAGTTTCCATGATATCGATGAAGTCTGATGTCCCCAGGTAATCACAATTCTCTTTTCCTGTTCTCTGGCACCTATTAAATGTGGTGCTTTCTTCTGTGTGATTGTTCTCCAACTCATCTATACCTTCTGTCTGGAATGCTCAGCCCATCCCACTCCCTTCATTTAACCGACCTCTACTCAGCCTTAAGCTAGCTAGTTCTCCTTTGTCACACACTCATAACACCCAGTCCTTCTCCACCGTAATATTTACCACAATTTTAATTAATGAATTATTTGTGTGATTATCAGGTTAGTATATATACCTCCCCTTAAACAGGAATTTCATGGGAAAGGAGACTGTGTGCTTGTTTATTACAGTCTAGTATTCCTAGGATGACACAGTATTCTGCACTTTTGTTTTGATTTTGGTCAAATGAAAAGAAATGTCATAGCTATGGGAACTAAAAGGGAAAGAGAGGTTTGTTCCAAATCTGAGCTTTCTAACTCACTACCTGATATAACTAGTTTTAAGAGCTCTAGGAAGAGAGCTCTGACAGGGAAGTCTTTGCAAGGTCTAGATTGCTGACAAAAGGGGTAACACAATAGCCAACATCATCGACCTCCAAGTGGTCTCCCTGCAAATTTCCTATAGATCTCTGCTATCCAGTTCAGTTTCAACAGCATGATCCAAAGGAATGATAAAATAAAAAGTGCAGTTTTTGGAATCGAACAGAATCAGACTGATCTATAGTCACAAATTACTAGTTGTGTCCTATGAAACTATTTATTTCTCTCTCAGTTCCTAGCACATGAAAAAATGAAGTACAGATGAAGCATTTTTCAGGAATTTGTGAAAATGAATTAAAACCATGTATAGAGTTGGGGGTTTGGGGGGGTTGTTTCTGTTTTTATTTTTTGATACTGGGGATTGAACCCAGAGGCGCTTTACCACTGAACCACATCCCCAACACTTTTTATTTCTTATTTTGAGACAGGGTCTAAGCTGCTGAATGCTGGCCTTGAAATTGCTATCTTCCTGCATCAGCCTCCCATGTAGCTAGGATTACAGGCATGTGCTACCACAGCTGGCAATGGGTGGACAATTCTTGACATGAGGTAGAATACTCAACAAAGTTAGTCCCCCCTCTTTGGGGATGTATAACTGCAGTTCCACAGTGTTCCTTAATAGATATCACGCTGCAATCCATCCAGTAAGTCACTGAGTAAATGAAAGGAAATATTAAAAAGCTTTATGTTTGAGATATAGATAGGAGAGGTAACGGGCCAACTGAAGCTTCCTCTCTGCAGCATTCCAAAGACAATTTGCCCATGTGTTTCTAGGCTAAACGTGGGATCACTTTTGATGTATGAAATTGCAATTTTGAGAAGTAGCACATATTCCAGAAAATAAAGCACTACTCCTTCATTCTGACCACAAATATGAGGGAAAAGAATGACAGCCTCATGATTAATGTCACAGAATGTGGCATGGACAAGTACATTAAGAAACTGAGCCGTTGTCATCTTCATTCCGTTAGTATCAACTACAATGATCCTTTGAGAAAAATGCAAATGAGGCAGATACAGAACACATGGAGGGGGCATAACTGTTATGGAGATGATAAATTTCTACAAGCTCAATGTTTCTCTGGATAGCTTGTCACTCGGGGTCTAGTGTTTTGACTATTTATAATATGCAGTCAACCCAAGGCTGCAAAGAATATGGATTTCAAAAGTTGTATAATAAGAACATGTAAAACATAAGAGCAGTTAAAATATGAACTTTTCAAAGAGATCAGAATTCATTTAGAGGAAAGGAAAAGAGATCTTTTGGAAAATGGTGTAAAACCATTTTGCAGTAGAACATCAAATTTTGCACTCAGCTAAATTTTGTGATTTAGTTTAAGGCTCTGTCTGCAAGCACCCTTATTTGAGAGGAAGAGTTTGCTGGCATTAAATTCAAAGAACTATTCTGTAGATCCTCATATGTTCAAAAGGGGATGGAAAATATCTTTCTACTACAGCATGGCAAAGCTATTTTCTGACAACCATTTCTCACAACAACCTTGGATAAACATTGAGGAAATAACAAATGATTTCATCTAGTTTAACATGTTCCTTCCTAAAGACACCAACTGAAAGAGATTTAAGTAATGAAGATATATTTGCATCATACCTTAGACCCATGTTTCTAAGACATTCAAATTTCTAATGATCACAATTGGGAGGAAAAGGGACAAGAAAACACAAGGACAATAGACTGGCAAGATAAGATTTCTGACAGATAAGACTACTTTTACAGGTATCAACATGATCGCTTGAAAAGGAAAGGTTATTTTGAATAGCAAAAAATATGGGAATATATTAAGTTAAAAAGTTGATCCTTTAGTGAATTTAATAAAATGTTTCTATTTGTCACAGTGAAAGTTGTGCCACAGACCACCACCAGAATACAAATACTCAGGAACCACTACCTTAAGCAATATTTCTTAAATCAAGATCTGATTCTAGGTGTGTGACCTGTGCAGTTTCATGGGGATATGCACTCTGAAGAGCCTCTCGTTTGGGGGTTTCAAGCGCTGAGGTCATCATTTTGAATTCTTAATAGATTTTTACCAAAGCACTTAGTGTTTTTATTTTGTACTGGGCCCCACAAATGATGTAGCAGTCCTACCTAAAATGTGGACATCATATATGTTTCCTAAGAAACTTTCTGGCAATTAATTCAAGATTCAGTTTCTCTACAGTGCCTACAACACAGACAGGATACTGTCCCTTGAGAAGAGAGTAAAAGGCTTCAGAAACAAAATAGGGTAGTAGCAGGAAGGTTTTCACAGAAGTGTGGCATCTGATCCATGAGGGAAGGCTATTTCAGTTCTCGATGGGTAGAAGAGATGCCTCTGGAAAAGGCCAGAATTTTTCTAAAGGAATAAAAGTTTCAATCACTCAAGTGATGGGACTAGTACTAAACTGAGACTACACAGTTCTCTCCCAGAGAGGGAAAAAAACCACACACACATAATCACCATGTTGAATTGGCCTAGGATATGTTATTATCCTTTATTATCATTCCTGTAGAACACAATACCACCTCTTAAAGAGACAAGAATAAATTAGTCCTAAAAGCTCAACTTAAATTGTCTTCCCAGCTGCACTATTGAAAAGAAATATTTAATCTTGTCCATGTTAATGTAGACAATTGATGCCAAAAGCAATAACCCACAGTTGGCACCATTGAGGTGAAGAATGTTTTCTGAATGTTTTCCCTGACAATTATTAGCCAATGTATGCTATAGCTTTAAAGTAAAATCAATATGGAATTATACCCAGCTGGTTATGACATTTCAGAACTGCTTGACCCTGAGCTAGTGACTTCATTTCTCTGAAACTCAGTTTCCCATAACTGTAAAACGGGTGCAGGGTTACTGCAGACAAAATGGACAGTGGAATGGGATGATTAAGAGCAGGCATTCTAGAGTGATCATGGCCCTGCCACTTAATGGATGTGGAACCTTTAGCAAGAATCTACCCCTATGTCTCAGGAGTGCCTAGTCATTAGTTTTAACTCCCAAGACAAAGGGAAGGTGTATAACCCATAATAACCCTAACTCCACTGCAGTGGGACTGTGTCTCAAAGGTTGACATCATTGTTCAAGTCTACAAAGCCCCTTCCTGGCCGATGCAGACTCTTCAATCTCAGCTCTTCTGCAGATATAGACCCTCCATAACTATGATCTCTCTTTTCTACAAAGTAAGGCTGAGCTAAGCTTTTGGCCACTTATTTTACTTGACTCTTACTTTGAACGCTGGTAAGTCATATGGTACATTGGAAGATGATTCAGCTTTGCAGTACTTTTCATTCTAGCCCAATGGTCATCAATAATACAATGCTTTCCAGATACTGTTTGCTTGATAAATATTTGATAGATAAATGAATAAATAAATGGCCAAGGACTTTAAAATCTACTCTAATATTTCCTCTTATTCACTGTGAATATGGCTAAGAATTTATAAGCCAGCAGTTCCAAATTTGCAATGAACAGACACATTCATAGATCAACATGAGAGGCATACTTAACTTCTACTCAGATGCTCATCCTTAAAGAAGACAATTGGTCTTATTTTGCAAGACATGAGCATAGCTAGCCAACCTCTACAATTCTTCCAGTGCTTATGCAAATTAATATTTGTTGTCTAAGCTGTGGACTGCAACAAAAAGTTAAGTCTCAGGACTCCATCATCTTCATTTAAGAACTCAGCTGAATATCTTCTTTGTACTTGATATATTTCAATGATGGTACATTACTATGACCTTATAAAGTCCCAAATGAAAACATTATGCACATAAGAATCACAAAGGAGCCATTTAAAAGTGTGCTAATGATTGTTCATGATTTCTACCTACATTGGTTTTCTAATGTTTTTCTTTTCCCCCTCAGCCTCCAAAAAGTAGAAATTCTCCCAAGGAGCAACTGTAGTAAAATAGCAGAACATTGAGTTTTCCACCTCAAAGCCTTCAGGATCACCCAGAGAACTTGTTAAACACGGATGGCTGGGTTCCATCTCCAACTTTCTAATTCAGTAGATTTGGGGTAGTACCCAAGAAATGGCATTTCTATACATTTTTCAAGTGATGCCAATGCTGCTGATCTAGGAACCACACTTTGAGAATAATTATATAAAGGAGAGGCAGTATTGAGGAAGCACAGCACCATGATCAAGAGCACAACCTTTGGACCATCATGTATATTAGAATTATATTTCCTTCAACTGCACTAAATACTTGATACATTACTAATTTCCATTGTCCTTTGAATAACTTTTCTATATATTTGGAGATTAATTATATGGGAAATCCCCAATGATGAAGTCATACTCATACTTCAGCCAAATCACAGACCTGTGACCTATGCTTCACTAATCAGATTCACCCACTGAGCCATCAATTCAGAAGTGAGCAATGTGTGAAAACGGGCTCTGTGGCAGCTTCCATTCTGCTGGCCATGGGAATGGCAGTTATCCAGTCTCCTGAGAACCCAGTGGTTACTAGTTCAAGTTCCTGATGTCCAAAAGGCACCAAGGTCATGTCAAGTTTCTGGCATCTCTTATTGGTTGGTGCTTCCCCAACAGGCCAGTTAAGCAGGCTGGTTTCAGTCAATGTCCCAAGAAATTTAGACTTGACTTCTACCTAATTTCTTCCTGACAGAAGGGATTCCAAGTTCACACCAAAAAACTTGCCTGATAACACCTATATTCTAGTATTATCAATAAATATTAGAGCTTCAGTTTCCTTCTTCATAAAATGAAAATGCTACAAAATGAAGAGTTGTTTAAAATGTTTTATTTAGTAGGGATTAACACATGTATATGTGTTGATTTTCTCAAAGATATTTTTAACCTCAAATGTATTTGGGTTTTGTCACAAAACCCAATTTCATAATACTTAATCTTTAAAATATAGTGCCAGGTAATTTTCTCTCTCTCTCTCTCTCTCTCTCTCTCTCTCTCTCACACACACACACACACACACACACACACACAAATATATATAAAATTCCTTTTAAATGACATGAACTAGCAAAAAAAAAATATTATATTGAAGTGCTTTTTCCCTGTTCTCTTCAAATTTTGGGTATTTTCAGATAAAATATTCACTATTTCAAAATGAAAAATAGATATTAATTAATTGCATAGAAAAATCAGAACACAGCATTGGAGGTGATGTTTCCGACATAGGCCCCAGGCCATGCTGAGAAAAAGAGAAACCAAAATGTGTTTTTCCACTTCTACTTTCTTCACAGCCCCAAGACTACCTCCTGGCAAAGCTGTCACATCGAATCCTATCTTACATTCCTTGATGCAGTTTACCAACCTCTTATTTGTTTTGCAGCTGACAAGCTGAAGAACACAACTGTGTTTTCCAGTTTTGATTGGAATTTTTTTTAGCCTCCAGTCCTCAGTACATAGTCTGTTGTCAGACAATCTCACTACTTGAACTCATTTGCCTCCTGCAGAGTGCAAAGTAGCAAGCTGGACCACACACTCACCATTTATCTCCAGATCTTTCTTCAATCCTTTCATTAGCTTGCTAAGTTTCTGGAGGCCATGACAGTTTTAATCAAGAACCAGTGATGCAGTCACATTGTCACAGGCCTGTATTCTAAGAAAACTCAAGCAGGGAGACATGAACATTTGCTCACAAGCACACACCTAGCAAGTATTGTAAAGGGAATTTGATCTCAGGTCTACCTGATTCCAATAGTCCCCACCTTTAATTGCTTTGTTATACTACCTCTATCTTTAAATACATGTGGCACTGGAGTTACATTTATTCTGAATACCTCTTGAGAGCCTGACTTCTTACTAATTAAAATTGCTTTTTAGAACACAGTAAGTATTTGCTCAAGTTGAGTCGCCTGATCAACTATTAGAATTCCTGTTTTGGTAAGAAAATGATATTCTTCATTTCTTAAAAATCTGAGTCTGAAGCAAATCTTACATGCTAAAGCTTTAATGAGATGTGCAATTCCAAGGCAGCCATAGTGAGAAGGAAAAGGGGAACAGAAACCAAAGGGAGGAAATACAAGGTGGCAGCATTTTGAAGCTTCCAAGAAAAAGTAGTCAGTAGCCCAGATATGTGAAATGTCTTCAGAGAGGGCCTTTGTGGAGTCATGCAACCACAGAATAATCAAAGAGAGATTTATGACCAGGCATGGTGGTGCACGCCTATAATCCCAGTGGCTCAGGCTGCTGAGGCAAGAGGATTGAGAGTTCAAAGCCAGCCTCAGCATAAGTGAGGTGCTAAGCAACTCAGTGAGAACCCATCTCTAAATAAAATACAAAATAAGGCTGGGGATGTGGCTCAGTAGTTGAGTGCCCCCAAGTTCAATCCCCAGTACCCCACCCACCCAAAAAAGATATTTATCTAAATACTTATTCCAATCTTCTCTCCCTCATTGGTCATCCCATGGCAAGGTTACTAACATTTCCCATTTACATTATACTGTACTCGGGGTAACTGCTGGGACAGAAGCCAAACTGTCCTTCTAAGCTAGGAGTAGTAAGATGACTCTCTGTGAGTCTTGTCAGTTGGACCTAGTAGTTGGCTCTGGGTATAAGAGTCCTTGTGCAGAGGGTGCGTTAGGAGATGAAGTGGTAGCAATAGTAGTGAAAACTTCCATTATACCACCTGTCACAGAATGGAGAGGCACAGATCTTGATCCTGCATAAGTACATATGGGATCTAGAGTTTCATTAGGCGACATGGCTGGCGAGATGAGAAGCATCCCATTGAGAGGAGTTATGTAGTGCCAAGTACAGCATGCTGGGAACAACATGCAGCTGTGTGCAGCTGGATGTAGGAGAAACATTCCTCTAGTTTTTATCCCAATATTACCAAACCTTAGCCTAAAGACATTCTTCCATGCCTTCCAATTTTAATAGCCTAGGCTTGAAAACAATTCCATTGGGCTTAAAGACCTACTGAAGTTCAGATGGCAAGTAAGCAGCAAAGAACTCAAACCCCTGAGAATGTTTCTGATCCTCATGTCAGTAGAGTCCTTAAAGCCACAGGCAGTAAATACCTCCAAGTCCAGATAGGTATCACAAGCTTTTGTGTGAACTAGTCACATATCAGACCACAGCAAAACATCCACCCAGTTTGCTCAAAACATATGCTCTTTTGCTTTATCTTCCAAGTTTCCGATTTTAATAAAGATGAAATATTAAATATTTTTAATATCATAAGATATAAGAATGACAATAAATGACAGCTATCTGTGATGTGCTAGAACCAATTCAATACCAGATTACTTGAGTGCCTTCTCCTCTCCTTGTTCAATGATATCACATCCGTAATCTGCAATAGACTGTAATGAGAAATCATCAATTTGCCAATTCAAGTTTTTATTTTCTAGAAAGCCAGGTAGTAAATATCAACCAACATATCACTGTACATGGCCTCAGAAAGTTATGAGGTATACAGCAAACCAAAGAGGAAGTCCTCTCTTTAAACATGATACTGAGGTGGAGCTTTAGAAAAATACTTGCTATCTAAGAATACAGGCTCACCATAGCCAAGACTTCCAAGTCTTCCAAGTATATATATATATTAAAACCTCAAATTTTTAAGATCCATTTAATTTTTTTTCTAAACATTTCCCTAAAGCAAATTGGAAATCTTGGCCTCAAGTTTGCAAATATCAGTTTATACCAAGCGTGATCCCAAAGGATAGTATCCTACACATATTCAATTACAAATCAATATGAATGATATGAAGTGTTTTTTGTTTTGTTTTGAGGAAAAGGTAACAAAATATGCTCCTTGGACTCTGTCCCATTAAGAGATAGCTTTAAGAGAAAGCAAAAACAAAAAAAACACAGTAACATCCTTCGGTATTCACCTAGCTATTAGAAATGCACTGACACATCTGGGTGGCTTTGTGATGTAAAGTTTTATGTTTTGTTTTCTCTGCAAATTCCTTTGTTGGACATATTCTATTCATATACTCTACAAAGAGCTAAATGATTTTTTTCAAGGCTGATGATTTTAACATTAACCTCTACCTGAGTGGGGTCTGAGTGGGTTAATTAGCATCACACAAAAATATTTTATCCTACTTGAGCAAATATCTTCATTATTTCAAACTTACAATAGAAGGAAAATAAAGGGGGAAAAGCGTCCATTCTGAGTTTTAAACTATGTTCTATTGAAAATCATATTATTACTTGCAAATCTATGACAAAGTCCAGGAATTTCTCATGTTATCGACAGGTAACATCCACAAGATAGACCCTGGAGGGCAGCCACTTGCCTGTGGCTAGAGCTACAATTTTCATAGCTTTGCCATTATTTGCAACTTTGCTTCATGGATGCCTAGTGAACTTGAAGCTTTGACACACAAAATGCCACACTGTCCCTTGAATTGACGTTCATTCATCCTGTTCCTTTAATTTCTGAATATATTCTTCCTGACCTTGATGGTTATCTTGCTGTCACATTTCTAGGTACACAGGGATCTAGAGTTCTGTTAGGAGGCATGGCTAGCGGAGTTCGGAAGCATCCCACTGTGGGGAGTTATGTACTCTGAGTACAGCATGCTGGGAACTACATGCAGCAGTGTGCAGCTGGACACAGGAGAAACATTCCTCTCATTTTTATCCCAAACTTATCAAACCTTAGCCTAAATCTTATTCCCTGCCACACCACATTTTCTCTGCCAGTCTACATCATCTTTGGAGCTAACTTCTAAAATGTGAATTTTACCATTTACAAGCTATCTAAATAGAATTTGGTAGGCATCTTTCAACATTGCAGTGTCAGCCACATAGTTCCATGTTTGTACAGTGTCTGAAGTCATGAAACACAGGTGAAACTTATTTTTTTAAATTTTGTTACATTTTTAAATAAATATGCTCAATGCATTTTCCTTAACTCCTAGAATCTATTGTTACCTCTAAAGGTTAAAGCAATGGGTACAATTGTTAATGCACTATAAAATCTGGAAACAGAGGGAAATATGAATTTTATATCTGTTTTCTGATGAACAGTTGTTCAAACCCAACAACTGATCAGACCTTGAGTATAGTCAATGTATATTTCTCTTGTTCAGTGGAACATTATACAAGTGATCACCTACATTTTTTTTCAATTAGAAGAAAAATGGCGTTATCCAAATTCTAAATTGTCAGTCATTTCTCTATAAGAGAGAAAACCAAAAAAAGAAAAAACAGCTGAAGCATTCCAAAATGGACACAAACCAATTGACTTGAGCAGACTACATTCAAAGACTGTAACACTATTATTTTTCCCCCCTGAGCTTGTGAGTAACCAGACACAGCCAGGAAGAAATAGGAGTCAATAAATAAAACAAATGGGCTATTTCTCAAATGCAAATATTTTTGCTCAAGTTGAAAGATTATACTGTTTATAGACACACAATATTTCAAAACAGCAAGACCAATATTCTCTTAAAAGCTACCACATGCTCAGTAAAAAAAATGTGTAATCTATTGCAGTATTGAGCAGAAAACCTTTCCGCATAACACACAGTCATGTGTATGAGGAAGATTAATAAATATTGCCTTCACAAGGTTACTGGAGAGACAAGTTTCAATTGATAAATTTGATTATCCAGAGTAGGACACACTAATTATCAGCTTTTGCTAATCTTATTTGTTAAGGATACTTTATATTCTACTCAGGTTCCATTTACCAAGTAAAAAGGAAGGGGAGGAATTCTTATGGCATTGAATAATTCAGTATCTTAGACTTTAAGGACAGTGCAGATATGTTTTGCATTTTAGAACTTAAATCACCATTTAAAGAGCATTTTCTGGTGAATCATATTTTGTAACCTAAAGGAATAAATACCTTTTTTGATGACAGGTTAGAGATAAGACATTTCTATTAACCAAAAGTCACAATTTTTTTTCTTTTGTTATTAACAGAAACTTTGTTATAACGTTCTTAAAATTTATAGACTTCCTCTGGTCTGTTTCCTTTCTTGTAAGACCAGTTGGGAGCTAAAAATAAGATATTGCTCTATCCCTGGGTATATTCAGCCAAATATATAAATGCAAATATATAAATCTTAGTGTTTGTGCGTGTGGGTAAGGTAAAACACATGTCCACATAATATTAAGTAATTCAACAAACCTCCATCTTCTAGAATATGCTAAGAATCTACACCCCAGGAGATCTGAAGTTAGAATAAATATTACATAGCATTTACTGATATAATACTATCAAATTCGATGGATACAAATGTCTCTAGCCACTTCTGGATATGAAGCCGTCAAATGATGCTGAAGAGGCTTGTAGCAGATTATTCACATTTTCTGTCTCACACAATTCTACTGTTGTGAGCTTCAGAAAAATCTCGTAGTGGAGAGGGAGACGTTACCCAAGGTTTTATTCAGATACTCAGGACAGAGCTACAAAACAGTCATTTATATCCCTGAGAGAATCTTGCATTAACATGAAGCTACCTAGTGTTTGAGGGGTAAAGAAAAGTGGCACAAGGATGACAGAGTTACTGACAACAGCTCTCCCTTCTGCCTGTGTGAAGCAGGAAGCACCAATTTCTGATTATTCCTAAAGAAATTACTTGAATTCAGACTTCTATGGATGTAATTCTAATAGATCAATATTTGCTTTTAGAAATATTAGTGTCTGAGCTATTAAATTCCTCCTAATAAATCAGTATGCAGGCAGACTGTCCATCTAAGTGGTGGCTTATTTCACTAGAAACTCCTCATTCTCCTTTACAAGCCCATTATTTACACACCCGCACAGGAAGGGTCAGCAGGGGACACTGTAAGGGTGTCAATGATGTTTAAATGATCAACCAACCCCGCCTTCTTGTTAATAATTATAACCACCTCACACCTCAATTCCTAGCCATAGTCCACATTCCATCAACCAGTCTTCACTTGTCACAGGAAAGGCTCCTGGACTCTGTCACCCTCTCTCAGATTCAGGCATGACAGCACTACTGAGGGGTTGTGCCTTTGAAATCCATTTAATCCCATAAAATCTCAGTGCTGTGCATGTAAGCATATGTGTATCTACGTTTTTGACATGATTTTCAAAGTGAACCTCTCAAGTAGAATAATATAGGATAAAAATTGCAAATGCTTCCTCAAATCCATTTGTCATCTCAACTGTGACTTCCGTCTCTGTCCCTCAGACAAAGTCTGAAGACACAAGCCACTTGAAGAGTGCTCCTTTGAAGGCCTGTGACAGAATTTTGCTTCAAGAAAGCCTTTGCCAGGCTGTGGCATTTCGGTCAGATTCCTGGAATTTTCTCTTGGTATTCTATGCAATCTCCCCCCTTCCTTCTATGGACAAGTATCTTTACTATATTCTAATCCTTTCTGAATGGCCTTCTCACCACCATCACCCCACCCCCGCTTCCACTGACTGGGTGTTCGGTCTCTCTGTCTCCTCTGTGACCTCTTCATACAACCTGGTCCTGTGTCTCCCAGCTCCACCGACCCTTCATGCTCATTTTACCCATCTTTTCTGCTTCATTTTTATCTTTTCCACATCACAGTATCTACTTCAAGTCTTTCTAAAACCTTTATAGTATTGTATTTTACAGAGAAAAATATCACCTCTAATCTTCTCTTCAGCCCTTCACATAATTTACATTTTCTCTCATGATTAGTTTATGTTAATGCTGGGATTTATTACACTTATCTCCAGCCAAGTCACTGGGGATTTTGTATAATATAATCAATTAATAGTCAAGAACTGTTAAAAAAAATCTTTTATAGTCTCTGCAATTTAAATGCATTTATAAATGGAGACTAATTTAGAAAAGGAAAGGGGAATAAGCCTTCAAATACCTCATATTTTTTGTACACTAAATAATGGAAAGCATACTCATTATACCAAAATGCATACAAGTGGGATAATATTGTGATCTGTTCTGTTTAAACAGAGAAAAGATCTTTCTGAAAGTAAAACAACATGGAATGTGGACAGCACAGTCCTAGAACTAGAGGATTTCTTTTTCCTCCCTAGGGAAAATTAAATTGAAAAATACATAGTGTATGCTATGCCAGGAAGGAAGAATCCAATGTGAATTAACAAGTTTTATCATGAATACGTTTGTCTTGCAGGAAATGTCATTATAAAGCAAAACTGGAGCTCCCAGACAATTTACATCAATATGTCACTTCTCAGTTTTTTAATTATCTCAAAAAACATAAAGGATTAAACAATTATATTGCCATGATAAATACATCAAGTCCCATAATTTAGTTCACTTTGTGCAGACACATAGGCTCTTAATTATGTATTATCTATAACATATTTAAGTTATCACAGAAATATTTCTGGACAAATTAAACCACATTTTCATTTCACTAATTTTAATATTCGGGATCTTTACATAAAGGGGTAAAAACACTGGTGAAAGTTTTTCACCTTTGTGGGGAAGGGGAGAAGGAGATAATAATCTCTAAGAATTGTACAGAACATTTAACCCTCTTCCCAGAAAGATGGAAGAACTTGTGTGTGTATATTACACAAACTCCCAAACAGGATTTCACCTGTGGCTTCAGAGACTTCCCAGATCTCCTAATTATTCAGGACTGCAGTCAGAACTCAAAAACTACAACGTGCTCTTAACAACACTGAGCCTACCTTATAAAAATTTCTAAACATCCTTGCTATAGTTAGGGTCTTAAGTGTTCCCCAAAGGCTCCTGTGTTAAAGGCTCAGTCACCAGCCTGTGGCACTATTGGGACCTTTAGGACACAAGGTCCAGTGGAAGGATGTTAGGTCATTGGGGTGTCCCCCTGAAGGGAATACTGGGACCCCAGGGCCTACCTTCTCTCTGATTCCCACACACCACGAGGTGAGCAATTTCCTCGGCTACAGCTCCTGCCATAGTGTTCTGCCTCACAACAGGCCAAAAAGCAACAAAGCCACCAACCATTAGGCTGAAACCTCTGAAACTATGAGCCAACATAAACATTTTCTATTTTTATGTTGATTATCTCAGGTATTTTGTCACAGTAATAGAAAACTATCGTTTTACATTATATATGAAGGATTCCTTGTAAGAATATGAAGAACAACACACAAATATGAGAAACACTCAGAATTTGTGTGCACTCCATTTTTAGAGGTAGAAAATAATAATTTTATTTAAAAAATGAGTTGCACTGTCCAATACAGTTGCTATTATCTACATGGAGAAATGTATTGAGTACTTGGAAATGCTACTATTTTCAATTCAGATGTGTGTTAAGTTTCAGAAATCTAGTTAACACTTATTGAAAAACTACAAAGTAACCAAGCATGGTGACACATGCCTGTAATCCTAGCAGCTTGGGAGGCTGAGGCCAGGGGATTGGTAGTTTAAAGCCAGCCTCAACAACTTAGTGAGGCTCTAAGCAACTTAGCAAGATCCTATCTCAAAATATAGAAAGGGTTGGGGATGTGGCTCAGTGGTTAAATGCCCCTAGGTTCAATCCCCAGTGTCAAAAAAGAGAGAGGAAGAGAGAGAACAAAAAGGTACAGAGTATCTCATTAAAAATTTTCATCTGATAACATGTTGAAATATTTTGGAACTATTTCATAAATCATATGACCAAAACTAATTTTCTATTTCTTTGTCCTTTTTAGATGTAGCTACTAGAAAATTAAAAATTGCATGTGTAGCTTGTCATATTTTTATTTCATAGTGCAGACCTTGACAATGTAAATCAATAGTTATTTAATATATGGTTTCCCAACCCTGGGAGGGAAGAGGGAGAGATAAAGGGCAGAATTGGGGAAAGATCATTAATGGGACAAGAATGCAGCTGAATAGAAGGATAACCTCTAATGTTCTATATATCACAGCAGGATAACTAAGGTTGACAAAAAATGACTGCTCCAAAATAGGTAGTAGAGAAGATTTTGAATGTTTCCAAAACAAAGTGATATACATCTTTAAAAAAGTCATTCACTGTATCTCTAATGCTGCAGTCAGTAGTGTTTGACAATCTCTCACCTAAAGAAACCAAATAGGAAACTTAGAATGCATTTCTCATCTATGGACTTGAAGAGGGGCTACCATCTCTATTTTGTCTGACCCTCCTCCTCCATTACTACCATGAACAGGACCTTTCTGCTTCTCTTTTCTGTCACCGTTGTACCTTCCACCACTATCTGCCCCTAACAATATTTCCCTTCATTCTCTGTCACTACTGTCCAGCGCTCAAAGACTCGAACATCCCTGACTTCAAGGCCACTTCACACAGGGTCTCTGGACATTGCTGGACTTAGTATTTGTTATAATTTGTGTGTGAATTGTCCCAAGACTCGTGAGTTGAAAGCTGGCTCCCTAATGCAACCAAGTTCAAAGGTGAGTCTTATGGGAAATGATTCAATCACAGGGTTCTGACCCCACCAGTGGACTAATCCACTGATAACTGAATGGACAACCGGGAGATGGTGGAATCTGTAGGAAGTGGACTTTGTAAAGCACATCACTGGATGAGCACCCTGGAAGGTTGTGTGTTTTCTCTGTCTTCTAAAAGACAAATTAAAAAGGCAGAATTAAGAGGAAAAATGCTATCAAGTGTTTAATTGTGGGAAATGGACCATAAACAAGAGCTCATAAAGATTTTTAAGGCCCAAATTACTGCCTACAATGTTTTTTATCTTAAAAGTCACTGAGACAGACTTAACAAGGTTCTATCTACAGGTTTCCAAAGCAACTGATTCAAATATTAAAATTTGAGAAAATGTTGCTGAGAAAATCATTTCAGTTCAACATTTTCGTAACTGCAAAGCAAAGACTTGTAGGTCAAACTCATGTACAAACTCAATTGTTTTTTATATTTCTTGTAAACAAATCGTATTCACATATGAAGAATTCAGGTCCTTAAGAACAGAAAGAAAATTCTGAGGAAACATCAAAGCAAGAAACTAGAGAAATTTAATCTGAATTTAGAAGCATATGAGCCAGAGTCACAACTGCTACTGATCTAGTGGGAGAGGGAGAAACGATTTTTCCCAGTGTTTTCCTTGGTATATCTTACTCGGTCAACATGTATAAGTTCAAGGTATGTACTTGCTTGCCATGATGTGTACTCATCACCAACTTTGTGAATTTTTGCATAATGAGTTTTCAATCACCATGTTTACATTTCAAAGGGCAGTATTAAACAAGAAATCAAGTTTGCCTGTTAGGACGCATTTTTAATCTTAGTCAAACAAATGTGTGTCACATAACAGGGCAAAGTTCAAAATATCCCCAAGTCATCAATTTCCATCCTTTCTGGAAAATCTATAGTATTCTGAATGCAATTCACCTTCCAGCTTAACCTTGGCCTTTGCTCATGATTATCAAAGGCCTGGATAACAACAGTAATCTGGTTTGCCTCTATTCACAGGGCAGGCAATCGATACTGCAGCAGCATATTTCACATCATCTACTATTCTCACTATATTCATTTTGAAATGTTTCCAAGACTCTGCATAGAGTCTTTGTCTATGTGCTCAGTAGTTGTCGACAGATAAAATGTCATACAAAAGGAATCATATGACAGAAAAATAAAGGTGCAAGACAAATTATTTCCAGTTTTTGAAATCTTTAAATCTCTTTTTATATACATTCACAATTTCCTTTATGAATATGCTAGAAAATTCTTCAACAAGAAAGTATACATATAAATTTTAATATGTATTCTTAATTTTCTATTTTTCTACATAAAAATATGCCTGGATATATGCTTATTGCATTGTATATAAATTCAATCTAGAATGGATATACTAAACAACTTTTGAGCAAATTCTTCAGTAGCCATAACATGAATTTGCCATATGCGATGCCTGGACATTTGAGTACTTAAGTAACTGTTGAGTGAATGTACAAATGATGAATAAATATCAAAGTACAGAATTCTGGATTTTTCTCTAAATAGTGTTTATTAAAAACTAAGAATCAATTCAGGTACAAAGTAGATTCTCATGTATTCCTTTCCCCCTAGAAAAGGAGGTGCAGAAAATTTCCCAAGATATACTCTTTTTAAAATAATATTTTTTTAGTTGTGTAGATGGACACAACATCTTTATTTTTATTTATTTATTTTTATGTGGTGCTGAGGATCGAACCCAGTGCCTCACAAGTGCAAGGCAAGCACTCTACCACTGAGCTACAGCCCCAGCCCCTCAAGATATACTCGTAATTGAAAATCAATGGGTGGGAAGAGGGATGGAAGCCTGGAGAAGAGAGGATTCATCAAGTCAATTCTATAGCATTTGTTCTCTGTAGCAATGATTATCTAGCCATCACATCAGCTTTAGGTCTTTTGTTTCATATTTTTAATTTAACAATTTGGAAGGGAAACAAATTTAGCTCATGACATTTTCTAGAAATACTGCAAACACGAGAGAGATCACAAAAATGAACAGAGTCTAATATCAATAGGAAACAAATTGTGATGAGGAGAGAAATCCAATCCAAGGTGATGGTGATAAAATTAGAAATAAATATAGCTACAGTCATGTCATAAATCCTTTCTCTAATCATGGGTATGGGTACTTGAGGTATGGTCCACCATTTCTTTCAGTCCACTGTGATATTGCAAGATTAAAGAAAACATCTACAGATATCTACAACAACAAAAAAATTCTGAAGAGTACATATTTCATCAAGTTGAATTTTTTGTTCTTTATATAGCCATAATAAACTCAGTTATTTCACAAAGTTTTGTAGCTCCTCTGAAACAGTGAAAAACTGGACTATTACTGTTTATAACACTGTGGCTTCAAATAATTTTCCTATTGCTTATATATTCAAGAAAGGTATTCTCATGACCCTGGCTTTAAGAACTAAAATGAATAACTGAAGGATTTATAATTGAAAATCTTAGCATACATGCTGGCAACTTAATACCAGATAATTTTACTTTCCATTAACACCTCACAAACTTTCTAATGAACATTACCATCAGATTAATCAAATAACCATGGTACAGGTTTCATAACATGTTCAATAGTGGCACTGTGACAGTTTGGATCTGG
This sequence comes from Tamias sibiricus, assembly GCA_025594165.1. Lineage (NCBI taxonomy): Eukaryota > Metazoa > Chordata > Mammalia > Rodentia > Sciuridae > Tamias > Tamias sibiricus. The sequence goes on along the minus strand of CM046661.1, from coordinate 134,662,496 downwards.
GATACTGCCCACAGGCTCAAGTGTTGAGGCCTTGGTCCCCCATGCGGCAACGCTCAGAGTTGGGGTTTCAGGAAATGACTGGATCATGAGGGCTCTGACCTCATGAGCAGACTAATCCACGACAGCAGAATGGACTACTGGAAAGTGGTGGAAACTGCAGGAGGCAGGACCTAGCTGGTGGAGGTAGGTCACTGAGGGTGTATCCTGAAAGGGTACTTTGTTTTATTTTTATTTATTATAGTGTAGTATAATTATACATAATAGTACAATTCATTATGCCATATTCATACATGCACATAATTTGCTCAACCTCCTATTACATTCCCATTCCTTCCCCCCCCCCCCCAAGGGTCTACTATTTTACTCTTTTTGTTATAGAACAAATAAGATTTCTGGCAACTATGTATCACAACTTCATTAACAATTACTCTTCACATTGCTCTTGCTCCAGTTATTTCATATTGAAATATGTCCTTTTTTGAAGAAATCTAAGATTGAGCACTGATTCACCCAAACCAATGTTTATTCAGGAAAAAATAGTTGGACAGATTAGCAAATTCATATTCATAATCAAACAGGAAAAGAACAAAAGAGATTAGAAGAGCTGTTAGTCACGGGGAGGTATCAGGCCAGGAGGAGCAACTTGGTGATGGTGTGGCCCATGAGATTGGTGCTCAGTCTGGCTGGCCTAAATACATTTCCCATAGGTGTCTCTACTGCTTCTTCACTAAATGCTAAAACCAGAAGTAGGGCTATAACCTAAAGGCTTGTCAGGATACTGCCAAGAATCTACTACAAAGGTATTTTCAAGTTGAGAAGACAGAGACAACTTAGTAGGATCAAATAATAGACCAGGTCACATTCACTGAATCAGTAAATCCTAACTACAATCATACTATTTTTTATCATTTTCTTTTTATAGATTAACTAACTCGGGTTAAGTAAATTGATTAAAATAACCCAACTTGTGTTATAAGCAACCAAGGAGATTGCCTATTCTTTCAATACATGAATGACCATCAAAAACTAAAATTATACAGTAAAATCATAGCTAAGATTTAGAAAGGCAGCCTCAGTTGTGAAAGTCTGTGACCAAATTATTCTTTCCACATACTTCTAACGCTTGTGGTAAGCATCAGCCCTTGAGGTAGATGTTGTTATTGCTCAATCAAGGACTGTCTTTCTATTCAACCATGAAGACAATGCATGCTCTGGCATTGTCCACACCCACCCTTAAGGATTTGGTGGAAAGCAGTCGGAAAGCAGTCAGAAAGCAAAAATGAAATTTCCCAGGAATGAAAAGAACGCGGGCACAGCATGGTATTTCAGCAGGAATGCACAAGCAAGGACGGAAATTTGGAGCACATGGATCACAACAGGAGCTGTGTCGGGAAGGACTCATGGCCTGCTTGGAAAAGACCGTCTTGGAAACTGGGTATCAAGATTTTGCAAGTAAAATCCATTACTAATGTTCATATGTACAAGGGGCTTACTATGATTGCTTGCTATGATTACTATTGATTGCTCCAAGAGATTTAAATGAATTAACCCTCCCAATGCTAGAGGGCGGTATTAATATTAGACCCATTTCTTAAATGGGAAAACCAAGACACAAAGTCACGTAGCCTGCCAGTTAGGGAAGGAAAAACTAAAACTCAGCAGCCTGGTCTAAGTATGTGCTACAAGTTCCACAGACATGCCCAGAGAATAGCTCCTTTAGTCAAATGTGATGTTTTCAGGCCTAGGGCAGAGGCCTAATCCTTAGAGTCTATTCTTTTCATCAGTCACTGAAAGCTTTTTGGAGAATCCATACAAATCTTTCAGACTCTAGTTGGGAGAGTTCCTATGTGTTACTGAATATTACTGATGATGGCCATATGAGAATTATTAAGAAGCACAGCATACACAAGTGTACAAACCAAGCATCAGGGGCATATTTCAAAAGGAAGGAAATACAGGACTAAACAACATCAAAGATAAATTACTAATATTTATACTGTTTTGCTTGTGTTTCAAGAAGCCCTTCCTGCCAAGTAACTCTAAAAGCACATTTTTGTATACAAATTAATTTATGTCTTCAAAATCTTAAAGCCAAAAATAAAGGTGTACACTCAGCTACAAAATTAGCCTTAAAGATATAAGAGCATTACAAATGTTTAATGTAAGCCCAATTTTAAAGAATAGTACATGGGTTGAATGCTGTTTTAATATAATGAACTGTGTCCATATCCCCATATTTTAAGTATTTAGAAAACTAAAATGATAGTGAATCTTATGTGTAGCTAACTCCAAGGAAAATAGGAGAAAACCAATAAAATCCCTAAGACAGAATTTTAGAACTCTAATCACACAAAACCACCATCTGAAAAGCATTATGAAGCATTCACATTCTCCCAGAAAGATTTAATTGCTCCAACTACATTTAACGTTTTTCTAACTCAGATCACAGCTATGAAGCTCACCACTGATCCTGGCTCAATATCCTCACAGATCATTGCTAGTCAGGTTGCACCTGCTTTCTGATTGCCTGCACCCATTTCCAAGTTGAAATCAATGAAACATATTAGCATGTTCTCTACTTCACACTTTAATTTTGGACGGTGATGTATTATTAATGTAATCATCCTGTCAAGCCTGGTTCAGCATCAGAAGTAAAATTGAAGCTTCACGACAAAGAAGTTTAATAAGGATACCTATTAAATTGTATTGAAATCTAAATAATTGAATGCATATTTGATATAAATTTTAAATTGAAATGGATTATATCCAAGTCGAGGGACATCAATGGAGAACAGACATCCTTTATACCTTTGAAAGAGAAAACATGATTCTGCCCATGTATCACTGCATCTTGACACAATACCAAGATCATTTATTTCTACATCTGAAGATGATTCCTTCTTTTTTTTTTTAATAAGTGTTTAATGCTATGCTGGGTTTTAACTACCAAAAAAGTAATATCCTCCATTTCCAAATAAAGTAAATATGGTATATTATCTTCAGTTTGTCCACCTTAAAGTTTGAATCTCTAGATGACAGATACTGATTTTGATAAAATGTAAACCCTCAAGAGAAATATTAATGAAGGTGTTGATGAACTCATGCATTACCAAAGAAGGAATTTTAATGTAGCAAAATTAACAATTAAAAGACAACATTTGGTTAATTTCTTATTTGTCTCAACAAGAATACTCCACTACTTCAAGATTAATGTTCACTTTCCTTAGTGCTTGCCTTAATATTAATGAGAAGATGATCATAATTTAAAAATAAACTAATTTCCAACATACACCAACATGTTTAAGCAAATTCACTTTCACTATGCCAGGTACTAACAATCTAAAATAGTCACCCAAACAAATAACACTGGAGAGCAGCTTTAACAAAGGGTTGTTTACTATACAGAAATAGCTGCCTATGGGAGCATGTTAAAGAGAAGAGCAAAGAAAGTAAAAAAATTAAAACAAGGTGTAAGATTGTTGTGACTTCACCTAATTCTCAGACAGAATTTATAGTCGCTTTACTGGCTATGGAATTTGAGTAACCCGACTATCTTCTGATCGGGCTAGGAAATTTGTGATTCAATACAGCAACCCATTCCGCATATATGAGGCATTTGCTTTAGACTAGAACTGTGCACTTCTCTACTCCTAAAGTTACAGCAACATCTCCAGATGAATCTATTTGTTTTTAAACAGTCTGCCTCTATTTCCTGTCCTATCTAAACCATCAGAGAATATACTGGAGGGACAGCAGATGGAAAAAAATACTTCAAAGTTTCTTACTGTAGTTTAGGGGGAAAACTATGAGAACCCAAACCAGATTAGATGCAGTGTAGATACACAGAGTATCAAGTAACCCTCCCTTATCTGCAGTGGATACATTCTAAGACAGCCAGTGGATGTCTAAAACTATGGATACTACCAGATCTTATACATGACATAAGTATGTATAGGAAAAAACATATTATAATAAAATTTAATCTATTCAATAGGCACATTAAGAGATTAATAACAAAAGGACAATTATAAAAGTTACGTGAATGTAGGCCCTCCCAATATCTAATTGTACTTCATCTTTTCCCTTGATAAAAGTATCTAAGATGGCTCCTGTTTGCCACAGCCAAGTGGCCAGCATCACTACTCTTGTACTTTGCAGCTATTGATAAATTAGAGTCACTTGAGTACAAGCACTGTGGCATGATAGCAGCTGGCCTGAGGCAGCTACTCTCTAACAGGCAGGGAGTGTACACAGCGCAATATGCTGGGCAAAGCATTCATGTCCCCAGCAGGTTGGAGCAGGACACAAAATTTCATCACACTACTCAGAAGAGAGGTCAATTGAAAACTTACAAATTCCTTATTGGATTGATTGATTATTGAATTTTTGGCTTAATATGTGTGGACCAGAATTGACAGCAGGTAACTGAAACCATGGAAAGTGGAAGAGCAGATAGATAATAGAGCACTACTATTCTTGAAATATAATTATGAAGTCAAATTGACTAGGGTTTGTGATTGTTCAAATGAGCAAGGGGGTAGAATCAAGTAGTGTATAGCAATACAAGTTGGGCCAAATAAAGATTTTTGTGGAACCTAAAAACTAGCCAATTTGGGGGTTTTCATTAAAAGAACAAAACTATGAATATGACATTTGTAAAATTGAGGGACACTGAAATTTTAAGGTTCAATAGCTTCCTGAAAATCCTACATCCAAATTGGTTCAAGAATTCAGTAGAAGGTATGAATGTGGAAACCTTTTATGATAAATTAAATGAAAAGAAAAAAACCCTAACAAGTCCTTATCCCCTCTTTCCAAGTAACTTTAATTATGCAAAAAAAAAAAAAAATATATATATATATATATATATATATTCAAGAGATGTCATCAATCACACACTAAACCACAGGTACATAAGCTTTTATCAGCCTTTTGCCCATGCTCCTCTTTACCACATCTTGCCCATGTAACATTCTTATTATCCTTTTCCTTTAATTTTCATAATTCCTAAAATTTTAATTTAGGGGAAAGAAAAAAAAAACTTCGGTACTCCCAAAATAGTAAATGCAGGCTTACATCATCTAACTTGTTTGCCATATTTCTTCTCAGAATGAAGTTGCATATTATAATTCTGTAAAATTAAGAAATCCAGCCAAGCATGGGCATCTACAAATTTTTGAGTAATGCTTTTGGGGACTCACATGAGAAAGTGAATGAAAGATGAATATTCTTTCCAGTTTTAAAAATATGGATTTCACTTTGAGTGGTCCTCTACCATATGGGACCACCTGGCTGCTTAGAGCAAAATCCTATCACCATGACAACTGAGCTCAAACTTTCCATAGTATCTTTAGGATTCTTATGATATATTCTTCCTTCAGCCTATTTTCTCTTCCCAAAGATAAATTGTTAGAGCTGCATTTCACAATAAACTATTTTTATACAAAACAGAGCAATTTCAGACTGTCCTTTGATGAACTGTGGGAGTAACCAATACACAGGGGGGAAAAAAAAGTCTACAAAACTCCCTCAGTGGGATCAGAATGCCTGTGGACTCAGAAATTGCAATCAGACTCAAACAATCCAAATGGCAAGGTAAAATTCCAATATTTCAGAGCACTTCATGATGTATACAGCAATCTTTTATAAAGCAACTATTTGGACCTGCAGCAATCACTTGGAGTTAGGAATCCTTTCCTGAATTTATAAATGAGGAAATGATAGCTCAGAGAAGAAAATGCCTTGCCCTAGTTTTAGAATAAGAAAAATTCAACATTTGTGATATCATAGCTCATGATCTTTCATAAAATCACAGGTTTTAGTCAATCAAAAAGTGAGTCAGAGCAACAGAATGAAAAAGAACCTACTGGCTCATATTCCAGTACCACACACCAACCCCCAATAAGTCTAGGTATGTTTTTGCAGGAAAGCTTTGTGCACATGACTTATTGGCTACAAACACACAATGTAATAAGTATTCGTAACAAGAATATTCTTTATCCCCCAAAAGTGAGCAATTGCCTCATTGGTGGGGGAGATCAAATGACTGCATCTCATTTGTTTATTTTTTTCCCTATTATCCTTCATATTGCATTTTCAAGTTTGCTGGGTTTCTTCAGCTATCCCACTCCTCAGTCTATACCCAAAGACTTAAAATCAGCACACTATAGTGATACAGTGACACCAATGTTCATAGCAGTTCAGTTCACAATAGCTAAACCGTGGAACCAACCTAGATGCCCTTCAACAGATGAATGGATAAAGAAACTGTGGTACACATACACAATGGAATACTACTCAGCATTAAAAGAGAATAAAATCATGGCATTTGCAGGTAAATTGATGGAATTGGAGAATATCATGCTAAGTGAAGTAAGCCAATCCCCAAAAACCAAAGGCTGAACGTTCTCTTTGATAAGTAGATGCTGACTATAATGGAGGAGCGGGGGGGGGGGGGGGGGGGGGGGGGGGGTGCGTATGGGGAGAATGGAGGAACTTTGGATACTGCAAAGGGGAGGGAGGGGAAAGGAAGTGGGGGTAGGAAAGATAGGGTAACGATGTTCTTCTCATTCCACTAAGTACATATATGACTGCACATGTGGTGCAACTCTACATCAAGTACAACCAGATAAATGAAAAGTTGTGTTCCATTTGTGTACAATGAATCGGAATGCATTCTGCTATCATGTATAACTAACTAGAACAAACAAAAAAAGTTTGCTGGGTTTCTTATTCTCCCTTTTAAAACATTCAGCACTTGGTCTTCAGAGTGTTTCAGATCATTACCACAGAATTTCAGAAATTCCAACAGAATAATTAACCAGGAAAGGATCCTTAACTATCTCATATACATTTTTTAAGTTGACATTCAGTGAACAGTAAAATCATTGTAGCCCCTCCAGTTGTGACAAGCAATACCTATGTAAGCTTAATCAAGAAAAACATATCAAAGTCGGTGTACTGGGTAAATTTTAGTATTCAGTCAACAGAGAAGGTCCCAGATGAAAGCAAAATTAATTCCATTATCATGTGCTTTTCAAAGTGAAATTAGAAATAAGGTTTAAATAACAGTTGACGCAAAGCAAAAGAACTGCCACAAGTAAACAATCTGAACACTACTTATTCTTATCCAAATGCCAAACACATCTGAGAACATTCAGTGACAATAACAAGAAGCGGGAAGGACAATTCTCTAATGAATTGAGCAGGAACATAAAAAGAAAGCCTTCTTTCTGGGTCTGCTTCACGTTTGTCTACAGTCAACTGGTGTTTGTGATATAATAATGGTCAAATATCCATAAGCCTGTTTTTTGGGTTTTTTTGTTTGTTTTTCTTTGTGTGTGTGTGTGTGTGTGGTGCTAGGGATTGAACCCAGGGCCTTGTACACACAAGACAAGCACTCTACCAACTAAGCTATATCCCCAGCACAAGCCTTGCCTTTTGATACTTTGTAGTGGACGAAATTGCTCCTGGGAGCCCAGAAGAGGTGTTGTGGGCTCTCCTCCTACTCCACCAACACAACTGCTGCTTCATGTAGAGCAGGTCAGTGAGTACCAGTACTGCTAAGGAATTCTGTAACTGTCTGCTTATTCAGGGAAAGAAAGATTGGCCACAATAGTTTGGAGCCATCAAAAACTCCTTGGTAAAAATCCTTTACTCTGGGGTTTTCCTTTACTTGCTTTTTAGTACTACCTAATATTTTTTAAGTATTTCCATGATAAGAACAGGACTCTGATGACATGAGCTTTTTTTCAAGAGTCTCTTAAAACCTTCTCCCAATGACTTTGGATAAACATTTAGTAAAAGCAACCTAGATATCACCTCAGATCATATCACCTGAGACAAAGACCTTATCTTCAAAATGACTATGTAGTTATATAAAAATAAGTGGACATAAAAGGTTGTGACCAATAATCCTTTCCTAAAAAGTATTTATTCTTCAGGGGCAGAATAATCTGTTAAAATATCCAATTGTTTCTCTTCTTGTGTTCATTGTCTTGTCATTTCTTATTTTGGAGATTTGGCCTGTTAAAAGTAATTTTGAAGCCTCCAAAGGTGGGGAAGCAGTATTTTTCTCATGAGGATAAAGACAGGTCAGAGGACTGGCACCCTACTCTGTAGTAGAAGCAGGACCTAGTAGGGGAACTGCTTCATGAAACAAAGTGAGAGGTGGTCTAGCTACCATGGCTCCTAGAGCCTCCACTCTGCTTAGGATTCCTGGACCCAAATTAAAGCACAGAATTAATGAAGTCGGGAACCAAGAGAAACATTTGGTTCTGAAATTATGGTGCTTCTCAGCAGTGACCACCAAATACTGATGACCAATGAATAAAAGAGCCTGCGCCATTATCTTACTGTGTATGCATAACTCTGGGACCTCTGCACAACTCTAAAGAGGGCACTTAAAATTAGCTTGAATTTCCCACCAATTTGAAGATCTACTTGGATCTTCAAATTGGTATTAGTTGTGAAATATAATGAAGAAATAAAATATTTTCAGTGCACTTAAGTTTATGGATGATGATTCAGACTAGTTACCTGGTTTGTTAGTTTTCTACAAGTCTGTCAAAATCAAGTATTTCCCATGTTAAAGATTCTCACCATCCCAGTTTCACAGAGGATGAGGGCACTAGATGATTTTGTGGTCAGTCAAAGGTATGCATTCCATTTCATATTTTCACTTGAGAATAATGTGACCACTTTAGGCCATTACTGCTTGTATCTTACACAAACATGGAAAATGTATCAACAAAGAGAGCTGAGGAAATTCCAACAGAGCATGTTATCTTTGATTTAGTTATATGTGGAAATCATGGGTAAATCCTTGATGAAACTGTTGATTGAACTACACTTGACAGTTAAAACAACTAAAAAGAAACTTCTAGTCAATTTAACACTACTTCGTGTCTCAATAAAGATACATCTAACTGTAGAAATAATTGATATATGTAAGCAGAAAAATTTTTGCTAGACAACTGAATACAAAACAACATTTGTTTCATAATATGTCTGAAACAATAACAATTACCATTTGCACAGTCTGCAAAACAGACTAAGAATATGGAACAGAGAGTCTGTTTGGGTTAAAAAAAAAAAAAAAAAAGGCGCCATCTTTAGAGATTCTGTCATTCAATATTACTCAAAACGGAATTCTAAAACTATCATAGCAGGTCACACCGCCAGCCATTAAGTATCCTTAATTATTCATGTGAAAGCAAAGCTTGAAAATTGTGTCATGTTCAAGAGAAAAATGCCTAGAGAACTGAAATACATAGTAAACTGCAAAGAATAATATTGAATTGTCTGCATTTTAACCCCAGATTTGCCAGTTACCAGCTTTGTGAACTTTTCCAAGTGGTAGGAAAGTTTCTGCATCCATAATATGGCATAATGATAGTGTCTAAATTAGATTGCTTTGAGACTGACATCAGAAAACATGAGTAAATCTCTGTGCTGAGGCTGATGCCTGCCACACAGCCCTCAAAATACTTTAGAGAGTGTTACTGTTATTACTATCATTATCACTCAAACAGCTGTAAAAGAAAATCTTGATATACCTGTATTTTCTGGGTATCAACAAATTAATTAAAAATTATTTGTTAAGCAATAGGGCACAAAGTAAAAGGACAAGGTCCCTCCTTGCCCTAGATCTTTCATTTCAATAGTGGGATGAGAAAAAGATACACAGCAAGTCAACAAATGAGTACAATCATAGGTGATATGCCCAAAGAGCTGAGAGACAGCGTATGGCAGCAGTGCTGCCTTAGTTTGGGGTCAGAAAAGGCAAACTTTGAAAAGTAGACATCAGAGCTGAACTCCAAACAATGGAAAGGTACCTGCCTAGGAAAGATGTAGGTCAAGAGGTTCTGGGGAAGAGAATATTAAGTTCCAAGGCCCTAAGGCAGAAAGGAGCCTCAGGGGCCTTTGCAAGAGTTTGTCTCCCAGAATTATCCCAACAGGACAGCATGTACCAGCAGAAACTGGTTTGTTAATATGCAGCATGAATCTTCAGGGAGAGGTTTCAGCTTCCTGTCGCTGTATGTAGAGCCAAGGCCTCCATCCACAACCTACATCAATTAGCTCCATCATTTATTGCAGTGGAGAGTACAAAATAGGCCAATGTGTTTATTCTATCTCAAATCTCTACAGCAATCTCACCTCACAAAGTTATATGCTGATTATGTTCATCATAGGTATGTAACTACCATAGTAAAGTTTAGGAAATGGGTGGACTGGGACTTTACTCAACCAAGTAACAGTGTAGAGACTATTTAGCTTTCATCAAAGTTCATTGTTAGAGATGGCTGTCAAGGAGATGTCTGAGGTCAATAGCTGAAGTCAACCCCGTTAAATTATTTGTAGGGCAATTCTCTATCATGTCCTCATCCTTTTGCAGGACAAAAAACGGATTCTGGTCTATCAACACTTTGGTTGCTTTCAACCACACAGATAACACCAAAGCATTCACATCATTAAGGGGTTCACAATAAACCACTGATTAAAGATATTCCTTTGACAGTGACTGCCATGAAATACAACTACTAGAGACATCATCTCAAGAGAAACAAACATTGCATCTGCACCTCACCAGGGTCTTAAAAGAAAAAAGGTGATATTCTAATCAGCCAACTACAAAGTAGAATCAACTGGGATTTCTTACAAATAAATTGTGTAACAAGTCACAAAAAGGTACAATATTGTTTGTAAGAGAGAAAGCAGGCATTATACATACTTTCTTAAGTAACAGTATTTTCTTTTTGTCCTTTCCTGTATTGCTTATGGAAAAAAATATTTCAGAAAGATAAGTCAGATTCATTTTGCATAAAATAGAGACTGAGGATTGCAGGATTACTGCTCCTTTGTTTTGAGATTTTTTAAGGTTTTATTTGGTTCTGCATTTTTATTTCCCCTGCTTCTCTATTCATATTCTTCCTATTCTGGCCACCCCAATGCATGATAATGACAAGCCCACCTATTGTTATTCTTAATAGACAAGTTGAATTTGCTTGATGGAGTCAGCAATCTCAGTATTAGCAATAGATTTGAAGGTCCAAAAACAGCTGGGGGGAATAATAGTTAGCATCTGAGAAATTTAGTATAAAAGCCACTTCAGCACTGAAAATGTGCTACTAAGCAACAAAGTTAAAGCAAATGTTTGGAAGTCTTAGTTTCTGCAAACAAGTTGAAGCAGAGTGGGGGGGGTATTGCAGATACAGGAAATGATTAATTATCAGATGTCTTCTGATTAAATGGTGTTTTGTTTCCGATTACTCCAACTGCATACAAAGTTACATGCTACCAGGTGATTGTGGAGGATTGGACAAAACATTGATTTCATTATGGTTGCTGCACATTTATACACAAAGACAGTTAAATTATCTCTTCCAGAGTCCATTTCCAGACCTTGAAGTAACTAGACATTATTATAAACACAAGAACATCCCAAAACATGAGTTTTCCAAATAAAAAAAGGAGAAGAAATGAGACTTGTTAACAACTAAAATAGAGGAATAGAATACTATGTATGTGGATTCTGAATGCAGTCTTCCAAATATTAAATATACTTTTCATGATGAATGCTCTATTGGGTCAAAGCCTTAGAATAAACATCATGCCAAGAGCATTCAGGCACAGCCTCATCTGACAGCAGTCACACCTGGGGCAGAATGGAGTCTCTTGGCATCCCTCATGAATACATAAATTCCCAGGAATCAGGAGTCAGAATGACCCTCCTTCTACCCCAAAACCAAAGAAAGTAATGTCCTTGTCCACATGGATGAAATAGATGGATTTAGATTAAAAACAAAACACATACACTTTTATAATATTATCTCAAGTGATATAAAGCCCTACAATATCAATTCAAAAATCAATTATTTATGGTCACACACATGAAATTTATATATGTATACAGACATATTTAATAGGAAATATATATATATATGATATTAATTATACCAGATAAAGCTGTAATAATAAGAGCTAATATTTATTAACATATTTATAAAAGGTTCTGTTATATGCAAAAATATCATTTAACCCTTACCACCTTTCTGTTAATTCAGCACTGTTATTATTCTCATTTTGCAGTTGAAGACTGAGCATCACAGTGTCAAAATTTTTTCTTGGATTCATCATCTATAAAATGAAAGTAACAATAATGCCCACAGGATAGGATTGGGGGTGATCATTAAAAGAATTCATGTTTGTTACAACAGTACCTTACATGCAGTAGTAGTTTGTTCTTATAAGTAACAGCAGCACCGGTTACAGTAAATTGACCAATATCCCAGAACTACCATGCGTACTGAAGTCTCAAAAAGCCCAGCTCCTAACCACTACCAACATGGCCACTCATTACCAGCAAGGGTTCAAGGTTGTAGGAAGAGCCCCTTAAATGATGTATTTGTAGACATTCCCATATACGATACAAGAAAGATGGGTCATGATTAATTGTAGTGATGGTATAAGGAAGAGCTAATTTCTGAGGTGAATAAGCCCAGATTATTTAGAACTTGGTAGACCATAACCAGTCTCCTGAATTGCACTGGAAAGCAAATCACAGCAGAGCTGAGGGAGTGAATAGCCTCCCATAATGTGCTCCCTGCGGCTTGCTCACTTAGCACTTTGCACCACCAGAGTTTGTTCTATTTGCTTAGTTTAGAAGTCAATAAAGCTGTGCACAAAGCTGCTAAGCACACATAAAATACAAAAACACAACACATCAAGAGAAAATAAAGCCAAGAAAACAACACTGCCATTCTTATTGAACCCTTGGGTTCCTCCATGGTCCAAGACAGTCTTACTGACACAAATATGCCCTTGACATCTTACTATATACAAGTTTTATGTTGATAAATAATTCACTTTAAGACTATCTTAGTCCCATGTGATAGGCTTCATGTGGGGTCACTAAACACAGCTGAATAAAGAGAAACCTGGAAACTATGGCCAGGAAAGCTATAATCCTTGAGCTTCAACTTCACCCCTTTTTTTGAGAAGATACTCTTGGTCTTATTACCACATACAAAAATGAACCCAAAAATCAAAGCAAATGAAGACCTGGACCTAGAAGAAAACATAGGGAAGAGCTCGTCTTTGGACTTCGCACTGATTTTTTGGGTATCACAACAAAGCTCAGACTATAAAGCTCAAATAAATAGAACTATAAAAAGCTTCTGCACAGCAAAGGAAGCAATCCAACGGAACAAAGACAGCCTACAAATTGGGAGAAAAATAGTTGCAAGCCATACATCTGATAAACAGTTAATATCCCAAAATATAAAGAACTCACACAATTCAGTAGCCAGAAAACTAACCCAAGTTCAACAAAGGGCAAGGTGTCTGAAGAGACCTTTCTCCAAGGACAACATACAAATGGATGATAGGTATATGATAAGGTACTCAACATCACAAATCAAGGACATTGTACATCAAAACCACAACAAAGTGTCACCTTATACCTGTTCAGATGACTATCATCAAAAAGACAAAAGATAACAAGAGTTGGTATGTCGTGTGGAGAAAAGGGAACCCTTGTACACTATCAGTAGGAATGTAGATTTGTGTAGCCATTATGGAAAATAGTGTGTGGATGGTCCTAAAGAAATTAAAAATAGAACTACCATGACCCAGAAAACCTCCTTCTGAGAATATGCCCAAAGGCAGTTAAATTATCACTTTGTAAAGATATCTGCAACCCAAGTTCACTACAGTATGATCTATAACAGCCAGGACAAGGAAATAAGTGGGGTGAGGCTTAGCTCAGTGGCAGAGTGCTTGTCTAACATGCATAAGGCCTAGGTTTGATCCCCAGCACAGCAAGAGGAAAAGAAAACACACAGAAACTACTAAAGTGTCCACTGGTGGGTAAAGTGATTTTAAAAAATGTAGTATATATTTATGGTGGAATATTTTTCATTTGCCACACCATGGATGAACCTGAAGGATTTCATGCTAAGTGAAATAAGCCAGACACACACAAAAAAAATATTGTTATGAGCTCACTTACATGCTGAATGTAAAAAGGAAAAAAGTCAAATACACACATAGAAGATAAAATGGGTTACTAGGGTCATGAAGGGAGAAGAGTAGGAAATAAGATGTAAGTCAAAGGGAAAAGAGGAGTTTGGAGGACAAATAATATGAACGAATATGACTTAGAGAAAAGTTACATTCAATAATGAGACTTTAATCCCAATATCATGATCCCTAATGTAGAAACCAGTCTATTTTACTATCTATATTTAAAGCTGTTTAAAATCAAGAAGGATAAACCTTAAGACTTACACTAAGCTCTTCTCTCTTCTGCCCCCAAAACGGCAGTCCCCACAACCAGGAATAGTATTAACCCGAGTATATGACCCTAACCAGGCCTGTATTAACCATCTTATAAAGCAGACCTCACTCTCCCACACACTACTCTAACCACCCACACATCAGGCACTTTTGATTATGTGCAAGAAAAACACCTGATCATGTTCAAGAGTAAGTGAGCCAATCCCACACGAAGACTTTCTCAGAGTCTCAAATGACTGCAAAGGTGAGGAGGGTGAAGGAAGAGTTTTAATTCAAATGATTCAATACAATGCTGCTGTTTCTCCATGTTTAGAAAGGAAATGTCCTACTTAAGTTAATACTGTCCTAGTTGTTTTATATGTTCTTATGATGGGGGTGTGCAAGTTATTAAACTGCCTTGGGCTTAACAGAATTGTAATGCATCTGATTATCCCTGAGGTTTAAAAGCCTAAATAAGGAGGACACTTATCCACTTTTTTTTTTTTTTTAATTTTTCATAGCTTAGGGAATCCAAAATGCTCTTTGTTAAATGAATTAAAACTATAGATAACTAAAAATAATGCCAAAGAACCAGTGAATGCCTGCCACTATGAGAATGGTAGATCGACTCATTTTAAGAATAAAGCACCTCTTCTTGGTGAAAGAGATGATGCCTAACCTATGGAACAGAAATCTTGAGACATAACTGTATGATAAGTTTTTTGGCAGTTAAAAAAATGATATGCACTACATATTTATATTTACTCTCCTACTAGAAAAAGCTTTAACTATAATCTCAAAGTCAAATATGAAGCTGCTGGAGTTTATTAATGCTGAAAATGTGATCTATTTAAACCCATAATTAAATCAAAGGGGGGTTTAATGAGAAATCAATAGATATCACAAAGAAGTATCTCTGTGGTTCTTGCAGTTTCCAAGACATAAAACAGCTTCAAACAATTTCATGGTGTGTATATGGAGGCCTGTCCCTTGTTTGTGCCATCTTTCCCACTGGTCTTCCAGCTGTCAGATTCAATCTAGCCATAAGGAGGATGCAACCACACCAGGTAATTTGTAAAAAAAAAAAAAAACAAACAATGAAAATAACAATACAGATGTTAGTAAAACTAAATTAACTGCAAGGAACATGATATTCATGCTGGCTATGAGTGATGGTTGGCTATTATTAATGAAATCTGTTTCATTAGAAACAATACAACAAGGCGGTCCTGCCCTTTTGCGGGGACATAGGAGTCTAGTTCTCCGGTCTTCTATCTTCCTGGGGCTATGTGACTGGATTCTGACTCATAGAACATGGGTAGCAGAGAATTAAGTCACTGCTAGACTTGGGCCTTACAACGGCCAGCTTGATCCTCCATACCCTGTTTCCACTCACTGGCCATCTGGATAGGAAGATACGGTTCAAAATTCCAAGGAGGCTCTGGGGCATATACAGAACCAGGAGAGAGGAGGATACTGGAAACCCAGGTCACCATTTGAAGGGGAAAAGGCCAGGTGTGCCTCCCAACTTTCAATTACACATACCTATTAATGTTATGTTCTGATTTTTAAGATTCCCACACCCTTACTTATCAAGACTTAGAAAGGATGGGCTTTCATATTGCCTTGCTCTCACCCTTGGTACAGGGGATTGAAACCATGGCACTAAATCACTGAACCACATCCCCAGCCTTTTTTTTTTTTTTTTTTTTTTTTTTTTTTTTTTTTTTTTTTTTTTTAAGACAGGGCCTCATTAAGTTGCTAAGGCAGGCTTTGAACTTGCAATCCACCTGCCTCAGCAACCTAAGTTCCTGTGTGCCACCATGGCTAGCCTTATCATATCCCCAACAATGAAATCTAACATTCATTGAGCACTATAAATTCTTCCTAGAAAATTATTTAATACAGTTCTCACAAGAATCTTCAGAGCCTTGGTATCCACATGACCAAGCTGAAGCAAGGAGAAAGCCAGTAAACTGAGGTTATATAGCAAGATAAGGCAAAGCTTGATGGAAACTCAGCTGTCTCTTTAGATTTCACACAAGAAAAGGTCATGGAGTCCCTACTCAGTGTGACCCAGGCACCATGCTATGCAATTGAGATACAGAGAATAAGGAGAGTGCCCAATTTTGAGGGGCTTACACAGCCAAGTGGGCAAATAATTGACACTTCCAGGACTCAGTGACCAAAAAAAAAAAAAAAAAAAAGCTGAAAATACAGGTGAAACTAAAGAACTTCCAGGCAGCTATGGAATAGTAGCTTCATCAGAATCCTGTTACTATTCACTTGAGTGAAAGGGTTCAACCCAAGAACCACCCTGAGGGTTTCTATACCCTGAACCCTTCGAGGAACTAACTGAGGAATCAAATCACCAAACATCATTTTGGTACCTTGGCTCTCTGACAGATTATTAAGCCTTCCAAGCAGCCTGGGATTTAGTTATAACTTACATCACCTCTTGATTAATTGCTGCCTGCCCATTTGGTAGGCTGCTGCTGATTTTCAGTAAGCAAATGCTGTACTCTTTAGCCTCCAGGTGTGTTTTTCCCAATGCTTTAAACATTCTTTTCTTGGTCTACCTTACTTATTTGCTTCCTTTTCTAAGCTTGCATACCACCCTGTATTTTTACTTAGTGTCTGGACAATGGATCTTCCTTCCTGGTCAATTATGAGCCACCTGTGATAAATGAGGGCTCACTCATCATGAACTTAACACTAATATCCTTTTCAAACACTTAATTTTAAATATCTTTTAAAATTCATTTAATAAGTGTTTACTACTTCCTAGTCATTGTGTGCAATAGATACGTGAATACAATGACGAACAAAACCAAATGTAATTCCCATCCATCACAGAGCATACAGTATGGCACTGGACAGACAGTAATGAAATAACTAATGCCAATTAAAATTGGGATAAGTGCTATGGAAAAGTACAGAGCACATCAACTTAAGATATAGTACAATAAGACAGTGGAAGCAGCACAGGTACAACAAAGGGTGAATGGAAGTTAATTAGGCTGAGGTTGATAGGAATGTCATTTTACTTAGAGAGCCCAGCTTGGGCAAGGGCTAAGTGCTATAGGGAGCATTGCAAACACAGGGGCTTAAAAAATGCAAAGTGAGGGGAAGCTAGGAGCAAGATAAGCTGAAAAGAGGGACAAAAGCTAGATTCTGTTAACCACAGTGATATTTAACACCACCATAAATAGAAACCATTGTATTGGGGAGTTTCTTGGAGGCATCACTGACTTATTACTTATGCACACCCTGTGGGCAGTCTCCACTACAACATAGGCCATCTAATGGGAAAGGTCGGTGGTTGGAATCTGCCCCAAACTTTAGCTACAGTGATGAATGACCTCATTTGGGCCCTAGAAGCTATTCCAGTCAGCCTCAGATCACTGCCCTGGACCTACTTACCTGCCTTATCTGTCATGGTCCAAGGCAGAGGACAAATGATCACTAGCACATCCTTCTGTGCCTGTATTGATGCCATAAGCCAAATGGAAAGACCAACAGAGAAACTTGAGAAAGTCACCAGGTTTTCTAAGACAGACTGATGTTTTGCGGGATTTGTTCTGTTCACTAGGGTTGGAACCCTGGGGGATGAAGTTAGCCTCATCATGCCACTTGGAATCCTATTGATAAAAGCCTTAATTAAATACTGTGTGAGACAAATTAAACATATTTGGTCCAGCTTCTGCCAGCCAGATTAATTAGAGTGCCCAATGGAATGACATACACATGGGGAAATTCTCCAGAAGCCAAGATGTTACGTATATAAACAAAGTGTGGATATTATTAGGAGACAATTTTCCCTGAGTTCTCAGCATTTATGCATTTCTTGCAAGTGGAGGTACCAACAGCCTGTGTTCTGAACTATCTTTTCAAGGATATTCGTGGAGAAAATAGCCTGGAAGATAAAAATAGTGCTTCTCTCTGGAGCAAAGGGCAGGTTTTATTTACTGTCCAGTATAATAAAGATAATGTTTCTATACAAGCCAAGGATCAGAGGGAGGTATGCTTAAAGCATATTATAAGAGATTCAGCTTCCCTAGCTTTGGTTGCAGCTCCTTTTCTAGAATGCAAGCCACTGCATGTACAGGCATCACTCCTCTCTCACCCCTCTCTGCACTGCCCTCTGGGGATAGGGGCTCA
This sequence comes from Tamias sibiricus, assembly GCA_025594165.1. Taxonomy (NCBI): domain Eukaryota; kingdom Metazoa; phylum Chordata; class Mammalia; order Rodentia; family Sciuridae; genus Tamias; species Tamias sibiricus. Next base: position 134,644,058 of record CM046661.1, on the reverse strand, counting down.
GAGACCCAGTCCAAATGATAATGCTTCTGCTACTACTATTGCTCTGAGCAATGAAATCCTTTGCATCTGATCATAAGTCTGTCTCTTGCCAGAAAACATGAATTCTGGCAGGCTAACTTATTAAGCTAATAAATAGATAAAATTGCAGACTTGTCACATCTCCTGACACTCATAACCCTCAGTGGTAGATAATATGATGCTCACTTTTACAATGAGGAAACTTGGGTTCTGCCACATAATGTGTGGTGCCTTAAACTATTTCTTTTTTTTTTTTTTTTTTTTTTTTAATCATTCAATCTTTAGTTAAATGTTCCAAGTCCAGATGTGGTATATAGAGAACCTGTACCCTTGGGCTTGATCTTAAATATTTTCATCCAGATGCCCATCATTACATGTGCTACATTCATGTAATTGATGACCAGTGACCCTGGAATAAACCACCTTAACCGTCAAGATTCCCCTCACCACAGGGTTGGCCTGTGGTCTAATTTGTTCAAAACAAAGTCAATTCTAAGACTCCTGTTCTGGGGTTGGGAAAAGGCATTCAATGCACTTTTAGATACTGTAGTATGGAGTATGTGGCCTAGAACCTGGTAGCCATTTTTCTGTCAGAAAATATTCTCAAGAAAAAACAACTCAAGGAGGACATGGCCAAGGCAGTCACAGAAAAATGGTGCTGGAGCCTAGATCAGGCTATACTTGATAAGAACATAATGTTGTACTTTGATTACATGAATCAAATATCCTTTACTATGTGTCCCACAAAAGTTTGTGTGTTGAAACCATAATTCCTATGCAGCAGTGTTGGAAGGTAGAAACCAATGGGAGATATTTAGGTCACAAGGGCTACACCACAAGAATAAAGTAATATTGCCCTCACGAAATTGAGTTAATTCTCGGGGTGAGTTATGGTAAAAGTAGGTTCATCTTCCTTAGTTCTCTCTTGCTTAGTGCAATGTCATGAAGCAACAAGAAGGCCTTAACAGAAGCTGAGCAGATGCCAGTACCATGTTCTTGGATTTCTTAGCCCCTAGATCCACAAACTAATCTTTTCTTGACAAACCATCCAGTCCATAATATTCTGTGACAGCAACCCAAAACGGACTAAGACAACTTCATTAAAACAAACTTCAAGTGCACTTTGTCAACTTGCAACTGTGAAGTTTCTGATTAATATAGCTTATCTGGGTTTAGAACCCATCTTCATTGTAACTACACTGGCTTTCACCTGTCCCACCTACAAAGAGGCGACTTGTAGAACACTTCAAGGCATCAAGAAATGGGATTTTTTAAAAAGACAGCCAAGTAATGATACCAAATTTTTTACATGCTGCAGAATTAATAGTCTTTCATTGTCCAAGGTTGCTGGTGTGAACAAGCCAATAAAAGGAGAAAATAAAATTATTGAGAGCTATCTAAAGCATCCAGCAAAGGTATGAACAGTATTCTATATATTAAAATGCTTATCAGAGAAATAGATGTAAGATTCCTGCCACCATAATCTATGTTAACTTCAACTGTTAAAAGCATAGCATATTTGAAGAATTTGAAGTAGTAGAATGTTTATGAGGGATATAGTAGTGGGAGATTAATCTGGCAAGGGGTCAGATCATAAAGGGCACCATGGTTTGATGTGTAAATTAATCAGCTTCATCTTTATTCTGCAACTCAGATGTTTTAATTTGGAAAACAGATTATATAAGTGGCATGTTCACACTCTAGAGGTACAATGATATTGTATGTGTTTGGGAGAAATACACATACACACTGTGAAAGGAAATATAACTGTCTTTAAATTCTAAAAGGTTCATGGATAAAAAAGGTTGTGAAATCTGTTAGGAGCATCTGTAGGGAGATTTTCCTCAAGGAATTCTGGGGAGAGATCTGTCTGGCTTCTGGGCTGCATATGAATTAGACAGATGGGATATGATACTAAAAGAAGGGAAATCAGGTGAGAGACTATTGGTACTGGGGATGGACTGAATTAGAACAAGATATATTCCATGCTTTTATAATTATGTCAAAACGGATTCTATTGTCATGTATAACTAAAAAGAACCAATTTTTAAAAAAGGAAATAGAGACTATGGGAACTGCCATAGAAATGATGCAAATGGAATTGACCAAAGACAACAATGTTCTTGCTGTGATCATGAATAAGCACAATGGTTTTAAATATGTACATATTTTTAATTGCCAAGGATACAATCACAAAGAAACAGTACTAGATACATAAGTAGTTTGCTGATAATGTCTCTGAATAAACTTCAATTAATATTAAACCTGATGTTGGTTTTACTTTTTTTTTTTTTTCTTTTGGTACCAGGGATTGAACTCAGGGGCACTTGACCACTGGGCCACATTCCCAGCTCTTTTTTGTATTTTATTGGAGATAGGGTCTCACTGAGTTGCTAAGTGCCTCGCCATTGCTGAGGCTGGCTTTGAACTCGAGATCCTCTTGCCTTAGCCTCCCAAGTGCTAGGATTACAGGCGTACGCCACTGCGCCCGGCTTAGCTTTACATTTTGATAATTGTCAGTTTGTAGGTAATGGTAAGTGTTTCCCTCTAGTAAAATACAATTCCCAGAAATGACCTGCAAGAAGATCTCACAAAGCTACATGAGTGGGAATATGAGTAAACAGTCTTAATTAAAACAGTCCAACTATGTTTGCATATATGTAGAACGTAAGAAAATTCATGCAAAAGGGCAAATATACCAGTGAAAAGATGCTCAACATTATTAAAAAGCAAAACTTTTTTATTTCTCAAAGAGGAAACATATTGAAGTCTGAAAATACTGAATGTTGATAAGGAAACTGACCAATTCTTGCACTGCTAGTGGAAGCAAAACTTGGTAAAACTTTGGAAAGTCATGTACTAACATCTAGTAAAGCCAAAGATATTCATACTCATGGTTTCATAATACCAAAACCTATGAACAAATTACATTACATAACAAAAAGGGACTTTACAGATTTTATTAAGTTATGGATTTGAGGTGGAAGATTATTCAGGTGGGCCAAATGTAATCACAAAGGTCCTTGTAAGAGCAAAGAGGTAGGAAGGTCGGGACCAAAGGGAAATTTGAGATGCTATACTATTGGCTTTAATAATGAAGGAGTAGACCCAAGCCAATGCACAGAGGTGACCTTTAGAAGCTTCCTTTTTTTTTTTTTTTTAAACCTGAGCAAAAAACACCAATTCTCCTTTCCAGAGTCCAAAAGGAACATAGCCCTGTCCACACACTCATGTTAGCCTAATGAAACCAGACTTCTGATCTTTAGAATTTAGACAACAAATCTGATTTTTTAAGCCAATAAGTGTGTGAACATATTTTATAGCCATCATAGGAAACTAATCAATACTCTTTATCTACAAATCCCACTCTTAAGAGGGTCTAGAGGAACTCTCATGTATGTATACAAGAAAACTTTTCAAAAATTGTTGTAGCCAGACGCAGTGGTGCACACCTGTAATCCCAGTGGTTTTGGAGGCTGAGGAAAGAGGATCTTGAGTTCAAAGCCAGCCTCAGCAAAAGTGAGGTGCTAAGCAACTCAGTGAAATTCTCTCTAAATAAAATACAAAATAGGGGTAGGGACTTGGCTCAGTGATTAAGTGCCCCTGAGTTCAATCCCTGGTTACCCCCCCCAAAAAAATATTGTTGCAGTTTTATAAAGGTATAAAACTACTTTGGTCTATCATTAGACCAAAAAATGCGCCAAGATGATTGTACAAAAGGGCCTCATGTGCCAGTAAAAATATAGTTACATGTGATAAGAGGGATATATCCCTGAAACACCACAGTGAATGAAAAGAACTTAGTCCACCTTTTAACTTCAAAACACTCCAAAACATCTTATAATGTTATAATCCATGTCTATACAATGAGAATAAAATACATATAAGAATGATAAACAGTAAACTCAGAGCATGATTCCCCTTTGAGAATAAGGGAGCATTCTCATTTGAAGAAAATGTGGAGCAAATAAAATATTGAAATCTGGTGAAGTTTGGTGGTGAGCTACAGTTGTTCGTTCCCTTTCTGTACCCACTGATGACTTCATTTCAAACAAAACATTCTGCAGCAACCTCCCCACCCCAATCGTCACCACTTACGCCAATGTAGTTTTCTCACTTGTGTCAGCAACTAAAATGAAAATACTAATAAAGTCCCTTTACTTTAAAGAAAATCACGCAGGGAATTGTAAGTTTAGGCGGTCTTAGAAAAGGCAAGTCTCAAATTTTCATCTTAGAATGCCTGTAAACCTCAAAATGTACCGAGGACCTCACTGATCGTTGGTTTATGTGGGTTATGTCTGTCCACATTTACTCACAAAGAATTAAAATTGCAGCCCATTTTTAAATCTTGATCAATTCATTTAAAATAGGTTTTAACATGTACAGGCTGCAGCAATGCTAAGTATGTATGTAATGGTAACATCATTTTCAAAGACAAATAGAGTAACCTTGTTCTACATTTTTGTCAGTCTTTTTCTGTCTGACTTTATAACATTTAGTTAGATTCTGTTGTGATGCACTGTTTTCACTTAAGTATATAGATTCATAGAATTTATAAACCCTGGAAAGATTTGGTGGGTATCAAAGAATCCCCAGGCCAAACCTTGAGAACTTTCATTTTCAAGAACTGAAGGATATAGTCAAAAGTATTATAACATTAGCCGGGCGCGGTGGCACATGCCTGTAATCCCAGCACTTTGGGAGGCTGAGGCAGGAGGATCACGAGTTCAAAGCCAGCCTCAGCAATGGCAAGGCACTTAGCAATTCAGTGAGACCCTGTCTCTAAATAAAATACAAAAAAGGGCTGGGGATGTGGCCCAGTGGTCAAGTGCCCCTGAGTTCAATCCCTAGTACACACACACAAAAAAAGTATTATAACATTAGTCTTTTAAAAATAGGCTAGAAAGCAACAGGCCATCTGAAAACTAATGAAATTAAAGAAAACCAGAAGGGTTTTTCTCACCCCACACAATTATCTTTAAGTTTAAAAGAAAAAAACATTTTGAAAAAGAAACTGATAAACTTACTATTAATAAACAGAAGGTGAAAAAAATAAACATTTAAAGAGGAGATCACTTCGATTCAAGACTTTGAAATATTAGTAGGTAACAAACTCATGAAATTTCCATTCCCATGACTGTTCCCCACCCAAAAGAAGATATATTACACATTTTTGTTTAAATGTTTATTTCAATTTGCAAATATTATTTACTTCCTATGAAAAAGAAAACATAGCTGAGAAGAGGAAAATCAGAATACTAAACCATTTGAAGTTCTGTTATAGAACTTTATAATAAAATCGAATTGGATAAATTTTTAGGCAATAATCATTTACCACAGTGTACGAATATTCTAATTTAAATGTGCACTTGGAATCTAAATAAGGTTATTTCTGCTTGGAGATCAATGAGAGGATATTTAAAAAGGATAGTGTCAGTGGGAACATCACCACCTGCCCCCACCCCCGTGGTCCTTTGGAGAGTATAGGGATAAGCATAAATAATATACAGCCACAGGTTCAGGGCCTGTGTTCATCCCCAGCACACACTACAGAGCACCCAAGCACCCTTCTTGGACCAGATCCAAAAAACTGATAGAAATATAAGTGCCTGAGGCTTGTTGCTAACATATCTACCTGGGGCTTATCTGATCAAAATCCAGGAGGATTAGGGTTGGGGGCAGGGAATTTTCACACATCAAAGGCCCCTTATTCTGAGAGGCATTTAACTCTATGACCATATACTCACAGCTCCTCCAACACAGGAGATTCTTGGTTTAAATATTAATTAGGTAACACTTCCAGAGAATAAGTACCATTATTTTTCTTCAAATTAACCGTTGATGAGTCAGCCATGAGCTTATTTTTGAATAAGTTTTCATTAGCCTTCTAAAAATCAAGTGAAGAGATTAACTAGGTAAGGCATTAGCAGCAGCTACATTCAAGATAAAACAATGCTTTACTTCAGCTTTCTTTTTAGTATCAATTAAGCAAATTAGTAAATTAACTAGGGCACATGAATATACACTGTAAATTTTCCCCTCACTATTTGTGTCTGGCATGGGAGAGGTCCAGTGTTTCTTAAGGGAATCCACCACGATTAACATAATCTTCCAACTTTCAGATTCATGTGTTGCTATCAACATTGTAAATTTAAATTCTGGAACAATGCCCAGAATCTCTTATTAACTGAAAACCAAGTATATCCCTGAAAAAAAGATGCCTAGTCCCTCCATGAATAATGCACATTTTGCTTCCTAATACTTTTGGCAATACATTCTTAGAGTATTTTTCTGGCCCAGTTCCATGATATCTATTCTCAAAATGATGTGTGCCATTGGCAGAATAGATAGGTAGTTTTTAAAACAATGTTGTACAAAATACCATCAAGTATGATTCATTTTTAAACAAATAGTTGATACCTAGTACACCTTAGAAAGAGAAAGAAGGTCATAAAACTATGTGGCATATCACAGTGATGTAGGACTATGGAACCCAGGAAGTTGTCACTACCAAAAATATTTGAGGTCAGATTTGTTTCCAAACTCAGAATTTTTCAGTTTTAGAAAGGATATGTTATACACACACTCTTTGTCATGTGGTTTAGCACCTTATACCATAATCAAACACATTCATATTCCTGACATGAAACATACATTAGAAATTACAAATTAAATGAGATGTGAAAAAAAAAATTCTATTACCTGCCAAAGGCCACTTGAGTTACATAGGAACTATGGAGAAAAAAAAAAAAAAAAAAAAAAAAACACAAATGATACAGAAGATGTAACAGACTGAATTAAAAGATTTGAACAAAAATGAATAACTTGAGGAAGGAAAAGGAAGGCAGAGATATGTTCAAACACTCATGCTGTCGACAGCCTGAAGAGTCTTTATTTCATGGCCCAACACAGCCACTGAGTCAGAGGAAGGATCAAAGTCACACACCTGGCTAATGGGGAAACTAAAGAGAAGATGGGCTAGTTCTTTAGTTTCCCATTATTGCCATTGTAAGAGGCAGAACTACAACTGAAAGATTGTCATTTAACAATCCAAAGAGATGAGGGGATGGCTAAAATGACTTAGAAGACGTGGTTAAGGTTGAAAGTCTTATAATGGGGACATTTTCCTGAATTTTCCAGGTGGACCAAATCTAACCATCGAAGTCCTAGAAAGTGGAAAACTTTCTCTGGCTAGAGTCAGAGCTGTGAAAGGAGAAAAAAAAAAAAAAAATTGGAAAGACTCAAGTGCCAGAGGGATTTGACCCATTGCTATTGAGGGTGGAGGGGAAAAGACTCTTGGGAAGGAGGTGAAGGAATGTAAACAGGTGGCAGGGACAAAGACTGTCCAGGACTGACAGCCAGCAAAGGAACGGAGACCCCTGTCCCACAACTGGGTAAGTATAGCATGAGCTTGAAGTGGGTTCATCCTCAGAATCTCTAGAAAAGACTTAGAACCTTAAATGGTTGAAATCAGGGTGTTAAGTAGAGAACCTACCTGAGCCATTATAGACCTGCATTTCTGCCTAAAGACCCATGAAATAAGAAATGAGTGTTAAGTCAGGAAATTTGTGATGATTTTTTTTTTTTTTTTTTTTTTTTTTTTTTTTTTTTTTTGGTACTAGGGATTGAACTCAGGGGCACTCGACCACTGGGTCACATCCCCAGCCCTTTTATTGTATTTTATTTAGAGACAGGGTCTCACTGAGTTACTAAGTGCCTTGCCATTGCTGAGGCTGGCTTTGAACTTGTGATCCTCCTGCCTCAGCCTTGTGATGATTTTTAATGGCAGCAGTAGAAAACTAATACACCAATCTATGTGTAAAGTGACGGAAGCTGGCTGCAGGGAAAATGGCATTACAAGTATGAGCTCAGAATGAAATTAAACTGCAAAGGGCAAAAGGGATGATTAAAACTGATAGTATTAAAGTTCAATTAAAACATACCAAAATACATTTTAATTGAGTATCTACTATGTGCTGGCACAGTGTTGGAATTTATTTAAATGATTATGTTCATTAGTCATGGTCAAAGCTCCACTTTTCTGATGCCTGTGGTATTGCTATCAATAGGATTTATAACTTCATGATTCCTTTACACAAACTGGTTATGAAGCTGAATACATGAGGGAAAATACTTCCTTCCCTCTGTGAAAAACATTGAGTATGTGTCAAAAGTAAATCAAGCAGACTAAGGGCAAAGATCTTCAAACCGACTTGTGTTTTATTGAACATTCAAACATCACTTAGCAAGTGATCAGACAGAGGAGTTTATCATTTATTGAAGACAGAATGTTATAAATATGAGATGTTGACAATTTAGAGCCTTGTAACAGTTATGACTCAACAGACACGAATTGCTTAAAATTTTGTTTTCGTTTAATGTCTCTTACAAGACACATTGAGGACTGCGTAGACAACAACCTTCTCTAAAAGCCCTGGCTCATCCCACCATAGTTTAAACAACACAGGCCAACACTGTTGAAGTACACTGACGTCTCAAAGGATTCTGGATCTTAGAACTCACAGTCCGGAGTCAAAAGGAAAATACACAATATACACTTTTTGGGCTAGTCACTTTTCTAAAGAAGGTCCCGTAAGCAAATATCAAGCACAACAAACATTATTTTATAACAGGAGACCACATTCAAGTAAAAGGGTCAAAGCCTAACTTTTTCTAGACATTACCATAGAGACTATTTTTAACTATTTTCTGTGCTATATTGCATAAAATTTCCAAAGTTGACAGAATTAAGAAATTCAAGCCAGGCATGGTGGAGCACATCTGTAATCCCAGTGGCTCAGGAGGACTGCGAGTTCAAAGCCAGGCTCAGCAACTTAGTAGGGCCCTAAGCAACCTAGTGAGATCCTGTCTCTAAATAAAATTTTAAAAAACGGTTGGGGATGTGGCTCAGTGCTTAAAAAAATGTCCCTGGGTTCAATCCCTGGTACCAAAACAAAAAACAAAAATTAAAAAAAAAAAAGGAAAATTAAAAAAATCACATTTCAATAACCAAGCACATTAAGCAATATTTAATATGACCTCAGTACCATGCAAAGTTCTACCATTTTCTCATCATGCCTAGTGCTACAATATTCATAAATGACTCTGCAGCAATATTTTTTCTTTTCTTTTTTTATTTATAATAGTAGTATGTATTACAATTCATAATGCACATATATAGCATCTTTTTACATACAACTGTTTGTATACAAAGTATATAAGTACCATTCAGATTTTCAATCACGCATTTAGGATAATGATATCAATCTCATTCAACCACCAATTTTTTTTTCCTTTTTCCCCCCCTCCCTCCCCCTTGCTCCCTCCCTTCCCCTCTCTTTCCTTTGACCATTCTATTGTTCCTCTAATCCTCCTATGTACCCCCATCCAACAACACTGTGAATTAGCCTCCTTATATCAGAGAAAACATTCAGTATTTGGATTTTGGGGATTGGCTAACTTCACTTAGCATTATATTCTCTAACTTCATCCATTTACCTGCAAATGCCATTATTTTATTCTCTTTTATTGCTGAGTAAAATTCCATTTTGTATATATACCACATTTTCTTTATCCACTCATCTACTGAGGGACACCTAGGTTGGCTCCACAACCTACCTACTGTGATTTGTGCTGCTATAAACATTGAAGTGGCTGTGTCACTGTAATATGCTGTTTCTAAGTCCTTTGGGAATAGACCCAGGAGTGGGATGGCTGGGTCATAGGGTGGTTCCATTCCCATTTTCCCAACAAATCTCCATACTGCTTTCCATAGCGGTTGCACCATTTTGCAGTCCCACCAGCAATGTAAGAGTGTCCCTTTCTCCCCACATCCTCTCCAACATTTATTGTTGTTTGTGTTCTTGATCGCTGCCATTCTGACTGGAGTGAAAGGAAATCTTAGAGTAGTTTTGATTTGCATTTCTCTAAACGCCAGCGATGTTGAGCATTTTTTCATGTATTTGTTGATTAATTGTGTATCTTCTTCTGAGAAGTGTCTTTTCAATTCCTTAGCCAATTTATTGATTAGATTATTTGTTTTGGGTTTTTTTGGTGTTAAGTTTTTTGAGTTCTTTATATATTCTAGAAATTAGTGCTCTACCTGATGTGCATGTATTAAATATTTGTTCCCAATTAGTTGGCTCTCTATTCACCTCACTGATTGTTTCTTTTGCTGAGAAGAAGCTTTTTAGTTTAAATCTATCCCATTCATTAATTCTTGGTAATAATTCTTGTGCTACAGGATTCTTATTAAGGAACTTAGGGCCTAATCCTACATGATGGAAATTGGAGCTTACTTTTTCTTCTATTAGGAGTATTGTCTCTGGTCTAATTCCTAGGTGCTTGATCCACTTTGAATTGAGTTTTGTGCATGGTGAGAGATAAGGGTTTAATTTCATTTTGTTGCATATGGATTTCCAGTTTTCCCAGCACCATTTGTTGAAGAGGCTATCCTTTCTCCACTGTACATTTTTGGCAACTTTGTCTAATATAAGATAGCTGAAATTATATGTATTAGTCTCTGTACCCTCAATTCTGTACCATTGGTCTACCAGTCTGTTTTGGTGCCAATACCATGCTGTTTTTGTTACTATTGCTCTATAGTATAATTTAAATTCCGATATGGTGATGCCCCCTGCTTCACTTTTCTTGTTCAGGATTGCTTTGGCTATTCTGGGTCTCTTATTTTTCCAAATGAATTTCATGACTGCTTTTTTTATTTCTTTGAAGAATGACATTGGGATTTTGATTGGAATTGCATTGAATCTGTATAATGCTTTTGGTAGTATGGACATTTTGACAATATTGATTCTACCTATCCAAGAGCAAGACAGGTCTTTCCTGCGGGGGGCACCTGGCAACCCAACCAGTGTTTGACAAGGATCCACTGGGAGAATGATGTTTGCAAGGACTCATCATCTCGAGATAATGCCAGATGTATGCCTCTGGGCTCTGGTGCCTTTTTTGCACTATTTTCCTAATAATATAATATTCATACTATTTTCTAGTGGTGATTGCTGGGGGTGAGGGGAATACTACAGCATTTTCTGAGAATATTAATAAAATATAGGAAATCATGACCCCTTCCCTACCACAAACAGTAAATAATTTTCTGCCACCGTGTGATGTGTCTTTTTCCTGGAGTGATTGTTATAAACATCTATTGTTATATGTGAGAACAGTCACAGAGCCACCTGTTTCTCCAGTCATGAGTTTGCAAAAAGTACATAGTCTCACTGTTAGTAATCAGAAACAGAATAAAATTATAGTGCTTCCTACTACAGAGACCCTCTCTTGTGTTCCATGTATCCAGAATCAGGAAATGTTATATGGTGGAGGGGTAAAAGTATTCATAGGCATAAGTTAAATGTTAGATTCTGGTGCCTGTGATCCTGCTTTAGTAAGATTTACTTTACTAAACAATATGGCAATTATCTACAAGGAAATTTGCCATGGTAACCACTGAGATCACTGCCCTCTTGCTAGCCCGAACTTAAAGTTTGACTTAGGCTAATAGAGTTAAGAGTCTAGCTTGTTTACCACAGCTAAGCACTATGTCAAGAGCATTTATGATGATATAGAAACTTAAGATCAACTTTGCTGATTACGTTCATAGCTTAGATATTAAATCAGAACAATAGTAGGGGATGTTATTGTCTCATACAATCACTTTTTCCAGTAAGCCTGTTCTGTACCAGGAATTCTATGGGTTTTATGTTAACTACATTCTTGGCATGTTATACTTTTAAAAATGTATAAAACTGTGAACTCAATAAAGTTGTCAGCATTCTGCACTGGCTTTTGAGTCTGTGTGGTTGCTGTCCATCCCATCGCCAACGCTCGTCTACCCCACCACAACCCCTGGACCAGGAAGACCCCCGACCCTGCTGGGGCTGGACCCCGGCACTTTCCATCTTCTGAGTTCTTCTATGATTTCTTTTTTTAGTGTTCTATAATTTTCCTTATAGAAAATTATTAAGTTGATTCCCAGGTATTTTATTTTTTTTTGATGCTATTGTAAATGGGGTAGTTTTCGTCATTTCCCTTTCAGAGGCTTTCTCACGGATGTACAAAAATGCCTTTGACTTATGGGTATTGATTTTGTATCCTGCTACTTTGCCAAATTCATTTACTAGTTGCAAAAGTTTTCTGGTAGAGTTTTTTGGGTCTTCTAGGTATATTATCATGTCATCAACAAATAGTGCTAATTTGAGCTCTTCTTTTCCTATCTGGATCCCTTTAATTTCTTTTGTCTGTCTAATTGCTCTGGCCAGAGTTTCCAGTACTATGTTAAATAGCAGTGGTGAAAGGGGGCATCCCTGTCTTGTTCCAGTTTTTAGAGGGAATGCTTCCAATTTTTTCTCCATTTAAGATAATGTTAGCTCTGGGCCTTGCATAAATAGCTTTTATAATGTTGAGATATGTTACTGATATTCCTAGTTTTTTCCAGTGTTTTGAACATAAAGGGGTGCTGTATTTTGTCAAATGCTTTTTCTGCGTCTATTGAGATAATCACATGATTTTTATCTTTAAGTCTACTGATGTGATGTATTATGTTTATTGATTTCCGAATGTTGAACCAGCCTTGCATCCCTGGAATAAACCCCACTTGATCGTGGTGCACTATCTTTTTGATATGATTTTGTATCTGATTTGCCAGAATTTTGTTGAGGATTTTTGCATCTATGTTCATTAAAGATTTTGGCCTGAAGTTTTCTTTTTTGGATGCATCTTTGCCTGGCTTTGGAATTAATGTAATATTGGCCTCATAGAAAGAGTCTGGAAGAGCTCCCTCTTTTTCTATTTCTTGAAATAGTTTGAAGAGCTTTGGTATTAGTTCTTCTTTAAAAGTCTTGTAGAACTCGGCTGTAAACCCATCAGATCCTGGACTTTTCCTTGTTGGTAGCTTTTTGATGACATCTTCTATTTCTTTGCTTGTAATTGATCTGTTTAAATTGTGTATAGCCTCCAGATCCAGTTTAGGCAAATCATACAACTCTAGAAATCTGTCAATGCATTCAGTATTTTCTATTTTATTAGAGTACAAGTTTTCAAAGTAATTTCTAATTATCTTCTGTATATCTGAGGTGTTTGTTGTGATATTCCCTTTTTCATCATGAATGTTAGTAATTTGAGTTTTTTCTCTTCTTCTTTTCGTTAGCATCGCTAAGGGTCTGTCAATTTTGTTTATTTTTTCAAAGAACCAACTTTTAGTCTTGTCAATTCTTTGAATTGTTTCCTTAGTCTCAATTTCATTAATTTCTGCTCTGATTTTAATTATTTCCTGTCTTCTACTGCTCTTGGTGTTGGTCTGTTCTTCTTTTTCTAATGCTTTGAGGTGTGATGTTAAGTCATTTATTTGTTGGTTTTTTTTTTCTCTTAAGGAATGAACTCAGTGCAATGAATTTTCCTCTTACTACTGCCTTCATAGTGTCCCAGAGATTTCTATACGTTGTATCTGTGTTCTCATTTACCTCTAGGAATTTTTTAATCTTCTCTTCGATGTCTTCTTCAACCCCTTGTTCATTCAGTAGCATGTTGTTTAGCTTCCAGTTGTTGGAGTAGTTTTTCTTATTCCTTGTTTTGTTGTTGATTTCCAATTTCATCCCTTTATGGTCTGATAGCATGCAGGGTAGTATTTCTATTTTTTTATATTTGCTGAGAGTTGCCTTGTAACATAATATATGGTCTATTTTGGAGAAGGAGCTATGTACTGCTGAGAAAAAAGTGTATTCGTTTACTGAGGGATGAAATATTCTATATATGTCTGTTAGGTCTAAGTTATTAATTGTTTTAACGAGGCCTAAAGTTTCTTTGTTTAGCTTTTGTTTGGATGATCTATCCATTGGTGAGAGAGGTGTGTTGAAGTCCCCTAGGATAACTGTGTTGTGGTCTATTTTACTCTTGAACTTGAGAAGCGTTTGTTTGATGAATGTAAGTGCTCCATTATTTGGGGCATATAGATTTATGATTGTTATATCCTGTTGATGAAAGGTTCCCTTAAGTAGTAAGAAATGTCCATCTTTGTCCCTTTTGATTAGCTTTGGCTTGAAGTCTACCTTATTTGAAATGAGAATGGAAACCCCTGCTTGCTTCTGCAGGCCATGTGAGTGATAAGACTTTTCCCAGCCTTTCACCTTCAGTCTATTGATGTCTTTTTCTACAAGGTGTGTTTCTTGGAGACAGAAAATTGTTGGGTCATTTCTTTTAATCCAGTCAGATAATCTGTGTCTTTTGAATGGCGATTTTAGGCCATTAACATTCAGGGTTATTATTGAGATGTGATTTTTATTCCCATCCATTTTTATTTGTATTATGGTCTTTAGTTTGATTTGGTTTCTCTTCTGGTTAGTATTTCCCTTAGTTTAATATCTCCATTTGTTGATTTTCATTGTTTTTTTTCTCTTCTTCTTCATGAAAAATTTTTCCCAGGATGTTCAGAATTGCTGGCTTTCGAGATGCGAAATTTTTTAACTTTTGCTTGTCGTGGAAGGTTTTTATTTCATCTTCGAATCTAAAGCTCAATTTTGCTGGATATAAGATTCTTGGTTGACATCCCTTTTCTTTCAGAGCTTGAAATATGCTATTCCAGGATCTTCTTGCTTTTAAGGTCTGGGTTGAAAAGTCTGAACATAGTCTGATTGGTTTCCCCCTATATGTAATCTGCTTCCTTTCTCTTGTGGCTTTTAATATTCTCTCCTTGCTCAGTATATTAGGCATTTTCATTATAATGTGTCTTGGTGTGGATCTGTTGTGATTTTGTATGTTTGGTGTTCAGTAAGCCTCTTGAACTTCGTTTTCCCATTCGTTCCTCAAGTTTGGAAAATTTTCTGTAATTTTTTCATTAAATAAATTACTCATTCCTTTGGCTTGAAACTCTGCCCCCTCCTCTACCCCAATCACTCTTAAGTTTGGTCTGTTTATGTTGTCCCATAATTCTTGAATGTTCTGTTCTTGGTTTCTTACCAGTTTTTCTGTGTAATCTAGATTTTTCTCCAGGATATATATTTTATCTTCATTGTCTGAGGTTCTTTCTTCCAAGTGATCTACTCTGTTGGTGATACTTTCGATTGAGCTTTTATTTTGGTTTATTGCTTCTTTCATTTCTGGAATATCTGTTTGGCTTCTCTTTAGAGCCTCTATCTCCCTATTGAAGTAATCTTTTACTTCCTGTATTTGTTTATGGAGTTCTTTGTCAAAATGATCTTTCACCTCCTGTATTTGCTCCCTCATCTCATTTTTGAGTTCATTCTTAAGTTCTGCAAACACTTGGAATATGTAATTTCTAAATTCCATCTCTGGCATTTCACCAACTGTGATTGCCATGGAATCTACTAAGGAGGTATATTGATTTGTTTGTGTCACTTTCTTCCCTTGTTTCTTCATATTGCTTGTGTGTTTTATCTTCTTGCACTGTGGGACCTTGACTATTTTGATTTTACCTTAAAGCCTTATGTTGCTCCTGTAGTACAATGCTATCAGATCCCCTTATCTTTCCTTTACATTTTAAAATCAAACACTTTCTATTCAGAAAATCCCAGTTTGATCACAATGTACAGATTTAGTTATCCCAGATATTGTTTCCAATTTACTCTACGCTTCTGATGGGGTTTTATAGTTTTAAGAATTGGACACAGAGGTGATGTGTTTAGGAAGAAGGAAGTGAGTATATTGAATTGTTCTTTCTTAGAAAGTATGAGAAGAGAGTTTTATGGAAGTGGTTTAGTATCAGCCAATGAGAGAGGAAAGAGAATGGAGTGGATGCTTAGGTGGAAAGTCCGATTTATATATAAACCTAACTTATGCAGCGGTTGACAGAAAAAATAAAGAAAGATGGAAAAGAAAAAAAATGACAAAGGAGTAGAAATTAGTGTAAGAGAGAGGAGAGAGAGAGTCAAGAAAATAAACTATATATAACACCACTTTGCTATATATTTCAATTGTACCCGTTCTAGAACTCCCAATTTCTGCGTATAACTTGTTTTTGCCTCTGTCGAGTATGCAATGGCAGGGTGTAAATAGGGAAGATGAAGGTAGAAGAAAAAATACAAAAGTGAGAAGGAAGAAAAGAAAGAGGAGCAGAAGCAAACAAACACACTGTCAATCAAAACAAAAACAAAGCAAAAACAAAAAAACAAAAAAAAATTTGAACCCAGGAACCAGTCTCAAACAAAATGGACCCTGGGAAGCCCTTCTTTTTTCCCTTCCAGATTAAGCCAATTGACTTGGTTCACGTCCAGCCAGCAATCCTGTTAGTGGATTCAAGGCTGCACCTTTGGCCAGTTGCAGAATGGCACAGCGGAAGAGTGGCTAGGAGGGTGCCTACCTCTTGTTCTGGTCACAGCTGGGCAGGTCGCACTTCCCCTCTTGTTCTGGTTGCAGCTGTGCAGGTCGACTCCTCAGGTGGAGTCCTGCGTGCATCAGCAGGGACCTGCTACTCTGGGCCCTGGAGGGCAGGCGAACTGGCGGCTGGGTCTCTCCTTCCGGGCGAGTGCGCTGGCAGTCTGAACTGGGAACTCAGCCCACAGGTCGCAGGGCCCACAGGCCAAACTGGGAACTTGCACTGGCAGTCTGAACTGGGAATTCCGTCCTTAGGTCACAGGGCCCGCAGGCGGAATGGGGATCTCACAGGGCAGGCCGATCTGGGATCTTAAGCCAGCCACTGAACTGGGGATTCCCTCAGCAATATTTTTACAAATATCATCAAAATGATTTCAGGCCTCTCAAAAATTCTAAGACTTTTCCTAGGCCCATTTCACTTTATTTTTGTGGTAAGTTTTCTAACAGCAAACCTTTCTAATAGCAAATCAACTTGTAACCTTTCCAAGCATATTCAAAGTAGAAATCATCTTCTCAAAACTGGCTGT
This sequence comes from Tamias sibiricus, assembly GCA_025594165.1. Lineage (NCBI taxonomy): Eukaryota > Metazoa > Chordata > Mammalia > Rodentia > Sciuridae > Tamias > Tamias sibiricus. The sequence continues at coordinate 134,627,172 of CM046661.1, read as the reverse complement.
GAAATATACATATCTTCTTTCTTAAGTCTGCCAGGTAATTATGGGCCTATAAATCTCTGAATGGCTACAATTGCTTTTTATCTAAACCATTAACTTAAATTTATTGAACTAGAAAATTAGAAAATAAAAATAGACAGCAGACAAAATAAAATGTAAACCTCACCATAAAATCCTGGGTATGTGTATTAATATGTATATCGTACATCAAAAAAAACAGAGACATATAATGACCATACTGTCAAGAAAAGCATTCAATCACCAGTATATATTGGTAGTTAAAGCATATTGAGTAACTATGCCTATGTATTTAATAAGAAAAAATAATAAAATTCAGGAAGCATCTTCTTTTCTAACAACTAAATTGAGATTTAACTGCACATTATCTCATTTAATATTTGGCATTTAGAATATATTTCTTCTTAGTTGGTGGAGAGGGGAAAAAAACAACACCACAGTCCTTGATTTTCTAAGTTATCTTTCACAATTGCATTTTGGTTTTCTCGAATAAAGCTCCAACTGAAAAAGTTTAAATATCTTCCTGAATTATGGTCATATTCTTTTCTTTTAAAGACTTTGGGGGTGCATAGAGCAAACTAAAAGTAGGTTTATATCCCCCTGAAAATCAGCATTGGTCCTGAGGATGAATCTGACCAAGCTTGAAAGAGAGCCACAGAAAACCGAGATTAATAAAAGATGATGATCTCCCTAGCCCTGGAGCTAATGAATATGCCTCAGAATATAGAATGCCATATGATTTTGAAAAATAATAAAAGTTTTGCAGACTGACCTTTTTCCAGGATTGGATTAGTTTGAAGCAATCTATAAGGTTTGATATTTTCTTGGCCCTTAAGATAGTTTACAGCTACAGCAAATGTGCACTTTTGCCTAGAGTAAACAGTAGCCTGTCTCAGATAACTGAAAACCTACAGGTCTTGGATTGAGAGAGGTTTTCATCATGTTAATCATACTCCTCCCAAAGAGCACACAATAAGACATCCATTAATCCTGGTAGGGAACACACCACTGAATACTAACCTGGAATCACCTGGCATTTATCTTTCATTTCTCACTACAGTCCATTAAAACAAATGGCACTCATATAGCTAATGCATAATTTTTCTCACATGAGGATATCTTCTGGGGAAATACCTGTGACAGCACAAAAGAGAGGAACCAGCTTTATAATGCATGGAGCTCAAAGGGAGAAGGGAAACAAGCATTATGTAAGTGAGAAGAAGCTGGAAAAGCAATTTGAAGGAGATGATTACCAAAGTAGCAGATGCTGGCTTCTAAATTTTATCATATATCTCATGCAGCTGAAAGTTAAAAATGGGGCTGGGGGTGTGAAAACTCACTGTTTGAAGCTGTTCAAAATTGAGAGTAGTCAGATAAATCCAAGATTCGCGTGACCCCTGGCAACATTCACATCTCATCACCGTGATGAATGTCCCATTGATGCTTTGGGGAACATCGATCACTTCAGCACAGAGTGCCCTTGCTGGAAACCATCTTGGTGATTTATAGGCATGGGCAGCCTGATTGTGGCCTTTCAGCTCTGCTGAACTCAACAGGAGGCCTCCCAAGTCATTTAGGTGAAAGAAAGTTTCATCTACTGTGCAATTCCACCTTTCTGGCAGCTGAATTCTCATTATCTCACACACTTACAAAGGATCTGCCTATCAAGGTTTCAGTCCCTTTTATGATCCACCTCTTTCCTACGAGATGCTCAAAAGTAACTAACCACTCAGTGATCTTGTGGTTTCCTACATAAATAAGTTAACAGTTTGGAGTTTTATGTCCAAAGAATTAGCAAAACCAGATCTAGTTTAGAGATAACTATCTCTGACTTACTTCCAGTGGGCACAGTCACTTCCTCCTTAAAACGTAATGCTCAGTGGCTCCCTGAAGCATAGGGGCAAGTTCTAATTCCAGATTATCTTTTCTTGTCCAGGATAGTCCTAAGTATGGTACAATGTATAAGAATGTCATAGTCAATATCAACTAAACACCAGGAGCAACAACCTACAGGCCCCCCCTTATAACAAAAACATCTGCAGATGCTCCTAAATGTCCCCCAGGCAGGGGCATCTTCACAGACCCTAGATAGAAATAACTGATCTAGCCCCAACCAACCTGTCTAGGAAACTTCCACCCACAAATCCCCCAACACAAAGCTTCTCATCTAGTGAAATTTGAATGCTCATTAGAGCCTAAAATATTGCTTGCATTTTGTTTTCATAGTACTCCAGAATGCCCTATCCACACCTTGAGATTCCACCTTATATTCTAAATCCTAATTGTTTTTCTGGACATGTCAGTTTAAATATATATTTTTTAAGTTTTTTTATTTTATCCCTGATACTACATTTAGTAATTATGATCTCACTCAGATCTCCTAATCTACAGCCTATTTTTTCATTGTTTAGTGAGAATAATAATGTCTAGTTTGTGAGAGGCAAGTGAGACTGTTTCAGTGGATTGGTTTCACAACTGTAGAATACAAATTTAAGGTATTATCAATAAACCATGAAGCACCTTCTAATATACTGTGATTTACACGCTCACATCTCCATCAAATCTTCAAGTTCATTCTATGCAGACAAAAGTTATTCCCAGAATTTCTCTGGAGGGTTTTCAACAAGAACAATGACACTTTGGCATTTACAAAATATTGGTTTAAATCTTTGTTTAATCATGCAACCACTACAAAACAAATCGTTTAACTTTACATTTCCTATCTTCCTACAGTCATCAATTCTTCACACCTAGGTCATGCAAATTATTTTGACTATTCCTATCACCACCTCAAAGTTGGGATTTTTGGGGGGAGGGTGGGTAGAAACCTCAGACTAATTCTAAGAACTTAGAAAATAGTAATAAGACATAGTTGAAGGAAGTAATGTGAAAACAAAAAAGGATTGAGTATGAGAGTTAGAACCAACTTGGTCTCCTCCTCTTCTATCCTACCCAGCAAACAGCAAACTTCTACCCTTCCAATATTTTTCCCTCCTTTGGCAGTGGCAAAACTGTTTATGTTTACAAAAGCCCCCTAAGTCAGCAATAACAATGGTTTCCATGCAGAATCATTTATATAATCTACATTATTGGTGAGTATCTTTATTATTTGAAGAGGGACTTAACATTTGTTTATAGCCAGGTCATTCAAAGATTGATGAATAAGGCTGGTAATCAATTTAGGTAGACTATACCTAAGTCAAAACAATCCCATGATGTTAACCTCTTTTACTCAAAATCTATATGCAATTCCAAATTAGCAGTGACAAAAATATTTGCAATGATAGCAGTGTTTATTGAGTAAGTTTGTAAACTCTTGCAAAGTGATTAAATATTCATCTGTATAACACAGCTGATAGTTCAATATAAAAAATAATCACATATGTAAAGCCAGAATGTACCTAGGAAGAAGCAACTGGTTAAATATAAAAGCACCATCTTTGAAATAGAAATAAAATAATATAGAATCTAAGCCAATGGTGCTCTGCATTTTATGCAGTAAGTATTTACATTTAAGTAGTTAATTTTTTTTTTACAAATCTGAATTGTTAATACTTTTGAAAGAGTTTTTGTAAATCAAGTAAAGATTTTTTTTCTCGAGTTATATGTAATCTAAAATTCTCATTGAGTTGATTTACTTAAAATAGACGATAACCAAGAGAGACTGTAAGCAAGGCAGATTTGTTTAAGAAAACTTTTGCAATCTCTAATGTTGAAGTGAATCTTTCAAAAAAGAAAACACACACACTAAATATGAAACCTGCGTTTCCTGCTTGCATTAAGCAATGAATACTCATGGGTAAGCCATTTAAAAAACAGACCATAATTCACTGCATATTGTACTCTGACACTACATAGGCAAGGGCTGGGGAGGGACCAACTGAGCTCCCAATCAAGTATGTACATAAATATACAGAGATACTCTTGTGGTTTATAAGTTCTATCTAGGATGGGAGCCTTTTTAAAAAATCAATACGTTTCCTAATTGATCCACTAGAATTTTCATTTTGACAGTGAGGAGTAGAGTCAGAAATAGTATCTGGTTGATTTAATGCAGTACTTTACAACAGTGGACCATGATTCAGATGTGGTTAGAACCATGTCTATGGAGATTTACAGTTGGATTTCAGAGGCTATTTCATTTCAAAAGCAGCAAACTTGACAGCTAATTGATAACTTGGAATTGTAGATGAGTTGTGAACTTAGGCCAATTTCCCTGGAGTTAAAGAGAAAGGACTTACATACTTCAGCTCTCATAATGGATCTGAAATAAATACATTCCCAAAATACCAGAATTGAGTCATTTAAATTTGTTTAGATCCAAAGAAGAATAAAAGTACATTTTTTAATCCAGCAGATAACTAAATTTTCACAAAACTAATTTGCAGACTTAGAAGGTAATGACTCATGGTTGTTCTGTAGTGCTTGCTTCAATGTTTTCATGTTTGGTAAAGCCAAAAGAACATTTCTAAAATTCCTCAATATCCAAAATTGAACAGACATATAATAGTCTAGAAGTGCTTAACAAAGAGCAAGTTAGAGTGCTCTTAAATAGTTTTAGCCACAAAGAAAAACCCCAAAGTCCCTTCTCATCAGAAAAAATATATAATCTTAAAGTCTAAATTGGGCACACATTAATATTATCAAGGGTCATATCAATCCATTAGAGACTACATATTTTCAATATAATGCTGAGGAAAAACCTGATGAAAATCAGGAGTATTTTGTCTGTAATTCAGCCTGGCTCCTCTAGACATAAAGATTATTGTCTTTTCTGAGAGTAGAATAAGGAAAATGGGCTCTGATGAAGAAAGGAGTCCAAGGTAAAAATAAATAAATAAATAAAGCCAGTGCAAAAGGCTCCAAACTCATCTAAATAAAATAAGCAGCTGCATTTCCAGACAGCTTATCAAATTCCAACGAGTTCCATAGTTCTGAAAGTGAAGGTCCATCACAAACTCACAGTCAAAAAGCTATTAATAAAAGGTCACACTGACACAGTCCCTATATATTGGGCTCCTTTCTAAGATATTTACATTCATTTAACTGTCAATAACAGGTAAGCACTGCTACAATCTCCAAGGCCATACAGCTGTCACCATGGCAGAAGCAGAACAAACAGGTACTCTTAGATAATACCACCTTATATGGCCTCCGCTGAAACCATCTATCACCAAACTACACCTGAAGAACATAGTTCCAAACCTTCCTAAATTAGAAAGGGCCAGTAATTCCAAGGGAAAGGTTACAGCCAAATGACAGATACAGATAAACATCCCATTTACTATGGAGCACTTTAGGAAATAATCAGTTCTCTGGAAATTAACTATAAAGTTATAGTAATCTCCATTTCCCTGTGGAAAAGCAGGAAAGTATGATGGATAAATCAAGCATTTACTAAACACCTGCTAAGGGCCCAGTTCCGCTATGTATTGCAGGTAATATAAAAGAAGTCAAAGGATGTTATTTGCCCTATGGGATGTCAACAAGATTTCTTCCAAATACCTTGCTGGATGCAAGAAGAAATAAGGCTAGGAAAGATTAAGGTGTAAGTTCATAGATAATGAAGTACAAATAATTGTAGCACAAACACTAAGTAAAAATGCTACCTTTTACCTTGAGAGAGAGCATTGCAAAGTTGTCAAAGTTTACACAGTTAACAACCTCCCACACAAACTTAAGAGAGAAAAACTTCTTGTGGGGCTGGGAGTGTGGCTCAATGGTAGCATGCTTGCCTAGCATGTGCAAGGCCCTGTGTTTGATCCCTAGGACTAAAAAAAAAAAAAAAAAAAAAAAAAAAAAATTACTTGAAACAAATGTGCATGGCCCATTATAAATTTGTAGAATTTATGAATGCTAACTAAAGGAATAAATTTCAAAAGAACATTCTAAGTTTAAGTGTATTACACTTAAAATAAGATTTGAGCTAATAGTGGTTATTTTCATGGTTTTCTCGGCTTTTCTCACCTCCTCCACCCAAAAGGAGCAGATGGGATGTGCAGAAGATAATATATGTAATTTTAATGAGTTCCTGGTTTCTGTAAGAAGTCTATAAGGAGCTGGAGGTGGTGGTGAAAATAGAGTTCCTAGCTTTTCCACAGACCTCTTAGACTTTTTTGATATCTATGAAAGAATTGGGGGAAAATAACTTCTGCCTGAACTGCTTTACTTCCCCCACTAAATACACAAGCCAGAAAATTTCTTTATTCCTATCTGATTTAATAGCATCTCACCTCTTGCCTCCTGAAACCAGAAAAAAAAATAGATTTATAGTTACAGCACATTGCTGTGGCCTAAGGACCATTACAGTGATACAGGAAGCTGTGGAGTTTACAGGTATTTGCAAGGACTATTGCCAATCTTCAGAGCTGACTGTATTCCCCTTCCTTTTACTTAACTTCCAAATCTAAAAAAGTTTGTAAGAAAATGCACTCAACTCCACATATAGTGATTGCAGTAAGAGACCTGTTGTAAACATTAGACAATGCTTACCACTAAAAAGGCAGCACTTGCAGAAATTTTATAATGTTTACCTCTTTCAGATGACCTCTCTGTTCTTAGTGATGACACCAACTCTGTCAATGTGGACCAACTAATGTATCAATGCCCCAGGTTATGTGTGTGAGGTAAAGCCCTTTACACTCATTTTTCATTCATTTATCTAAACTACAAAGTATTTTGCCACTGAAGGTTTTGTTATTGTTGTTGGGTGTTTTTGTTGGTTGGTTTGTTTGGTATCAGGTATTGAACTCAAAGGTGCTTAACAACTGAGCCATCTTCCCAGCCCCCCCCCCCCCCCCCCCCTTTTTTTTTTTTTTTTTTTTTTTTTTTTTTTTTTTTTTTTTTTTTGAGACAGGGTCTTGCTAAGTTGCTTAGAGCCTTGCTAAGTTGCTGAGGCTGGCTTTGAACCTGCGATGCTCCTGCTGAGGCAGGCCTTCCAAGTTATTGGGATTATTGGCATGCACCATCATACCCAGCTGGATATTACTTCTGAAAAGCTAATTATAACAGAACAAAATGATGAGGACTCAACCCATCTGTAAGCATTCAGAGTACTTCCACAGGTGAATGCTTCCACAGTGATCCTTGAACTCAGTGGGGTAAGGAGCTCATCAAGAACAAGGATCTGTTAAAGGCAAGCTCCTTCCCAAGCACAGCAGAGATAGTATTTCTCAAAATATCCTTCAGTATGAGAAGTTTGAAACTTATTTTTCCACTTATGGCCACTTACAATTTTACATGTTATTTTTCTAATACTGAAGAATCAAGGGGTGTTGGCAATGAGAATAAAATTCATGATAAAGGCTAATACTCAGTTCTTCTTAATATGATGGAGCCTGGCATTGTTCTAAGCATGGCCCATACATTAATTCATGCTAACTTCACCACAGCTCTATGAGGAAAGGTGATGTTATTATTCCCATTTTATAGTTGAAGAACCTGAGGCACAAAGACTAACATCACTGCAGTTGTGTAACAGGATTCAGTTTCAGGCAATGCAGTCCAGTCTGTGCCCTCAAGTCCACGCTATCAACTACCCCCTAAGTGTCATCCCTGTACTACCTACCATGACTCAGAGAATCATACTGGAACATACTCTGGGCCCAATGTAGTCTCTTTTGTAGCTATATTCATTCAATTATCAATATCTTTCCTGAAAATATAGCTTCCATAAGCCCATTTAGCAACACTAATATAATAAGGCAAAGCTTATAACAGATGGCTCCTGAAGCTCTTCTTATTTTATGGCAAAAACCAAAGAATTTTGAGCAACTCCTTTATACACCAGACATGTGACAGTGAAACATGTTAACATCTATAGTTTTACCTCTTTCTAGTAAGAGATAACAAGTGCAATGGGCAATGATATTCAAATGCTTGGTGATGAAAGCAATAATCCCTGTCAAAGTCTCTTGCCTTATTCATAAAAATCAAAGCACCTAACAACAACAGTGCAATGGTAAACATCTCATTTGTGTTTATGAATTTTAATACTGTATTTACATTCTACTAAAATACTTTGGTGTTGAACAAGGTCCAGCAGGAGCATTTCCTTCAAAGAATTAAGTATAAGTTATCCACTTTCCACCATTAAAATTCTAGCCTCCTTTTGTAGGGTGCCTTTTTACAGAACCCAAGATCAACCACTAGTGAATGGATTAACTGGTGATGACAATAACTGGCTTCTCACACTGAATGCAAAAGAGACACAGTGAATACAACATCCTAACCTCAGATATTATTTACATTATTTAAATCTATGTTGTCTTAAAGTGCATCCCAGTGACTCAGGAGGCTGAGGCGAGAGGATCACAAGTTCAAAGGCAGCCTCAGCAACTCAGTAAGGCACTGTCTCAAAATTTTAAAATCCTGGGATGTGGCTCATTAGTTAAGTGTCCCTGAGTTCAATTCCTAGTACCAAAACACACACACACACACACACACACACACACACACACACACACACACGAGTACAGACAGTAGGACAAAGAAATGTTGGATTTTAAATGAGATACTAACAGCATCAAAAATTTGAACCTAACTCAGAGCCTGTGTTTAGCCCAGAAGCCACACACTTAATGCAGAGGAAGTAATGCAAGATGGAAATGAGGTACCCAACTTTCAAGTTGCTTGTTGAAAAAAAAAAAAAAAAAGTTTCATAATGTTCAGTGTAAACTAAGACCTCCATAAACTGAATTCAGTCTCAACTCCTGCTTTAAACATTGGTTTCATCTCACAGTTACCCACAAAAGTCCACAAGTTTATAACTTTCTCCCTCAACCCCTGCATTACAAAAGACTGTGTTGTCATTTCAACCCAAACAAAATGGATATATTTTTAATGATATATGCATCAACAATAAATTTGTTGCTTTCCTTAGCATTTCTGAAGGATCAAAAATAACTCTCACGCTCCATTAGAAGGATTAAACACAGGCTCTGGAGCCAGTGCAATCATGGCATGAATCTCATTTCAGTTACAATCACTTTCTAGGATAAGTTTCTTATCTTCTCCTTGTCTCAGTTTATTTTCCATAAACAGCCCTTCAGGATTGTTGGACTAAATGAGTAAAAACTTGATAAACCCCACACTCAGAAGGTCTCCCTTAGAGGCGAGCCACCACAAAGACTATTCTGAACCCAAGAGGTTCCTAGAGGTCTCCAGACTCGTCATAGATAAAACCATTACACTGGTATCTTCTTTAAAAACAAAGAAAATGTTCCCAAACAAGATACCACATTAAGATACCCTTCTATTGGTTGACTATGAAACAATGAGCTTCAGAGAGTGATATCTTAACAACTGGAAGTCCCTTGCAGATGAGCTTTCATGTCAGAGAAACAGGCTCAGTTGTGCCACAACCTTGACAGATGTCTTATGCCAACAATGAGTGTCCATCCTCCCTTTGTAGTTTTCACTGTGTCTTCATCACACCATTATGGAAACAAGTTTCAAAGTGTTGCACTACACCTTAAACCACCTTTATTACTTTTCCCTTCATGTGGATCAAGTTTAAGCATCAGTGAATAAAGCATGTGCACCTTCTACTCTCAAATTTCACAGCAGCAGCCATATCACCAGGCCTAAATCATTATTACTGTTTCATTTCTCAAGACTAGTATAAGCCACCAGGTGGAAGAAATTGGCATGTTTGGGTTTGAATGGTAGCTAACTTCTAGTATGTTGAATAGTTCCCATGCACCACACTTCATATGCATTAATTCTTATAAAACCTCTAAGGTAGATACTATTACATGTATTACACCAAGAAGAAAAATGACACAGAAAGTCATGTTACCTGACCAAGGCCACATGAAAAGAAAGTGACAAGGCTCAGATTCAAACACAGCACACAATCAGTCTGTTACAAAACCTGAAAATACACATGAACTCTAGTATAACAGCTAATATAGAATTACCTATAGAAGATAACTGTTAAATGCATATTTGTGCATGTGGGAATGCAGAATTTTAATATATGTATATCTGTATACTATGTACACAAGAACACATTTTTGACTAATACAGCAAAATGGAAAAATGCAGGTCTACATGCACCTGACTCTAGGAAACGAGATGAGGAAGAGGTGTCGCTGTGTTGGATTGCTGTTCACCCATACTCTGTGGAACTCTATGATACCCCATGCTCCACAGAACAATTATACATCCCAGCCAGTTTGACACAGCCACAGCTTTGTGATTGGATTTGGCCAACGAAAGGTGGGCAGAAGTGACGTGTGACACCTCTGGTTTTAAGAACCAACACAATGTCTCTGATCTCTCTGCCACAAAACCAGAAACATCTAGCCACTTGTCAATCTGGGAATCAATTGAAGAAAAAATTTGGATGCAACTCTGCCATGTTAACAGAAATGTCCTAGTAGTGAAAAAAATAAACCTTTATTGTTTTAAGCTGCTAACATTTGGGGGTGGTTACTGCAGCATGCCCCATACTATACTGACTGACAGTCTCAAGTATGATAAGGTGCCTCCACCAGAGCTTAATGCCTAGAGGTTAGTAGATATATGATCATCTTCCCAGCTTACACACTTGCTCCACAGCCAGACACAATCATGGCAGGAAAAAAGTATGACTTATTCTCTTATTTGCCCTGGGGGATTTTTTTTAATTTAACCTTCCCACTAGGTTTTTAATGGGTATTACATAGGGGAAGAGAGAAGGTGAAAGAACAAAAACCAACCATATTCAAACTTTCACACCTAAACTATTAATTCAAGCATTTAGAACTTCTATTTTGTTCATAGAATTTTAAATTTTGATCATTCTCTAATGTATGGAATTATTCCAAATATCCAAAATGAGTAAGCAATCACTTAAATTTTACCATATGTACAGTGGAAGGAAGCTTTGAATTGGAATTAGAAGACCTGGATATGGATTCTGGTCCTGCTCCATAGCAGCTACAGTTTGAAATGCCAGTCCTATCCACACTCCTTTATTTGGAAGTGACCTCATCTTCATTCCCCTGCTAAAGCGCAGCCATGTTTCTGACAAATCTTTATGCCAAGTAAGTAACTTCAAACAACCAGCCCCCAGTCTGCAAGGCCAGGCACCATATGGTACAAATGTACTTCATTTCCAAGCCTTCAGTGTCTATGAGACTGCATTATAGTATCTTTTACTTATGCTAGATTGGACAGCTTTTTTAACTTGCAGTTTTAAAAAATGCATTGATTAAAACATGTGAACTCTAACTGAATTACTCTCCAAGCTTTAATTTCCTAAGATGCAGATTAAAATATCATCACTTGGTTGTTGTGAGATTCCAGTAATGTGAACGTGGGCAAATAAGTGGGAATGATCAATTTTAAAATAAATTTCAGAGAAGCAATTCCAATCATTCCTGAATTAAACGTTCTTTTAGGAAATCATTAGTAACCAAATGCTTACTATTACAACCACACCTCCCATATTAAAATATGTCAGATTTTATCAGCATCGAATATTGTTTAACTTACAATATAGTAAAACATCCTATGTAATTGAAAGGTAATATTTTCATTTCATATCCAAACTTAATGTTTTTAGATAGTGAATTTTAGCTGGTCCATTTAATGTTACACTTCTGTTCATTGCAGCTATCCTGTTTTTGTTTACCAATGCATCACCCTTTGAAAGCATCATTTCTTTTGCAGAGTACAATAAGCTTCAAGACAGTACCCTGGAATGACTTGTAGGAAAATCTAGAACTGATAGAAACATTTTGGGGGGGAAAAAGATACACTGGATTTAGGCACATCTTTTTGGTGCCTAGGAGATTTTTGTTTTCCCCTGTTTCTTTTCAGTCTGGAAAACAATGTTTACTCAAGAAGCTATTAACCTGGTTATAGACTTAACCTTGTGAATGTGGTATTTAATAAGTACTCTCCCTATGCAAGTGGTATTTTCTTTGCAGGAAAACATTGACATTTTCATCCAAAATTACTTAAAGGAACTCAGGGAATATGGCTGGGAAATATATTTTAAGATAGTTGATACATTCTAAGTAATTTATAGTACTATTTCCAAAAGCAAGAGAGGAATATTAACTGCTCCATAAGCTATGAACCTCCTTTTAAATGCAATCCTGTTATTTTATTCCCTAGCACTGTTTTCTGGCCCCCAAAGTTGTACTCACTTTTTGTCTTCATCCATTTTACAAGAATCTAAGACCAGGTACTTTGTGAAGTAAAGACATTTGTTTGGCTCACCATTCTGGTAGCTCGAAGGTCCAAAAGAATGATACCACCATCCCCATAACAGTCCCCTTGGCTATGTCACAACAAGTCCCGTGAAGAAAGGAGCAAGGCATGGGTGGCACTGCTGCAGAATAACCCACTGTCCTAGAAGTAATCCAGTCACAAGAGACCTGATCCACTCCCACAAAACAGCATTCATTTCTTCATGATGGTGGAGCACCCATGACTTAATTATCTTCCAGTGGGACCCACCTGCTACAGTTTCTGCCATACCTCAACGCTGCTACACTAGGGACCAAGTTTTCAACCATGGACCTTCGTAGAACAAATCATATCCAAACTATAGCACCTAAAATGTTGCTTTGTCAAAGGTAGTTTTCAAAGAGGATAATATTTTAACTCTTCTACGTCATCTTTCTGTGAACCAAATTTGTAGAGTTACGGTTTGCTCCATAATGGTCATTTTTTAATAAAATACTCTAATCTTAGTATTTTCTGCTATGTGCCTGTAAATTGCTTGAGAGTAGATAAATTGCTAAAATGTCTCCTTTCAAAGGACACTAAACATAGCAGCAACAGCATTTTGAGGTTTAATGACTAAAGTAGCAGTGACTCCAGCTTGAGCTAGATCTAGTTCAATCCCAGCTACACAGTGACAAATAAAAAACACACACAGCCATTCTCAGTGACATTCTGTTATTGTTATGTCTTACGTGCTATTTATTGCATGGTGTCCTTAGTTTCTTCTTCATCTTAAAATGCTTAGCTCAGAATTTTTTGAAGAGGTAACTCAAGAAAACTTAACCAACGTGGTGGTGATCAAATGGAGGAAAGTAGATGGGAATCATTCAGAAGAAACTAGAAAAAATCTTAGGCTCACAGTCCAAAAGCAAATGTATCATAAAGGCAAAATTCAGCACTAAATGTATTATATGAATTGTTTGTTTCTGTGAATAGCTCAGAAAATAATTCTCCTTGTGAAGACAGCAGGCAGTTAGATATACAACTAATTAGAATACTCTTAAACCAAAATAAAATTATTCTCATTTCTGAGGCATTCAACATTCTAATGCAGTGATTATCAAAAATCGATCAATGGATCAGATCATGGGTGGTCTGTGGTTACCCACCAGGCATCATTTAAAGAGGCATATGATTCGTATTTCATGTATGCTAATGAGCATATTAAGTAATTTATTAGGACTGCTGCTGATGAAGTATTAAGAAAAATACTGTTCTTAACACCATTTCTAAAAGCAAGCTTCATTTCTCCTATCTTTGTCTTGTCTCAGTTGTAAGCAGAAATATAGGATACCTGGGTTTTTTGTCTGACTGCTACATATTGAAAATATTAAGTTAAAAAAAATAATAAGTGTCCTTCAGTGGAAAGTTAATATGTCTTAGGACAGAGTGAATTAACAAAGATCTGATCCCTCTGGCCAGTGGGGAGACTCACTTTCTTGACAGATCCACAGCAAGTTCTACAGCAGCAAATACATTACATGAAGGGCAGAGGTAAGACAAGAAAACAACAACTATTGAAGACCAGTATCTAAACTTGATCAATATCAGGAAAAGAAGCTATTCTGCAGTTAATGTCCAAGTTCTAACAAAGATACAACATGCTAGAGCAGCCTGTTCAACAGAACTTTCCATAATGAAATGCTTGTGTTTTGTTCCGTCCAACAGGTAGTCATCTGTCCCACACAGCCAAGGAATTTAAATGTGGCTAGTATGACCGAGAGTCTTAAAGTGTAGTTTTATTTCATTTTATCTAATTCAAATAGTCACATGGGGCTAGAGGCTACCATATTGCAAAGTGAAGGTACAGGAACTTCATCCTAGGACAAAGGAGAGCAGGACACATAGAAGACAGTAAGGACAACATCAAGAACAGATGAACCTACAGGAGGCCACCAAAGTCTTACAGAGAGCTGATTCTGAATCACATGGCATTTTCATTTTAATCTTCTCAGTATGTTTGCACATTTGGGCCAAACTATTTAGCATACATCCTTATTACTTTATACCAAGTGTAGGTTTAATGATTTTAGCCATTTTTATGAAAGAAAAGAGAAAGTACCACATTACATCCTTTGTATATCATGGGTAGTAATTAAATATTGGCCCTATTCTTTTCAATAATAAAGCAACTTTAGGTCTTGTTAAGGAAAGCCACCCAATCCAGAGGGAGCCACATGGAAATTACCATTCAGATTCTTTCCCATGAGGTAAGCAACAACAGCACATTCTTCTTTGGGTGGTACCTGCACAACATTTGCTCCTGCTTGAGCGGAACGCATGTTGCCTTCATTAATTTTAATACTTACGACATGCATATAACATTAAATTCATACAAACTGAGAATAATTTATCACATAAAGTGGCTTAGCTGCCAAGATATCTTCATGGTACTTTAAATGGTAGATCTGAGAACTAATTAAATGCCTTATAATATTTAATAAAAGGCAATAATTTAGGACAAGGGGGGATTCTTTATACTATTAGCATGGATGAATCTTACTCAAGCTCAGAAATCTAGATGTGTAATTAGGAGAGGAAATATATATATATTGGAGGGAGATTAGAATTTTAAGGATGAGAACACATGAAGTAGTCACTATCTTACAGTTTCCTATACTTGCAGTAAACGTTAAGACAAAGACCAACCTTTAAAGCAGCTATTAATAATAAATTTAAATTACTAGTTTTCACAGTGAATGATACCATAGAAATCAAAAGAAATTATTCACTTTGGGTCTAGAGTACCTAATGATATTTCAACATCGACTATTGCAGTGTAATACAACTTGATTTTATGTTGAAGCTACAAGATCTTAGCACTTCTCAATAATAAATTTAGAGTTTCATGTGTAGTGTTTAAAATGCTGCATACTAACCATCAAAAATGAGGCAATATTTCCAGGAAAGCAAAAACCTAAGTCTAGGTTCTTCTGCCTCTGAAGGTTTTCTGAGTTCTTAGGTAGAAAAAGAATGACAAATATGGGAAGATTCCAGAATATAGCATAGCTTTTACTGGCCACTCATATCTGAGCAAATCAAATGAAAATGTACAGGCCATCTTCATGCCAGAGACTTTCATTTACAAGTGAACCTCTTAAATTCTATTTTTAAGTATTGAAAAAGTAGAAAAATGTGTATCTTAAGAAACATATGAATTATTTGAAATTTCAGTACAAAGTTACCATGTTTACCCAATTGGAGTTTCATTGTACTGCTAAGCTTATTTGTTCCTGCCTGATTACTGTTCCTTCTTTACATTTCTATATGTAAGAGTCCTCTGAACCATTAAGAATCTACATAGGGCTGGGGTTGTGGCTCAGCGGTAGAGCGCTCGCCTAGCACGTGCACGGCCCGGGTTTGATCCTCAGCACCGCATACAAATAAACAAATTGAAAAAAAAAAAAAAAAAAAAAGAATCTACATAATAGGGGCTTGGGTTGTGGCTCAGCGGTAGAGCACTCACCTAGCATGTGCACGGCCCGGGTTCGATCCTCAGCACCACGTAAAAATAAAGGCATTGTGTACAGCTAAAGCAAATAAATATTTTTAAAAAAGAATGTACATAATAGATATAATATATTGACTATAATAACAATAGCAGTAATCTCCTCTAAAGCACCTACCATATTCAAGGCACAATTTTAGGTGATTCGTGTATATTTTCTCTGCTTCCTAGAACAATCCAGTACAGTTAAGTATCAATATCTCATTTTACAAGGCAATGAAATTGCAGGCCTACGGAGACTGAATAGACTGTCCAAGGTCATTCATCTAGTAACAAGAAGAGATGGAAGTCAAATCAAAGTTAGCTTACAGCCCTCTCCCACAGACCAAGGAATCAGACAAGTTGTAATACAGGCATAATCAAAGGAATAAGGGAAATCTGCCTTAGGAAGACAGATTTTCTCTTCTCTGTGCCACCCTCATCCTCATGCTAATATCTCTGTCAGCAGCATTCTCCACAGCATCTCTCTGGCATGATAGTCACAGACATCAGCCAACACTGGTATTAATATCAGGGTGCCTGTTAAGAGCAAAAGAAACAATCTACAGGATAGAATAACCTGTGTAAGACACACATGAGGTGAAGTTAAATCAAATTATATGAGACCCAACTTTTAAAAAGGAAGCTTCAAGGATCATTAATGTATTTTGTTATTGTTGTTTTGGTAACTGGTAAACAGTATATAGCCTGAAGACTTAAAACACAGACTTCTTTGGGATACATTTTTATCAAAATGATCTATGCATGGTATAAACTCTGTATTTTGCTCTTTATTAGTTGATCTGTTTGAACTAGAACATATAAATGTCAGTGCTATGAGTGAACATGTAGTGCATATCTCTCCCATAGAGGTTTAATTATTTTTCACAGGAAAACTAATGGGAATACAAAGACTCGGTCACTCCAAGAAGCCACTGTGGTTCTTAGGCACCACCACTGTTCATGGTCACAAACGCCCATTAGTCCTGGGTGATCACAACTATTCACCCTCACTACCAGTTCTGGTTTCTTTCCCTTAATGCTTTCTATTTAAAAAGTGTTTCCTTGGGTATCTTTTATACCCCATTTTATTAAGTATCATTTTTTAGTTGTCTAGACAAAGAAATTAGTAGGATGCTATACTCAAGAATTACAGTAACATTATCACTCGATGCCTTGAAACCACAAAATGAAAAACTTGATAAACTGAACTTAAAAGCTAAAAAGCTTCACCCTTCAAATAATTTCAATCATAAAATGAAAAGATAAAGCACATACTTTATTTTATAAATCATTCTTGACTAAAAAGATTTATATCTGAAATATACAAAAAAACCTTAATACAAATTTTAAAATGAACAATCTAATAGATATTTTACCAAAGAAGTCATAACAATAGTTAATAAGCATATGAAATCAGTATTCACTGTGAACATAAATTAAAGCCACAATGAGATACCACTACACATGTACCAGAACAGCCAAGAGAGCCAACGACATCAAAGGTTGGTAAGGATGTGCAGAAGCTGAATTACCTAGGTATGTCTGGTAAAAATTGGTAGGGTCATTCTGGACAGGCAATTTCTTACAAATTAAATGGACAGGCAATTTCTTACAAATTAAATATAAACATGCCACGTGTAACCAGCAATTACACACCTAGGAATCTTGTTTTTGTCCTGAGAGGACTGGAAACAAGTTCACAGAAACTGTCACAAAAGCGCTGTTCATAGTACCCTGAAAATGGAAA
This sequence comes from Tamias sibiricus, assembly GCA_025594165.1. Taxonomy (NCBI): domain Eukaryota; kingdom Metazoa; phylum Chordata; class Mammalia; order Rodentia; family Sciuridae; genus Tamias; species Tamias sibiricus. Next base: position 134,609,698 of record CM046661.1, on the reverse strand, counting down.
CCACTAACGTGTCCACTCACAGGTGAATATGGTGAAACATACAATGGAACACTATTCATCAATAAAAATAATCAATAACAGGTAGTACAACATGGATGAACCTCTAACACATGCTAAGTGAAAGACATAAAAGACATAAAAAGACTTTTTCTTCTTCTGCTGGGGATTGAGCGCAGGACCTTGCACCTGCTAGGAAAGCACTCTACCAACCAAGCTATATCCCCAGCCCACACGGAGACTGCATTTTGTGTGATTGCATTACATGAAATATGTAGGAAATACAAATTTATAGGAACAGAAAATAGCAATAAATGGCTGGATTGAGACTGACTGCAAAATGCTGGTAGGAATTTGGGACTTGAAAATTTTCTAAAACCTTATTGTAGCAATCATGGCACAACTATAGATTAACTAGAAATCACTGAATTTTATGTTGTAAGGGGTAAATTTTACAGTATGTATGAATATACTTAAGTTAAAATGTTAATACAACATTGCTTTATGTGGTTATATTTCTTATGTTCCACCTGGAATAGAATGCTTATATCCAAAAAGTACAAAGCCTATTAAAAGTGACATCACTGTACCAGCTTCCCAGGAATAAATCTTGATATGCTTTATATTTTTACAACTATTTTCATATGCATTGTAGCTCATCTGCTTAAATTCTGCAAGGGAAATAGAGCTGTTATCAAATAGCTCATAAGTAGAAGTAGACTGAATAAGGGAATTAACTAAATTGGCTTTTAATTATATTTACATTTTATTAAAATCAGAATATTTTACTTTATGAAATGAACTTAATGCCTTTCTACTTTTCCAAAGCCAAATGGAATTCACTTTTTCCTATGAGTCACAGGCAATTCCGAACAATGAAAAGCTATTGGAAAGCATCTTCTTTTTGACAATATGTATGATGTCAGGGAGAATCTAAAATTCTTCCTTTTCGTAGGTAAAACTTAATAGCAGTTGTAAGAACACGATGTACCTTTTGTTCCTCTTTAAAAGAGAGTGGAAAATTTGTCTTTTCTCCTTCACAGGGTTGTGATAGGCATCACAGCCAAATTATACTCACACCCTGTAAATCGGTAATTAAGCTTTCAAAGTTATAATAAGTCATATGTAAAGTTTCACCGGTTATTGAAAAAGCCCCTCCAAATTGCTGAGAACATTGCTCAAGTTGAACTACAACAGCCAGATAGTGGGCTAGGATCAGACACCAGCATCCAGGCATCCCTGTCCTCAAGGAACTTATAGCCTGGAGGTAAAACTGAATCTTTTGAATGGAATATAGTCAGCTCCTTCTTCCTAACTGCTTAATGCACTTATAGGTCATATCAGAATACATTTTTTTTCTAGTAAAAGTTTCTCTACATGTAAACAGTTGCAGTCCTTCCAAATAAAAGTGCTGCATCACAATTTGCTATGACTTAGATTGTTATTTGCCCCCACAAAAACAAATTTAGAATGCTACAAGACTCTGGACAAGGCAGAAGACATATCAGCTGCCCCCAAGAAGCACCCTAATTGGTCACCTGATAACAGCTGCTCTGGGTAACAATAAGATACACCTATAAAATACATCTGCAGCTTTGAAAATGACAGTTTAATTTGTATTTAAAATTGGAAGCCCCAATTCAAGGGAAATGGAACAATTCTAGTCCCCAATGGCAACTCTAATGAAAAATTTATTCTAAGCTCAGATGAATGAACTAAAGGCATTTCCCCAACTGCTTCAATTAAATGAGGATAACTTAAGTAAACAAAAACCTTTGCATAGCATCTCAAAAAAAACAGCACCTCGTGGATTCATACTTGGGACTGAATCAATGACACCGTCATTTCTTCTAGAAACAGGACACACACCAGCATGGGCTACCTTAACATACCTCAACTCTGCCTTCTTTTCAACTTACAGAATGTCAGGAAATGCCTATACTTCGTAAAAATACTCCACCCAGACACAACTGCTTAAATGCTGGTCAATGATGAGCAATTTTTAAATGATGAGTTGCATTTTTATTTATCAGCCAAATATTACAAACATCTGCTGGTTAAGCTCAATGGAGGGGAAACACTGGTTGGCCACTGCAGAGGGGAGTTTGTATCCATCCCAGAGATCGCTCTGCTGCAGCCCAACATCCTAGTTATTCCTAGTAAGCTTATGTGACTAGGAAGTTCTTGGCTTCCTCTCTTTACAAGGTATAGACTCAAGTAAAATGATAATCGATATAGTACAATGTACTATATTTCTGTGCTGCCGTTAATCTGAAAAGTCTTTGAGAAATATAGAAATCTGGACAACCATTTCTGAAATGAAGCCATTACTGAGGTAGAATGCAACAACTCCTCGAGCACTCCATATTTATTCTGAAAACAAAAACTACCACAGGCTGGACGACTCGAAGAAGGTCCCAAAAAGGTGACTGAAAACCATTTTCTAGTGCTGTGGTTTTCAGTTTCTAAAGACTTTGTAATCTTTCAAACTGTCTTCTGGCTCCAGAAAGTCCCACTGAACTATCCTGAGACTCTAGAATCAAGAACATCTTCTTTCAATCAATGCTGTGCCAGGCACATAGAATGTGTTGGGCATTTATGATGTAAACTGCAAAACAAACGTCAATGAGAGCTGATTTCTATTTAATAGCAACAACACTTGCAAAACTCAAAACATCTATTTGAGTCTAGAAGTTTGGAAAAGCTTTAGAATGTGACTTAGAAGTCAAAAGCTTCATTTTTAGTCCTGCACTCTGATTTGACCTGTGTCACCTCCTCTTTTATGGAGTTGCTGAAGTACAGAGGTATCACTGAGCTTTGTCTTTCAGTATGGAACACTGAAGGTAAAGAATTAAGAGGAGGGCCAGATAATTCAGATTAAGAACTTGCTTGCAGGGTAATGTAACAACGCTTGGGAGGATTCTGTCACTGGAAAACTAAGAAAATTTGACTTCGTTCATCTCCTTATTTTGTGATAGCTTATAGGTCTAATAGTCTCTGCAACTGCTCAGAGTGGTCATAACCTCATGACTCCAAAAGACTGGTCAAATTATCATAAGAAAGTGATTCCTCCCTGAAAGATCTAGGACCTTCCCAGTCCCATATCACATCCAAGCCAGCTGAGACCAGGCTACTTATCCCAGTTTTGCTGTGGTTCTTACAGCTATGAAAACTACCTCTCAACCTCATTTCCAGAATTCTCTGTCAAGACGACAGGTTCAGACATTGCTCCAGGGCTAAACTGCTAATACGAGCATTCTATTCACTGGAAAAATTTCCAGGTATAATTTGTACATGGCTTCAATTTCCTCAAGTTGATATCTAATCATTAATGTGGTATTGTCTCAAAAGTATACAGGATGTGCATGCTTTCAAGGCCCAGAATAACATCTGTGTTATCATACTCTCTAACCACAGCAGGATGGAGTGTAAAAATTCCCCAGGAGATCTCAGCAGAGTTTGACATTGGTGGTTAGAATGCTTACTATGTCTTATATTAACACAGTATTTATTGCTGTATATAAGTGAAGTAATGCTATACCTTGCTTTGTTTCTAGAGCAAGTGGCTCACTTTTAACTAGAAGTCACTAAATTTATTGGATAAAACAATTTAATCCAAACAGTATTTTTCTTACAACCATTGTGAGAGAAGTCTGTGCATACTTCTATATAGGTGGTCTGTAAATTTCTGAAAACCTCAAGTCCCACTGTAAAGTCTGAATAATCTTAGCAACCAGTAGATCACTGTAAATTTGTGGTGACTTAAAATTTAAGATTGTATGGTTTGACACTCAATTAGTTTATAGTGTTTTACAACGAACAGGATTCCTTGAGATCATCCATAAAGAAAAGTCATGTGGTCAAGAAAATTTAGAAATCACTGCAGGCTCTTACTCTGTATTTACAGAGCACATAAGCATATTAAGGTACTGAGAAGTCTTGCAGTGAAGTACCCTGTTTAATTATTTAACTCGGCATGTTGCATATTCAGTAGCCAAAGAAACTATTGATCACTGGGTACTTTCCTCATGTGGTTATAGTCTGTAGAAGTGTGCACCTAAAATACATATTTCCTCTTAACCATGCTGCTGCTTGAATCCATGAGATTTCCATATATTATTTAAATAACTGAATAGATGAGTAACAACAGAGTTCATCCTGGGGTCTGTTGGCAAATACCTGGCATATTTGTCTCCCATGACTTGACTTTTTGCCCACTGTGGGGAAGGACCATGTGATCCTCACTGCTGCCTTCCCAGTGGTAGTACCAGGAAACCTTTGCTAAATCAATGAGTAAGTGCCCTCCAACATTCCCAACATTGGGATGTTATGTGTTGAACAGCATTCCCCAAAATCATGACTTGAGGTCTTAACTGCTAGTCTTAGAATGTGATCTTCTTCTAAAGTAGTTAAAATACAATCACTAGGGTGTATCGTAACCCAGTATGATGTGTTTGCTTGTGAAAATAGAAAATCTGTACATAGAAACTACAGAGAGGGCAGATGATATAAAGACACACAGGAAAAAAGAAGGCCTGGCCATGTGATTGAAAGCCAAACAAAAACAAACTAAGGACTGCAGCAAATGTCAATAGCTAGAAAATTCATGGAAGAATGCTCTCTTAAAGCCATCAGGGAGAATAGACTGGCCAACACTGATTTCAGAATTCAGGCCTGCAGAACTATGGCATGTAAGCTTCTATTGCCTTAAGCCAACAAGTTTTTGCCACCAAGTTATAATAGTCCTTGTGTATATGGATAACCTATCTGCACATCATTTGTTTTTTTATGGTGGCTTAATAAAATGAACTGGATTAGCAAACTATTTCCTTCTACAGCATCTGTTATAATAAGCTCGTTTATGTATTGTTTTACAAGTTAAATTTGGGGTTTCCCTCAGCAAATCCATCATTTGGAGGAAATCTAGACTCAAGAAAAATGATAACCAAAGACAAATATATGTGTATGAGCACTACTCAAATGGAAGAGCTTACAGAGATGATGTCACAGCACTTTGAATATACAATTTTTTGATACACTTCACATCTGGAAAATTTATGTACTAGGATTATTTTTCTTTCCATATCTTCTAGTGGACACTAAAGCACAGCCATGCAGAATACTGGTAGACTTGTCTTTCTGAAGTTCTTCGTCAAGGTCAGCTCAATTTGAATCAAGTAGATTTGGCATTGAGAGTGATATGAATATATGTTTGCAACTTAAGTTGTCCATATTTTTAAAGAGATTTCCTACATTAACTATGTTCTTTTTACTATCTTAAAGCACCCAGTGAAATTCCTCTCAGGAAGAACTGAGGAGGAGAGCTATTTTCCCTACAGCAAAGTTACTGTAGCTATTGAAAAGTTGAGTCTAAGATGTACATATTAAAAGCCCCTAAGAAAAAGTACTTCTTGAATCTGCTACATTGTCATGTATACAGGCTTGTTCCATGTTCCACAAGGGCCACATTTGTCATACTTACCTTACCTCAGAAATGGGGAATCTCAAATCTTGGCAAGACATCAGTAACAAGGAGTCTGGCTAGTTATAGCTACTTAGAGTTCATAACCATAGTAGCCACAAAAAAAACCAGAGGCCATTGATAAGGCACATATGTGTTTGAAAAATATGGCAGACAGTTTTCTCTTCTACTCTCAGACATTGTACACATATTCAGTGTACACATTGATATTCATATCCATAGTTAGACGATTTTTCCCCTCCCAGTAATTCAATAAAACAAGTTTTCAATTAACACCAATAACCAAACATGTTTAAAAACTATCATATATAATACATTAATAATACTTATTGTGTGCAGGCACTGCAAACACACATAGCATCTCATTATGACACATTATCTCATTAAAAATCTAATAAACTATGTAATTCTTGTTGAATGTCTAAACTTCCATGGTAGCAAAAGAATGAAAATTAAGAAAACATAATCAAAGGGGTGGGGGTGACACAGAAAGCTAAGGAATACGTCTGTGTGGCTCAACCTGATAAATCAAGCATTTGTCAACAAGAAACAACACTAAAGAGTTAATGTTAATGGCTCTTTGATTAAGACTGTCTTAATATTTACACTATATCTTCATACTAAATGACTAGAGGAGGGTCTTTGTTCTAGAGTATGTTCCAAGAATAATATGCATTTTAGGGTCCACATTTAGATTGATATTTACATATCAAAGGACTCCCTTCTTCTCAAGGGGCTGATCAGTATAAACCCATAGGCACTATTTAACCCTATTATGATAGCAACTGCTTACTCTGGCAGTATTGGCAAGTCATCCACTCCACTGTAGACAGCTACTTCCTGACACACTATGGCAGACATAACCTGTAAAAACATTGCACCATGAAGAATACAATTCCAATACTCTAAGTTCAATATCTCAGTTCACTTAGCTTCAAGGTGATGAGTATTTACGACTTATTTCTGAAAAGTAATCTAGTCCCCAGCATTGCAATGGCCTTATAACCTTAGGCTTAAAAACCAAATTTTGAAATAATTTGCTTTGTTTAAAAGCCAAGAAAGCCCAATCTACTTCTCTAACATCACTGCATTTGAAAATAATAGGAAGTGCCAAAACACTTTACATTTCATGCTGTTATTGACTTTTCAGGATATTACCACTTCAGACAAAACGAGGAATGTCTGAGAATAGAGAAATTCTAGCGATCTTTGATGTTCCATATCAGACAGGGAAATGCTACAGACTGTCTCCTCTGCAAACATCAAGTTGCACACCCTGGAATGATGCCAAAGAGAAACAGACATTAATGAGTTATTTTCTATTGTTATTCATTCTGTGGCAGTGCCTTATAATTATGCACACTACTGAAGGGACAATTTAAAATCTAATCAGGATTAGGAAAAATCCTTACATTATCACATTTTTTTATAAGCCCCTTTGTTTTAGTATCTACTTAGCTAAGCTCTTTGGAATATGTCCCTCCTATAATAAATCAATTTGAATCTATTTTGTCTTTCATGTTTCTTTACACAATGCAAATAAGATGAGCTAAAAACTGACCTCCCCCAGAAGATTACGTCAGACCTAATTTATATTAAATTGGTGGGTGGGGAGAAACTGATTCCATTTGACTTTTTTAAGTCTGCATTTTTCATATAAACTTTAATCATTTGAACCCTTACAAAATACCAAATTACATTGTAATAAAAATGCTCCAATTCCAACATAGAACACTATATTGTTTCATTTTTAAGAAGCAGCCAGAAAAATCACTTCTAGACCAAATTTGACACACTGAATCAAATTCAACCTATTATACAGGCTTTTGAATTGATTTTGTAGTATGTGGCCTGGCAAAATTCCAAAATTACTATCCTAAAAGAAATTGAACCCCTTCTGTAAAATTGGTTTTTCTATCCAAGTATTAGAATATTTAGCTACAAGGCAATACATTCCCTATCATAAATATTGATATAAATGCTTTGGAAAAGCAATACTTGCTCATAATAAAAATTTCAGATTTCATATAAGGGTTAAAAAAAACAGATGTTCTTTTCTTTTCTAAATCCCATTTCTATTTCAGGGGTGACCCACTTAATGAGTTACTGCATGTACTTTTATACATTTTAGAAAGATGCGTATCCTGCATTTTTTTCTATGTAATACATCTTGGACATCTTCCCAATGATATCTATTCCATTCTTTGTAAAGTACATATATCATTGTATGGATTTACCATAATTTAATCAATTCCAAATTTATGAACTTTTCAGTCGTCTGCACTTTAGAATTTTACAAAACAATGTCAACATGAGAACCCTTGTTCAGACATCTCAGGAATTTACCTTTGGCTCTAGAAGTACATGAACAGCAGTAGTGCTGAGCCAAGATTGCCAGAATGCCTTCCATAAATTGGGTCCTGGTTCTTGCTTCAACAACCACCAGTATGTGAAATTCCCATTTGCAGACCTTCACCATTCAGGGAAAATGGTGGATAACTAGCCTCTGTTGAACCCACTTTATGTAAGCATTTTAAATCATGCTTCGTGTATTCCTCTCAACATGATCCTATAAGCCACCTAGCATCTTCATCTTAACAGATGAAGAAACAAGTTTAGAAAAGGTGAGTAGAAGAATAGCATATTAAAACCTAGGCTTCCCATTCCCACATATCTTCTTTTCCCAGACCACTAGTTCTTGCATGAGTCAACATACTATGGGTTCTTGTCCCATCAGCCATTATGGGAGGTCTCACTGAACAAGCCAAGCAGCAGATAGCTGAGAAACATCAGTTTCGGAATTTCTGTTTAGAAGGTATCAATGCTTTCTTCTTGCTAGCCTTTAAAATGGGAGTAGAGACAATAAGGGATACATGAGGAGACAGAAAATAAAAACATGGCTTTCTATTGTCTTGATTCTTTCATAAAAGAAATCACCACGTTTGGGAGGCAATGACCTCTAAGCACTTGCCGGTGGCATGTGCTCAAGAGCTTTACAGAAACAGCCCTCTGCAACCTATGTTGAGGAAACCTGTGGGTGCAGCATCACCTCAGCATTCTGGGATCATTTTGCTGTCCAAGAACAAAGTTCTGGATATCCTTGATGCCAGAAGTCAATGGGATTGTAAATCAAATTAGCCCCAAATTACATAAGTGCCACAATTTTTAATTTGTCAATTTGGCCAATTATTTTTCAATCTCCCAATCCTCTCACCAAATCAGAAAAATTTTTAAATTGCTGAGACGTGTCTGTTCAGCTCCTTAGCCCATTTATTGTGTTGTTTGTTTTTTCTTTTTTCTTTTGGGTGTTAAGTTTTTTGAGTTCTTTATATATCCTAGAGATTAGTGCTCTGACCTGCATGTGTGTCTCAAAAATTTGCTTCCAAAATGTAGGCTCGCTCTTTACCTCGTTATTTCTTTAGCTGAGAAGAAGCCTTTTAGTTTGACTCCATCCCATTTATTAATTCTTGATTTTATTGCTTGTGCTTTATTTAGGAGTCTTGTTAAGGAAGCCAGGGCTGAATCCAACGTGATGAAGATTTGGGCCTACTTTTTCCTCTATTAGGTGCAGGGTCTCTGGACTAATTCCTAGGTCCTTGATCCACTTTGAATTTTGTGCATGGTCAGAGATAGAGTTTTAATTTCATTTTGCTGCCCATGGATTTCCAGTTTTCCCAGTACCATTTGTTGAAGAGGCTATCTTTTCGCCAATGTACGTTTTGGGCGCCTTTGTCTAATATGAGATAACTGTACTTATGTGGGTTTGTCTGTCTTCTATTCTGTACTCAGAAGAAGATATACAAATCAAACAAAAAATACGTGAAAAAATGTTCAACATCTCTAGCCATTAGAGAAATGCAAATCAAAACTAATATTTCATCTCATACCTGTCAGAATGGCAGTTATCAAGAATAAAAGCAACAAGTACTGGCGAGGAAGTGGGGGGGAAAGGCACACTCAGACATTGCTAGTGGGACTGCAAATTGGTGCAACAAATGTGAAAAGTATGGAGATGCCTTAGAAAACTTTGAATGGAACCACCATTTGACCCAGCTATCTCACACCTCAGTTTATACCCAAAGGACTTAAAAACAGCATACTATAATGACACAGCCACATCACTGTTTATAACAGCTCAATTCACAATAGCTCAACTTTGGAGACAACCTAGAGGACCTTCAAAAGATGAATGGATAAGCCGGGCGCGGTGGCGCACGCCTGTAATCCCAGCACTTTGGGAGGCTGAGGCAGGAGGATCGCGAGTTCAAAGCCAGCCTCAGCAATGGCGAGGCACTTAGCAACTCAGTGAGACCCTGTCTCTAATAAAAAATACAAAAAAGGGCTGAGAATGTGGCCCAGTGGTCTAGTGCCGCTGAGTTCAATCCCCGGTACCAAAAAAAAAAAAAAAAAAAAAAAAAGATGAATGGATAAAGAAGCTGTGGTATATATACACAATGAATATTACTCGGCATTAAAAGAATAAAATTATAGCATTTGCAGGTAAATGGATGGAATTGGAGAATATTATGCTAAGTGAAGTAAGCCAATCCCAAAAAACCAAAGGCCAAATGTTCTGATAAGTGGATGCTGATCCATAATTAGTGGGGAGGAAGGGGGGTAGCGGGGGGGGGGCAATGCAAAAAAAAAATGGAGGAACTTTGGGCAAAGGTGAGGGAGGGGAGAGGAGAGGGTATGGGGGCAGGAAAGATAGTGGAATGAGATAGACATGATTACCCTAGGTACACGTATGACCATATGGTTCAACACTACATTGTGTAAAACCAGAGAAAAAGTTGTGCTGCAATTGAGTACAATGAATCAAAATGCATTCTACTATCATATATACCTAATTAGAATTAATTAATTAAAAAACAAAGTAGTAATTACATAGAAAAATATTCTAAAATGTTTTAATAAATTTGAGCAATTTTCTTAAAGTGGATTTAAGTTATATTAAAATGGGTAAAAAAGAAATGATCAGGTAATCACTAGAAGGACAAATAAACAACAGAAATTTGGTCTTATTTATCAACTTAGAGTTAAACAGATTTCAGAAAGAATGAGATAGATATATGAATACATAGGAGAGTATTTTTAAGGAGTTAATTTTTTTAATCTAAAGTTCTTAAAAAGTTTCACAAAGAACAGTCAAGAGGTCAAAAGAATATGGACCAAAGAGTCAGAGAATTGGTTTTAAATGTTGTTTGACCAAAATATCCACAAATTTTAAGGTAGTAATGTAGCTGGAACACAGCTGCCCTTCAACAGATGCTTTTCTTCAGCTAGTTCTACTCTGTACATATTTGCTATGCATCTACTTTGTGCCAGATGTTAACCTATGTTCTGAGCTGCCCAATATAACAGCCACTGGCCACATGTGACCATTAAACACAGGAAATAGTTAGTATGAACTGTGTTGTAGTTTTTAAAACATCCCAAAATTTTACAGATTTAAGTTTAAAACACATTTAAAGTGTAACCATTTTATGCAGTTTAAGTGATAGTTATTTGGGACCTATTGAGTTAAATACATTAGTTTCATCTTTTTAAGATATTTAACATGTCTACTAGACAATTTTAAATTATATCGTGGCCCACATTCTGTTTCTGCAGGACAGCATGGTTCTAGATTCCAGCTTTCCAAATTATAATATGCACAAGACTCATCTGGGGTCTTGGTAAAATACAGGTGCATGATTCAGCATGGGGAGCACAAGATGCTGCATTTCTAACAAGTTCTCGGTGATCCTGAGGTAGCTTGGTCTATAGGCCTTACTTTGAGTAAATAAGGCTCTGGACAGACTCTTGCAGTTCTGAGGGTCTGTTTTCAGCCCATGAGGAGACAGTGACAGAAATTAAGGAAGCAGTAAACATTTAGAATCCATGATAGCAAATTAACATTATTTCAACATCCAACTGTGTGACCCCTGGACTGATCCTGAACAGGACACAGGCCAGCTCGAATGTTGGACTTACATGATAGACACCAGACATTGCTAGTGACCTATCACAGAATACAAAGTTGACTGTATAAACACAGTAGTGTCAGAAGCACTGCTCCAAAGTGTAGACCATCCTGACCAAAGAGGATTCACAGAATATCAGAGTATGGTCCATTAGGCAATATAAAAACTTCCTGGTTAAATTTAAAAAAGAAAAAAAACAAAATTAAACTGATATCTTTACTGCAGAACTTGTCAGAAACTTCAGTATGCCCATGAGCCTTTGTATCTCCAAGAGAAGATGTTTCTCTAGTGTTTTGGCTATCAAACACCCTTACCCTATACCATCCTCACCACATCTCAGGAAGTGGTGTTTTGTGGGATTCCAGTGTATGAAATTGCTTTCTTAAATGACTCAGTTGAAGTATCTTGGCTTTCTCAGCCATTTCAGAATCACTACCTAAGTACTATTTAAAAATTCACCTATAGTACATTTATTACCATGCCCAAGAACAGTCCACTAAACTTTAATTTGCAAACGGTTATTTACACCCTAAGCTGAGACTTGGTCTAGTAACATCAGAATGGTTATTTTACCATTTACATATATCACCATGAAATATAATTTAAAAACACACAGTGACATGATACCACAGTATTATACTGTCTTAACATATTACTTTTTACAATTTTATCATAAGGCTAATTTGGGGTTTAATTTAGATAACCTATTTGCTACCCTAGAATCTTTCTCCAATGACATCCATAATGAAATATCACCATCCTACTGAGTATACAAAGTTACTAGTCAGGCGGAGTTCATTTTTTACAAAATCATACTTCCTAAGAAATTAGGACTAACATGTAAGTTGTGACATATCTGTTCAATTTCTTGAAAAAATTTCATCTACATGCCTCAAGGAGTCTCAGAGCAAAGTGAAATGAGGCTGATGTCTACAACTTAAACACTGAAAAGTAAAGACAGTCCTCAACTACCACCAGCAGCAAGAATACCTCTGGCCAGAAAACTAACTCCCAATTACTTGTCAAATTAGCATATTAAATTAACATTAAAAGATCTAATTTTGATAAATTGATAAAATAGTCTTTTTGTTTTCATCCATTATTGAACCATGAGTAGCTGCAAATACATTATAGCTGTGATATTTACAAGAATATAAAATGAGTAGAATGAATCAGACATAAATTTCTATGCATATGTGTCAAAATACACTGTCATGTATATCTAAAAAGAACAAATAAAAATATATGTAAAATGTTATTTCGCTAATACATCCTTAGCACCTAGAACAGGACTTGGCACGTGGTACACGTTATACAAAGATGTTTTAGTAAATATTTAGGGCTCCTTTTATAAGGAAACACACAGATTGATCATGTGTTTGTTGCAGAAAGACTAGAAAAGATATAAAAAATGATGAAAACAAAAAATACTTATGTTACCTTTCCTGTCCATTTGCACTTTGACGCCTACATTTTAAAGACACTTATTTTCTCAATCAACATGAAATCACACTCCATAATTCATTTTCTTAAACACTGCTTCATTACAAATAACTACAGAAGCACTCATTATGAATACACAAAATTTAAGAAAGGCTCTACTATTGTTGGAAGTGTCTTAAATTATTCTACTTCCTCTGGCTCATCTTCCCCTAAAGAAATATTCCCCTAAAGAAAATATTCCCCTAAAGAAATATTCTTTAGACAGATCATTTTGCATAGACAAATCATTGTGCATATCCCTAACAGTGCTAACAAGTACACATTCTTAAGAAAACACGTACATTTAAAACCTTTGATATGCACTTCCAAACTATCCTTCAAAAGGCTATAACCTCTTGCACCCCATCAAAGACTAATCTTCAGAGTTTTAACTCCAGGTCAGGGGATATAACTCAAAAAACTCCGCCTTCATTGCCTTCTACCTCAACACCAACAAACAACATCTATTAAATAACAACGTGGATGTGGTTGCCACTATATGAGACTTTTAAAATTAAACCCTACCCCCAGGAAATCAGCCATATAAAACTACTATAAAACATGGACTTGCTCTCAAGCATGCAGGAGGTGAAAAATTACAGAGTTCAAAACAGAAGAAGTAACAGTGTGAAAAAATAAGAATGGTACATTCTATCAGGTAAAATGAGGAGTTTTTAATTTTATGCCAATCAGTATTACAATAACACAGTGAAACTATCTGAAAAGTCAGGTACTACGTAATGTTTAGAGGAATAAAGGTGAGATGCCCTATTTTCTGAAATGGGGTGAGTTCATGTGACCTTACAGGATTATATTCTCAGTAAAGAGCAATAGAGGATATTCTTCTTAAAATTATAAATTAGAATGTGGGTAATTGAAAAAGTATCAAATCATAAATTAGAATGTGGGTAATGGAAAAAGTATCAAATTAATGGGCAACATCAATCCTAGCACTTTTAAACACAAGGATGGAAGCATCTGAAAAGCTTAGGAAGAGGAAGGTCATCATGATTTTTAAAGCATAAACTTATGCAATAGAGGAGGTGCTGATTCATGTCAGGGGACATGACAGCTCTTTAGGGTGTGATACACAAATTTCCATCCATTCCCAAGTCTATTTATTGGCTTCCATTGTACCTAATGGCAGTCACCTGCAAGCAATGTTAACTTTAGCTTCTGCCCCTCACCGCCTGCTCCAACTAAATTACTGACATTTTAATTTGGTATTTCTAACAAACCCAAGACTAGATTTCTGGCTAGAAATTCAAGCATTAGCTATTTAGGAAGCTGCCAACATCTTAAAGATCTAAGAGAATATGACGAGTTTATGGACTGGGATTCAATGACAAGCTGATGAAATTACACTGCTCGAGCCCAGCTGAAAAGCAGGAAAAGGAGGGAAATCGGCAGTGTTCTGTTATTGTTTTTAAGCCAAATTATCTTTTCTGCAACAACCATGGCCTTTGCCCATGAGATATGCACAGACCCTAACAGAACGCTGCCTAAGGCTCCACAAGGCCCAGTCTCTGAAACACCTATTTATATGAAGACTCATATAATGGACATCTGAGGGATGCAACTGGTCCTTTTCCAACCACTGGGGTCACTGTGGAAGAGTACTACATTGGGAAACTCATCTGTTGTACTTTCTCAAAACACCACTACAGATTTAAATACTGAGCTTCATTTAAGTAGTGTATAAAACTTCCATGATGACAAATTCTTCAAGTATTTTTCAAAACATATAACATATGTTTATTTTCCTTTCACTATAATCCGGCTGTTATAAAAAAAAAAAAAAAATCATTGGATTGCTTCTCTATCTTGGTTGGTGAAAATTCCCAGCCATATGGTTACAATCAAGGGTCAAATTGCTAATGACACCAAAATCAACAAGAGCCCTAAAATTAGAGGGTGGGGTTCACTTGATGCCCACACCCACCTTAACTCCTTTTTAGGATTAAAAAAACAAAAAGGCTCTAAGCACTTGTGTTTCTTGGTTGGTTTATTCAGAACTGTCATGGCATGAGACCTATTTCACGCTCCATGTTTGCCTCTTCCTTCACCCTCCCACTCCCACACCCACAAGAGAAAGACCAGCTACTTCTGACCCTATGATCTGGAAAGGAGTAAATAGTTCAGTCTGATCTAAGAACATTCCAATTCCATAGAGTTCAAACTAATTGTATAACATTACAGAATCTTTTACCATTTTCTAAAATATTTTTTAAGGAATCAAGACAATGGAATGAATCAGAAATAATTTTCCCCTGTACTTATATGAATACACCATAGTGAATTCTACCATCATGTATATCCATAAGAATTGCTCCCTAACTAGAATGAGATATATTCCATGCTTGTACAATTATATCAAAATGAATTTACGGTCATGTATAACTAAAAAGAATAAAAATAAAAATTTGTTACCAAGAAAATAAAGTGCATAAAGCAATAAAAAGGAGTAAGACATGTTATATTGTCTTTTATAAAGATTAAATAACTATTTTTATTTTAATTTATGAAATTTTTAAAATACTTCAACTGACCATACTCGAACTTTTATGAGGAAAATGTAGAGTTCTATCTAGTGACATTTGATTACAGAGACTATAAGTCTGTTGGTTAAATTTGAAGGCTTGCTCTGAAGAGAGCTTCATCCTGGATACTTCTTTCCCCCTCCCCCCATTTTTCTCAATAATGAAAGTCTATTTTATTTGGTTACTCTGCAGCAGGCTCCTTTTTTGTCTTCTGCCATAGAACTGTGTATCCCAGCCAGAACCCAGGTTACAAACCCTTGCTAAGACATGTTATATTGTCTTTTATAAAGATTAAATAACTATTTTTATTTTAATTTATGAAATTTTTAAAATACTTCAACTGACCATACTCGAACTTTTATGAGGAAAATGTAGAGTTCTATCTAGTGACATTTGATTACAGAGACTATAAGTCTGTTGGTTAAATTTGAAGGCTTGCTCTGAAGAGAGCTTCATCCTGGATACTTCTTTCCCCCTCCCCCCATTTTTCTCAATAATGAAAGTCTATTTTATTTGGTTACTCTGCAGCAGGCTCCTTTTTTGTCTTCTGCCATAGAACTGTGTATCCCAGCCAGAACCCAGGTTACAAACCCTTGCTTTAACAGCAATCTTTTCTAAGCTGAATTAAATGCATTCAATAAATATTTGTTGAGGATATCTTCTGTACTAGGCACCATTCTGGGTACTAGAAGAACCACAGTAACCAAAATAGACAAGTTATCTCTGCCCGCAGTTTTTTATTCTTTGGACTAAATGTTGATTGAAAACTTACAGTGTTCCAGATATTTGGCACCAAATGTGTCAATGAATTAATAAAAAAAAAAAAAAAAAAAACACAATCCCACCCTCAAGAAGTTGCAATTTACCTGTTCTTTCCTGTACAATTTTTGTTGTTCTCTTGTTTACTTTTGTTGAAAGTAAATCCTAAAATCTTTGGACTCCACTCAGCCTACACAAAATATAACAATAATTTAAGTACTGAATATCAAGAATTTACATACATATGTTAAGTGTTCCAAACTATTAAAAAAAAATTCCAAGGTACCTACAAAGCAAATGATGTTGTTGAAAATTTTGACTCAATTTAGAGCTGCTAATTTGTTAGGTACTCACCTGAATCTCAATCTGTTTTGTCAATACCTTACCTCCTATCCAACCTTCCCTCCTCTCAATCTCTATAGACTCAACCTTTTTTTTTTTTTCCACATTTCTGCATTTCAATTAAGTGATACCTTCAGTCAAATTGCCTTCCTTACTAAGGCCCAAAGTATATTTTCTTTGATTCCTACTTAGAAGACACATTAAAAGATAAGCCTCAATTAGATTACAGATTCAAAAATTATTCAAAAAGGGATTTCATTTAATTAGATTTTTTTTTAGTGTAGAAAAGGGTGTATTTAGCATGATGAGATGAAAGGGCTCTGAGCAAAGTTATACACAATAATGTCAGAAAGGTTTTCCATGCAAGTAATAATTAAGTCATCTCTGCTTATACTATCACAGAATTTGAATATGGAAAAGTATCACATACAAAAAGCACAATAATTAAAGCTGAGAAAATTTGAATGCATTATATAGGTAACAAAAGAATAAACAAGATGAAAACACAATGGTATTAATCTGCAATCATTCTGATATTAATATCCTAACACTTAGATATCTGAAAATAGTAGGTTTTTCTTTGAAATTTTAACTGAGCGTATGGTAACAGAGAAGTCTACTATATTTTATCCTGGTACATGAGAGAGAATATATACTTGCAATTATATGTAACATTAGGATTTCATAATACATAACTTTTATTATAAAAGCAAATTACATGTGCACATATGCATATATGTTTTTAATCATACGTACCTGCCCTATATTGTGCAACTGTGAAAGTTTAAGATGCTGGATCTGAATGTACCCAAACAAAACAAAACAGAACTGACTGCAAATAACTATCCTAGAAGCCTGAACAATGCGCAATCATGGCACAATGATCTTAGCTTGCAGATGTGAACATGTCTTTATTAAAAGGGTTATTCCTCAAGATGGGTGCAACAACACCAATTACTCTCTATTCCTGAACCTCCATATGCACAATGAGGGGATCAGGACTTGAAACAGTGCCATGGTGTAAAAGGGAAATGACGGAGGAGAAGAAATGGGCTTTGGATTAATGAGCTGGCATACACACCACGGCCTTAATGGGCAACGCTGACAGGGTTCAATTATAGCAGAGTATGCAGCCTCATTACTGCCAGTGGCTGTCACTTAGGGCTCTGGTGCAGAGGAGAATCCACTGACTGCAGACAAAGGGAAAGGGAAACATGAAAACAAAAGACATTAACAGAGCATCTTTAGGAGCAAAGACCCCACCCCTACACACACACACACACACACACACACACACACACACACACACACGGATACATACACAGGCTCTTTATATTTACAATTGTTGAACTTTCCTTGGCTTATCTTACTAATTGCTTATTACACCTAAGGCTTTTAGGCAGAAATATAATTGAATTAAGAGCTAGTGTCAGGCCAATATTTTAAAACAGGACCCTTAATTACTATTCCTCCTTTTAAAAAAAATCCACATTAAAATTACTCCCCTTTTTAGTGAACACTGTTAACCTTAAAGGTTCTTAGTCTGCATTGTCTTGATAACTACTATCATCCTTTACCATATAATTTTTATTATGGAGTCAAAATTAAAAGTTTGAAAAGTATTTTGATTCCATGACCAGCTATATGTAAATTTTCTAGGCTACTTAAAATATCTTAATGTCCTGGTGTTTACATGGATGGGAAAATGTGCTAAATGGAAATTTGACAAGGCCTAATAAAAGTTTCAACAATGTGTGGGATAGTCTTGCCACAGAAAACCCATTCCTAAAATGCCTTCTATGAATTCACTTATAAGACAAAAGACTGCTTCTGTTTCATTGAAAAAAACCCTTTGCTTCTATAAAAACAAAGGCATATTTCACAATAGATTCAAAAGCAGTGACTTGATGTGAACAAAATAATCAGTTATTAATATTAAATGATTATATATTTTATATGTATTTATATAAATTTACTCTAAATTTTTTATACAATATATATAGTATTATCTGATATGCAGTATAATCTTAGAATAATTACTTGAACAGTAAATTACAATGCTGACTTTTTTTTCTCCCAGAAAAATATCTCCAGGTGATTCTTGACAACCCTTCTTTAAATAACTGGATTACTACTCAATAATAGATGACCATTAGACACAAAATCAATCTTAGTGAAGATAATTCAGGAAATGCTATAGTAGCTTAAAAAAAAAAAAATCTGATTGCGGGGGCTGGGGTTGTGGCTCAGCGGTAGAGCGCTTGCCTAGCACGTGCGCGGCCCAGGTTCGAACCTCAGCATCATGTAAAAACGCACTGTGTACAACTAAAGCAAATAAATAAATATTAAAAAAAATCTGATTGCTCAAAGATCATTTTCAGCCCTCCTTCCTGAACCCATAATCAATGTATAGAGTTGAGAGTAATTTAAGCCTAGGAGTTCAGCCCCCAAATCCAAAGGAATAACCCATAAATGCATGGTATACATATTGCTGGGTTAAATGAAGACAAAATAAAAAAACATAAAAGGAGAAAACATCTCAAAAGAATGGACATTTTCCATACCAACTGAACCATCCCTTGAAAAAGGCCAATATATGTTCACATAGAAAAGAGGTAAAAAAGGGCTGTGCGCTGCCCAGGTTCAATCCTTAGCACCACGTAAAAATAAACGCATTGTGTACAACTAAAGCAAATAAATAAATATTAAAAAAAGAAAAGAAAAAAGGTAAAAAAGCAACCATTTTCTACATGGGATTCCAATTAAGACTGTTTCTAATACAGGTGGATGACAGAAAAAAAAGGCATATTTATGACTCTGAATGGAAAACATAACAGAACCAAAATACAAATATTTCCATTCATTATTATAATATCACACATATTCTTATTCTAACACTTATGGGTAATTAGAATACAAAGAAAATTAACTTATTTCAACAAAGCACTCTTTCACACTCAGGTGGTCATTTCCAACTTCAAGTACCAGTTTAGATCACAGATCTCCTACTCATCCTATTTGCTGAAAGTCCAGGAGCTTTTGCTGCCAGGTTTCACTCCCTGAATCCACTAGTATCAAAAAGTAGAGAGAACTGGGGAGGTCAGTCAACTGCCTGGTCCCAAAGGGCTGTGAGCTAACCTTCCATTTTGGCTGAGGTTTACTCACACTATCTCCTACCTCCACCTAGGTCACCTGCGTCCAGACTCATCTCTATAGTCAAAATTGCACAACCTTGGTAGTCAAGCTGAAGCATCAAGTCATTCCCCAGGAACTCAACAAAATATCACTGAGCACAAGAATTCATCATGTAACACCCACTGTGTATGGAGAGGAGCCAGTGATCATTGCTTTGCAATGTATTTCAGATGGCACTGAATCTCCCCGTGAATCACTTAGGCCTGTATGTTTAAAAGTGGAGACATTAAGGCAATCTTTACACAGTTTTACTAGGCTACAGAAAGAGTAAAATGTACATGAAGCATCTTTGTGCAAAGAGCTTGGCTATTGAAAAATGTTGACTTCCCCTTTCCCCACCCTTTACTGTAATGCATGACTTCATTATACCCTCAGACCCATAGCACTTTGTGGCTTATGTCCCTTCTGAGATCTGCCAAGTTAAGCCACAAGAGTGTAGGATGAAGACTGCCACAGCTTAAGTGCTGTGCAACCACTAAAAATATATTTTATGTATTCCTCTGATCTCACAGACATAATTGGCAGGGACAAAAATATACTGCAACCCATCTCATCATTTCCTGCCTATAGTGATCCTAAGTTCAAAGAGAGATCTTGTCTTCTGGTCCTTAGTTTAGTCTTTAAAAGGCCTTTACAATTTTTATTTGGAATATTTGTTATTGCTAAAACACACTTTGCTCTCTTCCATAGATTTCAGTTGCTATCATGAGTAATATTCTTTTTTACCCCCAACATATGGAAAACTACATACCAAGCCATAGGTATAGTCATCAGTGAGAAGGAAATAGCGATGACATTAGGAAGGAATATACAGAAAGACACAACCTATTAAATACTTTTACACTCTAGTGTGGATTGATTTAAATTTTACTCTATATTCTTTTGAGTTTTTATGAGTTAATTCCTATTTTTAAAGAAAAATTAGAACTAAATTTAAAAATTTTAGTTGTAATACAGATTAAGTTTAAATTTAAAAAAATAATTACTAGCATTTCTCCAACTTTAAGATATGTGTCCTCTAGCATAACATGTCTAATTACTTTTTGAATCTTAACAAGATCTTTCTTTATACTGGTGTCCCCAGCTTCAGGCCTGCCCACACTCCCTGGCCATTGGCATCTGGAGAGAACTTTAGCACACAAGAATTACTCACCTAAACTGAAAGATGGACATAGCTAAGCCAGACTCATCAAAACACCCCACCGATAAACTGTCTTTTCTCCCGGGAACATTTGGTCAGTTCTCCACTTTCAAGACAGTGACTCACCTTCAGCCAACAACATTCATTTCCCTGGACTTAAATCAGCTCAAGCCTTCTTCCCTCTACAGACATCCAAGCTTATGATCAATTCCAACATTTAATAGCTGCCAGATTCCATAATTAGCTAGGGTCTGTTCACCCATAACCATAAATAAGGTCATCCCACGAACAATCCATAAACTTAGCAACAGCGGTGGTTCTAATTATGGCAGTCACTCAGGCTACCAACCACCCTTCCTCTGACCTCCCACCATCCCATCACTCAAACCAGAACTCTCACACCTTCCTTTAATCCACTGGCATCCCCCAGGCTCAAAATCCCTCACTCTGCATACCCTAATTCCTTTTACAATCACAAGTACTGGCCTTCATCCATTTGGGACACTTCATATATCATTGTCCCTCAAATTTCAATGGGCTTACCAATTTCAATGGGGTTAAATTAAAATAATTTGTGTTAGATACACAAACTTCAGGAGATAGCTGAAATATATTTTTTTTAAAAAATAATCCTTAGATTAAAAAGAAATTCCTCAGATACTGCATTTCTAAGAAGCTCCTAGGTGAAGCCTATGCTGCAGGTCTTGATAAGTGGAATACCACATCTCTGTGTCCCTCTTAGTTTCCTGGACCTTAGCATTCCCAATTGTTAAGCCTCACTTGCCCTTCTGGCCTGGACATTATATGGACAACATCTTGTTGCAAACATGACACTAGGATTATATAACACTAAGACAACTATTCTCTGCAGAAAAGGTCTTCAGTTATTTTGGATCCTAAAAATGCCCCCAAGATACCATATTTTTCACCATATACAGTTGGACTCTTAATAAATACTAAATTTTCCAGTCACTTAAATGAAAATAATTTGTGTTAGATACACAAACCAAGAGATATAGTCTAGGTCTGACTCTCATAAATGATCATTTATGCTATAAATTACTCATACATTTATATTACTGAAATATACAGGCCTCACCATAGTTTCCCTTTAAATTTCCTAGACTATAGAGCACATAACTTCCTTCTGCAGAAAACAGATCCATATTGCTTTATCCTACAACTGCTTCTTCCTCAAAAAAGTACACAGGTTATATAATAAGATAATCTCAAGTATGAGCAAACCACATTCCTCTCACTATCCTCTGAGGACTCTTTTGCATGAACATTAAAAAAAAAATCAGCTCTTTTCAAAGTATTTAAGTGAGGGGAGTGTCAAGCAATGTTTAACACCACAGTTAGCAGCTCAGACTGCTCTGAACCCTCTAAGCACACATAAATAAAGCTAGATTTCATTATGGGCCTGACAGAATTGTATAGCTCTTAATTTTTTATTTCAATCCTAGACAAAAGCATAGAGGAAGAACAGAAATGCTTATGTGTCATAAAATAACACTGGAAGAAATAAACTAAGAACACCATTGAATAAAGAAATACCTTCAAAGTACTTCCTAACGCTTTCTCAAAAATGAACAAAAATTGTGTCCAATACATTGCTCCGCTCTCTACATCTTAATTTAAGCCTATAATTTGAACCACCTTCTTAGCATTAAAAATTTGATTACAAAAAAAACACATTTTTCCAATGATATGTTTTACAATGAGGTATATTTGCATGACTCTTCTTCCTCAAATTATGACTCCCTTCTAATATTTTTTTCACGTTTCATGACTTTGGTGACTTTTTCTAGTTATTAACAGCTTATTATGTTGTAGTTTGCTTTCAGCTATGTACTCAGTAGAGAATGCAGAAGCATCCCTGATTCCTGAAATTTTATTTTAAAACAGCAAATTCTGCTGGAAGCCACACAGGGCATGCCTGTAATCCAAGCAACTGGAGGAAGGGGTGCGGTGCTGAGGCAGGAGGATCGTGGGTTCAAACACAGCCTTAGCAACTTAGCAAGGCCCTAAGCAACTCAGCAAGACCCTGTCTCACATAATATATTTTTAAAAGGCTGGGGATATGGCTCAGTGGTTAAGTGCACCTGGGTTCAATCCCAGGTACCAATAAAAATAAAAACGAACAGCAAATTCTTTGTGCCTCAGATTTGCTCCCAAGAAAGCCTGATCCTCACACCTTTACCAAATAAGGGTTATAAGTAACACAAATGTTAAGAATATAGATACACACTGACTACTTCATTGATAAGTGAAAAGAATTTGCAGCAGACATTGGGAACAATTTTGTCAAGGACTCAAAATCCTGATACATCTTATATATTTAATTACCCTTTTTATATTGCCTACAGAATTCACAATCTTCCTGGGCCACTCCTATAACCTTCTTTATTCCCAGTACAAATGTCTCCTTCTTTTCTTCATCTTTATTTAAAATAATGGATGGAATTTGTCATCTTTGTTCCAACTGTTCTTTATGAACTTATAGTCTGTATTTAAAACCATTACTTATCCTTATATGAAATAATTCCTGTTAACTTGTACTTATAGATCCTATTCCCCAAACCATTAGTCATGTTCCAGATGATTCTAGTAAAGAAGACTGGAGGATTACCTCAAGATCACCACTTGATATATTCCTGTTCAAACATCCCTATTTTTACTTTAGTAATCTAAGGAAGGTGGAAGTCACACCAAGGATAATTTTATTCAATAAGTCTAAGGAAGGTAGAAGTAACACTGAGTTTAATCAGGGGATAAGAGATGTTATGGTGTGTATATGAAGTGTTCCCCTAAATCTCTCCTGTGTTAATGTAGTAATGTTCATAGGTAAAATGATTGGATTGACAGAACTGTAACCTAATCAGGCCATCCTAATTAGAATGGAGTGAGTGAGTGGTAACTGTATCAGGTGGGGCGTAGCTGGAGGAGGTGGATCACTGTGGCATGCCCTGGAAGGTTGCATCTGCCCTGTGGACCCTCCCCTCCCCCCTCTACTTCCCACCAAAAGGTGAGTGGCCTCCCTCCAGCACACCCTTCTGCTATGATATTCTTCCCCACCTTGGGCCCAGACCAATGGAGTCAGACAATCATGGACTAAACTTTTCTTCCTGTAAGTAGTTCTTGCTGGGTATTTTGGTCCCAGTGATGAAAAGCTGACTAACACTTATGTTTCTCAAAAATGAAATCCATGCATTGAGTCAGAACTAACTGCTGTTTTTAAATACCAATAAAGATTTAGGAATTAGGTAACAAGTAATGAAAAGGAAAAAAAAAAATCAAAATTCCATACAAAGTTTACACTGTCATGATGACAGGAAAATAAATGCAAATGATCTAATTTTAATGGGTCTTTGTGAGTTATAAAACTTTTTAAAGAATGTTTAGCCCAAAATGAAATCCCCTTATTTCTAATGTGGAATTTTCACTGTTCTGGATATCCTCATATTTAGTGTAAATAGTTCCTTCTTGACTCTCTAAATACAATAAACTCTGGGGCTTCCTAAAAATGTTAGCATGTGCATTTATTTTTCTAAATAAAAGGGAAAATACTTTGCTGAAAGACATGAAATTGGATGTATCTTGACAAAATGACAGATTAGGTGGGACAATACCAACACTCCCTTCATAATTTTGCTCTTGCTTTGTAAATCAAAACCAGGAAAGTCAGTGCCAGTCAGACATATTCCACCTGGGATCCAAAAATGCTCCTATAATATTTTGCTTATAATATTGCCATGATAAAAGTAGTTCTTCAATTATAATTTACATCACTGACAGATTTAGAGATAATCTTAAAAAATTCTAGCACTTTCTTTAGCATTGGATTGCCTCTTTGATGCTAGCAGCAATGTGTACCTATCTTCTATTTTTCTTGTAAAGAGAGGTCTGAATCAAACACTGGCTGATGACAAATTCAGTCAGAATATGTCATTTATACACAATCATCTTTCTGGACAGTATGCTTTAATCTCAAACTAGTCTTGCATTCTACACATAGATACTCTGTTTTACCCTTTCGTTTGTACCTACAAATAATACCTGCTTGAAGCTATCCATTTATTTCTCACTTGGGAATATGTCCCTTCTCTTGTTTTCATTTTCCTTAAGGTTGCAGTGAGAATGACAAGATAATATATGGCAGCCAACAACTGAGACCCTCTACCTGTTATCAGCTCAAACAGTAAAGAGTAACAAATTAATCAACTCTCTCCCATTTGATTGCTACTGTTTTTCTATGATGCTATAGGTAAACTGACCAGTCCATCTTGATCTTTGCAGTGGGACTAATTATGTATTTCATTCTTGAAAGACTTTCCATCTTGATCTTCCCTCTTCAATGCAAAGAAATAAGATTTTTACATGCAGAATTAAGTTCACTGCTATGACTTTAAAAATCAATTCTTTTTTTAAAAGATAAATAACATGACAACATAATATTTAAAACTATCTTCTTTGATTGGCTTAGGAATTTGGATCAAATTTGATTGACTTAGAACTTGAGAAATGATCTAGCTCAGTTTCATCTATGTAAAAGTGTGAATCCCATAAAGAAATGTGACATGCCCAAAGTCACAGATGGAGATACAGGTCAGAGATACAACTGAATCTCTTTACCTGTTAGGCATTTTACTATTAGGATAAGGAGTTTGTTAAATCATCATTAACAACCTACCTCTAACCCTCCTTCCCTGTACTTCTCCCCAACCTTAGGCCACTTATGGTCCCCAGAATGTCTCTGGAGAAGACTGAGGAGGGTGGAGTTCACCCTCAACAACTTACAAAAGCAAAAGCATGCTGGTAAATTAGCTGTAGGTAGGAGAGCCCTTACATGAAAACAGAGCCTGCACCCTCCCCCAGAGTTTCAATGTGCTTTGTGTTGAATCTCAACCTACATTAAAAAATCCAAGAATGGCATCACCTCCAGTGAAGTTTTCTCCATTTCCTCAATATATCCTGAATCCAGAACTAATCTGGAAAAGTTTAAATGTGGCAGGGTGTTCCCAGAATCTAGAAAATGAATCCAGAGGCATCTTGGGTCCCTCCTATATGTGGAAGTACCTTTTTCCAAAAGTACAGAAGGTCTAGTTTTTGCAGCAGCCCATCCTCCACCCCCAGTCTACTCCTCTGCAGCTGACCACATGTGGAAAGATGTCCAGTGCAAAAGGCCCTCACATGCCATTTGTATTCCAAGCCAGTGGGCCTCTAGTATTGTGTGTTGGCTCCATTCTAAATCACCATGCTTTTGTAAACTGAGAAGGCAAACTATAATTTGGAAATGACTGCTGTTGTTTTTGATAGTATGTTTCCCTTGTTTTATCAGCCCCAGCACATAAAGAGATGCTTTGCATATGATAGGCGCTTCATAAAGGCTTGTTGAAGATTTGCTTTTTTAAGTGTTACATTCTATTTGTGGTTGGAAGGCCTGTTTTGACTGTATCTGTGTTGGTTCTGTCGACATGTTCCTAAGATTATCCCCTACAAATATTGGAAATATTTAAGAAGAATATTGATACCCTGAATTCTTCAGAAGCTGAAAAGCAGCTGGGTATAGTGGTACATGCCTATAATCCCAGCACCATGGGAAGCTGAGACAGGAGTATTGCAAGTTCAAAGTCAGACTCAGCAACTAAGCCAGGCCCTAACCAACTTTGTGAGACCCTATCTCAAAAGTGAAAAAAAAAAAAAAAAAAAAGGCTGGGATGTGGCTCAAAGTTAAGTGCCCCTGGAGGGTCAATCCCTGGAATAACAACAACAACAACAACCAAAAAAAAAAAAAAAAGCTGAGAAGCAATGTTTGTTATTTAACATTAAAATGGGAATTAAATGATTCTCCTCCCCATACCTCAGGGCAGTGAACATCATGGGACATGAAGAAATGATTGTAAAGAGTGAAAGTTACTTTAGACAAAGATTTGGGTGTATTTCCACCTCCTCCTTCATGCTCTAGTGTATTTTATATCTATATGACTTACTTTGAATTAGATTCAAAAGTGCATTTGTTACTTAGAATAATCTCATGGGTATTCAATTTCAATCTGGAATATCCTCCAAAAGCTCATATGCTGAAGGCTTGCTCCCCAACTGGTGGCGCTGTTGGGAAGCAGCAGAAACCTCAGAAGGTGGGACCCAGTTGGAAGGAAACAGGGCACTGGGTCACCAAATCCATCCCCTGTCTTTTTCTCCACTTCCTGACTGCTATGAGCTGAGCAACTTGGCTCCACCGAATCTTTGTCACAAGTTCTACCTCATCCCATGCCCAGAATCAACAGGGCCAAGTGACACAGACTGAAACCTCTGAAGCCATGAGTCAAAACATATCTTTCCTTTTTTAAGTTAATTTTCTCAGGTGTTTTGTCACAGTGATAGAAAGCTGACTAACACAATAAGATTAACTGGAATTCTTCAATTGTGGGTGGTAGGGAGATTTTATATAAAGAAATATTTTCAAGAATGTCATCTAGTAATAACAGATTCTTAGACTTGGAAAGGAGTAAGCCAATACTCTCATTTTATAGATGATAAATCCTCAAAGCTCTCTTCTTAAATTCGGGGCTTCAAATTTTTCCACAGCTTTCCTAACCTTTCCCCACACCTCCATCTTTATAATGTACTTGTCTCTGCCATGTATTTCTTCCAGCCTTCTCTTCTCTTATAGAGCTATTTCTATAGTCAGAATGAATTAACACTCTCTACAACCAGAATTATACCACTACCCTCTACAAGGGCTCTCATATCTTATCCTTGTATCCACTTCCTTATCTGCTCAAGTACCACTAATATGGCGGGGGTGGGGTGGGGGAGATATCACACTGACACCAACAACAAAAGCAGTACAATTAGAAAAGATGATTAGACCCAACTGGGGAAGGCATCAAGGAATTGT
Source organism: Tamias sibiricus (assembly GCA_025594165.1). Lineage (NCBI taxonomy): Eukaryota > Metazoa > Chordata > Mammalia > Rodentia > Sciuridae > Tamias > Tamias sibiricus. The sequence goes on along the minus strand of CM046661.1, from coordinate 134,581,890 downwards.
AAGGATGCCAAGAATACACGGCGACCTCTATATCTAAACACTTGAAATATATGTTGTTGGCACTCTATTATATAAAGTGGTTTTCTGGGACATGTGACTTATGAAGTATAAGGAAGACTCATGTCTAAAACCATCTTGCCCATCTGCTGAAAATTCTTCATTTCAATTTAGTGCAACCCATGAGACTTACTCCTTTAAGTTATTAGACTTTATTTTCACAAAATACAAATGATTAGAGAAAACAGTAAATCCTATGAAATATTTCCAGTTACAAGTAAGAAGATTGATTGCTTGACCCAACCAATAATTAGCTGAGATCTAATACATCAGGGACTCCTCATGTGGTAAGTTCTGAAAGGGAAATGTTTTGAATTTTAGAGAATAAATAAGGAAACAAATCAAAGTTTTTGAAAGGGAACATGAGGAATTAAAGGGAGAAAGAGTAAAAAAGTAAGACAATGGCACCAGCCTCACAATTCTGACAAAACCCAATCCTTCAACAATTTGAAGAAGAGCAAAAAATACTACTTTGACTTTCTGAGGATTGTTATGGCCCTTGAGACTATTATAATCACGGAGCACTTTTAAAATAACTTTGATTCTAAACCTTTACACTCACACAGAGCACTTTAGTAATTACTTCAACCTGAGAAAATGGGTGTTGTCAGCACAAGAGAGAAAAGGACTGAGCTGAGAGAATGAATGACAGTGAGAAAGGAAGAAATAAATGAGAAAAGTCAATCATTAGTTGAGAGGAGGCAGTATCCAGCAGAGAAACAACATAATAAGATTTACACCAGTGATTCTTAACTAGGGGTAATTTTGTCCACCAGGAAACATTTTGCACAACTTGGGATATTTTTGTTTGTCCAAACTGAGAGGCGGAAAATGTTCCTGACATATAGCAGATAAAGACCAGGATGCTACCAAACATCCTGTAAAGCATAGGACAGCCTCCCATAATAAAGAATTTCTAATCCAGGTGGCAATAGTGCAAAAGTTGAGAAACTCTGGCCCAGACTTATGTAAAGAATGAAGAATGACTGGAGGAACAATCAAGCAAAGGTCTTTCACCAGGTACAAAATGTTCTCCAAAGAGCTCATTTGCTTGTGCTGAGCTGCCCAGCCCAGAATCAAAACTACGTTTTGTCAAAAAAAAATTGAGATAAACATAGATACCAGGTTGAAAAGTCTAATTGATATCCAAGGCTTTAGCCAAAACTGACCAGACGATGAGTCAAAGTCAGAGCAAATTTGCAAAGCAATTTGATGAGTTCTGGGTTGGAGAGGCACCAAACTATTAAAGACTGCATCCTGATTTAGAGATGAAACAGAAGCAGACATGATCAGATTTTCATACCAACCTATGGAAAGTGTAGAAATCCAAAGACACCCTAATGATGGTGATGACAGAAGCTTGCACTGATGTCACACTTCCTATGTCAAAAACCATGCTAAATTTTCTGTATGCAGAGTATCACGATTACAAACTATTATGTATAATAAAAACAGAGAGAAAATAATAATTAGGAATCACATGTAGATATATCTGATTCCTAAGTCTTGCTTTGACCACCGTACCATACTAACCTAATGGCCAAGTATGGATCCAACAGAAAGAAAAAAGCCAACATTAATTCACTTACCTGTCAATTATCTGAAGGCTTTCTATGAGCTGAGGACACAGCAATGAAGACAGGTGCTTTGATCTCAGAAAAAAAACTAATAACGGATAAATATCTCCACTATGAGAATCCATCATTCTGCAACCAAACCCTAAAGTCCATAAGGCAGAAGCAGAAAAGGAGCTTCCTATTTGCTCAATAAGACTTTGATTCCCTTTAGGTCCAACACAATTCATAGTTTAATCCTGTGTCCAGTCTCCTCTGTTAAAAACCAAACTCAAACCTCTCTACCCCTTTCACACAGACAAGGGCTCAGTCCCTCTCTCCTGAAGATGTTCAATGGGAAATTCTACAAAGACTGTACACAAGGACTTGCCAGTTTCTATCCACACACTTCCAAAGAAAATAGACTTTCTTGACATGATTTCAAAGTCCTCAGATCTCAGACCCCCAGTCACACAGAGAATGATGAGAGGTATCAAAATACCACCAAGAAGAGAGACTGTAGAAGCAGTGGTCTGATGAACCAGCTACTGCCTGTCATGAAACAGTCTCATACATTAAGAAAAACATGTCAGAGCAGGAAAATCCCTTGGATTAGGACATGTAGGTTTGTATTTCAAGTCACAGCTTTATCATTTGCTGGTTGTGACCCTGGGCAAGTCAATTACCCCTTTCAGAATCTCCATTTTATTGCCTATTAAATGAGAATAAGCTTCCCAGACTACCTTGCAGAATTGCAATAAATAAAATAATCCACTGGAAGGACATTAAACCGTCAAGATTACCCATTATGCTTGGTATCTAATCTTATCCATCAATAATGGCTTAAGGTCAAACGTCTGGTCAGAAACACAGGTGCTTAATAGAAAGTAGATTGCAATACTCCCACTGATGTTATGATGCCCTGTCACCAAGTGCCAGCAGAGGCACAGATATTGAAGGGGAAAAACCTGATGGCTGCGACCTCTCCAGAAGATGGAGCTGCACTTCCTCAATTTCTGTTTCCATCCTTATTATTGTGCTTATAGCCAAAGAACCAAATAGTTGACTTATGTATAGTCAATCCTGTCATGTATATTTGACCACATTCTCATAGTCATATAGTGCACATGCCCCTGCTCCCATTCTAGCATGTATATTGGTGATGGGACTTTTTCTTATGGTATATGCAGGTGCTCTGTGACATATAACAGGGAAGAGGTTAGGCTTCTCCCCTCCCCATCTGTGCTCCCTACCACTACAAGATGGACTAAAGTATGGGTGAAAAATTTACTAGTATCAATTCGAATGCTACTGAAATATTCTGAATTAATGTGCAAATAACATAATGTGATGAATGACACATTTATGTAGCTAAGTACACAGAGGTGTAGATCTAATTTGAAAACTACCCATATATCATGGCCCTTCACTTTGATGTACAGCCACTTTCCAAAACAGCCTCAAGATGCCTATAATAAAGTTTGAAATAAACTATATCAATTATGCAACAATGGTAAAAAAAAAAAATGCAGCCTCTGGATCAAACCACCTGGGTTCTTCTAAGGATGCTACATTGTATGAGCTTGAACTCATGTGACCTTCGACAAGCCACTTAACTTTTTCACTCTCAGTTTCTCTATGAAGGTAATATTAACACCTACTTCCTCAGACCATTATGAAGATAAAATGAGATAAATCAGACACTAAGAATATAACACTATATTTGACATTGTGCAACATGTTTAAGAAATACTAGCAGCTACTGGATGACCATCAATTGAGAGAGATGTAAGGCCTTATTTTCCTGAATAGATAAGCAATCTAGAAGAATTCCTCATTCCCGTTCCTGCCCCCCCTTCAGTCTTTTATCTTTTTTCTTTTTCTTTTTTTTGGCAGAAGGGTACTAGGGATTTAACCCAGGAGCAATTTACCACTGAGCCACATCCCAGCCCTTTTTATTTATTTGTTTGTTTTTATTTGATACAGGGTCTCACTAAGTTACTGAAGCTGGCCTTGAACTTGCAATCCTTCTGTCTCAGCCTCCTGAGCCACTGGGATTACAGGCATGCACCACCATGCCCGCTTGTCCACTGAATTTTAATTGCTTAGCACAAATTTGAACAGAGAACACTGCAGGATACATTTTCAGAAAGCCTGATCTTTTACACCTAAACATGCCAGCAGCTACATGTAAAATGTAAGAGGAGCTATTTGTTTAGAAACTGAAGGACAGCAAGGTAACCATTAAAGATAAAGCAGGGTTTGCAAAGCAATTGTAGCACAAAACTGGGTTCTTAGTAGCCCCTACATTAATGCAGAAAGAACTTCAAAGATGATGGAAAGGCAAAGGAAAAGACAAGCTACAGACAACAAAGAGGGCAGCTCTGAAGATCAACAAGGGTCAGAAACAGATGCTAGGAGCATGGTAAAAATTCCCACTGGGGTGCCAGGGGGAATGCTGAAAAGAACAGAATTGACAAACCCAGTATGGCTCTGAAGGATCAAATGGACTTGCTAGAGGTTTAACAAAGCATAATGACATTTTGACATGGCTAAGTATGAAAAAGACACTGGAGATAGGAAAGGAATCTTCATCCTGGTACTCAACCCTAACTCATTTCCTGCCAACCCCCCACCTCCCTAATTACCTTGCAATAATAGATCAGTCAAGTCTGTCATAACACTTGTTTTGAAAACACAAGTTTGTTCTAACAAAATTATTAGGAAACACTTTCAGCACAATCAAATTTCTCACTTGCTTACAAGCAACTTCATCTTTGGGAAACACATGGACAAAGAATTGCACCCAACTGAACCAAACATGTATAAATGCAAAAAAAAAAAAAAAAAAAAAAAAAACCCTAAGTACATGCACATACCTCAACATCTACCAGCTACCTTAGCTGCTGTGTTGTAAGCCACACCCATCTACACCTGGTATTACAATTTTCACTTCAACTTCATACAACCCCCTTCTTCCACTTCACAATTCCTAAGCTACAGCCCCTGACACCGACTTCCACAAACTTCAGACATTTTTCAAATATAATGTCCCATGTTCATTGTTGTATTTACCCATTTCTCAATCTTTCGATGTATAACTACACTGTCGTGTTTATTAGGTTCCTACTTCCCTCACTCACCAGGGGTCACTGCCAATGTTTTGTATTATTTTGTACTTTTTTCCTGCCACCTATAAGCCCAGGATTTTTTCTTCTCCTTTTCATTAGCGATTATTTTAAGACTGTTATTGGAGAAATGACTATATCCTTAGGTAACACTACTACACACACACACACACACACACACACACACACACACACACACAGAGTCATTTTAGGTAATCATGTAAAATTGTTCCCATTGGCTGGAGTTCTGTCTTGAATCTTAAGTTCATCCAGAGCTGCCTTCTAGCTAAATTCTACTTAGATGAAGCTCAGTCAGGAAGCCTCTCCTGACTGACCAGCCTGGCCACCTGCAAACCCTTTTCTGTGAGCTCTCACAGCACACCCTACCCATGTGTTCACCATAGCACTTACCCCATGAACAGAAATGCTCCTTTTACAAACATGTCTAACTCAAAAGCAGGGTTGGTCCCATTGCATATTTTTGGGTATCTTACCGGATAGCACAGAACAGGCACTTAAATATTTTTTAAGAAAAAATAAAATAGCAAAATAAAACACTCAAGTGTAACTGCCCTTTTAGAATTTTACAACTCAGCAACAGTATCTATATTGGGGAGGGAAAAAGAAAAGGAAAATCTGGAAGGAACCAAGGATCCTTCAAAGCTGCCAAATCAACAAAAGAGGTACAAAATTAGGGGGCTTGATAGAAAGGGATTACCATAGATAACACAGCAGAGTGTTATGTTTAGGAGGAAAGTATCTGAAAACATTCATAAAATATAATTGGTAGATAGTAAATTTCATATACAAAGTAAGCATGATACTACTGTATGACATCTATTCAATGACCCTTTTCTAAAAAAGTGTCCTGAGTGATTGTTGCATGATGCTTTCACCTTAGTAAACATCTTTCTCTGTTAAGTGAAATTTTCCACATGTTCTGGGAAGGCTTACTAACACTGACATGAGATGCTTTTAAGCCAATCAAAAGACAAATTTCCTGGCTTCTCTGAATGGAGTATTTTAGCTGAGCATAGTGGCACACACCTGTAATCCCAGCTACTCAGGAAGCTGAAGTAGGAGGATCCCAAGTTTTACTCCTGTTTTGGCAATTTAGCAATATTCCATCTCAAAATAAAGTTTTAAAAGGAGCTGGGGTATAGCTCAGTGGTAATGTATCTGCCTAGCACATGTGAGACCTTAGGTTCAATCCCCAGTACTGTATTAAAAAAAAAAAAAAAAACAACTTTTAATTTGTGCAACATATGAGACAGATGTTAAAATTTTATTATATATTTAGAACAGAACACACAACACACAGGTTTAAAAAAAACACACTCAGAAAAGGACCTAACTTAGTGACCTTAAAGGCCCTTTATAGAAATCGTACAAATTTCAACAAATGAGGGGTTGGGATATAGCTCAGGGGTTGCACACTTACTGAGCACTTGTATGGCCCTGGATTCGAACACCAGCATTGCCAAAAGAAAAAAAAAAAAAAAAAAAAACTTGCCAAATGAGAATTATCCTTTTATATTGTTTTAAAACTGCATACTATATGCAACAACTGTCTTTGAACCTTCAAGTCACTCACTGCTGGTATGTGAACATAAGGATTAGACAATATAGAAACCAAATGAAATTTACTTCAACTTTTTCATTTCATTAGCAAGAAACATTAACCTTAAGTTGGTAAAACGTTGGTGGGTGGGAACAAAGCACATCATAAAGCAATGACATAAACAAAGGGAGAGCCTTACAAAACAGTTCAAGCAAAGAGCAAAAAACACTCCAAAGAAATCAAACCACATAAAGGATTGTGCAAAATAACCAAGACATTGCTAAACAAGTTGTAGTTATAAAAATCATTTGAGACTCAAAAATGCTACCAAAGGCAACCTCTGTACTACAAAATCTCAAGTATGATTTTAATTAACTTATATAATCATTAACTGATCAACAAATGAGATATTTCAGAGGAGAAACAGAGTGCTCCCTGAGATGCAGGGCAGGAAAAGTGTAGAAGAAGAACTAGATGAGACTAGTGGACAAAAATTGCTGTCAGGATCAAAATTCTAGTTTCATTTACACAAACAACACCCCCCAACCAACCACTCTTTAATGGCTATGCAGGCCTTAATCAAAAAGCCCTGCTCGTGCCTATGTCTATCTACTATTCTCTTTGATGCCATGTAACTCAGGGTTGATTAATTTTTAATGATTTCTAGTAGTCCTTGAGCTTTTTCTCATACCAGGTACTGTTTAATATGCTTCACATATACAGACATCCTCTACTTGATGTTGATTCAACTTAAGTCTCTTTTTTACTTTACAGTGGTGAGAAAGGAGTTGGCATTCAATAGAAACCATTTCAAATTTTGAATTTTCATCTTTTCCTGCAGTAGTGATATGTGGTACGAAACTTCTGTGGTGTTGGGCAGCTCCCCATTATCACAATCCTAAGAGCCAACGACTATACTCTGTAGTGCACTGTGTTGCTAAACTATGATGTATATTAAATCCATCTTTATCTTATATTTTCAACTTACAATAGGTTTGTTGGGACATACCCCACTGTAAGTCAAAAAGCAAGTATATTAACTTAATTCTTAAAATAAAAAATTAATTCTGTTCCTACCTTACATGTTAGGAACCTGAGTCACAGAGTTGAGTCACTTTCCACAGTTACACAGACCCTTAACAGGAACCCAAACATTCTAGATCGAAAATCTAGAGTGCCTCTGACTACATCAAAATAAACAGCACAATTGTTTAAATGTATCCTCCTACAAAAAAAAAAAATACATTATTTTATAAGCGAAGCACAAAACCAATATTCTCTTGCTTGTGATGTGATTCCTACTGTACTTGTATGGTTCAAGGGCAGAATGTGTAGCCAACATGGCATTTGTAATTAATTGGAAACAACCAAGGGACTAGATCCAAGAGACTCACCCCAATTTGCTGAAGTGCTACAGAGTGTCATTCACCCAGCTAGAAGAGAAACAGAATGTGCACAACCACTAGGACCAGCTCCAAAATGAGAAAGCAGCATGCTTTAACAAATCATTACTCTGGAGACAACACTTCCTCTTTTCAAAACTGCTGACCAAAGTTCCTTCTTCTGCCCGAGTAATTTGAACTACAATTTGTCAATTGCCAGAGTTACCTTGGCGGCGTGTAACCTCATCTTAACATGCCTCCTATAATACTCCTGGCAGCTGCTCTTGGCAAATGTTGATGGTGATACTATTCCCACTTAGTGTAAGGATGCAAAGAGGAAGGGGATACAGCTAGGTGCCCAACATGAATACACCTTAGGTTTCATCACAGGTTTAAAAAAGTTATTTGGATGCTCCATCCTGCTGAATCTTAATGCCAAAAAGAAAAAGGACATATTTTTAGAGTAAAAAAGCATACGGCAGTAAGTACATACTTGGAAACCCAATGCAAAGAGCTAAATACCCATTATCTTAAAGCACAAAAGACTTTTTACTATCCCACATTTATTTCTGCCATATAAACATCTGAAATCCTCCCTGCCTCCAAGAAAGAATCCCTGACCCGCTAAGATTACTGTAGGTGCCCTCAAACAGCCTTTCATTCACCCTTAGCATGGTTCAATCTTACATTACAGTGTCATTTGCAAACTGCATGTTAATTGGATCACTTTATATGTGGGCTGCTCCCATATGAGCTCTGTAATAGGTGATGCTGTCTTGTCACCATGATTCTTTCATGCCTGTAGTATACCTAGCACATAATACATACTTTATTTCTGATTTATTTGCCAGCATTTTATTTCATGGCCCACTTACCTTAAACTGAGCACCTACTTGGAGAAACTAAAGTACGTATTTTACTGAGTTTGGATATGGTTTATTTTTCCCCTAGTGAATTAGAAGAACAGAAAAAAGCACAAGCAACATGTTTATAGTGAACAATTTCATTGTCTTAAATGCCTTTTTCTCAAATAGCCATTTGTATATTTTACATTTTTATCTGTTTGCTTTACAAGATTGAAGCCAAATGATCCTCAGTTCAATTGACTGACTATAATTTTGATCAGACATACTGAAGCTTTCAAAGGCACAAAAATATAAAGCTTGAAAGAGTATAAAACTGAAAACAATGCAGAAAAATGAGAAAGAACTCCACTTATTCCATGACATAAGCTAATACAATACCAAAGATTCAAGTTCTGGGGCTGGGCAGTGGTACAGCACTTGCCTAGCATGTGTGAGGTACTGGGTTTGATTCTCAGCACCACATATAAATAAAGGTCCACTGACAACTAAGCAATATCAAAAAAAAAAAAAAAAAAAAAAAAGATTCGAGTTCTGCCGTCATATTCCATAGCCATTACTAAGTACTTGAACTACACGTATCTGTGTCCATTTAACCCTGTGGATCAAGGATCATGGTTCATAGCGTCAGCAGTGATGGAAGAACTGGCTGCACATCTATGACCATCATCTGTAGTAACAGAAACCAGCACTCTGCAAACAAAAAAAGACATCAGTGCCTCTAAGGCCCTGCAGCATGTCAAGAATGAGCAGAGGCAAGGGCATCTCACAGGTACCTTCATGCAGAATGCATGCATTCGTTCAGCTAACCAAAATTTCTTAAACGCATAGAATGTACCAGGCATTGTGTTGGGATCTTGAGCTCTAAAATGTTTTTAGCTTGCAAGGTTCATAATTTATTGAAGGAAGATTAAAAACCCATAGGCAGATCATTTGAACACAGCTCTAACAAATACGAGTGTGGTGAGTGGAAAGGTAGAAGGGATTCATTCAGGCATGCACATCTGGAAGCTTCATAAAGGGACACTTAGGAGCTCACAAGCCTGTATCTGCCTCTGTGTAGGAGTGCAGAGAGAGGGAAATGGGAAGACATGAGAAGCAAAGGCTTGAAGAAAGATATGAAGAGGAGAATGATGGTATGAATCAACAGCTTAGCATTACCAAAACAGAAACTGTAAGGCAAGAACAGTAAGAGATCAGAAATGAACAGGGCCTATGGTAAAGGGCCTTCTTGGCATGTTAAGAAAGTCAGACTCTTTCCCATGGCAATGGAGGGTTGACAGAATCATCTCATTCTCCTGTTTAAAACCTAACTGTGCTTCCCAAATGATTGGCTCAAGCAGTTTCTCTCTTATACTTACGTCTTTATTGCATCAGTTCAACAAGTGATCTGATCTAAGAGACAAGGTGAAGAACCCCATAGAGTTTATAAAGTGTAGCTAAAGAGTATTCAGAATGAGTGTTCCAGGCAGAGATAGGTTCATGGGGTACAGGGAAGTGGACAGAGCCCTAATTAGAACATGGGCCCCTAAAAGTTGTGTGGCAGCAATTAGGTACTTTACCCACTGTCATTTGGTTAGTATGTTGGTATTTTGATGGTCCTGTACAATATAGAATAATACAACACATCCATAAAAATATTTATATCCTTTGGCATAATAACTATACATCTATAAAAATAGCCCAAAGAATAATCTAAATCCATGGAAATGTTTATACACAAATACATTAACCACAGCAATACTATGGTTGCAATTTTTTAAATATCCAACAATAGGCAAATAATTGAATAAACTACAATGGATTTATTCAATGAACTATCACACACACACTAAAATCATGCTTATGAGTTCATAATGTAACACCAAAAATCTTCCTTTGTAATGAAAATTTAAGAAATAAAATCATAGATTACACAATCACCATTATAAAAGAGTTACGTGGTACATGCTTATAACCCCAGCATTTTGGGAGGCTGAAGCAGGAAGATCACGAGTTCAAAGCCAGCCTCAGCAACTTAGGGAGACCCAAAGCAACTTACTGAGACCCTGGCCCAAAAGGAAAGAAAAGTGGGGGCATGGGATGTGACCCAGTGGTTAAGCGCCCCTGGGTTTAATCCCTAGTACCAAAAAATAAATAAAAGTTACATGTACATTAAAGTGAGTGAACTATTATGTATACATAAAAATACTAGGAGTATTTAATTCTGATTTCTGGAAAATGTGATTTGTTTGGGTTTGTTTTTGTTTTGTTTCCAACTTTGCTATTTCCCTAAACTTCCTTAGTGTGTATATCTTGTTATTGGCAAATAAAATAATTCTAATTTTAAGAACATTATTTTGGACCACTGATGCTGGCCAACATGAAATCAGCCCACCATACCCTGGCCCTCTTCTCCCACTGATTATTATTAAAAATTCTGGGGGGGGGGGAATCATATAATGAAACTACTTGAGAACTCTAAAATATAAAGAAGAATGAATGAAGAAGAAGAAAAGTCCAAGTTTACCGACTGGTATAGGGTAGTTCCCTGGATTCTTCTTCCTTCCTGTCCCACTTTGGCCCAGGGGTGGGCCTCAGTCCTGGAAGACGACAGTAAGAAATGCCCTTCAGCCCAGAAGATGTGGGAATGACAGAATCATCTGCTAGAGAAAACTATGGCAAGAACCTCTCCTTTCTTTCATTTCTCCATCTTAAGTTTTGCCCCAGTCCTGTTCAGAGGCTACACACAGTCAGAGTTCCACTGTGCTAGATGCATTAAAATCTGAAAACACATCTTCATTCAAAGACACAAGGGAAATGCACTCAATTGGGCTCCTGCTCTGGTTGCATTATGCCAAGGCAGATTCTCTAATGTTGTGCGTAAAGTAACCAAAGTCCCAGGCTCACCCCAACCTGCACTTGAATGACAGACACACTGAAACCCAGCAAAGACTTAAAGAACGGAGCTTTGATTAAAAACCCCATCCAAGACCTGAGCAAACCCCAGAGTGGTCAACTTATAAAGCAGACCCAAAATAGCACAGTAAAGTCTTTGAAAACCAAAATGACACTAAGTAAATCATCCACTAAATGAAGTGCTGTGAACCTAAACGGGTTGGTAACTTGATGATAATTTTTATGGAAACATTCTCTCTAGAGAGTTTTAACCAGAGTCTGAGTCTCCTAACCTAATATTCAAAAAATCTAGGATATAATCTGAACAATCAAAAAACAAGAAAAATCTGACCAATTCACAAGGAAACCAAAAAACAATAGGGTTCCAAGATGACCCTCATGTTAAAATTAACAAGGATTTTAAAATAGTAATTATAACAATGGTAAACATGTATATACTCTTATAATGAATTGATAAAAAGCTTTTCAACATATGCAAGGAACCACAAAGAAGTATACTAGTTTTACTTTTCCTCTTTTGTTTCCTTGTTTTGATCCAACACCAAATCACCAGAAAAAAAATCCATGAATCAATTGCTGATTAAAATTAAAAATTAAAAATAATAAAAGTTATCCAGCCTGAAGAAAAGGGAGAAGAATGACTTTTTTAAATATATGAACAGAATCTCAGACAGGTGGAACAATATCAGAAGGTCAAAGTTGTGTAATTAAATCCCCAGAAGAGGAAAATAATACTGGTATAGGGGGAAAAAATGTGCAAAGGAATAATGGCTGAAAGCTTCCCAAATCTGTTGAAACACATTAGTTTACAGATTGAATGAGCTCAATAAACCCAAAGAAGATAAACTTAAAACCATATACACCCAGACATATCTCAATCAAATTGCTGAAAGCAGTCAGAGAAAAAAAAAAAAAAAAAAAAAGAATCCCAAATTCTACTGATTTCTCATAAGAAATCAGAGAGAGAAGAAAATAAAACATTTTTAAAATACCGAAGCAACTCTCAACTCTCAACCCCAAGATTATATTCAGCAAAAATGTACTTTAGAAAGAAAGTAAAAATTAAGATATTGTTAGTCAAAGGAAAGTAAATAGAATTTGTCATCAGAAGACCTGTGATAAGACAAATACTTAAAGAATAGCTTCACACTGAAGCAAAATATCAAAAATGAAGGAAAAGCAAGAGAAATAAATTTTTTCTGAAAGTTTTTAAAAATATCTACAATATTTGAAAGCAAAGATTCTAACACTGTTTGGATAGAGAAGAGTAAGAATTACAGCTTGAGTATCTCTCAAAAAAAATCCAAAATTTGAAATGCTCCTTTGGAGATGTTCAACCAATAAAGTCTAGGTAAATATTCCAAAATACACAAAATCCAAAATATGAAATGGTTCTGGTCCCAAGCATTTTGAAAAGGAACACACAACCTGTATGTCTTCTACAGGTTCTAAGTAGACTGACCAAATCAGCCATATGCACTGTAATCTAAAGCACACACCCCCAAAAATTGTAATATTGAGAGAGTAAAAAAAAAACAAAAAAAGTCACTGGTAAATTAAAATACTGAAAGATTTGAATAATCCAAAAGTCTGCAAGAAGGAACATAAGAAGAAAAACAAAGTACAAATGGGAATAAAATGATAAACCTAAATCCAACTGTATTAGTAATTACAATTAATGTGAATTGTCTAAACACACAGAGAGTACAAACTGAATAACAAAGATGACTACATGCTGTCCACAAATACCCACATTCAATAAGAGGGATCTAAAAGTAAAAGGAAGCCAGGCACAGTGGAACACACTTGTAATCCCAGCAATTTGTGAGGCTGAGGCAGGAGGATGGCAAGTTCAAAGCCAGTCTCAGCAATTTAGTAAGACCCTGTCTCAAATTTTTTTTTTAAGGGCTGGGGATGGCTTAGTGATTTAGGGCCCCTGAATTCAATACCCAGTTCTTAATAATAACAACAACAGGAAAAGGAAAACTACACACCATCCAAACTTTAATCAAAAGAAAGCTGGAGCCCTGTGTAGTGGTACACACCTGTAATCCCAGCAGCTCGGGAGGCTGAGGCAGGAGAATCATGAGTTTAAAGCCAGCCTCAGCAATTTAGTGAGGCCCTAAGCAACTTAGACCCTGCCTCAAAAATTTAGAAAATAATAAATAAAAGGCTGGGGATGTGGCTCAGTAGTTAAGTGCCCCGTGGTCAATTCCTGATACAATAAAAAAGAAAGAAAGCTAGAGTAGATATACTAATGTCAGACCAACTAGGTATCTGGAAAAATAAATAAAACTGAAGATGAAGAACATTTCCTGATAATCAAAATATCAATTCAATAAGACATTAAAAAAAAACTAATTGTGTATGTATCAATGAGACACCAAAATACATAAAGCAAAAACTGATAGAATAGGAAATGCAAATAGATGTGTTCCTAATTATATTCGGAGACTTCAACACTCTTTTCAGATAGTAACAGGAAAAAAAAAATAGAGTATCAGCAAAGATATACAAAATCTAAACACCAACCAACTTGAGCTGACAGATAGTACACCACACCACCAACAGCAGAATGACTATTCCTTTCAAATGAAGATAGACCATTCACCAGGATACATCACATCCTAGGCCACAAAACAAATTTAAAAGAAATTAAACCCTATCAAGCATATTTTCTAACCATAACTAAATTAAACTGAAAATCAAACAACAGAACAGATATCTGGAAAATCTCCAAATATTTAGAATCTAAACAACATTTCTCAATCCACGGGTCAAACGGGCAGTGTCAAAGGAAATTAGAATATATTTTGAATTAAATGAAAACAAAATGAAATTACAACATGTAAATACTTGTGAAATTCAGCTACAGAAGTGTACAGGGTGAAATTAATATCATTAAATGCTTATGTAATAAAAAAGATCACAAATCATTAATAGCTTCTGCCTTAAGTATTTGATCACCTAATTCCTGAGTTCATCATGTTGCATTTTTCTATTTTAACATCTTAGAAAGCAGTGAAACCAAATATCGGTACTAGTATGACAAAGATCAAGATGCCTCAATATAAAGCCCTGCTATAATCTTAAGTCTGGTTCTGCAAATAGTAAAGCTTATTTGTTTACCTTTAGAAAGGAAAAGGCAAGATAAATACAATATTTGAGTCAAAGAGTGAGTTTTCATCTTACAGGTACAGAATTTCAAGCCACTGCCTTTTGTTCAGATTTGAATACGGATGATAAAGGAAAAGTCAATGTCATCAGAATTTTGACCAAAAACATGCCTTACCATGGCAATTCTACTTCAGGCATCACCCGAGATAACAAAACCTACAAATTTTTATCTTCTGTCTACACACATCCATAAGCCTTTGAAATGAAAGGTACACACACACACACACACACACACACACACACAAAAGAATAAATAAGTAAGCATAGGTAATCACAGCCAATTGATGGCATTGGACAAGTAAGTTTTATGAAATTAAAACCTCTTTTAACATTTCTTTGGAAAACCAGCTCTTTATTATAAAAAGGATCTTTCAGTTAACCAAATAATTGCTTTCATTTCAAAAGAATGTTAATCACTCTGGCAATAACAGGAGGTCATCATTGAGACACCTCAGCATGGTGGCCCTCCACAGCATGCTGCTGGCCTCTCTCACACCAGGGCAAGCTGAGTCTTTATTTACACTCTACTAGGAGTTTTCCAGGGGTAGCAGCTGCAGAAATCAGGAGCCTACCATTTAAAAGACCAACAGAACAAACCAGGTGAAATGAAACAACTGTCTACCCTTGGGTAGCCAGGTTTCCGTTCAACTGTAATAGGAGGTGAAAGGGATAAATCCTAGGACATTTCTCAGAGTGGGAGTGACAGGAAAACAAAGGCAGGCAAACCAACAGAAGCAGACAGGGAGGTGTGCAAGACTCCTGGAGAAATACTGGGGAGCAGCACCTTAGCATCTGCTTTCCTGCTTCCTCAACAGGATTCTCTTCTGCAGACTCTAGAGGCAGGCAGGGGGTGGGAGGTGCTGGGGACCTTCCAGGCTTGATTACAGATTTAGGCTTGAGGGGAACAGTACTTCTCATTTTCTCTGCCACATTTGCCTCCAGTGGTCAAGATAAAAGGTTCATTTCCAATGTATAAGCTAAGAGAAGCTAATCTCTAATAAGAAATAAGGAGATAATACTATTAGTATGAATGTCACATAGGCTATCAACCACTGTATTATATACAGTGCAACTGCATGAAAATGAATACTGATTGTGACCTAAAAGTTTCTGACTTATTCTAACCTAAACCTTTAGCTACTTTATAACTGGAACTGTCATCAAGAATAGAAATGAGTGGTACCCAGTCCACACCAGGTCCCTAGCCTCTATTACCTCATTCAATCCTAAGACCGTTGATGCAGGTGTTATTACTTCTCCTCTATGGATGTGGGAACTGGGCCAAACAGGTAAAGTTGTCTGCCCAGAACTAAAAAGTTAATATAGGATGGATCCCAAAACCAAACCTCAAATGTGATGACAGTGTGTTTATCTTAAGCTAGTCCATTCCCATCACAGCTGAAGATTTGTTCCTATCCTTAGTTTTCTAACAGTGATGCTAAATGAAATTATGCAGGCCTGAATTTGGATAGATTTTTCAAGCACCAGGCATAGTATCTGGCACACAGTTCACAATGAAGTAGTATTCACTAAGTTAAATGCCTTGCTACGAAGTAGTGAAGTATCCACTAGAAACATCCAAACACACACCAATGGAACTGGAAGAAGCTTTCTTGTACATTCATGCAAACACAGAAAAAAAGATGTAAGAAGTACAGACTTGGTGTCACAGGAAGCTGGGAGGAAAACCCAGCTTAGCCATTTTCTAGATGTTTCAATCTTAGACTCAGCCTCCTTATCAGTAAAATGAGAAAGACAACAGTTCCTGAGAATACTCTTAGGATTCACTAAAGAATGTATACAAACATCTACCAGATTATCTAGCACACAGCAAAGGGATTATAAGTTATCTGTCCCTTCAAATATGTTGTATACAGGTTTTCTGAAATTTAATGTAAATGTTAGATTAAATGCCCCTGAATAAGAAACTAAAATCAATAACATAACAAGCAGCACATAACTGCTACCCTTATAAACACCCATTCAGACAGGGCCTCAGAACTAGCCAACTGGCTCCCAAGCTTTTCCTCTGCAGCCAGTGGCTTTTACTCCAGCCTGTAAATGGTGCAAAGTAGTTCCCTATCTGGCCACCTCTCAACAACCCACATGAAACAGCAGCACTCACAGCCCAGTTCAGACTGCTGCACAGCCATATCACCAACATCCACTACATTTCCAGCAACAGGCCCCTGCTGCCAGCTGCCATTCAAGTAAGAGGGTGGTAGGGAGAAACTTTTTTTTTTTTTTTAAACTACCATATATTCACTATCCCTCTTCCTCTCCTAGTAACTACATATATTGGATCTGAAACTCCAATAGCGTGCATGAAAGGAAGAAAATGCTAAGAGCTCAGTCATCCTTCCCTCTGTCTTCACTGCTTCCTGCCTCCTATGTGGCTTTGTAATGCAAGAGAGCCACCCTTACAGTGGATTATTCTTACCCATACTTGGATAGGACATTTTTAATAATGTAATGACGGATGTATGTGCACACTAATTTAAGCTTGGATCATTCTTTCAAAGGAAGGAGAAGGAAATTCAAATCCTTTTGAGGACTGTGTAGAAGTGACTGCTCTATTATGACCTTAATGAGTTTTTATCTCTTTTACAAGGAGATCACCATAGTTACTGCCATTAACATTTAGTAATGCCCTTTCAGTTAGTTGGAAGAAAAACGTTAAAATTCAATAATTAAGAAAATACTAACAAGTTTATTACAATAACATAGAAGCTTCCTGCCTGCTAATTACCTCTGAATATCTGATTTGGTTAAATGCTAAACAACTGTATATTAAAAGTGTTTGGGGGAACCACCTTTTATTGTGAGTATGTATAACTAAGAGTGCTCCGTACATTCATACAAAATGTTCCGGACATATGAACATCACTCTGAAATAATATTTTTACTCACCTGGAGTTGTAATTATAATTCTGAGAATGCACTTTTAATTCTTATAATCAAAATTGTTACCTTAGCAATCTTGACCTTAAATTCTTACTGTTTCACAATAAATTCATCAGCTATTATACCAAGACGCTCCCTATGTCTAAATTTTAACATCATATAACATTTCAAAACACAAGTATGCACATATGTTTAAAAATAAGAGGCAGAAAGCATTATACCAAGATCCCACATTTCTAATTCTGAAAATTATGCATAAAGAAATTGTGTCAAACAGAACTGTCAAATGTGAAGTTTTATAATAGTTAAAATATAACTAAGAGATTTTAATCAACATGAATACTAATTATATGTATCTATATGAACAGCTTAGCATGAAGTGTTTTACTAGAAAAAGTGTTCAGTGCTGGGTACGCATCACACACCTATAATCCCAGAGACTCAGGAGGCTGAGGCAGGAGGATTCCAAGTCTGAGGTCAGCCTCAGCAACTAAGTGAGATCATGTCTCAAAAAATAAGACTGGAAATGTAGCTCAGTGGTAAAACACCCCTGGGTTCAATCCTGAATATCCACCCCCACCATCACCAAAACAGAAAAAGTTTGTTTGTACAGTGTTGAAACACTAGGTTCTACCTTTAAAAAAAAATAAACAGGAAGAAAGAAACTACACCTTCAGTATTATGCATGTTGACATTGACAACAAGTTCAAATCTTCAATAATGAAATGTCCCCTAAAATATGACACTGTTTTTCCCCCAAATGGGGTCTGATAATAGCCCCTTTCCATTCTCAAAGACAATAATACCACCCTATCAAATCCATAGTGTCAACAGGTTTATGATCACAAACACTTGATGAGCTGCACATTGTACCTACACTTCAATAATGCATGCAGTGTGACAGGGTCTGACGGTTACCATAGTGATCCTGTGGCAGCTTCTGATTTATTACTGTGTTCTCCAGGACTGTGATGGCTTTTCGGCTATACCTTCAGCAGCTATTTCAGATTTGAGAGCTACACTATGATAAATGTCCACTATCTAACAGATATACTCAACAGAAATGTAACCTTGGAGAGCAGTGCTTTAAATGCAAATTGCTAGCTTTGCCTTCCTCTTAGAATATGAAAGAATGATTCCCATGCCATGATGAAGGGAGACCTCTGCCCTCGACATAGGGATTCTTCTCCTTGGGGACTGTCGTTTTCAGGAACACCACCCAGTGAATATTTAAGCAGTCTGAAATAGACAATGAGGCAATAAATTCTGCTGAGGCTAGCCCAGGCGGCACATTGATCACAAAAGCAGGCATGCGTCTGAGCAATTAGTGAGGCATTCAGTTATATGGCGCCAAATGTTCACTGTATTCAGAAAGTTATCAGCATCGGTCAATAAATTATGTCATTTCATCTCAACTAATTGACACAGAGAAGGCTTCCACACACCAACCTGAAAAGAGCATTGCAGGGAATAAATCTCACAGTCGGGTGTCCATTTCCCAGTGCTTCCTAGACAGACATGCCAGAGTATGATGAGCTCTTATTAAAAAGGAAAAAAAAAAAAAAAAACTATCCTGTTTTATCTGATTTTTGCCTCTAGGAAGCACAGCACACATGGTACCAATGATTTGTCACAAAAGTTTGTTACACAGATGTCAGCTGTCGCCACTGCATATGTGTATTAACACCCTAGAAAGATCATGATATACATCATTTTACTCTATTACATTGTTTCTGACTATTCTTTCATTTGACTGCTTGGCAATGGAATACTGAGAGAACATGGCCTTTCAAGCTGATCAAGCTCGTAAGCACCCTACACTAATTTGTGTATTAGCAAGTCCCACATGGCCACCAAGTTATTGATTCTGCCATCTAATTCCCTTGCTTTGACAGGAAGGATATTGCTTTTAGGATAAATAAAACAATCTCCACAATCACTCATGTTCAGTTCTTAGCTGTGTTTGCAGAAACCTTTTCTAAGGAAGAAAACAGTATTTCCCAAGCATAAAGGATCAGCACAAATGAAGACTCGTTTGCTCCTTTTTGCAGGACTGATATTAAAGCACCATCATAGCCACACATGTGTTCTTCCTGACTCATAAAACCCAGGGGTAGCAATGTATTTTCCATTTTCTGTTTTGTTGATTCATCAAATCTGTACAATTCCTGTTTGTATGTTAACAGGCTCCCCCTAAATTATTGCTGACCTAACCAAAAACTTACATGATATGATGTCTTATTTTGTTTTACTGATAGATGGGGGAGGGGGAAGATCAAATAAGTCCAAAGACCTCCCTTTATCAAAAAACTGGAATACCAGCATATATTTGCAGAATAGATTCAGAAACTACTTTCAAACTACAAATCGTATATCCCAGTCAAGTATTGGGGGTTTGGAGTGCCGGGGAAGAAGGCAGAATTTGATTGCTTTGGTTTAGCTATTTGATTCTATACTAGGAAAAGAAAATCCAGTAGAATACCAACAACTCTCCACCCCACACAAAGCAAATGGTTCACATCAGGAAGCACTTCAAGCTGCTTAACTGGCTCTGCTCTGTCTGTTCCCACAACTTGGAATTCACAGGTTCCTCATCTGAGGCCAGTTTGGGATTAATGTTTTCATTTCAAATAAGATAACCGAAAAGGAGAATTCATAGTCTCAGATTAGGTACTAAGAAGTAATAAGAGAGCCAAGTAAGATGGTAATGTGCCTGTAATCCCAACTACTTGGGAGGCTGAGGCAAGGGGACCACAAGTTCAAAGCCAGACTGGGCAACTCAATGAGACCCTGTCTCTAAGCAAGAAAGTGAGAGGGAGGGAGGGGCCAGGGAGGGTAGAAAAGAGGAAGGAGGAAAGTGAGGAAGAAAGAGAAATAATTGCTGAAGATAGAGCACAGTGACAAAGCACATGCCTAGCATCCATGAGGCCCCAAGTCTGATCCCCAATACCACACACATGAAAAAAACTTTTAAGTCATAAAACATGAGCATCTAGAAGAAAATATTTTATTATTAAAAAACTGGATCCATGTGTTTGGTATTTAAAAATCCCAAAGTTAGAGAAGAATTTTTATATGCCTCGTAGCAATTCTATTTTGCACAGAAACAAATTAGGCAAATATAGAACTTGCAAAAACTAGTTTGGCTTTAATTGTGCAAATGATGACAAGCATTTTCATATAGGTCTCCATTCTACTAATTTCCCTGAAACTATGGCTACAGCCCCAACATTCCCAAAATCTAGCCTTCCAAACTTGTTTTACATATCCCAATTCTCATCACTAAAGGCAGCAACTACACCCGCATCCAAAGCAGAATCCTTTCTCCTAGGAAAGAACAAGGGTTGTTACAGCACTTCTTTATCTGGCTTCCTCCCTATCCCCCCTAAGTCACCAACATAGTAAGGAAGGTGATTAAACCCAAAATGGCAAAAATCCAAAATAGCCAACATAATATGGAAGGAGAAGTTGGATGACTGATACTAACCAACTTCAAGATATACTAGGCACCTACAGTAATCAAGATAGTGGGGTACTGGTGTAAAAACAGACAAATGAATCAATGGAACAGAGCCCATAAACTTTGGGCTCACATAAATATAATGAACTGACCTTTGACAAAGAAGCAAAAAATATACAATTGAGCATAGATCTTTACAACAAATGGTTGAAAACGGGATATCTACATTCAAAAGGAAGAAAATATATATCTGGGCATAGACCTTACATCCTTCAAAAATTTTAGTTAAAATGGATCCACAGACCTAAGTCTAAAATACAAAAGCATAAAAACCTAGATGACCTAGGGTTAGGCAATAACTTCAAATGCATCAATCACTAAAGGCATAACCCATGAAAAAAATTTATAGACTAATTTAAAACTTAAAATTTCTGCCCCAAAGAAGACACTGTACAGGCACAGAAAGGTATATCATTTGCAAATATTTTTCTACCAAACAAAGGATTGCTATCAAAAATATATGAAGAATTCTCTAGAACTCAACAGTAACAAAGAGCTCAATTGAAAAACATGCCAAAAGACACCTCACCAAAGAAAATGGCAAGTAAGCATATGAACATAGGCTCTACATCATATGTCATGAGGGAAATGCAACTAAAAACCACCAATGAGATGCCAGTACACACCTATTAGATTGACCAAAATCCAGAGCACTGGCAACACCAAATGCTATTAGGGATCTGAAAGGACAGGAATTCTATGCACTGCCAATAGGGAAGTAAAATTGTACAGCAACTCGGAAAGACAGTTGGAAAGTCTCGTACAAAACTAAATGTAGTCTTATCATACAATCCAGCAATTACACCCAAATGAGCCGAGAACTCATACCTGTATAAAAAATCTGCACACAGGTGTTTAAAGAAGATTAATAATTTCCAAAAACTTGGAAATAACCAAGATGTCTTTTAGCAGGTGAATAAATAAACTGTGGGACACCCCTCAACAATGGAATGTTATCCAGCATCACAAAGAAATGAGCTATCAAGCCAGGAAGATGTGGGGAAAACAAACACCCACCACTAAGCGAAAGAAGCCAATTCTAAAAGGTTATGTACTGTATCATTCCCACTACAGGCATTCTGGAAAAGGTCTGAAAGCATGGAGACAGTAAAAACATCAGCAGATGTCAGGGTTGGACTGAAGAAAGAAATAAACAGGCAGAGCACAAAGGACTGGGGCAGTGAAACTCTTCTGCTTCATGCAACAATGAGTGGATAGACATCATCACGCATCTATCCAAACTCCAGGATGTACACCATCCTATGCCACTATGAGGGGGATGTCGGTAATGGGGCATGTGTGGGCAGAGGGGAAATCTCTGTACTTTCCCTTCAATTATTCCTAAAATTACTCTAAAAATCAGTCTATTTTTAAGAAACAAAATAGCAAAATAAAATTTAGCAATCCCATCCTGTCCTCTAATTCTGAACCAACTCCATGTCCACCCATCCAGACCCAGTGCTAAGAAAGCAAAAAGTGTTGACAGAGAGGTCCCCAGTCTTCAACATCTTCTGTTTCAGCAGCTCCTGTGAATTCTGTGCCTTTGCTCTTACCTACATAGCCCACTAGGAGTTAACAGCTGTCAGGCAGGCAACAGTCACTGTGGCCCAGAGGTCAGCAATCTTATTAAAGCCCTATGCCACCACTGGGACTAAGTAATGCCCACACTGCTCAGTGCAAGGCAGTGGGAAAAATGATTGAAGAGAAAGACTCAGAAGAGCCAGGGGGAAATGAAATAAGAATAGGAACTGGATGAGAGTAAGTGGTAAAGAGATAACCAAATAATTCCACACAGAGAGGGTCCCCCTCTTTTCTTCTAAGAACACAACAATCAAGAAAGCATCTCGTGTAATCATATAATCCTGGCAACCAGGATACTCCTATAAGACAAAACACAATCTTACATTTTTGTAATACATGTCATTCTACTGTGAATACACTGCCCACACCCAGAAGTACTGGTGTAGTCATCCTTTGGCATTTTGTAGACAAGTGCTAAAATTCTGCAAGTATGAAACATATTGACATTTATTTTTATAATGGCAATGTTCCAAGATAGAATGCACTGTCTGTCGTTTAAATGAACATGAATTGAGCTGGAGCAAATATACATGATATAAGTTCTCATTTTTAATCTCATTTATATATGCTAACTACCTTATTAAGCAATCTTTCTAGCATTAATTCTCAGCTGTGCAATTACAGGTTTATGTTCCCTCTGTTTGTAAATGTTTATATTTGAGGGAGAACCAATAATCATTGAGTTTGTGGTAAAGATCATTTTAGGTGCAGAGAACTAGGCACTATTTTCAATACATACTATAAATCAGAAAAGTATCGTTGGCTTTATTTGCTAAGAAAAACCTTTTGCTTCAATATGCACAGAACTGCACTAATCTCAAGAAAAAGCTTCTATGATTACATCCAAGAATAGTCATATGATATTCTGTATTCGTGTTGGCAGAGTTTTTAAAATACGTGTAACAAAAGAGACATGGTTAATCTAAAGAATATCAGGATGTTAGGGCCATGGCATTTAAAAAGCAGTTGAAAGTCTACCATAATCAAATCCAGGGAGGTCAACTCAATTCAACAAGGGCTCTATATGTGCAGGGAATTAGATATGCTCTTGATGATACCAGATATCAAACTAGTAACAATGGGTAGGTTTTGACAAGAGATGCCAATTTAAAATGAAAATTTTCATTTAGAAATTTTATCTTTAAAGATAGAAAGATATTTTTAAATTAGTAAGGATTATCTAGGAAGAACACCCATAAGTAAATTCAAGCCTAAGGAAAACAATTGCATAACATTCCAAGACCTTTTGGACCAGGTGGACTAAGATATTATATTGCTAGAAATGTTAAACAGATATAGAGTAATAATAAACTCTACACTGAGATACTCTAAGGACTAATTAACATTCTAGTTACTTGCTTCTAATGTCAACTGGTCAATGACAAAACTGAATTTAGTAACATCAATTCTTTTTTTCCAAAAACATGGTTTTAATCCTAACAGAGCTAAGAAAATGAACCAAGAAAATACTCTGTACCTTCAATATGGCACCAAGCACAACTTATATACTTCATTTCCCTTTCCTTCTGCTATTCTCTAGGCCATTTTCCACTGGCAGACAAGATGAAACAGAAACAGACTGAATAAACACAATAGAAGAATTGGTTCTGGTCCCTCAAATCAACAAGCCACTTTTGTGCCCTTTCAACTGACATCACAAATCACCTTAATATGATTTTCTGCAATTTCTTTATAAATAATGCTTTAAGTGCAGGACTAAGGGGGAAAGGGCTTCAGGAATATGTCTTTTCCACTGGTGTTACTGTCACGTGCTTCCTGTGACAACTTCTAGACCACTGTTTTGCTTGTTGAAATGTATGTGATACTTAGTCATTGGCTATTCTGTGGAAGAGAAGTGGAACTAGATAGCTGGACGTTCCCTTTCAAGCCTAAGTGTCTATAAGCTCATGCAACTTAGAGTTGAATCAAACTGCACACAATGTACCAAATGTGAAGAATTTTGAAATACTGATTTTTCCCCTTCCCAGGAAGGTAGCATGTATTAAAATTACTTATTCATTCAATATATATTGAACACCTACTATGTGTTACATGCTGTTCTAGAAACTGGGCAATAGCAATAAACTATAAAAAGCCATTGTCCTCACAAGCTCGTATTTTAGTGACACATTCAAACAATTCCAAAATACTTGAATTATGGAAAACTAAAACCATTATAAACATTTGCTTATGTGGAAAAAACTACAGAGCATACATGTTGTATAAGTCATATGTAAACTATGATCATATGTAAAATATGATCCCAAAAGTTGAGAAGACACTTAAATTCTATGGAAATTTAACAGATAAGTCACTACATGGATCAGAAAAGTATTTTTAAAAAATATCTAAAAGCTAAAGAGTATTGTTCCAAACATGTGTTCCAGACATGTGGACCCATCAGGCATAAGTCATGTGATCAGAGATCCTTTTGGTAAGTGGTTTGCAGTATTAGACAACAAATAAAGAAATCATAATGTAGTTTTAAGATTACTGTAAAACAAATTTTGAAGGTAATGAGCAGTACTGTATTTCATCAATATTCAATGCCAACCATAAGATGTGCTATCATGTTATAATAAGAAATATAATTTAAGAAATAACCAAAGGAACAACATGCTATAAAGCAAGAAAAAACACTGTCAAATAACTAAGATTCATCACTGATTGTAAAATACATCCTGATATCAGAAATTTTAGAATGTGGACCAATTTGTATATCATCATTAAAGAAAATGATACTTAAAAGTCATTCGATTAACAGCTTCCTATAAATCCAGAACCATACCTGAAAAGAAACTATCCATGCTTGCAGTGAAGAGCAACCTAATCATTAACTCACTCATGGGACAGAAATGCACCAGGATGCAATGTCAACCTCAACAGCACATGAAGTACCATACTGACCTTGAGATGGACTTTGGAAAGCATCCTTCTTACCCAGGTCCTCATTTTATACTATCCCTGACTTTACCATCTCCTCAGAGACAAATTACTCCCATAAAAAAAATCTGTACATGTGTTTATTTTTTCTCCTAGTTTGGCAACTACGTTTGTGCTTTACAAGCTTTTAAAGGCAAAACCTATTGACTTTTGAATCCTAGCTCAGTGCTTGTCTGATGAATCCGTTAACCAACGACTCTTCAACACATCCAAAACAGCAGGACCAACTTACAACAGTCAAGATTGGTTTGTGAAGCAAAGAATGTAAAGGCATGACAAAAGCAACCAATACACACACATTTCTCAGCCCACCTACCCTAACTATATCCTCTCCAAGAATTGTTTGCTAGTATCACCAAAGGGAAATATAATTATTATCACTGCCTAATTTGTTAAATAGAAGAAACATTTGTATCCGAAGCAAGGATTAAATATAAAGGTATTAAAAATAAAGGTAAAGATACAAAGGAAAAGTAAATACTGTACATGTAAAATAAAATACTAGACAACTTATCAAATGTGAACTGGGGGTTGGGACTTTCTCCCTTAATAATAGTGTAAAAGTAAACAGAAAAAGTCCACGTGGAATTTATATAAAAACACATGGCCGGTCACTGGGTGAGGGTATGTAAAAATTAAGACACTGAAACAACTAGAAATTATTTCAGCATTACTGTCAGGCCATCATGTAAGGAGAATGCAAGATGGCCACAGTCTCCCTAACAAACAAAATCTCTAAGGATGAGATCTTCCAGGGCCTGTGTAGTAGGGAATGGGCTACACAGAGTCAAGTCCTTAGTAACTGTTGTCACAAATGGGAGTCGCTATGATGTTTCTTTTTTTCTGTCTTTTTTCTTGGAGATTGAACTCTGGGGCATTTCACCACTAAGCCACATCCCCAGCCCTACTTTTGTATTTTAGACCTTGTCTCAATGAGTTGCTTAGAGCCTCGCTTTTGCTGAGGCTAGCTTTGAATTCGTGATCCTCCTGCCTGAGCCTCCCAAGCCACTGGAATTATAGGCATGAGCCACCGTGCCCAGCTTCTCTATGATGTTTCTTAAAAAAAGAAACTAAAAAGAACTAACTCCCCCTTTCCTGAGTGCTTACTTTGTGCCAGGTACTATATACTGTGTTCAACACATTTTAAAATATATTTTCTCATGTAATTCTCATTACTATCCTCCACTCCCCCTTTCTAATTTACTAAGTCTTGGGGATAGCAATACCTACATTTCACTGTAGCCACTTCCTTCTGTTCATTTCACCACTGCTACATTAACATAGGCCCTCATCACCTATAACAAAACTGTTGAATATATTTGCTTACTAAACTTCTACTCTCAAGACTCAGCCCTTCACCAAACCATGCCCCACCCTGCTGAAGGCTCCATCTTTATAAAATGCAAGCCTAGAGGTTCTATACCTTAGCAGATCATGCAGTGGCTGCATAACATAGCCCCTGTCTCTTCCCTTTTCCAACTACACACTATCTAGATTCTCCATGTATCACTTCTTAGCACCTTTAGTACCCTGTGTCAACCAAGGTGCTTTACCTTATCATGCCTCCTGCAAACTCCTACAGTTCTAAAAGACTAAAGTCCAAACATCCTCTCCTCTGTGCAGACTTCTATGGCACCCCTAGCTACCAACACCCCTAAAAAATGACTATGAAAATGTAGGCACCACTTCTTCACATGCCCATGGTTCAAGCCCCACTCTGTGGAAGCCAGTTGGTTAAAGCATGGGTGCTGATCATGAAAGACTGGATGTCTACACCAAAGGCACGCTTTAAACTTAGCTTCACCACAGTCCAGGGATGGGCTCCATTTACCTCAAGTCCCTCAGTGCTAGAGACGATCAGACAAGCGCAGTTTAACTCAGACTCAAAGACTAAATGACATGAACAGAAAGTCCTTTGTCCAGCAACTCATCAGAGCAGCAGAAAGCCTGTGAAATGACAGTGTCAACAAATTTCTTGTCTTTATTGTATCTGATGCTCATTAGGTTCTGATCCTATCTGTGCCCACAGCATGTCGTATTTTTATAGCTTCACTGAAGCAACATAGATGATTTCTTTGTCTGCCTTGCCTTGGGAAATACTTGCAAAGAGGCAAGTCCTCAAGCTTCTTTTCATTTTAATTGTAATAAAGATACACCCTCATCACATTATGCCAAGAAATGAGTAACCGCGCTGATGGCACCTAATATGTGAACTACTCACATTTCTGAAGCCAAGTAGGATTTTTAACACATTGTTGTTTACCTGATTTCCCTCTTAAAAATAAAAATTTAGTGACTATGTGCCACAAAGTATATTTTCAGTGGGTAAATATGTCTTATATATATGTTCTACTTTTTTTGGCTCTTCCTGTTTCTTCCTAGAAATTATGTACTCATATGAAACTAGTTATTACATTTATTGAAAATAAACATCAAGTCAGCATTTCAGTAGTCACGCACATAAGCAGCTATTTCTTTTCTCTGTGCTGTGCATAATACCCAAATATTTTTAAAACACGTTATACCACTTTGGGTCATTATCCATTGATTGCCACTAGCTTTAATTTTGGATCAGCAAGGGAGAAAATTACTTGAAAATATTAAGTGAAAGTTTACATTTAAGTGTTCCATTATCAAGTTACCCCAGCATACAGTTCTTTTGGCTAACAATGTAGGCAGGGCTGGATGAATCCAACCGTTTTGCTTAGGACTACATCCATTTTGCTAAAGAGAGTAAATTTTTTTTAAATCACACTTTATCTAAATTCTACATGATGTTATTATACAAAGAAAGAGGGAGAAAAGGAAAGAGAGACATAAAATCCTAACAAATGGGATATGCAGAAGCTTCATCAGAAAGAGGTTAGCAATGGCCTCCACTTCATCAAGTGGCATTATTATTTGGATAACATTAACCATGGTAGGCAATACAACACACAAGGACTGTTCTGAGTTAGAAAAGCAACTGACTCAGCTAAATCACAGGCAATACACTGACCACTAGCACTCACGGGATTGTGGTCAAAGACCTAGCAAACCAGCTGGGTCAGGAAAGGATCTCAGAATGTCTACAAAGTAAACAGGAGTCAGTGGCTTAGTTCTTGCCTACCCAGTTACTCAAATGTGTTTTCTCCAGCTTTTTGGGGTGGAAAGAAAATACCGGATAATAGTTTGGCTACGGATGTATGTAGGAAATCATCCTGAAAATTCCATTCCTTGATCAGTTATCTTAAATAGCAGGCTATGCATGAGAGAGCCAGCAACAATGAGGACAGAACGAACGTTCCACCCTGCTCTTCAAAGAGGGGGCACCATCAGGAAATGCTTCATCACCCTCTCCTAAGTATCACTGCTTACTTCAGTTTTTTAGAATTGGCCATAATGAAGCAAAGAAGAGCATTTTTAGGGAGGCATGGGGCAATTTTTACAGCCAGTTCTCTCACTCAGTGACATCACATAACTAGTTTGTTTTTGCATCCTTGAGAGGAATAACCAGCTTATGTTAAGATTCTCTCTTATGGACACAAAGAGCTTTGAGTACCTTAATTATACAAACTATATATTAAATGAAATAATTGGAATATAAAATATGTATCTCAGTGTTTGTATTACTTGTCTCCTTTTGAAAGACCAAACTCTAGCTGTCCCATAAAAATAGAGATCACTCCTTTTCTTTAGAATCCCCCAGAGACAATTCCATTTTCTCTCTCAGCAATACACTCCCACATTGAGAGAAGGAGCGGCTGAAGAAAATGTGCTAATTGCTGGAATCAATAGAGGGAATCCTGGATGGCATGTACCACTGGAAATGGCCTTTACAACATTTGGGAAGGTAAATAAGGATGATACGGTCTTAATAAGAATAAAAGTATAACATCTGTCCCATAGCTGAATCTCTGGAGGCAGGGTTAGGAACACAAAGTGAAATCTTGACCTTGGTTTCCTCTTTGTTAGCACTACTCTGAAGCACCATTTCCCAAGTAGTTTCCAATGATATGTTCACAGATGCTCCCCTGGACAGGGGATCTCATTGCCCAAAGCAGAGAGAAATTGGTTTCTCTAACTCTGGTCTCTGCAGACCCTCGGAGGATGAATATAAATCTGTATTTTACAAAGAAGAATAAAGAATACATCCTAACCCTACCTAAGGCTTTTACCCCTCAAAGATTCCTAACAATCCCTCCCAAGACAGAAGGGAATTCTTCTGCCTATTAGAATATAAAACAAAATCCAGTTGTAGGATTCCCCTCAAATCCCCACCAGCTCAACTCACTATTTCCCATACATAAAATTTAAATTCTCCTATAGATTACTTATCATTAAGGAGACTTTACTCATCATGGTTTAGTGAAAGGCAAATACAAAAAGCATTCATAAAATGCTTGAATAAAAGAATTCCCTCTCCAACTGTTATTAACCACACCTTTTTCCAGAGTATATCTAGCTCACTGCATAAAAATGAGATTAAACGAACATTATTTCAAGGTTTGGTGTTTTGGTTTTTGGTTTTCAATTTTGAAGGATAAATTCAGTACACTATTATACTATGATATTCTGCTCCAAGAATATGGATTCAATCATCTACCTGTTTCTCTCCTTACCACCTCTACCCCTGACACATACAGATATACAATATCATGAAAAATTATTGCAGCAACAGAAAACAACACAATGATAGCGTTACTTCAGCAGTTCCTCTCTATACAACCTACACCTTAAGGGAAGGTCAGTGACATAAAAAAAAAGTGATGACTTTGAAATGTGTGTCATGAAACAGCTATTTATCAATATGCCTGACAAGAATAAGGTGAGAGCCCATTTCAGCTGGCCAGAATGACCGCTGTACATCACGCTCGGAGGCAGTAAGCCAAAACAGAATGAATATTACCAAGTTGTTATGGTAACTAAATTGTAGCTGGTTCCATAAAACATTAGCTTTCCATCCCATGGACTCTGTTTAAAATTCAATGTGAGTCAGGGCCTCTACTCCAAATGAGGCTGCCGGTAGTCACTTCCAGGTACCATGAGCCACACCAAGAAGTAAATTACACTGGAACAACAGCAGTCACAAACTAGGGGAGTTCAGCCGCTCCAGGCCAAAGGCCTTTACCCATTAACCCTCACCTCTAAGACATCAGGGACAAAGCACCAGCCTTTGCCAGATGACTTCAATAAATAAGTACTATCCACAAAGAGAAACAAGGAAAACAAAGGTGACAACCCACTGCCAACAGCAAACTTGCAGGCAGAAAAGGAATCTGATCATCAGTACATGCAGAACACTGTTCAAGTCTGATGTTTTAGAGCCTGAGACACTGAATTTGAATGCCAACTACTCCCTACTGACCACCTGAAAGCACTGTTTTCACTTGAGCCCGTCTATGCTACAGGGGGATTGTGTAGTGGCGACCAGGATGAGCTTGGCATCAAAAAACCTGGATTTGAATCTTTTTTTCCTGAAGCTAACTGGCTACACGATTTTAGGCAAGTTATTTAACCTCTTTAAGCCTCAGTGTCTTCAACTATAAAATATAAATCACCAACCCCTGACATAAACCAGTGCTGTGTGTTGTAATATAAGAACTTAAAATGAGTTTGCTATTGCTGTCATTCTGGTGGCGGTGGTTACTACTACCTGAGGCAGACAAAATAATGGGCCCCCAAAGATGTCCACATTCTAATGCCTGGAACCCATCCTATGGCGCCTTGCATGTCAAAAGACTTTGCAGATGCAGTTACATATCGTATCTTGAGAGACAGTGATTATGCTGATTATCCAGGTGGATGTGATATAATCACAAGGGTCCTCCTAAGGTAAGGAGAGACAAAGAAGGGAATACAACCACAGACGTTGAGGTCAGAGATCTGAAGATCACATTGCTGGTTTTGAAGACAAGAGCAAGAACCAAGATCCAAGAAATATGAGTAGTCTCTAGAACCTGGAAAAGAGAAATAGATTCTCTCTCCTAAGGTCTCCAGAAGTAGAGTTGTCCTAACACCTTGATTTTAGGTCTTGACCTCCAAAACTGTGAAATAAATTTGTGTTGTTTAAACTACTATATTAGTAGCAATTTGTTATAGGAACAATAGTATATTGATATTCACCATATTATTAAATGGGAAAGTACAATGAAAACACAGGGCACCTAGTAGGCCCCAGTGAATGCTAGTTGGTTAATTATAACTGGGGGATGTCAAAAAGGAAGGAAAATGCCACTGCAGCTAAATTCTATTTCCTGTAGTACCTGTGTACCTCCTACTGTATATGAGCCATAGAAACACGCCATCCTCTAACCAGTCATTCTCAGACAACTGCTCCTGAAATAGACCAGAAAAAACAGAAAGGGAGCTACATCAACCCAGAAGCAGCTGAATTCTTAAGATGATCAAACCTAGACAGGAAGTCATTAGCCCAATGCTGACTTGTAACTCAAAGCAGGGGAAGAAGAAAAAGAAAAGTACTTTGAAAGGATAACACAAAGCAGGACTAAGACCACTGAGCCTTCAAGCCGATGGCTTCCACAAGGAGATTTCAGATGTTCCAGGTGAGGACTGAGTCACAAAGGTTCAAGTGGCTGCCCCAGTCAATAACGAGGGCAAGTACCAACACAGGAGTGACCTAAAAGATGATTTCCCCTCCCTCCTGTTCCAGCTAATATTCAGTACGAGAGGAGCATTATGCTCTGATGGCAGTTATGTTTGCCAGTGCCTCCGTGACCAGAGAGCTGGGTTTATTCTACTCCTTCTGCAAGGGGCTTGGCTTCTGCTGTCCACATGCTACACATGCAGAGGAAAGGGCACTTTAATTTGAACAACTAAATAGACACAGCAGTTAGGATGATGTTAGGAGCAACACTCTCAAATCATGTTCAGGAAGATGGATGAGACACCTGCAATAAAAAGACCAAGAAGGGGGTCTATTGGTACACTAGGTACAGCATGAGGTCTCAGCACTGGATATTCACCTGGATGACTATGGAGGGTCAGGGAAAAAACCATCACTGCCCTGGGCACACAGAAGACTTTCACGTCTGAGGCTGGGTTGGTAAAGCCTGCGTCTATAGGTAGGTAAATCCAAAATTATATTCTTTAGGTTCAGGTATTATCAATGAATAATTTAAAAAAAAAAGGAAAGAAATAAAGTACAACCTAATCTCATCCTCCAAATAATAATAAAGAATCAAGCAAGAAGACAGAGCACAAAAGGAATACCCTGTTACTTTAGATTAGATTGCATCTTTTTTTCTTCTACTAGGATTTGCATTTACCCAACATTTTCTGGATATGAAGATGTGGTATGCAATTTCAACTCAGGGCAAATGATGGGTGGAACCTCCTTGAATGTCATTGATTCAAACTGTTAACCAGGGATTCCTCAGCATCCCTGGGTGGAGTATTCAATGGAAAAGAACAGGAATTGTAATCCTGCCCCATCCAGGCTTCAAACTAAGCCTTTTTGTTTTTTTTGTGGGGGTGGGGCTTGTTGAAGAATTCAAGAAAGCATCTACTCTAACCTTTTCATTTCACCAACTAACAGAAGTGAAGATTGGCAACCAGTTGGCCCAGGAGAGTCTGGGTTTATGCCTGATGAGCCACTGTTATTTGGAATAGCATATCCACAAAAAGACATAGTCACTGAAGCTAGAGAGGTTACAAATCTGCCTACGATCCCACATTAATATGCAATTCAGCCAGTAATAGAAAATGTTTCCCAAGATGCTTCCTACTACACAGTTCTCCTCAGAACATTATTACCCTGATTTCCTTATTTTGGTCTTTACTTGCTTCACCAACAGGGGGAGGAATTTCATTAAGATCAAAAAACAGGCTTGTAAAAAGAAGTGAACTGTCATTGGATAGATAGGGGAAAATATTTTATATCATACTGGTTCTTTGTCTCACATATGTCAAACTATGAATCCTTTGAAAAGTTTAGACTGCTAGATTATTTTTTTTCTTTCTTAGTAGAGTTCTGATTCTCAAACAAAATTCTGGAAATTATCTAGAAAAAAGCCAGAGAACCCCAAGAATCCCCAGCATAAATAGGGTGCCTATTTTTAGATTATTCAATTTTATTTTTTAACTAGTAACACAAAAATTATGAAGGTGAATATAAAGTCAGCAATAATTTTTAATATGAAACGAGCCATTTCCTACTTGTTTCTATAACCAACTGTAGGAACCATAGGGCATGTATTTATGGTCCTCTTCCACTTTTAGGAGTATTATGAGTTGATAAGCATTACTGCAGGGATTCCAAGACATCTCTTCATGGCTGACACCATGACCTGCCACTGCAGTCACTTTGATTGCTTCCAGAATGACCTCATCTGTGCCTAACCCTTAGGGCCAAGTCCCACTTGGGATATTAACATCCAAACAGGATTTCATGCCAGCAAGTGGAATAATAGACTTCTGAAACTTACTCAAGATGAGACTATGTGCTATCCCAAACATGCTGACAAAGCTACATTACCTCAGCATAGCCATGCTCTCCCTACCTCAGAGCCCTGCCCAGAAAATACAGGCAGAAAATAAGCACACCAAGTCATTCATCAGTATACTCCGAATATTGTATACTTTCAGGTTCCAGGAAATATACTAAGTTGCTGACATGAGAAAATCTTGTGGACCTCTGCTATTTTCCTGATGCTCAAGTGACAGAAGGAAAACTAAATAAGTAGAAGTCAGCAATAAGCAATGGAAAAGCTATGGGAAAAGCTGTATCATATCTTCCTATAGTGCCTAGATTAAAACGGTATTCTATTATCTTAACTCCTGCATCTTTTTTAAAAAATGCATTTTTGCATGTGTTCAGTGTAACAGATGCCTGAGGTATGACTTCCTAATGTAACTATTTATATTGTACTATGAGTAGAAGATTAATAATTATTTAACTTTGGAAACTGCATTACTTTTTAGTTTTCTAGTTCAAATCCAAAGATGTGAAAGGAAAAATACCTGTATTCCTGTCTCTGTTCCAACTCTAACTTGCTTCTGCAAATCTCAGCCTTCTTTGGCCTCAGTGAGAGAAATATACCAATTTTTTAAGATCACATATATTAAGATCTTTAAAATTTTCTGAAGTTATATACAAATACATAGCTTTAAAGAGGACTACAAGAAAGCTAAAAACTCTAAGAAGGTCAGGAAAAGTCCTTATGGTCAATTTATGCTCAGAAAGACTGCCTTCATCTTTTTGAGGCCTCAGGACCCTTGGAAGATGAAAAGAAAAAGTTAATGCAGTAAGAGTATAAATATAGAGATAGTGAATTTGTTGGCAGGGAGAAGAAAGGGAGGTAATGCTAAACTAATTCTTTCCTAAACATACTCAAATGTTCCCATATTCTTTCTGAAGAAATGAAAAACCATTTCAAAATTGGAAACAAAATCTATGAACATGTATCCCACACAGATGTGATTTTCAACCAAAGTGCAGAAGCCAACCTAGAACCAGGCCAAGGCATATACAACTTTAACCTTGTTAGCATGGTTTCCTCTAAGGATTATTTTGTTGGAGGAGAGGACATTCAAAGATATGCACTTGTGGAATTATTCCTCCCCAGTTATTTGTTTGGCAGGAAAACCTGATCTGCTTTATGTAATTAGCTGATTAAAAGTAGTATCTGACTGAACTCTAGCTATACAAAATGATCTCAAGCTGACTGAAGGACACTTTCAAATCCTATGGTTGATAGTATTTATTTGGAATGGTATGTCTTCACTCAAGGAAAGAATAACATTCCCACTTACACAATTTCAATACTATAAAAATTCAGTATTCATTCCAGAGGCAGGTTTCATTAGTTCATTTTAAGAAATGACACTTTAAATCACATACCCCTGAGAAAAATGAGCAAATTATCTACAATGTTCATTTATAGTGAGAACAAAAAAAACACCTGATCATACTTGATCCATTCATGATGCACAGAAGACACTTCCTCATGTAACTACAATTCACATTACCAGAAACCTATTTCAAAGATGAGACACATCAACCCAAGACACAATGGGGAAAGAAGTCCTCTTTCATTCACTCCTCCCCCTCCAACTGCTGTGACTGATTTTAAAGCGTGCCTAGCTGCCCCAATGTTATAGAATTTCATACCTCTACAATGATTGAAAATGCCCAGAAGTTATCGGTGATCCCTACATGCCTTTCTTAATTGTAAATGTCAGTTCAGAAGTCTAGAAACTAGTGATTCTGGGTTAATTCTACTTTACCACTTATTACTTTTGTGAAGTCAAATAAACCACTGAACTTTACTCCAAGCCTGTGTGGCTACCTACAAATTGGTGACAAACATATGTAAATGTACCTTCCAAACTTGAAGCTGCCACATGCTGAAGAACTTAAGAAAATATCAAAAGAATACATATAAATACAACAACTACCAAGTAAATATTCCTATTAACAGACTGTTATAGTATTCTTTTGTGGTCCTACTAGAGAATTCCCCTAAACCTGTAGAAAGAGGAAATGATTTATTATATCTCATGTACTTTCAATGCTACCTTTTTAAAGATTGTTTTTAAGTGCAAAAATGGATTTGGGGCACTTTCATTCACCAGGCTTTAGGGATTCTTCTATTACCTCTTAGAGAAGATCTGACCCT
This sequence comes from Tamias sibiricus, assembly GCA_025594165.1. Lineage (NCBI taxonomy): Eukaryota > Metazoa > Chordata > Mammalia > Rodentia > Sciuridae > Tamias > Tamias sibiricus. The sequence goes on along the minus strand of CM046661.1, from coordinate 134,545,704 downwards.
GGCTATAGGCTATTTTAATTTGCCCCCCATTGTCACAGATGGCTATCATGGTAACTTAGTTCAATCAGACCCTTGTGAAAAATAAAGACACTTTGAATGGTAGTGAATGAATCTGGTTTAAAGGAAAGATTAACATTTTAAAAAAGACAGATGCCAGCAATAGGGAATAGCATGTAATTGCATTTCCTTATACATAAAGCTAATCAATTAGCACTAAATTGTTACAACTTTACCATCTGACTTGATTATTTTAAGGCTCCCAAAGTCTTTCTCTAACCTACAGCAGTGGACTGTGTTCCCCCAGACATAGAAACAGTTAAATTATTTTACCCCTCTATTTTACAGTCTCTCAATCCAACAAAGCTTTTAATACCTGCATACAACGCCAGAATTTATACTACCTGGATACACATGCAAGAAATTTAAAAAAAAAAAAAAAACTGCATAAATAGGATTCTAACCATAAGACCATTTTCCCACATAGTATTCCTATCATACCCAAATAAAGACACAACAATGTTCAGAGGATGAAATGTAAATAGGATTATTTATTTGCTGGGCATGACAGGAGGGAAAATAAAATGTAGTACCATACTCCTCAAAATTAGAACTCGGCCAATTTATTGTCCACTGCCTGGATGCTGAATTTCAATCTATTCTTTCACTATAATCCAAACAAAAATAAATAAATAAATAAAGGTCTGAACATCAGGTATACAACACAAATTCTATTACACTGAAAGCAGGGAAGACGTAATGAAATCTTTTTCTGTCTACAAGGTCATCCCTCTAATTCATGGAATTCATTTAATCCTTAGGTCCAATTCAATGTGTACTACTCTTCAAATAAATCCATACAGGTCCCTACCAAGAGCTCCAAGAGGGGGTGCAGAACGCAAATGAGAAAACCAACCACAAAGTGGCCACTCCTCCATTGCTCCTTTTGGGTAAGCAATACAAAAGAAGCATTTTTCTAATTTAAATATCTTTTAAAAAGCAATAAACTTCTGCATCAAAAATTAAACCAAATCTAAGCAAAAAAAAAAAAAAAAATGAAACTAATCACATGTGCTAGAGGTTGATGTTCCACCAGCTTGGATATATAATTTGCCACCCACTTCTTTTTCATTAACAGTACCAACTCATCATTAAAAATTTCTCTTTGCTGCACCTTCCTTTGGTACCAGGGATTCACATGACTGGAAAAGTAACAATTATTCATCATTCAACCTTCAAGCAAATGCTCGGCAAAAGGGCCAAGGTCTGACTTCTTCATTGCATTACACTTGAGAAGTTATCTGAAAAGCTACAAACATTTAGAAGTCCTGCTGCTTGGATTTATCTAATAAAATAGAATGTTTGAACATTAATTGGTAAGTCAGTGAAATAAAAACACTCTTCCACCAAAAAAAATCATGGTTATGATATTAAGGTTTGATGAAGTAACATGCAGATGATTCACAACATTTTTTTAAGTTGCAAACGAAACAATTATTAATTAACAAAACTATAGATATGTTGTAAAGTATCAGACTACATTTCCATCTTATAAAATACTGATTTTACTAACAGAAAGACCCTGTGGCATATATATCTTTGTAAACAAGGATTGTGTATTTACAGTATGCAAAATTTTGCTCATGAAATACAACCAACTTTCTAAATACATAGATTCTTACCAATTAAAGCACTCCATCTCAGTCTTGTTCTTTTCTGATTTTTTTTATTATTTTAAATCATTAAATTAATGGCTCATACATTGCTGGTGGGACTGCAAAATGGTGTAACCGTTATGGAAAGCAGTATGGAGATTTCTTGGAAAACTGGGAATGGAACCACCCTATGACCCAGCCATCCCACTCCTGGGTCTATTCCCCAAGGACTTAAAAACAGCATATTACAGTGACACAGCTATCTCAATGTTTGTAGCTGCGCAATTCACAATAGCTAGGTTGTGGAACCAACCTAGATGTCCCTCAGTAAATGAGTGGATTAAGAAAATGTGGTATATACACACAATGGAATTTTACTCAGCAATAAAAGAAAATAAATTAATGGCATTTGCAGGTAAATGGATGAAGTTGGAAGACATAATGCTAAGTGAAGTTAGTCAGTCTCAAAAATCCAAGTACCAAATGTTTTCTCTGATACAAGGAGGCTAGTTCATAATATTGTTGGATGGGGGTACATAGGAGGATTAGAGGAACACTAGAATGGTCAAAGGGAAGGGAGGGTAAGGGAGGGAGCAAGGGGGTAGGGAGGGGGAGAAAAGAAAAAAGAAAAGGTGGTTGAATGAGATGGATATCATTTTCCTAAATGCACAATTGAAGACCTGAATTGTATGAATATACTTTGTATACAAACAGTTGTATGTAAAAAGATGCTAAATACATGCACTATGAGTTGTACATATTAAAAATTATAAAAATAAAATAAAAAAAAAACATTTTAAAAAAATTAATGGTTTGTGGCTCATGGTAGAGCACTTGCCTAGCACATGTGAGGCACTGGGCTTAATTCTCAGCACCACATATAAATAAAGTCCATTGACAACTAAAATTATATGTGTGTGTGTGTGTGTGTGTGTGTGTGTGTGTATTAAAGAATATTTAAATAGTTACTACCTAGGCACAACAGAAATGTTCAAGTGAATACTCAAACAGTTTTATGGTTATCCATACCTTACTGATAACCACTTAGCTTTAAAAAGGCCAGCAGAATTCATAGCAAACTTTTTACACCATTTGGATGCCTCCAATTTCAGCTCATTGCTCTGGACCAACTGATCCAGGGCAATGAAACTCTTGCAACGTGAAATGTGTCTTTTTGAAAGTTGCCTTGTAAATATTCTGTGTTTGTTAAAATATGCACAAAAACAATGCTACCAGTGAAGTGGGGTTTCAACAACCTCACCCATTTGGGTAATCCTAGTCAGGGTCCTCCATGCTATTTGTTTGCCAGACTAGCAATTCATTTTTAATTTCTATCATTTCTCATTTTCTAATCATCCTTCCTCAAGCAGTAAACAAGACAACCTCAACCTTAAGTAATCTGTAGAATTCAGCTTGTGGTTTTGGGCCTTTATTATGAGATTAAAATAATACACATCACACCTGACTTTTAAGGTCCCTTTCAGTTTCTATACTGCCAACTTCTTTTCAGAAATATTGTTGCTATTCTTGATAAAAATTAAGATGCACACTAAGTATACACAACTACTGCATACTTGCTGTAATATGTTCTTTATTAACAATGGTCCATGTAATTCTCCCACCAGTTCTGAGACAACTGATACTATCACCCCCACTTTGCAGGTGAAAACGTTGTAATGTGAAGAAATTAATTTGACCCCATTCACACCACCTATAGGATGTGTTATATTGTGAAGATTTTGCTCTTAGCCAACACATGGTAATGCTTCTAAAATGAACAATTTTATATCAAAATGTTATGGTACTGATATTGCTCTCTGGCATGCCGGTTTAACATTCTTCAATGATCACTGCTGCTTCCAGAAAAAAAATGCAAACTCCTTTCTCTAGAATTTAGGTACTTCATGGGCTATCTACCCTTCTGACTGCATTATGCTGCACCTGTTCCTTGTACACATTTTCTGCTCCTGGGGATTCATCGTCCCTAAACTTTTCATATTTCCTTATGTCTTTCCATACTTGCAGAGTCACATCCTGAAACATCCCCCTCCACTGTGGCCATCTGGCAGGTTCCCACTCATCTTCTATGACTCAGTTCAAGCATCTCTCTGGGCACTCTTCCCTGATGCCTAGTCACTATGCAGAATTATTACACCCACCTCTGTTTCCCTATGAACCTTCATACGTTTAGATACATAGTGAAAGTTTTGTTTCAAAAAAAAAATTTTTTTAATTGTCAGATTCTTACCAGCTATAAGCTTAAAAACAACTATTTCATAGTTCATCCTTGCTTTTCAGCACTGAACAGATGTGTTCAGAAAAAGCATAGGAATGAGAGTATGAGTGGTGTGGAGTCCAGCAACAAACACCCCCCCCCCCCATTACAATCTCTGCATATTCTAGAACTTTGTGATTGGCAAGATTGACCAACTATGAAGATGGATAAATAATATCTAAATCTTAAAATGAGTTTTTTTTTTTTTTCAAACCAGCTCAACATGGAAATCTCGTTGTACAGAAGCCATACCTATTAGCACAGGTACAAAGCAGAAGGATCTTGACATCTGTAGGACACAACCAATAGCCTCATCAAATTTAAATGCAACTTCCTCCAGTAAGCATTCTGCATTTTTCCCATCCGAAAGAGGACTTCTTTATTCAGATACCCACACTTATCACCTTTGCATAAGCCTTACCTCACCTGCTAGAAAAATTCATTAAGGGCAAGGTCTGCCTCCTCCACCCACCCCACCACATTCCCCCAGCACCTAGCCCATCACCTAATACACTGTGCTATGAAAAGGGCACTCTGTAGGTCTTGCAACTATTTTAAATACATCCTTCAACTAAAACTTGGTAGAATTAATAAATATTAACACAAATTCATGATTATGTGTCATAAAAATTCCTGGATGGGTCTCAGGTGAGAATATATGCTCTCTAGAATTCCCACTAAGCTAGATTTTTTTTCACTTGGGCTCACAATCTAGATAAATCATTTAAAACTCTGCATAAATAGCCCTGTTATTGATTACATAGACAGGAGGTCTCAACATTTGCTTGTCTAGAGCAAGTTGTCAAGTTGTATTTGAATCACAGTCACAATTGTCAAAAGCTAAGAAAAGATTTCAGAGTCACCACAATGAAAATGTTTGAAGAAGTGCTGTGCCAAGGGTAGGGAACACATGGGTTTCAGGGCAAAGAGAAGACAGATGTCTTTAGTGAGAGGGGGAAAAAGGACTCACATTTGATTGTAAACTACAGCTTGAAAACTACCAATTTTCTAGAAAATGAAGGGAAAACAATAACCATATACATACACAGATGCCAGGAAAGTAACACTCATTCTCCCAACACTTGGCCGTCAAAAGAATCAATAGGACAATTGATGTTCCTGGAGATTCAGCCACAGATCAAGGACAGGGCAAGGTGCAAGCTTGCAGTTATTTTAATATGAAACAGAGGCAGTATCATCATTCTACACTATTTCATTGAAAATACACCCTTTGAATATCAATCAGACAACTCTGGACCACGACATAAGAGAATATACTATACCATGACACATCACCACAAGAAAAACAAATACTGCTGCCCTATACGTTAAAATGTTCCTGTACTGTGTGGGGTGTTTTCTCAGAAAATTTCTGTGTGTTGACATTGTCCTGGATGCTGCCACAAGAAGGACCAGAGAACGGATAATACTTCTTCCTCACTTAAAATCTTAGTGTAAGTGGTGAGTAGTGAGGTACATGGGTGAGCCAAAGGGTATCCAGTCTTTCTGGAATAAGGCATTCATTCCAGTAGCCACCTCTCTGGGAGCCACACACATCAGAGGGACCTGGAGAACAGGAGGTTTTCTGGCAGCCAGAAGCAGCAGTACTGCTACCACATTCCCACAATTACCTTATAGTATTTCCTCCCTGCCAACCCCAACCATCCCAGAAGGAAAGAGGGACATTAAGAAAACTGAAACACAATTAACAAGGACCTACATACATTTGCGCAGTAGAGTTAGAATCCCCTCATATATAAGATCTTAATTTTGTTCCCAGTGAGCCAAGGCCCATGGCAAGCTAAATTGCCCTGAACCATCATGGATCAGTGCAAGACCCGCAACAGCAGGGAAATTGAATACAAAGAAATCACAAAAGCCTCAGACTTGAGATGCAGAACTCAGAAGCTTTGTACTACAGAACTCTTCCTACCATAATTAAAAGCCCAAACATGGTAAGGTCATTCAGTTAAAATGGCAAGATTTCTAATTCTTTCTACAGGTCTACAATCTCTATGTGCAATTCATCACCCTAAAGCTCTGAAAATCCACTGACTTTTCAAATCCATCCTGAAATAAAATATGGTTACAGGTTTTCTTCCCTAGTATTAATTTTCTAAATAAAATAAATTATCACAAACTTGGTGGCTCAAAACAAATGTGATTTTATAGTCCTAGAGGCCAGAGGTCTGAGAGGGTTTCATTGGGCTAAATCCCAGATGTCATCACAACTGCTTTTCTTTCTGGAGGCTGCAGGTGAGAACCTATTTCCTTGCCTTCCTCTAGCTTTTAGAGGCCCCCTGCATTTCTTCACCCAGGGCTCATTTCTTTAATTTTTTTAAAGGAAGCATTCCTGACCCCATTTCCATCATCTCATCTATGCCTCAAACCATAACTGGAAAACATTATTTTCTTTGAAGGACTCAAGGGATTATATTAACCTGGATTATCTGGCTGGGACCAATGTCCCACTCTCAAAGGCCTTAAACCTGATTCACATTTGCAAAGTCCCTTTTTCCATGAAAAACAATACATTATTCACAGATTCTAGAGACTTCAACATGGACATTGGAAGGAGAGTATTTTTTTCCGTCTACCCCATCCATTTGTTGATATTTTCATGTGTTTTCTTACCATACAATTCTCTTACCATGCAAGCACTAGTATCAGTTTACTTAAAAGTTCATGAGGTGCTTTTCTCCTCCTCTGGCAAGAAAAAGAATTTCAAAGTACAATGTAGACATATGCCCCATGGGAAATACCCTGAACAGATATTAGCTGGCCAAAAAAAAAAAAAAGAAGAAGAAGAAAGGAAAAAGCTATAGGTAATGGCATCATTTCTAATGCAACTTCCTGTGGCACTGAGAGTTAATCTGTTGTCAGCAGAAAAGCCTTTGTGGTTATTGAGGCCATATATAGGAGACCTTAAGAGAGCATCAGCATTCATTAATATAGAACTCAGAATAACTCTCAATTATGGTAACATAATCCAACCCAGTCTTGGGTTGAACTCAGCTTGACCGTAATAAATTGCCAAGTCTAACTATAAATAAGCAACAATCCAAAAAAGAGAAATTTTTAAATTATAAATTAAATACATTCCAACTTCCTCAAGGGCAAGGACCTTGTTTTATTCATTTCCATACTCACTATTCTTATCATAGTATAAAAGGCACTTATATATATCTACAAACTTTATTTTTATTTCAACATGTTCACTTCATGGGACAAATTAATGTAATGTCTGATATGCCAAGCACACAAGATAGGATATGTTATCCAACCTCAAAAACCTGCTTATCGAGACATCTAAGAACAGCACACTCAGGCTATACACTATCCTTTCTATAAGCAACCAGCAGTGGTTTAATTTCTACATATTTCACGAGGAATAAAGTAATCAGATTTGTGTTTATCAATTCTAAAGGTAGTTCTTATTGTACACTGTGCTTGAACATAAAAATATCAGGAAGAACTAGTGACTTCATTAACTCTATCCTGAGGCTTGTGATGCAACTAATTTGTGATGTTCTGAAAACTAATTTTTGAAGGGCTGCTTATTGGTTTTCCCAGGTTATGCTTGTTCAAAGAGTAAACGTATATGTCAAAGACCAATAAAAAAATCAATTTCAATTCTCAGAGAGCAGGATATTAGTGTAGGTCAGAGAACACCATCACTGTTTTATTTTATACCAAGATAACCTTTGATCTGAAAAAATTTTCGCAGACAAGAATCCTATTTATTACCCTAACAAATTAACAAATGTAGAAAAATCAAAAGCTCCAAACCAGAAGATTTGTGGTTCATTTATGTAAAAACCCAACATTCACATCAATCTAAAGGTCAAAAAACCTTCATTTCTATTCTTCAAAGTTCTGAACACTCAGATATAGATATATTGAAGATTTACTTTTTGAATTTTTAGGAAATGGTAATTTAGATAAAATTAAACAGATTCACAAAGTAAAAACTGAGTTTATCTTTTTTTTCTTTGTTCTCTAACCCCTACCACATTTTATCTGTGAGGACATATCAAAACTTTGCTTACACACAATCCAAACTAGCTATGATAGCATAATTTTTTATATTTCATTACCCTTGTAATATAACAGTGAGAAAAACTAATAGACTGCACATAAACCAGAACTGTGCTTAAGAAAGATAATTAGCATTACACATGAAAAGTTGAAACAAATTCATAGAGAATGGCTGCAATTGGTAACATGTTCCCAGAGCCTTATTTAGTCATGTTTGGGGCATATTAGTCTTATGTAATTCAGTAGATAACAGAAGAACAGCTTCTGCAACAATAAGAGCCCTACCCATAAAGACCTGTGTATGTTGGGGGAGAAGTAACTTTTGGAGTAACACAAGAGTCAACTCTAATACTATCTCACCCGAGTATGCCCAGGTATCAGGGCAAACATGTCCCAGTCTTAACTTTCTTTAAATATTCTGAAAACCACTGACTTTTAACAGATACATTCCAAAAGAAGGGACAAGACTGACTTCTAGCTTAGCAACAAATAAAAGGAATATTGTTCTTCTTACCTCATAGATAAGTTAACAGAAGATTGTACTTTACAAAAAGGTGTCTAGGATGTTGGTTATTTACTGTGGTAAATGCAATTTAAAAAGCATTCTGTCAGGGCTGAGGTTGTAGCCCAGTGGTAGAGTGCTTGCCTTGCATGTGTGAGGTACTGGGTTCGATCCTCAGCACCACATAAAAATAAAGCTATTTTGTCAAAAAAATAAAAAGTTTTTAAAAGAAAGCATTCTATCAACCAGAACTCTATGAACTGTAATTTCTTCCTGTCTATAAAACTGGTAACCTTTATAATTACCATGCTGAGGCAATTTTTAAATTTTGTATTAGTTATTTATTGCTGCTGTGTAACAAATAACTCAAAAAAAATTTAGCAGTTTCAAATAATAATCACTAACTCACAAAAGTTCCATGGTTCAGGATATCAGGAGTAGCTTAGCTAGGTAGTTCTGGTTGGGGGTCTCTTGAGAGGATGTAGCCATGTGAAGACGTGGCTAGGGCTAAAGCACCCTCTCTGAGGTGGGAGCCTTCATGTGACTGGCATATTGGTGCTGGCTACTAGAAGGCCTCCCTCTTGCCACATGAAACTCCACGGACAGCTCAGGTATGCTCACAACATGGCATCTGGCTTTCTCCAGAGTGAGAGCTCCAACACAGGAAACCAAAAGTGGCGATGTCTTTATGGTGACCTCAGAACTCACATGTCATTTCTCCTGCAACATCCAATTGATCACACAACATACAACATGGGAGGGGATCTACCAGGGGTCTTGTTAGGGTTTGGATATGGGGGTGTCCCCCCCAAAAAAAGCTCATGTGACAATGCAGGAATGTTCACAGGTGAAATGATTAGAGAGCAATAACCTAATCAGTGGATTGACCCATTTGGTGGATTAATTTAAATGGATTACTGGGTAGTAACTATTGGTAGGTGGGTGTGGCTGGAGGGAGTAGATCACTGGGGGGGGGGGGCGTCCTTGGGAATTTATATTTTGTCCCTAGCTCTTCCCTGCCCCAACTTCCTGGCTGCCATGACCTGCACAGCCTTCTTCCACCATGCCCTTCTGCCATGACGTTCCGCCTCCCTGGGACCCAGAGTGATGGAGTTGGCGGATGATGAACTAAAACCTCTGAAACCCTGAGCCCAAATAAAGTTTTCTTCCTCCAAGTTGTTGTCAGGTATTTAGATGAAAACAACACAAAGCTGACTATCACAGGCATAAATAGGAACAGACAAGGATAACCTGGGGACCATCTTGGTGGTTGGTCATTATAATCTTGAGATATGCTTTATGAAAGATTAATATTATACAGTTTTATATTATTATAGTTCAACTTATTGAAACTTATCCTTATGTATGATATTGTAATAATCAGGCTACAAGAGGACATCTTATAATCTCTTTGATGGGAGGCAGTTAAATGTTGAATCAAACTAATTCTCGTGTTTAGCCCCAACTTATTACATTTGCTCAGTTCTAATAAATTTGTCATGTATCATTTTGTGTATACTCTTCTGACTTGCCATTAAATGCTTGGTGTTATAACTATCATTTTATTTTCAATTTCACTGATAGTAGAATCAGTATTACTTAAAAAGATATTCCAGATCCTTAAAATCAGAGTGAATTGTAATTTGTATGGTCAGAGAATCACAGAATCACTAAATTGGGATGGATTATAAAAGGTTACCTTATGCATTAAAACTGATAAGTCCATCAGAGTCCATTACACCATCCTTTTATTTCTATTCAAGTCTTTACATAATAAAAACTTTTCAAAGAGGTAAACCAATCCAATATTCATTTTTCATCAATATGTAAAGAAAATTACTTGTACAATGAAGCTCTGAATTTTGGAACTCAAACCAAAAGAAAAAAAAAAAAGGTTGAAACAACACATCTTTAACCAAAATACATATTTTCAATGAGACTTCAAAGGGTTTTATCAAAAAATTATTCAGCACCATTCTACAGCACAGACTTGAAATTTTAGGACTACCATAGCATTTTAGTAAGTAATTATAGCTTGTAGGTAAATAACAAAATTACTAAAGCTAGAAATTTTGTTTGTTATGATTTTGTCGTTTTAAAACTAATGTTTTACTACTTTAGCTACTCCAGATTTAGAGCTTCAATTTTCAAATGAAAATCCATGGATAACCTTGATACTGTATATTTTTAAAAGGGTTATAATGAACTTTCATGGAAACTAAAAAAAATGGCATTTCCACCCTTAAAAAATAATACTAATAGAGTTTATTCTTATTTCCAAGCACCTGGACAGTACTTTCAACTTCAGACTACAGGGAAAGCCAAGGAAGAGGGAAGAAAGGAGAGGAGAAGCCCAGTTCCCACGGAAGAAGGAAAACCAGATCTAAACAGAAACAGAAGTGGCCTTGCCATACATTTCAACAACAGCAGTACCAACAGCAATTATTATGCTAATCTATTCTCTCATTCAATCATTACCAAAATCCTCTGAACAACTCTTTCACAGATGGGGACACAGACTCAGATTAAGAAGCGCAACCAATATCACCTCCATTGTAAGTGGGAGAGTTGGGATCCATCTCAGGAAGTCAGTTCCAGAAGCCATGTTAGCAATTGCTGAGCAATACTTCCTGAGGATGAATCAATGCCATGAGGCAACCACAGGTCTAATTCCAACTTCATCAGAAAACATAAGAGGGTATTCAATAAAAAATGCTTCTTTTCATTGGAAAAAAAATTCCCAAGGGGTATGACTTTGTGGTCTTACTTGTATTCACAAGATTAGGCTAGCATATAAAAGGTACCACTTGTTTCCCATAGATATACCTACAAACCTACCAAAAGCCATCAAGTAAGGATACGACTTAGATTATCTTTCCCACTAGAAAAAAAAAAAGTCAAAGCTGAATATAATAAGGCTTATGGCTTTACACATAAATGGACCACATAAACACATGCAAAGCAAGATAAAATGATACTTAAGTTTCAAGTATGTGGCTATACCTGAACTTGTCAAAACAATGACTTTCCTTTCTAGTCTCAAGAAAACTTTGGCTGTGTCACCAGCCAAGCTTCCTGACCTTGAAATCTCTAGATCTCCATTATCCCAAGTAGTTAAAATGAGCCAACTCTTGTGAAAATGATTAGTAGAAGGTATCATTGTACAAACCTTGCATAATCCAGGGATATGAACCAGCAGCTCTTACTTACATCTTTACTGGGATCAGGTTTTATTTCCTTCGAACACTTTAGAATCATCCAAAACTATAATAGTAAATACATACAATTTTAGAGACTTGGAGCTTTCTTTTACAAGACCACCAAGTTATGTAACTAACTTGAATGATGCATTAAATCAGAATCAGTGCTACCACAATGCTTGTCCCAAGACTTCAACTGGGTCAGAGAAGGATGATGACCTATGGAGACATCAGGACCAGAGACTCATATTAGATATTATTGTTGACAGTCAGAATTGGGAGGAAAAATGAAGTCTGAGCAGAAAGATTGCTCTAGGGTCTTTTCGTGCCCTGAAGTCCACTTAACTTTACAGAAGCTTCCTTTGCTGTGCAAAGTGTGGGAGGAAGAGGAGCTCTTAAATGGTTAAAAATAAAAGTGAAGTAAATTTATTCCCCACTCACATCGTGTAAGTAAAAGGGTGATACCTGCTGGGAGTATTCAGCACTGCATATTGTGTTATGTGATTAGTCATTGAGCTCTATCCATGGAACCGAGTGATATATTCACCTTCTCCTGAATAGAAGGAAAAATACATACCATTACCCATCCATCAATGGTCCAAGGAGATCTCCATTCTCTATTCAGAAGTCTCTTCTCTCTTGCCTCAGAGAGACAACATGTCTTAATATCTACCACTGCCACATATGTACACTCTTATAAGATGTCATGCATGTTTGAAAACTCAAAAGCAGGAACATGACTATGCTCATTTTTCTTCTAAAAAAATGACATCAGTAAACAAAAAGGACTCTGAAAGAATAACTGTGTGGCAGTGAAAAGTAGGAACATAACTTTGGCCTCTTGGCTCCCACTTCTATCTACAACTTCCTGACTCCCACCATTTGTGAAGATGAGACCATCTCTCAGTTTAGTTGGATGATGCTCTCAACCTAATTATCGCAGCTACACACAAAGTCAGACACTCATACACACTTCTCTAAGTTATTTACTATAAAAAAGCATTAAACTTACGTTTTCTGAGAATTGTATAATACCTCTCAAGTAAATGAACAATTAAAGGACACTGCAAAACAGGACTTGGGAATCATTCTCACTAAAAGGCAAAAGGTTAACATCTATCTGTAGGAAAAAGCCAGCACACTAATGCTTTTCTTATCAAGTCCTTGAACGACCACAAAGTGTAGGTCTATGACCATACTTCAGCTTCCACCTAAGACTAACATTGTTGCTATGAGTTCCAAAGATGAGTCACTTGGAGCCTTCCAGACAACTTGAGATCTTAGAGCAATTCCACAATTAACAAAATACATTCCTGGTAATTAGGAGTGTTTGGCAATTCAGTCCATTAATCAGATCAAAACCATTTTGCTAATCCCTCTGCATGAAAATAAGGTTTTGAGGTAAGTGAATTTGAGAGATTTTTTTTTCTTTCCTAATATAAAACAGATAGCTCATCATTGGTATCCTTTCATTAAGTGATCCATCTATAGACACAGTCACTAAGGATGGAGGGGGACAGTTTCAGAATCAATGTACTATAAATAAGGGTAATTTATGGATTGTCACTAACATGCCTTTTAACCTCAAATCACATGACATTTAGAACAGTCTTTATGTTAAATCCTTCAAGTACACATACATAAAGAGAAGCAGTCACACCAAAATATTAAGTGACCAGAAGGGCATGACATCTCTTAAACCAAGAACAAGAAAAATGAACATTTTATTGCACCTACAATTAACTGTGCATTCAAGTTTTACTCAGCCTGCTGGGAGCATCTTGTTAATGTGTCAAAAGACACCTACCCACCTAGTAAACATCAAAATTGCAAAGTGGTAAAAACAACAATATAGGACCATTACTATTATCACTGTTCATCAGAAAGAAACCACAACAAGAAAAGCTTACATTTCAGATTTCCCCTGTGCAGAAATTAAGTCTTTGTAAATATTAATTTGAACCAGATAAATGTGACCTCTGGTATAAATAGTATTGGGTGTACAAATAAGAATGAAAAACGTTTAAAATGTACAGGTTCTTCATTGATTACACAAAGAAAACACTGTAGAGTGACATAACTATTTCTCTCTTGGTTTAGGTGTATTTTCCATGTTATCAGTAGTTTCTCTTCTTCCTGATCTGTTCTTGGGCTTTGAGAGCCTTTATCTTACATTAATAGCTGAATTTAAAGACAAATGTGCAGACAAAGAAAAGGAGACAAATGGAGCTTTCTCAAACTGAGACCTTTTTTTGTTATAAACAACATACATGACTAAAAGAGTGGAGAAAAATCCTTGATCAGTGTCATTTTCACATGGGAAATATTTAGACCTCAGGAAAACTTAAGAGCTTAACAACTTGGTTTTCTTGAGAAATTTTAGAAATTCACATAAATCCTGTTCTGGTCAAATACAAGTCATCCTCTGTTTTTCCACTTTGTTTTCTCATGATACAGACATCTTATGTTTCAAAGAATAAACCATGGTGAGGAAATGTCTTCAACAAACAATGCAGAATGGATTTTAAATTAAAGTGGATCATTTTTAAACAGCAAAGTGTTAACTTACAACTACCTATTTAGTATAGTTGTACACATGCTCAGAACCAAAAAAAAAATTTTAAATCTTGCTTTACTGTATTTTCACATTTTAGGTACCAAAGTCTGAATCTAGTAATTTCACACAAGAGTTGCTAAGCCTTTTGTATTCTTTGGCAGCATCTGTCTGGCCCCGCTGATTCTTTTCACACTTTGTACCAGAGGTTACCACTTCAGCTAGCTTGGACTTCAGGAAGCAAGTATCTGAACCTTAATTATGACCCACTCATTTCAGTGACTGGCTAGTGCAAACTGAATGAAGTTCAAAGCAAAGATAATTAAGAAAATAGAAGTTGCATGTTTCTCATAAACTAGAGAGAGAAAAAAAAAAAAACTGTCTCCCAAGTTCTCTCAAATTAAATGTCAAAGAGGGGGAAGAGTATAGCAATAATTAAAGAGGGAAGTTCCTTTAGAATAAGACTTGAGTTTTTTCAAAGATACATTTATTTATACCCATGGCTTATTTGAATTTAAAACATATGCAGCCCTTACAATACATGTCATACTTGGAACTGCAGAACTCTGATTCTGACATACAGACGCCCAGCTTAGAATGCATTTCTGCACAATCCAGGGAGATCAATAGAGTCAGGAAACAAATATGTTGATGGATGAGGACGGGTCTGAAAACGACCAGGTTGAGGTGGCCACGCTGCAGGTTTCACAGCTATTCCCATGTTGGCAGAACGAAAAGGGTCACAAATGATTTCCTCCCTTTTTATTTTTAAGGGGAGAAGAAGGGATATAGGAGGAGGGGGGTAAAAAGAAGAAAGGGAGGGGAGAGAATGGAGGGATGGTAGGAAAGGAAGAAAGAAAGGAGGATGGGGAAAGAGAAACCCGAAGAGGGGCGGGGGAGTAGGAAGGAAAGCTATGATGTATGGACGCTCTCCAGCCACCCAGCTAAGCGCTCCATCACCCCCAAGCCTGCATCCCTCCCTCCCAGATCGAGAGACGCGGGGCTCCCCAGCGCTGACAGCCCTGCCGGTGACCCCAGCGCGGGCAACGCCGTGATGTCCAAAGTAGCCCACTGCAGCCAGTCCATCCGAGCCCGCCACTCCCTGGACCGCGCTCGCCTCCCCGCCCCCGACTTCTCCAGGCGCCCCCATCTCTAGTCTCGGGGAAAAAGCCGAGAAGAGCGCAGCAAAGGGGAGGGGGGGAATCAAAAAGGGGAGGGAGCGGGGGAGGCAACAAAAAAAATTTTTTTTAATCATCCGATAATGGATCCTGGGGACGCACCAGGGGAGGGGACCGGTGGTAAGCACCTGGGAAGGAGCACGCTGTTGCAAATACCCCGGGCTCCGTTGGGCTGGGCTATTTTCCACAAAAGGAACTTTGGAAGGAGCGCAGCGGTTTGCAATGGAAGAGAAATAGATGGCAGCGTTACCTGGCCGAGGTCATGCCCGCGGGCCGCCGAAATCCTCAGGTTTGCGATATTGAGCCACTTGGTCAGGTTACTATGGAAATCGTCTTAAGGAGAAGCGGGGGAGAGACCCACACAGGCACATCCTTGTCACCGCGAGGGAAACTGCTCCGGCCGCCGAGAGCGGGCGCGGGACCCGGCGCGGCGCCTCTCCCGGCCCGGCTCGCTCTTTCTTCCCTCCTCCGCCGGGCCGCGCCTCCCCGCCCCGCGCCGCCGCCGCCGCCGAGCCGCCCGCGGGCCGAGCCGAGCTCTCCGCGGCGCGCAGCCGGGAGGAAAGCGCGAGCTCGCTCGCAGCCAGTCGGCCTGGGCGGCGAGTGGCGCTGTTTCCCAGCCGCGCAGCTGGAATTTAAAGAGACAGACGCGTCGCGGGGTCTGGGCCCTTGCCTGGGAGGGGAGTCAGTCGCAGGACGCCCACTGTCTCCGCTGGAGCGGAATGGACCGAGCGGGCCCTGCGAGAAAAGTTTCCTGCGGGGACCGCGGGAGGAGCGCGAGAGGACCAGCCTCAGTCTCCTCTCCTGAATGCCGAACACAGGCTGCAAGGAGAGAGTAAGAGGGATTTTTTTCCCCCTCCCTTGGAGACTAAAAGGGAAATGATTTGTATGCTCAACAAGTCATGCACCTATTTTCAGCCGCTCTCGTTTCCGTCCTTGTGCACTGTTTTTTTTTTTTTTTTTTTTTTTTTTCATTGAAAGCACATAGGCAAATGGGGGGTTCACTTTTCGTTTTATATCAGACTCTAAGCAGAGATGCGTGGGTTTGTGGGGAAGGTAGCGGCGGAAAGATATAGCTGTCAAATATCTTGGGGGAAAAAAAATTCCCTCTTCCTCTCTCAGCCAAAGAAGCATCTCCTTTTCTTTTCCCTCCCAGCCCTGGAGAACAGGCTTGAAGGTATATTCCACCCGCTAAACCAGTATCATCCAAAGGCTCACCTTCCCCCCAGGAACCTTTACTTAGAGCAAGGAACATATAGGTCGGCTTCTGTTTTGAGAATAAGCAAGACTTAACAGAAATAATCTAGTCTGGCCCATTTCTTATCCCTAGCTGAAAGCCAAGCTTTCAGTGAGTAGTTCTTTGACTGTTACCAATAAGACTCCAATCTTATTCCAACATGCAACCCAAACAGAATGTGTTGAATAATTTATGTGATTCAATGCCGCCACATATTTGTTCCTAGAACCAGAGAAATTACTATCCAATCAGTTTATTTGGCCATATTAACCATTACCTTTCACTACTTTATACTCTACACAGTCTCTTTGCAGTAACAGTTCAACCCAGATTTAGAAGCTCCTGTGTAGAGAAAGTGATGGTACTCCACTGTTGACAAAAGCTGTTTTAACAAGGAGTGAATATCTGCACCTGAGGAACAGGATTCACATATTATCCGTGTTAGACTATAAAGTTTGTCAGCCCTGGCACACAGTAATGAAGCCACATTTTCACTCTAACATCTTGGGTTTCTTTCCTGCATCTCCTTGTCCACTTTCCTCCAGTACTCACACCTCCTCCATGCAGCCTTCATGTTCCTCTTCTACCTCGTTTCCAGAGTAAGACTTTGAAGCAAATACATACTACTAGCTAAATCAAAAATCTTTCCCATAGCTTCCCATGTCCTTTAGGAAAATAGCCAAGTTTCTTGTTGTGGTATATGACAATGTTTTAACAGAACAGCATCATAACAGCATTTAAGCAAAAAAAAAAAAAAAGGTACAATAACAAAACTCAGGAGAGTATAAAGAAACATAGCTCTCATAGTTCTTTATAACATAGCTCTCATAGTTTCTTTATAAAGAAACATAGCTCTCATAGTTCTAGAGTCTGGGAGCTCCAAGATCAAGGTGCCAGCAGGTTTGGCTTCTGGTGAGGGCCTGTCTCTGGATCTAAGATGGTATTTTGAAAGTTGTGACTTCCCATGGCAACAGAGTGAATGCTGGGGAAAGCCTCTTTTATAAGGGGCTTACTCCAGTTCATGAGGGCAGAACCCTCATGACCTAACCTAATCGTCTTCTAAGGGCCCCACCTGTTAATAGTATTGCATTGAAGATAGTTTCAACATGAATTGTAGAGGGACGCAAATATTCAAAGCATAGCAAATAGTGTTTCTAAAACTTTAGCATGCATCACAAACATCTGAAACATCTGCAGAACTAGTTTAAACAAAGATGTGTAGGCTTCATGCCCAATCTTTATCATTCAGTGGATCTAAAGTAGCACT
This sequence comes from Tamias sibiricus, assembly GCA_025594165.1. Classification (NCBI taxonomy): domain Eukaryota; kingdom Metazoa; phylum Chordata; class Mammalia; order Rodentia; family Sciuridae; genus Tamias; species Tamias sibiricus. The sequence continues at coordinate 134,527,804 of CM046661.1, read as the reverse complement.
TAACAATTTGTAGTTCTAACAAGATCCCAACTGATGCTCGTGCTGCTGGTAGGAGAACCACACTTTGAGAAACATAGGCATAGATGTTCTGAGATCTGCCTGCTCCCCCTGCTTCATCCTTCACACCTGTCCAGCAGTTCCCAGGCAGGTCAAACTTACTGACCTGTGCTGTGCTTTTTCATATAGCATACGCTCCCCCATTCTTTCATATGTGCTGTTCTCTGCCAGCAATTCTCCCCTCTTCCGACTCTTCCCCATGATCCCACCGCTATTAGCTAACTCTTACCCAACACTTAAGACATAACTTCCTCAGGGTGCTTCCCCAAAAACACTCCCAAGTTCCATAGTGAGTTGAGAAGACTCTCTGTGCTGCCTGTGTACCAAATTTTCACACTTTTGGTAAAATAATTGCATGTTTATTTGTCTCACTAGACTGTGTGTACTAGGGGCAGGGATAGAAGCTTTTTTATCTTTGTATCCCCACACATATAGCATATTGGCTGAGACCTTGTAGCAGTGCAATAAAAGTTGAAATGGGGAGGGGAGAGAAAAGGGAGGAAAGAGATGATGTTTTGTCCTTTTTGTTGATGATCAAAGACAAATTTTGTAATAATATTAGAAAGGACAGAGGAGGAAAGAATAATTATGATCTCTTAGTATTTAGCAAGTACTAAGTTAAATGCTTGCACATTACCTCATATATTCCTCTTTGCAAGATAAAGTTTAAGATAAAGGAGAAATTCAAGGCCTGGAAGAGTTGTAGCTTTCTCAGTGCCATATGGTTATAGATTTTTGTAGAGCTAAGGGGGGACAATAAGCTTTACTAAAAGCAACACAAAGGATGTCTTCCACAGGTGAAAAGACCTTTAATGTGAATCCTGTTAGTATTCACGAGTGTTTTGTTACCTTGATAAATATCACATGAGCTCCACTACCACTGTCTGCCTCAGCCTAGGTTAGGGCCTCTGAAGCCTAGCTGATGCTTCCCTGAGTCAACATCCTCCTGATATGCAGTCTTCTCAGGCTGCCATTTGTTAGGAGCTTTCTCAGGCTCTTGAATGTCACCTTTAAGCAGTCTTGCTCTACCTGTGTACCAGATCCTTGATAGTGTGTAAATTTGTAACCAACCAAACCAGACAGGTAAACATCTGCTCTCATGATGGGGCCAGGGTTCTTTGCATGTCTACATTACCAGTATGCTATATTTTACTATAATAGATTACCGTTAACTGAGAAGAAAATGGGCAAATAAATTCAAAGTATGATAAATTATTTTTGCCCTCTTCAGAAAGTTACCTAAACAAACAGTACACACACACACACACACGGTAAACAAAAGTGAGTTTGCTGCAAAGTGAATGAATTTCATGGCAATTTAGTATGAAGTTTTAATTCAATAGTTGATTTACTATAAATGTACCAACTCATAGCTTTGGAAATTTCAATCGATATAAATCTGGAAACTGTATAATGACCATAGAATAAATCAGTATAGGAATTTTATTTTCCTTGAATGTTATATCCTTTGTATAAGATTACAGTGAAAATTTTCACAACTGCAAGGTGAATCTAAGGGATGGTTCTTAACTTTAGCTGCACATCAGAATCAGTTGTGGGGGAGGCTCTCGAAAAATATCAATACCCAGGTGGTCCCTCAAACTTGTTGTCTCAGAACCTCTAGAATATAAATCTAGGTATCAAGGTTTTTAAAGCTTGATAGGTGATTCTGGTGGAAAACCAGGCTTGAGGACCACTCTTTTGAGATGATCTTCAGTGTAATTCACAGCTGGCTACTCAATGGAATCACCTGGGAAATTTTAAAGGCTCTCATGCACAGACCCACCTACAGAGATTTTGATTTACTTGGTCTGGGGTCGGAGCCAGTCTTCTGTATATTTACAATCAACCCCAAGGTCAAGCCAAGTTTGAAAATCACTTACACCAATGCTTCTCAATGTGGAGTCCTCAGAGCAGCAACATGAGCATCACCTGGGGACTCATTGGAGGTGCATGTTCTCAGTCCCACTTCAGATCTGCTGAATGAGAGACGCCGAGAATGGGGTCCAGCAATCCATGTTTCAACAAATCCTCCTGATGATTCTTAGGCAGAGTAAAATTTGGGAATCACTGCCTTACAATGTAGTATTAGTGACATTATTCTCCTTCAGAATTGAAAAACAAGCATTATCTTCAGGAAACATCTGTGAAGCCCCTATTGAGCTTCTAATGATCTTTTCTAATGTGTTTCTGAAGATGCTGATGGTGCCACAGGTCCAGGGACCACAGTTTGAGAAACACTGTCCCATTATGTACCAGGCTCTTCAATTAAATATTGAGAATCTTGAGAATTGTTTCATTTTCAAAAGGAACCTATCCCAACAGAAAACCAAAATGTTGTAGTTCTATCAATTAAACAACTTATAAGAAGAAAACTCTTGTACTTGATTCCTGAAGGTAGAGAGTTATGGAAGGTCAAAGCCAGCCTCAGCAAAAGCAAGGCACTAAGCAACTCAGTGAGACCTTGTCACTAAATAAAATACAAAATAGGGCTAGGGATGTGGCTCAGTGGCTGAGTACCCCTGAGTTCAATCCCCAGTACCAAAACCATAAATCAAAAAAAGTTATGGAAGGATTCTGAGTGTGTTCCATATCTCTGATGGCCAGTGACTTACTCCATTGCCAAAAACATTGGTATTCAGAACAAAAAACTCAGGGCACTTTAGTTATGGATATGGCTGTAAAGAGCTCTTTGGCTGTAGTAGATTGCAAGAAAACTTCAGGAAAAAGATGGTCCCTCCATCCTCACATCAAACCACCAGATCCAAGGCATAAAGAAAGAGCTAATCAAATTTGCCTTTCTGGCTGTACAAGAGCCCAATCTGCCCTCTAGAAAGGCTAATCGGCTTCCTGTAGTCACTTTACGAGAAAGAAAAACCTGGGTATTCTCAAAATACCAATGTGATTCTTCTTGATGACTTGGTGTGAATGTGGCTATGTAAACCCTGTACATCCTAACCTACAAATGTTAAAAGGACCTCTGGTTCCCACAGCCTGGGCTTCATTCCAGGGGAACAAGCACAGAAGCCCAGATCACTGAAAGCAAGCACTGTGTCACTAATCTTTGCCTCTAGTCAGGCAGCCAAAGAAAACCCCTAACCAGAGCACTGAAAAGAAGATACCCCAGACCATGAAATCTCCTTTCATCCTTTTAGCTGCTTGAATTGATTTCAGGCTACTAACCTGGATCCTTGAAGGAGGATCTTTCAGGGATAAACTCTTTTTTTTTTTTTTTTTTTTTTTTTTAATAGAGACCCTGCCTCTCTACTTGGCAATTGCTTTTGAAAAGTTCTGAAATAGACTACTAAACTACATTTTCTTCCTGAGACTTCTTTGGAATCAATGGAATTTCTTTGCTTTAATAGATGAGAGCTTCAGGGAGAAAAGTCCTAAAAGAGCTCTGAGTTGCCAGACAAAACATCAGGTGCTAAGTTGCTGACAAGAAAAAAGGCTTCCAAGAGTGATCTACCAGCAAGTTTGCCTCTGCTTCTTCAAATACCCATGATCTTAATTACTTCCTCCGCTACTGAACTACTTACTCTAGAATGTCTTACAGTTTGAATGAAGTCTCCTTCTAACAGGCTGCAGGAAATAACAATCATCAAACTGCAAAATATCACCTAGATTTCTTTTTTTTTAGGCAGATATATTTAGATAAGCAATGCAGCTCCCAGAAATGTAATTAAGTTACTTAGGTGAACAGAGAGCAGTAGTAAATGGCCTTTAAAAATATCAATTGCAAAGGGAAAATGAAAAGGGAACAAAAAAGTAGATAAAGATGATGAAAAGAAAGGGCATGTAAGAATAATTGGGAAAGAGGTTGCTGAAAGTGGCCAGGGGCCTTCATTTGGAGGATGCCAGTTATAGACAGGCATCTGGGACTGTATCATTATGGACTTGTTTTCCTTGGGAAAAATAATGGAAAGTTAAATGTTCCAATCAGAGAACACTTAAAATAGATTACCACCTGAATTTGAAAGTAGCAGTGAGGTTACAAAAGAAAATATCCACAGTTCTTAGGAGATTTCAGCTGAGCTTACAGTGAAATGGCTGCAAAAAATGAATATATTCTTATACAAGAGGAAGAAAGTGTTTACATATATAAGTATATGTACATGTACCCATTTATACATGTGTTTGGAAAGAGGATGTAAATGTGACAAAATAGAGGTACAGATAGATGAATGCAGACAAATTGCAATAGCATTCCAACTTTTTGGCAGGTTAGAATATTTTTTCAAAAGAAAAAGTTTAATTAAAGAAGAACAGATTAGGGCTGGGATTGTGGCTCACTGGTAAAGCACTTGCCTCACATGTGTGAGGCACTGGGTTCAATTCTCGGTACCACATATAGATAAATGAATAAAATAAAACTAAAAAAATAAATTATAAAAATAAAGAACAGATTAATAAAATTGCTACAAAGTAAGCAACTAAAAGGCACAATATCAGATAAGCCTAAAATAAGGGTCCTAAAAATTTATTTCAGTTTATTTTAAACCATCAGCAGGGGTCCATCAACCCATTCCTCTCTCTCGTTTCACAATTGTCATTAGATGTGGCATACACGTTTGAGCAGATGATACATTCCAAATAATGCAGCATACTACATTGGACCATGGTGACCTTTTTACTATTCTGCAAATTGATTTCTAGGCCATTCCAGCTTCCCCTATTTGATAGCCTTGGCAACCTAGAAGACAACCAGCAAGACTGGCCAGCTGTGCTTCCTGCATGTCTGTGCTCATCAGTGCTCACAATCACATTTCTCTCCTGCAGCTTCATGACATCACCTATTGTTTGTTTAGAGAGCAGCACCAAGAATGTTCTCTAAGGATAGGCTTAAAAGCTATATAGTTGATAAACTTCTCATAGGTACACAGGTAGATGAATACCACTAGCAGCAGATGTATACTTTTCTGTACTTTGAACTATGACAGTCATGCAGAATTACAAACTTCTAGAAAATGTAGTATGTACCCAACCTTTGTGAACATACTATCCAGATTAGTAATGTATTTTTCTATCATTGAATTTACTTTACCTGTTGTTTGCATGAATGTTTTCATCCATAAAAATGTCCTTCTTTGCTGTGTTAACAGTCAAAAAGAAAAAAAATACTGCAGTAATCTCACACTTCCCCCCAACATTGGTCTCAAATCATGAAATGAGGAAGTTGGTACTTGCTAACATTTACAACTTAGAATCTCCCTGCAGACACATATTTCTACAAATAACCAACAAAAAATGGTATTAAAATAAGCTGAGTATATTCAATCCCTTCAAGGAAACTGCCTTGTTTCCATTGAAAGAATCTTAATTTTCTAGTGGTAGGGAGAAAAATCAAAAAATACTTTCATTTTTCTAGCTGATCAACCATTACCTGCACACATTTTTTATTTTTTGGAAAAAACAAGCAAAAATAGAAGACTTAGCATGAAAATAAAATGGAACATGGAGTGAATTTTTCACATGCCCAAGAATAAAGAGAAAAGATAGAGTTCATCATTTCTTGACACACACTGACAGCACAAATGAAGATCAAGAGGTGCTTTCCAGGTAGAGAAACCAAGAGAAGAATATTTCCCTTTCTTTTCAGTAATAATCAGGTGGGTAACTTCTGTTTGGGTAGCTCAATATATTAGGAGATGAATTGCATTGAATTGTCCTTATCAGTTAATACAGGCCACATTCTCAAGGGATACTCAGTAAGTATAAAATGTCACTAATGGAAAGCTAGTGTCACCCCTTAGTGATTCAGCCCTGAAGAGTCTCCTTGAATATGTGGAGAGTTCAGAAATATGAGAGTTTTGCTCCTTAAGTCAATAGATTTTTGTCAAACTCATCTCCCCTAAAGAGAATCCTGTTTATTTTTGTGTATTCAAAGTTCCAGACCCTAAACTGGAAGTTATATGGAAAAGGAACAAGAAAATGAACAGCTCTGGGCTCTTGTAGTAAGCAGTCCACCAGTGGAATTTTACTCACTTTTATTCCATCAGACATAATGGCAGGGGTGTGTTTTTTCTCTTATACCAAAGGATTGGTTAGGGTCAATTTGGGGAAGAGCTGTTTTGGCTTCCCTCTCTGGGTTCTAACTTCCGTCTACTGCTTTTGGCAAGGTGCCTATACGAACTAAAAACATAGTACAGACCAGCATATTGATTTGCTTACTCACAGAATGCCCCCTAACCATGGCTGTTGGGAATTCAAACATAGCAAAGTCAACATAATATGTAGAAAATGGGCAAATAGCAGGCATAGCCCTCAGGAAAAATGACTAGTTTAAAAATAGCATGAAGGGCTGGGGCTCAGTGGTGAAGCACCTGCCTCACACGTGTGAGGCACTGGGTTTGAGCCTTGGCACATACAAAAATTAATAAAGATATTGTGTCCATCTACAACTAAAAAACTAGTTTTAAAAAATAGCATGGAAACAGCTTTCTTCTATCACCTCATCTAATCCAAAATTATTCATCACTATATGCAGTCCCATAATATTCAAGCTACCCATTACATTGTACGTAATAAATGTGTATTCTATATTTTAGTATATACTGTCTCAGCTATTGCACAAAAGACTTTAAAACCTCAGTATTCCTAATATATTAAAATGTACATAAAAATGTTTGCTCTACATTATTTGACCAAATGTTTGCTCTATCATATTTCTAATCTATATATGTTACATTAAAATCCTTATTTAATTCTTCCTTATTTAAATTCTTCCTTATTGCTATCTAAATAGTATCAAAAGCATATGCAGGTATGTGTGTGTGGGGGGGTAATGGGTTTTAATTTGATTTCCTACTCAAAATATTCTCAAACATTTTGTTTATTAAAGAGAGTATATGATTTAGCTTAATTAGGACCCCAACTCTCTATGTGCCAAATTGTGATACTTCATTTTGAAACCCCTGACATTTTATTCACTGTATAAGTCTTCTGCCTAAACATTGATTCGAGCTACAATTTGTAATCTGACATACTGCAAGGATGGATAAGGACTGAATCACGTGATGTGAAATGCAGAGTCATATCTCAGCTCCTGTAATAACTGTCATAGGAGAGCAGATGTGAAATGCTAATGTGTGCCTCCTTGATGTTTTGCAGACAAGGAGGTTTTCCTAGTCATTTATAAACTTGTCGAAGTCATAAGCACTTATGAAGGCATCTTCATTCCCGGCTTTATTGGGAGTCTTATTAGAAAGGGGACACTTACTATTTTCTGTCAAACATCTATGTTTGTTCTCTGTTCACGTGTTTTCATTAATCAATCTGAGAATCAAAGCTTATTTAAGTTCCCCACCTTTAGTTGTATTCAGTATCCAGTTAGAATCTCTGCTGCTAGTGCTGATGAAGAAAAATGATTATATCCTTTACAAGAAAATTGTACAAATATATCTAGAAACATCTATACAAGAACTATTTCTTTTTCACTAATGCTACCAAGTAAGATGTATGTGGAAAATACCCAAATAATATTTCATTAATTTAAAATGAAGTAAAATTGAATAAAAATCTCATAGAGAATGAAGTTGAAAAAATATATGGTCCTTTCAATTTCTTTCCTGAACCATGAGACTTTTCAGAAATGATGAGGTTTTCATGAGGAAAAGGTTAAAGTTATTGCAGACACATATTTGTTCCACCAAAGGCAAATGCAAACCCTTGGCAAAGCACATATTTTGAAACATATATATCCATAAAATTTATTCGGGAGTATATGACTTCCTCTGAGAGTTTTAAGAGATGCCTCGATCAATATATTTATTTGAAAACTGAGACCTGAAGTCTGTGGTCAAGATTTATGACCATTTTATTCCATTTTTCCCTAAAATTTTCACCAGCCTTTGTACAGGCTCTTACATCCCAATGTCTGTGGGAGGTTTCCAACTCTGTTTCAAAGTTCTGAAAAACATTTACTGCATGTTATTTCTGTAAACCATCTATCTTTTGAAATCCTTCAAAACTCTTTAATAGGAACTCTCCATGAGGATGTATTTCACCATTCCAACTGACTGCATTTGTATCCAATAAATCAATTTTATATAAATAAGTTTGGAAATAATTGTCAGGTTTATAATCAATAGTTCTGTGATTGGTGAATTTCAAGAACACATAATTAAAGCAATAATATATATTTCCCCTACCATGATTCATAAAGCTTATTTAAATGTATTATAACATTAACATAGCAACGATCCTTACTCCTTTTAGTGTTATAATTTAATAATACAAAAAGTATTTTCTTTAATATGTTTTATAGTTTGCTTATAATATTTGCTTGTTGTCAAATGTAAATTTAAATGTATTTCAGGGGTTCTCATGTGATAGACTAGTATGAAGGCATTTTTCAAGAATAATTAATCAATGTATTTATTATAAACCTACTATGTACTAGGCAGTGAGACCCCGCTATAACAAATTGCAAGAGTTAAAGAGAATTATGCCTGCACTAAATATGTTTTCTATCTACCTGGGATGAAAGCAGATAAGAATGAAACTAAATAGCACTACAAGAGAAATATAGCCTTCAGAATGAGTGGCCTGCCATGAAGAACAGCCAAAGATAATTTTGTAACCCTTATTTTGGCTATACTAAGGCAGTGGGTTAAACTGACAGAATTTTCACTAGGCCTTATAGACCCTAGTTACTCAAAATCTGATCCAGAGAACAAGCACCAAGTGCATTACCTGGAAGCTGATTAGAAATGCAGAAATCTCAGGTGCCAAAAAAGACCTATGAGTTAGAATCTTCAATTTTACCAGGTCATAAGATCATTCATGTACCTATTTCATTTGAGACTATACTGTATGGAGGAAGTAATACTTGATTTGGTGTTGAAAGAACAAAAAAGGTGAAAGTAAAGTCATAAGCAGAGTCTAGAATAATAAAGGCTTTGAAAGTTCAACTGAATTCATTTTTGTGTCGCAATGATCAGGTGTAACATGCATTAGAGAATAAATGTGGGGAACAAAGGCACCAATCAGGACACCATACTCTAAGAAGTCACACCATGTATTTGGGGAGGCATCCATACGAATTCCTATCTCCTAAAAGGAAAAGAAGCTAAAGGCAACGTTCTTGCATGTAACCAAGGAAAAGGGGAGCTAATCCAGTTAGTCAGAGTCTGACATTCATGGACATTCATATCTTACAAATGGACCTTAATTCTGTTTCTCAAAAACATGGTTAGCCTGGCTTCTTCTTCACTAGAGAACTATCCTGTTCTTGTTTCTGTGGAATAAGCACACCAGAGTAGACACTGTATATCCCACTTATTGGGGGAAAGAGAAGAGGGTATAGGAAGCCTACCTACCCCTTCTCTACCTTGCATAAAATAGGGACATGTGAGGCACCGTCCTTCCTTGCTGGAAAGCTAGTTGGTCAATTACATTAAAAAATATGCAGTTATTGGTTTCTCCGTTTTGTTTTTTGTCTGAAGACCCATGTCCCAAGATTTGATTTTTTAAAGGTAACAGACCCCTACTCCATCCAAGACCCCAGAATTGGGGGGTTTTAGAGATGGTAACCAAACAATATATCATCTAAACTGGGACACCTTGGAGAGCAAAAGAAAACTATTCCAAATTACAATGGGATAACAGGTATAATCTGAAACTATCCTTAGCAAACCAGTGTTATTCTATAAATTATAGTATTCTTAAATATAAAACCAGTATAAAATGCCCTAAAAGCTCAAAATGTAATTACAATCAGATTTTTATTTTTCCCAGTAATATCTTGAGCCCTTAATTTCCTTATTAGTAGGCAGTCAGGTACTTTCTTTGGAACTCTCCTTCCATTGGCCCAAACCTCAGTGTTCACACAGCCCAACCAGCACACCTGTGATAGTGCTAGATTCTTGTGCATTGCCTTCTGTGGCCATGTGGTTGTCACTGTTAAAGCTGGGTTCTATAGAACCGAAAAGTCATTGCCTATCTACTGCTGAAATAATAACTTGATAATCCAGATCTAGACACAGGTCCCTGTGGTTCAGCAAGGAAATAGGAACCCACCCCTCAGAGGGTTCCCAAAGCTGTAGCTTTTGGCTCTGAGTTCTTTGGAGTTTCGATTGTTTTAATATCAGCCACCCACAGACTACTTTTCCCTTTTTTTCCCCAGAGAGATAAGCAGTTTTTAATCTTATGTTCTCCAAATACAAAGTTGTTACTCTTCTGAAGAAGGTAACCCTCTGTCAATCAAAGAGATTTATCCTGTTACAGAAAAACTCCTACATCTTTGAGGGAGAATGAAAGTTGATGATACCTTTTATGATTACGAGGCAAATTTTTGGCTCCTCTATCAAGAGAGGTAAACTCTGTTGGGATATTCTGCTATGTACAGATTAATGAAATTGAAGGTGTCTCCAAGTGGGGTTTCACTGTGATCTAATAAAGTTTTGAAAAAAGATAGCAATATTGATATTGGTCATAGAAATGATGGAAATAATGGAATATTAACTACAGCCATATCCTCCCAAAAACTTTCCTAAACCTAGGAACAGATTGGGCTTCTCAATCAAGAAAATAAAATGAGGGAAGAAAAAAGGAAAAATCTAGTGAATAAACAAGTTTGAACCTAAGCTAGAAGACTAATACTGGTGCTATAAGCAAGTCAGAGTTAGAGGAATGTAGCTGGGTTAAAAGATGATTAATTCAATTTGAGAAATATCAGTTTTTACCTAATAGTATGACATCCAAGTAGAAATATCTAATAGGCAATATATTTGAATTATTTTTTAAATGGGACATGGTTAGGAGATTAGTGAACTATAATGCAAAGTTGGAAATTTTTCACCTCTTAGAGGATTGATTGGAGCTTATCAAGGGGAAAGTGTGGGATGAAAGGAATAACCCATCAAAGAAGTCAAGAAAAGTATGGCCAAAGGAATAGTGTAGGGTACAACTTAGAGATGGAAATAAATGTCAATATTAGACAGAAATATGAAAAGAGAGAACATGGACAACCTGAAGAGAGAAATTCTACTGGATGGAAGTCAATAACATCAAATGTCATGGAGAGATGAGAGGGGGGAAAAGGACTCTGAAAATAAATGCTTGCAATTTAAACAAAGGAAAAAGGTACAGATGTTTGAATATTAACAATATGCTAGGTACTTTTACTTACATTAAATATTTTAAGAAGGAAGAGTTCAGTAGTGACCTTGGAAAGAAAATGTTGGCAAAAGAATAAATAATACAAAGTGATATCTTGGAGGAATAATGGGGTTAAGTTAGAAAAAATATTTCTTTATTCATTTATATCAAGATAGAACAAACTGCTTGTTTGAAGGCAGAGAGGAAGAAACCTATCAGAAGAGAGACTGGGTGGGTTATGATAGAAGCTAAGTCATTGCAAGGTAAATGTTGAAAAGTTGAAGTGTTAGCATTAATTAGCACTTTTGTATTCTCCATGAAAGAGTTGATTTAGTTTAATTATGCATGGAATGAGTCTATTTTTTTTTATATCAGCTCTCCTTGCCTCTCTGACCTTTGCTTTTTTTCATGGTTTTGCATTCTTAAAACTAACGTCTTTTTTATTCCATTATACCCTTGTGAACAATTAACTAATTTTGAGGAATCAGCCTAATTATTGACCTAATCCTAAATTTATAAATTAGTGTTTCTAAAAAATTCACCAGGGAATTTTAAATCTAAAAGACAACTGGATGTTGTTCACATAATTTATTTTAATAAAATTTTGTAAAAGTTTTATCTTATAAAAATGATACTTCTGAACCCTCCAAATCTTCTTGTTTGCCTCATATAAATATATCTGTGAAGTAGAATAACTACCCAAAAGCAGTTTCTTCTTTCTTACATTACCAAGTTCTTCCAAATACCATGCATTACAATACAATATTCTAAACTGGCAGTTTACTTCCTGTGTTCAGAGTAATACGCTGTCTTATCAGAACCAAAGACAAGTAGCCCCTATCCTCTCTATCCCCCTAAACATAGGGAGCACAGTTGTCTGGGATTGAGATTTAGTCTCAGCTGTATCCGCTGCTTTCTTGACATCTCTTGGCTAACCTCCCATGCCTAAATGTCCCTTGGGCAAGATCAAATTTCAGTGTGATAGGATATCAATTTCTTTCACAATTAAATCCTATCCTAGACATGCAGATACAGTAGCAACTTCATCTCCGCCCAACAGCTAGCCACTTTTGGTTGGTGATTACTGAGCAGAGTTATTTCCTCAGAAACAAGAAGCAGAGACTGTCAAATGAATTACCCATGGAACTTTCTCTGCTACACTCAGAGAGGAGGCGTCGGCTGGGAAGGAAAGAAGTGCTTGATGTCTTTGCTACATAAAATATACACCAGAGCAAACTTTAGTCAGCCACCACCACCATTACCATATCACTGATCTACTCTGGTTTGAGCAATAGAAGTGGTTAAAAAAATTGAAAATAATATAATATAATTCATATAATAATAATATAATTCAGCCAGTGTCTATAAATCTTTATTAAATTTAAATTCAAACTGACTTTTCTAACTAAAGAAGGTAAAAATCTAAATGATATATAAAATAAAGATATATTCCATAGCTATTTTATAAACTTATTGACTCTCATGAGCTATGAGTATGTACTTTGAAAGCAAGGAGTACTTTATAAATGTTATTCAAAGCATTATTAAATGGTTGTTGCTATCAGCCACAGTATGTCATATATTCTAAGTCAATGTTAAAATGTTTACACTGATATTCACAAATTTATTTGTACCATAAAATAGAGAAATCTTCTTGCTATTGCAAAAGGAGAAGTAGCTGTCAAATTGTGGTTTATTATTATTTAGAAATTAGTAAATCTTAAAAATTTTCTAGGAATATAAATTTTATAGATAATTTTTTTTCTTTTTGTCATTACGAAATTATCCACCAAATGTTATGCAAAATTCTAAAAAAAAAAAAAAGCCTCTTTGTTATCTCCCTATTGTGTCTCTCCTGAAGTATTAATGTCAAATAATTACAAGGCTCTTTTATACTTTAGTAACACAAATTATAGGCAAAGACTTCAAAATACCCTAAAGAAGTACTTCAAATGTAATGTGCATACCAATCACCTGGGGATCTTGTCACAATGTAGATTCTGATTCAGTAGGTCTGAGGTGGGGCCTGAGAGCCTGAGTTCCTCTGTTTCTAATAAGCTCCCAGGTGATTTATTGCTGGTCCAAGACCACACTTTGAATAGCAAGAGTCTAAAAATAATTATCAAGGTTGGGTACAGAATCCTCCAGGAAAATGGAACCAACATGTTCTGATTATATAAACATTATATAGAAGATAGATAGATAGATAGATAGACAGATAGATATAGATAATGGTTTATGGAACTACAGAGGCTGAGAAGTCCTGAGATCCGCATTCAGCAAGCTATAGTTCCATTTCAAAAGGAAGCAGGTTGGAAACCAAAGAAGAGGATATTTAGGTTGAAGCTCAAAGGTAATAAAAACCCAAGTCCCAGCTCAAGCAGCCATGCAAGAGGAACTCCCCTTTACTCATAAGAAGGCCAACACTCTTTTGTTCTATTGGGGCCTTTAACTGATTGCATGAGGATCACACACATTAGGGAGGAAAATCTGCTTTACTCAGTCTACCAGTTCAAATGGTAATTTCATTTAAAAACTTCCTATATTTAACCAGAATTGATGTTTGACCAAATAGCTGGGAACCCCAAGACCCAGTCAAGTTGACACATAAAACCGAGTGCTATTGCTACTCCAACACATGTTTTTTTAAAAAAATTTCTGCCAAGCATGAACAACCTAATTAAAATAATTCCAAAGAATTTCTTTCAGATCCCTAATGTATTATGAGTCTGACCTATAATAAGTTAAGGAGACAAGTAGTGTTAATTGATTGTAGTACTTGTCATTGGAGGTAATAGAAATAATTCTTTTTATTAAAAGAAGGCAACTATTCATCTCAGAAACAGTTTTAAAGTTTAGGATAGGTCTACACTGCATGTCTTTATCAAAGTTGTATTATGAATTGGCATTAGATATGAAAAAAAGTAAGTCATCAAAAACATAAGTTTTATGGGAAAGGACTATTAGGATAAAATGCATGTGAAAATTAAACTACTTTCTCTACCTTAAAACTTAAAGTCTATAATATGTGCATATCTCTACATGGGACTATGTAGAGATATATATCCTATGTATTGTAAGAGGGAAACACATCATATTTCATTGAATCTAAAATGTCATATGTTAAGTCACATTTTAAGTACTTCTAAACAGGAAATAGTGATGCCATTTAAATATAGCAGTCTTTTATTACTTAAACATTTTAAAATATTGATTGCATTTTTGTAGAATTGTAGGTGGAATTTAATCTTATATCATCCACATGCTTATATGAAATGGAAACTATGTTAAAGGTAATTAATCATAGTATTAACAAGATGTCTTTACATTCCAAGTCTAACTCTTCTGAATTGAGAGCTGAGACTCAATGTCATTTTTCCATATGCTATTTCCCTCTGTGCATTTATGACATGGTATTTCTTAACAGTGTTTCACTATTGTTTCTAGAATATTCTCCCAAGGCACTTATACCTTATTCTAGAAATTTTGAAGTTGGTACTTTAGTGCTCAGATGATGTTGAAGATATTTCCAAGCAGTCAAGATTCTCATGATCAATAAATTGAATGAAATGTTCAGTGGTTGCCATTTTCCAGTCAGAATACCAGAAATAATGACTATGTCCATATTCACCCATATGTGGGCAGGAACAGCTATGTTACACCTGCTGTTTGGCCAAGAACATATATAAAATTCACCTTGAATACAGTCTTTTCAATAGAGGAACCCCTCACCTTTTAAAGAACTATCTTAAGAATATGATTTTTGGAAAATATCCCTTAAATGCATTCCATCTTTGTGCCATAATTTACTTTGGCATTACTCCATTTAAACTTTTATTTCTTTCTCAATATATGACCCTTCAGAATTAGAGATCATGCTTATTTTTTCTCCCCTCTGCATTCCCTGCAGTGTTTAAGACACCCTTCATTACACTTTAGGTGTTCAATAAAAGTTCTTAGATGAAGGTCTAAAATTAAGCATCATAGAAATGTACTCAGCCTCCTTCCAAAATAAACATAATCTCATAACTACAATTTTCTTCCTAGAAATGTCTATCAAAGAATTTCTTGCCTTTGAATCTCATATGAATACCCACCTTTCGGTTGTGCTGCAGTGATCATTGTCATAACCTTATTCTAATGCACTGGTGTGCAAGATACTTCATATTGAAATATGTATGAGAAAATCTGAGTTCTAATCATAGCCCCTCCATTTGCTGACTAAGCTCATTTGCTCCTCTGAGCCTCAGTATTCTCCTAAGTCAAATGAGGATAACACTTGTCCAACTTAGCTTCATGGGGATGCTGTAATAATCATTAGAGAAAAAAAATACATATATATATGTATGTATTTATATATATGTATATATATGTGTATATATATATATATATATATATATTTACTTCAAAGCCTACCTACTGCTATCTCTGCTCTTTTTTTTTTTTTTTTTTTTTTTTTTTTTGGCATGGGGGACTTGAACTCAGGGGCAGTCAACCACTGGGCCACATCCCCAGCCCTTTTTTGCATTTTATTAGAGACAGGGTCTCACTGAGTTGCTAAGTGCCTCGCCATTGCTGAGGCTGGCTTTGAACTCGCGATCCTCCTGCCTCAGCCTCCCAAGTGCTAGGATTACAGGCGTGCGCCACCACGCCCGGCTCTGCTTTTATTATACACATTACTTTAAAATTCCAACTGTTAATTTGGCTTTGGTTTTGTTATTTATCTGACATAAACTGTAAGTTCCCCAGAGAAACTTTATGAACACTTCCAGGGTATCCTTGCCACTGAAAAACACCATTAAATAGTAATAGTCATGAAATTTCTGAGAACTGTTTTATTTGAGATAATAACCATAAAAGTATAAAAGTGAGTCCCTTGTAGCTCAGTGAATGCATTTATTGTGGACTTCCTACAATATTAATTAAAAATCAAAGGGTTGCTTTTGTTTGCACTAAAGAAATTGAAGAACAACAATTACGAAAGCCTCTTTGTTACTATCAAAGAATTCTTAAAATATATGGTTATTTGATCAGAGTATCTTATTGGAATTTTATAAAACCCTGGCAGGTATTAGTATCATTATGCTTTACAAGTGAGAAAACTAAACCTTCAAGAGGTTTAGTGCCAGGATAAATTGTCTTGCTCACAAATTCATGGTAGAGGTAAGGTTTTAATCTCACAATGCTGGGCTGTCTCATACATTAGGATTTGATAATTCTTTAGCTGGGGTGGGGGCTTCCCTGTGCATTAAGGGGTGTGCAGTAGCGTCCCTGGCCCAACTACCGAGATGCCAGGACCACCACCCCCCAACTCTAAAGTGTCAGCAAAAGGGTCTCTAGACATTACCAAAATTTTTTTAACCGGGAGCAAAATTTGCCCCTAGTGAAAATCTGTCACAGATCATCCTACTCTTATAGTAGTACCTATATAGATTTTTCAAATAATTTCACAGGCTTGGTCATATTATTTAAGGTCAGATGACAATGATTACTTAGAATCAGAGTACGTCCAGTTCTGTGGCAGAGGTAACAAATTCCCACAAACTTGGTGGCTTAAAACAAAAGATACATTCTCTTGTGGGTTCTGGAGGTCAGCATGTGAAATCAAGGGGTCAGTGGGGCCCTTTACCCCGCAGAAGGCTGTAGTAGAGAATCCCCCTTTGCCTCTTGTAGTTTCTGGTAGGGGCAGATGTTCCTGGCCTGTGGCTGTGTAACTTCAGTCTCTGCCTCTGTCTCCACGTGGCCTTCTTTTCCGTGTCCTCTTCTCTTCTATCTTAATATCATTGGATTTAGAGTCCTCCAAAGAATCCAGGATGACCTCACACATGAGGTCTCATTCATGGGTTCTGGATGGAGGGATGGCAGTGGGGGCATCATTCAACCCACTATGTAAATCAGAATGTTTCCCTAAGAGTTCAAAACACTTTCTGGCTCATCTACATTCACTAACTTCTTAAATACTCTAGAAATAAGTGAAGAACAAGAAAGAAAATGAAGCACAAGTAAATTAAAGGCAAATTTGCTAAAATCTCTGAGTTACAGATTTATTAAAACAATCTTCTAGTCCAGGTCCAGGGCTTTTCCCACTAGTCTGTCACGGGATGGTTGAAAGAACCACTAGAATTGCTTCCTGCTTTATGAACTGTAAAATTTACCATGAGTTGTGCTGGGAAATTGAAAAGCTAAATATAATGTAGCTGGATTTTCAGATCCTTGTGCTAATTTTAGTTTTATTTTTTAGTTTATCTGTAGGCTTCTAAAATCAAGACTTTCTAGAACCTAGTGAAAGAAAATAAACATGGAATTCTATAAGGCCATTTAGTAAAAGTTGCTTCCCAATGCATAGATATCCTTTAAATTCATTCCTCTGCGTGTCGCATATTATTTAAAGAAAAAAAAAACTGTGTTATAAAGCCCTGAACAGAAATACAGAACAATAGCTTTTGTAGAGCATAATATTAATCACACTCTCACATATAGGGACTGATCCCACAAAAAACTATGAGATCATGCTCACTTAGCAGAGCCTGGTCACAGAGAAATGATCTCCTGATTTCCCCCCAAATGTTGCATTTTTTTTTTTTTTTTTTGATACCTCTGCATTTCATTCTAAGTGATGTTGACATTTTAACCAGAGTATCCAGTAAGTTATGAATCACCAGCAGACACCAAATGACTCAGTTATAGAATTACAACCATCATTTGTATAAAAAGCCTTTTAAAATATAATGTATCATGACTGAACAATCCCCTCTTGATTTCTCTTTCAGTAGTCATACTCTGTCTTCTGAAGTTTAGCATGAACATGTCCAGACACTTACTCATTTTTCTTATCTCCACTTATAACTTTAAAAACTGTATTCACCAAACTATATCCCTGTTATATCCTTTATTGCATGTCCTAGATTTTATTGGGTATTTTATTTGTCCTAGATTTATTTTTTATTTATTAAAAATAATACATTCACGTGGTTTTAAATATCAAACAGGGATATAAGATGCAAAGATTAATTTTCCCACCAACCTCAGTTCTCTGTCCTAGTCCTGGGAGGGAATGGCTTGAAGTGTATCTTCATAGAGATAATTTATGTATGCTCAAGTCACCTTTTTAAAAAAAGCCCTCTTCCCAAAGCACCAGTCATTCTTACTTAATCATGGAGGTCTCACATTTTTGTTTTAGGCCATGGACTTTGACAAATTTAACCCTAAAGGGCCCCAAATCTTCTGAATAAATTTCATCAAGTCTTTATATTCAGTGGGCATCACCTCACAACATAAAAACAGAAACATATTTTTAAAAACTATTGTTAGTAAATAATCCTTGCACACATTACCTTTAATATTCTATGTACCATAATTGGCTCAGATCTTATCCTATGAATCTTTTCGATTTCATTCTGAGAGAAATAAGTTATCTCCTTAAAATCAGATTTCAGATGACAAATCTTTTACTTCAGAAACAAAATGTCCAGGGGGTGTTCTTTATTATACATTCTTGGGAACCACCCAATCCTTATCTTTACTTTGTTTTTAAGAGCTAAGGTGGTTAATTAACTTATCTATTAAGGAAAGAAAAAAAAAAAAAAAAAAACAGAGGTACATGTTAACTAGATTCAGATTTACTACACATCATAACAAAACCATGCGTAGGGTCCGAATGACATCAGGAAAGATTTAAAGTAGTGAATGTTTAGTTCTAATAGTATTGTGATATCCAATGGTACCAGAAGCATTATATATAGCCTTAGAACCGTTCATTGGCTACAGCTGCTCCATACTTTCTGCTACAGATCTACTATAAAAAGGTGTGTGAGAGTGTTCTATAATCTTTCCAAAGTGTCCAAATATTGTCAATGCTGTACACCTGTGAGACTCCAGCAGCAAAGGGCAGGGGTTGGGTATGGTTTGATATTGCTTGATTCTGATGGTCTCTCTCCACCCAAACATGCATATCACTTGCGTTTTTAGTCAGGTCCTTCAAGAAGCAGACACTAAGACACAATGATAAATTCAAGAAAGACATTGGGGATCTACCTGTAGGAGAAGAGGGGGAAAGGCTAAGAAAGTGGTAGGACCTTGATGTGAAAGAAAGAGAAAGAAAGAGGAGAAAGAAGTTGACTGGCCATGTCTTACTCTGATATGTTCTAACACACATTAGGCCAGGCCTTGGAGAGTAAGTGGGAGGGGAGGGGTCCTCCAGCCAAAGTTGCCTCTGGGAGGAATCCCTCAACTCCCAGGGGCAAGCCTGCCTTGGCATCCCAGCTGTGCTAGGTCATTGGAGGGAACAGTCAGTGGGAAACATGACCTCAGCACAACCAGGTAAGAAATCTCAGAGCAAAGTATCTCAGGCCTTCAGTCAATCATATTCCTTGCATTAGGTGACCTGAAAAGGTCATTCTCTTAGGTGACACAAACACCAACTTAGATGAAACCCACTACTCCAAATACCTATCAGCTGACATATGATTTTATACATTTCTAGAGACATGTATGTATAAGATTGATAATTTTTGCATTCAGAGTCTCATCGAAATTCCCCAACTCCCAAGATTATCATCAATAGAAATCTTCCAACACAGCAACTGATTTCAGCTAATTCACAGGAAGAATGGACTGATTGCTATACTTCCTGCTTCTAAGAGCTTTAACTGGCCAAGTTGAATGAATCTTTAATTGGTGGACACATTTTTATGAGGTAGACTTTACATATAGTAAAAGGCACATATCCAAAGCCTAAAATGTGTTCAGTTTTGACATTTACTCATGTCACCAGTGTTCTAAGAAAGGTTTAGACCACCTCAGGAAGTTTTTTTTTACTTCCTACCCATCACTTCTAACTTTCCTATAGAAACCAATCATATTCCTATAACTTTCCTATAGAAATCACTGTTGTGATTTCTATCACCAGAAGAAATTGCCTGTTCATGAAGTTCATATAAATGGTATTATAACAATATATACTTTAGGGTGTTGGGATTTTTTCACTAAGCGTCATATTTTGAGATTCATCCATGTTGTTGTGTATCTAGTCAGTATTTCTTTCCTTTTTCTTGCTGAGTAATATTCCATCACTCAGATATTCTGCAATTTGTTAATCCAATGCAATTTGTTAATCCTATTGGTTGCTATTTGGATTTTTGCCAGATGGAGGCTGTTGGGGCTATTGTGAATAGAGCTGCTTCAAACATTCATATAGAAGTTTTCATGTGCCTCTTTCTTCATTTTCTTGGGTCAATTTTCCTGAGTCATAGGATAGGTGGTACATATTTATTTAAAAAAAAAAAAAAAAGAGAGAGAGAGAGAGATTTCTAATCTTTGCATAATTTTATACTCCAAAACTAAAATATTAAGAAGTATCAGATGGTATTTTAGGCCTGTCTCCAACCACACCACTCAGTCAACTCCAACTAAATACAAGATTAACCCCAGCAGGTGTAACAAAAAAAAGTAATCCAGAGATCTTTTTCTGCTAGGCAAAATATACAGATGTTTGAATACCCTATTCTATAACTAGAAAAACAGAGCTCATAAAATATTAAAAATTTCCCAAAGTTGAACAGTCGACAAGTGCAATCAGGATTTAAACTCAACTCCAGCCCTTCTGCTATGAAACCAAGGGTCCTTTCCCTAAAGGAACTTCCAAAACACAGCACTGGAGGAACCCCAGCTTTACCAGCAGCTAATGAAGCCAGGATCTGATAGGCAGTCAGTATAGATAGGTAAATCAAGTCAGGTCAGATCAAGAAAGCCAATTTTGAGTGAGTCTGGGGAAGTTGGAGACTTGTTGGCAGACTGTCCCCTGAAGGATTGGAATGTTAATTCCTTCAGAGCCCTTCCTTCCTCCACCCTTATCAAGAACCTGCCCCAACCGGTTGCCAAGGTGACCTGTTCCAGGAATTGCCCCTCCCCACAGGGAGCTTTAAAGTTGTTAATGTGTCCTAGGCTGCACCATCCTGCCCTTCCCCCTTCAGTGGATCTACTTCTCATGTTTTGGCCAGCCCACCGGGCCTTGTCACATACACGGAAGGAGAGAGAAAAGGGGAAGAGAGCAGGAGAACAAAGGAAGCCCTGGGACACATAAGAAAGGCAGACCTTCCTCGCTTCTTGGGATATCCAGAATACCAGCAATGGCCCCCTTCTCCCTTCCGGGAGAAGTCTATGTTACCCCTTTTAAGTAAACCCTGCTTTACGTGATTGTCTTGGCATGCTTCTCTAATGTTCAAACTTCAACATTTGGGGGAGCAGAACTCATTGCTGGTGAACGGTGGTATCACTAAGACAGGAGAGGCCCACAGCACAGTGGCAATGCCCTTTTTGCTCACTACAGGCAGAGAGGATGGAGACCACCAGCTTTCTCTTACAGACCTGCCCAGGTCTGTTCTTCAGTTCTACCTCTCTCTTAGAAACACACCGGCTTTGTTAACAGAAGCTTCTTAGTTACCTAGTTACCTACCGGGAACCCAAGAGGAGTTTACTGTTTACTGTTTGTGTCTCCTACCTCCCCCATTTGATCCCAAGAGATGGTTATAGTTATATTACTGTTACTGCCAATTAAAAGAGGAAGAAATAGAGTTTCTCTGTTTACATAACCTGTCTAGGGTCACAGAGATTAGTGTCTTTCTTATCCCTTTGTTTTTTGGCTTCTTGGAAACAGAGGTAACTATTCTCTTACTTTAATGCCCTCATACAGAGCATCCAGCAGACTAACGGCCAGACAGACAGTGAATGCAGAACGAAAGGATGGATGGATCCCAACCAAATCCCTAATTTCAAGTTCAGAGTATTTTTCACTAGGCAGTATGTGTTGAACCTTATTTTCTTCATTTCTAAAACCAAAAAGCTGGACAAGATGACCTCTAAGATTTTCTTCAATTCAGAAAGGCTAAGATTCCACGTGACTGCACTCAATAGAAGACTTTAAAGGAAAAGAATAGGATTTTCTCCGACAGCACCTTATATTACCAAAGAGAGAGATCCAAATCCTTGAATGCGGGAGGGAAACCTACTGTGACTAATGAGCAAAAGGTCCCAGGGGATAAAGTCTGTCAAGAAACTAAGAGCTAATCCAAAGGTGACTTTGAACACACTCCTCTTCCCAAATAGCACAGGCTTAGAAATCAGATTTCTAGTCCTGGAGAATTAAACAGGAGTTCTGAGAATGCACTTTTATGAAACATATAAGCCCTTTATTTGAATGTATGATAAACACATACTAGGAAAACAGAACACACAAATAGAAATTAGATTAGGGAACAAGAAGAATAGAAAAAAAAAAAAAAACTGTGAGGTGTACATATAAATCAATGCTCAAAAAATTACTAAAGACAGGTCAGTTATCTCTTCGTCACATGCACAACTCCAGACAGCCCCTGACAGTGCCAGGCTGCCCTTAGGTTCTCTGCCAGTCTCACTGCTGTGGTGTTTCTGAGCATTGTCCCTTCCACCCCTATATCACATTAGGCATTAGATCAGATTGGACATTAGTCTTGCAGGTTACTGTCCCTGCAATCAGCCAAGGAACAATTCCTAACACAGAAACTCTCGAAGAAATGAAACTCTACTTTCTCTTCGGAAGTAGAAGTTATGCCAATCCCAAGATTCCAATCCATGTTCACATTTTCAGTCTAGACATTCAGGCAACTGATAAAGCCCCTTTCTTTGAATGTGAAATAACAAGAAATACTTCAGAATTCAATCCCTTTATTCTATTGCACATATATCAATGAAAGCTAATCTATGGGCATAGATCACCCTGAACAGTAAGCTTCTCCAATATGCCATTTTACTTAACTTTTGAAAATATGTTTTGGTTTTTATTTTGGCACATAATAATTGCCCATATTTATGGGGTATAGTGTGACCTTTCAATACATGTATGCAGTATGTAATGATCAGATCAGAGTAATGGGCATGTCTATCATCTCAGACACTTATCATATTTTATGTAATCTAATGGAAACTGAAGCTTTTGGTCCATTGAGGATACAAGATTACTATTTTTAAAGTGTTTTCTTAGACACAGCAGTCTTCCATCAACCTGAGTGATCTTATCCAGAATGATAATAAAAAGACCTCAAAAGGTCCTTCAGGTAAGCAATTAATACCTTCTAGAATAAGCTGATTTATCTCTGTATGGGGGAAGGATTCAATATGTACAAATTGTGCATTCATTCCTCAATTCAGAATCCTGTTGCTTCTGAAAAGAGAACATTCTTGCTCCCATGGAGAGAAAGATTGACCCTATTTTATGTCTGAAGTAGCTCCTATTTGGGTACTCTAGTGTGTTTCACTGTATGTAATGACAGGAAACACTATAATTGATTTTCCAACAAGTATTAACTTGAACTGAGAAAATAAGCCAAAGACAAATTATGTCCTTTTAAATGGACCCTCCATCTCCAATTCCCTTCCTAATTATGTCGATAGATTTTTATTATTATGTGGGGGGTGGAGGATAAGCCTGTGCCTCCATCCCCAGTACGGCATGATCTCACCAGCCTGCTCCAGGGCCTTTCACCCTTCCCTTCCCAGCTCTCTGGGATCCACTATGCCCCTTACCAGCCTTCCCTCCATTTCTCCAACAGTCCTTGCTGCCCTGACACATGGATGCTAAAAATCTATCCCTGCCTCTTACTCTAGATGTATACTATCCTTCAGCCAGTTCCTAAATAGTTGACTCTTCCTTCAGATTTCAGCTCCATGGTCAAGTTCTTCAGGAAAGCATGTAGCTTGCTTACCAGGTCTTATTTATCTTGTGTTTCTCTTTCATTATACTTATCAAAGTAGGTATTTTAATACATGTGTTTAATATTTAAATAAATATCTTCGTCCCCTTTCCATGAAGTAAAAACCACACATTTTCTTGTGTTCATCAACACATCTCCAGACACATAGTGTTTAATCCATGTATTTATTTGAGAAACAAAAAGTTTTAAAATTTAGTCTACATAAAGAACACAAAACAAACTTTAGTGAGGAAGACCCTAAGCAAGGATAATTACAACAAATAAATAGCTGCTTCTTTTCAGAAAAGACATAGGAAGAAAACACTAGTAGAGGTCAAAGGAAAATTTAATTAATATTGACTTTTAAAGAGGAAAACTTATGCAGGTTTGTTGCAGAGTAAAGGACTCACATAAAAATTGATTTGGTGATTCTATATCAAGACCCCTGCTGTTTTGCAGGGTCATTTGTTAGAAAATGACTCATTCTTTCCTTCAAGCAACAAAAGCTTCATCTCACATTCAGAAAGGTCTGCAGGACAATGGTTCTTCCAGTGCCTGGACTTGAAAGAAAATATTTATAAATCTCCTTATGAAAAGGTATTTTCTTTAGGCTTGCCTTTTTAACAAATATTCTATTTGATACTCCAAACCTGAAAGGCATGGATAATTGGGCTAAGTCATTTTACTAAAGAAGACATAATAATCTATATAGACTGATAATATGTGAAAACCCAAAACTTATGATGAAAACTGGGGTTACTTTCTTTTGCTTTGCTGTTCACTGAAATCTTGTCTTTCTGGATTTATATTTTCAGTTTTACATGAAATCGCTGAAATGTCTAACATGGTCATCTAAAAATAAAGGAAGCAAAGTTACAGGAACTGACTCAGAAGCAGCCACCTGAGACGCTTCACTGACTGGAAAAGAAGTCGGAATATTGGAACGTGGAGCTCGCCCAGGGAGGAAAACACAAATTCCTGCTCCCCATGTACCCAGCCACTATGCCTGCTACATATGTTGCTCATTTGTTGTTTGTTGATTGAATGAATGGATAAGTCAACAGCATCATAGCATGCATTCTTAATGCATAGTAGACCCAAATGAAACATATTCTTATGCCAACCAGCTATAAGGGAAGATGCTCACTAGATATTATCTCCTTAGGGGCTCAGAACCTTACCTCAGGGAATTTTCACTGAGAGTGTATGATTTCATCATTTAAGCTGCATGAGAGGTATTAACTTGGAATACTTTTAGGGAAGATGAAAGAGCAAGTCAGAACAAGTAAACATAAAAATGTGATTGAGACTTTTACAACAAATTGTGTAGTTAGTAATTTGGGTTAGTAATCTGCCATGGTTGGGATGGGTGTCCCCCAAAGACCCATATGTAAAAGCCTGGTCCCCCAGTGGCAAGATTGGGAAGTGCTGTGGACTTTCAAGAGGTAGGCCCTAATGGGACGTCCTCAGGCCACTGGGGATGTGCACTTGAAGGAGATTGTGAGAACCTGGTCCCTTTTCCTTTCTGCTACCTGTTTCAACCTGTGAGTACTTCCTCTGACGTGTGTTCCTGACACAATGTGCTGCCCTTGCCAGAAGCCCAAAGCAATGGAGCTACCTGATCTTGGACTTGAACTTCCAAAACTCTGGGCTAAATAAACTTTTACTTTTTTACTACTACCACCACTACTACTATGATTATGACTACTACTACTTCTTTTTTTTTTTTTTTTCCAGTAATGGGGATTGAACAAAGGACCTCATGCATGCCAGGCAAGTACTCTACCACTGAGCTATATCTGCAGCCCAACCTTTTCTGTTTATGCTTTAATGGTCTCAGATATTTTCTTACAGTAACATGAAGCTAATACACCACCTAAGAATTTCTTCTAGAAAATTCTTGTGGGCTAGCCTCCTTTGTTTTGGTTTGAGCATCTTTATTTGCATTTCCCAAGTTCTGCTGTTCCTTTTCTAAGATTTATTAGTTAGAGTAGGCTGACTATTGCATTCAACAACCCAGAGATCACAATGGCTTAATGAGTGACTCAGGTCACTATCAGACTGATTGAGGTGGAAAGCTGGTCTATCCACATAGTCATTGAAGGTCCAAGGTTTCTAAATAGTGGCCTTGCTAGGATTTATGTGTGTCAGTTCAATCTTTCACTGGATCCCCTCAATTTGTACTAAGAGTGAAATCTGAGAGGGACCTGTAGGCTCTTATGAGCAGTGTATGGGAAAGCCAGAAAGTTTTCTTTTGCCGACATTTCATTAGCCAGAGCTCAGTCACACGCAAAAGTGTTGGGAAATTTAGAAGAGCCAAATACTACAGAAGAAATTTGGAACAGTTAGACAGCTTCTACCACGGCATCCATATCTCTTGGTCTCACATTGCCCCATTCTGGGCACTTATTTTTGCATCAAAGATAACATTTTCAATCTCCATTGACAGACTTTCCAAAAGTTTATATAACTTATAATGTTTTACCCATTTTTTTATCACTAAAAATATTTTCTCCAACCAATGTGTTCTATAAAATGCTTGCCACAAACTAATGATTCACCAGGATTGGTTTTTTCTCTACCTAACTCTGACAACCTCTGTCCCAATCTGCCAAATGTGTTTCTTTGTCCTGAGAGGGGGAGAGTTTAAAATATTCTCTTAGGAGAGAAAGAGAACAATATGGCCTTTAGTCCCCAGAGGTTAGAAAACCCCATTAAAAATGCCCCCAGTTGTAACAACCAAAGGTATTTGTCTGAAAACCTTTCACCCCTTGTCTTAGAGAAAACTACCAGTATTTATATCTTTGTTTTTATGTGAGACATCCGGGGACCTTTACTCCTAAAGCACAATTCTTCCTTCCTTACTATACTGCTTCCTGAGACTCAAAAAGTGCCAATAAAGAACAATCCCAAACAAATCTGTATTTCCTGGATAACTAGCCCTGGATTCTTGAAAAACTTCACTCGCATTCCTGTATATTCAGTTCAGCGGGGTGATTAACCCAAACCTTTGCACCTTTTCCAACCAGAAAATGAGAAAAGAACTAACTGCACTTTAATTTTATTTCTGTGATAAGAAAATTAAAGTTATTTTATATTAAAAACCTTAATATGTCCTGAAAATCTCAACTTTTTTATCATCTGAAATGACTTTAATGGATTTTCGTTAGTATGCCATTATTACAAATCCATTTTGTTTTATTGAGGTCAAACTACATTCCCTTGTCTTGTTCCCTAGGAGAAAGAAATTAGGTAAAAATTAGCTCACTGTGGTTGTATTCACTTTATATTGCAGCATAAAGGAGAGGGCTAACTAGAGGGCAAGCTGGTATTATGGTAAGATCAAGCACTTTATATTAGACTAGAGTTCCTGTGATGTAAGGGAGAAAATAAGAAAGTGCAAAAGAATCCATAAATAAGAGCCAAAGAACCATGGCAGGCAGAAGTAATTGACTTTTGGAAAAATTTTTTTAAAAATTAGTATGTTTTCTGTATAAATGTATTAGTTGTTAATCTACATAGAAAGTGTACTTTGATTGCATTTCTCTATATCTTCTTCAGATACAAGTAGAGCTAACTATATTTGTATGTGTACCCGTGTGTATATATACACATATATATGTATATTTCCTGTAGGTGTTATTTCCCTTAGTCTACTTTATCTTTTCAGTTACAAGTTAATCAAGTAATGTTATGTGTGCATATACATATATATGAACACGCGAAGTACAAATATGTAAGACAGTTAAGCTCCATACAGTACAAATATGTAAATGATGTACATATATGGTACAAATGGGTATGCATCAACCCACATGAATAAACCCCACACATGGTGGATATTGGAGATTAGCATTCTCAAGCTCCATTCTACCTTCCTATAGTTGGAGGGGCTAGAAAGCTTAAATTAAATATTTAGATATCCTTGCATCTCAGATTCTTGATGCCAATTATATTGTGTCAATTTGATACACCTATGTGAAATTTGGGATACAAAAGTAAGGTGGAAGAATTGTCATTTTCCTTTCAGTTCTTTCTTTTTATGTATCAGGCTCTGGAAATGGGATTGCCTTGTGCAATGATCTGAGGTCTATTTGTCAGCAGTCCAGGTGTTCAGAGATGGTTGTGCAACTTTCTTCCTTCTGGCTTTCTGATTTTGAATGACATCTATGGGCCCACTCTCCAGATTCCTGGGTGATGAGGTGAAGTTGTCTGCTTCAGCAATTTTGTTTCAGGTCTGATTTGTTTCAGGTGTGATCACTAATCTTGAGATCACAGTAACAGGATGTGTTCTTGAACTCATAGCACCACTTGTAGTGTTATAGATGGCAGGTACCCATAGTAAAATATGAACTCTTCTGGAAGTCATTCCTGGTGGTTTATCTTAGTCCCACTTCTATCTTTGTAATAATTTAAAAACATCAAATTTCATACACTAGATCCTTCCTAAGCTGAAAAGCATAGTTTTTTTTTTTCTTGCACTGACACCAATGATGCAATGTATGACATTTTGTGTCATTTTTCAGTGTATTCAACTCTTCTCTGTTGATTCCTTTTTTTTTTTTTTTTTTTTTTTTTTGGTACCAGGGATTGAACTCAGGGGCACTTGACCACTGAGCCACATCCCCAGCCCTATTTTGTATTTTATTTAGAGACAGGGGCTCAATGAGTTACTAAGTGCCTCGCCATTGCTGAGGCTGGCTTTGAACTCACTATCCTCCTGCCTCAGCCTCCCAAAGTGCTGGGATTACAGGCGTGCGCCACCGCGCCCAGCTCTGTTGATTCCTTTTGGTGTTTCTGTGCTGGCCATACAGGTGAGTTCTTACAGGTGAAGGACTTAGTACAACTTTCTAAGAATCTGCTTACATTTTCCCTCCAATGTTTCTACAACCACTGTTCTGTCATTGTCTAAGGTACTCTAAAGACAAGTTTGTCCAAGGGCTTTTTCTCCCAAATAATTTTAATTTCAATTTCATCTGTCATGCTTTTTGCTAGATTCCTGCTTATACCCCTTCTCTGTCACAACCCTGACCACTTTTATGTTCAAAATATTTCAACAACTTTGAAATACATATTTCAACAACTTTGATGAGGCTGTATTTTTCTCCGTTTTGCCTTGGGTAAATATAAATTTTATAATAAGTCCTTTTGCTTTGGGTTTACAGAAGAACGATAATAAAACAATAAGTCATATTGAATGAGCTCCATTTCCTTTGTGGGAAAAATTAACTAATCAAAAATGAGAATCAATGATTGAGTTAGATCCAGGAAAAGCATTACTCATCTTTACTTGCAATGCCATCAGGGATTTTTCTATATCCTTATCTTTCCCTTCTATTCATAGCAAGACCCACAGGGACAGAGCCTGGGTTCCCAGGACAGACTATGGAGAACAAAGCCTTTCGCCTGAGGCCTGCACCATGACCAGGTGATCATAAAGCAGAAGTTCAACACTTGTTTGTTACCTCTACAGTCCAGAAAGAGCATCATCTCCAAGGATCAGTGGGGTACCAGAAATACAGAGAGCTGCCCCAAACCTTTGGGATAGGCATCCATTTTTTATTGTGGGGAAAAGTATCTTTTTCTTTGGTGAACTGCCTCTCACTCACATGCTTCCATGTTGGCGATATCACAAACAATATTCAACCAAATTCTACCCACAATGTGGTCTGTGGGCTATGATTCAAACCAGGCTGGTCACCTTCTCTCTCCCAGGAGTTCTAAACTGGACAGACACAGGACCTGAACACATTGGAACTGGAGCATCCATTGTGAGTGCTCTCCGGGATCTTCTGCTCTGGGGCTTCCTTCTCATCCCCAGGTGTTGTGAGCATTTCTTTGGTTATTTATTTATTTATTTTTTTATTCTAAGATGTTATAAATGACAGCAGAATGCATTACATTTCATATTACACATATTGAGCACTTTTTTACAAATCTCTGGTTGTATGCAAAGTATATTCACACCATTCGTGACTTCATACATGCACTTAGGGTAATGATATCCATCTCATTCTACCATCTTTTTTTTCCCTACACCCTTTTGCCCCCTCCCTTCCCCTCACTCCCCATTAGCCATTCTAGTGTTCCTCTAATCCTCCTATGCTCCCCATCCCAACCCAACTGTGAATTGGCCTCCTTAATATCAGAGAAAACATTTGGCATTTGGCTTTTTGGGATTGGCTAACTTCACTTAGCATTATATTCTCTAACTGCATCCATTTTCCTGCAAATGCTATGATTTTATTCTCTCTTATTGCTGAGTAATATACAATCAATCAACAAATACATGAAAAAATGCTCAACCTCTCTGGCAATTAGAGAAATGCAAATCAAAACCACTCTAAGATTTCATCTCACACCTGTCAGAATGGCAGCTATTAAGAACACAAACAACAATAAATGTTGGAGAGGATGTGGAGAAAAAGGCACACTCATACATTGTTGGTGGGACTGCAAAATGGTGCAGCCAATGTGGAAAGCAGTATGGAGATCCCTTGGAAAACTTGGAATGGAACCACCTTATGACCCAGCTATCCCACTCCTTGGTCTTTACCCAAAAGACCTGAAAACAGCATACTACAGGGACACAGCCACATCAATGTTTATAGCAGCACAATTCACAATAGCTAAACTGTGGAACCAACCTAGATGCCCTTCAGTACATTTCTTTGGTTTTGAGTTTTCCACTCTATGTTTAATAAATCGCCTTTTGCTTAGTTTTTTTGAGACATGAGTTTCATTTCCTTTCAACCAAAGAATGCTGACCAATCTTTACTTCCCCTAACCTTTCACTCCTTGCCTACCTCTTTTCATTTCAGAATCTGACTGACTCTTGACAAGCAGTAAAATCCAGCTGGATAATGCTGAGTTAGAGCATCCTGTCATTTGTTCATTCGACAAACATAGATTGATATTTTGCTTCTGTTCACAGCAACTCATGTTCTAGCAAGGGATAATGCAATACAAAGTAAAATTTTGAGAAGGAATTATGAGAAGAAGCAATATTAGAACTCTCTTGGAAAGAGCATAGGCATTTCACCAAGTGGAAATAAAGCTAGATGTGCACTCCAAGCAAGGAAAGGAATTTTGGCAAATGTGGGAAGTGGCCTGGCCTTTGGGGACTACTAGATATGTATTAAATCAGAATCTAGATTCAAATTAAGAAGTGATGGAAGAGTGGACTCGAACGGGAAAAGAAGCCAGATTATTCTCTTAGAATGCTAAGGAGGGTTAAGGACAGATATTGCTACTAGATGACCCCTCCCTCATGTTCCTTCTTCCTTCTCAAAGCATTAGCATTTGCAGTTTTAAAATGGACATATCAATGCTCCAAAGAGCTTCCACATACAACCTGGACTGCTTACGCTTAGACTGTCAGCTCAAAAATAAAGATCAGGAGAAGGATGTGACTCAGTGGTAGAGTGCTTGCCTACCATGCATGAGGCTCTGGGCTTAATCCCCAGAAACAAACACACAAACAAATTTTACCAACTTTTATCTAATTTGAGTCATTGTGTAGCAGCCACCTGTCATAGAAGGTGAAGCAGTAACCCCAGTGTAACAAGAAGGAGTCATAGTCACATTATGCTAGAACAGTGGTTAGTGAACTGTGACCTATAAGCCAAAGTGAGCCCAGCTCCTCTTTCTATATGTGTCATAAGCAAGTTATTTTTTTTTTCTTTTTTAAATAGCTAGGAAAAAATAAAAAGAAGAAGGATATTTCATGACATGAAAATAATATGAAATTCAGTGCCTATAAAAATATTTTATTGGAACACTGCCATGTTCATTCATTTGTCTATTGTCTATAGCTATTCAGACACCACAACAGCCTAGTTGGAGACCTATAACATCATATGACCCACATGTCTAAAATATTTACTCTCTCCCTTTATAAAAACAGCTTGCCAGTTCTACTTCAGATGATGACTTCCATAGATGCAGCACACTTCAGAATGAAAGGAGTTGAGTCAAACAAGAACCAACCAAAGGGCTACCAAGAAAATTATAGAAAAATGATAGAAGGGAAAAACCCAAATTAGTAATGATAGGGAGCTACAAATGTGGGGGTATATTAAAGAGCTATGTAGATAGTGGAATTAACACAAGTAAGAAATTTCAACTCAACAGAAGCATTGAAAATATAGTGAAATACAAAAACGGTACTTTCTTCAAAATTTTATGTGTATGAAAGACAATTAAAAGAAAAATTTCTGTCCCATTCAAAACTGATACTGTCAAACCTCTGCTAAGAATCTGTCAGAGAAGCTCAAATCAATTACTATGAGCCTCTATGAACTCTGCCAACATTTATTTTTACCCATCATATATTTAAGTCCAAAGTTGGTCCTCAGCAGAAATCTCCTCTGCTTAGCCTTAAGTGATAACTCTTCTAGAACTTATTTTTCCACTACTTCTCACACACAAGCTATAAGATAGGCACTATGCCTTCCTCAAGTGTCCTTGCGGATGCCCTATTTATTTTATCCTTAATACAAATTGTTGTTGTCAGTTTTAAATGTTATACTGATTACCATAGTATTTGATATTTGTGGAAAACTGGAACTGCCTAAAAGCATGTACCTTCTACTCTTGTAAGTAATAAATAAGTTATTGCATAGATATTGATGTTTTTAATCAATCCACTGAGATCAATCTTTACAGTCTCATTTTAAGGCCTCTTAATCAATGGGTAGACCAAAATGAAACTCACATACTTACCTTGGCTATCACAGCTAATATACAGATGTGAGTCATAGCTGTATATAGAGCATCTTATGTAGATGTGACTTCCAATATACAGTAGAACTGTACTCCATATCGTATGTATAGGTTGTTGGATTCATTCACTTAACAAGCATTTATTACATCCCTGTTATGTTCCAGGACTGGGAACACCAGACAAGGCTTCTTACCTTAGAGACCACATGGTTTAGTGGGGGATTGATCCAGTCAACAGGTTATTATACCATGGTGTGATGAAGAGGGTAATGAAAAGAGAAAATAAGCACCTAGCCCAGCTTGTGGGCAGTGGGGACAAGTTAATTCCTGTTGAAAGTAATGTCTAAGCTGAGAGTAGTCTGAGTAGGAGCTAACCAAGAGAAAATGCAAGATTAGGGAAAAAGAACAAGAATATTAGAAAGAGTGTCAGTTGGAGGATGAACAGCCTCTGAATTGTACATGTGGTCAGGGCCTACAATTAGGTAATAAGAGGCTACTGTTCGACCTCCTCTGGAAAGACACTGGTTTGGGTGCATTAGCCCAGGAACAGCAGATGCTCTCCTTGACCAACCCCCAGCTCTTTCTCAGCTGCCAGATACACAACTGTTCTAGCAAATGAAAGAAACACAATGTGGCTGACAATTGAAGTGTGAGGAGGGTGTGGCGAGATCAGCAATGACAAGAACTGCAGAGAGCCTGATATTATTTGGGATTTGTTTCTTGGCCTCAACACCAGTACATTTGCCTGGAGAGCCCCTGCAGCATCCATTCCAGTTCATTGCCTAGTCAATCGTACCCGCCTGTCACTGACACTGAAGAACAACATGCTGGCACACCCACGCTGGTGCTATGCAGGGGTAGACAGGAAATGAGTTTCCCGGCCTCTGTAACCATACATGCTCCATAACAAGTAGAGGAAAAAACACAGAGGTTTGGGAGTTCTTTTATGACCATTGATCATATTTTTAACATGAGGAATTTGTCCCCATTTCTTGATACATATTAAGTTCTGACTTTTCCTTTGGAAGGAAGGGGAGTGTGTACAGATGTTTTCTTTATGAGCTACACAGCCAAGGTCTGGCTTCTAGAATCTTCCAGAAGAAGATGAAAAAACAAAAGAGAATTAAAAAATTTTTTTTGTGTGTGGAATCAGGAAGCAGCATTAATAGGGAACTAACCTAGTTTGTGTAATTATATTTTCTACTTTGCATTTGATTTGAAGGGAAAAAACCTTGCATCACTGTTACAAATATTGTATTTGATTTGTTTTTCCTCTTATTATTACAACATTTAAATATTCTACTTCCCTTACTCCTACCTATGGTACAATGATTTGTATTGTTCCTGAGTGATGTTTTCCATAATAAGTAGAGGAAAAAACATAAATTAAGAATTTCCTTACCAAGAGTTTTAAAATAACAGAATATTTACTGAAAACTGGTTCATGTTTGCAAATAGTCTAGCAGGTTTAATTAAAAAACCATCAAGACATGGGAGATAGTATGGGTGATTTTTTGTTGAATTTTCTCAGCAGCCTCAAACACAATACCATTTTCACTTGATAGATAAATGAGCCCAGACTTTAGTGAGTTGATGTGAAAAAGAACAGAACTTCCTTCTCTTAATAGTTTGAGACAAGCTAGATGTAAGTAATCAAAACGAATATTCATAGAACTTTCAAGTGGCATCTTTGTTTGACAGTTCCTAGATAACACATGCTGGAGAGTGGAGTGGATGCAGAGGAATTTTTTCATACATGGGAGTAATTAGATCCTCACTAAGCCACCAACCTACCATTTGTACTATTGTAAAAATGAAAGGTTTTCCTCATTTCTTGATAATAAATTGTCTCTTCCATTTTATGTTTCTGATTACAATACCAAATACCAGGTTTGAGTCACTGTGTGTCTCCTAAAAGGAAGGAAGGATGGAAGGAAGGGTGAAAAAAAGAGAAAAAAATACTACAAAAACAAAATATTTTATGTAATTTTGGTAGACAAATTGTATTGATCAGTCTACTTATTGACACTGATGCTTCCACAATGGAATCAGCCCAGATACAGAAGAAAATAACAATCATGGGTACCTACTGTAAAAAGAATAAAGTTACAGAAGTCACAGGTATGCTGTACTTTTACACAGAGCCATGGTTCTAGAATTGCTATATTTGAAATAAGACATAAATTTATTTTTTGGAAAAAGTATACTATTGGAGGAAAAAGCCTCTAACATCAGGAAAATCAGGATTATAAACTGTTTTTATTTTTTTACATTTATTTATTTATATATTTTTGGTACTGGGGATTGAATCCAGGGGCACTTTACAACTGAGCCGCATAACCAGCATTTTTTCCTTTTTTTGGTGACAGGGTCTCACCAAGTTGCTTAAGGCCTTGCCAAGTTGCTGAAGCTGGCTTTGAACCTGCAATCCTCTTGTCTCAGCCTCCTGAGCTGCTGGGATTACAGGCATATATCACCATGCCCGGCTAAACTATGTTTAATAAATAGTTTAATTTTTAATTTCAGATACAGTTGACAAATGGAGCATTTTTGGTTTACTTTAAAATGTAATTAAGAATGATTATAATTTGTTGTATTTTTATAAACAGTGCTACTAAGATGCTCTAAATTTTTTAAAAATAAGCCTTTGGTTTACTGTTTGTTATATATTATTATAATATTCATTTTCTTAACATATATTTATTTTTAGGTTATAAGTTCTTCTATTTGTATGGAGGATTATTTATAGTTTTTACAGCCCTTTTACCTACATGTTCTCATCTCACTCTCGTGATAATATTGTGTGATATTTTTCTCTCCTTTGTACAGATGCAAAAACAGAGACTCAGTAGAGTTAAGAAGCTAGCCCAAGGCTGGAGAACAGAGAAAAGTGACAGAATCAATATACAAATCCACTTCTTCTAAGTCTCTCATTAATGAAACAAAGTATTAGCTCAGCTGGTAACCAAATTATCACCAATTCTTAATTAGTAGAATGAGGTAATAAGGCTTCACTGTATTATTCATAATTCAGAGATATAATTGTAAGTCCTGCACACACAAAAAAGATAAGATGGGCTGTTTTTTCTATTTACACATACCAATTACACTCATGGTTTGGGATTTAGAAGATAATCATTATCTGTTCTTTTTGTTGTTGTCGTTGTTGTTAAGTATTATGATTTGAAATATTCAGTTGGATTATAAAACATTTCAGGACCTCAAAACCACTTTAAAAGTGAAAATCCCAATGCACTGACCTTGTTTTGTAGGACTTCTTCCATCTCCACCTCAGCCACACATTCCTCCTGTCATCCTAGAAGCTGGGACTCATGGGGCATTTCTAATTCAGTCCTCCCACTCCCTGGTCACAACGTTCCAACATTTAACATTTTTCATTCCACTATTTGCACTATGACGTTTTAACCTTGGCAGATCCTGAACCATAGGACACATTGGCTAGCACTCTAAGATCTCCTGAGTCTTGGGATTTTTGTCTTTTTGTTTTACCATCTAGAAAAACACTAATCCCAATGCCCCTGTCTATCTGCTTTTCCCATGTCTTCTTCCAGTTATCTGAACATCACTGGAGAAACTCACCCAGTAGAGCAATTTGCACCCCTCTATTTCATGATAACCATCTCAAATTGGCTCACAATACTGCCTGGGCTTCCCTGTGGCTTTTTATAGTCTACTCACTCCTCCACCTTCTGGACTAGTTGAAACCTTCTCCAATGGAACAGGAACTCTCCAACATTCCCAATGTCTCCAACCTTTGGTTTGAGAGGACAATATCCGTTTTCTCCTTGAAGAGAAAAACAACCTAGCAGAAGGAAGCCATTCTACCTCCCTCAGTTGAATGAACAAATCTGCCGAACTCCAGGTTCTGTTCTAAAACTTACAGCTATAGCTGTGAAGAGGACAAAGCCTTTCCTCCTATGGAGATATCTACCAGTGAACATGTATGATAATTCCAGAGTAGGAAAGGCTGTGAGTAATAAGGGAGAGGACAATGGATTAGGCAGTGATGGGGAATGATAATATTGGATGGCAACATAAGATACACTGACCATGGAAATGTGTCTAAGGAGGTGGGATTTGAACTGATGACTCCAAAGACTAGACTCAGCCATGGTAAGATCAAAAAGGAAAATAAAAATCTAGTTCTTGAAGAAAGACAAATTTGTTCGATGCTTAAGAAACTAAGTTAAAAAAAAAAAAAATGCCCTGTGTGGCTGGAGCACAGTGAGCAAAGGGAGAACGCTATGAGGTGGGTCCTGCCTCATGCCAGAAGCTACAGCAGAGAAGTTGATGTGAATGCTCTTTTCCATCTCGGCTTTGTAACTCATGTTTTCTACCTTCCTACGAAACCTCACTACTGATTCATCACATCTGTCTCTATGTTCATCTCACTCTGATCTTCTCAAGCAGCACTTAAACATTCCTATAACTTCAATATGTTAAAACAAAACCCTACTTTCTCTTCCAGATTCAGTTTATTCAAACTCTGAGAAAGATTTGTTTATATTTATCCCTTTTCTTCTCTCTCCTGTCACTCCTCAATATGCTCCAGTCGGTTCTCATTATAATCCTTGACTTGAAACAGCTTTCTCCACAGTCAAAACTCATCTCCATATCACTTCTATTCCCACCAACATTTGACCTTGATGTTCTTCTTGAATTATTATCGTAGCTTGCTCTAAGGGATCCCACATGCTCCTGCTTTTCTTGTCATGGTCTGGCAGGTAGCTCTATTTCAATAATCTTTTTAAAAACAAAATTTTGTAGATGGTGCTGACGATCAAACCCAGTGCCTCACACATGCTAGGCAAGCGCTTCACCACTGAGCCCACACAGCCCCAGCCCTCTCAATAATCTTTACAGACATGTCCTCCCCATCTCTCCTGTTATCAGTGGTTTTCAAATTTCAGTGTGCATAAGGAACATCTGAAGGCTTCTTGCTGGGCATGTTGCTGAGCCCCATGCCCAGTTTTGGATACAGTAGGTCTGGCACTTCCAATAGATTCCCAGGTGAGTCTCATGATGTTGGACTGGGGACTATACTTTAAGAACTACTGTATTAGATGTTCCAGCTCCTTCAGACTCAGTCTTAGCTACCTTCTCTTTTCATTTTCTGCTCTTTCAATTGACAATTTCATGCACACCTCTAGTTTCAGTTACCAGCATTATTTCAATGGCACCCAAGTTTTCACGTCCATCTCAAACCTCTTGTCTTAGATCCAGACCCAAATGGAGAAAAATCTCCACATGCATGCCTCACAAGCGACTCCCAACTCAATGTATGCCCCAAATGAATCTGTAATAAAACCATTACTTTACCAGGGATCCCAACCAAGGAAATCATGCCTTATCCTTCCTATTATGG
Organism: Tamias sibiricus; assembly: GCA_025594165.1. Taxonomy (NCBI): domain Eukaryota; kingdom Metazoa; phylum Chordata; class Mammalia; order Rodentia; family Sciuridae; genus Tamias; species Tamias sibiricus. Next base: position 134,489,812 of record CM046661.1, on the reverse strand, counting down.
AAGTTACAATCTAGAAATCATCCTCAACACCTCCCTCTCATTTACACCCAAATCTAAAACTTTATTAATTCCTGCATATTTGACTTCCTAAATCTCTCTCCATGAATTGTTCATGACTCTGTATGTACTTCATTACTATCCTGGTTAAAACTGCCATCCTCTTTCCAGGGCCACTGACTATAGCAATCTTCTTGTCTTCTCCTAATCCATTCTTTATACTTTACCCGGAGGGATTACTTCACAAGGCTTATGATAACCCTCTGCCTGAATGTCAGTGGTTTCCCATTGTTTATGGGATAAAAAATTCTTGTGGCCTGCATGGTCTGGTGTCTGCCTCTGTGTCTCCTGTATCTCATTTCACATCTTGCTCCTTGCTTTCTGCCCGCCAAACCTTCTGGCTGCCTTAGTTTCTTAAAACACTATGCCCCTTTGGGTCAAAACTCTTTGCACATACTTTCCTTACTAACAGGAGTTCTTGAGCATTCTTCTCCTACAATTCCTGGCCATTCCTCATATTCACTGATTACCCTTCCTGGTCAAGGTCATGTTCTGATATATACTTTTATAGTACCAGGTTCCTTTCCTTCAAAGCTATATTCACAGTTTGCAAATATACATTTATATGAATGCTTCATTAAAATTTGTCTCCCTTTAGTCTTTAAACTACATGAAGGAGGGGAAAGAGTTTATATTATCTCACTAGGACATCTCCAGGGCCTACCCAACATTGACATAAAGAAGGCCCTCAATAAATATATGTTGAATGAATAAATAATTGAGATTGACTGTTTACTTTTTAAACAAGGAGTGTATCCCTGTTTTCCTAGAGAGCTTTGTTCTGAGCCTTGGGGGCCATTCTTCAGCATCAGAATTTCATTAGCCGATATCAGCATCTTGGTTATTGTTATGCAAAAGCTACTAAGTGTGTATCCCTGAAGGCTGTATTTTGCTTAGATTCTCCTAGGAAATGTGAGTGTGTGTGCACAGGCTGTGGGTATTTAATATTAACTGACCTCCTACTGTGTTGCTCAGAAAGCAAGTTGTGATTTGCCACCACTTTAATTTTCTTAGTAATATTGTATCAAGACTTTTGAATCCTCAATGGGTTCAAAGCAGCTGTTAGGGAATATAAGAAGTAAAATTTGATTGTGCATGGAAAATTGGCTTGCATATGAGACAAATAGCTTTAGTTTCTTTTCTCCATTTACTGTACTACAATTATCTGAAACCTGAATCTCACTGGATTGCAAGAAACTGCAGCAGCTTTAATTAATGCTTTTGCCACTGTTCCTATTGATTATTGCAAATGTCTGTATGTCTCTCCAAATGTTGCTTCTGAGGGTTCTGGAACTTCAAAGGACTCCACTGTTGGTGCTGCAAGAGAGCTCATTAAAGCTTGAATAATATACGACCCCTCTGCTCTTCCTTCTCCAGATTTAACATCAGCAGATCCCATGCTGGTTTCAGATTCCATCCCTGCTCCCTTTTTGGAGAATCTGTGCTTTTCTATGATTCACCTTTGTGTTTCTAGCGATCAACTCAAATTTCTTTCACAACCACATTGTTTAGGTGACACATGTTACAAACTTCCTACATGTACTATACTCATAATGCTGTTTTAAAATTAGCTAAGCGACATCATCAATTACAAATAAAACTTCAGTGGGATTTTGACCCTTATGTTTTGAAAAAGCAAAATCTGATACTGTTTTGAGAAATCTCTGCCTTTTTTTTTTTTTTTTTCTAGTTTATGCTGACTTGTTTAGGAAGAAATATATGAGAACTAGAAAATGCATTATTTAAATTTCCAGGTCATCTGTGGCAAGCATTTTTTCAGTCTAATTAGGACCAATAGGTTGTGAAATGCCTAAAGCAAATCCATTAACATTTAACTGCTTCTCTTCTGGATGTGCACTGCACTGACTGACAGAAGATACAATCACCACACATTTGAGGAGGCTAATGACTTGATAATGCATTCATTGTGTCAGATGTCAGATGTACCGTATGCCTGTGAGAACTGCAAAGAAGAAAAGAAGAAACAACAATTGCAAATATGTTCCTCCCTCCTCTCACCATGGTAGTGTCACTAGCAAAGCAACCTGCAGTTCACATAGGTGGTGACTGAAGAGGGACTCTGCGGTACTGAGGCCTCCCTTGCTGTCTAGATAGCAGTCATGCAGGTCTTGTTCATCTGCTTTGTGAGTGGGGATGCATGCCAGCACAAACTCTGTGTTTATCATTAACATCTTCATCTTTGTCTGGCTAGATGATCCTCATCACTGGGAAAGGAAAGGAAATGACTGCATTTATTTTCAGTGTTCCCAAGGGTCAGGTAAGGTGCTCTCATGCTGTAGTATAAGGCAAGGTGGATGGCATTTAATGAATGAATAGGCAACCTTTTAGAGGAGTCGGTGCTGCCTCTCGCATGAATCAATGAGAGAGTCAATTGTTATAAGAACCAAGATAGATTACAGCAGAATAGAAGGTAAGAGGTAGAACCGCCTGGCTGGTCAGAGGCAGAGCTTCTCTCCTCTTCCCTCTCTCTCCTTTTTTTTCCTCTGAATTATTAGAACTTATACTACTTAATCTTGGGCCATTTTAAAATTAGAAATTACAAAGCAATAACAATTACAAGGTTTAACCACAAAGTAATATGGCCGAATTTTTAACAAACATAATGCAATTTTCTATTATATAAACAGGTCTGTCCTCTTTGAGAAATGAAGCTATTTGTTTATTTCAAGGATTCTATTGACTTACTTTGCAAAATTCTCATTTTTAAATAGACTTCAGAGCCTGTGACATCATCTTTTGAATATTGTCCAGAGCAACAAACCCCCATTTCTTTGGATTATGTCTAATTTGGGAAAATAGACAAAGTCATTCAGAGCTAAGTTCAATGATTAAAAGTAGATGACCAACTGGATGATAAGATCTGGGCTCTAAAACGATGTGCAAGTATACAGTAGTGTACCTGATTTTCCCGTGCCAGCTTCTTTACCTACCTGCCCATCTCAGGGAGCAATAGGCATCCCACTATTCACAGGTCTTATCTAGTAATATTCCCCTACCTGCCTTCAGTTCCTTTGAGTTCAGCAATATTTACCCATTCTATCTCACCTTTACCCTGTTCCAAACTTACAGATCTTGGATCTGAAATTTAATTCTACCTCTGGTTCTTAGAACTGGGCATTAGCAATGTTGTCCCCAGTGTTTGAACTACTACTTTTCCAAAGAGACTCTGACTTAAAAAAGTCCTCACCTTTGGAGGCACTGTGTTTGCTGACAAAGGACCTCCTATCTTACCTCGCTCCCTCTGAAAAATGAAATCTGATATGGGCCCTGTGGCCCACATCCTGAAACTTCCACTGTCATGAGCACAATTCCAGAAGATGTGTTTCAGAGCCTTTTCAATCAGTGGCATTACTATTGAAATAACTGTATAATAAGCATAAACCTTCCAGTAGGACTACTCAAAAGCAGAATATTCCCTTGAATGAAAATATTCTGATATGAGTGCTTTATTTTTGTTCTTTTATTATGGAATATTGTAAACATTTTTCCAGTTTTAATAACATCAACTTTCTATTATTCTCATTTCATCAATCCCTTTCCAATTTTTTTCTGGGATATTTTAAAGCCAATTCTAGACACCAATTCTAGAGATACGTACTTCATTATTTATCTATAACTGATAAGAAATTTATTAAAACTATAATCAATAGTCTGTCATTATGCCCACATAATTTTTAAAATCTTCTTAATATTGCCTATATTCTAATCCATGTTTAATTTTCCTAGTTTTCTCAGGACATTCTTTTTATACCTGATTGAATTAGGGTCTAAATTCTATACTTAATCTTTGTCGCTGCCTGAAGCGGAAGTCGCTTGGAGCAGCGAACGCCACAGGAAAATTCGGAGGCAGGATGAAAATGAAAAAAGGTCTTTTATTCTTCTCCTCTCTCCAGCTCCAGCAATCACTCCAAATGCTCTAACTCCAACCACCACCTTCTTCTTCCCCACACACACTAACGAACCTCACCCAGTTATATACATATAGCTTTAACAAGGACACGTGCTTACAGCTCGAGCTTACAGGTGCGTCACGCAGTGTTCACGGGCATACAAAGATTCTTTGAATAATGTATTAATATCAGGTGGAAACTAGAACATCTTTTATGGCTCTCAGCTAACCGCAATCTTTAGCTATCTCCTTGATTATAGGCTCCTTCATTTCCCCCTTTTAGTTTTAAAAGAGGGGATGTTCTAGGACGTCCATGTGCAACCGACATTCTTACCCGTCATGGGAGTCTAGGCTGTCCTGACTCCTGGCTTAGGTTGACATGCCGGCCACATTAGACTGTCCCGTGCGACTGTGCCGTGTCTTAGGTTGTCCCCTTCTGGGGATCTTACCCGTCATAGGCTAACCAGCCATCCAATAGAGCCCTTCAGGATCGACTGTGTGTTGACTAACAGCCGTCCAATTTTTAGGAGATGCTGCGGCTTTAAGGCGGTAAGCCTACTGCTGACGAGCCAAGTTTCCATAGCGTATCAAGTTCTTTAAGCGAATCAGCTGCCCTTAGTTTCATCAAGTAACGCACTGAGTTCTCTTAGACAAATACCCGCAAGGCATTGTCCCGTAATGTCCCAAAATAATGGAAAATCAAAATGTCCATAAGTTATAACACATAGATTCAGGAGGCCCCATGCATGCAGAGCAGAGGCCACACTGCTGGTTAGGTTGTTTCATGCTTGAGCAGGAGGGATGCTTGCAGCGACCGCGGTCCCTGCAGTTGTAGCAGCAGCCGTCTTTTTTATGTCTAGACATTTCTACCGGCAAATCTTCAGGGCCCGCTACCTAAAAACTCAAGCATCCATTATTAAGGGAAAGGCAGTGCTATTCCAGCACTGAGATCAAAAGGTGAGCTGTCAAACTAAAAAAAGAATTATTAGAGTAGAAAATAAAAGTTGATCTCTGCTCACACACATTGCTGCTTAAGCTCCCACAAACATAAGCTGGCAAAATATCACATTCAGAAATAATCAAAGAGAAACTGAGGGTGTTTACTGCATTAAAGATAAAGAAAAGCTAAAGGCATCTTGGAAAAATAATTTGTTAGCTGGAATCCTCGAGTCTCTATATACACAGCAATCCTATACCTGTTGAAATAATTCAAATTAATCAGCTACTAAACAAATGAAGTCAATAACAAATAAATGATCCTCTGTCGGAACACCAAAATATCAGGTTATACAACATTAAACATATTCACAGCTGAAGAGAAGTCCCGGAGACAACTATAAATCAAAATTGATTATCATTATAATTGATTATCTAATTAAAATATTCTGAACTTATATAAATATCTATTTATCTATCTATCTATTGATTATCAAATTAGAATATTCTAAGCTTAAATGAATTAATGTTATTTGTTATTTGGATCTATATCTATCTACCTTTTTTTTTTTTTTTTTAAACGCTTAATTATTTGTGACGTCACACTAGACAGACGCACATATAAACATATTTGTGACATCACATTAACATGAAATTTAGACAAATGCACAGACATAAAGACATATATAAAAGAGAAAAAAAAAATTACAATTGTGTATACACTGAAGAGAGATCTTCTTGTCCCGGCCGGGAAGAATGAAATTTAAGTTGTAAATTTAATGGAGAACTCTTTTAAGGGAATCACTCCATACCTTCATTTTGGTCCTCTTGATTTTGTACTTGTTTATTCAATCTAGACTCCTCAATAACTTCGTCTTGATCCTTTTGACTTTGTACCTGCTTTATCAATCTAGATGGTATCCATATTGGAGAGGATTCGTGCTTTGGAAAAACACAAACAGATCCTCTCCCCCAAATTAATACTGGGTCTGGACCCTTCCATGTACCTGAGAGAACATCCTTCCAGTAAACCAAAGGTTTATGTTGTTGGTGTGGGTTCCAGTGTCTATCTCCAGCCGAATGTCCATTAGAATCTAAAGTTAAGAAATTTAGGGTAAACAGGGCAACTGCCAATCTGTCCTTAGGATTTTTCCAGTTTCCATCTTTTTGCTTTAGTAACATATTTTTAAGTGTCCGATTTGCTCTTTCAATTATTCCTTGTCCCTGAGGATTATAAGCGATACCTGTTTTGTGGATAATATTGAACTTTGTACAAAATTGTTTGAAGGATGTGGATGTATATGCAGGGCCATTATCTGTTTTAAGCATTTTGGGGATGCCCAATGCAGCAAAAGCTTGCAGACAATGAGATATAGTATCTTTAACTTTTTCTCCGGAATGTAAAGAAGCAAAAATCATGCCTGAGCATGTATCTATGGTGACATGAATAAATCGTAATTTTCCAAAACTTGGCTCATGTGTGACATCCATCTGCCACAAATGATTGGGCATCAAACCTCGTGGGTTAACCCCATAATGTGGATTGGGCAAAAGTGTTACACAAGATGGACATTCTTTTACAATTCTACGAGCTTGTTCTTTTGTGATTTTAAATTTTTGTCTTAAGGTAGTGCTGTTAACGTGGAACTGGGAATGAAATAAAGTAGCTTGTTGTACTGTAGTAAATATAAATATTGTTTTAGTGAGGGCGTCAGCTTTTTGATTACCTTCATGGAGAGGACCAGGCAGATTAGTGTGAGCTCTTATGTGACCTATAAATAAAGGTTCTTTTCGTTGCCATAGGAGATTTTGGATTTGAGAAAACAATTTAAAAGCTGGAGTATGTGGTGCTATTGGACCTGCTAGCTCCAATTTTGGGACAGCATGTACAATATAATGGCTGTCTGAAAAAATATTCATAGGCTGTTCTTTAAAATTTTCCAGAGCTATTATTATAGCTTCGAGTTCCACTAATTGAGCTGATTTTTGATTAGTGATATGAATCATTTTTTCATTTTGAGTGACTACTGCAGCAGTACCGTTAGAGGATCCATCTGTAAATACATTAAATGCTTTAGGAATGGGTTGATTTTTTATTACCTGTGGGAATATGATAGGATGATTGATACAAAAGGACAGTATAGGAGATTTAGGAATATGATTGTCAAAATTTGCAGAAGTAGAGCATCTAGCTACAGCCCAATCATTATCATTGAAGCACAAATATTCAACCTGTGACGATGAATAAGGAGTAATAATAGTAGCGGGATGAATTCCAAATATTTTAGTAGAGGTTTTAAGTCCTTGAAGAATAAGTTTAGCCACCATGGAGGTATAAGACTCAATTGTACTTTTAGGAGAGACAGGCAAATGTATCCATAATATAGGTCCCTGTTGCCAAAATACTCCTGTTGGAGTATATTGTGAAGGAATAATAATCAATATTAGTGGTTGTGCAAAATCAAATCTATCGCAATGGGATCTTTCAATGGCCTGTTCTACTAATTTTAGAGCTCTCCTGGCCTCAGGAGTTAATGTTCGAGGTGAGGATGGGTCAGGGTTCCCACGAAGGATGTCAAATAAGGGTTTTAATTGTCCAGTAGTGAGGCTTAGTGTAGGGCGAAGCCAATTAATGTCACCCAGTAATTTTTGGAAATCATTGAGGGTGGTCAAATGTTCTTTACTTATTAGAATTTTTGGGGGTTTAACAAAAGTATCCATGATTTTAAAGCCTAAATATAGTATAGGTGATCTGCTTTGAACTTTTTCTTCTGCTATATATAATCCATATTTTTTTAGATTTTTTGTTATTTCACTAAATATATTAAATAAGATTTGTTGATTAGGGTGAGCTAATAAAACATCGTCCATGTAGTGTAGACACATAAGGTCTTGATATTTGTTTTTAATGGGCTGTATAGCTCTGTCCACATATAGTTGGCACAGTGTAGGGCTATTTGCCATTCCCTGCGGCAATACTTTCCAATGATATCTTTTATCAGGGCCATTATTATTAATAGAAGGAATTGAAAAAGCAAACCTGGGGGCATCCAAGGATGTAGGGGAATGGAAAAGAAACAGTCCTTTATATCAAGGGTTATAAGGTAATAGTTTTTTGGAATAGCTACAGGATTAGGAAGTCCAGGTTGAGTAGGGCCCATAATTTGCATTGTTTTGTTAATTTGTCTTAGATCTTGTAATAGTCTCCATTTACCTGATTTTTTCTTAATTACAAATATGGGAGAATTCCAGGGAGAGGTGGAAGGCTCTATGTGTCCTGCTTCTAATTGTTCTTTAATTAATTGATGGGCCGCTTGCAATTTTTCTTTGGATAGGGGCCACTGAGGGACCCAAACTGGCTTATTAGAGAGCCATGGTATTTTTAAAATTGTTTTCTCAGTGGCCCCTAGAAAAAATGTCCTTTGCCTTTTTTATTATGAGTAGGATTTTTATTCTTAACACCTGCAGGCTTGGTCGCTAGGTGTAGCCCCATTTGATGTAAAATATCTCTTCCCCATAGGGTAACTGGCAAGCTGTTTAAAACATAGGGTTTGAATGTTCCTGTATGGCCTTCATTGTCTTGCCAATTTAAGATTACAGCACTTTGAGCTGGGGTATTACTGTATCCCAAGCCTCTTAAACTGGTTGAGGCTTTCTGTAGAGGCCAGTGCTTAGGCCATTGTTGTAGATTTATGATGGAAGAGTCAGCTCCTGTATCAATCAGCCCCTCCATCTCTATACCTTGAATTTTTAATTTGCACATAGGCCTCCGTGAACAGTCCTGGACCCAGAAAGCCATAGGTCCTGAACCAGTGGAACCGAATGCTCTGCTATTTCTATTTTGTGGCATGCTTTTAAAAGAATTATGGAGACTGGGAATGAGGAGCAGCTGTGCGATTCTGTCTCCTTGATTTACAGAGATGATGCCCCTGTGTGTACTTAGCATTATTTTAATCTCTCCATTATAATCTGAATCAATAACCCCTGGTATAACATTAAAGCCTAATAAACTTTTGGAACTACGCCCAAGGATTAGTCCCACAGTTCCTGAAGGGAGAGGTCCCCTGATTCCCGTAGGAATCAGCTGAACCCCCATTTCAGGTGTCAGGACCATCCGGGCAGTAGAACAGAGATCTAATCCTGCACTTCCTCTTGTCCCTCTGATAAGGGAGTTAATGGGTAGGAGGGACTGTGACGAGGAATCATTTGAATCTGAGGGCCTTCCTCCTCTAGTGCCTCGTACATTTGTGGGCCCCGGGGCATTGGGCCCCGTGCCCCGTTTTTTGAAATCCTTGATAAATCATTTCCATATATATCATATCTAGAATGGCATTGATTGGCCCAATGTATACCTTTTTTGCATCTGGGGCATCGGCCTGGAGCACGGTATGAATTTGATTTTATTACCCTTGGGGGATATTGCTTAGCATATCTTGGTTGATTATAATAATTTTGTCTGGAATATCCTGTTCTAGGTTGAATCCTTTGGGAATTTTGAGGGGAGGAATTTTTCATCACTGCAGCAATTACGTTGCCTGTGATAACAGCCTCGTTAATGTCTTTGCACAGTCTGATATAAATTGATAAGTCTTTTTTACTTCTCCATGGCCTTATTGCATCCTGGCAATATTTATTAGCGTTCTCGTATGCTAATTGGATAACTAGGGGCATAGCTTGCTCGACTTCTCCAAAAACTCTAGATGTTGTTTTTAAGAGCCTATCTACAAAATCAGCGTAAGGTTCGTTAGGCCCTTGTATAACTTTTGATAGGCTGCCTTGCAGATCCCCTGTGCCTGAGATTGTCTTCCAGGCTTTCACAGCTGCAGTGTGTATCTGGGCATACACACCTGGATCGTATTGTAGCTGATTTTGTAGTTCGGCGAACTCACCCTCCCCTGTGAGCATATCTATATTGCGTTGAGGGAAACCTTCTGCAGCATTTCTCTTTGCTATTTCTGAACAAAGTTCCTGGAATTGAGTTTTCCAGATTAGGTATTGTCCCCCACTTAGTACCGCTCTGCATAGACTTTTCCAATCTGAGGGGGCTAAGGTTAGGGTGTTATGTGACTCTATCATACTTAATGTGAACGGAGCTTGAGGCCCATAGGTCATTACCGCCTCTTTAAAATTCTTTATTGTTTTAAAGTCTAGGAACTCGTGATATCTTTGTCCCTGTTCATTTTGAAATACTGGCAGTTCTAGGTGCTCCTGCGGTCTATGTTGTTCGAGAGCGTATAAGCGCTCTGAAAGGCCGCCAATTTCTACCTCAAGGGCACGTACACTCTGATCAATACTCTTTATTGTTTCTGTTAGGGATTCTATCCATGAAGGAGCAGAGGGCGCTAGTGGTTCCTCTATTTGACGGTCTTTTCTCTTTTTTAATTTCTTTTTGTTCTTTTTATTGGAGACTGTGCTCTCCGAATCGCTTTTTGATTCCTCTTCACTACTAGCTTCATAATTCCTAACCGGCTCAGTAGAGGAGACTGTACTTTCATGGTTTGGCTTCTTGTTACTATTATTACTTTCACTAGTATCCTGAGTTTCAGTTTCTAAGGAGAGTACATACTCCTCAGCTAATTTTATTAAGCTTCTGATGGCTTTTGCAGATCTTACTTTTGAATTTACATTCCTACTCTCCTTGCTGGTCTCCACTGAGTCAGAGGATATGCTTTCTTGTTCACTTTTCTCACTATCCTCTGAGTTCTCAATATCAAAAATTTCATTCATGGCTTTTATAAACCGACTTTTTGTTATATTTGCTCCCATCTTTTTAAATTTTCTTTTTTCTTACCTTGCCGCCGAATTCCCCGTACAGGCCACCACCTGTCGCTGCCTGAAGCGGAAGTCGCTTGGAGCAGCGAACGCCACAGGAAAATTTGGAGGCAGGATGAAAATGAAAAAAGGTCTTTTATTCTTCTCCTCTCTCCAGCTCCAGCAATCACTCCAAATGCTCTAACTCCAACCACCACCTTCTTCTTCCCCACACACACTAACGAACCTCACCCAGTTATATACATATAGCTTTAACAAGGACACGTGCTTACAGCTCGAGCTTACAGGTGCGTCACGCAGTGTTCACGGGCATACAAAGATTCTTTGAATAATGTATTAATATCAGGTGGAAACTAGAACATCTTTTATGGCTCTCAGCTAACCGCAATCTTTAGCTATCTCCTTGATTATAGGCTCCTTCAAATCTTATTTTTTTTCTTGTGTTTTTTTTAAATTTATTTTTTGTTCTAAGTTGTTAGAAATGACAGCAGGATGTATTACATTTCATATTATACTTGTAGAGCACATTTTTACATATCTCTGGTTGTATACAAAGTATACTCACACCATTCGTGACTTCATACATGCACTTAGGGTAATGATATCCATCTCATTCTACCATCTTTTACTTAATCTATAAACATTTTTGCTTTAAACAATAAAATATATAAAATTGCATATATATCAGAAATTAACTTTTATAGTTAAATTATAAAGAGAAAATTTTCTGTTTATATTTAAGTAAGAATTTCATGGTTGAATTGAGCATCAAATTCCCATACAAAGTACTAAATTTACTTCATCAGAGACTAAAGAAAGGAATCAAGTTCTCCAGACTTTATATATATATATATATATATATATATATATATATATATATTTAGTTGTCAATGGACCTTTGTTTTGTTTATTGATATGTGGTGCTGAGAATTGAACGCACTGCCTCACACATGCTAGGCAAGTGCTCCACCACTAAGCCACAACCCCCAGCCCCAGACTTTTAAATGAAGTGAACTTATGAGCTAATAGCCTTGACTTTGATGACCTCAAACTTCCCTTTTATGACTTTTTATTTGAATTCCATAACAATAATTATTTATTATTTCTTTAATCAATTGTTTGTAAAAAAAAAAAGTCTTCATCACTCTTTCTCATATTTTTCAAAAGGAGAGTCTATTTTAATGATATATAGCTCTTCATTACATCATTTTTTCTATTCCTTTATTGCTAAACTCAATATACAAACATATTTTTAAAAAATAAACATTTCAAATAAAATTGGTAGGCATGTTCCAAAGCAATATCCAAATGACAAAAATGACAAAAAAGTTCTTTAATTTATAAAAGTACAATAAAATACAATTTCTTGCCATTAACTTTCTTTTTAAAAAGGTACACATTCATGCTGTCTTCTTAAATCTCCAATTTGCGTAGTCCTACTCCTGGGTTTTTATGTTAAATCTATTATTTTTTCTATTTAGTGTGCTTTCTTTTTAATAGCACAAATGAATATGAAAATAGTTTGAGAAAAATGTGTAATAAAAAATTTGTAGCTGGGAAATTTTTAATTTTAAACCTTTAAAAGATGGTTCTGGTTTAAAAACCAGCACTTATTTATCCACATAGTTCAGTATATTAAAAATCATAGCTGCAATTTGCAAATTCATTATTGAATCATTTTAAAGCTTGTATATAAAATACATAGGCAGAGCCCCAAAATAACAGGCTAATAGCTTTGCTTCAGATGGAATTGATTCTATGTTCAATTATTCTCCATAGGGGGAAAATTGAAGAATTTAATCGAGCATTTGGAATAGCAAAAGAGAAATTTAATGTATTTAGGAGTAAACTGACACAAGTAACATTCCAAACATTAGCATCTATTTGTGCAGTAAGCAGTCTCTTATTGAGCTCCCATGCCTCACTGTCTTAAGGTAAACATCTTTGGCTTTAAAAGACACTTAAATTTGGTTTATAAAGCATTCCAATCTGGTAACTGCTAATGCAAGACCCAATTCTTTAGCTCACATTCTCCTGTGTATACCCTGCTGACATCAATATTAAAATTTTAGATAAAAAATCCCCTATCCCTATTGTTTTTGAAACTTAGAAATAAAACATGGTCATCGTCACAGAGTGAGTGTGTATGTAAGCACGCTGTACACTTGAGCCCATTACACAAAAAATAAAAGCAGTTACAATTGAGATTGCAAAATCTTGTAGTCATAAGAAAACTTTATAAGACCATCCACAATTATTCTACTGATTTCTTTCTTTCATATTATAAACCACTAAATCATTCTGCTATGAAGCTGTAATAATCACTTTCCTAGAAAAAAATTCCATCCTTTGGTGGTAATGGAAGCAATTCAATAAATGAAAGTATATTAATTAATATTTAATAGCTGGCATTAAAATTCCTGCTTAAGATCTGAATGAAAAAAACTGTAAGGAAAACCATTGAGAATTTCTTCAATTACAATCAAAACTACCTCCTAAATATGCCTAGCAAGAATTCAATTTCCTTCCCTTCTCAATAAGTCCTCCTGAAAATTCTGTCAAAAAAAAATGTGGTATTCAATTTGTGTTTTAGTGCATGTGGGAGATTGATTCTCATAGAAATCTCAGGGTAATTCCCTTTGTAAACCGAAAAAAAGAAAAAGTCCTCTGTTGTGTGAATAATGATCTGTGAGATTGCCTTGTGAGCTGCAGGCTTGGTAGCACAGGTTCTCCTAAAAGAAAGCTATACTTTGAGTCCTCTACATTGTCTGCAGATAGATAATGAATTCTGTAGATTATTTAGAACAGCTGGCCAACTGTGACTTCCCACCTGAGGCCTCAGTGGGTTCCTAGGTGAGAACAGCCTGGAAAAGCAGCAACTGAGACTCGGATTGAAGAATCAGAGAAATGAATGGCCTTGCTTTTCTAAGTAAGTACCTTAAGCCTTCCCAAAAGTAAACACGATTTACTCTTACAGTGTCTGTTGTTTTGAAAAATCTGGGCTAAACTGCCCCTTTCCACAACCCTTTCAATTAATGTTGACAAAAGAGAGTAATCCACTGTGTCCAATGACACAATTTTTTCATTAGTTCAGTTATTTATTAGGCACTAAGCATTCAAAGTGTAATGTTAAACTTTAACTTCTTAATATCCTAGAAGTTATAGAGGTTAAAAGATGTTTATGGATGATTATGTATAATTACTTGTAGAATACAACAAAGAGAAAAAAAATGAGTTTTAACACTACAAATTAGGTTTTTATGGGGGGAGGCATACCAGGGATTGAACTCAGGGGCACTCACTCATGGAGCCACATCCTCAGCCCTGTTTTTTGTATTTTATTTAGAGACAGGGTCTTGCTGATTAGTACCTCACTTTTGCTGAGGCTGGCTTTGAACTCACGATCCTCCTGCCTCAGCCTCCTAAGCCACTAGGATTACAGGTATGTACCACCACACCCAGCAGTTTGCTTTTGTTTTCATTGTTTAAATTAAATCAATTATATTCTTCAGAAAAAACTATAAAATATTCCATCCTACAAAATTTCTAGCAAAGCCAGGCACGGTGGTGCACGCCTGTAATCCCAGCACTTGGGAGGCTGATGCAGGAGGATCGCAAGTTCAAAGCCAGCCTCAGCAATGGCAAGGCACTTAGCAACTCAGTGAGACCCTGTCTCTAATAAAATACAAAAAAGGGCTGGGGATGTGGCCCAGTGGTCGAGTGCCTCTGAGTTCAATCCCTGGTACCAAAAAAAAAAAAAAAAAAAAAAAAAAAAAAATCTCTAGCAAAGAGATAAAAATAACAATATAAATTTACTCTGATTGCTTAATACCATGATTTGGATAGAACATTCATTTTCCCTAGTGTATTAAAGATTGTTTCATTGTTTTCATTTCTTAAAATACATAGAAAAGTGACATAAGCATAGAAGAGGCTTAGAAATTACATATGTACTTATAATAATATTTCTCAACCAAGAATGGCCTAAAACCTTCACCACTTGTCCAACTTCTTCACCACATGTTCCTTTCTAAGGAAGAACAAAAATATTAAAATAAATAGTTACTATCACCCAGGTATGGTGACACATGCCTTTAGTCCCAGCTACCCAGGAGATTGAGACAAGAAGAACAAAAGTTTGAGGCCTGCTTGGGCAACTTAGCAAGACCCTGTCTCAAAATAAAAATATAAAAATAAAAATAGATAAAATAAAAAACAGCTATGGATGTGGCTCAGTGGTAGAGTACCTCTGGGTTTAATCCCCAGAGCTAGCTAGCTGAATAAATGCTTATTTATTCATCTTTTGCCACTTTCTCAACGCCTATTGTTATACTCTGGATGAGGGCTATTTACAGTTAACAGACTGTTATGTCCACAAGACATTAAAATATTTTCTTGAAGTTGTATATTTTAAGGATAATGCAGGAATAACCATGTGACATGTACTTATACAAATTTCCTAACCCTACTAAATTTAAATTATATTAAATATCATCAGTAGAATACTGAAAACCTACAACCACCTAATAAAAGAAATTCTTAACTGTGGAATCATGAAGCTATGATTAAGTAGGGCATAATAGACAAAATGGCTTTTGTTTTTATTGTTCAATGAAGCAAAACTCACAAATGATGATGAGAATATCCTAAGGAAAACTCCCCTCAGTGAAAGGCCATTTCTCTTTCAGTCAGTCTCACTTCTCTCCCTCTGCTGACAGATGGCTAGGCTGCAGGCCTTCCTGGTGGGCTGGCACAAGCCTTGTCCAACATTTAGAAAGAGACAATATTATTTTGACTATAAAAACTCACACCAGAATACTTACTTTTCCTATATATAATATGAGAATAAAAAAATACATGCAGAAATACATAGGAGCTGACTGTTCCTATATATACTATAAAAGCTGTATTCTTAGAGGTGCTATTCTAGGCAATCCACCAAGCCCGTGCCACTTGCTGTTCCACTGAAGTGTGTAGGAATCAGATACAGGCTGTTTCCACAAATGTGCCTCAACGTGACAATGCTCAAAGCAACCAAGTTAGAGCAGGGCATTACCCATAAACCCCAGGATCATGCAGCTCAAATGTTATATCCTAAACTTCTGAATAAGCTTTTTTAACTTTCTAGGACTACATGAAAGCAATATTCTTTCATGAGGGTTCAAGATGTGGTCCTGCATATATGGGAGTAACTTGGCTCTCAAATTCTGCTCAAGAAAAACATAAATTGAATGCCTGTTTGGGAGAAAGGAGAAGGGTATAATCTATGATGTCATACAAACCATCTTTTCCTGCAAATGTTCCATGTGATAATTGTATGTGAAGGTGCCATTTTAGAATGTTTTTTATAAGTCAGAACTCTGCTATATCCAATAGAGATACATTCGCTTTACAAGTTAATTTATTCCTGGCCGGTGCCTTTTCCAACTAAGACAGCTCTTTACAGTAATGTGAAACTTAGTGGTGCTGTAGGCAAGGTCAATGGAACCAGACTGAAAACCCCAATTAGTGGTCTGCCCTTGCTACACCAATAGAAAAGGGCAGGTCTGCCATCCTGTAAGTAGTTACATGACACTTTCCACCTTCTGTCTTTCCTCTGGTTCAGAAACACAAAGTTTATACCCAGAGGAAAACTTAATGGCCATCTTTCTATCATATAGGTAAATAAAGGAAACCAAAGTATCTTTGTTCTTTCCTTTTGGATATCTTATCTCATATCCAAAAGGAAATTTCAAATACAAAAACACAGAATGGAAAGCTGTGGGTAGAGATCAGATCAGATATGACTATAGTCTTGGTAATCAAAAGATTGCTCAAAATTGAGAAGCCAAGAATGGTAATAAAACAAAGGAATTCTAAAACTAATTTAATTGCTTAACTTCATAGGTAAATATAATAAAAAATGTGGTTACAGAACAGTCTAAATATCAATGGTAGTGCTTTAAAAAGTAATTTTATAAAGATAATTTGTGTCTAAAACCCTAAACATATACACAAATGTAAGAATGAGAGCCATTGCTCAGGTCCTCAAACCTGGCGACATCCTTGGAACCTCTTTTATTTCCTCTCTCCCTCTGTGTAACTCATCAGTAAATCCTGTTATTCTTACACACCTTCAAAATATACCCAGCCAGATACAGTGGTTCATGCCTGTAATCCCAGTGTCTCGGGAGGCTGAGAGAGGAGGATCGCAAGTTCAAAGCCAGCCTCAGCAAAAGTGAGGTGCTAAGCAACTCATTTCGACCCTGTCTCTAAATAAAACACAAAATAGGGCTGGGGATGTGGCTCAGTGATCAAGTGACCCTGAGTTCAATCCCAGGTACCCCCTCCACCACCAAAAAAAAAAAAAAAAAGAAAAAAATATATATACATACTCATACACACACACACAAACATACACACACACACACACACACACACACTCAGACCCTGCTCACTCCTCCCCCTCCATGCCCAGGAACTTGTTCTCACCTGGGTTACTGCAGGAAACCTGCTACATCTCCCCACCTCCTAACTGCCCCCTTTTACTGTCTCTTTTCAGCACTGTAGTCAGTATGATTCTTTTGGAACTTTGAGTTAGATGTGGGCAGCTTTTTCCACATCTTCACATTGTTTTCCATTCTAGAGTAAAAGTCAAAGCCCTACAGTAGTGGCCACAGGACCCTATAAAAGTTGACCCCTACTCACATCTTCAGCCTCGGTCACTGCACTCCACACACACTCACTGTGCATCTTGACCACACCAGGGTCACTGCCAATGAATGTCCTTGTACAGAATGGACCTCTTCCCAGAACACTCTTTCTAGGTAGCAACACAGCCCTCTCCCAAAGCCACTGAGTCCCATCGAGGGGCTCATCACATGATCCCTACGAATCTTCAAAGATAAGCAGAATACAACCCGCACAACAACAAGGTGTTCCTAGTCATACTCTCAACTCCTTCAGGTCTCTGCTTAAAAGTCACCTTCTTGTGAAAGAATCCTATCCTCTCCCCATCCCACTTAAAACTGTAACACTTCTCCAGAAATCCTCATCGCCTTCTCTGCCTTATTTTTCTCCATAGTGCTTATAACTAATTGACATAATACAATATTTTATTTAACATAAAAAACATCACTAATTATAATGCTCACCATTTAAAAAAACATTCCTCTGAAAAAGACAGCCTGTTAAACTATGATATATCCTCAGTTGTGAGAGGGATCTTGATTTCAAAGGTGTTAAATTGTGAGAAAAAAAAAAAACACAACTAAACAAACAAGTATTTCTTTGAATCAATGAAATGTTATTATTTGTTTATTGTTTATTACCTGGTTTCCCCATAAGCTCCAAGAAGGCAAAGGTTTTGTCATTATTTTTTACAACTTTAATAATGTGTAGAGAAACATGATAGGTATTCAACAAATATTTTTTTGATTAAATGAACAACAAGTAAAAGCAAAAATTTAAATTCTTCATTTCATATGGGGAAAATTAAAAGATATATTACTTTTTTGGAGGGGTACTAGGGATTGAACTCAGGGGCACTTGACCACTGAGCCACATCCCCAGCCCTATTTTGTATTTTATTTAGAGATAGGGTCTGAGTTGCTTAGCACCTCGCTTTTGCTGAGGCTGGCTTTGAACTTGTGATCCTCCTGAGCTGCTGGGATTAAAGGACAGCAGATATATTACTTTTGAAATTTATAATTGACTATAGATATGTTAATTTTTAGGCAAAATACCATGTAATTTGAGCTGTAAGGATTAAAAGGCAAAGCACTCAATAAAGACATGAAAATCATGAATCATTTTTTCCATGTTTTATTGGTACATTAAAATTATACAGAATAGTGGGATTTGTTCTTATATATTCATACATGCATACAATATGACAATATAATTTGGTCAATAATATTCCCTAGTATTTCCCTTTTCCTTTCCCTCTTTCCTCCCCCAGTCCCTTTCCTTTATTCTACTGGTCTCCCTTCAATTTTCTTGAAAGCTCCCTGCACCTCCTGCATACCTTTCTTTTCCTTCCTTCTCTCTACCTTCCACTTATGAGAGAAAACATCCAATCCTTGACTTTCTGAGTTTGGCTTATTTTGCTTAAAAATGTTCTCAAGGTCCATCCACTTTCCTGCAAATGGCACAATGTCATTCTTCTTTATGGCTGAGTAAAACTCCATGTGTGTGTGTGTGTGTGTGTGATATATATATATATATATATATATATATATATATATATATATATTACATTACATTTTCTTTATCCTTTTATCTATTGACAGATGCCTAGACTGGTTAGGCTGGTTCCATAAGTTGGCTATTGTGAACTGTGTTTCCAAAAATATAGGCATACATGTATCACTTTAATTCTTTTTTTCTTCAGGTGATTTTTACTTTTTTTTTTTTTTTTTTTTTTTTTTTTTGGTACCGAGAATTGAACTCAGGGGCACTCAACAAATGGACCACATCCCCAGCCCCCTTTTTTGCATTTTATTAGAGACAGGGTCTCACTGAGTTACTAAGTGCCTCACCATTGCTGAGGCTGGCTTTGAACTCGCGATCCTCCTGCCTCAGCCTCCCAAGTGCTGGGATTATAGGTGTGCGCCACCGCGCCCTGCTGTGATTTTCACTTTAAAAAAAAAATTTATTTGTTTTAATTAGTTATACATGACAGTAGAATGCATTTATGCACTGTGATGTATCATACATAGATGGGATATAATTTCTCATTTTTTAAAGTGTACATGTTGCAGAATCATATTGGTCATGTAGTCACATATATAATACAGTAATAATGTCTGTTTCATTCCACTATCTTTCCCATCCCCACATCGCCTCCCTCCCCTTCCTTCACTTCCCTCTACCTAATCTAAGGTAAAGCTGTTTTTCCCTAATGCTCCATGTCTTATTGTGAATTAGTATCTGCATACTAGAGAAAACATTTGGTTTTTGTGGGATTGGCTTATTTCGCTTAGCATGAAATTAGAAATCAATGATAAGATAAAAATAGAAGCTACTGTAACAAAGGGAGACTAAATAATACACAATTGAATGATGAATGAATAGTAAAAGAAATCAAGGATGAAATAAAAAAAATTCTTAGAAGTAAATGAGAATACTGAAACAACATATCAAAATCTTTGGGACACAATGAAGGCAGTACTAAGAAGAAAGTTTATTGCATTGAGTGCATTTATTAAAAGAATAAAAAGTCAACAAATAAATAACCTAACACTATATCTCAAAGCCCTAGAAAAAGAAGAACAAATCAACACCAAAAGCATTAGAAGATAGGAAATAATTAAAATCAGAGCTGAAATAAATGAAATTGAAACAAAAGAAACAATTGAAAAAATTAACAAAACAAAAAGTTGGTTCTTTGAAAAAATAAATAGAAAAGATAAACCCCTGGCCATGCTAATGAAGAGAAAAAGAGAGCAAACTCAAAGTAATAAAATACAAGATGAAGAAGGAGACATCACAATGAACACATCTGAAATACATAAGATTTTTACTTTTTCCTTTATATATTATATACTGATCAAATTTTCTACAATAAGCATATATACTGTTACACTTCTGAAAATATTTTTAAAAAACTATATTCTTTTCTTTCTAAAGAATCATTTTTATTTTTTCAAATTTTATTTGTTCTTTTTTAGATATACATGACAGTATAGTATATTTTGACATTTATACAAACATGGAGTAGATCTTATTTTAATTAGAATCTCAATCTTATGGTTATACATGATGTTGAGATTCAAGAGAGCCTACAGAATGGGAGAAAAATATTTGCCACATGCAGCTCAGATAGAGCAATAATCTCCAGAATATATAATGAATTCAAAAAGCTTAACACCAAAAAAACAAATAACCCAATAAACAATGGGCAAAGGAACTTAACAGACACTTCACAGAAGAAATATGAATAGTCAAAAAATATGAAAAAATGTTCAACATCTCTAGCAATTAGAGAAATACAAATTAAAACTATACTGAGATTTCATCTCACTCCACTCAGAATGGCAATTATCAATAATACAAGTAACAATAAATGTCAGTGAGGATGTGGGGAAAAGGGTACACACATACATTATTGGTGGGGCTGTAAATTTGTGGAATCACTCGGAAAGCAGTATAGAGATTCCTCAAAAAAACTAGGAATGGAACTACCATTTGACCTTGTTATACCATTCCTCAGCACATATCCAAAGAAGTTAAAATCAGTATACTAGGGACTGGGGTTGTGGCTCAATGGCAGAGCACTTGCCTAGCATGTGTGCAGCCCGGGTTCAATCCTCAGCACAAAGGCATTGTGTACAACTAAAGCAACTAAATAAATATTTTTAAAAAATCAGCATACTACAGTGATGCAGCCATGTCAAGGCAGCTCAGTTCACAATAGCTATGCTCTGGAACAAAACTAGTGCCCTTCAACAGATGAATGGATAAAAAAAAATGTGGTGTATATACACAATGGAATATTATTCAGCCTTAAAAAAGAATTACTGTATGACATTTGCCAGTAAATGGATGGATCTGAAGGCTATCATGCTCAGTGAAGCAAGCCAATCCCCCAAAACCAATTATTGAATGTTCTTTTTGATATATGGATGCTAAGCACACCAAGGAGAGGGGAGAATAGAAGTTCTGTGGATTAGACAAAGGGGACTGAAGGGAAGGGAGGGGGGTATAGGAATAGGAAAGAGTAAAATAATCTGATACAACTTTAATTTTTTAGGACAAATACTGAGGAGTGGTTTAACTGGGTCATATGGTGGTTCCATTTCTAGTGTTTTAAGGAACCTCCATAGTGATTTCCATAGTGGTTGTACTAATTTACAATCCCACCAACAGTGTAAAAGTGCTCCCCACCCCATCCTTTCCAGCATTTGTTACCGTTTCTAGGCTTAATGGCTGACTTTCTGACTGGAGTGAGATGAAATCTGTTTTGGAAAATCACAAATCTTAAAAGGCTGCATGCTTTGGTTGCACACACACACACACACACACACACACACACTGGTTGAAATTCAAGGAGAAAAAGGCAAAAAATACAATCAGTGAGGATGGTTTTAGTAAACCTTTTTCTGCCTTGGCAAATTTTAAAAGACAGATAATAACGTGGAAAATAAATATTCATAAATATTACAATTAATTAGATTGAACAAAAGAGACATGTAAATTAGTCATAAAAATTTTTATTTTCAAACATCAGGAGAGTATTTATGAAGAATGCTCAGATTCAGATTCACAAAATAGGGTCATAATAGTCAAACTGTAGTTTAAATAGCAAAAGTCAGAAAACAAAATGATAGGCAATAATAGCAAAAAACAGAAATTGTGAACTATATTAGGTATGCTATGGTTTAGATGTGAGGTGTCCCCCAAAAGCTCATGTGTGAAACAATGCAAGAATTTTCAGAGGTAAAATGATTAGGTTATAAGGTATAAACTCATCAGTGGATTAATCACTGATGAGGATTAACTGAGTGGTAACTGTAGGCAGGTAGGGTATGACGGAGAAGGTAGGGGCATGGCTTTGGGATTTATACGTTGCCCCTGGTGAGTGGAGCTCTCTCTGCTTCCTCATTGCCATATTCTGAGCTGCTTTCCTCCACCATGCCCTTCTGCCATTATGTTCTGCCTCACCATGGGCCCAAACCTGTGGTCAGCCAACCATTGACTGAACCTCTGTAACCATGAGCCAAAATATTTTCTTCTTCCTCACATTGTTGTGAGACATACTACAGCAGCACAAAAGCTGACTAAAATAAGGTATATTACATATAAATAGTGTAAACTTCTATAATAAAAAAGTTTTAAATCTTTCCCCGTTCTTTAATGGGTAAATAACTTGTCCCTTTTTTTTTTTCATTTTCCATAGGAATACATTTTATGATTCTTTATAGTTATTATTTTTAATCTTTTGTGACACAAACTGTGTTGCAATTAATTTGGAGAGGAAGTTACTAAAAAGGCACATATCACATTTGAATCACATGCTAACTAAAAAGAGCCAATATACACTGACAAAAAACATCCAAAACAGAAAGACATACACAGTTTTCAAATAAAAATATGGGCATAAAAAGTAACCACACAAATAAAAAGACATAGTAACAAAAATAACAATGAAACAAAACCATGGAAATCAGAACTTAAAAATAAAAGCAGAATTAAATATTCAGAATACAGCCAAACAATGGAATAAAACTTGCTCTAAGAGCTAATTCTTGGATCTAAAGAAGGAAGCAGATAAATTTCTGTTAAATATAAAATGAAAAGGGAAAATAAGCATTAGCTATAGAAGGGAAAGTAGAAGGCTAAAAGGACTAGGCAGAGAAAGACAGGTGGCAAACTGAACTCACTGAATGTCACTATGGCTAGTATTGCATCTTCTCTGACCTTGAACCCAGTGGATGAAGGTTTCTGCAGCCACAAGAGCAACAACAAGAGACAAGCAAAACCTTGTCTGGCCGCAAGGGAATTGCCCCTGGGGTCATATCACAAACCTGGGAAGACTGATTTTCTGTAGTCTGTGTAATCTCAGAAAACTCAAAGCAACCAATTAACAAAAATGACCCCAGAATGATAAAAGGCTGAGCTATCTAACAGAGGCAAATTCTGATCCTACATGGAAGATGGCTTGCTCACAGAATTCCCACACAGGAAGTCCCTGTAACCCTGCCTTCACAGTCTATGCTTGCACAACATGAAAACAAGACTCCACTGAACAAGGGTCAACAGTACAGCTCAGAATTAGACTGTCAAGATTTTCAGAATTAATGGGTGTAAACTAGAAAATACTTATTTAAAATAGGTGAGAAATAAAATATGGCAGTAAAACCACATAGACTAAAAGATCACTTTATTTTCTAACATTATAATAGTTTAGACACTGAATGATCCACTGATTGAAACAACTAAAATCAGGATATAATATAAATATTTTAGCAGATTATCACAATGGCACAAAAGCAAAATCTCTGGGTGCTTGAAACTCATTGAAAATTGTAATTCTAAAAGAAAAGTGATACCAAAACTATCTACATAGCCCTAAGCATTTCAGCTTTTTCTCTGGAGATCTTGCAATTTCACTGCAGTTCAACAAAAAACTCTCAGAGAAGAGAAAGTGGAGTCTTGGGCCTACCTGAGTCAGGAAATAAATAAAGGATCCTAGGTGAACTTTGACCCCATAAGCTATCCCTCAGTATAGTAACAAATTTTTAAAAAGCCCACATAACATGTATTATTTTTATATTTTTCTTTATAGATTTTTCTTATATTTTATATCTTTCAAATTTTTAAAGTAAAAGTGCATTCTTTTATAATTTAGAAAAATATTTAAAGTAATAAAGATGTCTGAGAGTTTAGAGGAAGGAGAACTAAAGTAGAGTAGACATTGATAGTTAGTCACTGGCTATCACTTTTCTCCCTTCTGTTGGCTCCAGGCCCTCAGGAGCTGCTCCTCCACTCTCTATGGTGGAGCTGACTTCTGTCCCCAGTGTTAAGGGTACCACTCTCCCTTGGCCACAGGGATGGGCACCAATCAGAGCCAATTCAAAGTTTATTTCAAGACTTTTGCTGAGGTAACAGATAGATACCAACATTTGCTGAGGGAATAGGGTACAACTATGGAGCCGCTTTAAGTCATCTTGCATGACAAGGAGACAGGCCTCCCGAAAATGGAGCCAATAAAAACTAAAGAAGAACTAAGACGGAGAAAGAGAGATTCAGCATCAATTGAGCTGCTAGATCCTGTTCTGTCTAAACAAGGACATATCTGTACAGCAATGATATGGGTTTCAAAAATTTCTCCTGAATTCCTTAAAACAAGGTGAGTTGTATTTCCTGACATAGGGCAGATAAACAGCTGATGCGCACGAGTATGGCCAGGCCATCTGTTTCTGGAACATCCTCATGGTGCCCATCCTGGCAATCATTCCAATTAGTTGCTGCCCACATCATTCTGATTGCTAAATATTTATAGTATTATATTTACTTTTAATCAAGAGTTGAAATAATAAAGTATTATTTATAAATATAAATATATCAAGAATAAGTGTGATGTTTTGTTGACAAAGAGCCTGAGCAGGGCATAAGCCATTCACAAAAATAGAATTTGACAAAAGGTATTTTATTTTCAGGTTATAAAAAGACAGTAGCCACCTTCTTAGCCTGAGAAAAACATTTTCCCTCTTCGAATATATCTCCTCTTATGTTAAATGGACATTAAAAATGACTAATTTGGATTGGGGATATAGTTCAGTGGTAGAACATTTGCCTTGCATGTGTGAGGCCT
This sequence comes from Tamias sibiricus, assembly GCA_025594165.1. NCBI lineage: Eukaryota > Metazoa > Chordata > Mammalia > Rodentia > Sciuridae > Tamias > Tamias sibiricus. Next base: position 134,464,841 of record CM046661.1, on the reverse strand, counting down.
TGGGTCCAATCCCCAGCATGGAGATAAATAAAAACCCTGCCGATCTTATAACATCATAATTATTAAATGGGATACTACTACAAAACACTTTCATATTAACCATTCTATCTGAGGAAATAATAACAGTAAAGATAAGTGAGTGCTTCATAAATGTAAAGTATCATTACTCCATATGATTCTTATAGCTGATGTTTAGGTTATTTGGATTGCCTGTGTATTAAATGTATACCATCAACTCTATTTTCATTTTAGACACATAGTACTTTGTAATTATAAAACGTAATATAACATTTTAATGCTTACATTACTTAAAATTCAGACTTCCTGCTCCACCACACGGGGGCCAGGAGAAGATCTGGAGAGAAAGGCCCGCCCCAAGCCCGCAACTTGGAGAGGCAACCTGCGCCTGCCTGGAGAGGCACTCAGCCCTGGGGTTTGGTGGTTGCATAGCCCAACATCAAGATAATTATAGACTTGAGGCTGCCACTGCCACAAAACTGAGATAGTGCTGCTACTATCAGGGAACAACAAAAGGTACTGGTAAGGCATCACTAAGGTCCCTGTGGACCAGGCTGCACCAGAGGGTGCTTTACTAGAGGTGCTACCAGTTATCCTCTTGTGACCTAGCAGGGAGGATGACATGGGGAGGCCTATCTCTTGTTTCTCCTACTAACACCCAAATTCTCATGATTACTCTCTCACTAGTCAAATAATCTAATACCTCTATTTTCTCACATCCTACCTCACAAACGTCTTAGCCAACCCCTACATCCCCCTTCTACCATTAGATACTGTAAACCACCACACAAACATACTGACTATATAGTAGAAGATAACTGATCTCATCATTTATGTTTAAAGTGTAAAATCTGTAAATATAAAAATAGAAGCTAACTGATATATGGCAATACGTTGGGTACATTGAATGTTGTAATATTGATCTTTCCCCTAAAGTGTGGCATTGGGTAACCTGTAGGGGCACTATAAGAAATAGGGCAGAAGCAGTAACACCTCAGACTTGCACTGCAAGAGAGGAAAACACATAGACATCATGAAAAAACAAGGGAGGAAAATGCCCAAAACAAACCAAGGTACTACAGCAATAGAATCCATAGAAAGCACAGTAGGTGAAATGTTGGAGAAGGAATTCCAAATATACATAATTAAAATGATTTGGGATTTTAAAAATGACCTAAGTGAGCAGATACAGGCAAAAATTGATCTCTCCAACAAAGAGATAAGAGATCAAATACAAGCAACCATCGATCACACCAACAAAGAAACAAGAGAACAAATACAGGTAGCAAAAGATTACTTCAAGAAAGAGATCAAGAGTCTGTACTTTCCATTGTGTATTTTCTCAGTTTTCTATTCTCTTGTCATTTCTCCCTGTAATATGAACCATAAAATTAAAAAGTTTACTTCTACCACCATCTCCTATTTAAAAAACATCCAAATCCTCTGAGCCACAATATGTTTTAATGTTGTCACACTAAACAATCTTGATATCCAGAAATAATAACTTTTCAAATTTTAATTAAAAGCATATTGCAGGGGCTATCCATGCTATAAAATATTTTACACTTTATAACATGGACATCCCTCCATATTATCAAGTGTTACTACAAGGGTATCTCCAAGTCCTATAACATAGCCTGGATTACTGCTTTGGAAGTAAGATGTCCTCCCAAATCTCATGTGTTAATGCAGAAATGTTCAGGAGTAAAATGGTTAGATTATGAGAGCTGTAACCTACTCAGTGGATTAATCCATTTGATGGGTTAATAATAATTTGAATGGACTAACTGGGTAAAAACGGTACACAGGCAGGATGTGGGAACGGGAAGTAAGAGTCATTTGGGGCATGCCTTTGGGATCTATATTTCATCCCTGGTGCCTCTCTTGGTGTCTCTCTCTCTCTTTCTCTCTCTCTCTCTCTCTCTCTTTCTCCTGGCCACCATGAGTTGAGCAGCTTTTCTCCCCATGCCCTTCTGCCATGATGTTCTGCCTCACTTCAGAATATAGTTGGCAGACCATGGAATAAATTTCTGAAACCATAGCCTGAAACAATATTTTCCTCCTCTTACATTGTTCTTCTCAGGTATTTTTGTCACAGCAATGAAAAGCAGACTAATACAATTACCATCACAGTTCTCCATGTAACTCAGAGCCTATCACCTTTTAAGAAATGGACTAGGTCTCATGTCCAAGTGTCAGTCACACTAGACTGTTTGAGAATGAGGAGACCAATAATTCTTTAGCCTACCTTATCTATGAAGGCATTTATGATTACTTTTGCTTTACCTAGTGTGAAAATGAAATAGAATCTAAACACCAGTAACTGTCATGTTTTATTTTGAATAAGTAGGTTAAGTATAGTAGCAATGAAATTTGCTGATAGAAAAGTTTCTGTTCTGCAGGTCTAGATTTTTCAATCACAGTTGAATGAATTACCTTCTCTTTCTAATGTAATGTTAATTTGAGCTTCATTTGTCCATTTGGTCTTTATTGGAAAGCATTCTACTAATGCAGCAAAATTTAGTTATGCTTTGAGCCAGAAACCATTAATGACTATTTTAGGAGGCTCTCAGGGACATCTAGATGTAAGTTGATACCTATCTTATTCAGTGTTTATGTTGACTCATTTTCCTGAACAATTTGGTCAAATAAATGACTTGTCAATTCTATTTCACATTGAATATGTCTCCAGGGAAGTCCCTGGATGGTAAGGACTGCTGGCCAACTGCATGAAAGACTTTTATATGGGCTATAATCTGTTAGTGAAAGCTTTCTTAGGCAAATTGATCTTGAATCCTTTTCAGATTTTTGAAGTATCATTGACATTAGTCTTTGTTATTTCTTTAAAGTTTCTAGGTCAAATATAAAATCTACATAGGGCATGGGACTAAAATACTAGATTATGTAAGGAGGATCTTGGCTCAGTGACTAATTAGCTATTTGACCTCTCTGAGCTTTAGTTTCTTTATTGTTTAGATAGGGGAGATAGCACAACCTCTTTCAGAGTATGTAAAATAAATTGCACTGTGTGATATTGTAGTGAAGCAAGGAGCATTGGTAACAAATAGTGGTAGGAGAGCCATACTGGAACTACTAACTCCTCACTACATTTCTTGAAGTATTCTTGGAAAACTGGTGATATATTTTTTTAAAATTTAGGGACAGCTGAACTTAAAACAGGAAAAAATTAGTCTATCTATTGATTAATCAACCAATACAAATACTAAAATATAATAAATCATCAACTAATTCTATATATTTGATCAAGTGGATCAATGGGACATAAGTTTTCACACTTTCCCTTTTCTTTTGCTTCTAATAAGATTTGACTCAATAGTTCAAGAAATGGTACAAGTCAAAAAAGAAAAGGATATTTTAAACGAACTCTAGGATATTCTCTGACAGGACAAATGGCAGGGTGGGGAGAGAGAGGGAGAGAGAGAGAAATTCCAAAGTTTAATGACTTTAAAGTTTATTGTACTTTAAAATCCTTAAGAAATATTTGGCTTTATAAATATTATTCCTACATCTGGTCTAGAAGTTAGAATCACTCTGACATTCACTATAATGACTTGGATAACTCATTTAACTTATTTGAGTTCCCATTTTCTCACCTGTCATTTTGAGGGATTTGAATAAGATATTCCCTTCGCGCTGCTGTGGTGCACACCTGTAATCCTAGGGACTCAGGAGGTTTGAAATAGGAGAATTGCAAGTTCAAGGCCAGCCTGGGCAATTTAGAGAGACTCTTTCGTAATATAAAAATAAAAATAAAAATAATCTTGGGGTATAGCTCAGTGGTAGCATGCACCTGTGTTCAATCTCTAGTACTGCAAATACATACAAAAAGTTGTTCCCTTTCAGCTCTAAATAGAGGTAGCTGATGCTACTAAGTATTCATTACTATTCAAGTTCAAATAAGCCCTCACAGCTACTCAATAATCCTGGTTTACATCTCTTGGTATATTCTTTAGAATAGTTGTCCCAGTGCTTCACCAGGGTTTTCAGTCCTCATCCTACCCTACCATCCACATTGAGCAAATGCAGATCCAAACAAATGAATTCTTCAAGTATATACAGGCCTGCTACTAGCAGGTTTGTAAGGAACAAGCAGTGTGAGAATGTTACCTCTCAAGATAGTTTTGGTACAGCCACCTCATGCACACTGGTGATGAGCAATGACATTTGGAATACAATGCTTTTTCTACAGTTTGATTAATCTATCATTTTTATATGCTTCATTTGAAGATCAAAAGGTAGAAAGCTGCATAAATGCTACAAAAACAACAACAACAAGAAAAAACCACACCAACTTTTACTGTACCCATTATGTTAGTTAAATTCTGCCCCTTTATTTTGCTTTACTGAGAAACTGCTAAATGACCTAACTGTTAACATTAAATGGTTGGTCCTGACAGTAGGGCCATTTCACAGTAACAGTGAAATAGAATATGTTAAAATTAGAATAAGCTTAAAAAAGAATTATACACTCTGACCAAGGTGGGAAAATTAGCTGAAATATCTGCCAAGGGAAAGTGGAAAGTTCTAAGATACCAGATGTCTCTGTGGGTTCCAAATTTGGAATTCTCTGTCGCCTTTTAAATCTTCCTTCAGAAGTATCAAACCTTACAATGCATGTGGTTTGGCATATGGGCTGTTATTTTGCATTTCTAGACTCTGAGTCTGCCTTTTCAATCAGTATCTAAGCTATTTTGTTCAGTTCTGTGCTACCTTGGGATAGATGGCTTTCAAGAAAATGAAGCAAAGAAATAAATGACTTCTTATCTCCACCTTCATTTCATTGGAAAGATTTTCCAGGCAAGACTGAGAGCACAGGAAAGCACAAATGCTATCATTCTTGTCCTTCTGGAGGTCTTATCCAGTGTTTCTCCTTTGTGCAGGAATAGAGAATACAGGTGCCCCCCCCCCCCATATTAAAAGAGCCTTCTTTTTTTATATTAATTTTTCATCAAGGGCAATTTGGCCTCCTCCTCTATAGTCATATTTTTCTCTTCAACACCAGCCACTTCCTGAACCTCCTTTCTGAGATGAAAGAAAGACACCTGCATTTGACTTTAGGTGATTAAGATAATGGGACAATGCATTATAAAAGATAATTATTTTTTAGCAATGATAGTTAAATTGAAGATGACTAAATGATGATAAAAGAACAATTAAAATCCAAATAAGAAAGACCTCTAACATTAAAAAAAGGTGAAAGGAGCACTCAATTTCAAAAGTGAGACTCTCATTTTAATTTAGATCTCATTTTTCTTCAACTTGGATCAGGAATATTCAAGATTGTGCACTAGATGGAATACATTTTGTTGGTGGCAAATTACTGATTTGTAAACATCACAGAGCAACTTTGAACATGAATACCCTACTAGTTTATTCTTATTCTCAGTTGCTTTTACATCAATTGTTCAAATATACATAAACTCTAAATGGACAGTTTTATACCTTCCAATCTACAAACAATGTAAAATGTCTAAAATATACCCCTTTCTTGTTTGTGAAGAAACTATTAGACACAATTGAGCTCAAAATTGCTTTCTTATAAACAGGTTAAAATAGTACTTCAAAAAATAGTGACAAACTTCTTTGAAAAACTGACTTTTATAATGAAAAATCAATTTTGGCAGAACCATTACGCATATTATTAAACATCTATGAGAAAGGTAGAAAAGCCAGGAGAGTGTTAGAGGAAACAAGAGAACATAGATGCCCTGCATCACAAACCATGTCCTGACAGAGGCTGCAAGACTGGAAACTAGAGAAGAAAATGAACACCCTTCCTTCTTTTATAGCCTATGCCCTGAGAAACAGCCAGAGGGGTGGGAAAAAAGGCAAAAGCAAGTCTGAAGCTGGGACCTTTTTGGCTTAAAATAAAAGCAGCTGAGAAAGCACAGAAATATGAGGTTGTGAATCACATGTGAGAGGTTATGAAAGGTAAATCAGACCTCATCCTGAGAAACAACGAGCCTTTCTCTAATAATCAATAATCAGGAGGATTCCTGATTAGAGAACTAGAACCTAAGGTGAGGCGAGATCTGAAGTGTCCTACAGCTGAGTCACAGAAGAGTGAGGGGGACATCATGAAAGTCACAGCCTGGACAACTGGCACAATTTAATGGCACAACTGCACTATGCCTTTCTTTCTTGCCAAGGGAAACAATGTTACAGAGGGTGGTGGGGGTCGGGGGTGGTGGGTATCAACATGCCCAGCTCTGGGAGAGGACTTCCAGTTTATCCAATCCAATCACAGCAATCCCATTCTCCTTTGCCAATATTCCTTACAGCTGTGGGGGTGGGGACCTGTTCTTTTCAAGGAGCCAGAAACAGATATTTTATCAGAATCTTCTGGGAGAGACTTATCCTCCTGACATAGAAAAAGCTCCTTTCCTCCAAACTGTTCTCTGAATCAAACACTGTGGCATGAGGCCACAATGCTGTCTCTGCATCTGTCTTGTAGCTGAAGGAGCCAATCACCAGCAAGCTGAAGATGACAGAGCAGAAAGAAAAGTTCTGGTTCCTTGATGTGAACTTTGGGCTTCTGCACTAAATTGGAACCACCTACTCCCAGTCTCACTCTCTGAGCAAACTGAAGAAGACCTTTATGTTTAAGGTTTCTATGAGTCAAGAACTGTGCTACTTGCTGATGAATGAATCCTAAATGATACAGAGGCTTTGATGATAAAAGTAAGAGGACCCCTCCTATGATTCACAGAGAGCTAAGGTCCACTTTTCAATGGCTGTCATGGAGAAGAGAGAGGAGAACAAGTGGCAAAGTTCTGAATCCACATTCAGAAGTCCATCTCTAGCCGGGCGCGGTGGCGCACGCCTGTAATCCCAGCACTTTGGGAGGCTGAGGCAGGAGGATCGCGAGTTCAAAGCCAGCCTCGGCAATGGCGAGGCACTTAGCAATTCAGTGAGACCCTGTCTCTAAAGAAAATATAAAAAAAGGGCTGGGGATGTGGCCCAGTGGTCAAGTGCCCCTGAGTTCAATCCCCGGTACCCACCAAAAACAAAACAAAAAAAAAACAAAAAACAAAACAAAACAAAACAAAACAAAAAACAGAAGTCCATCTCTGTGCTATTTCTACCCCTGGTAAGAAGTTCCCCACAATCAAGTGTGACAGGACACATGTTCTTCATTAATAGAAGCAATACCATAGATAAAAAAAAAAACACACACACACACTGGTAAAACTGTCAACCCATTCTTCAATCAGTTCTGTGTCTTGCCTGTGACATTTTGTTTCATTTGGCCTTTATATAAATAAATCTATGAGAAACAGACATTTTTGTTTCTGAGAGACATCAGGGAATTTAGTAATGCCTAGAAATTTCTCAAATAATGGTTTTTATATGTTGAAACTCACATATGTTTTATGGTTTCATTTAAAAATGTGTCCATGCATACACACAACACACACACACAGAGATTGCATTTAGAGATAGGAGTTCAATTTTAAATTCCCCTTAGATTCCAAGTTTCTCAAACTCAGCAGAATCCACAGTGTGACACACTTACTGGTGAACTAATATTAATTGACAAAAAGGAAACTTTATAAATTCAACATACTACAGACACATTGCATTATTTGGTCTTATCAAATTTCTGTTATAACTTATTAGTTCTATACTTAATAAAACTTTTTGTGTTCCCTAAAATGTCCAAGGAAGCAAAGAACATGATAGTAATAAGAATGTAAATATAAATGTAATGAAATGTAGTTCTCTAACTCGAAGATCTGATTTGTCATTCCTAGCTGTGGTTGTGTGATTGATTTGAGATATAAGTTTTCCTGCTCTTCCTTTATGTTCAAAGTCTACACCAATGCCCAACTTTGGTCTTTATCCTTTGCCTGTATTATCAGTACAAAAAATAGGCTGGAGCATCTTATTTTAGAGTGGGGAAAAAAAGTTTTCACACTTGCATAACTCACGCAGTTGAAATGGCTGGAAATCAACAGCGCCCAGAAAAGCATCTTTGAAAAGAAACCGAGCCTGAAAATCAGTAACTGCATAGAAGTCCTTTGAAAAGAAGAGTAAGGAGGGCCCCGGTGAAACTGCACTGAGGGTAAAAATATCTAGAATGAGCAGACAGTCACAGTGGAAACTTTCTTTCGGGTTTTGAAAATTTTACATGTCTGAGGTTTTTTTGTTTTTTTAATCCTGAAAATTTTCCTGGCATTACAGATGTTTGAAGCTCCAAAATTGGCTATGCAATGCTTGGTAGGAAAAGAAGATTTTCAGAATAGACTTTTTCACTGAATAAAATATTAGGACAACTAGTTTTCAGAAGAAAGTAGTGAAGATTGAATATGTTGAAGTCCTTCAAAGAGGGTATAGAAAAAAATTGAGACAGGACCAAATGAACAGCTGAAGTAGAGGCCAATACACTGGGTTTGGAGGAGTGGGGAGGATAAACAGTGGGAGGAGTCAAGGGAAAGGGGATAATAAGGAGACTGAATAAAAAACTCCAGAAGGGGTTTCTCTCAGAAAAAAAGAGGAAGTCTTGAAGAAGTTAAAACTCCGTTCTCTCTCCTGTCTCTTAGATAGAAACACAAACGGAATGGAATGACCTTGCCCCATAATCCCTGTAGGATCGGGCCCAGTACAAGGAAGGCGTTTCAGTGTCTGTGTGGGCAGATAAAGGGAGCCAGGATTTCTGGAAGTGAATGTTCCCAGGAAAATGTGATTAGGCTCAAAGGCTCATGGGTTCCCCTGGGAGAAGGACTTGGGCTTGTCACTGAACGCTGGTGGTTATCTCCTTTATATTCCCACACAACCTTCTCAAGACTTGTGGGGATTTCCTTTCCCCCTTTTCTCCCTTTCCCATCTCTAAGATACCGGGATGTGTCTGTGTCCACTTCCTACTGCCTGCCTTATCCTGCGGTTGGGCTAGGGTTCGCTGCCCCTTTCTTGGATATAGGCCTGTAGGGGTTATCTGCACCTCTTCTTCTTCCCTCCCTGACAGTTGGGATGCAGAGTCCTATTTTTCCTTTGTATGTTCCAATATGTTGTTTTATTGCACTAAAATCTCAGCTAATAAGAATTAAGATTTTATAATTAAAGCATCAAGTTATAATTAGATAATTAGGAAACTGACAATAGACCAAGATTAATAAAATGCTACATTGTTGTGTTTATGTTCTTTTCTTTTTTCTTTTTAAATTTGTTCTAATTAGTTATACATGACAGTAGAATTCGTTTTCACACATTGTACATGAATGGAGCACAACTTCTCATTCCTCTGGCTATACAGGGTGCAGAGTCACACCAGTAGTATAATCATACATAAATATATATAGGGTAATAATGTCTGTCTCATTCCACCATCCTTCCAACCCCCATGCCCCTTCCTCTTCCCTCCCCTCCCTCTGTCAAATCCAAAGTTCCTCCATTCTTCCCTACCCCACACCCCTAAATTATGGATCAACATCCACTTATCAGAGAAACCATTCAACCTTTGTTTTTTGGGGGTTTGGCTTATTTTGCTTAGCATACTCTCCAACTCCATCAATTTACCTGCAAATGCCATAATTTCATTCTTCTTTAAGGCTGAGTAATATTCCATTGTGTATATATACCACAATTTCTTTATCTGTTCATCTGTTGAAGGGCACCTAGGTTGGTTCCATACTTTAGCTATTGTGAATTAAGATGCTATAAACATTGGTATGGTTGCATCACTGTAGTATGTTGATTTTAAGTCCTTTGGGTATAAACCTAGGAGTGGAATAGCTGGGTCAAATGGTGGAATGAGACAGACATTATTACCCTATATACATGTATGATTACACTATCAGTGTAACTCTGCACCATGCACAGCCAGAGGAATGAGAAGTTGTGCTCCATTTGTGTACAATATGTCAAAATGCATTCTACTGTTATGTATTACTAATTAGAACAAATTTTTATAAAATAACCCAATCAGTAAATGTTCTAAGAAACTGAACAGACACTTCACAGAAGAAATACAATCAATCAAAAAAGATATGAAAAAAAAATGTTCAACATCTCTAGCAATTAGAGAAATGCAAATCAAAACTACTCTGTGATTTCATCTCACTCCAGTCGGAATGGCAATTATCAAGAATACAAGCAATAATATATGTGGTGAGGATGTGGGGGAAAAGTTACACTCATACATTACTGGTGGGACTACAAATTGGTGCAACCACTCTGGAAAGCAGCCTGGAGATTCCTCAGAAAGTTTGGAATGGAATCCTCTTTTTCTTTGTTGCCTGAATTTGCCCTAGTCCATATTGATGTCAATGAACTACCATATGAAACTCTGAGTTCTCACCATCCAAGTCTGGTATAACTGGTTGTGCTTAGGTGTGTATGCATCAGGTGATCAAAATTGTTTGAGTCACTCTAAACCATGCTTAGTCCTTGGAGTCATCATTAGCTCTGGGCTGGGTGTACATGAGTAAGAGCCATTGGCTGAAAAAAAAAAAAAATTCTTACCTGGGTGCAGTGGTGCACGCCTGTAATCTCAGCACTTGGGAGGCTGAGGCAGGAGGATCGAGAGTTCAAAGCTGGCCTCAGCAATGGCGAGGCACTTAGCAACTCAGTGAGACCCTGTCTCCAAATAAAATACAAAAAAGGGCTGGGGATGTGGCCCAGTCGAGTGCCCCTGTGTTCAATCCCTGGTACCAAAAAAAAAAAAATTCTTCCTAACTTAAACATGAGGAGACATGGTACGAGAATATGGGAGTAGGAATAATATATTCACAGGGTACAGGCTCTGTTCTGGGTAGGAAAGAGAATGTGGAAGGATAAGAAAGAGAAATCTTAGCAGTAACTTCATGTCAGGAACATTCATGTCATTGTACGTCTATTGCAGTGAGTGCCAAAGATGTTTCATTCAATTGCTCAAGCCAGTGAAGACCTTCAAACCAGTAGAATAAAGGAAGGAGATTGAGATCAGGGGAGGCAAAGGGGAGGTACTGGTGAATGAAATGGAGCAAATTATGATACATGCATTTATGAATATGTTATTAAAAATAGCACTATCGTATATAACTATAAAGCACCAATAAAAACATTTTTAAGGGTCTGGGGCTGTAGCTTAGTGGTAGAGTGCTTGCCTAGCACATGTGAGACATTGGGTTCAATCCTCAGCACTACATAAATATAAATATATAAAATAAAGGTATTGTGTCTATCTACAACTAAAAAAATATGTTTAAAATTTTTTTAAAAAAACTTCTAATTGCCCCTAGAGATTGTACACCTTCTCTGGACCCTCTAGACTCATGGAACTATAGAAAGAGGTGCAGAGCTGTATTTTCTTGCCCTACAAATCTATAGTCATAGGAGAGAAATAATTCCACAAAACAAAATTTTGATGCTATTGAGAGCTAGAAATAGAATACTGGTTCCCATTTCCTAAGGCTGTACAGTTGTCTGGTACATGCTGAGTAAATATATATTGAGTATTAAATGAGTGAAATACCCCTACCTCCCAGGGGTCCTGATGAAACATGATCCTGAAGCAGATTATCCAGACAATGATTAATTTTCAAGATCAATCCTGCTAGAGGTACAGTCTGGAGGTAATGTCAAACCGACAGTTAATGGCAGGAATGTGTGAGGTAGGATGTAGATCAAAGAGAAGACTGGAAGAGATGGGAGTCAAGAAAACAATCAGTCCATCTCCCTTTGTCTTCTGTTCACTGTCTCTGCTTGTCTGTGTTTCTTTCCCTAACTATATGTTGGATTCCACTTGTATTACCTGTTTTAAAGGCAGAAAAGAGTCTGTTGTCTACTGTGGACCATTGTAATATCACAGGTATTTAAAAATGTCATAGTACAATGAGCACTGAAGAGTTGAAAAGAATTATTCACATGTCCAAAACATCTATTTTGTGGAGGAATTCCTTTGACCCTACAGTAAAATTTCTTTGGTATTCTTCAAAAAATAGTTTCTATTCTTTTTGTTCATAGGAACAAAGAGTTATCATGGGAAAATTAAGATGCTTTATGGCAAGTTCCCATAAATCTATCATCTGAGGAAGAATATATACCCTTCATAACTTCTCTGACATCCTTCTATTATTTAGTGAGCATCTCTTTTCTCATGGAAACAGATTATAACCATTACCAAGTATCATTTTCACATCGCCTTTTTCTACTGCTATTTCTATAAATATTAAAGCAAATGGTTGATGGAAATTTTGTCAACAATGATCAAGATTCACCATCTTTGATTTCTAAGATATTCCTATAGATTCTTTAACAAAGAGTGAAGAAAACAAATGTGAAAAATGCAAACATTATTCTGCACTTTAAGTTTCAACATGAATACATGTTTTAATTCTAACACAATTTGAACAATCAGTTTGACTTTAAATATGATAAAAATTGATTCACGTACGCTATAACCAACTGATAAAAATAAAGAATGTACATTGGCAATCTGAATCCCAATTTTTTACAACTCTAGAAAATATAATGTCCCCCATAGATGTTTATATCTTCTTTGTCCTTCAGAACTAAACTCATCAGTTCACTTAGCTCTTAGTCCTTGTTTCAATTCAGTTCAACAAGATTTACTGAGTGAAAGTTTGGAACAGAGTGCTATGTTAGGTAGGAAAAGACAAACGAGGGTAGATGATAAATTCCTTGCCTTCCTATGGCTTATGTCTCGGTGGGAGAGGCAGGTACAACAATACAAGGAAAAGAAAAAAAAAAGGAAAAATGACATACAAAGTTGAGTCTTCAAATACACAAAGGGAAATTCTGTTTTTAAGGATAGAATATGCTTTCAAAATTGGCCAGTCCGGGGTTGTGGTTGTGGCTTAGCTGGTTGTGGCTTAGCGGCAGAGCGTTCGCCTCTCACGTGCGCGGCCCGGGTTCGATCCTCAGCACCATGTAAACATAAACGCATTACATTGTGTACAACTAAAGTAAATAAATAAATATTTTTTTTTTAAAAAAATTGGCCAGTTTGCTACAACTTACAATAAACCCATCCACTGGCCAGTTAGGTGGAAACTACCAGTGCACAGAAGCCATTTGATCATTGCCTCTGGAAAAACTCTGGTTTCATGTCTCTGCAAAGTGAAGAAAACAATACCCACAACTTTTCTGTTTTATAGGCTTCTTTGATGGACTGGATTCATGATGTTTTTAAAGGCCCAATGCTCAGAAAGACCCTGTAAAAATGAAATTTGATTTGTTAATCTAACCCTTTAGAATGCATAAAAACGTTACAGGGCTTCCACACATTTCCTTGCATAAAAAAAAATCACAATAGGATTGAGAACACCATGTTATATTCTCAACAACTCTATAAATAATGTGGTAACCTTAAATAAAAAGACAGTTTTCTTTCAGGCATAGCATCAAAATAGGTAGAATTGGTGATACAAATACAGAAAAGCCCATGCCCTGATTGACCTATGGTCCAAAGGCAAGAGTAGCCTGAAAAATCACAAAATATCCTAGAAATAAAGACTGTTCCATCTTTGCACATAAATGACGATTGAAAGAGTTGGTATGGAATTGATGACAAGAGTAAAAAGTTAATGAAAAGTTGATTGAAAAAAAAATGGAGGGAAAAAGACCAAAGAAAAAATTCAAAGAGATTATGAGGAGAGTAGGGAGTTATAGGGGGTGTGCTAGACATCTTTAAATTGATAAAGGGCAGTTTTCCTAGAACAGAGAACTTGAACAGAAGGATATGTGGAGATAAAAAAAACAAATGTAATTTTTGTTGACCAGCAGGAAAAAGTTCTAATCATTAGAACTTCACAAAATCTGGATGGATTATCTTAGGCAACAATAGTTTGCCACCAGCCATGCTCAACTTGAAGCTAAACAACCATATCATCATCATTATCATCATCATTTCTTGGGCTCATATATGTCAGGCTTCATACTTAGTGCTGTACATGCATTAGCTCATGCAATCCTCACCAGAACCTTATGTTATTATTTTAAAAAGAAGGACCTGGATCATGGAGGGTATCAATAATCCTTCCTTTCAAAGTCACACAGATTGTAAGTAGCTAAGCAAGAATTTAAATTCAGTTCTGACTCCAAGTCTATCATATCACATGTAATTTCATTAGGGTTGCTATGTAAGATTTAAGCAAGTTTTAATTTTTCCAAGGGCAGGTAAAAGCAAGATCTTATTTTTTTGTTGTTTTTTATCTTTTCAAACCTGGAGACTTTACAATTCCACAGATAAATGATGTGTGAATGGTACTGAGCTAGCCACTGAAAATATTGTTGTCTAGAACCGACTGGATCTCAACCAGTCCAGTGTTCTTTTGTCACAGTATCATTCTGCCTTTCGAGTATAGGTGTAGTGTGGCACGAAAAGAAGAGTAAACAGAACATGGAAATGCTCTCCAAATAAGGCTGAGAACAAGCAACTGACAATAAGGAAGGGAATTTGCTCCTTAAATGATAGAAAATGGTAAAGGGAAGAGAATGCAGCCAAGAAGTTTTATGGTTCATAAGCCTGTGAGAAAATCCTTAAAGCTTGAGGAGTTGAAATGCTGGAAGTGGAAGATATGTATGCCAGCTCCAACACACATTCAACTTCTTTTTGAACAATGATAAAGCTTATATGGTAAGGGTAATATAATTATTCTTCTCTGGATTTATTAAACTCTTCATTATATCATCTGGCATATGCCAAACATTTCTTGTTTCTTTCCATTTTCTTTTTCAGACTAATGTAATTATCCATGTTTTTTTCTCATCAAATCTTTAGAGTAACCCATTAAGTAAAGAGGAAATATGTTATTAGCCAATGCCTTTTTTGTAAACAAGAAACCTAGACCCATGAAGTTGATTACAATGTCACCTAGCTGGGATGGTCCACTTGGAATAATAGAGACGTGCTGACTCATGGAGCAGTGTCCCTTCTCTGACGCCACATGGATGCCCTTCTTTAGACTACAGGACAAGATAACACAGAGGATTTCAAGAATAAGTATATAGTTGGCCATGTGTATGCCAGCATTACATGTCTTTCTACTTAGTTTTTTTTTAAAAAAAAGATAATCTGGTTTAGAGTATTATAAATATCAGATTTCTTAGTCCATCCAAGTGGCAATTTTATGCCTCAAATTTACATCTATTAAAGGTGACTAAGTGGCAAACAGACATATTTGGAGTCTATTATTTATGTAGTTTAATTTTACCATAATTCAAAGGTATTCCCAATGAAACATTATTTTTAATTTTGTATTATAATTTGCTTATCTATATCCACCTTTTCATAAAGTAATAATTAAGAGTGAAAATATTTTTTCAAGAGCGATAAGAGATCATGTGTACCAGATTGCCCTACACTTGTAGAGTTTATGGCCAGAGGAAACAAACAGACTTAATAATAACAACAGGAAAGCTAATATTGAGGATTTGAAAGGCTATCATCATCTTTTTACTGAGGCCAAAAAGTCCAGACTCCCAAAGTAGGCAGAGTGGTAAGGAAAGGAAAACCCTGACTTAACAACAATTGGAACTGGCAGGTTAAAACTCTCTGTTTTCAACCTATTTCATTGTTTGAGCATAGTATCCACCCCAAAGAGACATTCTTCCCACCCACTGTGAACTGCTAAAGTAAACATGATGGGAAAAGGGAGCACTTTTAGATTCTTTGTTTTATCAAAAGAAAATACACTTCTTGGTCTTAAAAACTACACAACACAACATTTTGTGTTTAGAACAAACTGTATGAAAAAAAATTCTGCTTCCATGCCCCAAAATAAAATAAAATAAAAGTCTACAAAACAATGCTGGTATTTTAAAAAAAAGAACACATCAAATTTTAAAACGTGGACAAAAGATTGCCAAGGGTTAAAGAGTATTTCTAATATATTGGGCACTTGTTTTCTTGAAGGTAAGAGAGTGCTGGAATATAATGGACAACCTTGGGACATTCTAACCAATGGTATAACAGCTGGGTTACCAAGGTAACCGTACAATACATGCTCTACAAAGCTGGATTAAACCAGTAGGGAAGAGGTAATTTAAAATGAAATATTGCCGAGGAAAGATACCACTCAACATCATAATTGTATATATGGAGTCCTCTCCTCTTTAAAATAAAATACTCCAAAAAGAAAATTTATGAAATCTAACAAAGAACATATGTACATCCTGCAATCATGCATCGGGCTAAGAGACAGGATGTTTAAAAAGCCTATGCCTTATTCTTGTGTTAAAGATAGGGAAAAGAAGCCTCTTTGGAGTTTAGTAACTTTCCCAAGGTTATGTAACTGACAAGTGGTAGAACTCATCTGACCCAGCTCTCAGTTCCAGCATCTATATTCTTCCCATCAAGATGGCTCTACCTAGATTTGGGGCTGGACATGCCTAGGGCCAAGTGGACACTCCTGTGAGTGGAAACAGCTACATTGTTTTTGATGGCTGTAGCTTAGTCTCAACAATTCTGTTTTTAAGGCTTCTTTCTGCCAAAGTTAGATGTATAGACCAAGAAGCTCAAGAGAAGTTGCTAGAAATAGACTTGCAGGTCATCTTTCTGTAAATGGAACATTAAGTCACCCGTTAAGTGGATTTTGGATGTATTAGAGATCAATAACATGTGAGGAGGCCAAAGAACCTAAGTATCTCAGGAAATATGAATAGTTAAGAGATTTGAAGAAAAACAAATCACAGAGGAAAAAAATAAGTTTCCAATAAGAAAACCAAGAAGGAAAGATCTGATGAGTAGAAGGAAAACCAGAAGAAACTGGATTTATAGAAGTCCAGGGAGGAGACACTTTCACGAAAGGGAGAGTAATCAACTTTGAAAAATATCCCAGAAAGGCTAAGTATGGTTGTACAGAATTTATAAAGTCTGAGCCCACCAGCAGTTCTTAATCTCATATAAATATAGACTCTAGATATTAAGACTCTACCCTAATAATTCCAGAGGCAGACTAGAGTCCAGGAAAGAATATTTTATCCTGCTGTTTCTAAAGAAACTACCATTCCCTTGAGTCAGCCATAATTTCTATAGATAGGAAATGTGATTGCATAGGCCTCTCTGTACATCAGGTAATGGAAAAACATCGAGTAATTTATGAATCTCCAAAAGGAGTTTTACCTGAGCCATCCTTTCACCTCCTATGTGGCATGTTGATTTCCTCCTCCATTGCTCTACATTTATATGGTGGTGTCTGATGATACTAATAGGACTACTAACTCCCATATATTGATCACTTGCTACATGCTAAGTTCTTCACATGCCTTGTTTTTAATGCTCTGAATGAATGAAGCACAGAGAGGTGAAGGAACTTGTCCAAGGCCATTCATCAGGATGGAGCAGAACCAGGATTCTAGTCCAGGTCTGTCTGGCACCCCAACTGAGCTGTTCACCGCTGCACCATATTTAGAAGTCTCTGCAAATGCACTCCACTGCCAACTCTTCCCAGTGAGGCAGATGACACAGCTGGTGCAGACACTGTGTGCATGGTCTCTACTTTAATGCCAGGAGACACTGCTAGATTCTTCTCATGTCTACAAGTAGGCTAACAAGCCTCACTGTAAGGGCATTGTTTCACTCATGAATAATAATTGTAAATGGCACTCTCACAGCCCATCAGGGGTGTTCATGCAGGCACAGATCTTCTTAAAGACTCTTCCATCAACTATGAAATATGGCCCTGGTGAGTTAGCCCCAGTGGGCCTGTGGATTTGTTTAGGCATGCTTGAATCCTAAAGAGAACACAGCTTAGTCCCAAACTAAAATCCCTGCTTGAAATCTAGTTCAATGTTTTTAAGATGCTGAGTAGTAGAGAAACCTGAGCTTTAAGAAAGAGACAAGGTTGCAAAAACAACTTAAGACAAACAGGAGAACTAGGGGCCACTGCAGAGAACACAGATTCTAAGTTTCTGAGAGTCAGACTGGGGAAAATTGAGAAGAATCTTTCAAATGCTCAAAGGATCTTAAATGCTCAAAGATTTACCAGGTTAAAAGAGCCAATTTAAGGTGATCTGTAAGTTAAAGAGTAAGATAACATGGCTTTGTCAATACAAAGCTTCAGCAAATCAGAGTTTATAACTTAAATTTTGAAGAGTCCTCTTTTCTGAGAAGAATTAGGGAAGGGACCTATTCTCACTTTAGCTGCCAAAAAGTTTGGTACTAAATTTGAAGCTTAATTAAAGCAGTAATAATTAACAGTTTGTATCTTTACAAGGACATATTTCTTTTTATTTTTGCCTTTCTAGAAAATATATATTTATCTGTCCATAAATTTTTATTTAAATTGACATCTAACTATTTCACTATATGTAAACTTTGGGGGGACAAATTTCCATTGTAGACAAATAATGGTGGATGACTAAGAAATAATAGACAGATAGGGAAATGAATGACATCACTGAACAGATGGATATAGAACAGGAAGAAACTTGGCAGGCTTTGGTGACTCATTATTTAATAGGAGATAAAAGAATTAAAAGAACTAAAGATGACTCCCAAGTTCTCTAGCTCTGGGAGCTAGACAGAGATTGTAAATATTTCAAGGGAAAAATAATGACTTCAGTTTGGACATGTTGAGTTTTGAAGGGTCTGGAAATACCTGAGCTATTTTAATGATGGAATCTAAAGCTTAGAGAAAAGTTCTGAGCTGGAAATACAGATTTTAAAAAATTGAGTACTGGGGATTGAACCCAGGGATACTTTACCACTAAGCTACTCTCTAAGCCCCTTTTCAATTTTTTTTTTTTTAAATTTTGAGACAGGGTCTCGCTAAGTTGCTTGAGGGTCTCACAAAGTTGCTGAGGCTGGCCTCAAACTTGAAATCCTCCTGCCTCAGCCTCCTGAGTTGCTTTGATTACAAGCATGTGCTACCACCCCAGCCCAGATTATTATTTTTTTTAAATCAACATAAAGAAATTAGTTTGACATGAGAATGAAAGCAATGAACCAAGGAAAATGTCTGCTCTTCATGGACTTAGCAATATAAAAAAATCAATTCAAGTATAGAATTCCCATAAACACCAGCTTTTAAGGAGAAAAAAATAGAGGAAAATAAGCAATAAGTCCAGCATGGAGCAAGGTAATCATGGTGTTTAGAAAATGAAGGCATCAGAGTGTCAAAGGAAGCAGAGGTCCAGTAAGGAAATACAAAAGTACCAAAAAGAATTTGGGTAGTTGGCAGGTTACCTGTGCCCTAGTGGAAGGCAATCTTAGTAACATGGTGGGAGCAGAAGCCGCTTTTTTTAACAAGGATGGTGGAGAAGAAGAGAAGATGCAGAAGGCAGAAACCCCACAGATATGGTAGAGGATTTGAAAGGAAAGTTAAAATGAGAAAGGGCGTATGTTTTACTTTCTGGCTGGAAGGCTGAGTGGAGGCCTTGTAGACAGGGCATTGAAGGGGCTTAGGAAGGGAACTAGCTGTTCAGCCAGAGAGCAACCCACACAGCCCACCACATTCCTCTGCATGGTGCGAGTTTCTTCTTCCCAGCTCCTCAGATGGTACACAGTGGTGCTAGGAGAAACAGTGAACCAGAAGGCCACAGAATGCAAGGTCCATAGGAATGGAATTGGTGCTGGGTGCTACTGGTTTACATAATACCAGAACACTGTCCTTAAAGAACGAGGGAGGAATAGCTACTCCCCAGCCAAATAATTTCAAGTGTAAGATCAGCATAGGCACAGTGTATTTAGAAACCAGCAATGGCCCAGGGAAAATTCAGACCAACAGCCTTTGCGTTGGTGCCAGAAGGTCCATCAACATCTCTCTGTTCTGACTCTCTTGAAGGAGAGGAGTGGATGAAGACCTCTAAGAAATTGCCCCTTTAAGAAGTATAACTTTGACTTGAATGATCATTTATCCAAATGATAGCCCTGAAACAATTTCAAAGATAATTTTTAAAGTTTGAAAAGACTATGTATTTCACAAAGATACACTTGAAGTTTGAGAGCATTTGAATTTTTTTGTTTGTTATGTTTAGTTTCATTTAGTATTATCTGTCCCGCTATGAAGGAAATGGTAGCTAAAGTGCAAGAACAATTATTAAAAATAAAATGCATTCTATTTTTTGCATATATTAAACATAGCACATAAATTTTCACCCTTCTGTGATTGTAAACAAAATGTTCCAGCTCATATACTCAAGAGGATGGTAGGATTATGTCAGGGAGATTGATGGTTAATAGTTACCCCCATTTCTTTTTAACAAGAAAAACTGACCAATAGGAAAGTAAGTGACAGTGCAGAACCAGGGAGACAAGAAGGGAAAGAGAACTTCATCCCAGATGGCAGAGCAGAGTGGCAGAATCTTTTCACAAAGGTGGAAGAATAATGGTATTAGATGCCATTTTCTATAGGAGATAAGAAAACTGATACCATATTTCAATTATTGGTTCCCTGCATTTGAAGAGAACTAGTAAAAATCATACATCACTCACAGGAAAACCATATTCTAATGCTGGTGAGGAAATAGCAAAAGCATTCTGTAAAGAAAATGAGGACAACGATCTGGTTTATCATGGAATGAACTTTTGATAGGGGTAGCAGTGAAGACTTTCCTTCATAACTAGACACACAAATCATGACACGAGACAAGAGATAAAACCACAGAAAGGTGTATGTCTGGGCTACAAGAGATGGGCCAACTTGGGTGTTTCAAAGAGAATGCTGGGGTTAGTGGCTTTAGTACAGATATTAGTGGAGGACCTAGCCACAGTCCTGGTCTGGTCTGTGGGCTTGGAGGTTAGTTCTGGGAAAGGCTGTGGTTAGGCACTGATATAGACTCTGAACGGAAATTTAAGACCAGGAAACAGTCTTTGCTACCCTGAGCAGTGAGCCCAAGGTCCCTTCAACTCTCTGTACATGGTGATCCACCAATAACCAAAGTACAGATCTTTCCTAAATCACCAACTGTTTCACCACCCAAGTCTCTTTTATTCTCTTTCCCCCATCGGATCCTATTTTGTATGATAAGAATTGCTATTGAGAGACAGAAGATGAAATCAAGTAGTTAAGAGGCAGGAAAGACATCAAAGCATTAAGTAATAAATTCTGAAGAAATTTTGTAGATTATACAGAACTTCTAGAGAGAGCAAGCCAGATCTTGCAGAAATAGAACAAAGCAAGGAGAGTAAACTGACAGAAATATGAAGTGGTTTGCATCCTTTTAACCTCAAAAGTGAGAGCAATCAAAAACAGAATTAATGAATGGGATAGATTTAAACTGAAAAGCTTCTTCTCAGCAAAAGAAACAATCAGTGAGGTGAATAGAGAGCCAACTAATTGGGAACAAATATTTAATACATGCACATCAGATAGAGCACTAATTTCTAGAATGTATATAGAACTAAAAAAACTTAACACCAAAAAAGCAAATAACCCAATCAATAAATGGGCTAAGGAATTGAAAAGACACTTCTCAGAAGAAGATACACGATTAATCAACAAATACATGAAAAAATGCTCAACATCACTGGCAATTAGAGAAATGCAAATCAAAACTGCTCTAAGATTTCATTTCACTCCAGTCAGAATGGCAGCTATCAAGAACACAAACAACAATAAATGTTGGAGAGGATGTGGGGAAAAAGGCACACTCATACATTGCTGGTGGGACTGCAAAATGGTGCAACCGCTATGGAAAGCAGTATGGAGATTTCTTGGGAAAATGGGAATGGAACCACCCTATGACCTAGTCATCCCACTCCTGGGTCTATTCCCAAAAGACTTAAAAACAGCATATTACAGTGACACAGCCACTTCAATGTTTATAGCAGCACAATTCACAATAGCTAGGTTATGGAACCAACCTAGATGCCCCTCAGTAGATGAGTGGATAAAGAAAATATGGTATATATACAAAATGGAATTTTACTCAGCAATAAGAGAGAATAAAATAATGGCATTTGCAGGTAAATGGATGAAGTTGGAGAATATAATGCTAAGTGAACTTAGTCAATCTCAAAAATCCAAGTACCGAATGTTTTCTCTGATATAAGGAGGCTGGTTCACAGTGTTGTTGGAAGGGGGTACATAGGATCAGAGGAACACTAGAATGGTCAACGGAAAGGGAGGGGAGGGAGGGAGTAAGGGGGGGTTGGAAAAAAATTGGTGGTTGAATGAAATGGATATCATTATCCTAAATGCATGATTGAAGATCTGAATGGTACTTATATACTTTGTATACAAGCAGTTGTATGTAAAAAGATACTATACTTGTGCATGATGAATAAGTAAATAAATAAATAAAAAAAAAGAACAAAAAAATAAAAATAAAAAAACCAGTTTTACCAAAGTGGAGTCAAAGGTCTTGGCCAAACTGAGTTGTACATATTTTACTCCTGGTTGCCTCTACCTGATCATAATGATGTCACACTAGGAAAATTGCAAATTAAGAATTCAATGATAATGAGAAACCAAGTTACTCTTCATCTTGTTAGCTTGAACTTGGATGGTCTGTGGAAGCTGTGGGCATCCTTGGCTACTGTTTTAGTCAGCTATTTAGCTGCTACAAATAAAAGACTCAACTAGAACAACTGTAGAGGAGAAAAAAATTTATTTGATGGCTCATGGTTTCAGAAGTCTTAGTCCATAGAAGGTCAGCTCCATTCGTTGGGGCTGGAGGTGAGGCAGAACATCATGGTGGAAGAGTGTGGCAGAGGGAGGCAGCTTATGTGTGGATCAGAAAGCAGAAAGAGAGGTCTACACTTGCCAGATACAAAAATATATACCCCAAAGCCATCCCCCCAATGCCCACCTCCTCCAGCTACACACTAGCACTTCAATCACCACTCATTTAATCCCTATCAGGGGTTTAATTCACTGATTGGATTAAGATTCTCACAACCCAATCATTTCTCCTCTGAACCTTCTTGCATTGTCTCATATGTGAGATTTTGGGGGGCATCTCCCATCCAAACTATAACAGCTACCCATTGGAATAACCTAGGGAGCTTAAAAAATTGCCACATTTTGCAAGTAACACTAATGAGTATCCAAATTTTAAACTACAGTCTTAAGGGTCTTTTGAGGGTGGTTGGTACCAGAGGCAAGGAACGCTATCCTTAAGGTCAAGAATATATGTATCTATGAGTTAACTTAAGCTTGCTTACATCAGAGTTTCTGAGTTCTATGACCTTTGTTCTTCCTACTGGTCCTGACCAAGTAATCAACCACCCAGTTGCCTGTGGCATTGATTGATTTTATGTGCACAGCAGCATTAGACAAGGGAGGGAACTGGAGAACCCTGGAGAGGGAGATGGTGGATTCTCACTCTCCTGGCATCTGGGTACAGGGAAGTTTGACTGCTCTGCCTGCCCATCTCATCTCTCCAGAAGACCAGGCCCACTCCAAATGAGGAATATGACAGGGAGCCTATTGGAAAAAAGCCACGCAGGAACGCCTTGTAGAAAAGGGGTTTATTAGGGATCATGTGGAAGGGTAGGGAGGTAGGGGAAGAATGAAGAATAGCATGGAAGGGAAGGGAAGGGAAGGGAAGAGGGGTAGGGAATGAGAAAGGGGCAGGAGAAGAAGAGGGGTGGTTTCAGTCTGGAACAGGCTTAAATAGGACACTCGTGACCAGTTGGACCCCTGGAGTGAGTCCGTGTCCCCATAGGCTGCCGGAGGTCAAGAGGGGGGTGGCACCTGAGGGTTGGCCAGCAGAGCTGGTCAGCCTGAGGCACCTGGGAGGTGTGGCCTCTCTAGGCTACCTGGGAAGTGTGGCCTCCCTGCCTGGAATCTAACAGAGCCCACATCATGGAGTGGGGTGACCATGAATTTATTCGTGTTTTAGTTTGAAGACATAATATATATTCATGATAAAATAACCAGCATCCCCATTGGAAAGGTGATGCAGAACTGAGGCTAAATAAACACATTTAAGTTTCAGCGTCAGATAAAACTGTTACAAATGATATTTTGGTACCACTGGAAAATGAAGTTAAAAGCAAAGATACCAAGTTTTATTTACCTCTGCAGTTTTGTCCCAGATGGGTAAGTGTAAGATGTTTCAAAGGTTATTAAAATTTTGAACATAATTCTCTAACCCCATTTATTCATTTAAGGCCCCAAATAACCCAGAAAGGAAGCACATACATAGTCTCAGAGGAGACAATCACCTGGATAACATTGGCAAAGACCCACTTGGCCTAATCATCTAATGCCAGACTCAGACCTCTTCATAACATTTGGCCACATTTCTTCCATTTTATGACCTGGTTTCTTGTTTGTTTGCTTACAGCTTGTTATTTATTATTACCCTGGCAATACAACTTGTTATATTACATCCGATGTGTCCTCTCTGCATGGAGGAAGAAAATTAACTGTGAAGACTTCCCTTGACACCACATCTAAATCATACAGGACTAAATTTTCAAATATTCCAGATGAGACAAACTATTAAGCAAATATTGCACATATGAGGATTTGGGAAATTTACACATGGCTTCTAAACCGTGGCAATGTAAGCTAATTCTATGAACTTCTGCCTTTTTTGAGATGACAGTTTAATCCCTAAAAAAGCTGATGTATATGCAGTTGACTAGCCTGTGTCTGGTGGATAGTCGATACTCAGGTCATATTAATTAAATCTGAACCTGAGTCTGACTCTTAGAAGGAAGCAGTGGACATGATTCTAACCAACAGAACTGAAAGTGAAAACATTCTAGCTGTTAGAATTAGGTATGTTAAAAAAAAATGATAGTTTTGTCTGATGTGGTTTGACTGTTTCACATACAGCTTAAAAGGAATACTTTAGACAGTGTTCAGGAAATTGGTTCTGGAGAAGGCATCAATCAATCTGCCAGTCTTATTCTGACCCAATGGAAGCAACCTTTGTTTATTTCCCTTCTTGCCTAGTTTACATTTAATTTCTGTGAGACTGTCAGCTCCAGACACTCCTGTCTCATTCCCAAACTTCATTTAACAATCTCCCCCTGACATGTAATGATTGCTTTAAACATTTTTTATTTGATAATGTGCCATAACCGACCAGCCTTGGAAAGCCCCATTATCTTAAGAAGTGACCTCAAAACTCACACTGATACAATCACCTTTGCAGCACTGGGCCAAATAACTCCACTTAGACACTTATCTAAACTTCAGAAAGCAAATTTTTAGAAGCACCGGAAAGTGATAACCATGTCCCATGCCAATTCCAAAATAAATAACAGGTCAACAGGAATGGATGATTCTTTAAAATAAAATTGTATTAACACATTTAAATATTTTTCCTTTCCATTCCTGACCTTTAAATGTTAGAGTTCATGAGTTTGGTCCTTAGGCATTTCTCTTCTTTACCTGCACTTATTCCTTAAATGCTTTTATTAAATATCATGGTTATAGACATATTCATTCATTGTTGACTTTCAAATTTATAGCTACAGCCTAATCCCCCCTTCTGGGCTCTTACGTCACATATTCTACACCTTGACATCTTTACTTGGAGGTCTATAAGCATTTCAATTGCTTTAACACTTGTTTTTTCTCTTGCCAATCTTGGTGAACTGAGACTGCAGTGCAATTGAGTAGCCTAGTTCTTAGGGGTACTTGATACTCATCCATGTTAAGTAAATTTGAACTTGAGTTTTAACTCTTAGAGGCAGTAAACATAGTTCTAACTAACTAAATTGGAAGTTAAGAAAACATTTGGGAGAAAAACAACTGCATTTTAGAATTAGAAATGCCAAAGGGGGAAAAGAAAAGGTGACAGTAGATTTTGTCTGATGGCACCACCATCCACATGTTAAAGGAAGAAAAGGAGAAAGGAAGGAAATAAAGAAATGAAGTTGGAAAAATAACTGGTTAATAGGAAGATAATGTGGTATTGGAAGTATGTAAGCAGAAAAAATACTACTTCTCAGTTTTGAAAAATGCAAATTCAATACTTTAAATTAGACTTTAAAATGTTTTTTGTGTTTTTATTAGTGCATTATAGTTTCGTTTTGACATGACCATCCAAGCATGGAATATAATTTGCTCTACTTCAGTTCCTAGTACTTTCTCTTTCCCTCCACTCCTCCCTTCCCCTATTTCCCTTCCTCTACTTTACTGCTCTTCCTTCTATTTATTTATTCATTTATTTATAACTTTTTAAAATTGGTGCTTTTTAGATACATACAGGCGAAATTCACTGTGGTGTATTCATATATGTATATTCATCATTTGGTCAATTTCATTCCATCAGTCCTCTTTTCCTATCCCTCTTCCCTCCTGATCAATCCCCTTCCTTTGCTCTACTGAGCTCCCTTCTGTTTTCATGGGATTCCCCTGCCCCTTTCTTTTCCTTATTTTGGTCTACCTTCTGAATATGAGAGAAAACATTCAACCCTTGATTTTCTGAATCTGGCTTATTTCTCTTAGCAAATTTCCTAGTTTCATCCATTTAGTGCCAAATGCCATAATTTCATTGTTCTTTATGGTCGAGTAAAACTCCATTGTATATAAATACGCCACATTTTTTTTTTTTTATCCATTCATCTGTTGATGGGCACCACAGCTGGTTCTATTACTTGGCTGTTGAGAATTGCACTGCCATAAACATTGATGTGGCTATATCACTATAGTATACTGATTTTAGTTCTTTTGGAAAATACTCAGGAATGGGATAAATGGGTCATATAGTGGTTCCATTCCTAGTCTTTTGAGTAACCTCCATACCACTTTCTAGAGTGATTGTACAAATTTGCAGTCCCACCAAAAATGTATCCTTTTCCCTCATATCCTCACCAGCATTTGTTATTATTTATATTCTTGATGACTGATATTCTGGAATGAGATTAAATTTTAGTGTGGTTTTGATTTGCATTTCCCTGATTGCTAGGGATGTTGAACTTTTTTTTTGTTTCATATATTTGTTGCATTTGTAATTGTTCTTTTGAGAAATATTTGTTTAGTTCTTTTGTCCATTTATTAATTGGGTTTTTTTGAGTGTTAATTTTTTTTCTTTATTCTGGCTATCAATCTCTTGTTGGAGAATCAGCTGGTGCTATAGTTTAGATATGAGGAGTCCCCCAAAAGCTCATGTGTGAGCCAATGCAAGAAGGTTTAGAGGTGAAATGATTGGGTTATGAGAGCCTTAACCCAATCAGTTAATTAATCCCCTAATAGAGAGTAATGAGTGGTAACTGAAGCAGGTAAGGTGTGGCTGGAGGAAGTGGGTCAATGGGGTTACACCTTTGGGGTATATATTTTGCCCTGGCTAGTAGAGTTTCTTTCTCTGCTTCCTCATGGGATTCCTTGAGCTACTTTCCTCCATCACACCCTTCTGCCCTAAGGAATGGAGCCAGCCTTCTATGGACAGAGACCTCTGAAACTGTGAACCCCAAATAAATTTTTCCTCTTCTAAAATTGTTTTTGGCAGGTCTTTTAGTCAGAGCAGCAAAAAAGCTGACTAAAACAGCTGGCAAAGCTCTCCCATTCTGTAGGCTTTCACTTCACACTCTTGTTTCCTTTGCTCTGCAGAAGTTTTTAAATTTGATTCCATTCCACCTATTGATTTTTGGTCTTATTTCTTTCACTTTAGGAGTCTTGTTAAGATAAGTTGGTGCCTGCACCAATATGTTGAAATGTTTTGTTCTAGCAGTTCCAAAGTTTCTGGTCTAATTCCTAGATCTTTGACATACTCTGAGTTGACCTTTGTGCAGGATGAAAGATAGAAAACTAGTTCCATTCTTCTACATATGGATATCCAGTTTTCCCACTACCATTTGTTAGAAAGGCTCTCTTTTCTCCAACATGTTTTTGGCACCTTTTCAAGTGTCATATGACTTTATCTCTTTGGTTTTGTCCCTGTGTCTTCTATTCTGTTCCATTTGTCTTCATGCCTGTTTTGATGCAAATACCATGCGGTTCTTGCTACTATAGCTATGGGTATAATTCAAAATCCAGCATTGTGTTGCCTCCAGCAATTCTTGTTCAGGATCGCTTTAACTATTTTGGGTCTCTTATTCTTCCAAATGAATTTGAGGATTTTTTTTCTAGTTCTGTGAAGAATGTATTTTGGTATTTTGATGGGGATTGCACTGAGTCTGTATAATGCTTTTGGTAGTGTGGACATTTTGATAATATTAATTCTGCCTATTCCAGAAGAGAGGAGAGCTTTCCATCTTCTAAGTTTTTTTTTTTTTCAATTTCTTTCTTCAGTGTTCTATTAGATTTATTCCCAAGTATTTTATATTTTTTGAGGTTATTGTGAATGGGATAGTTTTCCTGATTTCTTTCTCAGCAGATTCATTATTGAAGAGCAGGAAAGTGATTGATGTACATGTGTTGATCTTGTAGTCTGCTACTTTGCTGAATTTGTTTATCATCTCTAGAAATCTTCTGGTGGAAGTTTTTGGGTCTCCTGAATATAGGATCATGTCATCTGCAAACAGATAATTTGACTTCTTCTTTTCTCATTTGTATCCTTTAATTTATTTTTCTTGCCTGATTGCTCTAACTAGAGTTTAAAAAATTATGTTTAGTAAGAGTGGTACTGTGTGTGTGTGTGTGTGTAGAACAAAAGAAATCCTACCAGCACACTCATTAATCCCTTAAAAATATCACAAAGATATTCTCAGAATTGATGCTCAAAAAAATCACCTGGGGATGTATAGAAATTTGTCTTATTATTTTAATGGAAAATAAATATCACATATTAAGTATTTTTAAAAAGTGGTATAGTGGTATGAGTGGGCATCCTTGTCTTCTTCCTGATTTTATATGAAATGCTTTTTTTTCTCTGTTCAGTATAATGTTAGTCTCAGGTTTGTCATATAGTCTTTACAGATAAGGTAAGATCCTTCTATCCCTAGTTTTTCCAGTGTTTTTTAACATGAATGGGTTCTGAATTTTGTTGCATGCTTTTTCTTCATCTATCAACATGATCATGTGATTCTTGTCCTTTACTCTATTTATGTGGTAAATTACACTGATTGATTTGTGTGTGTTGAACCAACCTTGCATCCCTGAGACTAAACATACTTGATCATGGTGTACTATCTTCTTAACATGTTTGTATGTGATTTTCCAATATTTTATTAAGGACTTTTGAATCTATGTTCATCAGGAATATTGGTCTGAAGTTTATTTTCCTTGATGTGTCTTTGTCTGGTTTAAGTATAAGGGTGATAGTGGCTTCATAGAATGAACTTGGCAATGTTTCCTCTCTATTTCATAGAATAGTTTGAGGAGGAGAAACAAATATTCTTAAGGATAATTTCAGTGGATAAAATATTTTTTAAAATGCCCTTAGGAATTGCTTATGCATTATTTGTTGATCCAGATTTCAAATTGAATTTTAAGAATTAAAGGCATTACAGAGAGTCAACACTTTTTAAAAAGTTGTTGATAGAGGCACCTAATGCCATTTAAAATATCTCTAGACTTAGACATATAATGAAGCTTATCAATATTTTACTGGTCAAAAAAAATCTACTGAAAGTAGTGCCCTCTATTTCTGAAACATTATTATTGAGATATGGAGACTGAGTGAAGTCCAGAATAATGGTTTATGTTAAGTAAAGTCAGTTTAGGGAGCAGCCCTTTGTGAAATGGTATCTAAGTACATGTTGAGTGATGTTTGCTTATTCTGAAGCAGGTTTAAATACCTAACATGATGAGCCAAAGCTTCAAATGTGAATAAAAAGATGTACAAAAAAGAAGAGAGAGTGAAGAGCTTCCAACACCTTTTCTTATCTCTCTCTTCATGTGTGTACAATCATCACCAAGTGCATATTCCCACCCACGAATTTAGCCCCTTGGATGATCACCAACATCTGGTTGTGATTAGCATTTCTACTCCTGGTACATCCACACAACAATGGAACATCCCCAGTTCCCCTCATGCACCATCAGTCAAGTTCACAAACATTTTGCACCTCTGGTGCAAAAGCTTATGCTATGCCCTGCAAAACACTTTTATGAAAGTTGGAACTCTCTTGCTTCTTATTACCTTTTGTTACTAAATTTTAGCTAAAAACCTATACAACATGAGCTTTACAAAAACATACATTTTTAAGGAGAAGATAAACTATTTGAGAGCATAATTAAGGCTCAAAACTGGTATATCATTCACTTCCTATAATTCCAGAGATTTATTTTTTCCTTCTTTTTTGCTCTGTCATGAAGTCAGAGTGCAAGCTGATTCCAGCAATTTTACCAGATACCACAAACTAATGGCTCTGGATGGTTGCCAGCTGCCCTGTAGACTCTTCCTGTTGGCTTATCTTTACTCATTATACTGTTCCTTAATATCATTGTGCAAAGAATCTGAAGATTACGAAATAACAAGGTTTTCCAATATGTTGCTGTGTTTAAACATGTGATAAATTAACCAGGGGATCGTGCAATGAAAGCATTTGCATTTAATTTCCATTTAAGGCACAAAGCTAACACTGTACTAGAAAGAAAAAAGTACTTTGGTTTATTCTCAAGAGTTTGGATGAGCACAAAACCAAATAAAATTGAACCACCACATGGCAGGATTTATTAAATCTGGACAGCAGAACAAAGTAACACCCTGAATAGTGAACCAGTGAGCCTTTTCTCCCACTTTCAAATTGTCAGAGCATACATGTGAGATTTCCATAAGTCTAGCAAAATACCACACTGGAAAAGCATTTTTGTATGCAAGCATCAAACTTTCAGGTACAAATACAAATTACAAAATATAGATACAATTTTTATTTTAGAAATATTTTCTGTAAAAAAAAAAAAAAAAAAAACCTAATGAGAATTACACAGGGAAAGGAAATGAGAAATTCTGGTCTGACACCAGTTTTTTCACTCAATTATGTTGGTCAACTCATGTATTTTGCAGAACTTTATTTGTCATTTGTAAACAGATTACAATAAAATAAAACCATCTTTCTACTTACCTTATGATGAAAATGAGTCTTCTGAGGTGACATTTAATGAAGCACATTTAACTTTCTAAAGAACTTTCAAAAAGAAATATCAGAAGAATAAAAGTAGTTTTTTTTTTTTTTTTCAATAATTCCATTGGAAAAATCAGCATTTCTGTAGCTATTTGCTATAGGATAGTTTGTACTGGATTTGTTGGATGGATATCGCTGTTTTAATAGAACTAGGCACAGGTCCAAGAACAGAGATTTAAATCTTAAATATAAAACAGTTCTTTGTTTTGCTTTTCTCATTCTTTGCAAAGCTCATTTTGTGGCTTTAAAAATATTTACTCAAGAGATACTATCCTCAGAAACTATAACCAAGAAGTTGCCAACTTGATATTATTTGAGAGGTTGCCAAAAAGGTCTTTGCAAAAACCACCTCCCCACTCCCTCCACGATGCCTGAAATTTCAACAGTTGTGATTCACTCAGTTGGGCTGATGGCTGACATCTCCCTGTGGTAACCTTTTGTGGTGGGGAGGGCAGGGAGGAGGGAGGACTGCTCCAACAACTTCAACAAGGTTACTGCACTGTTATCACTCAGCCTATGTTTCTCCATGTTATTCACAAAGAGATCCTAATGCCTTCAAATGATTTATGGAAATCTAGCTACATCATCACTGTAGCATGTGTTCCCAACTTATTGAGAGAAGGAAAGGTCCCCTGAGAAGTCCATGGGTGAAGCCAAAGGGATATTAACTGCTGAGGTTTGGGGCAGAGAAAAGGAAGCAATGCCACCTCTATACCCCCCCCCCCCCCACACACACGGGACATCCTGGGAACCAGAGGGAGGAAAATCAGAGTGGCTTTCAGTAACCATTTATTTCTAAATACTTGAGAATCACTTTTTTTTTTTAATCCCCTTTAAAAAGGAGTTTAAGCAGACATTTCCCTTTTTAAAAAAAAAAAATAGGACATTCATCCATCTTAGATACTCTATCATCCTAGAGCTTTTCAGTGATTGCTTGGAATTTCAAAGAGTTCTAAAATAAACCTTAAAAAGTTACTTCAGCATCTTTAGATATAAATTGTTAAAGCTTGAGCATGTGAATTCATCTAAAGTAGGTCGTTGCTTCCTCTTTACATCTTAACCTACAATAAACTATAATTTCTCCTTCATGTTGCTTAATAAAGGCTTTCCTGTTTCAAGACAATTGCTTATGGTAGAGAAAATAGAAGCAAAACAGGAGTTAATCGACTTTGATTCTTTTGTAATGCTTGCATCTATTAACATAAATAGCTTCCCCTAAATCTAGGGGGAGAAATGGGATCTTTGTTTGACTTAATACACCTTACAGGATTCATTTTCTATTTCAAATATATGTGCATATACACTTAATTTTTAAATGCTATTCCAGGAGGAAATAAGAAAGGCTTAGTGGCCCCCATTTTATATTATTCTGAAGCACAGATACTATTTTTTTAAAGAGATGCTTTTTTGAAATCCATAATATTTTTTCAAATTTGGATTAATGTGATCTTCGTATTATTCATTAGGTCCTTGGCACCTACAAACAATGGGAGTTCTCTAAAACTGTTGTGATGTCTGTAAATTCCAAGGTGTGATTATCAAAAGGTCTCATTCAAGTGCCCCTGAGTTCAATCCCCGGTACCACAAAAAAAAAAAAAAAAAAAAAAAGGTCTCATGAAATTATCTTATGCACAAGAGCACAAAGGTGTGATTTCTTGCTGTCCCTATTCTTTTCCTCCAGAAAAAGAAAGATGGAAATGTAAAACGCTGGGGTTAATGCTGGTCAGAAGGAATAAGTTCTGGTGTTCCACAGCACAGTGGGATGATGATAGTTTAAATAACCTATTTAAACTTCATATATATATATATGTATATATGAAGATGTGGAAGAGAAGAACTCAAAGCCTCTGAACATGAAGAAATGATAAGAAGAGGGAAATACTAATTATCTTGTTTTGATTGGTGCATGTATATGTGTGTATTGAAATATCACAGTGCATCCCATTATATGTACAATCAATGCATATTAATAAATAATAAAAGATGGGTTAAATGATGAAGTCAATGGGTGATAAGAGATTCACTTATTCTTGGAATAAGTGCAAATCACACAGCATACTTCCCTTCTGAGACATTAGTTACCTACAAATTAAGTATCTTTTTGTAATCAGTAGAAAAAAAAAAAAAAAAAAAGCTAGTGGTGATTGTTCTTTCCCCTCACCAAAGGGGACTTTCATTTATCCCTGTCTCTCCATGTTCACTGTTCTCTACAGCATAGAATCTGATATGGTTCACGAGGGATGGGAAAACTGAACTTCAATATGTTCCTGCAGAGCTTGAGAGTGTTTTGCAGACCCTAGCAGATGAAAATCTCAGCTATAGCACCAGAAAGAGAACACCTTTCTATACCCCAAATTCCTAGCTCTGTCAGGAGAGTAGCTCTAGAGGAGATGCTGACTAAGAACTTCTAGGTAGTTTTTTCTTTCTTGCTTAGATTATCTTGAAGATAAATTCATTTGTTTCCTACATCACTTTTTAAAATAAATAAATACTCTTATTAGAACCAACTCTTATTTTCTTTAGTCCTCTTACATTAAAGTTCCTGAGGAATTTTATTCATTGACAACTTACTAAAAACATGGGCCATCAAAGAATATCGCTGTTTATTGCATATGAAATAGATAAACTTTGAGCAATTAACATCTAACTGGAGATTCAGAGCAAGGTTTGCCTTTTACACTTCTTCCTCACCTTGGGAGACTGGAAGCAGAGAGGCAATACAAGGATCTTAGGTCTTCCACAAATGGCTGCTCATTATCCAACTGCTGTTGGCTTAGCTATTTAACTGTAAGAAAATTTACTTCTCTGGGACTCAGTTTTCTCAAAAATGCTTTATACTATAAATCCCATAGATTGTTGAGATGAATTAAGTAACACATGAAGAGCTTCTGCCATATACTATATATTTTATCAGAAATAGCTATAGATATTATAATAAAAATAAGACCTTTATTATTATTCTGCCCCAAATATTCACTATATGGTGGTTGCATCTACCTTATCTCCTTTTGCATATCTATGCCAACTTAATGGTCCCCTGGAAGAATCCCCTAGGAATAACAATGGGCTCAAGATGAGAGAAGAACAAAATTTCTAGAACATCCTGAGCTGAAACAAGTCTAAGACTATATTAGTCCATTTTCATTACTTTAACAAAACACCTTAGACTGGGTACTTTATGAAGAAAAAATTGTTCATATAGCTTTTTGGAGGTTGAAAGTCCAAGGTCAGGTCCCATCTGTTCAGTCTCTGGGAAGTACCCCCCTGGCTATATCATAACATGGCATGGAATCAGAAAAAAGAATTACTATATGCAGAATAACCCAAGTACATGGGGTGGCCTTATTTATAACAAGCCACATTCACAAGAAAGGACGGGGGGGACCACAAGAACTACATTTTTCCCTTTGAATGGCAGAGCCCCCAGTGATCTAATCACCTTCCACTAGGCCTTACCTCTTAAAGGTCCTACAACCTCTCAACATTGCCACACTGAAGACTAAGTTTTCAGCACATGAATCCTTGGGGGACACACACAAAGCACATCCAAACTGCAACATTCTCTGAGCAGTGGGAGCAACAGAATGGAATCTCCTGGCCCTATGAAGGCAGCTATTGAAATGTATGTGGAGATGCTGACAAAGGCCTCTGGAGATGCTATCTTAAATCAGAGGAAGGACTCTAACAAAACTGTCAGAGTGAGGCCATCATTCTTCAGAACCTGGATAAAGAACCAATGAAAGGGGAGTCCTGGGCAAGGACAGCAAGGTACCAATGTGAGGCCATACCAGGAGGGGAGAAAGCCTGGCTTTCAGGGCTCAGCGGGACCCATAAGGGGGTAAGACTGCAGTAGTGAGCTTGCAAGAGGAGGGAAGGGCATGGGGGTGTGATGGTTAATTTTGTGTATCAACTTGACTGGGCCACAGTGCCCAGATACGTGGATGAACATTATTCTAGATGTTTCTGTGAGGGTGTTATTGGATGAGATTAACATCAAAATCAATAGATATTGAGTAAAACAGATTTCTCTATTTCTCTCCATAATATGAGTGAGCCTCATCCAATCATTTGAAAGCCTTAAAAGAACAATAACAATAGCATACTCTATACCCCATGATAGCTGACTGTTCATAACCCAGCTGTGCACTTAGATCAGCTGTTTGCCTCTCTCCTCCAAGCAGGATGGAGTTCTGCCAGAAGACAGTCTTTGGACTTGACCTGCAATATCTGCTCTTCCCTAGGCCTTGCCCCAGGCTCTTTCTGAACTACAGATTTGGGACTTGAGTAATCATGTGAGGCAATTCCTTAAAACAAATCTCACTGTATATACACAATTTATTGATCTGTTCTACTGGGGAACCTTAATACAGTGGGGGGAAGTCTAGGAAGAGCAGCCCTTCACCCAGAGGAGAACTATGTTCCGATCCATACCTTTTGATCAGCCCCTACTCAATCCACTGAAATGGACTTAATAAATAGCAGCTACATCTGTGAAGCAAACACCTGTGTATTTATTTATTTTTCCTATTTATTTCCATTAATTGGTTCATGTACTGTTTTTTCCTTCTTTGTATTCCCCTATGAATCAGAGGTGGCTTATTGTAAAAAGTGTACAAACAATAGGGCCATTAAAATGAGAAAGGACATGACCTAATGTGAAATGCAAGAAGAAAAAATATCTATCAGAGAGTTAGTAGCTTTGAGCTTCCTATAGCTTCAAAGGCAAAAAGGTAACTATCAAAGCTTTCATTGCATTTCAGGAAATATACTCAAGATGCATACAGAGGATGTATGTAGCTAGTGCTCATCAGTCCTGATCTGCCCTCCCTCCTGAGCACATGGAAGACCGCAGCTCTCAAACCTCTTATGTTTGGACAGGGGTATGAGACATGTTCTGGTCAATAAACTTTGAGCAGAAACAGCATGCGGCACTTCTGGACCAGGTCACAGAAGCCCGGCACCACTCCATGGAACACACATGTTGATTTGGTGGAGCTTCCACATCCAGGAGCTTGGATCACAAAGCAAGAGTGACTTGATATGCAGAGGACTTTGTGTAAATGAGAAATACCCTTTAGGTGTTTGGCCAGTGAGATCTCAGAGCCACCTACTGTCACAGCCCAAGCCTAGCCTGTTCTCAATGAAACACCTTGTAAGATGCTTGACAGAAACCACTTGTTGCTTGTTCTTTGAACCAGGAAAATAGTGTCTGTGCTTTTAAGAACAACACAGACTTTTTTTCTGAAGTTAAATTCCTTGAGTGCTTAAGGAAAAAACAACAACAACAACAACAACGTGTAGTGAAAAATGTCTTCAAAAGTGGGTTATACAAAATGATAAAGATATTTTCTTTTGTGTCTACCTTTAATTTATTAAAAGCCTAGGCACATTGTTACACTGCAGTTCCTCTGGAGGGTAATGAAGTCTAGGTAGTTTCTGGTAATCGAGGAGGATGCAAAGAGAGAACTGAAACAGATGTCACAAATTTGTGACCCTGTAGCCTACACCTAGACTGCAGAACTATTTTTCTTGGCCTGCTATGTTTTCTTTTTTAAAAACCAATTGCCAACATTAGAAACAAAGTGCATTTGTAACAAGGACATAGGATGCATTTGCTCAAAGCTGGGGCTCTTAGGCCTGCCTATGCCCATGGGTAACTAAAAACAGGATGAAGCATGTCATCTCTGCCTTCCTTTTGTATCTTTCTCCTTTATTACCTTAAACTTTGGGTCAGGTCACTTTTCAGCTCTGCAAGTAGGCATGTTAATCATTAAAGGAGTGTTCATCTGAGAACTAGGAATACAAGTTTTGTTAGTCCTTAATTTACCTAGCCTATCTCTTCCCCCTTGAAGGGTGAGGCAAGATTTGCAGCATCCTGTTTCAGACCCCTGGAGAGTGGTGCCTAGAAGTCTCTAGTCATCGTCCCTTCCAGGGTCACAGTCCAATAGACAAACATCCTGAGCAGCAAGTGGAAATTGATCTTTCAAGTGATACAGACTTCTCCGGAGCTACCTTGCAGAACCAGAACTGAGAGAATGATAGACCTGACCACAGTCTGGTCAAGACTGCTTAATTACATACCCCTGGCCCCTGCCTCCATTCTTCTACTATTTAAACCTAACACTTCTATTGGTAACCCAAAGACAAGGCTGAGATGCTGGATCATCTCACCTTCACCATATGGGCATACTGTTCAAAGTTCTTCTTCCTGCTTTTCACCATAACCTCTTTGTTGTCTGGACAAGTGGGCAGGCCTGGTTAGGTGGGACATCCCCCACTACTGGGGTCAGGCCTTTGGCCTAGGACTCCCAGAACAAATCCATATAAAATCTTGATGACATCAAGCTTCTCCTTTTTTAAAAAAGTTAATTTTGTCAACACTGGGTCCACAGTCCCAAGTGGCAGTGAGTCACCTGAAGCAGAGTCCTTATTGCCCTGTTAGCTGTGGCATGCTCTCCATGTCCCCCACAGACCCACTCCAGCCATTTTCATTACCTAACCCGACCTTTTGGGCATTCACACTTAGGACTCTAGAACACTGGAACCACCGTGAGGCCTCAAGGGCATTTGTTTGAAAAATTTAAGAATCTGGATTTCAGACCACACCCCTTTCTTAAGCCAATCAGCTCCTGTTTTATATGCTTTGCATACTGGGCTTTTGCATTCATCCAGCTTCTCACCAGGAAGCTCACTGAAGATGGGACAATCCAAGAATGGCTTCACCTATGGGGACAGGGCATGGGAGACCACCTGGTTTAGAGCAGCATCCTGGGCTGGAAGGGGCCTGGGAGGGAGTGGTCACACAGACAGTTGCCTTAGCCTCACCTGTGGGACCCACAGGCACTGTGACCTTCAGAAAGCAGACTCCATCAGGGGAAAGAATGCCTCACCCTCACTGTGTTTTCTCTCTCTGGATCTTTTACTGCTGCTTCCCAGTGTCTACACTTGGGTGAAAGATGGCAGGTAAAGAGGTCAATTGATTTTGTTCATAGAGGTACCCTCTGAAGTACAGAGCAGGAGGAAGGAGATATTGGGCGAATCAGGAGAAGATAGCCAGCACAGCTTTCCTGTAGAATTGTGAGGAAAAACTAATCTGTTTTTGCTTAATATATTATAAATACAGTGGGAGTGTCCAATAATGTAGAAAACCAGATGACCAGCTGTACCGGTTTGCCTAGGGATGCCATAACAAAGCACCACAAAGTGGGTGGTGGAGATGATAGAAATCAATTGACTCACAGTCCTGGAGGCTAGAAGTTCAAGATCAAGGTGTTGGCAGGGTTGTTCCCTCTGAGCACTTTGAGGGAGAACCTGATCCAGGTCTCACTTCTGGCTTCTTTGGAACACCTTTGGTGTTCCCTGGCTAGGTGCTACATCACTTCAGTCTCTGCCTCCTTCTTCAGATGGCATTCTCCCCACGTGTGCCTGATTCTGTGTCCAAATTTCTTTTTATAAGGATACCAGTTGTATTGGATGAGGGCCTATCCTAATGATCTCATCTTAATTTGATCTTCTGCCAAGATCCTATTTCCAAATGAGGTCACCATTCACAGGTACTAGGGGCTAGGATTTTAATACATTCTAGAGGAGCATAATTCATCCTCTAACACTAACTTGATCCTTAGACCAATGGTTCTCAGCCAACAGCACACTATCATTTGCAGAATATAAAGTTTACTAGATGCAATGAAAGATTTTCATAAAATTTATTTTTATTTTCATTTGTGTTTTCTCATATTTCCACCTTGACAAAAAAATTTACCTTTAACAATGGCACTGAAATGTATTGTTTTTGTGTTTCCAAAGGCACTATGGCATTTAATTGCACACTCAAATGTATTATTTTGATTTTAAAAAACTAATGTAATTACTATTTCGGTTGGTTTGTGCATTGAGGCTTAACAATAATTCCCAACAAGATAACTGCAATGTTTATTTGTTTTAAAAAGCACAAATTATATATCCAATAACAGAATGCCTCCAAACATAAATATCCTTTTGGAAATAGAAAGGTTTGCTATTTCTAATGGTGGAATCTAGGTTTTCTGGTAGAATCAGTGGTGAGCTTTAGTATTTGAGAGGATATAAATCATTGCCTATGATCTCTCCCTACTCCATCTGATTTCTGTTATAATACTAAAAATAAAAAGTGGTGACTTCAAATAAACTCTAAATGAACTCACACTTAAGAAAGAAGCAATCGTCTTTAAAATCACATACTTAAGGAAACAGGTATTCAGGAGATGCCTTGAAATGACCAGGCTTAAGTACTAGAGGTGCTTTTATGAACAACATCCAGATTCCTGTTGAGATGTTGCTGCCAAATTTCTATCTTCGTCAGAAAATATCCTGCCAATACTATTCCCAAACCACATAGGCAACTGGGCAAAGGCTTACTTGGGAAAAAAAATGCTGGAAAATTTTCATCAACTTGGTCTGGAGTACGAAAAGACTTTACTTCAAATATTTCAATCATTTTAATTGTCTGTATGTGCTATTATTCTAAGACATAACTATATCTGAGTACCTGCTTTCTCCAAAATCTACTTATTCCCTAGAAAGTATATTCTTTTGTCAGTCTCAGTATTCACTTAGGGAGATTTGCAGGGCTAGCACCTGATCTGCCATTCATTCATTCATTTCTTTGGATTATGAAGTGCTCGCTATGTGCCAGGTCTCTTCTCCTCCTCCAAAGAAAGGAGTAACCTGTGAGGGCATTATCTTTACTTTATTCTCTTGACCAATAAATAACTAAGAATGACCTTCCAGGACATTAAAAGTCATGCTAAATTCTTTCCTCAATTCTTGTTTTCCTATTTTAAAGAAGCTAAAAGTATTTTGGGACCATGCAAATACTGACCACCATGGGGATTTTGTTGTAATTGTTTTTTAATTGCTTGTGAGAGATTTCACAAGATTTATGTATAAATAGCTGTGGGTGATTTCTAAAGGCTCAGCTCCAACATTATGGTTGTTCTTTCATCCATACATGAGTGCTGTGGTACTACTGGGTCTCAACTAGGATGCTAAGCCAGTTTTAGAAGTCATCTGTGGTAATGTCTGACATAGTGAAACATTTGATATAGAAGGTCAACTACAGCAGACAGTATAGACAAAGAGTCCAGGTGGGTCTTGTCCTGGGGAGAACTGGAGAGAACTGAAGTAGAAAGGAGTAGGCAGGATCAAGATAAGGATTTTGGCTCAGAAATTCGAGTATGAGGGCACAAAGTTAGGGTTGGGCTGGTTTAAAGGAAATATCAAATTAAGTCACTTGAGTGAAGTTGACTACCAATGGCAAACAGGTTCCAAAATCTCATAGCAACCTCCACCTAAGGATTTAATTTGAGTTCTGCTTTGCACCAAAGCTAGAAGAGAGCTTCTTCTTAGGCTTAGGAAAATATATTATTTGTTCATAAACTTGGCAAAAGTTATGAGTGATTATGGCTCATGCTCAACACTCTGCTGTTGGTAAACTAAACAAATCAGAAAGTACTTGAGCCAGTGAGAAAATGGGAGGAGAAAGGGCTGGAGAGGAAAAGCAAAGACAGAGCATGCAAGGTGCACAGGGTAGGTTAAGAAAGATGTATTTTAAATGCAGAGGGTTTTAGATGGGACAGTTATTTGTTCTGAGTTTGTTTTAATAAATATCACTTGACAATTGAGTAAACATTAGATTGTAGACAGGAAAAAATAAAACTGAGGGGCTCACTTTGGAGTTAATACAATGACACAATGACCCTAGTGAAAGATGTTGATGCCTCAGTCTAGGTTGGTTGCATTGAAATAGTGGGAAATAATTTAGAGGTAGAACCAGCAAGTCTTGCTAAAAGATGGATGACTAACAGCAATAGAACACAAAATTAGCCTAAAGTTTTTGGCCTAAGCAATTGGATGGATGGTGATGCCATTGTCCAAGATGGAGATGAATAGTGAAGGAGCAGGTCTAAGAGAAAATAATGATGAATTCTACTTGGAACATATTTATATTGAAATATTAGATGTCTGAGTGAAGTTTGTACACAAGCCTAGATCAGGAACAAAGTTGGAGCTAAAGCAAACCTGAAAGTATTCCCCAATTTTCTTCCTAGTTTTACTTTTGCCTTTTAAAATGCCATTTTAAATGTCTAGTCATTCATCAGTAAAATAGGTATTTTAAAAATATGTAAAATAGAACTTGTTATATGTTTACCAATGCTTTAAACCACCTTTTAAAATTTCTTCCCACAGACAATGAGACATGGAAAATCTTTATTTTTATAAAAGTAAGCAATTATCAGACAGTACTGTGAAGATGAGAGCCTAAGCATCTCATCTTGACAGGGTTCTAGTTTAAAAATAAGAAAATTATGAGAAATAATTATATAACCTAATGATACATATCTCTTGTTATAAAATTAACAACATTATTGCACATAGTAATTTTTAGTTGGAGTCATATTTCCCCTTTAAGATAAAAATAGTTACTGCCAAAATTAGACAATTATGGGTAGATAGCAGAAAATAAACATTCTCAAAACAATTTGGCATATGCCTATGTCCTAAATTTATGAGTTCTGAATATTTCAGACCTCCTTAAGATAAATATATAGTTCACATTGAATTATTCTTTCTTCACAAAGGTGCCTCTATATTTAAGCCTAGAACTGATAAAATATATATGTCCCATGTGAAATAATGAATATTCATACAAATCGTGCCAAGGAGGCTATAAGAGAAATTACCTCATTCTTCTTTTTTTTTTCCCCCCCCCCCCTTTTCTTTCCTCATGAGCTCTTTCTCTAATTGGCCACATAGAGATAAGAGTGGTCTGGACGAGGCATGTTACCCACTGGCCAAGATTGATTTCACTGCTCTGGCTGAGAGGCAGAGGCCCTCTTCCTCCCTCCTGCTTGTTCATCGACCCCTAGTTGAAAATGAGTCTGGTGCCCTAGATAACTGAGAACCAGTTTTCACAACCTGGATGTGGAAAATGGCACTATTTTCCTGGCCAGTACTTAGTGAAGTTCAGTACCCCAGAAAACTGAAAAGCCCCCTTGTGCTGGTAAGGAACATTTCTGCAGTGTTTGAATAAGTCTAAGAGAACATGAAAAATGTTGGCTGTAAGAAATGCCCACACTGAATCGCATTTCAGCCATCATAGGTAACTTGAATTATTTAACCTACCACACACTTGACTTCAAGGGAATTCCCTATTCCCTTCATCTAACTCAAGATGAAACCACTTCATCCTCACATTATGAGCACACATTTACTATTCTCTCTCTTCCTGTGGTTAGAAGATGTTTTTTTCTTCTTAGTAAAGAAAACAGAGAATCTTTGGGATAATATGTCCACACTTACTTTTCTTTTACTGTAAAATATTTTAAGTGTTTGTTCACATATTAATTTGGAAAAACATACTTTCTGGTGGAAA
This sequence comes from Tamias sibiricus, assembly GCA_025594165.1. Lineage (NCBI taxonomy): Eukaryota > Metazoa > Chordata > Mammalia > Rodentia > Sciuridae > Tamias > Tamias sibiricus. The sequence goes on along the minus strand of CM046661.1, from coordinate 134,422,533 downwards.
TATATTATTATACCTAAAAATAATATCCAGAGAATCCCTGCTTCAATAATTTCTAAATTGCTTAAGGAGATACTTTTTAATAACCAGAAAAATCCCCCAACCTCAAAACTCAAAGCCCTATTTTAATAACGTTTTTTCTTCCTTTGCATTTTCTAAAATATCTAATCAGAACTGTACTGGCATTTTATGAAAAAGAGGTTAGAGAGATTTCCTCATTGCAGTAGTCGGGATAGATCATGAGGCAGTTCGTAAGATCTGTCATCTCATTGGACCTTGGAGTGGCCTAGAGCCCTGAATAGCTTCTCTGTTTACAAAGCTTTTGTCAAGTTGTGCTATTAGCTCTGTGCTTTCAAGGGCCAAACTGATAGAGAAAATGGAACCATTAGTCTCACCTTGGATGGTATCATTCATAACCAAAGATTTTCCTACTACCCATTGATTCCCAAATGTGTGCCTCCAGATCTTTTCCTGTGGTTCGGCCTCTGACAATCTACTGCTTGCTCAACCTAATCTCCACAGGCAATCCAAATTCAACTTCATCAAGAGGAACTCATTATCTTTCCCTGTCCAATCTTTTCTGCTCATATATTCTCTATGACAATACCAATACAATCCAGAGAGAAACCTGAGAGTCACCCCCAGACAACTTCAAACCCTTCTCTTATCCATATGCACAAGCTAAGTCTTGTCAATTTTGACTTTCTCCTATCCATCCCCACACAGAGCAACAGTAATAGAATTGGTATTCATGTAGTTAGGCATTTAAAAAAAAAAAAAGGAAAAGAAAAAAAATGTATGGCCAGATCCACTTGGGGCCAAAAGAAGTTGGGAAAGTCCTCCTGGAGAAGGTGGACTTTGAACGAAGACTTTAAAGCAAATTAGGTTTAGAGGCCCTTCCAGGCAGTGACAGCAACATAACCTTTATGGTTTAGATATGTGGTGTCCCCCAAAAGCTCATGTGTGACACAATGCAGAAGGTTTAGAGGTAAAATGATTGGGTTATGAAAGCCTTAACCTAATCAGTGTGTTAATGCCCTGATAGGAATTAATTGAGTGGTGACTGTAGGTGATAGATGGGCTACCCCCCCCCCCCCCCCCCCCCCGCCCAGAGTTTTCCACATCCTGAGAGAAGCAACCTTGTTTCATTCTTGGCAGGATGTTTCTTCCCCGACAGGATGTTTCTTCCCCGGACAGGATGTTTCTTTTCCCTGGGCAAGAGCCAATAGGCTTAAAGGTCGCCCTGTTTTAGGGGCAAAGAGCCAATGGCGTTGGGGTTGCTCTGGTGCACCTCCCACCAGAAATCCCTATATAGGGCCCTGTTCGAGAGACTCAGAACACTCACACAGAGACACACAACATCAGCTTGTCACTGCTGAGAGGAGGAAGCCACTCAGACACATCAGCTCAACACTGCGGAGAGGAGGAAGCCACTGCAACAGCTCCAGACCCATCGCCTCCAGTCGACAGCAGCTGCTCCAGCTGGCAGCTCCAGACCCATCTCCTTCAGCTGACAGCAGCTGCCCCAGCCGGCAACTCCAGACCCATTGCCTTCAGCCCCACGGCTTGGCTTTTCCCAGCTGACAGCTCCAGCCTCCAGCCAGACAGCAGCTGCTTTAGCTGATAGCTCCAGAGATCCTAGCCGGTGCGACCAAGCACCCACCTTCTGTCCAGAGCTTGCACACTCTCCTCTCCCTGACTCCCCTCTCCCAGCACCTCTTCAACCTTCGACCAGAGCACCTCTTCTCCGGTTTTGCTACCAGCCAGGAAGGCTGTTGAATAAATCTCTTGGCTGCACGGCTGTCCCCTGTGTGATGTTTTGCCCTTCAGTGGGCAGGTAGGGTGTGGTGAGGAGGTGGGCCAATGGAAACATGCTCTTGGGCTTTATATATTTCCAGGATTGGGGAGCATGTGTTTTCTTGGTTCATGTCCTCCCTCCCTTGCCCCCTTCTCTCTCCCTCCCTCCCTCCCTTCCTCCTTCCTGGTGCCATGTTCCCTGATGCATTCTTCTACCACACCCTTCCACCATGATGTTCTGCCTTACCTTGAGCCCCGAGGACTGGAGTTGGCTGTCTTTGGACTGATACCTCTGAAACTTTGAACTCCAAATAATAAATAAACTCTTCCTCCTCTAATTGTTCTGTTGAGGTCTTTTGGTCACAGCAGTGAAAAATCTGCCTAAAACAATAACTAAGGGCTGAAAAAGACAAAGGGCAAGTCTTTTGGTGTGAGTGGGTCCTAAAACTGAGTATGGATATGACGGGGAGAATGGAAACTTTAGGAGAAAGGAAAGGGAGTTTAGGTGTGTTTTCATAGGCAGTTAGAAGCCACTGATGGGATTTAAACAGAGGAAGAACAAAATCAGAACTGCCTTTAGGAATCTTTCTGTGTGTTATGAAAGGTAGATGAAAGAGGGGGCAAGAATGGGAATTGGATGCTATTGCTATCATCCAGATAACAGAGAAAGCCAGTCTGAACCACAGGAAGAGCTGAAGGATGGCAACACATAGTTGTGATCTCAGTGAGGTAAGACTCCAACCACAACTCTGGACCTAACTTGAGCAGCTTTGCCCTCATGTGACATAAATGTTAAGCTTGTGCATAAATTTTTCATTTGAAGAAAAGGTGCTGTAGTTTGAGAAGTTCTGGTCAACATGAGCCCTCAGTGACATAAACCCTGACTGGCTACTCCATCTCTTGCCTCTCCATCCGGTACCTGCCCTCCACCTCCAACCAGTCACCACTAGTGCTCCTCTAACACACACACTGTGTGTGCTCTCTCTTGCCACCATACCTCTCTGCTTGGCTTGCCTATTCCTGCACCCCATTCTTTTCTCCTTCCCTTCTAAGCCATCACCTCTTCCAAGAAGCCTCAAATTTAAATATCCATTACTGCCCAGCTCATCCTACATCCTCTAAGTGCATAATCTTCTCTGATTTTCTCACCCCATAATGATACTCAACATTAATTGCATTTCTTGCCTAATTTAATACTCAAGGCTTAACACATTGGCTTCTCTTCTGTAATGCACTTTTCACTTGTAGAGTTTTACATTTTTATATCCCCCAAATATTAATTCCAAACCCTTAAGGGCAAAGCCAATGTCTCATTGTAGGGAAAGAAAGATATACCTTTTATCTAACCTAGTTTTACATTTCACTTAGTAATTACCTGAAAATTGTTGCTGATTTAACTCACTCTGTAACACACACACACAGACACACAAACACACACATTTAACTGCCTTATTTATATTGAAAATTTGATGTCTTCATAGTCCATGTCACAAAAGCATATCGCAGGTGAGAGCACATCATAATGAAATTCTTTCCCACTCTTTCATTACTGGCCTCCTAAATTCATGTGGTTGATGTCCTAATCTCCAATGGAATTCTATTTGAAAATAGGGCTTTTAGTAGTTAATTAATGTTAAATGAAGTAATAAAGATGGGATCCTAATCCAATAGGATTGGGGGACTCATAAACAGAGGTAGAAAGAGGTCTCTCTTTTCCAGAGTGTACCTCTAAGGAAGGCCATGAAAACACACAACAAGTAGGTGGTCATCTGCAAATCAGGGTATGGAAGAGGGAAGAAACATGGATGCCCCGAAATACAAACACATGAATTTACTGTTCCACCACATTCTCAAAGGAGAATCAGAAAAGGTTAAGAGTCATGGAGGGAAAGAGCCTTCAACAAACTTGAGAATCTAGAAACAAAAGGGTTAAATGTGTTCACAGCCATCAAGCTGCTTTAGAGATAGCAATAAGGAAGTTTCATTGGACTTTCAGCCTCTGTAGACAATGGAAGGTGTTTGTTCACTTAACTTTTCCAAAAAGGACTTCCTGCCAAGCTGTAGGCAGTAACACTCACACACAATACCCCACACTTCCCACACAAGCCACTGACAAATCCTGATTTCCCCTGGACTGTTTAGGAGGAGTGCCATTATATTACAGTCAAGAAAAGGAGTGGGAGGAAGGAGGGAAATGTTGCATTTGGTTCTCTTGCAATCTATTTTTAACATGCCTGAGAAGGTTTGAGCTATTAATGAAATGAGGCTAGATCGAAAAACAAAACGAAAGGGAGCCACGGGGCAGCAGAGGCCCTCCGTGGAGGCAGGGAGAGAGGTGATTCCTGAAGGATGCTAACAACCACCATTTCAGTATCACATGAGATGTTTATGTTACTGATTAACATACACCGAATTTGAGGAAATCCTGATAAAAAGTAAATGTGTAATATAAATAAATAGCTTTTCCCTGATACTGGTTTTCACAATCTATGGTATCTTCCACAACTCTTTTGTCTACCCACTGAATCTGATGTCCTACATGCTTAGAGGGGAATAGTTGTAAATCTCTACCCTGGTGGTGCTTTATTTATTTTCTTTCACCAAAAAACAGATTTGACAACATAGCTATGATTCAGGATAGGTATTGATAGCTGGAACATTCAAGAAATAGTTTGAGCAGGTGTAGTATCATTCAAGTTCACAATCTACCAAATTTTATGATGCTGTAGAAGCTATAGAGTAATGCTCTGCCATTGAATTTCTAAAAGACAACACAATCAACAGCCGCCACTTAAATCAAAGAACATTTTTTTAAAAAAAAATGTTTTTTTTCGCAAGTTCACGAGGTTAGTTTGCCAGCCTGCCTACAGGTAGGCTAAGCAGGTATTAGTTCAGAAAATCATAGTTGTAGCAAAAGGAGCAGTAATAGTAGTAACAGCTAGAATTTAGTAAGTGCTTGTTAGTAAACAAACACAATAGTGAATACAAAGTGGACTCTTGTTTAGACCTTAATTATGGATGATAAAAGTAAGGTTAAGAACCATTAGTCACTTGCTAAGACAGTACTGCTACTAAGTGGTAGAGCTAAGTTTCAAATCAAATTCCATCTTACTCTAAATCCCCATATTCTTAACCCCTATGCTATCCTACTTTCATCCATGGTCCATGGTACACCCTAGTCCTCACAAGAAACTTTTATCAAGCAATATAGAACACATTCTTCTAAGAAAAATTTACCTGGAACTGGGTCTCTTAGAATTTACTGCTCAAGCTCTCCTGTCTTTCCACTGCTATGAAGAAAAAAAAGGGGGAATAGATGAACAGAGAGAATATGCCTTCCACTAGCTCTCATCCTGCATAAGGAGCGTCTTCTTTTTGCATGGTCCTCTCAGGCTTGAATCTATTATTCAGTCTAGGAGAAGCATCTACTCCCACTCCTCTACATGGAGATTAACTATTTGCCAAATACCAGACTAACAGCACTGCCACAGCTATAAATACATCGGTATACTGAGTATCTTACATTTGGATGATGACATTCCTTAACCAGGGAGTTATTTATTATATTTCTTAATGTACTTTTATCATAAATGTACAGGTGCAATAAAGAAATCCATCAAAACATCTAAAAAAGTAGTATAGATTGAAATTCTCTTATAGCTCAAGAGTAATGAGAAATGGAATACTTGGCAAAATACCTTAGGTTGAAACAGAGGAGGACTAAAAAAAAAAAAAATTAAAAAAAAAATGAAGTTGCCCAGATTTATGGAGAGGTATGGAACTGATTTCTAAGATGTGATTCTCTTAGCCAAATTCAATTCTCAACTCTCTCAGTTTCTCATATTTCTCTCCTTGGCCCACTTGCCTTCTGTTTTGAGCTTCCTTCTGCCCACAGATCCTTATGCCACAATATATGCTAGGACAAAAATCATTCTTACTGATAAATGGATAATTTTAATAATATTAAATAGGGAAAAAGCTGAGATTTCTATTTCTAATTAAGACAATTTTAAGAAGTTGGGTTTTTTCATTAAGTAAATTATATATATTTACCGTGGATAATTTGAAAATCAGAAAAAAAATAAAGAAAATGAAAATCACCTGAAATTTTAGCAACTAGAGATATCCACTATTAATATTTTCTTTTTTAAATTATTTTTATTCCAAGATGTTATAAATGACAGCAGAATGCATTACATTTCATATTACACATATAGAGCACTTTTCTACAAATCTCTGGTTGTATTCAAAGTATATTCACACCATTCGTGACTTCATACATGCACTTAGGGTAATGCCACTATTAATATTTTCTGCACTTCTTTTTTATATTCTATGTACATATTGATTTGACCAATTATTTAGCAAAAATAATTGAGTGCCAACTGTGTCCCAAATCTTGTTTAATGTGTTGAAGATATAGCAAGAAAGAAAATGGACACAAATTTCTAACCTGATAGAAGTTGGATTCTATTTGGAGAAGTCAAACTATAAAACCCAAAAGTGAAGTTAAATGGTTTATTGAAAAATGGAAAGTGCTATGGAGGAAAATACAGTGGAAAGGGGATATAGAGTGTATGGGGGCAGAAATGAGGTTGTCATTTTAATAGGATGTCTGTTACCAAGAACGTGACATTTTATCAAAATCATGAAGAGAGTGAGGGACAAATCTACACAGGTATTTCACAGAGAAAGTTCATTCAAACTTACATGAAAAATAAGCACTCATTTCCTCCTCACAATGCTGTAAGCAAGCAGGGGTAGCTTTGTGTCTGGTGGCAGTTGCTAGGGTGGTTTTCCTCTATGCATCACTTCTCCTTCTCTGGAGACCAGTGGGTTATCTGAAGTTTGTTTCTCTTATGATAAATGCAGAAGCACAAAAAAGAAAGAGCCACAGCTCAAGCAAAGTTTGAGCATTTGCTTGTTCCAGGGCTACTAAACCAATTCTTTACTAAAACCAGCCACAGGGCCAGGTTAAAATGTAGAGAACTACAGACAGTCCCTGATTTATCAAGTTTCCACTCTGTGATGATACAAAAGGTAATACAAATGTAGTAGAAACTATGCTTTGAATTTTGATCTTTCCAGGATAGTGATAGGAGTAAGAACCTCTCTGTGGCCAAGGAGGTGAGCCACATCTCCCAGTCAGTCAAGTGATCACAGGATAAACAATGGACATCTCAGAGCACTGTGTGGCCAAAGTTTTGTGTTTTCATATTCCATCATGTCTACAAAATGCCCATCAGTATCTACCTGTATAACCATTTTTTTTTCACTTTCAGTATGCTATTCAATAAATTATAGAAGCTATTCCACACTTTTATTAAATGGGCTTTGTGTGAGATAATTTTGCTCAACTGAGGGTTAATGTAAGTGTTCTGAGCATGTTAAAGTCAACTAGGCTAAGCTATTATGTCTAGCAGTTTAGATATACTAAATGCATTTTAAATGATATTTTCAAGTTATAATGGGTTTATCATAAACTAAGGATCATCTGCATGCTTCTTGTATGGAAGTGTGGGTAGAGGAAAGAAAGCAAAATTTTCTTCTTAGGGAAAAATTTTTTGATTTGGCTCAAGATCTGATCCCTGGAAGTCTCTACCTACTCCATTGTTTTCCAGAGCTGTTGACAAAGACCTCCATGGGGTCAGGTGGAGATCTTTCTTTAACATCCTCTTCCTTGGCCATTTCTGAAAGGGCTTTGGAGAATAGACAATTGTTGAATTCTGAATAACTCTCTTAGCCTATTTTTTGCCTACAGAAACCTAAGAAGTCATTTTTCTATCTTAAATACTCATTATCCGTTCTAGTCTAGACTGTGGTTGTTTTGTCAGTACAATTTTCTCAAAAACTTTAGGGGTTTCCTATGTATTTGATTCTAATAAAGACCATTTGTCAACACACACACACAACTTTTTGCTGTATATTTAAAATGCACACAGGATATTTTGATATATCTGAAATGGTTACTACAGTCAAGCAAATTAGCCTATCAACCATCTCGTATTGTTAACTTTCTTCTTTTTCTATTTCCATTTTTTTACATTTATTCTAATTAGTTATATATGACAGTACAATGCATTTTGACACATCATACATAAATGGACTAAAACATCTAATTCTTCTGGTTGTACATGATATAGAGTTACACAGATTGTGTAATCATATATGCACATAGGGTAATAACGTCCAATTCATTCTACTATAATTCCTACACTTATCTCCCCTCCCCTACCTTTACTCTCCTCTGTCTAATCCAAAGTACCCCTATTCTCTGCAACGCATTGTGAATTAGCATCTGCATATCAGAGAAAATATTCAGACCTTTGGTTCTTTGGGATTGGTTTATTTCACTTAGCATAACGTTCTCAAGTTCCATCCATTTAATGCCATAATTTCATTCTTCTTTAAGACTGAGTAATATTCCATTGTGTATATGTACCACAATTTCTTTATCCATTCATCTGTTGAAGGGCACCTAGGTTGGTTCCATAGTTTAGCTACTGTGAATTGAGCTGCTATAACATTGATGTGGCTGCATCACTACAGTATACTGACTTTAAGTCCTTTGGATATAAACTTAGGAGTAGGATAACTGGCTCAAATGGTGGTTCCATTTTAAGTTAACTGAGGAATCTCCACACTGCTTCCTAGAGTGGTTGCACCAATTTGCAGTCCCTCCAGCAAATGTACAAGTGTACCTTTCCCCCCATATCCTCACCATCATTTATTATTGCTTTTATTCTTCATAATTGCCATTCTGACTGGAGTGAGATTAAATCTTGGTGTAATTTTGATTCGCATTTCTCTAATTGTAAGAGGTGTTGAACATTTTTTCACATATTTGTTGATTTCTTCTTCTGTGAAGTGTCTGTTCAGTTCCTTAGCCCATTTATTGATTGGGTTATTTGTTTTGTTGGTGTTAAGTTTTTTGAGTTCTTTATATAACCTGGAGATTAGTGCTCTATCTGATGTGCAGGTAGTTACGATTTTCTCCCATTCTGTAGGTTCTCTCTTCGTGTTCTTCATTGTTTCCTTTGCTGTGAAGAAGCTTTTTAGTTTGATTCCATCCCACTGATTGATTCTTGATTTTAGTTCTTGCACTCAGGGGTCTTGTTAAGGAAGTCAGTTCCTAAGACATGGTGGAGATTTGGGCCTACATTTTCTTCTATTAGGCACAGGGTATCTGTTCTATTGCCTAAGTCCTTGATCCATTTTGAGTTGATTTTTGTGCAGGGTGAAAGATAGGGGTTTAATTTCATTTTACTACTTATGGATTTCCAGTATTCTCAGCACTATTTGTTGAAAAGCCTATCTTTTCTCAAATATATGTTTTTTGGCACCTTTGTCTAGTATGAGACAACTGTATTTATGTGGGTTTGTCTATGTGTCTTCTAATCTGTACCACTGGTCTATGCGTCTGTTTTGGTGCCAATACCATGCCATTTTAGTTTCTATGGCTCTGTAGTTCAAGGTCTGGTATTATGATGCTTCCTGCTTCATTATTCTTGCTAAGGATTGCTTTGGCTATTCTGTGTATCTTATTTTTCCAAATGAATTTCATGATTGGTTTTTCTATTTCTATGAAGAATATCATTGAGATTTTAATGGAATTTCATTAAATTCGTATGCCACTTTTGGTAGTATGGTTATTTGAACAATGTTAATTCTGCCTATCCAGGAGCATGGGAGATCTTTTCATCTTTTAAATTTAAATTTAAATTTAAATTATTTTTTTTTAGTGTTGTGTAGTTTTCATTGTGGAGGTCTTTCACCTCTTTTGTTAGATTGATTCCTAAGTTTTTTTTTTTTTCTTTGAGGCTATTGTGAATGGAGTAGTTTTCCTAATTTCTCTTTCAGTGGATTCATCACTGATGTATAGAAATGTGTTGGACTTATGGGTATTGATTTTATATCCTGCTACTTTGCTGAATTCATTTATTAGTTCTTGAAGTTTTCTGGTGGAATTTTTTTGTTCTTCTAAATATAGAATCATGTCAGCAAATAGTGATAGTTTGAGATCTTTTCCTATTTGTATACTTTTATTTCTTTTGTCTGTCTAATTGTTATGCCCAGAGTTTCAAGGAAGTGTTGAATAAAGGTGGTGAAAAGGGGCATCCTTGTCTTGTTCTAGTTCTTGTAGGAAAAGCTTTCAATTTTTCTCCATTTAGAATGATTCTGGCCTTAGGCTTAAGATAGATGGCTTTTACAATGTTGAAGTATGCTCCTAGTATTCCTAGTTTTTCTAGTGTTTTGAACATGAAGGGGTGCTGTATTTTGTCAAATGCTTATTCTGCATCTATTGAGATGATCATATGATTCTTGTCTTTAAGTCTATTGATGTGATGTATTACCTTTTTTTTGTGTGTGGTCTGAATACTTAGAGTTTACTCTCTTGGCAAATTTCCAGCATACAATATAATATTATTAATTTAGACCTCCTGTTATACATTAAATCTCTAAACTTATGAAACCTACACAACTGTAACATTATATCCTTTAATCCACAACTTCCTATTTGCCAATCTTCCTGTTTCAGGTAACCACCATTCTACCCTCTGTTTCTGTGTATTCAAATTTTCCCTTTTTAAAATTCCACATATAAGTGAGATCAGTAGTATTTTTTTTTCTGTGCAGGATAGGTACCCAAAGGAAATGAAAGAGACAACTTGTAAAGATACTTGCACTCCAGTGTTCCTTGCAGCACAGTTCACAACAGCCAAGGATGGACGTATCCAAGTGTTTATTGATAGATGAGTTGAGAAAGAAATTATGGTATAAATACAATGGAATATCACTTAGCCTATCATTCAGAAGGAAATCCTGCCATTTATGACAATGTGGATGCACATAGAGGAGATTATGCTAAGAGAAATAAGGCAGACACAATTCTTTTTGAAGAATTTCTCTTTCTATGCTCCATTATAGATACTATGGGCATGTTGGCTTCTGTGAAGCAGAGTAAATGCAATGCAGTAGTATAATTTCTTTCTCAATTGCAAGTTTACAAGTTACTTGAGGTAGCTCTGCTTCAGTGAGCAGATGCACATTAGCAGGGAAGATGGAGTGGCTCTCTTCTTTGTGTCTTTTATTATCTGGGAATCCATAGGTCTCCTAGAGGCCAGGTTTTACTCAGGCAATGGGGAAGTGAAGAGTAGCCTTGAGTTCACTTTGGAAATGAATAAAAGCATGAGTTAGCATGCAGATACTCCATCTCCTTGGCCCAGAAGGGGCACATCCCTTCAGTTCCTAATACATCTCACTGACAGCATTAATGGGTTCCCACAAAGCTACAAGGGGCTGGGCAGTGCAGCTGCTGGCTGAACAAGTGCCTCCCAACAACTCCACACAATGAGAAAAACTTTACTATATAGCATATGCAATACACACACACACACACACACGTGTGTATATATATGTATATATGCATATACATATATATGTGTGTGTGTGTGTATATATATATATATATATATATATGTATATATATATGCAGTATGATGTCCCTGTGTGATCTATAGAGAGAGCTGGATGGATGTGGAAAGATCTAGATATAATATAAATCTAGAGATAGATGAATAGAGAAAAATCTGAAATTATACATGAATAGTTATTGTTACATAACTGCAATTAACTAGTAAGATTGTGGGGTTTTATGTTCATATAAACAAAAAGTCATACTTTTCAAAAACAAAATATAATTTAATAATTTTATAATAAAATATAATTTTATAATGAGAAAATAATAAGGTACTACAAAAAGCTCAAACAAATTTCTCTTTGAGACACAATGGCATTTTTTGCTTTCTCTAAGATTCTGTAATAAGACATTATCATTCCTTTTAGACTTTCTCCTTTAAAAAGTTTAACTCAGAAAAACAAAACCCACTTTTAATTTGTTATTTCTTGCAGAAGATAGTCATACTTTAAATTTTTGTCTGCCACTGATCTTGATCTTTTGAAAGATACAAACACCACATTACTCTGGATATATTGATGGTTAAGGGCATTACCATTGGGAATACAGCAAAAGCAAGGATAACAGTTTTTTTCCCCTAAAATTTTAGGAGGAACTATTTCAGATGGCCTGATGTCAAGTTCTATGCCAACCAGTATATTTCCAAGAGACTGGAGAGTTCAAGGGGCATGGAAATTAATAGCTTGATATTTCATTTGTGGGCCTCTCGTCTGAATAGATTCACATCAACAAATAGTCGTTGTCATCTTACATTTGGTCACCTTTACCCACAGAAGGAGATTGAATGTCTATTACTAAACCATTTACTTATGTTGCTTCTCATGAGGATAACTTGAGTATCCCCCTGAATTATTCAAAATTCTGCAAATAGGGCAAAGGGGAGCTACCTTCTCTCCACTATTGGAAAGATCATTTATGTCTACAACTGTATGTTGGCTGTGTTCTCCAGAGAGAGAGCCTGGGTTTGAATTCTGGTTCTTTCACTTTCTAGATTGGGTAATTCACTACCTCTCTTGGCTTCAGTGCCTTCATCTATTAAATATGTAGTGAGAATTAAATGAGTCAAGAGCTGAGAACAGTGCAGTAAGTAAATATACTTACAAATGTCAGGTATTAATGTGTTGTTTCCAGCTGCCACATGGTGTTATTGAAAACTTGTTCTCTCAAGTCTGCCCACTCTACAATGCCACACCATTGGCTATTACCTGTCACATCTCTCTCTTGACCTATGGATGAGCAAAGCTTTCCAAGAGTGGATGGCGTAAGGCAATTATCCTCTAGGGAGATGTGGCATGAAGATAGTGTTGGAACGATTTGTCATTGTCTTTTCTGTTCTTGAAATTCTCTTTACAGATCATATGACCACTAAGTCTGATGCAATATTTCTAGGGAATGAGACTATGTGTGTAAACTGCAGCGAGGTGGACTCTTGTGAGTTCAGATATGAAAGTACAAAGTCCCAAACAGAGTTTTCTTTGATAAACGTAGGATGGCTATGTTGCAAGGCCATAAGACTCCAAACCTGAAACCCCCTGAGGTCTTTTCTCAGAAGTCAGAACAGGCGAGGAGTGGGGTCCAAGATGGCGGACAGGAGAGAGGTGCTCTCTGGACATAGTTACTAAAAGACGCTTACTGGGAAGCTTGAAAGCATTACTAGCAATTCTCCTGCAACTGAAAGGGAGCTGAGACATTCGTGCACCTCTGGACAGTGAAATACGACGAACTCCAGACAGCCGACAGACGGAGGCCTAGTTGGAGCGGTCCACAGTCCAAAATAGCACTATCGGCACTGCCAGCGCAGCCGGCCTGATAACATTGTGGCAAGGGGAAGATCCAGACAACGGCTTTAAAACTGAACAGCAAAGAAGGATAAAAGGGAACCTAGACGCAAGTGGTGTCCATGTAGAGCTCTTTCATGCAACTTGCCAAACCAATCCTGCACACTCCAGAGTGACACAAAGGTCTGTGGAACTGCTGTTGAGCCTGAGGAGAGCACCGCCATTTTGAGGAAAGCAGTGGCTGACCGGGACAAAGGAACAAGACAGAAAGGAAGAGCAGCTACAGACATCCAGGGATCCCCCAGTGCTCTGACAACAGAGCACACCTGGGTGAGGCTCGGGCAACCAGCAGGGGAGGGCGTGTCTGAGGCCAGCGCAGCGGCCCCAAGAAGCTACAACTGTGGGTGGGTGTGGGGAAAGGGTGGCTTCTGGAGGGTCCCTTTTCCGGTGCCATTCATCTGCTGACACACAATCCCCCCTGAACCACTCTTCCGCTGTGCCATTCTGCCACTGGCCAAAGGTTGACTTGACTTCACTAACAAGATCACTGACTCTCTGGACGTGATCCGAGACAATTGGCTTAAACTGGAAGGGAAAAAAGAAGGGCTTCCCAGGGTCCGTTTTGTGTGAGACTTGTTTCTGGGTTCGACTTTTGTTTGTTTGTTTGTTTTGTTGTGTTTTTTTTTGCTTTGTTTTTTGTTTTGATTGACAGTGTGTTTGTTTGCTTCTGCTCCTCTTTTCTTTCTTTTCTTCCTTCTCACTTTTGTATCTTTTCTTCTTCCTTCATCTTCCCTATTTACACCCTGCCATTGCATACTCAACAGAGGCAAAAACAAGATATACACAGAAATTGGGATTTCTAGAACAGGCGTAATTGAACTATATAGCAAAGTGGTGTTATATATAGTTTATTCTCTATTTTCTTGACTCACTCTCTCTCTCCTCTCTCTTACACTAATTCCTACTCTTTTGTCATTTTTTTTTCTTTTCCATCTTTCTTTATTTCTTCTCTCAACAGCTGCATAAGTTAGGTTTATATATAAATTGGTCTTTCCACCTAATTGTTCACTCCATTCTCTTTCCTCTCTCGTCTGGTGATACTAAACCACTTCCATAGAACCCTCTTTTCATACTTTCTAAGAAAGAACAATTCAATACACTCACTTCCTTCTTCCTAAACATATCACCTCTGTGTCCAATACTTGAAACTATAAACCCCATCAGAAGCATACAGAGTAAATTGGAAACAATATCTGGGTTAACTAAATCTGTACATTGTGATCAAATTGGGATTTTCTGAATAGAAAGTGTTAGATTTTAAAATATAAAGGAATTATAAGGGGATCTGATAGCATTGTACTACAGGAGCAACATAAGGCTTTAGGGTAAAATCAAAATAGTCAAGGTCCCACAGTGCAGGAAGAAAAGACACACAAGCAATATGAAGAAACAAGGGAAGAAAGTGACAAAAACAAATCAATATACCTCCTCAGTAGATTCCATGGCAAGCACAGTTGGTGAAATGCCAGAGTTGGAATTTAGAAATTATATATTCCAAATGTTTATGGAACTTAAGGATGAACTCAAAAATGAGATGAGGGAGCAAATAAAGGTGGTAAAAGATCATTTTGACAAAGAACTCCAAAAACAAATACAGGAAGTAAATGGTCCATCTCAAAGCTTGAGGACATATACTTACCTATGATTGAGGCTGACCTAGTACAACAGAGAATGTCCCACCCCCTGCTATCCAATATAAGCTAGGAAGCTTTGATTGACAAGTAATGGTAGTATACATCTGTACTTTCAGGAGAGGGACAAGAGCTTGGGAAAAGGCTCTGTCTGAGACATCAGCATAAAAGGAAAACCTAAAGCTGAACATGGATCTGATATTAATAAAAATTCTCAACAAACCGGCTGCCACTCTAAGGACAAGGAATTTAAAACTTGTGATGTGAGCTGGGGATGTAGATTAGTGGTAGAGAGACTGCTCCTATGTGTGAGGCCCTGGGTTCCATCCCCCACGCTGTGAACAAAGAAAGGCAGAGAAGGTATGAGACCTGTGGTGTGCTGAGGGTCACAGTTACAACAAAACCACACCCAACTCAACTCCTGATTAGACTGACTCAGTATTTCTACTTCCACTTTAAAACCCAGGCCTTTAAAGAAAAGTTAGGCATTTCCAAGTAAAATAATATTGATTTAAGTGTTTACTGTTCTACATTAAATGTACAACATTCCAACCAAATATGCAATATACAAACAAGAGAAAAATGTAACAAGTTGTCAAAGGACAAAGCAATTAATATAACCAAATTCAGATGACCTGGATGTTGCCATTATCAGAGTTGAAAATATGAATGTTAAGAGGCTCTAGGAAAAGAGTGGATAATATTTAAAAAACTGAGAAATTTGAGCAGAGAGATGAAAAATCATAAAACAGTGAAATGTAAATGCTGGAAATGAAAAATATGGTAGCAGAGAAGAATATGGCTTTAGTGGGTAATCAGTATTATTGAAGCAACCAAAGAAACTATAGGTGAACTTGGAGATAAGCCAATAGAAATTATCCAAACAAGAACACAAAGATGGGGACAAAAAAACAACACAGAATCCAAGAGTTGTGGTGTAAAACAGTCTAAAATTTGTGTAAGTATAATCTCTGAAGAAGAGATAGAGGGAAGCAGAAAAAATACTACAAGAAATAATGGTTAAGAATTTCTCCAAGAAGAGTTTCAGCTAGGCCCTCCAGCGTGCTTTCCCGCTTGGCCTGGCCACCTCAGAGACAAAATCCCCACTTGGGTCAGCAGGGGAACAAGCCCCGACCTGCAAGCATACCAGCTCTGCCTGCCTACAAGTGTTCCAGCTCAGCCCACCTGCGTGCATTCCCAGCTCTGCCCACCCACTCAGGAGCCACAGGTATTCTCTGCCTCTGCCTACAGGTCAGGGAACAGGCCCTGGGACCAGGAACAGGGAATATTACATGGGGATGCCTATCTTTTGTTTCTTCTACTAACACCCTAATTCCCATGATTACCCTCTCACCAAATAATCTAATACCTCTATCTTCTCACATTCTACTTGCAAACATTTTAGCCAACTCATAAGTGCCCCCTTCTACCATTAGATACTATGAACCACCACACAAAAATACTGACTAAATGGTAGAAGATAATTGATTTCATCATTTATGATTAAAGTGTCAAAATTGTAAATATAAAAATAGAAACTAACTGATATATGGCAAAACGTTGGGTACTTTGACTGCTATAATGTTGATCTTTATGCATCAGGTAACCTGTAGGGATGATATAAGACAATAAAACAGAAACAGGAATACCTCAGACTTACACTGCAAGAGAGGAAAACACATAGATATCATGAAAAAACAAGGGAGGAAAATGCCCCAAACAAACCAAGATACTACAGCAATAGAATCCATAGAAAGCACAGTAGGTGAAATGTCAGAAAAGGAATTCTGAATATACATAATTAAAATGATACAGGATTTTAAAAATGACCTAAATAAGCAGATACAGGCAAAAATTGATCTCTCCAACAAAGAGATAAGAGATCAAATACAGGCAACCATTGATTACACTAACAGATAAGAAAACAAATACAGGTAGCAAAAGATTACTTCAAGAAAGAGAGAGTCTGAGAAAAAAACAAACAAAAATACTTGAAATGAAAGAAACAATAGGCCATTTAAAAAACTCAATAGATAGTATCACCAATAGATTGGATCACTTGGAAGATAGGGCCTCAGACGATGAGGACAAAATATATAATATTGAAAATAAAGTTGACCACACAGTGGAGACGGTAAGAAACCATGAACAAAATATCCAAGAATTATGGGATACCATCAAAAGACTGAATATAAGATTTATTGGAATTGAGGAAGGTGCAAAGAAGCAATCCAAAGGAATACAAAATCTCTTTAATGAAATAATATCAGAAAATTTCCCAAACAAGAAGAACTAATTTGAAAGCCAAATACAAGAAGCATATAGGACACCAAATGTACAAAATTACAACAGATCTACACCAAGGCACATTATAATGAAAATGCCTGGCATACAAAATAAGGATAGAATTTTAAAGGCCATAAGAGAGAAAAGTCAGATTACCTATAAGGTAATTCGCATCACAGCAGATTTTTCAACCCAGACTCTCAAAGCAAGGAGAGCCTGGAACAACATATACCAGGCTCTAAAAGATAAGGGATTCCAACCAAGAATCTTATATCCAGCAAAATTAAGTTTTAGATTTGTTGATGAAATAAAAACCTTCCATGATAAACAAAAGCTAAAAGAATTTACAACAAGAAAGCCGGCACTACAGAACATCCTTGGCAAAATATTCCATGAGGAGGAATTGGAAAACAACAATGAAAACCTTCAAAGGGAAGAACAATGATAACGAAAAACTAACCATAGGAGAAATCAAGTCAAGCTAAATACCAAAAATAAAATATAATTAAATAAAATTTAAAATGACTGGTAATATAAATCATATCTCAATAATAACCCTGAACGTTAATGGCCTAAACTCACCAATTAAAATACATAGGCTGATATATTGGATTAAAAAAAAAACAACAATATGCTGCCTTCAAGAGACACATCTCATAGGAAAACATGTCCACAGACTGAAGGTAAAAGGATGGGATAAAATATATCACTCACATGGACTACGTAAGCAAGCAGGGGTTTCCATCCTCATATCAAACATAGTAGACTTCAAGCTAAAGGTAATCAAAAGAGACAAGGATGGACATTTCATACTACTTAAGGGAATCTTACATCAATAAGAAATAGCTGTCATAAATATATATGCCCCAAATAACGGAGCATCCATGTTCATCAGACAAACCCTTCTCAAGGTCAAGAGTCAAATAGACCACAACACAATAATTCTAGGTGACTTTAACACACTGCTTTCATCACTGGATAGATCTTCCAAACAAAAGTTAAACAAAGAAACTGTAGAACTCAATAATACAATCAATAGCTTAGATTTAACTGACATATATAGAGTATATTATCCATCAACGAGTCAGTACACTTTCTTCTCAGCAGCACAAGGATCATTCTCTAAAATAGATCATATAATATGCCATAAAGCAACTCTAAGCAAATATTAAAAAGTAGAGATATTACCCTGCATACTATCAGATCATAATGGAATGACACTAGAAATCAATGATAAAATAAGAAAGAAACAAAACCTACTCCAACACCTGGAGACTAAATAATATGCTATTGAATGAACAATGGGTTGCAGAAGACATCAAAAAAGAGATTAAAAAATTCCTAGAAGTAAATGAGAACACTGATACAACATATCGAAATCTCTGGGACACTATGAAGGCAGTACAAAGAGGAAAATTCATTGCAAGGAGTTCATTCCTTCAAAGAAGAAAAGGTCAACAAATAAATGAATTAACATTACACCTCAAAGCCCTAGAAAAAGAAGAAAAAATTAACCCCAAAAGCAGTAGAAGACAGGAAATAATTAAAATCAGAGCCGAAATCAATGAAATTGAAACAAAAAACACAATTGAAAAAATTGACAGAACCAAAAGTTGGTTCTTTAAAACAATAAATAAAATTGATAAACCATTAGTTATGCTAACTAAGAAAAGGAGAGAAAAAACTCAAATTACCAATATATGTGATGAAAAAGGAAACATCAAGATGGACACTACAGAAATACAGAAAATAATTAGAAATTATTTTGAAAATCTATACTCCAACAAAATAGAAAATAATGAAGACATCAACAAATTTCTAAAACTATATGAGATGCCCAGACTAAATAAGGATGGCATACACAACTTAAATAGATCAATTTCAATCAAAGAAATAGAGGATGCCATCAAAAACCTACCAACCAAGAAAAGCCCAGGTCCAGATGGATATACAACCAAGTTCTACAAGACCTTTAAAGAAGAACTAACACGAATACTTCTCAAACTATTCCATGAAATAGAAAAAGAGGGAAACCTTCCAGACTCATTCTAAAGCCAGTCAGAGACAAATCAAAGAAAGAAAACTTCAGACCAATATCACTAATGAATATAGATGCAAAAATCCTCAATAAAATTCTGGCACATCGTATACAAAAACACATCAAAAAAATAGTACATCACGATCAAGTGGGGTTCATTCCAGGAATGCAAGGTTGGTTCAACATAAGGAAATCAATAAATGTAATTCATCACATCAATAGACTCAAAGATAAAAATCATATGATCATCTCAATTGACACAGAGAAAGCATTTGACAAGATACAGCACCCCTTCATGTTCAAAAACGCTAGAAAAAATAGGGATAACAGGAACATACCTCATCGTAAAGGCCATCTATGCTGAGCCCCAGGCCAACATCATCCTAAAAGGAGAAAAGCTGAAAGCATTCCCTCTAAAAACTGGAACAAGACAGGTATGTCCTCTTTTGCCACTATTATTTAACATAGTTCTTGAAACCCTAGCCAATGCAATTTGATGAAAGAAATAAAAGGAATACAGATAGGAAAAGAAGAACTCAAACTATCACTACTTGCAGACGATATGATTCTATACATAGAAGATCCAAAAAAAAAAAAAAAACCACCAGAAATCTTCTAGATCTAATAAACAAATTCAGCAAAGTGGCTGGATATAAAATAAATACCCATAAATCTAAGGCATTTCTGTACATCAGCAACAAATCCTCAGAAAGAATAACTAGGAAATTCACCCCATTTACTATAATGTCAAATAAAATAAAATACTTGGGAATTAATCTAACAAAAGAAGTGAAAGACCTGTACAATGAAAACTATAGCACACTAAAGAAAGAAATTAAAGAAGATCTTAGAAGATGGAAAGATTTACCTTATTCATAGATAGGTAGGATTAATATTGTCAAAATGACTATTCTACCAAAAGCACTATACAATTTCAGTGCAATCCCAATCAAATTCCCAATGTCATTCCTCATAGAAATAGAAAAAGAAATCATGAAACTCATCTGGAAAAATAAGAGACCCAGAATAGCCAAAGCAATTCTTAGCAAGAAGAGTGAAGCTGGTGGCATTACTATTCCAGACCTTAAATTGTATTACAAATCAATAGTAACTAAAACAGCATGGTATTGGCACCAAAATAGACCAATAGACCAATGGTACAGAATAGAAGACTCAGAGAGGAACCCACACACCTCCAGTTATTTTATATTAGACAAAGGTGCCAAAAACATACATTGGAAAAAAGACAGCCTCTTCAACAAATGGTGTTGGGAAAACTGGAAATCCTTATGTAATAAAATGAAATTAAACCTCTATCTCTCTCCATGCACAAAACTCAACTCAAAATGGATCAAGGACCTAGGAATTAAACCAGAGACCTTGCACCTAATAGAGGAAAAAGTAGGCCCAAATCTCCAACATGTTGGATTAGTTCTGAACTTCCTCAATAAGACCCCTATAAGGCAAGAACTAAAACCAAACATTAATAAATGGGATGGATTCAAACTAAAAAACTTCTTCTCAGCAAAAGAAACAATCACTGAGGTTAACAGAGAACCTACAGAATGGGAGCAAATCTTTACCACATGCACATCAGACAGAACATTAACTTCAAGGATATATAAAGCTCTCAGAAACCTTTACAAAAAAAAAAAAAAAAAAAAAAAAAAAAAAAAAAAAAAAAAAAAAAAACCAAACAACCAAACAACCCAATCAATAAATGGGCTAAGGAAATGAAAAGACACTTCTCAGAAGAGGATAAGCAATCAATCAACAAATATATGAAAAAATGTTCAACATCTCTAGCAATTAGAGAAATGCAAATCAAAAAAGATTTCATCTTATGCCAGTCAGAATGGCAGCTATCAAAAACACAAACAACGATAAATGCTGGCAAGGATGTGGGGAAAAGGGCACACTCTTACATTGCTGGTGGGACTGCAAATTGGTGCAGCCAATCTGGAAAGCAGTATGGAAATTCCTAGGAAAACTTGGAATGGAACCACCATTTGACCCAGCTATCCCACTCCTTGGTCTATACCCAAAAGACTTAAAAACAGCTTACTACAGGGACACAGCCACATCAATGTTTATAGCAGCAAAATTCCCAATAGCTAGATTGTGGAAACAACCCCGATGCCCATCAATAGATGAATGGATAAGGAAATTTTGGTATATATACACAATGAAACACTACTCAGCACTAAAAGAGAATAAAATCATGGCATTTGCAGGTAAATGGATGGCGTTGGAGAAAATAATGCTAAGTGAAGTCAGCCAATCCCAGAAAAACAAAGGTCGATTGATTCCTTTGCTATGATGATCCTGAATTATAGTGGCAAGGGAAGGGGGATGAGAGGAATGAAGGAATGTTACACAGAAAAAAGCGGGGAGGGGAGGGAAAGGGACAAGAGGATAGAAACAATGGCAGAAGGAGTTGGACATCAATATACTAAGTGAATGTATAAAAACTCAAATGGTATGAAAATACTTTGTGTAAAACCAGTGACTTGGAAAAATGTGCTCTTTATATGTAATATGAAAGGAATTGCACTCTAAAAGCATGTATAACAAATTAAATTAGATTAAAAAAAAGAATTTCTCCAAATTAATGAAAGACATCAAACCTAAGATTCATGAAGCTCAGAGAACTCCAAGCAGAATAAGCACATTTAAAATGACTAGATGTATTATCCTCAAACCACTGAAAACCAAATTCCTAAGGGCGATCAGAGAAGAGCAACCAATTATATACACAAGAACAAAGATAAGAATTATAGCAGACTATATCAGAAGTTAAGTCAAAAAAACAGTACAGGGGCTGAGGTTGTGGCTCAGTGGTAGAACGCTTCCCTTGCATGTGTGAGGCACTGGGTTCAATCGTCAGCACCACATTAATAAATAAGTAAAATAAAGGTATTGTGTTATGTACAACTAAAAAAAAAATTTTAAATGGAATCTTAAAAAAAAAAAAAAAAAAAAAAAAAGGACAACTTTAAGGTCCTAACCACAAAATTACTACTAATCCAGAATCTAAACCCAATGAAAATGACTTTCAAAAATGCAGGAGAAGAAATTTTAAGACAAAGAAAAACTGAAATAATACACATTCAATAGAAAAAAATTTTTTTCAAGGAATTTCTTCTAGACGAAAATAAAAGGAGGGCTGAGGATATAACTCAGTTGGTAGAGTGCTTGCCTCACATGCACAAGGCCCTGGGTTCAATCCCCAGCACTCCCCCCCCCCCAAAAAAAAAAAGGAAAATAAAAGAAATGACACTGGAATCAGGTCCACATAATGAAATTCAGAGCTATAGATCTGAATAATAAATCAATGTTTTATGTGTGTTTATTAATATATGTGAAAGTAAAATGTGTGATAATATATCCAGGATTGAAGTCAGCAAGGCACTGGGAGTATATTGCCATAAGACCCTTATACTCTATAGGAAATAATATAATATTATTTGAAGGTAAGCTGTGATTAATTAAAGAGGTATATTTTAAAACTTCAAGAAATCAACAAAAATCTTTAAAAGAGATATTAAAATAAATCTAATATTGGAGATAAAATGGAAACCTAACAATCTTTTAAAGGGGCAGAAATGGAACAAATAGTAAGCCACTAGCAACTGATTTTTACCCAACTGTAATAAATAAATATATATATAAATGACCTAAACACATCAATTAAAATAGCCTATCAGATTGAATTAAACAACAAGTCTTAAAGAGGGATGGATATATAAGTAAAAAGTACAAGGATGTTAAAAGTAGGAAGGCACTCAAAATAAACCTGGAGGAGTCCCTATAAGGTAAAGCAGATTTTAAAACAAGGATATTACCAGGGATGAAGATAAAGCGGCTATGATGAAGAGGTCAATTCACAAGAAGATATAACTATCTTAAATAGGAATGCACCTAACAAGAATGCCTCAACATGCATGAAGGAAAAACCAATAGAAGTGCAAGGAAAAATAGGTAAATCTACAATTATAAATAAAGATTTCAACAATGCCCTCTCAATTAGTGGTAGAACAAGTAGGCAGAAAGTGAGCAAAGGTATAGCTGACATCATATTTAATGGTGAAAGAAGGAATGATTTTTTTTCTTAGCCTGGGAAATAGATAAGCACATTCACTTCCCCTTCTATTCAGCATCATACTGGAGGTTCTAGGCAATGCAGTATGTAAAGGAAAAGAGATAAAGGGCATGCAGATTGGAAAAGAAGCAATAAAGCTGTCTCTATGTGCAAAAACAACAACAAAAAAATATTGTGTTATGGTTTAGATAGGAGGTATCTCCTCAAAAGCTCATGTTTTTGACAAGGCAAGAATGCTCAGAAGTAAAATGATTGGGCTGTAAGAGTCTTTAGCTAATCAGTGGATTAATCCATTGATATGGATTAGTGGGGTGGTAACTATAGGCATGTAGGATGTAACTGGAGGAGGCAGGTCACTGGGGCATGCCTTTGGGGTTTATATTTTGTCCCTGGTGAGAAGAACACTCTCTCTCTCTGCTGCCTGGCATCCATGTCCTGAGCTGCTGTCCTCCTCCATGCCCTTCTATCATGACATTCTGCCTCACGTTGGGCCCAAAGTTATGGAGTCAGCCATCTGTGGACTGTACCTCTGAAATTGTCAGCCCCAGTAAACTTTACCTCCTCCACGTTGTTCTTGCCAGGTTTTCTGGTTACAGTAACAAAAAAGTTGACTAAAACAGTCTGTGTAGAAAATTCCAAAGGATAAAAAAAAAAAAGTAGACTCTTAAGAAAGCTTAGCAAGGATATAGGATACAGGATACAAGTTCAATATAGAAAAATCAAATTTCTACCTATAACCAATGAACAGACATTACAATAAATAAATAAATTGTTAGGGATCACTCTAATAATTAAATAAGCTGAAATAGTACTTAATATTTTAAAATTATAGACACAAAAATATTAGTGTTAATAAAGTTTAGGAAAAAAATCCCTCCTTCCTGCATGATGAAAGTAAAAAGTAATCTAATTTAAACTATCTCCCAGGGAAGAAAAAATTACCAGGGGAAAAGATTATTGTTTTAAAATGAAGTTTCCTATATTTAGTGAAGATCCAGCAATTTTGATCTTCATGTATCATTTCAACAGTGTTTCCATCAATGAATGCCCATGTCTTCACTTTTTACATTTGAAATACTATAGAAATAAAATATTTGTGAATATATACTGTTTTACATGTTTCAAGGTGACCTGGTTCTAAACAAAACAAAATAAAAGAAATGTCGACTGCTACCTTGTCTACCACATCCTGGACAGTATGGAGCATTTCTGTCAACCTGCCCCTCCCATGTTCATGGCAGACATTACTACTCACAGCATCTTAGAATCCTTCTCAGCACAGCACCACCTAACAACAGAGTTAATATGCAGGTTGAAAGCCATTTAACATCCTAGAGTTATAAAACCAAGTTGAAATTCCTTTGGGAATTAAGTTTTCCATAATCTAAAACTGCTCTGCCCATCTGTCCAGTAAAATTGTGTTTGCTTTTCTCTCTGCCTTGTCCTAATCTTGCCTTTCTTCCAGGCCCAGCTTAGGCCCAGCTGCTTAGTCTCTACCTTTTAACCATAAACCTGCCCTTAATAGCTTAGAGAAAGATTTCTTCTTGTTACATATCAGGTGGAACTTATGGCTTCCAGCTAGCTACAACAGCCCTTCCTAATTAGGGCTCCTTCATATTCCTTCCCTTTAGTTTAAAAAGGTGCTTTCTTGTCCCTACCTAGCTTTTCACCTTTTATTTTTGAAAGGGTGGATATTTGAGCCCTTTTTGAGAAGGTGCTGTGGCTTTAAGGAAGCCTAATGCTGAGGAGCAGCTAACGCACCTAGTTAAGCACAATTGCATAAGCGGCTTTGACTTTTTTTTTTTTTTTTTTTTTTTCTCCTCTATTTTTCTTTATGGCTTTCTTGCCAAAGCTCAGTGGCTTTTTTTTTTTTTTTTTTTTTTTCTGCATGGTTTTTACCATGCTATTTAATTCTCTATTTTCTTTTAAGCTCATGGCTTTTTTCTTTATACTAAAGCTCAAGGCTTTTTCTCTATATTTTTTATGGCTTTTGGCCGGCTACTCTGCTTCGGCTTTTGGCCGGCTTGCTTCGGCTTTTCGCTGGCTACTCTGCTTCAGCTTAATTCTTAACTGGCCTCAACTGAGTCAGAGGCTATGCTCTCTTGTTTACTATTCTTTTTGCTGGTCTCAACTGAGTCTGAGGCTATGCTTTTTCGTTGCTCTCCTCACTATCTTACTTCTACTTAGCTTCATTGTTTTTATTTACTACTTTTCTTCTCTGCCTGCCGAGCCCCGGACGGACCACCATTTGTAAGCTACCTGGTACCGAAAACCGGGAGGAAAAAACTCTCGGAGGCAGAGTTAAGCTTTTACTACTTTTACTTCTACTTTCTTAGAGCTTAGAGAGGGAAAGAAAGATTTTTCTTCTTAGCTTAGAGAGAAAGAAAAATAGAGCTTAGAGCTTAGCTTAGAGTCTTAGCTTAGAGAAAGATTTCTTCTTGTCTTCTTAGCTTAGAGTCTTAGAAAGAAAGATAAAGAAAGATAGAGCTTCTTAGAGAAAGATTTCTTGTAGCTTAGAGTTAGAGTTAGAAAGATAGAGCTTAGCTTAGAGCTTTCTTCTTTCTTCTGTCTTCTGTCTTCTGTCTCCTGGATCCATGGTGACTATTTACTTTAGTGATCTCCTATTCCACATGCTAACATCAATACACCACACTTTTTAATGCTTCATCTACTTTCATGGTCCTTTTGGGTCATGAGTTATGGTTTTAATTCCTCAAACTGATAGGTGTCCCATCCTATGGTTATTATATAGTCTTCTTATCACAGAGATGCAAACAATAAGGAACTCAACAGTTACTGTGGGTGATTTTTCTGGTTAGTTATCAACATCCACACTCCAAAGGAAAACTAAACTGAAGGGGCACAGCATCACCTTGGCCAGACAGCTGCATTCATTTCCACTCAACTCTTTAAAAGCATTCCAGGAAGAAGTTCATAGACTGTGCTGTGATGAGACTTCTCTAGCCAGTGTAAATAATAATAATAGTAATAGTAATAGTAATAAAATAGCTGGGTATGATGGCATATGCCTGTAAGCTCAGCAGCTCAGGAGACTGAGGCAGGAGGATTGCAAATTCAAGGCTAGCCTCAGCAATTTAGTGAGGCCCTAAACAGCTTAGTGAGACCCTGTCTCAGAATAAAAAGGGACTGGGGATTTGGCTCAGTGGTTGACTTCCCCTGGGTTCAATCCCTGGTACAAAATAATAATAATAATAATATCCCTAAGTCACAGTGATTTTTCACCTAGAGATCCAAAAAAAACCATAAATACCAATTTTACATAATGCCAGCCTGGGATTATAATTTTTTTTTTTTTTTAGTTCAGAGTGAAGAATTACCATGGAATTACCAATCTTGAGATAACCATTTTGCTAAGATCAATGTCAGGGTAAGATAAGAAAACTGAAAAAGAGATTAGCTCCACATGATACCTAAATTCTAAGGCAAAACCTATGAGGAATGTGAACTCTGTAGCTGTTACCAGATGTCCACCTGACAAACAAATATGGATGACTGGAACTGCAATAGTTCTACATCTGCCAAGTCTGCACAGGTAGAGCTTGTTTTACAACATCTTCTACCATCATATGAATGCTCATAATTGTAAAATCTGTGTTGAGATGCTGCTGTTTGATACAGGCTATGTGAATTCAAAACTCACTTCGAACACCTGCCATCTCTACTCTGGACACATTTTGAACGCCTCCTTAGACATCCCAGGCCTCTTGAAGTATAGAAATACCATGACATCGGCTGATTCCCTGTATTTATCTAATAATTTTGAGGCGATCTCCTTGTTTTCTAAATACATGACATGTTCTATTCCAAATTTAAAGAATTTTAAAAGACAAATCTAGACATTGGGGCCCATAAAGAATCATCCAGTGTGTATATTCAAACAAATTAATAAAAGAGGAATGCCTAATGAAAAGGTAACTACCAACTATGTGTAAATAAACAGCTGCTGCCAATTAATGTTCACTAAACATTAAAAGTAATTTGGAACAATTTGTTCGTATAGTTCTGTATAACACATTTTTCTTTTCTGAGCAATATTTCACATCTTCCAAGTTTTTTCATGGACATCATTGTACTGGCCAGTGTTCTGCACCATTATATCTATACCAAATGGGGAAAAGAGATTGGAATGAAATGAGCTAAAATATGAATAGTATGATTAACTCTGAGTGACAAATGTACTGTGACATTTATTTTCCTCTTTACTTTTGGGGTTTTGAAAATTAAAATATACTATTTAATTTCATTTTGAATGATCAAAATATACTATTTTTATACTTGGCAAAAGAGAGTAATTTGAAAAATATGCTGTCTGATGCTGAGTTCCTTATAGGAACACTGGCCTACCATGCATCCTTCCAAGATTATTTAGAATTTGAAAAAATTCTATTACACCCTGTGGTGAGAATAAAGAGGAAGATGAGATGCTGGTCACTTTACTAAAAGCAACAGAGCACTTAGTGCTTCACTAGCACACACAGGTGCATACACACATGCACACACACATACATCATAGCTCCTTTAAATCCAAAGTTAGAGTTTGGGTATAATTATAAATCAAGTATTTTTCTAAATCTTTTTAGAACAAGTAATACATGTTACCTTTCTTCATTTTATAATTACCTCTTTTCTCTCATTTTCCAAATTTATCATCACTTTTTTCTGCTTACTCTTTGATGACAGAGAAAGGTATCTATTTTAGGTCTACTTAGCTAAAATATGGCATTACAATACATTAATAATCTCAGAGACTTAACAAAAGCAGACTTACTTTCCAATCTTTTAATAACATCATTCAGAACTTGGGAAGAGAGAAAGATAAACAGGCAGGGAAATAGGTAGCCTCCACATCAGTTTGTGAGTCTTATATAATGAATCTAAAGAAAATTAAATTAATTTTACCTTAGAAACATATAAAAGCAAAAATCATAGAGCTTACACTTGTTTATAAAGCTCAGAAATGATTATTCAAATAGTAGTGTGCAAATTCTAGTTTTATCTTTTTGAATTTTTAAATAATGTTCATAATTTAGGTCATTTGTATTAATTTTACTAGAAATAGAAATTTTAACAAATGATGATCTTGCTTTCAAATGCTAATGAGAAACCAAAAAAAGGTAATTTTTATTTTACCACATTGACTTCACCCCTTTTATGTTTTATTATGACACAAAATATATGTAAGACTAAGACCATAAGAACTAAGGCTATAGAAAAGGACATTGATCTTATTTGTCCCAAGAACGCCTTCCAGTTCTGTCTCTCTCTGGTTGTCTGTTCCAACCCTGGGTGTATAATTTAGTTTAGAATTTCTCTGCTAACAGCAGAACTTACAGCTTTTTAAATGATCACAGTAATCCTCTAGAGCCATTGTTTACAGTGATTTTTTTTTTTTTAAATTCAATGCTGTCACTGCAGGGAGTTTTCTTCTCCAATACACCAAACTTTTGACAGTCCATATGGTCTTAACGAACTTCCCAGGTGTTAAACACCATCCAACCTGTATTTCTGGCAGCCTACAGAGGGACTTAAGTCTGCCTTTGTTATTTTTCCTAATACCACCTAAGATTTTTTTTAGAGATGAAAGTTTAAAGTGGTTGGTGGAAATAATAGTTTTAAAGGCTTGTATTATCAGGGAAAATGTACTGACAGAGAATTCAAGTCAGAGATGGAAACAAAAGCTATTCACTTAACAAAATCTTTGGAGGACTATTATAGGACTGTGTTTGAGCTCTTAAGTCTTTGTACTTATAGATTGCAGGGCCAAATTTCTGTCTTCAATTCATAGTAAAAAGTGGTACACAGTCTTTCACCCAGTTGATATATGTGAGTAAATTTAGGGTGAGCAACGAATTGTCAGCCTTGCATATTACAGGATTACAAATTAACTATAGAATATCAACATGCATTTATTGACTAGCTGAATTAAAATAATGACTAACAGTCTAATTATATGGATGGATAGAGAATATTAAGACTGACTAGATAGTAAGAAAGTATATGAAAATCTTAAACTATACTTAAAAGTTATAGCATATATCTTTCCCATTATCTTAATTTATTAAGCACCTATTTTATATGTATTGACCACAAAACCCTAAGAAGTAAGCATTATTAACATCCCCAATAATAAAATAATAAAGCAATCATTAGAACCCAAGATTTTCTAAGTCCAAAACCACACATTTAAGGACCCAGGCTAATTTCTTTTTCCGACTTAAAAAATAAATTGATCATTATAATACACAATATGGTTTTTTTAAAAAACAAAACAAGACAAAAAACTGCTCAGAAAATGACCCCTTTCCCATATTTTGGGTCCACCATTGTGTGAGTCAGGCTTTGTGGGAGACAGAGTTCCATCTCCCCCTGCCAAAGCCTAATATATTATGCTCCTAGCCTCCAATCCCCGTATCACAACTGGGGCACAGACTCAATAAACATGGTGTACCCACATGGAATGTTGAGTCTGGCATGAGAATTCAAGATAATAGGGACAGTTTATAATTCCTTCCCAGTTTTGGCAGTATCCAGAACCTAGTATCTAGTGATGATGTTGGCAACAGAATCAAGAATCTGAGAGCCTAGTGCTGGTGTTGCCAGTGGCATTATTATAAGCAGACCATTCCTCAGTGTGATTTTGATATGTACCTGGTTCTCCACTATTTTCATTAATTCCACGGTCTATCTGATGCCCAGCTAACAAATATTTCTCCAACTTTAGCTAATCATAATTGGTCTCTTTTCTTATATAGTTACAGGTTGCTAGGGATAAAGGGTAATCATCTACTTATCTCTGTATCACCTTATTTCTCTACTTACTTGATTTTTACCAGCAGTGATAATAGCATTATCAGTTGTCTCCAAAAATCCATACTTTCATTTTTCCTTCAATTGCAAAATCCCTAATTCTAATTAATTACATGGCCCTTCAACCAAATACTACTACATCCCCAAATTTCCTTGCCATTAGGTTGGTTTATATAACTAAGTTCTGACCTATGAAATATGAGTGAAAATGGCAGGTAGAATGTCCCTGTCATGATAGAATGGAAAGAAACATTCTCCCCAGTTGACCTTCTCTCCTTCTTGCTGGCTAAAAGGCAGGCATGTCTATGGGAGTACCAGTCATTGTTTTAGAGATGGAAGCTACTAGTTGGTAATGGCAGAGCAACAATGTGGAAGGAGTGTGGGTCCTGGAGGAAGTGCAGCCTATCACCCTGGTCTGCTTACCCTGGAACTATCATTTATAAAACAAATAAACTTCTATCTTTTTTTAAAGCCATTGTAATTTTGGGCTTTGTTGCAGAGTCAAACCCTCATTCTAATTGATGTGGCCATAGGCATTTTCAACTACATTATAGAATTACTCATCAGTCATTCTCAATTTGAGGTTCTGTTGAAGCTTCCTCCTGAGAAAAGGAGTGCTGGTTCATGTGCCTGCCACTTGGAGCTTTTTGAAATTTGGTCACTTTGTTCACCAAATATAACAGCATAGCAGTAACAGAAGTGAGAAGAAACTACAGGGGGATTGTTTGGCCATTTGGCCCACAATGGCAGAAATAGAAGTCCCAGCACTGTATAAAGAGATATAGCAAATTCTAATGAGTATGGAAAGGTTAGACCTTAGTTTTACATGCTGCTTGAAAAGTGGCATGAAGCCTTTCAGTAGTACTTAATATTGTCATGCTGGTTTCTTTCTGAGGTTCATGCCACACTACCTAAATAGAGGAATAAATCAAGGAAAACAGCTGCGTTGCAGTTTTTGATACTCACTTTTGTTACTGAAAAAACTGCAGTGGAGTCAACTTTTTTTTTTTTTTTTTTTTGGGGGGTACTGGGGATTGAACTCAGTGGCACTTGACCGCTGGGCCACATCCCCAGCCCTTTTTTGTATTTTATTAGAGACAGGGTCTCACTGAGTTACTAAGTGCCTCGCCATTGCTGAGGCTGGCTTTGAACTTGTGATCCTCCTGCCTCAGCCTCCCAAAGTGCTGGGATTACAGGCGTGCGCCACCCGCGCCCGGCTGGAGTCAACTTTTTATTTACCACACTGAGCTACTCTTCCAAAAGTAAGTCTCGCTTTTTCCAATTAAACATAATCCCTTTTTCATAAATTAAAGTTAACAAAGTCAACTGCAGTTTAAAAATCTTCTTTCTTTTCTTAGCTCACAGTTAACCATTCCTATGTGAATAAGATAAAAGGGTAGGGAAGCAAGTGCCTTTGCTGAACATATTGGTTTGTGGACAAACCATTACTGATGTCATGGGACTGCAAGCACATTGGCATCAGAATGAAACCCTCTGACTACTGTAAATTACTGTGCATGTTAGAGCCTTGACTTGACCCACAATACATCACAATGGGTGTTTTCTGCACCTAAGTCTCTCCTCCCCCGCCAGGTAAAAAGAAAACTCTGGAATCTCTTCCCATCTGTGGCTCGTGTTCTATCACTGGGGTAAAGGGGAAAAGCCTATTTCTGCATTGTTGCAAGTATGTAAAAGTTTATAATTTCCAGGAAGTAATATTAAATCATTAATAATTACAAGGGTGTTGGGGTTGTAGTTCAGAGACAGAGCACTTGCCTAGCAAGTGTGAGGCACTGGGTTTGATCCTTAGCACCACATAAAAATAAACAAATAAAATAAAGCCATACTATCTATATACAAGTAAATAAATAAAATTTTAAAAAAAGAAAAGTTAAGAAAAAAATAATTACAAGCACTAAAATTCCTATAACTATTAATTTTCTCAATCTATCTAAAACACTAGAAAATTTTAGGTACAGCTGAAATTGTAATAACAAACAAAAAAAAAACACATATGGCATAGAATGACCTTTTCGAAACATCAATTTCCTTTCATACGTATTAGAAAGCAAAGAGATGTGATAACTTCTTCCCTCTGTTCTGAGACTTATCATGACAAGTATCTCTTATAGTAGGAAGATGACCAGCTAAGAGCTCTTCTGCCAAAGATGATTGCTTTAAAGTCCTTGTAACATTAGCCTAAGGCCTCCTAAGAGATGAGCAAGGAGATTAATCACAGACATCGGAACACAATCAAGCAAACAAAGACAAATGGATAATGTTTCACATGGAATTTTAATCTTTGGATGCTAGGATTTCTTTCACATATATTCCATAATAACTACAAATTCCATTAGCACTAAATACCCACTGAACTCTAAGCCAAGAAGAAAAATGGGATCCTGTCTCTACAACATCAAGATGGCCAATTCAGTTTGTTTCAACAACTATTTACAGAGTACTTCTACATGTCAGGCATTATGGTAGGTGATAAGAATACAGTAGTGAATAAGACACAGTTCCTACATGTTTCTGCATGTATCCAGTCTAATAGTGATTACAAACACTGCAATGAATCATGTCAGTATATAAAGAGCATAGTAGTTAGCACACACACGCACACACACGCACACACACACACACACACACACACAAGCAGTAAAAGAGCCTATGTTTGAATTCTAACTCCACCATGTACTTACATGTTACTTAAATTCCTAATGTCTAGATGTACTCATCTGTAAGTAGGAATAATAACTGTACCTGATTTATAGAGCTGTGGTGAGGATTAAGTAAGAAAATGTACTTAGATCACTTAGAATGAACCTCAATATAAAGTATGTGATAACTGTAAGAGATGTTGATTAAAAAAAAATTGCATAGTTATTTGAAAGCAAAATGTGAGAAACTTTGCCACATGTTATAGAATACTTCTTGGGGAAAAGATGTCAAGCAAAGAAGAAGGAGAGTCTAGCAGAAGAAATAATAATAAAATGCATGAGATCACATGGCAAGGAGTCATCAGCATTGCCAAAATGAGATTTCAAAGAAATCTAACCATTTGCTGGTTTTGTATATTAAAAATTTAAATAGAACAAAGAGGGGGAGGGGGGAGGGGGCAAGGGGATAGGAATAATAACAAACTGAGTACTACATCTAAAAAAAAATTTTTAATAGAAGATTTAGCTTTTACCTGGATATTTTGGCACCACAGAAAGATCAAGAGTAGGAGCAAATCCAGACAGTGCAAGCCCTAAAAGCAATGGGAGTGCAGTGAAGCACTTCCTCTGTGGACAATGGATTGCACTGGGGTGAGAATAGGTGGGAGTCACAGCTCAGCAGACTGTTGTGGAACTTCAGCAGAAAAACAAACTGAAGGTACAGTCTACAGAAGTAGGAAGTAGAAGGTAGATTAAAAATATACTTTAGATCCCAAATCCTTAAGACTTGATGTTTAATTTGTGTGGAGTAA
Source organism: Tamias sibiricus (assembly GCA_025594165.1). Taxonomy (NCBI): domain Eukaryota; kingdom Metazoa; phylum Chordata; class Mammalia; order Rodentia; family Sciuridae; genus Tamias; species Tamias sibiricus. The sequence continues at coordinate 134,389,066 of CM046661.1, read as the reverse complement.
AGGTGAAGGGGATGTGGAGAATGAATCCCAGAATTCACATTTGAGAAATTGAAGGTATGGCACATTTATTTAAGCAAAAATTCTGGAGGAAGAAAAGATTTCAAGGAGCTCATGCGTTCAGTTTTAAATAGTTTGGATTCTTATAGGACATTCAAATGGGACATCAAATGAGCAATTGGACACTTATGTGAGGCTCTAGGAGAGAAGTCTGGGATGTAGTGTTAAACATACACATGATATGTCAGGGTAGAATGAAATTGCCCATGAAGATGAGAAAAGAGAGTCTCCATGTGTAGCCAGAGGAGTTTCAGCATTTAAAAATGAGAGATAAGGAGAAAACTCTGAAGGAAAATTAAAAATAACAAAAGATGATAGGAAAACCAGGAAATTTAAGTTTTGTAGAAGACAAATGAGAAAGCACATTAACCAAGAAGGAGGAGGTGATAAAACATACCAAAAACTAAAGAGAGTTGGAGTGGGTAGGAACTGAATATCGTCCTTTGAAGACTCCAGGTCCTTGATGGTCTTACCAACAGCCAATCAGAGAAGTGCTGTAGATGCAAGCAGATTGTGCAAAATGAAAAGTCAATGGGAGATGAGGAAGTCTGGCTTTGAAGTGGAGGAGCCTGCTGGGGCAACAGCTGCCAGGTCTTGGAGAGCCCTGCAGGACTTGGGTGGTTGCTCTTAAGACAGGAAACACTAGAGGATATTCGCTGCCTGAGGCACACAAGTGAGTGGCAAATGTGGGAATCTTCAGCAAGCTTTCCCAACTTTGAGTATATAGTTCAACTATTCCTGTATCTGAGAAACCTTCCCAGATAATCTAAACTGTCAGGTGACATGCCCACATAGAGAAATATTTGTAGACCTGTACTAAACTAATTATCATACTATAATTATGGATTTACTTGTTGTTTTCACTCACTAAAATAGAATCTACTTAAGAATTGTAATTATTTATCTAATACCATGATCAATTCACTAGTGAAACAATAAGATTTAGGTCATGAGTGAAATCAGTTTGTTATTTATTTGCTAAGCTCAACTGTCCAATTCTTTCTATTTTTTTTAAGTATAGCCAGACACAAAGGCTAGAGACTTTTTTAAAGACTTAGATAACGAGAATTCCAACCTAGACCTGAATTTAATATATTAAAATGTGTTCAAATAAATAAAATTACTCAGACTAAATTGTTTCTTCTCTAACTTTCCTGTTAATACCATATTTTATTAATTTCTGTATCATTGGAGTCCAGCGAGGCACTGAACATAAACCAGGGGTTCAACAAATATTTATTGATTGGTCTTTGTTTTATCTGCATGAAATTTTGTGTGTATAAAGCACAAAGGTTGCCACTAAATATTGTGATAAAACAACCACATATCTTCAGTATCAGTAGAACAGCTTGTGTCACCCATCAATTTGACAAAGATCGTCCATACAGAACAGCAGGTAAGTGAATCATTGTGAATAAGACTATTCGTTTGCCACATAAAATAGATGTATTGGTCTCCCTGCAATATGCAATCTTCTTTAGCTGTCAAGTGATTAAATTGCCAAGCTTAAATTCCAATTGTTTAAATTTGTTGGTGTTGGAACCTGATAATAAAATTAACCTGCTTTCAGGAAACCCTCTGATGGGCAAAGCAGTTATCTACAGCATAAAAAGTAAACCTTTTCTAGTTAGAAAAAAAAATTATAAGTTGACCAGTCCATTGTTCTCTATGATGAATTCACATAGGACATTTTCCCTCTATGCAAAACATAGTCATTTGGTTTGTTGCTACTCCTCCTATTGCCTCAGGCACAGATGCACTGGGACCAAAAAGTCAGAAAAACAACTAGAACTCCAACATACTGACATTCAATATTTCTTAACTAAAGAAACCTAGCAGAGGATGGGATTTCCCCTCCCAACACATCAGACAAGTGTCACTAAGTTTACATCTCTGTGGCAGAGGTCACGGATTCACCCACATCTGTGTTTTCAGAAGTAAAAAAAATATAGTTTGAGAAAAAAAAAAACGAAAATTGTTGGTAGGAGACATTTCAAGGTATGAAGTCAGGATAATACTCTGTTAAAAACATGGAACTGACCATGAGAAACAGTACTTTTTAGATCTGGAGCAAAGGTAAACTCTTCTCTTAGTTATTCTGGAACAACAGGAGACCCAAAGGAAGATGAAAATTGAGGCATCATTTCAAGTTATTAAATAATAATTATGCTGGACTAGGGAATTTAGAATATAGGTTACTTTGGGGGAAAATGGCTACCATGAGCACATTAGTCTAGCTTTCCTTCCAAATTTCCACTGAAGTCACCACTGGAATACCCAAACAGGAAATGCTGCCCCAGCAGCCCCGGACACAGGAAGAGAACTCCATCTCTCCACACAGGAAATGAAAAAGGATAGAAAGGTTGTGTGGGAATCAAAGTCCTAGGCAAAAGTAATAGGATACTTCAACCAACACTTCTTAACCAGAGAAAGCAACCAGAGACAAGGGCAGAAAACATGGCCATGGGTAAAGACTTCCTCTTTCCTGCTGTTCCAGACTGAGAGTGCAGGACCTGAAAGCCAACACTGGAAGGCTCCATGGTTTCGTTCTAGCACAAACACAATCAAAGCAGACAAGGACTGGGCTCTTATAAATCAGGAACAATTAATCCATAACATAGTGCAAAGACATGTCTCCCTGCCCTGGTGACACACAGCACCAGCTTGCTTCCAGATCCACTCACATTGGTGGTTTACTGTGGGATTTTTGTTGATTTGGTAGCTTGGTTCTCTCCTACTTCCTTCTGTCTCAACTTAAAGGACCTCTGTAAAACATTTGGGGAGAACAGGACGTATATCAATTTCTAACAGAACCCACTCAACTCCTACAATTGTTGGCAAGCACAGGCAACCTTCTGGAAGCAAAAGAAGATGGAAAACCATGAGACCTTAAAATATGAGGAGTATAAATGAAGGCAAGTACTCAGAAAGTTCATGCTTAACTGTCAACTCAACAGGTTATTTCTTGAGTACTTACCATGTGCTGTGTACTGTGCTAGGTTTAAAAGAGAAATCAAGAGAGCTCTAACACCTTCCTTATTTTGCAAGAGAACTTGGCTGCTTTTGATATTGATTTGTCACCAGAATCAAATCAACTTTAAGAAAGTATCTAATCCATGCAGCCACACGATTTAAGGGAACATTGAGTTGATACTGCAGTTAAAGGGACACAGGTAAATATTAAGAATTAGTTGGAAATGGAAACAATCATCAAATTTAAAGCTAAAACAAGGGCAGTTAAAAACAGAAAATCAGTAAACTACAAGATAAATTTGAGAAAGTCACCTAGAACTCTTATGAAATCCCTAAAAATCTCAAACTATGAGAGAAGGGTGTGGGGGGGGAGAGAGAGGGAGGGAGGGATAGAGGTAGTTTTAACATAGGACTAACAGGAATCCTAAAGGGAAAAAAAAAATTAGTTAAAGTCATGACAGAGGAAAATTTGCTGACCTAGAAAATGACAGACTTCTTTGTGGTAGTATGTATTTTTAAAGTGTGTATGAAAATTCTAGGGACCTAAATAAAGCTAAAACACTGTTGAAAAAGAACAAAGTTTGGTGCTAACACTATTCAATTACAAGACTTTCTATAAAGCTACAATATTCAAAATAGCATAGTATTGGTGTAAAGGTAGAGAAATAATGCATTGAGATAGGATGATTTGACCATAATGGACTCGCCATTATCTGTCCAGTAGACTTCTTTTTCTAAGGTATTTTTAATTGGCAAAACTATATATATTTATCATATGCAACATGACGTTTTAATATGTGTACACATTGTGGAATGGCTACATCAAGCTAATTAACATAGCCATTGTCCCACATATTTATCTTTGTGATAAGAACATTTGAAATTTACTCTTACCAGCTTTCAAGTATACATTTTATTAACTATAGATACCCTGTTGTAATATACATCTAAGTCTTCCTGCTAACTGAAATCTTGTATCCTTTAACCAACATCTTCCCAGTCCCTTCCCTGCCAGCCTCTGGTAAACACCATTCTCTGCTTTTATGAGTTCAAATTTGTTAGATTCTGAATATAATTGTGATCCCACAGTATTTGTATTTCTGTGCCTGGCTTATTTCACTTGGCATAATGTCCTCCAGGTCCATCCCTATTGTTCCATATGACAGGGCTTCATTCTTTTTAAAGGCTGAACACTATTTCACTATGTATATAAACTACATTTTCTTTATCCATTTATGCACTGATGGACACTTAGGTTGATTTCCATTCTTGGCCGCTATAAATAATGCTGTAATTAGCACAAAGCTCAGATATCTCCTCATACTGATTTCCTTTCTTGTCCAGAAGTGGAATTGGCTGATTATATGGTAGTTCTATTGCTAATTTTTTTGGACTTACAACATCAGGTTAGCATTGAAAGTTAAACCATATTTAGAAAAAGATTCTGTTCATTTGTTCAATGTCCAAAATCCTGAAGGTTATTTAAATAAGGCTCAGTGAGTCAGCAGGGAGCAAAGCATTGCAACCCAGTCATTTGCCTTTGATTGTTGTAAAAAATTTTCCTCCCTTGTATGCTTTTCAAAATCCACTGGAGTTCATGCCACTTGCAGAATGTGTGATCCACTGAAAAACAATCTCACTCATCTTAGTCTGCTCCAATGTAAAAAAGGAATAATACTGTATCTGTGTACTTAGCTCCTTGAGTTACTTGGGAACATTGGGAAGAGGCTGTGTGAGAGCATTTGATGGCCTGTAATGTGCTACTGTAAACAGCAAAAATGGCCACAGTTTTTCCCTTTTGTGTATCTATAATTCTTTCCGATTGGAATTAACAGCTTATTCTCTCAAGAAATTATTTCTTCATTCCGAGAATCAGCGCTGATATGTGAGTTGCTCTGGACAACAGAATGTGTCAGAAGTAATGTTGTAAGAGTTCTGACCTAGGCTTCAGGAGATCCTGCTTCCTCTCTTGGGAGCCACAAGTTCATGGTACAAGGCAGAGCCATCCCAATCAGGATATTCTGGACCAATCAGTCACTAGGCAATAGTCACAATACCATGAGGAGAAGAGCTGAGCCTGGCCTAACCTGCAGAGCCCCCCAGTCATGAGCTGAGTAAATGGGTATTGTCTTTTATAAATACATTTTGGAGCCGGGCGCAGTGGCACACGCCTGTAATCCCAGCACTTGGGAGGCTGAGGCAAGAGGATCACGAGTTCAAAGCCAGCCTCAGCAATGGCCAGGCACTTAGCAACTCAGTGAGACCCTGTCTCTAATAAAAAATACAAAAAAGGGCTGAGGATGTGGCCCAGTGGTCAAGTGCCCCTGAGTTCAATCCCCGGTACCAAAAAAAAAAAAAAAAAAAATACATTTTGGGTAGTGTTTGAAATAGTTAAATAGTTATAGATAACTATTATACATGCCACAGATTTCTTTCAGAATAGTAAGGTTTACTTCACAATTATGAAGGTAAGCTAACCCAAAATTCAAAGTTAGACAAGACACTCTAATGAACAATAAAATTTTGTTGATTGTGAAAATCCTAAATAGTATGATTTTGTAATCATTTTTTAATATGACACATATCCATGTTTCTGGGAAAAAATGAACATTTACAATGATAAGCAAAATTTTCCAATTGACTGTTGCTAATACATTAAAGACATCTCTTGAAAAATGTATCTATTAGTCTTAAAAAGTAGCCATTTCTTCCACTTGGACTATGTGTCAGATAATCTGAAATTAAAAAAAAAAAAAAAAAAGCCCTTAGAGATCATCTTATTTTGTGTCTTACTTAATTGAAAAACCCACTCCCTATACTGACTATTATGCATTCCTGGTGGTAGTCAGACATCCTTCCTTTTAGTCACTTGTGTGATAAGGAAAGGAAATTTGTCAGATTTCCAGTTCTGGAATATGGAGTAGCTACAAGCTTAGATCTTGTTTATGTTTAAATGATTAATAAGAGCTGTGCATTAGAACACTGATGCAGGTATCACAAACCAAAAATGAGGATTTATCCAGGTCTCTTCACTTCTTCACTAGTCTAAAATAAAACAAAATGCAAAAATAGAAGGGACTCACTCTGTTTGAGGCTGCCCTTTTTTATAACAGAACAGACCTAATCATCAGAACCTCTTACATCCACCCTCAGACACTAACTTTGCTGTTTGGCTGAACAGAATTAACCTTCAACACACCTTTCCTAAGTCACACCACTTTGTCTCCAAGTCAGTATTCCTCTTACTCCTGCTGCATCCTGCAGGGACCCCAAAACCCTCAGATTCCTTCCAGGTGGTCCTGGGAATCCCTGGGCAAATATGACACAGTTTCCATGGATCAGTCCTCTTGGCTATCAAGTGGCATATGACAATTTCTCCTTTTCATGCTTCAAGGAATTATATGTAATTAGGTTCCTGATTACTGCCTCAAAGCAGCAGCCATGTTTAGGGTGCACATTAAAGGGGACTCTGTTGCTGGGAAGCAATGGAGCCAAGGCCACTTCTGCAAACACCTCCTGGTGTTGTGCCATGTTGTCCACAGGTTGTTCCCCAGCTTGGTATCTGCTCTGAGAATCTGCTGCTCACCTCTGTCAAAGCTCCTGCAACCTTCTGCCTTTGTGTAGAATCCTCTGGTGTGAAAGATGCTGAAACCTCTTACTTTCCATGGACTACAGAGGTGATGATGGGATAGCTCCTATACTTTCTGTAAATGCTTTAGGAGGGGGCGGAGGGGGGCAGGGGCAGGGTGTGCGTTTTTTGTCTCCAAGAGGTTGAGAATGAGTATGTAGAGATTCAGTCACAAAACAATCCATGGGACAGAATCTGAGCTAATTCATTAAATTACAGACCTTAGAAGTCATCTTGTTAAGCCTCCCAGGTAATTCTCCCCAGCCCTATCCTTCTGTCCTTAAGAAAATGTCAATAACTCAATTATCTTCTCTGAGGGTGAATTCTTCCCCAAGGCACCTGAATGGCTCATACAGTTAGAGGTAGAATTTCAGATAAATACTTAGCTTGTATCTTGTTTTCCATTCTTAGTAATAAAGTGTCAGAAATTCCTTGTAACTATGAGAAATATGTATATCCTCCAAAAGGGGGCCAAACATATAAGTCTTTGTGAGGTTTCTTGCATCAATACTTTTTCTGATAAACAGATCCACTGGGATGAGCACTGCTTATGGTTATGGTGCATCAGAAGTGGCAGGGTGGTGCCCAATGAGAAAGACGGGAAGGAGAGAGGCTTGTTATTATGGTTTAGAGTTGGTGTCCCCCAAAAGCTCATGTTTAAGACAATGCAATAGGATTTGGAGGAGAAATGATTGGGTTATAGCTTTAGCCTAATCATTGAATTAATCTCTGATGGGATTAACTGAAGTGGTAGAGGGCAGCTAAAGGTGATGGGAATTGGGGCATGGCTTTGAGTAAATATTTGTATCTGGCAAGTGGAGAACTCTCGCTCTGCTTCCTGTTCGTCATCTAAGCTACTTCCCTCAGCCACACTCTCCCGCCATCTTTAGTCTTGCCTCCAGCCTGGAGAAATGGAGCCAGCCTTCTATGGATTAAGACCTCTGAAACCATGAGCCCTCAAATAAACTCTTCCTCCTCTATAGTTGTTCTGGTCAGATCCTTTAGTCACAGCTGCAAAAAATCTGACTAAAACACTGGTGCTTTGGGGCTGAGAGTCAGCAGACAATCTGAGCCTGATTCTGGAACCTGCCTCAGGTGTGGGAGGTGTCCAGACCACGAGCAACAGGAAGGACTGCCAAGAACAAGATGCAGCATCAGTGACCCCAGCTGAGGCCAGCCCAGAGGACCCATCCCTGCACCCTAGTTTTAAAAAGGCAACCTCCCCAACAATCTACCCTTCCCTTCACACTGATTCTCTGTTGCCCTCCTCCAGCATGCCCAGTTAACATCTTTCTGTCCTAGAGAATATGCTGCTGTCCAATAACTGCCTTGGATACCTAACAGGAAGGCAGGGAAGTGTACGTTAGAGCAGTTGTGCTGCCTTTCAGAGGGTGAGAAAGTTCAGGTCTTTGGAGCCAGACTCAGGACATTGGTCCATTCTAAATCAAGGGCAGGAAGGAATAAGAGCAATGATTATCCTTTTACAAGGGGGCCCTGTACAGTATTCTTCCTGTTCACCCTTTATAACATCCTTCAGGCCATACGGACAATGCACATCCTACTATAAACACATCTCATACTCAGTTTGGTATCCCTATCTCAATGCACGACAGGTTTTAAAATATTTGATATCAGCTATGATGCCCCCTCTGTCTTCCTTCCTTTGGGCTAAGTTTCCCTTGATCCTTCAATTAGAAAATAAGTATGCCTGAATAGAGCCATTTGAACAAAATTCCCAGCAGCCTCATTGAAGCAAGGAACCCCATCTGCAGCCATCAGTGTGAACATTAAATAGGGAAATCCCTTTGATACTGTCTACAAGACAGCCATCAACACAGTGGGCCCTGCTAAACAAAGTCATCAGCATTGGTGTGATGAGAATTATACAAATTAAAAAGCTGTACCCAAGTGAAAAAAAGATCACTTTGTTTTGCAAGTAAGCTGTCTGGCATTGTTCATTGGTATTGGTCTCACCAGCCAAGAGATCTGTAAGTTCTCTGAGGACAGAGCCAGCATTTCATATCCCTTCCCAATGAATATCTGCCCAGATGTGGGTACACAGTTTGTGCTTAGAACTTCCTTAAGGGTGTGTGTGTGGATGGAATGTCTTTATTCTCTCATTTTTAAAACCAAAAGATAGAGCTGACTTCCAAAGCCAGCACTGGACTGTACAGTGTGTGCTAAGATACTGACATGCTAAATGGAAGAGCTCCAAGAGGGAAGAGTTTAAACATAAAACAATCCAATTCACAGACTTCCACACACCCCTAGTGAAGCTACGCCCCTTATTTGATGGACACTGACATTGTAGACCTGAAAATGTCAACTTTAGTTAAAAGAGTTTAGAACCCCATTTTACAAAAGGATCAATATGATGAAGAGGATAACATTTTTAAAGAAATGTGACATGGTCTAGTTCAAGAGCAAATAGGAAGAAACAGTTCAAATAAATCACAACATAATTGCCTATCACAAAATTGATTTAACTATATATAGATTTATATATTCAACAAATATTTATTTAATACCTGCTGTGTGCCAGAGTATTATCCTGAAGCCCTGAATAAGATTAGTCAATTATTGCTAATCATCATTAATTGTAATTAGACAACTTATTGCTATAATAGTTCTACATAAGGAAAAAACACAAACTCAAAGCTGCAAATATTTTTCTTGTTCACAGGTCTTCAGATTACTAGGGATTCAGCTGGGGCACAATTGGGTTTGAGTCCAAGTTGTAGTGGACTCTGTTCTGTACCACATGTTTTCCTTCTGAGACCAGAAGCTACCCATAGCACTATCTTCACAGGGAGGACTCTGACAAGAGCCCATTTAGAAACAGCCACCTCTACCCATGTTCCAATGGCTAAAGGAAGGCACATGGCCAAGACCAACTTCAGCACAATCGAGAAATAAAATCTGTCTACTTCAGTGGAAGGAGCCAAAAGGTTGCATGGCAAAAGACATGGATATATAATTCTTAAACAGGGAGCAAGGGAAGAATTTGGTTTCAAAAACAATCCAATCTATCATAAAGACATAACTCTGTGCTTAGGGAGTTCAAGAGAGGAGGGGGAGTAAATAAATAATCATCAAGTTCAAAGGGATTCACTAAATCATTTTTAACGTACTTATATATACTGAATGTATTTCAACATATTTGCAGCTGCTGGGAGAATAAGGGGAAAGCTAGAAGCAGGGAGACTAGTGAGTAAACTATAACAATTATGTGAGAAATGATGGTGTCCTGGGCTGTGTGGTAATGACCAAGGTGGTCAAGAGAGATAGAGAAGGTTAAGGTACGTTGTCGCAGACTTGGTCACTATTAGATGTTTCAGGTGGGGAAGAAGCATGAATCTAGGATGCCACTTGAGTTTCTGGTTTGAATAACAAATAAAATCATGTCCAAATGGGGAAATGAGGGGGAGAATGCCATAGCCTTTGCTGTCAATTCCCGCAATACATCCCCTAAAAATGACTAAAGCCCAGCATGCCAAAGAGTATATCCTCCTCCCTCCCCCACTCCAGGCACAGGAAGGGGGGTTCTTAGGATATGTAGGGTGGTGGAGTTTTAAGTTTTCTAGGTGACTGAGAGGTATTATTGGTATTTTTCATTCAGGGTCCCAGAATGATAAAGATCCTGAGGTGCCTGGAACAGTCTCATGAAGCAAGATTTGAATTATTTCACTTAAAGCACCAACATATTCCCATTGAGAACCAATGGCCTAGTCCCTTTAAGGCAATCCCATCCCATTCTCCAGTGACTGGCTTAGAAACAGACCTGTGATTCCATCCTGACCAGTAAGACATGAGATAGAAATTATTAGAGAGCTTCCATGAGGGGTTTCTTATCTATAAGACAGAGACCCAGAAAGAAACAGTTCCTTTTCTTCTGAACACTGAATGCAATGGCTAGGGCTTCTGCAGACATCTTATGCCCATGTGAGGGCAAAGCCCATGAGGATAAAAGAAAAACGATCGAAAAGAAATGGGACCATAATAACATCACAGAGAGGCTCAGTCTAACAACCTTGAATTCCCCCACACCATCACCAATCAGGATGCGAGATAGAAAATTTCCTTATAGTTTAACCCACTTTAAGTGGTGTTCTTTTGTTATTTGAGTAAGAAAACATTCTAAATAATAGAAAAGCAAACAAATTTGAGTCCCATTTTCTGAAAAAGCTGAATATGAGTCTATACCTCTCAAGGCATGAGTTTGTAGCATATAAGCAAGAAAGGACCTCCCCTTGATATTTATATCAAGGGAAGTGTGTGTGTGTGTGTGTGTGTGTGTGTGTATAAATAAATTTTCTGGAGAAAAGTGCAGTGAACCAGACCTTCACAGGTTACACCATTAAAGATGACATACATAAAATCACTGAACATTTGATAAATTATTCTGGCCTTTTGCTAAAGTGTAGGCAAGATGTGTGCTCATCTCAAAGTCATGAAGAACATGCTGAGCTGTCTCTTCCTGTTGTTTCATGGATGCTTTGTTTCTTTTCCATAATTAAGTGATGGACACTCAGAAAACATAACTGGAATGCTTCATTCCATGGCCACCATAACATCAAATAAAATGCAAGGCACTCAGCAGTTATTCATTGAACTATAATCTTTTAAAAACCTTTATAGTTGTTGGTTAAAGAATAATTTTGTGGACCATGTCACATGCCTTATCCCAAAGGTTACAAACTAGAGACCCACAGACACGTACTGCATGGCTTAACATTTGAAAATTTTTGAATTATGTCATTGCCAATATTGGGAAATTGGGAGCGTTCCTATTAAAATCTGGGGTTTATGGCCTCATCTGAAGGCTGGTAGCACTGTTGCCATTTTCCTGTCTGTTGCAAAGAGCTAGAGCTAAGACAACCCTGCTCTGTGGGCCCCTAGCCTCCAATAGCTACTTTACTCACGTTTGAGTGGTGGCCCTTCCTTTCTCTGGGATCAGGGTTACTTCAATGCAATTACTACATTGCACCAAGTGACCTGGTTATAACACTGCATGATCCAGAAGCCTACCTTTTACAATAACGTAATAAATCAGTGAATTCCTAGATTGTTCTTCCCTTCCTACCCACAACCTCTGTAGTACTTAGTCACAATAATGGCTGTCCCTAGTTTTAACCTACATGTATTACCTGCTAAAAATGGAAGAGTCAACCTTGTGTGATGGCTTAGTTAAAGATAAACCTACACTTTTCTTTCTTTCTTTCTTTTTTTTTTTTTTTTTTTTGTCTACTTTTAAGTATACACTTTACCCTGTTTATAAGAGAGAACCTTCTATTAGCAAGAGACAGGGTAAGAACCAAAGTGGGGCTACTCAACCAGCAAAAGGGAGCAGCAGCCCATCTCTTCATCTTAGTCATGAACAAAAGGGAAAAGACTTTTAACAAGTTTTCACCTGCTTGGTGATCCACTTCAAACAAGAATTGAATTATTTACATTTGAACACTGTAGGGAATAATAGATTCCTCAAAGTGTGTATCATAAGCTTTATTTATTTTGTTTTCTTTTGCAAGTGTTACCTATTCTCATAGGCCTCCTGGACACGATGAGAACACATTTTTCAGTGCTTGAGTCGTTTGCCATTCTGTTCATTCAGTTGCACCAGCCAACAGACTCGCTCATTTAATCCATTTAAAAAACACAAAGAGGCTAGACATTGGGGAACCAGCTTATTTTCCCTTCTCATCCAAGGTTTACTAAAATAAAACAAAGCTATTATCAACAGCTGCATTAAATTATAATTGTAAATCTTTGTTCATGGGTACACAGAGCTACCCTCTTCTAAACTCTTTGAACCACATATCCAAAATGTTCTACAGAGTACTCACTATATTTAAAGGCTCTGCATTGACACCTGGCAGATGATCTTAATGTGAGAAAGCAAGATTTGGTATTTCTAACTGCAGAGAAAATAGAAAGCCGACTCTCCTGAGAGCAATGAATTGGACAAATACCCTTTATGTCATTCAACCAAGGCAAGAAATGTAGTAAAGGAGAAATGTAAATCAGTTGCCTCAGACGGTCATGGAAATGCTGTGACTGTATGGTCAGCCTATAATAAGAATGAAAAATGAGATCACCTCTCCATTTGTCTTCAAAATTTTCTTTTTCTTCCTTGAACATAAAAAATTCTGATGTCTTTACTGCACAAATATAATGCTCTCTCTCTCTTTTTTAAATCCTCAATGATGTACTTGAAGAGGGTGTGCAATTAGAGACTGACAATAAGTTGTAATAGGGAAAATGAGCCTCCATTCATTCAAGATATTAAAGAAAAGACTAAGTTTTAAGATTATCTTGACTTGGGAATTTTTTTCAGCTACAGAGAAATCTATTTAAAGTAGTAAAGCACACTATAAAATTTTCAAATATAATTGTACCAGGGAATGATTATGCAAATCAAGTGTCAACATCTGTGCATAGGGAGAGGCACCTTTTACTGAAGTATTTTGACAAGATGCCTTTAGGTCCCACACTGCATAAAGAGTGCACCTACTATGTGACATGAATGACATGTAACATCTGGAATGCAGCTTCACTGCTGCATTTCTCTTACGTCCTTCCTACGAGAGACAATGGAATGCCCAATAAAGCTCGAATCAATAGAGTAAAACAAATTAGCACTGGCAAAATGCCCGCTTGTCCTTGTTTCAGAAGATTTAAAGCTTCAGGATGCTGAGCCTATGATAAATTCCATTCACAACCACACACTCTGCTAGTATTGGTCGGCTTCAATGTTATCTTTAAGCTTCAAAAGTAGAATTCCAATTCCGTTATTCAAAGTAAGAATATAAGTATTTAAGAATATAAGTATCTGCTCTGAGTATGGATAAAGTATATATTGTTATATGTCACTGATGTAATCTCAAGTACAGGAATGGAGTCCATGCTTATAATCTTATTCAGGAAGGAAATGCTATATGACATGCATAAAATTAAAATTTTGTCCCATTAATTCTTTGCTTTAAAATTTTTCTAAATGTGAAATTGAGTGATTTTGTAATAGTGAATACAGATGAGAGACACTAAAAATTCTCAGGGAGCAGGTTCAAAACTAAGACTATATAATTTTAAGAAGATAGAAAATAAACCCCTAACTGCTTAGTTTTTTGGTTGGATTTTTCAAATACATGATGTGTCAACTACTTTGCTTTCAACTGTATTTAAAAATATATATATTTTTAGTTGTAGATGGTCACAATATTTTTATTTATTTATTTTTTTTATGTGGTGCTGAGGATCGAACCCAGTGCCTCACACATACGAGGCAAATGCTCTACCATTGAGCTACAATCCCAGCCCTCAATCTTATTTTTAAAATAAAATGTGGTGAAATATTACAAGTTGTTTAGAGAATTCCCTGTGTTAGCTACTTAATACTTTTATCTCTTTGCATAATCTTTTATTCATCAAATATTTATTGAACCCTTACTGCATGCTAATAAGTTCCAAAAATACTACTTAACATTTTCCATAATCATAATATATACTGTATTGCATATATAATACTGTTTTTATATGCTTATGTCTACTCATCAAAATATAAAACATATATTGATCTTTAGGCGACTGAGGAAGAATCATGATAATAGTCTGACCTAGCACTTTCCCCACCTAGGAGAGAGAGCTTTGGAGCTGCTCCCTGGGGAAGATGCTGTCACAAGCCTTTCTAGGAAGGATTAAGAAAGCCAGAGCAGCTGGGACCTGTTTTCAATATGAAACCAGCATGAAGGGCTTTACATGAATGACTGATACTCTAAGTTTAGATAAGCTGGAAGGGTCTAAGAAGGGGATGCATTAGTCTTGGTGTTAAACCAAAGAAAATTGATTAGATCACAAAATGGGTAGGTTTGACTTCTGATTCCGTAAGCCTAGGAAAATGAAAAACAAAGAGCAGCACATTATTTATCAGTCCTCCACACATCATAGTCAGAAGAAGATAAAGACTAAAGGTTAAACATAAGAAAGGCCACAGGCTTACGTCAAATAAGACTATGATTTGTGTAAAAATCTTTTTGACTCTCCAAAATTTCAGGCTTTTGGTAAATTTCATTCTTGAAATTTAAGAGTTCAAGAAAAATATTACCTTATCTTTTTTCTAAGACAGGACAATATTTGCCATGTTCTACTCCTTGGACTGGGAGTGCCTCTTTATGGGTTAAGTGGTACTTTTCCTTGATCATCTTTATTTACAACAGCTTATTGTTAATTTATAGCAGCCTCTTAAGCTATATTCTTAAATGTCAAAGTATATTGACCCATTGAAATTGAATTTCAGTCAAATGAAATGGTAAGAGTCCTAGGAACTTAGAATGGGGTCAAATTAAAGTGAAATTAAACAGCTCTATTTTACTCTCCATCTGCCTTTGAAGAATATCAAATGGTTATATTGGTGATTACATTTGTAGACGTATGGAACATAGCACCTAAAAGTTGGATAGCTAGGAAATGAATTTCTAAACAAATATAAAAACCCTAGCAATGACCACAACCATTGTTCACCATTCATTGCAGAAGAATACAGGATTAGTAAAAATACAGAAACCATATGTTACTTAGTGGCTGACAGCCAGACTTGTTTGCTGATTCTAGTCCAATGCAGCCTGTTACTGAGCCTGGCTCCAGATTCACAGAGTAGGAATACCATAGAGCTATATGAATCATTTAAATGTCATAATTTCATGTCCTGAATACAAGTCATTTCTAAATTCTACTGTGCTTCCTTTACTTAAGGAATTTATTATTCTAATGTTGCTCTTTGATAATAATAACATGTAATTCTCAAATTCACTAAATTTTTCTGCATCTAAGAAACCAAAGAAACTTTCTCATTTATGAAATGAAGTGGAATTACTGACATTAAAGGTTCTGGAAAGCCTACCCTCTCGTTTTGACCCCCACAGGTTTCAGTGAATTTGAAAACCAGACAAAGAGGCTATATGTGATGAAAATAAACTGTCAAATATATTTAGCACTCTCTGGTATTGGGTATTGGGTGTACTTGAGCGTATAAAGCTCCCTAATGCTCTCAACCACTATTTCCTCAAATCTAAACCTTGGGGCTCATCTTGGGGAAGTCTGGGTCTGCAAAGGTATCTTATCCAAACACATGCATGGAGCATTAGAGGCTATACAACACACATCATGGAGTGACAGGAAGAAGGTGTGCATGGTGACTCCTCCACCTAGTATTAAACCTGAGCCAATGGATGATTTCCTGACTGGATTTTTGTTCCATAGTGCCTTCCTTTTGGGTTTTAGGGAATGTTCCTCTCAAGAAACTCAAAGAAAAGGTGACTATTTCTCTTGGGAAAAAAATGTGAAAAATGTAATGCTTTCATATTACCCTTACGTTCTTTAAGGAAAAAAAGAAACTATTGTTTTGCCATAATACTTTCCAAAATTGGTAAAGGACACAACATCATTTGGCCAGTTCCTCTCTTACCCAGTGAATAATAATTATGATGACAAAATCAGCCAACTCTTCTACATACTTTATGTGAAATCTTAACAGGACGTGTCAATTTCATCAAGTATAGCACCTCAGATGTGCATCTGAATATGCATCTAGTGAGAACCTGTGTTTGTTTAACAACTGGAATGATGTTGAAGGATACTGGCCCATGCTGTCAGGCTGGAAAGAAGCTCTCCTACAAGATCACTTTGTGCATGAAGCGATCAGCTCTATGCCAGGTAGTATTCAAAGCATGGGACAACAGGAAAGGCCCTGCTCTCACACTTTTTTTTTTTTTTAAAGATGCTATAGTCAATCAGTAAAAGAAACACATAAATGAGATCAATTTATGCAGTGATTATAATGGAAGACCCTAAAACTATTCAATGTTATAGTTACTCAGCTTCACCCACCAAAGACTGCAGAAAGGAGGACTTTTCTTAAGTGGTTTAGAATGCTTTCTGAAGAGAAACCATTGGACTGAGACCTAAATTACAGTAAGACACCAGCCAGACCCGAAAGAGAGTCCTGAGATATATGGTTAAAGTTTGAAGATGAAAAAGTATAGTTTCAGTTTTCATATGATCCAGCCTATTTTATTCCAGGAAAATTACTGGAATGCAATGTTACTATACAGTTAAATAGCTCACTCCGTTAGAAATAACACATGATAAGCCAGCAGGAAATAGCATATGACCGATGATGAATACTGTGGTGTTGATCCACAATGCTGGATGAATGAGCATACATCCAGTGCCTATTAAATGCCAGGCACTGATAATGGTTCTTTTATATTCTGCTCACTTTGAACAAATACATCCCTTGTTCCTTCAGAAAATCTGGACTGAGTTCGCAGGCACTGTACTTGGCATTAAATTCAAACATGAACCTGACTCAGCACTCCCTGGAGGTCACTTATACTCAATTACTGGAAATACATAATAAAACAAGTCACGTGATAATAGCTTGATCAACACCATCAAATGAGTAAAACTCAGACACCACAGGTGCAGGCAGTTGTTACATGGGGAAGGAAGTCAAGAAAGGATGAAGTAACACTTCAACGAGGCTTTTCAGATACACTGGAAAGACCCAGGTTGCATGTCTGAAAGTAACCTATAGAAGAACGGTTCAGGAGTCAAGTTCTCTCCATGGTTGGATCTATAAGCTGGGACTGCAGGATTTGCACTTTATTTGAAGGTAATGAAAAACTACTTTAGTAGAGGAATGACATGACAGATTTGTGAAATTTTTAAAAAGCTCTAGGGATTCCATGTGGAGATTCCAGGGCAGGGACGAAGCAAAACAGGCTGGACACAAAGTGAACATAATCCTGAAGCTTCCTATGAAAACTTGAAAGCTACCACCCAAAGAGATTTCTGCCCAAATTTTGCACTGCATTAATTAAATAAGCTTAAACCTTCTTAGAAACTTCACTCACATTTTTAATACTCAGGTGGTGAATTTAATCACATAAGGTTACGTTGTAAAATACTTCATGTATTTTGAAATACAAGTTTTTCACCAAGTCAGCACAGTCATATCACTTAGTTCAGGAAAACATGTCAATCTCGATGCCCCTCGAAACTGCCATTAACAAGCATGGCATCCAGTTTTTCTAGGTGATGTGAAATTAAATCATGATTCTTTGCAATGTATTCTAATCAGCTACTCCATTAACGGTTTTCAAATGGTAATCAACTCAGCTCCAAATGAACAGTTATATATTCAGCTTGCTCCATGAATTCTATGAATGCATTTACCATTACAAGTTATAATTATATTACTTTCAGAAGTCATTTACAGCAATTGAACAAACTAAGAGAAAGTCTAAGATTCTTGTGTGACAGTGCAATTAAACTATATGAACTACATGACTCTACTTCCTGTTCTAAAATTTAGTTATGATGTTATGTTTCTGGAGATATGATAATTTTAGAACAAATATAGACATTGTTCAGGTCACAGCTTTGTGACTTTAAATTATGGACCACCAAGCAAAATGATCAGATAATACAGTATATGTTATGTGCCACATTAAATACATCTCTGACATAGATGAATCCTCTCTCTTTTAATGGAGTGGCAGATGGGAATCTCTTTAGCAAAGAAAAAAAAAAAAAAACCTGCCTTGAAAAGGGTAATCAATATCTTAGAGCTTCTGCTATGTGCCATGCCTTGTGCTAAGAACTTTACATATTTTGACTGATGTCATTGATTTAGTCCTGAATACCTGATAAAAGAATCATCTTCTTCTAGTTAGAAATCATTCATTTGGGGTAGTTAGCTCATTTATAAATAGGACTGTAGTCTTATTTCAAGTATCCATTGTTACATAACACACCAGGCCAAATTTTAGGAGCTTAAAATAACAAGCGTCATTTGTCATTTCTCATGATTCTGTTGGTTGGGCAGATAGTTCTGCTTTTGCAGTGGTAGTAGGGGCCTGGTAGTAGCTGGAAGATATACAGTGGCCTTACTTGCATGGTAGGCATTTGGTATGGATTGCTAGTGGAGTGTTCAGTTGGGTTCTGTTCCAAGGAGGCCTTTCTACCTGTTTGCTTGGACTATCTTACAGCAAGCAATTTCATTCCAAGGAGCATGCTTGAAATTAATGAGTATTTCAAGAGTACAAACCCCACATGCAAATACTTCCTATATAGTGCAGAATAATGGCCTCCCAACGATGTCCATGCTTTAATCCTTGAAACCTGTGAATATTTTACCTTAAATGGTAAAAGGGACTTAGCAGGTATGATTACATTACTAGGACAATATGGGAAGATTATCTAGAATTTTCCAGATAAGCACAATGTAATCACGAGAATCTTGGAAGCAGGAATGAGAGACATTTGAAGATATTGTGATGCTGGTTTTGAAAATGAAAATAAAGAAGGGCCACAGTTTAAGAAAAGCAGGTATCTCTAGAAGCTAGATAAAGCAAGGAAATAATTCTCCCCTACAGTTTCCAGAAAGAATGCATCCCTGCACACACCTTGATTTTACCCAGTGAAACTTTTGCCCTGCATATGTTAGCTAACAAGATTGTTTTGTTTTAAGCCAGGAAATGTGTGTAATTTGTTAAAACAACAATAGGAAACTAATACATTTGTCAAAGCTCTCTTTTTACCCTGTTTGTTACTATCCCATGACTAAAGCCTGAGTTAAAAACTGAACATGGAGACTTGGTTCACCAAAACAGTCTACTATCAAAGTAACAATCCCACACAAGTACTATTTCCCTCAAAATATTTCCTGGGATTTAGTTTTCTGATGCCCAAGGAGTTATCAGTAATTTGTCAAATTACTTCAAACTTAGTGAGTTGAAACAGCACATACTTATTAGCACAGTTTCTGTGGAGCATAAGTCTGTCATGGGTCTCTCTGGGCTAAACTCATGGTGTTGGCAGGGCTACATTCTGACAGAGGCTCTGGGGAGGAATCCAGTTCCAAGATCATTCACATATCAGCTGAATACAGTTCCTGAGGCTAGAGGGCTGAGGTCCCTACTTCCTTGCAAGCTGTCAACCAAGGGCCATCATTAGCTCTGGAGGCTTCTCTCCAGTCCTTTCTTATGATCCCTCAGATCTCACCAGCAGTAGTATATTAAAGTCTTCTCACTCTAATTCCCTGACATCCTTCTGCTGCATCTTCCTCTAGATGGACAAAGTTTTCTGCTTTTAAGGGGGCATGTGATTAAATTGGGTGCACTCATGGTAATCACCTTAGTTTAATATCCATAACCTTAATTACCTTTGCAACGCTCCTTTTTCCATGTAATGTAACATAGTCACAGGGTACAGACATTAGAGCAGACATCTTCAGGGGGCCATTATTCTGACTACCACCATTCTCCAAAACCAGAATCCTCATGCCAAGGAGAATTTTAAAGGGTGACACCAGTCCACTCTGTGCCTTGTTTATCAGTAAACCCTCAAAGACACTATTAGCACAGATGAACTCATCATGGGTCTGCTGTTCACTGGCTCCAACACCATCTCCAGGAGACAGTTTATCTGAGATGCTACTCCTCCAAATTAGTCACAGTTGGGTATTTCATAATCAGCTCTGCTTCATCATTTAAAGGCCAGGCTTTTCAAAAGAGCAACAATGCTGTTTTGGCAATAACCACATAAACCACTTTCTCTGACAATGAAGAACAACAACTCAAAGATTCACGGAGTCAAAATGATCTCATGATGTCATACATATCTACATCCTCACACCCATCTTCACTCTCCAAAGATTTGGGAGTTTTGTTCAAATTTATTTTTTAAATCAAATTCCTTATTGATTTACTTCAAAATATTAATTTAAAAATATTATATTGGAGATTTAAAAGAAATCTTCAGAAAATAAAGCTATAAAAATTAAGGAATGAGCCAGGTACGGCGGCACACACCTGTAATCCCAGCACTTGGGAGGCTGAGGCAGGAAGATTGTGAGTTCAAAGCCAGCCTCAGCAATGGCAAGGCACTTAGCAACTCAGTGAGACCCTTTCTCTAAATAAAATACAAAAAAGGGCTTGGGATGTGGCCCAGTGGTCAAGTGGCCCTGAGTTTAATCCCTGGTACAAAAAAAAAAAAAAAAAAAAAAAAAAGTTAAGGAATGAGCCAGGCCTGGTAGCACATACCTGTAGTCTCAGCAGCTCAGGAGGCTGAGGCAGGAGAATTGATCACAAGTTCAAAGCCAGCCTCAGCAATTTAGCGAGGTCCTAAGCAACTTAGCGAGACCTGTCCGAAAATAAAAAATAAAAAGGGATGTGGATATGGCTTATTGGTTAAGTGCCCCTTGGTTCAATCCGTAGAAGAGAGAGAGAGAGAGAAATTAAGGAATGATACAATATCCAAAAGTGATAAGGAAATTTTATACCAATATTTTTATTAATTGCTATTCCAATAAATATTATATGAATGGCTGCTAGAAGGAAGGGTACCTTATGCTTACTGAAAGCTTCTTACTTGTAATGCAAATATAACTTCTGTTTCTCCAGAGAAAATCCCAAAGCACCACCCCGGCCACCATCAAGGTTGGAGACAACCTGAAGAGTCTTTGCCGCTGGGGAAGACCTAAGTTTGGAGATTTCTGTTCTAACTACACAGTGAGGTGGTAGGGAGCCTCCTTCTGGTCAATTACATAGCAAGGAAATTTGTTATTCACTAAAAGTTCTTCTTTACCTATTTCAGAGCTGAAATTACAACCTGCTTCTTTTATTGAAAAAGACTCTGTAGTATTAATACAAAAAAGAGTACAGAAAAAAATTATGCTGAACTACCACAGCAGAAATGTCCAAAATACATGCACTTCAAAGTAAAGGAAGTTCTGCTCTGTTTGAATTATTAATCATTTAACACAATATTCAAGTTCCAAAGAAAACACATCCTACACACTAAATATATTCTCCAATTATGGGTAGATTTAGGGGAAACCATATAAGCTAGATAACTTTAAAGTGAATTTTTAAGTGACCATTTCTTTATTAAAATATTCATTATTTCAAGGTAGTCTACATGTCGACTCCTAATATTTATCTATAATAAATGTACTACAGGAGTGTAAATCCTGACTCACACAGTTTAATTTAAAAATACATCAATTTGATTAATGGAATCATTTTTCTGTCCTATCAAGTTAAATTACATCCATAGCCAAATCCCTTAAGTAAATTACAAGCCCATTCAAGAGATATCCTGCCAAGAGAGTATTTGGCACACAGTAGGCAGCCACTAAATACTGAAAATAATAAACGTGTATGTTATCATGGTCTACGTAGTATACAGATTTTCAGCTGCAGGTAAACTTTTTAATTGAAATATTAACAAGAATCCAGTTTGTCCCTCATCTAACGCACCTGAGAGTTCCTTCTTTTAACTGAAATGCATTCTGGAGAGAGAAATTAATTAACACTAATTAAGCTGACTATGAAAGTAAAACAGTGCTATCACTGATGTACTCTGAGACCTTACAATAATGATTTTAGAGTCATTGCACTCCTTATTCCTTCAGTTCTTGCTAATAGTAGTGTAGAAATAATCACTTATCAAGAAGAATCACTAAAGAAAGAAGAATCAGCCTGAAGTGGGGCTCAGGTGCCTTCTTTTACATAGTTTGGGAAAGCTTCCTAAATTTTGATTCACAGATATTGAATCAGGACTAGGGACTCTGTATGCACTAAGTATGTACAAGACACTGAGTATACACAGAGGTCAAAAGAACCTCACAAAGCTTATAATCTAGTAGACAAAGGTTAAATTCAATAAGTGCAACAAAATATTATAATGCTGAGATAGAAAGAATAAACACACAAATGAGGATCTTATCAGGTTAGAGCTAAGTTAGAAACGCTGGAAAATTTTTTCCATTGCACCTGAGCACATCAGCTCTCTGCTGTAAAATGTACCTGAGTGCCTCTATCTTCCTGTGAAAGATGTAGGAGATGTCAATGACGATTGCATGCAGGAAAGAAGGCCCCTGGACAACTTGAGACTCACAAGCAGCACTGTCCACAGCAGGCTTTTCTTTAACCACCAGGTGCAGGCTCATTTGCCAGATAGCAAATGCCAGAATGCACCTTCCTTCTGGGGCCACAAACACATATGAATGCTTAAGCTATAGATATTTTTTCACTTTGGTCTTATATACCAGCCTTATGAATAATCAAGGACTGGGAACCCAGTCTTACCATGGCCAAAGTAACCCCCTCTTCTCCACTGAGTTATCCAAAGAGATTTGTGTGTTCTGTGTAAATAGGCTTCCTAGAGATAGTTCCAAAATCCCAAATTATCTGAGTTCAAGAAGCCAACCAGCTTTCTCACCATTACCTCCCTGCAAGCTACCCCTGTCAGAAGAGACCAGGAGTGCTTGTCATTCCCCAGCAAGGATCATGTCTTCTATTTTTTTCTTGGTATCCTCCAGAGGTTCTACCATAATACCTCACAGGTAGCTCATTAGATGATTAATAATGGTGATGATAAAGGCAAATATTCTTTAATGGTGACCAGAATGGTGAAATATCAAGATTTTACCAAGTGTTAGAAGCCCTGTGAAAAATCTGCTTGGTGAATAGGATAATATTATTAAACATGTTCTATGCATTTTATATTCCCGCTTTCTCTTCCCCACAGTAGCCTACTAGAGTATTGAATGGCATGTGCACTCTTTATTTATGCTGCCCAGAAAGAAATACAGAGGCTCCTGTTGGTGCCAAATAAGGCATCTTTTCTGCTTAGTGTAAGTCACCATATGGAGCAGGTTCTACCTGAGGCCTGCCTGGGTGAAATCCAAATCATTGTGAGACCTTATGTCCAATTTATCCAGGGTCCTGACTTACCAAGTAATGTCCCAAGGCAACCACAGATGCTGGGCTTATGTTAATAGAATCAGCTCCAGGGGCCATAACCTGTGTCCAATAAGCAAAAGGAAGTCTTTGATCTCACTGGGAGGCCACAGTTCTACTACTTGCACCCCTTCTGGACCCATAAAACTATATTTGTTGCAAGAGCATTTATTTGGAAAATGAATGGACAAAGGGTTCATTTGCTTTAAGAAAAGCAAAGAACAAGCTCAACAATTTATGGGAAGTTTTATTTGACTACTGGGTCAGTGGTTTAATTTTGCATATGTTCTCATAAACGTAACCAGCAGTGTTTTATGCGAGAATCATCTTGTAAACTAAATGTGCTGGCAGAGGAAAATCAGTTTGTGGCACCCAAGACATTAGGGAAATTGGCAGCCGTGGAAAACACCTGCAATGCTCTTTTCCCCAGCCTCACAGCTAACCACCAGAAGAGGGCTACCCTTGCTCCATCTCCTCTCAAGTGGTCAGCTCACCTGTCAACCAATTACCTTTTGGGTGAATTTCAATGTTAAGAAGGAAAAGATGGAAGTAACAATGGTAGTCATTCCAGTGCTATTTTGTCAAAGAAAAATATTACCTGACTTAGTAATCACAGTCTCTCAAAGCTTTTAAGTGGTCAAGGTCTACATGGAAAATGTGTATTTGTGCTTATGAGAACTTTAGAGCTTTGTATATTGACCTCAAACCAACTAGAGATCAGAAATCCAGTAGTGCAAACGATGCCCCATTTGAAGTTACTGCTATGACGGTGCAAGTTGGTGTTGTAATTAAATTGATTCAAGACAGCCTCTTTGTTTTGTGAGCGGCCCCAGACACTAGTGTCCCCAAATGTGGTTATCAAAGGATCATTATAGGACTTAATGGCTGTGGCTACCACTGGAGATTAGGACCTACCAGATAAAGACATTGTGCTGGCCTATCACCTCCAATCCTCTTCAATGCTGCTACAGTCTTGAAGGACATATATTCTTATCCCCATTTTATAGACCAGGAAACTGAACGTCAGAAAAGTTAAAAAGTGGGAAAAATAATCTGTGTACCTCAATAGTTTTGACCCCGAAGTCAGGTTTTTTGTACTATACAGTCACTGATTTTAATACATTTATAATATTATTACTTACAGATTCCCAGCTGGAAGATAATGATTTACCCACTCTCCTAGGCTAGCACCAAGGAGCATGATTGTCTTCATCTGAGATACCAGGAGGGTAAGAATAAGATTTGTGGAACACAATAGGGAAGGGAGGGGGGAAAAATAAAAATAAAAAAAAAGAAAAGGTGGTTGAATGAGATGGATATCATTACCCTCTAAATGCATGATTGAAGACCTGAATGGCACAAAAATACTTTGTAAACAAACAGTTGTATGTAAAAAGATGCTATATATGTGCATTATGAATTGTAATACATACTACTATTATAAATAAAAAATAAAAAAAGAATAATATCCATATTATTATCTTTAAAGATCTTAGTCTTTAAAAGCAAGCTTATACTTAAAATTCTGTTTGAAAAAGTGTCAAAGAGTCTACATAGTAAAATTTATTCTGACAACAGAATTTTGTATTTTGTATGTCATCGTCAAGCAAGACTAAAAAATAAAATATTGTTTATCACATAAAAAAAGAAATGAAGTTTATTCAGCTACTCCTAAGAAAAATCTGATGCATGTCATTCATTCATTCATTCACTCAACAAATGTTTTCTAAGGAATTCCTCCATGCCAGATACTGTATTAAATGCTGTACTGAAAACAATGCATAAAAGAGAAGGCTTCCCTCAAAGAGCTCACAAAGAAAAACTGTCTTGGGGAGACAGACTCGCAAAAGACAATTTCTACTCAGTGATAAAATTACTACTGAAATAACATGAGGTTATTGGACGCAGAGCAGGGACAGTCACTGGTCGTGGAGTGTTAAGAAGAACTTCCAGGCCAGGCACAGTGGTGCACGCCTGTAATCCCAGCACTTGGGAGGCTGAGGCAGGAGGATTGTGAGTTCAAAGCCAGCCTCAGCAATGGCAAGGCACTTAGCAACTCAGTGAGACCCTGTCTCTAATAAAAATACAAAAAAGGGCTGGGGATGTGGCCCAGTGGTCAACTGTCCCTGAGTTCAATCCCCGGTACTGGAAAAAAAAAAAAAAAAATAACAACTTCCAAGAAAAAGCAACCACTGGACAGAATCCTGAAGAATATTTTACAGTGAGTCTGGTCATTGAAGGGATGCAGTTATAAATCTTCCAGACAGAGGAACAGAACAAACACAGAACTGGAGTTTAGGGAGGACTTGCATGTTCCCAAACCAGAAAGCTCTTCTGTGTTGCTGGAGGGAGCAAGAATATAGTGTCACTGGTGAGAAATGTTAGGACTCCATGCTGGAGACTTTGTGCTCCCTAAACAGAAATTTAAGATTTAGACCTCTTAGCCGTGTGAGCAGAGTGTCAGGCAGCAAGAACACTGCTCACCTGCCCCATCTCAGGAGCTGAAGTGCTCACTTTGTAAGGTTCATCCCATGTACTCATCATTCAGTCCTGAAGAGGGATTGTGGTGCTGTTGCCCGTGGTGGTGATGTGATTCCCTAGCAGTCTCATGGATGCTCATGAGAGAGCTGAGGCGACAAAAAGGGGATTGTTTATTCTTTCATGGGTTGATTCATTTGTTCAGTCATTCACTTAACCCAGTCCATAGATCAAAAATAGTTTAAAGCCAGAATTGGCAATCTACCATGTGTGGGCCAAGTGTGACTCACCAGCTCCTTTTTGTGTTCATATATGGATTGTACATGCCTCTTTGCACATGTTAAGAGCAGAGATGAGCCGTGGTAACAGACAGTATATGCCACAAAGATGAAAATATTAACTGCCTATTTACAGAAGCAGTTTTACTAACCCCTGATTAGTCAGTTCAAAACACTGACTCTGCATTGGACTTGAATCTCTCTGGGCCTCAGTTTCTCTTCTGCAAAGTAGGGATTGAAGTAATGTTTTACCTAGTAGATCTGCTGTGAGAATTAAATAATTTTATGTGAAAGTGCCCAGGACATAAAGTAAACACTGAATAAAATATTAGTTATTATTCATTCACTGATTCCTTCATCAATATTACATGAATTTTGGGAGATCAGGTCAAGAACTGCAGTGGGCAATGTGTCTAGTCCCCATGGCTGCTGGGCTCATTGAGATGCCTATTACATGGGCACATAGGCATTAGGGTATCCATGTGTGGATTGTGGGGAAGAGATAAGACTTGGGAGTCAATCACATTTGATAGGCTTAATGCTATGAACTTAGGTGAAATCACTTAGAAAGAGACTGAAATGAAATCACTGGGGGAGAAAAACATGTGGAAAATAGAGAAGGGCCAGGCACTAAATCTTGGAGTACCTCAAAAATTGAGGTCAGGAAAAACAGGGGCAGTCAGGAAAGGAAATTGAGAAGGAGGGGTCAATAAAATAGGAAGAAAATTAGGACAGCATGGAAGCTGAGAGGCCAAGTTAAAAAAAAAAAAAAAAAAAAAAAAAAAGAATTGTTTCAAGAAGGAGCATGTAACCAACCACACTAAACACAATTAATGGTTCAAAGACATACAGAGTAGGAACTGAGCATTTAATTTGACAGGCAGGTCATCACTCTCCTAGAAAGAGTGGTTTTGCTGGCTGGTGTGATTTCAAGAGGGGAAAGGTGGAAACTACATATACATATCTGGGGTGCCATCAAGGGAAGCAGAGGAATGCCGCAGACTCCAGAGGAGGATGTGGAGTCAAGGAAGGGATTTGTAGCATGGGAAGCAGCACTGCAAAAGAATGTGCTTGGGGACTGATCCAGTGGAGTGGGCAGAAGGTAAAGAGCTGCAGCAGCAGCTGAGTGGGGATGGAGTCCAGTGCTAAGTGGGCTAGCTGGACTTAGATGAGCAAGTCAATTTATCCATTTTACCAAGAAAGAAGGAAGAATACACAGGACACGAGCAGATTTTATGGGAAAAGAAAAAAAATTTCTAATTACTTTCCCACAATAACACATAAGGTAAGTCCTCATATAAATATAAGTTAAACAGAGGGGTTATGTGAACTTTGAGAAATGAGCAAAAAGATACAAAATAATACCCTTGAATAAGGCAGCAGAGAATTGACAAGGGGAAGAGGGTAGGGTTACTAAGTTGTGAGGGGGGTCCCAGTTGATGTTGGTGATCATAAAATGGAAGTTATACCAGTCAACATTGTTGGTTGTTGTTGTTCCTCAATTGTATTTAGCTATGCTGAGAGCAGAGGTGGAATAGGAAGAAAGTGGGACTGGAGGTTGGATTGTTGCCAGGCAAAAACAATAGGGGAAATGGAACAAGAGAAACAAACATTGTATACATGGAAATTAACAATAGACCAAGGAATCTTAAGTAGGAAAAGACAAATGTCAGCCAGTCGTATAGTAGTAAGGCCAATGGACAGGGGTACTAATGGTGTCCAAGAATTGGTGAGGTAGGGACACTAGAGAAAGTGAACTAGAAAGATAAGAAGAGACAAAGAATGGCATGCTTGACATCTAGATGCTGGAGAATGCAGAAATAGTGATGGTGAGAAATTTAGTAAACTAACAGCTCAAGTCCTGAATACATAGGGGAAGTGATAGAGGGGGACATGGATCACTATTTTTTTTAATGTGGGACCAAAAGGATTATAGCTTATTTTTATGTGCTTCAAAAGACCTAAGATTTTAACAAGCAAGTGAGTGGAAATAACAGTATGAAGCAAACTTGAAAAAGGTGGGCGCCTACCCTTCAGTCAGAGGTAAGCAACTATAAAAGAAATGCTTATATAGCAGAGCCTAAATGTAAATAGTGTAAAGGGAATACATTAATAAGGTACAACTAGATGCTATAAAAAATAGGTAAAATCCCAAAGCTCAATAGCTTAACTTAATATAAATTTATTTCTTACCTAATAAACTCTATAGAAGTTTATCTTTTGGAAGAGGATGGATTTTTGTCAATGTATCTACTCACAGACTAGATTAATCAACTTTCCATCACTGTGACCAAACACCCTGACAAGAACAACTTAAAGGAGGAAAAGTTTATTTTCACTCATGATTTCAGAGGTTCAGTTTATGGTTGGCTGACTCCATTACTCTGTGCCTGAGATCAGGCAGATCATCATGGAAGAAGGGTGTGGCTCAGGTCATGGTAGCTGGAAAGGAGAGAGAGAGAGAGAGAGAGGAAGCAGGAACAAAATATATAATCTCCAAGGCACACCCCTAGTGACCTACTTCCTCTAGCCATGCCCTACCTGCTTATAGTTACTACCCAGTATTCCATTCAAATTATTAATACATCAAATGGATTAATCCACTGATTAGGTTATAGCTCTCATAAGCTAATAATTTCACCTCCTGCATTAACACAGGAGCTTTTAGGGTACAGCATATATCCAGACCATAATGGTACTCAAATAGACAGAGTTTCCAGTATGTGGTTTCTAAGACTGCCATGAATATTAACATCAAGGCAGGAAGAGAACAAGAGAAGAACATTGCCAGCACCAGTTTCTCTCAGCTAGTGATTTGGGAATGGAGTCTGTATTCCATGCCCAGAAATAAAGGGAAATTAATTTGGTGGTTTGCAGGGGAAGTCTAGAAAACAGCAAAACAAGCATAATTTGATTGAACTTAATCAGAAAAAAAATCAAGGTATATTTTAAGATATCATGTAAATAGCAGAATTTTTATTTAAAAATCTGCCCTCTGACCTTGAGCAAGTTATGCAGACTTATTCGTATTTAGAAAATTAGGATAGATTACAGTTCTCCTGCCTCAAAAGGTACTTGTGAATGTCAAAATGAGATACTGCTAAAAGTGTCATAAACTCTGAAGTAAAGCATAATTATAAGCTATTATTATTATTACTATTGAGAACACTGTTGATATCTGTTCCATTTTGGCTCCTTTGAATTAACTACACATCCATGTACGAGATGGCATTATAATCTTGTGAAAAGCTGCTTTAAATATCTACATTCCCTATCAGAATCTCCACACATCCTGTTTATGCATCCAACTCCTGGCTCTTAAAACCTCCAACTCCCCACTTCTCCATTTTGGTACCATGCTCAGCTCTCCATAATTTTGAGACTCATATTCTGGTTTTCCATCTTATCTTTGACCTTTTGACATACTTACAATTCTACTCCTGTTAGTCCCCATGACTTTACAGAGAATGGTCAAGATAGGTTTCTCTGTCTTCTATTTACTGTCATTGTACTTTTGAAGGATCACTGAATACAGTTGTGTAGGCTGTGCACTGTGGAACACTACAGGTCATAATTTGCATAGTTGGCAGCAAGTAATTTTGCTCTATCAAGACAATGTTGTGCCATGTAGAAATTAAATGTTTTGAGATTGAGGCCTCTTTTCCTAATTCACACTAATGGACTATATTGACTTGTGGTGGTCCCACAGTGATGGCTCTTTCTATTCAAATACAAAGGGAAATCATAGTAGCAGTCCAGGGGGATTAAGCATGAAAGTATCAAGAAGACACTGCACCTGAAAGAGACAAATCGGTCAGAAACTTACTCTTACAAGCTATAAATAAAAAATATTTACCAATTCCTAATGACATGGAATTGTTCATTAAATAAGCAACAACACTAAACAAGTGTTGCAACTTGTTAAATGTGTGCCTGAACTCATTATTACATAAGTCTGTATTTGGATTTCCCATAGCATGGCTTTAGTTCTTTGAAAAAAAAAATAAAATAAAACAACCTTTTCTCTAAGCCAAATCAAAGCACCCCATTCCATCAGAGTTAAAGTAAAAATAAAGGAATTCAAGTGTGTGGGGGGTTTAACTCTACACAGAGGTTAAGGTCCTTTGGACTGTGACACTGATGAGTGAATTTTATATAACTGATGCCCAAAGATCCTCCCCAACTTGAGAACCACCAGATAAAATCAGATATTAAAAAATAAAAAAATACACAGTGAACAGCAGCCAAAATGTGTATAACCAAAGAGGAATTTGCCCCAGGGAAAATAAATAAGAAACACTATGCCTGAACTTTTACCTGTCTCAGCGCATATGGGAGAAAACACACCCTTTCACACCATACTAATCCATTTGCCTTATTTATCCCCTGCTCATCAGCTGTGACTATTTAGTCCTACCTATTTTTGAAGAGCTCACTTAAAATTATATTTTTTCTAAAGAAAAATACTGTATTTACCCACTTACATAAGGTATCTAAAGTAGTCAAATTTATAGAAACAGAAAGCAGACCAGTAGTTACCAGGGGCCGGGGAAAGGGGAAAAAACAAAACCAAAAACTAATAATCAGATTTTAAAATGTGCAAAGAGTGTGAATAGAGATTTCTCCAAAGAAAACATACAACTTAGCAAAGAATATATATATGAAAAGATGCTCCAGCCCACCAATCATCAGGGAAGTGTTAATCAAAACCACAATGAGATACACCTGTCAGGATGACTATGATCAGAGAAGCAAAACACAACAGGTATTCAAGAGAATGTGGAGAAGTAGGAAGCCCCCACACTGTGTGGGGAATGTAAATTACCTACTATGTCAACCCAGCTGTGTGACAGAAGTTGGGAACTGAGAGTAACTCTAAATCCAACACAGAGAACTGTGTGAGAAAAAGTCCCCAGAGAAGGCTCATCTGGCAGGCAATGAAAATGACGCTGGTGTGGCCTCTTTCATTTGCTCATCCTTCTATTCAGCAAAAGATTAAGGTGTTCCTAGGAGTAAAACACCATACTTACTCTGTACAATATAATACCAACACAACTCCTATTTTTAAGAATTTATAATCTAGCAGTTTCAGACTCTTTTTTCTAAGAAGAGATGGAGGAAAAGAACCAGCCATTGGGTCTGTAGCAGCCTAGATCTGAAGGCTGAAGCCAAAGATAGAAATATGTAAACATGTATCCAAGGAAAAAACTAAAGAACAAATTATGAAAGTTAAACTTGACAATCAGGTACAAGAAGCAAGTACAGATACCAAAAATGTAAAAAAAAAAAAAAAAAAAAAAAAAAAAAAAGACAAAGATAAGATTAGCCAACTGCAGTGATGGAGCAAAAATTACAGACCAAAATGGGACTAGGACATAAGCTGAAAGGATACCTGGAACTCTTTATAACAGGTGGTTTCTCCAGGGTTAAAGGCCCAGCACCAGGCAGAGCAGACAGGTAAAGTCTATAAGTAATCAAATTAAAAATACCAAGTGCCAAAATGAAGGAACCAAATATCATAAAACTAAAAGAGGTAGCATAACAGGGCAGTTAACAGCATGAACTCTGGTGTTGGAGAGCCTTGAGCCTCGGGTTCAAATCCCAACTTGGACAGTTATTTGTTACATACTCTTGGGCAAAAAAAGGCTGTGCCTTCATTTTCTCATCTGTAAAATAGCAACAGTAATTAATCCTGCTTCATAGGTTGAGGAGAATGTCTAACACATGATGAGCTGCATATTAATGTTAGAAATTATGGTTTAAAGGCAGGAGCCATCCCATCTAAATGTGACGGCCAGGGAAGACTTTGTATAAAACCAATGTTTGAGTTCACTGTTGAATGATAGATACAACAAGAACATGTGGGAAAGTAATGAGTGGGGCAGGTTGAATGACATGGATGATCAAGCTGTGTTTGGATAAGACAGGGAAAAGAGAACATGTTTGAAATATAAGGCATATGTCAGAGAATAATAGGAGGTGGGACTGGAAAGGTACATTGCAGTTGGGTTGGCTGAATATCAAGCTAAGAAGTTCAAACCTTTTCCAGAAAGTAATTGAAATTTATTGAAAGATTCTGAATAGGAGAGTGCATGACCAGAACAGTATGTTATTCCAGAAGCTCTTCATTCAATGGACAGAAAGCAACATGCCAAGGTAGGAAGTACATTTACTCAAACAAGGCATTAAGGGGCAGATGAAAAGGTCAGGTACAGAAGACATCATTAAAGCCTTTGCAAAATACAGTGATGTAAGAAAGTGTCTTAGATAAGACAAAATCTGTAGAACTTGTAATCTGTTGGCATACAAAATATATACTGTGTGCTCCACTGTAGTAGCTGAGAATTAGAATTCCCAGTTCGTTCCTTTTTTTTTTTTTTTTTTGCTGCCTAAAACATCCATTTCTATGCAAATTCATTAAGAAATTATTCAAATTCCTCTAAAATAAGGTTCTAACCCAGATTTCCAAACTTATTATCTCCAGCCCCAATGACATACCCCATACAACAGCCAAATTGCATTAATGTTGTTCCCAAACTGTGAAAATTCATTGTAAACCATAAAGCACCTGAAACCTCTGAGTTTATTATTTCAACACCTATTTTCTTCCCTTTAGACCTTGACTCACAGAGGTTTCTCTCCCTGGAAATCTTTTTACCTCCAACTACCAAATTCCTAGGGAAACTTCTCCATGAAGTCTCTCTCAGCCTCTTCAACAGAGAATGAATGATCTCTCTTCAAGCCCTAGTTATATTACCTTTTTATACCCATTTAATTTAATGCAAAAATATAGTAACTGCTATTTGTGAACCTGGTACAACTTTGTCATTAATAATGATTTTTTAAATTGAAATTGCTTAAAACTTACAAAGTCATATCTCAATTACAAATAAAATAAACTAATCCTTTTAACCACTTTTGATGAAAAAATATGGGAAAATTATGATTACCCTTATTCTTTACTGCTAATGAAAGATTAAATGAGTTACCCAAAGTCACAAAACTGGAAAGTAGCATCACTAAGACTGGAGTCAGATCCAGGGAATATCTCACCTACCCATCAAGCTCCTCCTGCCCTCCTTGCCTAAGTCATAGGCCTAAGTCAGCAGGGCTGAGCCTGTGATGTGCTTGCACTGGCTCAAGGAGCAGGATCTCCATGGTGAGCTGTCCTCAAGGACAGAGGCTCTGTCACTTCTACTTTCAGTTTCCCTGTCACATCACTGCATCTGCCCATGGCAGACACCACCATAATCACAACACTCTTCCTGCCCTCAGTCCATTCGCTGCAGATCCCAAGCAGCTAAGACCAACAGGCTAGAGCCGTAGCCTCAGTGAAGCCTGCCTGCCATCCTGGACACAGGAGACATAACTCACATCCACCTCAGAACTGCAAGGACTGGGTCAGATTGCACCATCACTGACTACTGCTGACTTAGTGCAGTTACCTTAGCACACTGATCAACAAGATGTTGGATTCCCACCCCAATTCCCCGCAGTGAGAAAGGAGGAAAGAAGAAAGGAAGGGAGTCCTCAGAACTTTGCATGATTTTATAATAGTCTGTGGCAATACTTAACTATTTTGTTTTTGCCATCACTCAGTTAGAATGGATAGTTTGTCACTTTTTTATTTTGGCTTCTGAGTTTAGACACAAAGGGATAATCTAGCAAAGGGGAAAGCGATTGAATGGTTCAAGGCACTAACTCATGAAGTATATAACATTTCTTTCTGCCAAATTCTTTCCCTTGTCAAATTTTCACCAGAATCAATCAGTTATTTGGGGGCATTATTAAACATAGCACTGATTCAAGCAAATTATGCTACAAATAATATCACAAATACTATTCATAAATAAAATAATAGATGATTAAATGCCTTGATGCTGTCTTTTCAAGATAGTGTTTCTAATGAATTACATGATGTAGATATTTAGGAAACCATTTTCCCTTCCAAAATGATGCCCCACACAAACAGTACACGTTCTTGGTTTTTCAAATAAGCATTTTTCATTTAAATAGCAAATGTGTAGGTAGAATAATATTCATTGATCTAATTTCATATTTGAGGACTTTTCTTATTCTGATTATCTTAAATCACTACAGAAAGTCCAAGGTTCTTCTTCATCATCTTTATTTTAATCTTTATTGCTTCTTCTGATTCTAAGAATAATAGATATTACTACAGAAATTCAGATATTTCAGAAAAGCATTACATAGAAAGCAAAGAATCCTACAATTGCCCGGAATTGCTACTCTTCTAAAATCTCTGACTAAGGCTCCACATTTTTCTCAATCTATTAACTCTCTCCTGACCTCTATTCAACATCAACCCAGTCTCTGTTCTTTCTTCAACACTATATCTTTCTCTCTCCATAATTTAAACAGCCTCCATAATTTAAAAAGTGTCCTTTGGCTTTTTTAGCCCTACATTTTTTTCTCTCTTTTTTTTTCCCACCTAAGTGTCTTAAGACTAAATTACTATATTTCTCAGCTCATTATGATCAGGTTTCTTTCCTTCTCCTCAGTGACAACCATGAGGTTCTAATATCCAAATACAATGATCATATTTGTTTTCTCAGAAATTGTCTTTCCAAGTTTAACACTGCTGGTGTCTCCCTTCTTAAAATACATATCCCCATAGCTCAATTGCATTTCTCTGTGCTGGTTCTCTCACTACTTCTCTGACAATGCTTTCTTGGTCTCCTTTATTATTCCCTCTTCCTACATTTATCCTCCATGTGTTGGTGCTCCATCTCGGGCCTACTGTCCTACATGCTCCATACAATTTCTCTCATCCAATTTATCTAGTAGAGCTCGAGATTTTTACAATCACCTATTCTATTACAGACTGATCACTCCCAAATTTTACTCATCTTCAGCCTCGATGGTAGCTTTAGGCTCCATACTCATGCATGTGCCTGAGGTTCCCAAAATCATTTCAAAATCAACCTTGTCCAGGTCCCTCATGGCTGCCCCTTCCCCAGTCCAAGAATCCTCCCCTTACTATATTGTGTCTCATCACCCAACTGATCACCCCAGCAACAAACCAGGCAGTCATTAGATTTTTTCTTCTTTATAATTCTCTTTGCAGACTCACCCATTAAAATTATATTTTGAATCTGTTCCTTTATTCTCTCATTTAAGCACCATCCTTTCATTTGTAACTTCCAGTAAGACTGATTTTCTAAAGTTAGGATTACCCCCTCAAATATGTTCCCCATATGATTTCTAACATAAATTTTATAAAATTAAAGTTATAATCTATTCTTTCCTGTACTAAAATGATCAATGATTGCCCCATAGCCTTCATATAAAAATTCAAGCTCTTTAGTATGGCATGAAAAAGTAACATGACTTCTAACTTTTCTACAACCATCTCACAGTTTATGATCAACACTAAACTACATATGATTCATTGCATACATTATGCCCTTTTCTCTTTTAAATTTTATTTTATGCTCTTTTCTTTATAGATGTTATTCCATCTCTCTTTCCATCTTCTCATACTCATTTGCCTGCCTAATTGTTATTCATTTCTTTGTTTCAGGAAAGTAAAATGAATGTTAGCTTTTATTATTTCTGAGGTTCAAAGGACATCAGTAATGGATGTTTTTCATGATAGTGGGTTAGACTGCTACAGAGTCACCTCCTGCTGGGGTAGGAGTGAACTAAAAAAGTAGAAAAATATTTTTAAAGATTTTATTGAAGGCATAAAAGCACTGCCAAACAGTGAAGGTTTGAAGGGCAAGTATCCAAGACAGAAAGAATGTACAAAGAGGTAAGCTCAGTTTTCACCTCAAAGCACTTTCTAATAGAAGTATAAAGTAGTACAATCACTTTGGGAAACTATTTGGCTGTATTATCTGGAATGTCCCTCAAAGGTTCATGTTCCCCAATGCAGTGATATTCAGATTGGATCATGGGATCTCTGACCTTATCAGTGGATTAATCCATGGAGGGTTTCATAAGTGAATGTATTATTGGAAGGTGGTGGAAACTGTAGGAAGTTGAATCTAGTTGGGAGGGATGAGGTCTTTGGGAACTATATCTTTTCCCCAGCCCCTTCTTCTCTGTGCTTCCTAGCTGCCATGAGGGACAGTTTTCTTCCACCACATCCTTCCACAGTGAAGCCAATCAACCATGTACTGAATCCTCTGAAACCATGAGCCAAAATAAATCTTTCCTTCTATGTTTATTTTCTTATGTATATCACAGTGACAAAAATTTCTATCACAGACAATATTTGCTGAAGTTGAACTACCAAGAAACTTCACTCTTTGTTATATACTGCACTGAAATGTAATCAAAAGTCATGTAGGAGAATGTTCATAGTATCATTATTCTGAATGTTTAAACTGGAAACAAATAATAGGCTAGACAAATAATTTGTATTATATTTATATCATGTGTTTTAGTCAGTTTTTCATTGTTGGGACCAAAAGACCTGAAAAGAATCATTAGAGGACAGAAAGTTTATTCTAGCTCATGGTTTCAAAGGTCTCGGTCCAAAGACAGCCGGCTCCAAAGCTCTGGGCCCAAGGTGAAACAGAACATCATGGCAGAAGAATGTAGAGGAAAGCAGCTCAGAACCTGACCACCAGGAAGCAGAGAGAGTTTCACTCATTGGGGACAAAATATAAACCCCAAAGGCATTCCCTCAGTGACCTACCTCCTCTAGCCACACCCTACCTGCCTACTGTGGTCACCCATGTGAGTGGATCCACATGGGTGGATTAATCTACTGATTAGGTTATACCTCTCACAATCTAATCATTTCACCTGTGAAAATTTTTGCATTTTCTGAGCTTTTGAGGAAAAAACAGTGAAAGCTATACGACAATAAAAATGAATAAATGACTACTACACACAACAACATGCGTGAATATCTAAACATACTATCATATTTTAAAATGCCAGCCTCAAAATAGTAAATACTATAATGTTTCATTTATATAAAGTACAAAAACAGACAAAACAAATGCAATTGGAAGTCCAAATAGTGCTTTTCTTTTTTTTTTAATTTTTTTATTATTTATTTACTTATTCATCATGCACAAGTATAGTATCTTTTTACATACAACTGCTTGTATACAAAGTATATAAGTACCATTCAGATCTTCAATCATGCATTTAGGATAATGATATCCATCTCATTCAACCACCAATTTTTTTTTTCTTTTTGTAGGAAAAAAGAGGGCATAATAATATGTTCCTGATAATATTCTAATTCTTGATCTTAACAGTATTTGCCTGGAGGAATTCATTTACTTTATGATAGTTTTTCCAGATGTATGTCTATAATTTGTAAAAATTTTGGCATATATATTATACTCCAATAAGAATTCCACTTAAAAAGGAAAACAGGACATTTATATCTAAATAGAAAATAGTTTTATGTTCAATTGAAAAGGGGATCTAACTATAAAGCTATATTTTAGAGAAACAATTTTGAGAACTAAATATCTTAGCATAGATGCCTTAAAAGCTATTACCGTTAAATTCTTAGGGAACTACCAACCACAATTAAGCCCAATATGTTCATATTATTTACCACTAAAAACAAAAAGCTCCTTTAGAAATTTTACATAGATAAGTATGTGCCTTTTAAAGGCCCCAAAAATATTTTGACAGCTTCCAGGTGTATTTCCAGATTTAGAGATCAGGAAAGAGTTTATGTTGAAAGACTTTTATTTTTAAAAATAGTTAACAACTAAGTTAACTATCAACATGAGATAGGTAAATTGAAGTGGTAAAAATCGTGCCCAAATGAGCCCCTTTAGCTTGCAGTCCAGCAGGAATAGCAGAAGGGATACCAGCTGCGAAAACACGGAGCCAGATATCTGCCTTCTGGCCACCTGTTGCCTCTACCTGCAGTTACACAGTGAGCAATCAGCAGCTCCGGTATCTGAAGCTTCCTCACACACAAGTACTGCACAAGTTCCTGCCTCAGCCATTACTCTTCCAAAAAGAAGTAAGCTCCCCACTCTGTCACTCCCTATAATCAACATTTAACATATCTAGTGATATATCCAAATACATAGTCCCTCTGGCCTGCAATTTGCCAAACAGGGTTTCAATTTGTCCTCCTAGATTTTCCACTTCACTAAACTACTCAGACCCAAAGTTCCTAGAGAAGTGGGGTTTCTGTAGCTCACTTTTGTCAGTATCCTTCCATGAACCAAAATCTGACCTTTAACCACAGTGAGGTGTTACTGTACAATTTCCCTAAAGCCAATTGCCTTGTCTGACTTTCTGACTGCCTATCTGCCTGGCCTCCTGGAATTCCAAATGAGTCACATTTTCCCAATATTATTATGGTTTGGATATGAGGTGTCCCCCACAATTTCCTGTTAATGCAGGAATATTCAGAGGTTGAATGATTAGATTATGAACCTGCAATCTAATCAGTTCATCCTAGTTTGGATAGACTGACTGGGGGTAACTATAGGCAGGTGGAGTATGGCTGGAGGAGGTGAGTCATGAGGTGAAGGCAGGGAGTGTGCCCTCAAAGGGCATGTCTTCCCTGTGGCTCCTTCCCCCATCCCTCTCTCTCTCTGCTTCCTGAACCTCTGCCATAAGCTGAACAGCTTTCCTCCCCTGGGCCCTTCCTCCATGATGTGCTGCCTTACTTTGGACTCAGAGCAATGGAGTCAGCCTTCTATGAACCCAGACCTCTAAAATCATAAACCCCAAATAAATATTTCTTCCTCTAACTTATTTTTGTCAGGCGTTTTGATCATAGCTAAAACAATTGTGTCTTACCTATTAGGAATTTCTTATCACCTTGCATAAGCAATTCTCAACTTTATATCAATTGCTTCTTGATAAACATTTCTATCTTCCCTGAAGCAAGAATTCTCCAGGTGGACTGCTTTGTCAGCTCAAACCAAGACTGTACCAACTACACTTCCTGTTGGCCTTCCATACAGATTTCAGACTATCATACTAAGCTAATTCCTTGTATATGTGTATATTCCTTGTATATGTGTGTGTTTATGTATATATAATCTCTCTTTCTCTCTCTCTCTCTCTCTCTCTCTCTCTCTCTCACACACACACACACACACACACACATGCATGTCTCAATTCCCAAGCCATGCTGTCCTATCCATAGAATGATAAAATGGTTGTTTAATTGCATATTGAATTGTTACACAATGTATTTGTTATGCAACAATAGATAAGAGAACATTTCCTGTTATTTAACCAACTTTTAAAGAATGCTCTAAGTCACTGAAAAATACTGATCACATATACTTTGCATCCCTCTTATACATTAGCAAAAAAGGGGGAAGTAGGTACTAGTCCTGAATCCAAACACAATGTTGTTCATTATATCACTGAGATTTAAATATAAAACATTCCTTTCTGTCTTTATTAAATGTTATATAAAATATGTAAAACAAAAAGGTTTCTATTCTTTTTAAAATGTTTTTATTGGTGTATTGTAGTTGTACACAATAATGGGGTTCGTTTTGACATATTCATACATGCATGGAATATAATTTGCTTCATTACAATCCCCAGTACTTTCCCCCTGCTTCTCATCCCCCTGCACCCTTTCCTCTATGCTACTGGTCTTCCTTCTATTTATTTATTGTTTTTTAAAATTGGTGCTTTAAAATTATTTTTTTAAATTGGTTCTTTATAGATATACAAAAAATGTGTGTGTACAGGCATACGTGTCAAGTATGTGCCTTTTAAAGTCCCAGAAAATATGGGTCATAATATGGTGAATTTCACCCCAGAGTTTCTTCCCCTTCCTGTTACTCTTTCCTCCCTCTCAAACCCCTTCTTCTACACCACTGATCCCCCTTCTATTTTTATGGATTCCCTCAATCCAACTTTTTTATTTTCTTATTTCTCTCTAGCTTCTACACATGAGAGTAAACATTCACCTCTTGACTTTCTGAGTCTAGCTTATTTCACTTGCACAATATTCTCCAATTCCATACATTCACCAGCAAAGGCCATAATTTCATTCTTCTTCATAACTGAATAAAACTCTGTTATGTATCCTAACCTATTCTATCCTTAAAGAAGGCAACTACATTTGTAAACTATATGCCCCTTTGCTACCTACCATCAATGTGCCAGAGTCAAATAATAACAATATTACATTAACAGTAATAAACATTATCTCTTCAAATGCAGCCTTTACCTCCTTTCCTAGAGTCTCTGAAAGTGTCCCTTTTCCATCCCCCAATTTTTTGAGTCCAATTTTAAGAGTTTCCTCTCAAATGAACACAGAAACTATTTCTCTGTCCCCATCCAGTGCCCTCATTTTTTCCTATGCTTCTTCAGCACTCTTTTGCAGGGTCCAGCGTTGAGCCTGCCACTGACTGTGACTGAGGGGGTGCCCTAGCACACCACAGCTTGTGCTGTCCATGGTGCTGATTTGCATGCCAAGGGGGCTGTAATCTAATGATACAGATGTAATACCTCATTACACTCATGAAATCATTGGCCCCAGACATCAGAGCCAGAGACTCAGACATTGTCAGGTGTTACATGGAAGGTCTTGATGATGGGGGCTAGATTTGACTGAGCTACAAGTGTTGTTCTGTGCCCTAAACGTACCAAAGTTCCATATTCTCTCTACTCACTTTGTTCACTCCTCCATTTTTTTGTACCATGCTCACATAATGGGCAGCAATGAAATGTTGCTCAATGTTTCTGAAGTATTACTAAGTTTTTAATAATTTTGTCCATTTTTATTTTGAGCTTCATTCTCCTAGGAATGAATGCATGAGCATCAAACTAAAAAGCAAGTATCAATAGCAAACATCATGTTGTATTTAAAATTGGCACTCACTTCTAATTACCAAGCTTGCCTGCTAATTCTCTCTTCTCTTGGAAAAAGCTCATTCCCAAGGGTTTTATCAGACTTCCTCTCAAATAGACACTAAATGAATCTGCCCTAATATGTCTAACACTATGATAAGCAGTTCAAGTTTTA
Source organism: Tamias sibiricus (assembly GCA_025594165.1). Lineage (NCBI taxonomy): Eukaryota > Metazoa > Chordata > Mammalia > Rodentia > Sciuridae > Tamias > Tamias sibiricus. The sequence goes on along the minus strand of CM046661.1, from coordinate 134,347,891 downwards.
ACTGGGAATCCCCACTACACTACATTTCTTTAGTAACTAGATTATTTCAGAGAAAGTTATGAGTTTTTATTGCACTCTGACAAAGAATCCAGAACCCCAATTTTAATAAAAATATCTTAATTTGATGTATTAGCTCATTTGGGTTTACTAATAGTAATCTTGCAAAGAGTATGGTGGTTAAGGGATAGGCCTTGAAAATTTATCCCAGTCTCATCAATTAGCTATGAGACCTTGGAAAAACTATTTCATCATTCTGCCTGTGCTTCACTGCTCCTAGCTCTAAGAATATTCGTAGTGCATATATTCTAGGGTCTCAGTGAAGATTAATTTACATTAATAAACAGCATAGGCATATATAAAATCAAGGCAGTGATTGGTATATAATAATTATTGCATGCAGATTTGCTAATATCATTAAACAATTGTCTACTTGCTGCCTTGAATCATCATCCATGCAAAGAAGATTCTCATTTAGTGACATTAGATGAGTAAGAATCGATATGACCTGGATATATGCTAGGGATTTTATTTATTTAACACTTTTGTGCAATCTGAATTGGAGGAGGAGCATACATATAGGAAATTGTTAAAATATTTTTTTCTTATTTGTAATAAGGCATTAAATTCTAGCATGTCACAATTGGAAGAGTAGTTTGGGATGTAGTTTATAAGTCAATGTGTTTTAGTGGCATTAAAAACATCCTTCTTGTAAAAATACTGCCATGTACTTTAACCAGCAGCTGGCATAGATATATGATGTTGATACATTAGGTATATATGTAGACGATATATAAAAATTCTGTGTGTAAAGCTATGAAATTTAATTATATTTTACTGACATAAATGTCAAAATCATTTCTATTTGACCAAGAGAAATAACACCACCAAAAACAGAATATTCACTACTCACTTGTATATTTTCCATATGCAGTAATTTAATACACAAACTAATGAATTAATAAAATGAAAACTAAGGTACAAATAAAAGCTTAGACTCATACAAAAAAAAATCTATACATTGACACTCATAGCAGCTCTATGTCTAATAGTCAAAAAACTGAAAACAACCCATATCCCTTGCAGTGAGTTAGGAGGTCAACAAACTATGTCATTTAGCACTATATGGGGTATTTATGAATTATGAACCACTACTTAGCAATAAAAAGCTGTGAAGTATTGATAAATATAACAGCTTAGATGAATCTCGAGTTCATTGTGCTGAGTGAAAAAGAATTCAAATTATATACTTTATGATTCTACTTACCTAACAATTTTTAGAAATTTTTAGTTGTAGATGGACACGATATCTTTATTTTATTTATTTATTTTTATGTGGTGCTGCGGATAGAATCCAGTGCTTCAGACATGCTAGGTAAGTGCTCTACCACTGAGCTACAACCCTAGCTCCTATATAACACTTTTAAAGAGACGAAATTATAGGGAACTGATTGTGGTGGCCAGAGGATGAGGGAAGCAGAGAAGGGGGTATGTCAATAAAGTAGCATAAGGTGCCCTGTGATAGAACTGCTCTCTATCTTGAGTGTCACATGAACTTACATATGATACAAATGCATAGAACTAGATAATAAATGAGTGCATATAAAGCTGGCAAAATAATAATAAGATTGATGGCTCTTCATGGATAGTAATTTCCCAGCTGTTAATACTGTACTATCATTATATTTTACCCTTAAGAGAACTGGATAAAAGGTATATAAGATCTCTTTGTGTTATGTCTTACAACTGCAAGTGAATTTACAACTACTTCAGAATAAAAAAAAATTTAAAAAGATGAAGATGCACCTAAGAATTTTCATAAACAATATCAAATTAAAAATGAGAAATCTAAAAGTGATACAATTTCATTACATTTAGATCCACAGTATCTGCTGTTTTTAAAGCAGAAAATTCACTATTCTGATTCAATATGTATTCACTCACAGCCTATTGAGCTCCAGGCACAATAGAAGGTATTTCAATAAAGAATATTGTGTGATCCTTATGGATATTCTTAAGGTGGATACTTTAATCCCTATTTCACAAATGAAGAAACAGACAAAGTAATGTGCAATAACTTGCCCAAAGCCTCACAGCCAACACAGAGCAGGCCTGGCATTTGCTGACAGCCCAATTCTTTTCCCAAGACTGTATCAGAGCAGCCTCTCTCTCACAGAAATGTCCTTTATGGTACAAAACAGCCACCATCTAGAATGAATTTAGGAACTTAAATGACAGATTTTATGTTTACTTTCTATCACAGTGTGGCAGTAGCTAATGTCTTTTGCCTCTGTACTCAAAAGAAATGTGATTGCTTTCTCACTGATATCTCTGAAAAGGATCCCAATTTTTTCCTTATACCTACTCTATAAAAATATCAACTCTGATCCAGTTACCAATCCCCTTTGCCCACACCAATCACTGGGCTGTTGAACTATTGCAGAGAAGACGATCATGGAGACAGGACGATAGCCAAGTCATGACCTCCAATCTTAACTGGGCCTCCTTGGAGCCATAGTCTACCTCCCTATAATATGTACCAGTTGGTCCCAGCCCTTGATCCATAAGGACCACAACTATTCCTTTTTCTACATGATATTACTCAAATATTTGAAATTAGCTATCATACTGTCCAAGTCATCTTTTCTCTAAGCTTCTGAATGCACTCTAATTGGTCTCTGTCCCTTTAAGGCATGGTGCCATGAAATGACTATAATGGGACTGTTAGTGAGGGTTGACCAAGAACAGAGCAAGCTTATTCCTCATCACTCTAAACATAGTGTTCCTTGCTACTGCAGACATTATTTTTCTTAGCATCCAGTCGTTACTTATAAAATGAAATTTCATATGCTACTTCTCAGCCATATGTCCCCTTTCCTATAATTGTGCACTAGGGTGGTGTTTGTTTCTTACTTTATTTTGTTGTATCTTTCTCCAAGGTGTGATCATTTCACACATTTCACAAACATATTAAATATCTATTTTTGTCTGTCAGTTTTGTTAGATCCTAAGGTTATAGAAATGAACAGTATTTAACTTCAAAAAGCTCAGAGTTGAGGAGAAGGGGACAAGCAAAACCATCTGTCATTTTCTCAGTGTGACAAGAGATATAAAAGATGCAAACCCAGGAGTGTTACTGGAGTTCATTTGGAGATGAACCCTCCCAGTCAGCCCAGGCAAAGGGAGGCTGAAAAGTGGTTTCCAAGTGCAGCAACTCCCAAACTGCATCTCAAAGGCCTGAAGAAGGTAGCCAGGGAAGCTGCATTATGGAAATAATCAAGAGGGTGTTCCTGGTAAAGCCACCAGCAAGGGCCATTTGGGAATCTGCATGTTACTCAGTATGACTGGCTGGAGTAGTCCCTTAAAAACTCATATTGTAAGGATCAGGGCTCATTCCCTAGAAATCTTGGTCTCAATTGCACTGCCTAACATGCTAGTTATCTTGCCAAGCTTTATCGTCAGATGTGACAAGCAGGTCTTTCTTTCTCTGTCCAAGTCTCCAATAATGAGGCTGCTTGTCCTATGACACAACTCATATTCCTACTCTTCTGCAAAAGCTTTTAAGAGGGACTTTGAAAACAAAATCAGACACACTATGACCATTGAATGAAGAGAAAATGGATGCCAACCAAGAATTCTATACAGATTTGAAGATGAAATAAAAGCCTTCCATATAAACAATAGTTAAAAGAAAGCCTGCACTGCAGTACATTCTCAACAAAATATTCCATGAAGATGAAATGAAAAAAAAAAAAAAAGTGAAAACCAGCAAAGGGAGGAATTACACTAAATGAATAGTCAATCAAAGAAAAAAACAATTCAGACTAAAAACCAGAAATAAACCAAAATAACTGAGAACACAAACCATATCTCAATAATAACATTGAAAATAAATGGCTAAAGGAACTGAAAAGACACTTCTCAGAAGACGATACACAATCAATCAACAAATACATGAAAAAATGTTCAACATCTCTAGAAATTAGAGAAATGCAAATCAAAACCACTCTAAGATTTCATCTCACAACAGTCAGAATGGCAGCTATTAAGAACACAAACAACAATAAATGTTGGAGAGGATGTGGGGAAAAAGGCACACTCATACATTACTGGTGGGACTGCAAAACGGTGCAGCCAACATGGAAATCGGTATGGAGATTCCTTGGAAAACTGGGAATGGAACCACCATTTGACCCAGCTATCCCACTCCTCGGTCTATACCCAAAGGACTTAAAAACAGCATACTATAGGGACACAGCCACCTCAATGTTTATAGCAGCACAATTCACAATAGCTAAACTGTGGAACCAACCTAGATGCCCTTCAGTAGATGAATGGGTAAAGAAAATGTGGTATATATACACAATGGAGTATTACTCAGCAATAAGAGAGAATAAAATCATGGCATTCGCAGGTAAATGGATGAAGTTGGAGAATATAATGCTAAGTGAAGTTAGCCAATCCCAAAAATCCAAATGCCAAATGTTTTCTCTGATATAAGGAGGCCGATTTATAGTGGGGTTGGGACGGGGAGCATAGGAGGATTAGAGGAACACTAGAATGGCCAATGGGCAGGGAAGAAAAGGGAGGGGGCAAAAGGGTGAAAAAAAAAGATGGTAGAAAGAGATGGATATCATTACCCTAAGTGCACATATAAAGATACAAATGGTGTGAATATACTTTGTACACAAATAGAGATATGTAAAAATGTGCTCTATAAGTCTAATATGAAATGCAATGCATTCCACTGTCATTTATAACAACTTAGAATAAAAAGAAAAGAAAAGAAATGGCTAAAACTCATTAATGAAAAGACATAGGCTGCAGATTAAAATAAAAAACAAAACCCAACAATATGCTGTCTCTAAAAGAATTACCTCATAGGCAAAGACATCCACAGACTGAGGTGGGAAAAAAACATCACTCACATGGATTGTGTAAACAAGAAGGGGTTTCCATCCTCATATCAGATAAACTGGAATTCAAGCCAAAGTTAATCAGAAGGGACAAAGAAGGACATTTCATACTGCTTAAAGGAATTACATCAACAAAACATAAAAATCATAAATATTTATGCCCCAAACAATGGAGCATCTATGTACATCAAGCAAACCATTCTCAATTTCAAAAACCAAATAAACCACAACACAATGATACTAGGTGACTTTAACACACCTCTCTCACCACTGAATAGACCCTTCAAACAAAAACTAAACAAAGAAACTGTAGAACTGAATAATGCAATCAATAATTCAGACCTACCAGACACATACAGAGTATTTCATCCTTCAATGACTGAATATATTTTGTTCTCAGCAGCACATGGCTCCTTCTCTAAAATATACCATATCCTATGCAACAAAGAAATGCTTAGCAAATACAAAAAAATAGAACTAATACCCTGCCCATTTATTGATTGGGTTATTTGTTTCTTTGGTGTTAAGGCTTTTGAGAGCTTTATATATCCTTGAGGTTAGTGTTCTATCTGATGTGCTTGTGGTAAAGATTTGCTCCCATTCTGTAGGTTCTCTATTCACCTCACTAATAGTTTCTTTTGCTGAGAAGAAGCTTTTTAGTTTGAATCCATCCCATTTATTGATTCTTGGTTTTAATTCTTGTGCTATAGGGGTCTTATTGAGGAAGTTGGGGCCTAATCCAACATGATAGAGATTTGGGCGTACTTTTTCTTCTATTAGGTGCAAGGTCTCTGTTTTAATTCCTAGGTCCTTGATCCACTTTCAGTTAAGTTTTGTGCATGGTGAGAGAAAGAGATTTAATTTCATTTTATTACATGAGGATTTCCAGTTTTCCCAACACCACTTGTTGAAGAGGCTGTCTTTTCTTCAATGAACATTTTTGCTACCTTTGTCTAATATAAGATAACTGTAGGTGTGTGGGTTAGTCTCTGTGTCTTCTATTCTGTACCATTGGTCAACTGGTCTATTTTGGTGCCAATACCATGCTGTTTTTGTTACAATTGTTTTGTAATACAATTTAAGGTCTGGAATAGTAATGCCACCAGCTTCACTCTTAAACAGACACTTCTCAGAAGATGATATACAATCAATGAACAAATATATGAAAAAATGTTCAACATCTCTAGCTATTAGAGAAATGCAAATCAAAACAACTCTAAGATTTCATCTTACTCCAGTCAGAATGGCAGCTATCAAAAAAACAAACAACAATAAATGCTGGTGAGGATGGGGGTGGGGGAGAAAGGCATATTCTTACATTACTGGTAGAACTGCAAATTGGTGAAGCCAATCTGGAAAGTAGTATGGAGATTCCTAAAAAAACTTGGAATGGAACCACCATTTGACCCAGCTATCCCACTCCTTGGTCTATTCCCAAAGGACTTAAAAACAGCTTACTATAGGGACACAGCCACCTCAATGTTTATAGCAGCACAATTCACAATAGCTAGATTGTGGAACCAACCCGGATACCCATCAGCAGATGATTGGATAGGGAAACTTTGGTATATATACACAATGGAACACGACTCAGCACTAAAAGAGAATAAAATCATGGCATTTGCAGGTAAATGGATGGAGTTGGAGAAAATAATGCTAAGTGAAGTGAGCCAATCCCACAAAACCAAAGGTCAAATGATCTCGTTGTTATGAAGATACTGACTTATAAAGGCAAGGGAGGGGGGATGAGAGGAATGAAGGAACTTTAAATAGAACAAAGAGAGAGGAGGGAGAGGAGGAGGCAAGAGGATAGGAATAATGGTAGAATGAGTTAGCCATCATTACCCTAAGTTCATGTATGAAGACACAATTGTTGTAAAAATACTTTATATATAAACCAGCAACTTGAAAAATTGTGCTCTTTATATGTAATATGCAATGATTGCACTCAGCAAACATGTATAACAAATTAGAATAAAAATTTTAAAAAAAGAAATAATGTCCTGCATTATATCAGATCATAATGAAATGAAATTAGAAATCAATGATAAAATTAAAAACTAAAAGCTATTCTAACACCTGGAGACTAAAAAGAATACACTAATAAATGACCAATGGATAGCAGAAGAAATAAGGGATGAAATTAAAAAATACTTAGAAGTAAATGAGAATGTCAATACAACATATCAAAATATCTGGGACACTCTAAAGGCAGTGCTCAGAGGAAAGTTATTTGTATTGAGTTCATTCATTAAAAGAATAGAAAGCCAACAAATAAATGATCTAACATTATATCTCAAAGCCCTAGAAAAAGAACAAATCAACACCTAAAGCAATAAAAGACAGGAAATAATTAAAATCAGAGCTGAAGTCAATGAAATTAAAAGAAAAGAAACGATCCAAGAAAATCAACAAAACAAAAAATTGGTTCTTTGAAAAAAATAATAAAATTGATAAACCCTTAGCCAAGCTAACAAAGAGAAAGAAAAACTCAAATTAGTAAAATTCATGATGAAAAAGGAAATGTCACAATGGACATTACTGAAATACAGAAGATAATCAAAACAGATTTTGAAAATTTATATTCTGATAAAATAGAAAATCGTGAAGACATTGACAAATATCTAGAGACATATGACCTACCCAAACTGAATTAGGACATACATAATTTAAACAGATCAATTTCAAGCAATTAAATAGACGACACCATCAAAAGCCTACCAAGAAAGAAAAGCCCAGGACCAGATGATTCTCAGCTGAGTGCTACAAGACCTTCAAAGAAGAATTAACCAATACTCCTCAAATTATTCCATGAAATAGAAAAGAAGGGAACCCTTCCAGACTCATTATATGAAGCAAGTATCACCCTGATGCCAAAACCAGACAAAGACACATCAGGGAAAGAAAATTTCAGACCAATATCCCTGATGAACATAGATACAAAAATTCTTAAAATGTTGTCAAATCACATACAAAAATATATTAAAAAGATAGTGCACAACAATCAAGTGGGATTCATTCCAGGGTGCAAGTTTGGTTCAACATATGGAAATCAATTAATGTAATTCATTGCATCAAAAGACTTAAGGACAAGAATCATATGATTATCTCAATAGATGCAAAAAAAGCATTTGACACAATATAGCATCCCTTAATGTTCAAAACACTAGAAAAACTAGTTATATCAGGAACATACCTCAACATTATAAAAGCTATCTATGCTAACACCAAGGCAAACATTATTCTAAATGGAGAAAAATTGAAAGCATTCCTTCTAAAAACTGAACAAGACAAGGATATCCTCTTTCACTACTTTTATTTGACATCTTCCTTGAAACTCTAGACAGAGCAATTAGACAGAAAAAAGAAATTAAAGGGATACAAATAGGAAAAGAAGAACTCAAACTATCCCTATTTGCTGACAACATGATTCTATATTTAGAAGACCCAAAACATTCTACCAGAAAACTTCTAGAACTAATCAATGAATTCAGCAAAGTAGCAGGATATAACATTAACACCCATAAATGAAATGTATTCCTGTACATCAGTAATGAATCCACTGAAAGAGAAATTAGGAAAACTACCCATTCACAATAACCTCAAAAAAATAAAAAATAAAATATCTGGGAATCAATCTAATAAAAGAGGTGAACTATCTCTACGATGAAAACTGCAGAACACTAAAGAATGAAATTGAAGAAGACCTTAGAAGATGGAAAGATCTGAGCTGGGATTATAGCTCAGTGGTAGAGTGCTTGCCTAGCATGCACTGGGTTCAATCCTTAGCACCATATAAAAGCAGATGAATTAAAAACATAAAGGCATTGTGTCTATCTACCAAAAAGAGAGAGAGAGAGAGAGAGATGGAAATTACTCCCATGCCCTTGGATAGGCATAATTAACATTGTCAAAATGATCATATTACCAAAAGTGTGATACAGATTTAATGTAATTTGTATTAAAATCCCAATGATATTCTTCATAGAAATATAAAAGGCAACCATGAAATTAATTGAACCACCCTATGACCCAGCTATCCCACTCCTGGGTCTCTTCCCAAAGGACTTAAAAACAGCATATTACAGTGACACAGCCACTTCAATGTTTATAGCAGCACAATTCACAATAGGTAGGTTGTGGAACCAACCTAGATGTCCCTCAGTAGATGAGTGGATAAAGAAAATGTGGTATATATACAAAATGGAATTTTACTCAGCAATAAAAGAGAATAAAATAATGGCATTTGCAGTAAATGGATGAAGTTGGAGAATATAATGCTAAGTGAAATTAGTCAAAAATCCAAATACCAAATGTTTTATCTGATATAAGGAGGCTAGTTCACAGAGTTGTTGGATGGGGGTACATAGGAGGATTAGAGGAACACTAGAATGGTCAAAAGAAAGGGAGGGGAAGGGAGGAAGCAAGGGGGGAGGTAGGGGGGAAAAAAGAAATAAAATTGGTGGTTGAATGAGATGGATATCATTATCCTAAATGCATGATTAAAGACCTGAATGGTACTTATCTACTTTGTATACAAACAGTTGTATGTAAAAAGATGCTATATATGTGCATTATGAATTGTAATACATACTACTCTTATAAATAAAAAAATTTTAAAGAGAAATTAATTTGGAAAAATAAGAGACCCAGAAGAGGCAAAGCAATCCTTAGCAAGAAGAATGAAGCAGAAGGCATCACAATACAAGAACTTGAACTACAGAGCCATAGAAACAAAAACAGTATGGTACTGGGACCAAAACAGACACAAAGACCAATGGTACAGAATAGAAGACACAGAGACAAACCCACATAAATACAGTTATCTCATACTAGACAAAGGTGCCAAAAACATACATTGGGGGAAAGATAGCTTCTTCAACAAATGGTGCCGGGAAAACTGGAAATCTGTATGTAGCAAAATGAAAGTAAAACCCCTATTTCTCGCCCTACACAAAACTCAACTCAAAGTGGATCAAGGACTTGGCACTAGAATAGGCATCCTTCGCTTAATAGAAGAAAATGTAGGCCAAATCTCTATCATGTCAGCTTAAAAACTGATGTCCTTAACAAGACTCTTAAAATGCAAGAAATAAAATCAAGAATAAATAAATGGATTGGAATCAAATTGAAAAGCTTCTTCACAGCAAAGGAAACCATCAAGAACGTGAACAGAAAGCCTATTGAATGGGAGGAAATCTTTACCACCTGCACCTAAGAGAATTAATCTCCAGGATATATAAATAACTAAAAAAAAACTTAACAGCAAAAAAACAAAAAACTCAATCAATAAATGGGCTAAGGAGCTGAACAGACACTGCACAGAAGAATACAGTTGATCAACAAATATATGAAAAATGTTTAACATCTCTAGCAATTAGAAGAATGCAAATTTAAACTACTATGAGATTTCATCTCACTCCAATCAGAATGGCAATTATCAAGAATACAAGCAACAATAAATTTTGATGAGGATGTGGGGTAAAAGCTACACTTATACACTGCCAGTGGAACTGCAAATTGGTGCAACCACTCTGGAAAGCAGTATGGAGATTCCTCAGAAAACTTGGAATGGAGCCACCATTTGATGCAGTTAAGTCCTCCTCGGTTTATACCCAAAGGACTAAAAATCAGAATGCTACAGTGACGCAGCCACATCAATGCTTACAGCAGCTCAATTCACAATAACTAAACTATAGAACCAACTTAGATGCCCTTCAACAGATGAATGGGTAAAGAAAATGTTGTATATATACACAATGGTATATTACTCAGCCTTAAAGAAGAATGTGTTTATGGCATCTTCTGGTAAATGGATGGAGCTGAAGAACATCAATGTATGTGAAATAAGACAATCACCAAAATCCATACGCCAAATGTTTTCTCTGATATGTGGATGCTAATTCACAATAGTGGGGGTGGCTAGGAAAGAATAGAGGTACTTTGGATTAGAAAAAGGGGAGCAAAGTTAGGGGAGGGGGTCTGGGGGTAGGAAGGATAGTAGAATGTATCAGATATTATTACCCTATGTACATATGTGATTACACGACCAGTGTAATTCTGCATCATGTACAACCAGAAGAAATGGAAGCTATAGTCTATTTATGTATGATGTGTCAAAATGCATTCTACTGTCATGTATAACTAATTAGAACAAATTTTAAAATGTCAGACAAACTATGATCATTGAATTCTTTTGATCCACCAGACCAATAATTGTACAAAAAAAAGGAAACCAGATTTCTCTACATTCATTGAGTGTGTGATCTATGTTGATATCTATTTGATGCAAAATGCCTTTTAAATTGGGTAGAAGAATAGAACACAGGCAAAAATTGAACACAGTCCTTTAAGTTGGCCATAAGTATGAGCGAATTGACTTCTCAACACTGGGGACAAAAGATACTTGGAAATTCAAATTTTTAGTATTGTGAACCATGAAGGAAGTTACACTAACTACCCATTTCCCCATTCTAGAACCTACTCAGCAACTTGAGGTTGCCCCCAGGTGGTCTCAGCATTTAGGCATTCTCCCCCAAGAGATGAAAGGTTAATGAATCACCAAGTATGATGTGCTTGTATTATATCTCTGACAAGAGCCCTGCCCAGGAAAAGCAGACAGGACTGGGTGAGTATCAGGGCATTTTCCAGCCATGAATACTGTGCCAAACAGAGCAGTCATGCCTTCAGACTGAGGCTTTCCTCCATCACAGCCCAACTCAAATCCCACTCCCCAGATCTGGGCCTGATCTCCACTGGCCCTTCTCCATTGATCTTCCTACAGGACCAAGGGCCTCTCTGTCCCTGGTAATTTATCCCTAAGACTCAGCCAGAGAAATAGGAGCCCAAGTATTTATAAGAGGGGATTTATTAGGAAAATTGACTCAGGTGATTATGGAGACTGAAACAGGGACATTGGTAGAACTGTTCAGTTCAAGTCAGAATGGAATAATTCTCGAATAATTCTCTGAGTTCAAAGGCATGAGGACCCCGGGAGCCACTGTTATGTATAAGTCCAGGAGGTCTATGATCAGAGAGCCTGGAGTTCTGATGTGCAAAGGCAGGAGAGGAAGGATGTCCCAGCTCTAGAAGACAGAGAGAAAAATAATTTTTCCTCCGCTTTCGTTGTTCTATTTGGGCCCCTAGCAGATTGGGTGGTGTCTGCTCACTAAGGCTGACTCTTTTCTACTCAGTCCACCAGCTCATAGACCATTCTCCTCTGGAAACACCCTCACAGACACACCCATTTATAAATACTGCTTCACCAGTTCTCTAGGCACTCATCGATTCAGTTGACACTTTCAATTAATCATCACACCATCACTAAATGAATTAGACCAAGCTAGGAATCTGGAGACCAAGAGGCTTAGAAAAATAATCAAAATTTGCTGATAACATTTTAAAAGTTCAGATTTCTGTCTCGAAAAGCCATATAAAGTAATAAAGAGCAGGAACTTTGCAGAAGCTGTTGCCTTTCAAAAAGCCAGTCTTTAGTTCTCCACAGTTCCAGCAGGTCCTCTTGAACCATGTGAGTCAATGCCTGTCCCAAGTGGGCTTTTCAGTTTGCAACAACTGACTCAGGGGGTGGGTCGTGGTGAGTCTGCTCATTCTTTATAAACATCAGCTGTGGTCATGACCTGTGGCTTAGTGAGTCCTGTCATTAGGTTTGCTGTCCAACAATTTGCACTTATTCTTATATATTTATTTATTTATTTATTTTTTAATTTAATTTGTTATATATGCATTTAGAGTGCAATTCCTTTCATATTACATATAAAGAGCACAGTTTTCCAAGTCATTGGTTTTACACAAAGTATTTTCATACCATTTGAGTTTTTATACATGCACTTAGTATATTGATGTCCAACTCCTTCTGCCATTACACTTATTCTTTATGAAAATTCAGAATATACCCTAGACATTAGGAAAACATATACACACAAAAGGGTAACATATTACAAAAGGTCCTTAACTGGAAATTGAATCAAAGAAGTTAGGAGTTTTAGGAAAAAGCAAACTACATATATTTATTGACCATTTGCATTGATAGTAGCGGTTGGTAATAGTCTTTTTTTAAAGCACAGTGTAGTAATGGACAACTGTGTGCCAAGTGCATTTTTCTTAAGTGCTTCTCAAAACTTTCTAGTGATTTTTTTTCCTTTTTGCTTCCCAAATACCTCTCCATGGAAATTCTGAGTTTGGAGGCTTGTCCTGAAAATGGAATCATAGCATTTTAACAAACACTCCAGTAGATGCTTTTCCTCCAGGACTTTGGACTTTATTTCACTGAACCTCACAATAACCCTATAAGATAGATTCTGTTCCCAAAAGAAAATGTAAGTTAGGTTAACTAATTTGCATAAGGGCTCTTAGTCTGTTTGTGCTGCTATAAACAGAATACTGAAGACGTCATGTTGCTGCCTGCAGCAACGATACCGCGGGAAAGAATTCGGAGGCAGACTGGAAATGAATAGGTTCTTTATTCTTCCTTCTTCTAATTTCTCTCTCCAGTTCCAACAACCTCTCCAACTCCAATCCCCCTCTAGCCAACCTCACCCAGTTATATACTTTTTGCCATAACAAGTATACACGTGTTAACAGCTCAAACTTACAGGTGTGTCACATAGTGTTCACGGGCATAGAAAGATTCTTAGATAAATGCATGAATATCAGGTCAAAATACTTAAACACCTCTTATGGCTCTCAGCTAGCCGCCATCTTAGCTATCTCCTTATTAGGGTTCTTACATTTCCTCCCTTTTGTTTTAAAAGAGGAAAAAATAGATGGGTGAGCTCTCACCACATCAGGATTGACTGTGCCTGTCTTAGGCGTCCACATGTGCAACCGGCATTCTTACCCGTCATGAGATAATCAAGGCTGTGCCCTTGACTCCTGTCTTAGGTTGATATGTCGGCCACATGAGACTGTCCTGTTATTAACTACCAGCCGTCCAATCATGAGGAGATGCTCCGGTTCTAAGGCGGCAAGATTTTTGCTGACGAGCCAAGTTCCATAGCATATCAAGTTCTTTAAACAAATCAGCTGCCCTAAGTTCCATTAAGTAATGCACTGAGTTCTCTAGACAAATACCCACAAGGTATTGTCCCGTGCAATGTCCCAAACATCCTATAGTCCATTTGCTAACACTTTGATCTAGGAGGCCTCGTGCATGCAGAGCAGAGGCCACACTGCTGGTGAAGTTGTTTGATGCTTGAGCAGCAGGGATGCTTGTAGCGATTGCAATCCCTGCAGCTGTAGCAGCAGCAGCCATCGCTTTTATGTCTAGACAATGCCACCGGCAAATCTTCAGGGCCCGTTACCTAGAAACTCAAGCATCAATCATTAGAGGAAGGGCAGTGCTAGTCCAGCACTGAGTCAAGAAGCGAGTTGTCAAACTAAAAAATAGAATTAGTAGATTAGGAAATTGAAATTGATTTCTGCTCACACACATTGCTGCTTGAGCTCCCACAAACATAAGCTGGCAAAATATCCCATTCAGAATGGATTAAAGAAAGACTGAAGGCACTTAGCTGACAAAACACTACATTTAAGATAAATTAAAGAAAAGCTAAGAGCGTATTAGAAAGATAATTTGTTAGCTGGAACTTTTGAGCCTCTGCATACACAGCAACCTTCCATGAATATACCCGTTGAAACAATTTAAATTAATCAGCTTATTTAAACAAATAAAGTTAATTACAAATAAACAATCCCATGACAAATACCAAAATATCAGGTTGAACAGTATTAGTCATATTCCTTGCTGAAGAGAAGTCCTAGAGATACTTATAAATTAAGTTTGAAGATACCTTCATTATTGTATTTAACTAAAAAGAATAGAAATTATTTGGATCCTCTCTCCTATATTTTTTTTCATGAGCCCTCGGTTTTTGTTATTTGTGACGTCACATTAACATGAACTCTGGATAGACGTACAGACATAAAGACATATATTTGTGACGTCACATTTACATGACATCTAGACAAGTGCACAGACATAAAGACATATATAAAAAAGAAAAACACAATTGTGTGCACACTAAAGAGAGATCCTCTCGTCCCGGCCAGGAGGAATGAGACTTAAGTTGTGAATTTATTGAAGGAAAAAGCACACAGCTTAAAAATTTCTTAGCTGAAAAGGCAAAGATGAGGTTCCTTTGTCGGAAAAGAGACAAACTTGCACAGGTGGGCGGATTGATACCTCTTTTAAGGGAATCATTCCACAACTACTTCATCTTGGCCCTTTTGATTTGGCATTTGTTTTAGTAATCTTGATTCTGCAACAACTTCATCTTGGCCCTTTTGATTTGGTACCTGTTTTATTAATCTTGATGGTATCCATACTGGCGAGGACTAATGCTGTGGAAAAACACAAACAGATCCTCTCCCCCAAATTAATACTGGGTCTGGGCCCTTCCATGTGCTTGAAAGAACATCCTTCCAGTAAACCAAAGGTTTATGTTGTTGGTGTGGATTCCAGTGTCTGTCTCCAGCCGAATATCCTTTGGAATCCAAAGTTAAAAAATTTAAAATAAAAAGGGCAACGGCTAATCTATCTTTAGGATTTGTCCAATTTCCTTCTTTTTGTTTCAAAAGCATAAGTTTGAGTGTGCAATTAGCTTGTTCAATTATACCTTGGCCTTGAGGATTATATGGGATACCAGTCTTATGAAGTATACTGAATTTGGAGCAAAACTGTTTGAAAGATGAGGATGTATATGCAGGGCCATTGTCTGTTTTAAGAATTTTGGGAATGACCAGTGCAGCAAAAGCTTGTAAACAATGAGATGTAACATCTTTAACTTTTTCTCCAGTATGTAAGGAAGCAAAAATCATGCCTGAGCATGTATCTATGGTTACATGAATAAATCGCAATTTTCCAAAACTTGGCTCATGAGTGACATCCATCTGCCACAAATAAATTGGGCATTAATCCTCCTGGGTTAACCCCATAATGTGGATTGGGCAAATGTGTCACACAAGATTGACAAGCCTTCACAATTGTTCGAGCTTGATCTTTAGTTATTTTGAACCTTTGTTGTAAAGTAGTACTAAAATTGAGAATGGAACAAGGTAGCTTGTTGAAATGCTGAAAATATAAAGATTGTTTGAGTGAGGGTGTCAGCCTTTTGATTACCTTCATGGAGAGGACCAGGCAAATTAGTATGGGCTCTGATATCTCCAATAAACAAAGGTTCTTTATGTTCCCATAGAAGGTATTGAATTTGAAAAAACAATTTAAAGGCTGGAGTATGAGGTGCTATTGGACCTGCTAGCTCCAATTTGGGGATAGCATGTACAATATAGTGGCTGTCTGAAAAAATATTTATGGGCTGTTCTTTAAAACTTTCAAGAGCTATAATAATAGCTCCTAGTTCTACTACTTGAGCTGATTTATGGGCAGTAATATGAATCATATTTTCTTTTTGAGTGACTACTCAGCAGTACAGTTAGAAGACCCATCTGTAAATACATTTAATGCCTTAGGAATAGGTTGATTTTTTATTACCTGTGGAAATATAATGGGATGGTTGATACAAAAAGATAGTATAGGAAACTTAGGAAGATGGTTATCAAAATTTGCAGAAGTAGAGCATCTAGCTATAGCCCAATCATTATCATTGAAGCATAAATATTCAACCTGTGATGATGAATAGGGAGTAATAATAGTAGCAGGGTGAATACCAAAGATTTTAGTAGAAGTCTTAAGTCCTTGAAGAATAAGTTTAGCCACTATGGAGGTATAAGACTCAATTGTACTTTTAGGAGAGACGGGCAAATGTATCCATAATAAAGGCCCCTGTTGCCAAAAAATATTCCTGTGGGTGTATATTGTGAAGAAATAATGATCAATATCAGCGGTCGAACAAAATCAATTCTATCACAATGTGATCCTTCAATGGCCTCTTCTACCAACTTTAAAGCTTCCCTAGCATCAGGAGTCAATGTTCGTGGTGAAGATGGATCAGGGTTCCCGCGAAGGATATCAAATAAGGGTTTTAATTGCCCAGTAGTAAGGTTTAGTGTAGGGCGAAGCCAATTAATGTCTCCCAGCAATTTTTGAAAATCATTAAGAGTAGCTAGATGTTCCTTATTTATTAAAAATCTTTTGAGGCCTAATAAAAGTATCCATAATTTGGAATCCTAGATATAATATTGGAGATCTAGTTTGAACCTTTTCTTCAGCAATGTTTAGTCCATATCATTTCAAGTTTTCTGATATATCGCTAAATATGGTGAATAAGACTTCTTGATTAGGATGAGCAAGCAAAACATCATCCATATAATGGAGGCACATAAGCTCTGAGTATTTGTTCTTGATAGGCTGAATAACTTTATCTACATAGATTTGACATATAGTGGGGCTATTAGCCATTCCCTGGGGTAAAACTTTCCACTGAAATCTTTGATCAGGGCCATTATTATTAATATAAGGAACTGAAAAAGCAAACCTGGGGGCATCCAGAGGATGTAGAGGAATAGAAAAGAAACAATCCTTTATATCAAGAGTTATAAGATGGAAATTTTTAGGAATAGCTACAGGATTAGGAAGTTCAGGTTGGGTAGGGCCCATAATTTGCATGGTTTTGTTGATTTCTCTAAGATCATGTAACAATTGCCATTTTCCTGATTTTTTCCTAATCACGAATATGGGGGAATTCCAGGGAGAGGTGGAAGTTTCTATATGTCCTGCTTCTAGTTGTTCTTGGATTAGTTGGTGGACGGCTTGTAATTTCTCTCTAGTTAGGGGCCACTGAGGGACCCAAACTGGCTTATCAGAAAGCCATGGTATTTTCAAAATTGTTTTCTCAGTGGCCCCTAAAAAAAATATCCTTTACCTTTTTGGTGATGATTTCCTTTTGTAACACCTGCGGGCTTGGTTGTGAGATGTACTCCCATTTGTTGTAAAACTTCTCTTCCCCATAAGGTAACTGGCAAGCTGGACAAAACATAAGGCTGAAATGTTCCTTGATGCCCTTCATCATCCTCCCATTTTAAAACTGTTGCACTTTGTTCTGGGGTATTAGAATATCCCAAGCCTCTCAAACTGGTTGAGGCTTTTTGTAAAGGCCGGTGTTTTGGCCATTGTCGTACGTTGATAATGGAAGAGTTGGCCCCAGTGTCAATCAATCCCTCCGTCTCTATACCTTGAATTTTTATTTTGCACATAGGCCTCCGTGAACAATCCTGAACCCAGCAAGCCATAGGTCCCGAGCCAGTGGAACCAAATCCTCTATTGTTCCTATTTTGAGGCATACTCTTAAATGAGTCATGTAAACTGGGAAGGAGAAGCAGCTGAGCAATTCTATCTCCTTGATTAACAGAGCAAATGCCTCGAGGTGAGCTAAGCATAATCTTAATTTTTCCTTGGTAGTCTGAGTCTATTACACCAGGAGTCACTTGAAAACCTGATAAGCTTTTAGAGCTTCACCCGAGGATAAGTCCTACAGTCCCTGAGGGAAGAGGTCCCCTGACTCCCGTGGGAATCAGTTGAACCCCCTTTTCAGGTGTTAGCACTATTCAGGCGGTGGAACAGAGGTCTAGTCCTGCTCTAACGAGGGAGTCAATGGGTAAGAGGGATTGTGTCGAGGAATCATCTGGATGGATGTTTGAGGATACTCTTCCTCTAATGCCTCGTACATTTGTGGGCCCTGGGGCATTGGGCCCCGTGCCCCATTTTTTGAATTCCTAGACAAAATGTTTCCATAAATATCAAATTTAGAGCTGCACTTATCAGCCCAATGGTCTCCTTTTTTACACCTGGGGCAGCGGCTTGGGGCACAATATGAGCTTGGTCTTATTTCTCTTTGGGGATATTGTCTAGAATAACCTGATTGATTATAATAATTTTTAGGTTGAGTCCTTTTTGTGAAATTTTGAGGGGAAGCACCTCTCATTGCTGCTGCAATCACATTTCCTGTGACAAAGGCATCATTTATATCTTTGCATAGTCTTATATATATAGAAAGGTCCCTTTTAGATTTCCAAGGTCTGATAGCGTCTTGAAAATATTTGTTGGCATTTTCATATGCCAGCTGAATGACTAATGGCATAGCTTGATCAACGTCTCCAAAACACTCTACCTGCAGTTTGCAAAAGCCTGTCAGCAAAGTCAGCATATGGCTCATTAGGTCCCTGAATTACTCTAGACAAGCTACCCTGTAAATCACCAGTTCCTTGTAAAGTTTTCCATGCCCTAACAGCTGCGGCATATATTTGAGCGTAAACTCCAGGATCATACTGAATCTGAACCTGTAAATCAGCAAACTGCCCTTCTCCAGTTAACATATCTACATTATGGTCTGGAAATCCTGCAGTCGCATTTCTTTTAGCTGTTTCTACACAAAATTCCTGGAATTGTGACCTCCAAATCAAGTATTGTCCCCCGCTCAATACTGCCTTACATAAGCCTTTCCAGTCTGAGGGGGTTAAAGTTAAAGTGTTAAGGGACTCCAACATGCTTAACGTGAAAGGAGCTTGGGGCCCATATGTCATTATTGCCTCTTTGAAATTTTTTACAGTTTTAAAATCTATTGATTGGTGGTACCTCTGTCCATTTTCATTTTCAAATACTGGCAGATCCCATTGTCCCTGCGAGTTTTGACATTCAAGGGCATGCAAGCACTCAGAAAGACTGTTAATCTCTGTTTCAAGGGCACACAAGTGCCTAGAAAGACCGTTCATAGTTTCTGTAATTGATTCAACCCATGAGGGCACAAAGGATTCCTCCATTGACGGTCCTTCCTAACTGACTCAGCGGAGGAGGCTGTGCTTTCATGGTCACTTTTATTTGACTCCTCTTCACTACTACTATTTTCATTGGTAGTAACATCCTGATTCCCAGGTTCAATTGAAAGCACATATTCTTCAGCTATCTTTAATAATTCTCGAATAGCTTTAGCAGCTCGGATCTTTGTCTTTTTTGATCCCACACTAATACTATCCTTACTGGTCCTAACTGACTCAGCGGAGGCTATGTTTTCACAATCACTTTCCTCCTCACTATCAAACGGGCCAGCTATGTCAAAAAATTCTTCCATAGCCTTTATCATTTGGGTCGTAGTTATTTTTGAACCCATTTTAACCACTCTGACGAGACTCCTTGATTTTCTTACCGTGCCGATTCCAAACTCCCCGTACGGGCCACCACTTGTTGCCGCTGGCAGCAACAATACCACGGGAAAGAATTTGGAGGCAGACTGGAAATGAATAGGTTCTTTATTCTTCCTTCTTCTAACTTCTCTCTCCAGCTCCAACAACCTCTCCAACTCCAACCCTCCTCTAGCCAACCTCACCCGGTTATATACTTTTTGCCTTAACAAGTATACACGTGTTAACAGCTCAAACTTACAGGTGCGTCACATAGTGTTCACGGACATAGAAAGATTCTTAGATAAATGCATGAATATCAGGTCAAAATACTTAAACACCTCTTATGGCTCTCAGCTAGCTGCCATCTTAGCTATCTCCTTATTAGGGCTCTTACAACGTCATAATTTACAAAGAACAGAAATTTCTTATGGTTCTGTGTTAGGAGTCCAAGAACGAGGAATTGGCAAGGACCTTCTTGTTACATTCGGTCTGGCAAGGACCTTCTTGTTGCATCCTCATATGGCAGAAGGTAAAAGGGCAAACTAGCCAAATGCTATGTGAAGCCTCTTCTGTAAGAGCCTGAGTCCCTTTCGAGAGGGAGGAGCCCTTGTGGCCCACTACCTCTCAATACCATCAGCGTGGCAACACCTGAATTTTGGAAAGGATGTATTCACGCTATCATAAGCATGCTACTGGTGAGTTAGTATGGATAGATCAGGGATTCAGAAACCATGATCCACATGCCATATCCAACCCCCTGCATTGTGTTTCATTTTTCATGTTTATTGTGGTAAAATATATATAGCATAAAATGTACCATTGTAACCATCTTTGAGTCCAGTGGCATTGAGTACATTCACATCCATTTGATTTTGTATTGCCTATGCCTCTTCTGTGCTATAGCAGCAAAGCTTAGAAAACTGCAGCAGGCACAGGATGGCCTGCAAAGTCTAAAATGACAGTTTCATGACACCTCATCTAGATACCTGACTCCAAAGTTTAAGGTATTAATCACTACAGCATAATTTTATACAGCTAATCATAAATAACTCAGGTGAAAATGCAAAGAGGGTGAAAGGATAGCTGGCTATCCAGAGAGCACTGATATTTAAATTAAATATTAGGAAGTCTTTCATTCTGTTAGCTCTGTGGCCTGAGTTTTGAGTTCTCCCTCCAGTATAGATGCTCCTCAACCTCCAGTGGAATTATGTCCTGATAAACCCTTTATCAACTGAAAATATCTAAGTCAAAAATGCACTTACTTCCCTAACCTACCATGCCTCATAGCTTAACCTTACCTTCACAACACTTACATTAGCATATAATTGGGTAAAATCATCTAAGGCAAAACCTATTTTACAACAAGGTGTTGAATAATTTGTGTAATTATTAAATACTGTATTGAAAGTGAAAAAACAGAATGGTTGTTTAAGGGGCACATATGGGTATTTCAAAGACATAGTGGAATTTTTTAAATATCAAAAAAATGCTGGTAACATAGCACACTGAAGAATGTCAGCCAGTGCCCTTCTTGGTTATGTGACTGAGTAGGAGCTTGACTCAAGGCCACCACCCAGTGTCATGAGCACACAGACTACCTATCACCAGCCCAGTAAAACATCAAAGTCCAAAGTCAGTTTCTACTCGATGTGTGTTTTATTCATACCATGATAAAGTTGAAAAATCTTAAGTCAAACTACCATAATTTGAAGACAATCAGTAAATTGTTTTACAGAATGTGCATTTTCAACTTTTCCCCAATTTTGCTCTGAAACACCTGACATAATTTCAATTTGGGCTTTCAGTTGTCTTTTTTTTTTTTTTTTTTTTAGATTTTGATTTTTTTTTTTTTTAAGATTTTGCTAGTAACCTCAGAGTTTACACCAAATCAATCCATTAAAATTCTGCAAAACTAATACCTATAATCATACACTATCTTTCTTGAAATAAAAATGGTGGTGATTTTGTCCACTGTCTTTACTCCCTTTTTGGAGAAACTGTTCTTCTCACTGTTGTCAGATTAAAATATTACACTAAGATATGACATTGGCTAAGACATTCATTTTGGAGAGAATGATATATAGCTACAATTTGCATACCACACAATTCATTTTTCAAAGCATACAATTCAATAGCTTTTAGTATACTCATAGAGTTGTGCATCCATCACCACAATTAATTTTAGAACATTTTCTCATCTCACAAAGAAACTCCACCTCCTTAGCTGTCACCCTTGACTCTAAGATAAACCCTAAGCCCTAGGAAGCCACTAATCTGCTTTCTATCCCTACAGATTTGTCTGTTCTAGATTTTGGACATTTTATATAAATGGAAGTATATAATACATGTTTCTATGTGAATGGCTCCTTTCACTTTGCATAATGTTTTCCTGATTTATCTACATAGTAGCATGCATCAGTACTTCATTTTTTAATTGTCTAATAAGATTCCACTATATGGATATATCACAGTTGATTTATTCATTCATCAGCTGATAGACTTTTTGGCTCTTATGAATAATACTGTATGGACGTTTTTGTGTGGACATATATTTTCATTTCTCTTGGGTACACACTGAAGAGTGGAAATGCTGGTTCATTTGGTAGCTCCATGTTCAACAATTTTAGGAACTGTAAAACTGTTTTCCAAACCAGCAATATAATAGGGTTCTAGGGTTCTAGTTTCTTCACATCCTTGGCAACGCTTGTTATTATCTGTTATATCTGTTCTTTTTTATTCTAGCCATCCCAGCGGATGTGAATTGAGAACTCATTGTGAGCTAAGACACATTCCCAATGGCACCAGCTAAGTCTTGTGGGATACCCAAGCCCTCTCCATGCCAAATTCACAGTGAGTTCAAGCGTAAGTTCCCAGGTTCCCTTCTGCTCTCCAGGCCTGACTACTTTTCCTGTTTGGTCATTGCTACATTCCTATCCCTCCCAGCTCCAGTCCTACATAAAGACACTTCTTTACATGAGGCCAAAGGTCTGCACCTGAACTTCAGCCCCTCCTGCTGTAAGTTTGCAGACTTGATCTCAGCTTCCCCTAAAAGTCTCTGCTATCCCTGGAGCATTTGTTGAGGCTGTCCTGGAACATTTGAATGTTCATTCCATTTGCTTGAAGCATATTTGTCTGACAGTAGTTAAAATTAAGCAAATCTAAGCTTTTAAACTGACCTAATTAAGACTTCTCTCTGAGCTTTCACTTAACAAAAGCCACAGGCACCAAAGGAAACTGCCATGTCCCCATAGATCTGTCTACCTCAAAGGCCATTAATTAGATGGTTGTATTTCCCTATAATAAAGATGATGCCCCATGTAGATTTTTTTCTAAGATCTTTTTTTTTAAACATGAAAAATAGTTCTAGTTCTCACTGTTCAGCAGAGCAAAAATGAATGATGTTTCCAGAATTGAATATACGGTTGTTCTTTCTGAATTACGTAACCATCCTTTTTTTATTCCACAAATTCTCCTCAGTTTCTAATATACCATACTGTTGCCTTATCTCCAAAAAGATAGAGAGAGGTTCACTTCAAATATTATAAAATTTCTAAAATAGCATATCTTTAATAGTAGTAAATTTTTTTCAAGGAAAGAGGAGGACAGTCCTTCGGTAGGCTTTTGGGCCAATTTACTTATATTTTAAGTCCCTTTAGTCAATTTTCTTAGTCTAAAATTGGTATTTAATTATCACCTTCTTCTAGAGATTTTCTACCTCCAAACTGAAGTATAAATTCTAAACCCACACTTTCCATTACAATTCAGTAGTATGTATTGTTTAACATTCAAATGTTTCCAAGGTGTTACTTCCCAGTGGGGAAAACAGGAATCTATCATCTTATATTTTTAATGTTGTAAAGTGCAAATAAAAGCAACAATTAAATAACACTACACACCTATCAGAGTGACCACTATCCAAAACACTACCACCACCAATTCTGGTAAGGATGTGGAGGAACAGGAACTCTCATTTTTTGCTTGTAGGAATGCAAACTGGTACAGCCAATTTGGAAGAAAGTTTGGAAATTTCTTATAAGCTAACCATACTCTTGCCATATTATCAAGTGATCATATTTCTCAATACTTTCCAAGGAGTTGCAAACTTATGTTCACACATACACACACACACACACACACACACACACACACACAGAGGAACTACACACAGATCTTTTCAACATGTTTATTTATAATTCCTAAAAAGAAATGAGCTATCAAGCCATGAAAAGACATGATAAAACTTAAACGCATATTGCTAAGTGAAAGAAGCCAATCTGAAAAGGCTAAATACAGTATCATACCAACTATATGGCATTCTGGAAGAGGCAAAACTCTGGAGATAGTAAAAATATCAGTCACTGACAAGAGTGTGTGGTAGGGAGGGATGAACAAGTGGAGTAAAGAGGAATTTGAGGGCAGTGGAAACTATTTTGTATGGTATTATAATGGTGGATGCCGTTTTTGTCAAAATGAATATGTCCAATACCATAGAGTGTTCAATACCATGGACTCTGGGTAAAATTATGCATCATGAAGATCCACTAGTTTAACAAATGGAACTTGTGGGGAATGTCGATAAGGGAAAGGCTATGCTTACATAGGGGCAAGGGATATATGGGAAATCTCTGTACATTTCACTCAATATTGCTATGAACCTAAAATTGTTCTAAAAAATTAAAAGTCTAAGATAAAAACTTGTTATTACCCTTATAAACATTGGTAACAACATCTTTGACATATGTTATGACAAACTAGAATATGATTTCTAGAAATAGGTCCTATATATATGTCAACCAATCTCAGGAAATGTACAGACCTTTCTAGAATCTGTCTCAAGGCAGCATAGTGTAGTAAGTATTATCATTGCTCTAAGACTTGTCTATCTCAGTAATGGCATTTGAAACTCAAACTAGAACCCTGCCAATCAATTTGACACCTCCATCTCCTTTATGCATGTATTAAACTTATTAAAGACTTTTGTTCATTCTGATTCTATGATACATCTTGGGTGGTTTCCATTGCACTGTCAGCCCCATAAGTCCACCATCATCATCTGTCATGGGGGCAATGTTTCTTTCTTTCTTTCTTTCTTTCTTTCTTTCTTTCTTTCTTTCTTTCTTTCTTTCTTTCTTCTGTTTCCCTGCTTCCTTTGTTCTCCTTTCAAACTACTCTCCACACAACAGCCTTAAGGCTGTTGTCACCCCTCAGCTAAAACTGAATGATTTCCTAAAACGTTACAACAAAAATCCAATCACCTAGATGTGACTAAAGTTTGAGAAGATCTTTACTGAACCAGCTTCCCAAACCTCATCCAATGCATGAGCACTATCTTCTTTATTTCTTAAGTTACAACCATATCAATCTCCTCTAGATTTCTCTAGAATTGAAGATCTGTACATGTTTTGTTCCCTGGCCTGGCACAACAATCCCCTTTTCTTCTTTTGAAATTGTCCCACTCCTTCAATTGGTCAGCTGGAATCTCTGCTCAAATGTAACTTCCTCAGAGAGAACTTCCTAACTAGTTACCTCAACAAATTAATTAGTCAGTCTAAAATTGGTTCACCATCAACTCCCTGGTTCTCTCTTATAGAATCCTTCAAAACCTTCCACAATTTGAAATTATATTTTTATTTGTATTTACTTCTTTTCCATACATTATGCAAGTTCTAATAATGCAAGGACTATTTCTTCTTTTATTATCTAGTATATTGTAGACCCCCCATTCAAAAATTTTTTAATAAATAAAAAAGTAAATGCTCAAAGATATAAGTATTTGTTCAAGATAAGAACTAATCATTTTCTAAGTCAGAAATAGAACCATAACTCTGTTTTCATCTAGCACTTACATGATTGTGTGATAATTTTCCTCATGTTTTTCTGGTAATATGGAGTAGAATGGTAAAAATGAAAGCCTTTCATTCCCAGTGTGGTGGTGCACATCCATAATCCCAGAGACTCAGAAGGTTTAGGCAAGAGGATCGCAAGTTGGAGGCCAGCCTGGGCAACTTAGTGAGACCCTCTCTCAAAATTAAAGATACAAAAGACTGGGGACATAGCTTATTGGTAAAGTGCCCTTGGGTTAAAGCCTAGTATGTAAATAAATAAATATAAAGACTTTCAGAACTCAAAACCCTGATTCCAAAGTTACTATATTCCATGACTAATGTGAACCATATACCATTACTACTGCAGATTCAACTACTTTGAATGTGACTATTAATTCTTAATTAGTAATTATTCATAGCTGTATCCAAAATCAGAAAAGAGACAGAGAATAGTTTCTGCTTCAATGTATTTTTCACTGAAGTATGACATCAATATAATGCCTGATTTTGCTATTGAATTCAAAATAATGAATGTCCTAATGAGGAATTAATATAAGATACTTTTATCAGAATATAAATATTTGTTCTGGAGATTCTGTGTAGCACTTCATTCATCTCTTCTGGCCTTCAAGATATCTCTTTTTATTTAAATTTGAGTGGAAAAGAATGAAGTTTATAAGCTCTACCAAGAATGTTAAAGATTGCATGTTAAATTGATTTGAATGAAAAATTTTCTATTTTGCTTCACTTATTTATCACAGGCTTTACAATGTGGAAAAACTAAAAGTCACAATGCTTGAAAGAAGTCATTAAAATATCTAATAAACATTTAAACTCAACAGACTTCTTTGATTTCCAATTTTATAAAGTTTCCCCAAAATCTGTCTCAGAATTGACTAGCAAGTTCAGTCTGTGAAGAACATTCCCACTTAATTCCAGCCATTCTTAGAATCCCTACTACAGTTATAATCATCATTGTTTTATGGTGATACATATATGATCACACATCATATAAGTATGTGTGTACTAAAGCTCTCCTCTATTTTTATGTTTTTTGCCAATCTCCTTCATTAGATCATAACTCTCTTCTGATGGAAATCACGACTACAGCTAGTCCTTTGAAACTTCCCCAAAAGCCTCAAAAAGTACTCCGCCCATTGTAGCTATTTAATAAACATTGGCTCTCTGCCTGAAGGAAGCAACTGACAGTCATAAAGAATTCACAGTGGTACATAAATTTATGAATTTAATTTTTTATGTTCCCATGAGAGGTGAAACTAAAATATTTTCTAATCTTAGATTAGATCATCTTTTACGAGCAGATAAGAAAAGGAACACAGTGTCATTTACAACTGTGGTTGCCTAATATTGCAATAGTGAGATTTTCACTGTGTAGAAGCTAAATTTTCATGACCAAAATCAGAAAGGAACGTATTCTGTGGTGTGCATGTCTTTAATTTGTTCCTTTCATTACAACTCAGATTTGGGATATGCAATGGCAACTTGGGACACCTATATTAACAATCATATTTCATGGGAGCATTTTACAAAAATAATACAAAAATGTGATGCCATATGATATGTTTGTTGGAGGCAGTATTGATGTTGAATCTGGATGCTCCTGGGCTCAGACTTACTCATTATGTAACTTTGCAAGAGTCTTCTCCACTCAGAGTCTCTGTTATTTCTACTGAAAAACAAGAATAAAATATCCCACATAACTTGTAGAATGTTAAGTATAGCTAGTGTGAACACGCACCTCATTCATGTTTTTACTAAATCTTCTTTTATAATAATTTACATTTTGTTATAGATTTTGGTTGCCAGAATGGGACATGGCA